>CM067093.1:13635379-14835379 GCA_034008185.1 Gorsachius magnificus | reverse complement strand
AAGATACAAGTTCTCTGTCCCTTTGGTTCCTCAATAGTGGGGAAGAACAGGCAGTGTCAGAGCTGGAGCTATGAAAGGGAAGCATAGGAGGTGGGTCCTTCTTGCAGAGGGTGGTGGGTGAGTTTGTGATGTTGATGCTAAATGGTGATATTTGAGGGAGTTTAAGAAAGACTGATTCTTCAAAGTAAACAGTGTTTGAAAATAAGAGATGAAGGGCTAGGAGGCTAGATAACATGTTAACAGGGACTTTGCTGTTGTAGGAGATGATGTCTTTCTGCCCTTGTACAGTTCACTGCTTAAACACTCAGGATTTTGATGGTTTGATCCAGCATTAAATAGGCTGTGGCAAACCTGGCATATGTGAAGGGAACTTACTTATCTGTGAAAGCCTAAAGCTCTGAAATGCGACTATCTCTTTGTTTCCAGGAAAAGCAACCAAAAAGCAAATCTGAGCCAAATTCCGGCACCTCTCTTAAAACTCCAGCAGCTAAAAGAGGTCAACAGTCAGTATTCACAGAACCGGCAGCTGTTAGCGAGAGTACCTCCAAGTCTGCCTTGGAAAGCTCTGAAGCTGTCAGCCAGCTGCTGAATGCTGTGCCTGTTGGAGGGCAAATGCAGGAGACGGAGTGGAAGGAAGTGATCATCTCTGAGGCTCACATTCTCGCAAACAATGTGCTTGCTGAAGACAGAGGGAGTGCTGTTGGAGTGATGCTGGGTCAAGAGAGCCAACGGCAAGGAGACTCTTCTTCGGAGCAGGCAGAAAAAGATAGCGTAGGGCTGGGGATGCCACTGTCTTCTGAGGTGCTGAGTCCAAATGCCTCTTCAAAAAAGTCAATGGGGTGAGTCAGTTTTCCATATGTTATGGGAGCGTATGGTGTCTGTTGTGTGCTGATGGGACAAATCCAAGAAATTGAAGGCTGTTGGCAGTGCTTCCTGTAAGACCTGTTCTGTTTACTGTCTGTTTTCTGCCAGTTGGGGATTATTCCTTTGAGATTGTTTTGTCCATTACAGCTATTTTTTTTTTTAAGTGACAACTAAATTGTAGTCACAGGGCAGATGTATCCTAAGCACTATTTCCCCTTTCTACTGCAATAGCTGGGATTTAATTGTGCTAATAAAGCACAGTTCAGGGAAGAGAAGAAAATTGAGGGTGAAGGGGAAACCATGGAATTTTTTTCCAGTTGTAGCTCTTGTCTTTCAGAACTGATGCTCCAGCTGCTGCACACAAAGGACAAGAAGGAAAGAATAAGCCAAGACCCAAGCCCTCCTTGCTGGCTGCAGCAAGACCCATGCGAGCCATTCTGCCTGCACCAGCCAGTGTGGGGAGAGAAGCCAGCGCTGAGCAGCCTAGCAACAGACAGGCCTTTGCGAATAGCGGTAAAAGCAATATTCTCTGGTATGCTTTGGGAGTGGTTGTCTTTCCTCACCACACTGAAGTGGTCTTTGTAAATAATAAGCTATGTCTAAGGAAGAACCTATTTAGAAAAAACCGACTCTTTCTCTCTAACCAAGAGTGCAGGTAAAGGGCCAAACCTTGGGTCATTTCAAGTTTAGAGGAAAAATCTCACATGACTCTGGTAGCATTTACTAAAGATGTCAGAATGAAACAGGACGTATTTTCTCATATCTAACCTGCTGCATCCTTTCCCTCCTTCAAGACAAACATTCCCCTGTAAGAACATCAGGCTTGAAGCCCAGTACACTGAAACAATTGGGCCAGTCGATTCTGCAGCCACCAAGTGCCGAGGAGCGAAAGGTACTGGTTTGTTCTTCAAATGCATATTATTTTCCTGTGGGTTTGTTTTTGTTTTTTTTTTCTCCCAGGTGAGGGATATGACTTGAGTGGTGAGAAATAGAACATAAAAATGTAGCAGCCTTATGATGATGAGATCTGTGACTGACAGTTTTAATGAGATGGCTCGGAAGCAGCGCAAATGATAGATGGCTGAGAGGAGGAACTGAACTGAGAGATGCTGTTGGCTGCTTTGAGAACCTCCCAGCTACTTCCAGAAGATGTTTTGAGGCTCTGCTAGTCCTTTGATAATCTGACATGCAATACTGAGTACTGAGTCTTTCACCCGTGAAATATGACCGAGTGTGCCAAGATGCTGGAATACTTCTGTTTGAACTGTAATCCCCTAGTATGCAAAAAACAGTGTGTTGTAGTCCTCTGATATTAAATGAATATGAATTGATTTCTTGGGGGTAAAAAATGTTAATAGGTATTGCTTACAGGATGTATATGTTCAGTAGTAGGTGTCTCACGGGTGTTGTTTTTTCTGCTTTAAATCTTCAGCTCCACAGTGCTTTGACCAGCAGGGCATCTCAGGTTAAAGTAGTGGAGGTCAAACCAGACATATTCCCTTCCTACAAGTACAGCTGCACCGTAACTTTGGTGAGAATTTTTCAGATGGCGTGACTTACGCCATGGGGAGTGTCATCTCTGGGATGAGACCATTCTGTGATTTTTGTTTTTCTGACTTGCAGAAATTATCTTGTATTTAATGTGAGACAATCTGTACTTCGTATGTCATCTTGACCTAATTCAGGGTGACTGTACACTGTTGCAGTCATGTTTGGGACTTTGTTAAGAGCTGGATTTTTCTTCATGTTCTAGCATAATCCCCATCCCTTCCTTGAGTTCAGCAGGGAGGATCAGTGGTTTCTGAATTAGTTTAATGTGTGAGTTTTTGTGGTCTCTGGAACTGGTGCCAAAATTTTTGAGTGCCAGTTAAAATATTCTGTGCCAAGTGACAGAGCCTGCTATTTGACCTTTAAACGAGGTGTTATAAAGTGGTGAAAAAGCATATGATACTGAAGCAGACTTTTCTAGAAATTTGTTGCTATGTTAACAGTCAAGGTCAGCAAGCATCTCTTGTGTCATTCAGGATTTGGGATTGGCAACATCACGTGGCAGAGGGAAATGCAAGAACCCCTCTTGTAGTTACGTGTACACAAACAGGCACAAGCCACGAATCTGTCCAAGCTGCGGATACAATCTTGCCAAAGACAGAGCTGAGAAAACAGCAAAATCCCTGGTAAGGTTCAGAATAGTTTGTCAAATGGCTGTTGTGGGGTGGGAAGTACCATAGTTTGCAAGTGCCCACGATAACATGTTAATTTCTTTTCATTATGGTAAGCTTTTCTAACAGAATAACGTCCTATTAAAAGTACTTGTAGAGTTGTTTGTACTGTCCAACTCCTGCAACAGTGGTGCTTCAGGCTGAGAATGAGACCGAGTATGCTCAGATCTACCACTGGATGTCTCTGTAGCTTAAAAATGCTTACGATGTGTCAGTACATGCTGGGGAAATACCCCTAAAGCCACATTTGTTCTGTCAGCGTTGAACTTCAGAATTCATCAAGAAAATCCCAAGTATGCTCTGCTTTCTGACCAGTTTGTGGCTAATGTCAGTTGAGCTAGTACAGCTTGTATTGGAGCTTCCTGGTTTTAGGGGTTTGTAGTGCAACTTTACTTCCAGCCTGAATTTATTTCTGGATTTAGTATTTTTTTCTGTAGCAAAAAGATGTTTTTCAGTGGTCTGCTGTTCTGCACGGATGTAACAAATTCTGGTTTTTGTTTGTTTGGGATTTTTTGCGTTTGAAGTTTAAAGGGTTAGCTTTTCTCATACAGAATTGTTTTGGTGTTTTTTAAAAAAATAACAAAAAGGAGCTGTCCTATTCTTAGCTGAAATGCCTGCTCAGCATACAGGCAAAGTACATTTTAGTCTGTGTGGTAATATGACTCTTCACTTGCCTTTTTTATTTTGAAGAACATAACTTTGTATAGTGGTTTTTAAAAAAAAACAAACAAACTGAAATGGCCTGTGCGAAATTCACACATAAGCAGCTGTGTAAGGAACAGCAGTGTGCTTAGCTCAGCTTGCATTTTGAGAGGCATGTAGCTCATCTCTTCCTCATTTAGTTTTATTTTCTGGTTCTAGATCTGTTTAACATTCCTATCACACAGTTCATTGTTATCTCTGCGCTTTTGGACTGATCATTTATCTCATTGCTAGACTAGACAGAAAAACAGGTTGAAATATTGGCAGAAGAGTTTAAGTGATTAAACAGATTAGCCTGTTTGCGTTCTTGCTGTTCTTCTGAGCCACCTAGAGTTTCATTCTCCTGTGCATGTGCATTTTGTCTTGATAGCATATGTGTGTGTGGGGGTGTGTGACTAAGGACTATGGTTGATCAATTGTAATTGATTAGTGTATTCTGCACATTGCAGCCTCTAGGTCTCATTTAGCATTTGTCTCCTCTGGCTTCTGGAGAGGTGTGCAGACTGCTGTGTCTGTCTGAGCATGTTATACAGGAGAATGTGCTTGATAACCTATGGAGAAAGGCAGTGACGATTGCCAGGATTATTGAAGTGTTTCTATACCCGTTGATGGTTGTCCTCACCCTCTTGATCCTCCATCTCTGCACTAACACCTCAGTTTAGTGGCAAATCTGTGGTAGTCTCTCAGTATTATAGGAGTTCCTGAAAGGTCGGGCTGTAATAAAGTATTTTTTGTAAAGTAACTTAAGCTTGACACTACTGTCTGGGGTCAGTGATTGAGCAGTGGAGTAGAAGTCTACTGGGTATGAAGGTTACTCTGTTTCTGCTACTTCTGAGGACTTCTTTGGGTGTCTTAATATTTCATCCCCATGGTTGCCTAGTTGAACATGTGAGTGTTTGACTTGCTTTCTAGGAGGTCAGTCCAAGTCAATCTGATGTGCTGAACACCAGCGAGCCCCTAACCCCGTCCCAGAAGGAGATCCAGCGTCAATCCACCCTGCAGCTGCTGCGCAAGGTAATGCAGATCCCAGAGAATGAATCGGAACTGGCGGAGGTCTTCACGCTCATCCATGAACTCAACAGTTCGCGGCTCATCCTGTCCAACGTGAGTGAGGAGACAGTCACCATAGAGCAGACCTCCTGGTCAAACTACTATGAGTCTCCATCTGCGCAGTGCCTCCTCTGTAACAGCCCATTGTTCAAAGGGGGACAGAAGTAAGATTCTGTTTTAGACTTGTGACTCTTTCAACCTTGTGCTGATATTCTGTGTTACAAGCATGCCTGAAATAATATTTGCTTTAGCCCCTGGTGTAAGTGACACTGAATAAGCTACGTGTGCATAGGAAGGGTTTAGCTGGTTAGCAATAAGCTGTTCTGTTTCTACCGTGCAATGTAGTTTGTCATAATTACTGTTTCTGTCCAGCAGGAGAGCTTGATCAAAGAGCAGCTGCTAAGTCTAGATGTAATTTTTTTTCTTGAAACAGTCTTTTCATTAGTCATCCCGTCTTTGTTTTCCATTCTGATGTTTTGAGGCTGTCAGAGGCAAACTTGTGGGATTATAGATGCGTATTATGTGACTTCCCTTTTCTCTCTTTTCCTGATCTGAATATTTCCTGTGTGGATCTTTTGCTTATGATGTTTTTTTTCTTTTCATGGCTTACTATGGGCTAGAGTGAATCCTTTTTTTGGAACAAATGCCCAAATTGAAACCTGAAGGACTTTCAGAAACTACCAGTGTATAGGCTAGATTATTTTAACTAGATTTGTGTAAAAGCCCATAGGATATCTTCTCACTGAGTCTGCCAAACATCCTCCTTGTGCCGAAAGCATGAGCCAAAATGTTTCCCATAGCAAAATGTCAGGTAGTTTACTGTTGTGTTTCTTCAACGAAAAAGATTTTCTTGATACCAGTTATGGATGTTTGCTTTGGTCAGGCTAGCACTAATTGAGATTTTTCCAGCAGAGATACTCTTTGTTCTGCAAAAATTACTGAGTATAGCGCTATCTTGCACCCTGTCGCTCACCTTGTGACTTACCAACCCGTGCATTGTACATTCTTGCTTCTATGCTGGGCTGCTTTGCAATGCTCTGCATGTGGGACTCTCATGTGTGCCCACGTAGGCTCTAATTAAACCCCTGCCAGTGGGAGGGAGCTAGTTTTGCCTTTGATTCCTATTTTCTCAGGTGAACAGCTATATTTCTGCCACCAGGGCACAACTGGCATTTTCCTGTCTGAACTTCCTCCTCGGCAGCTGTACTGTAGAGGAGCCAGCCTTTCTGAATCTTTCTGTGTGCAGGGGCAGGCTGTCAGGTAGAATCTGTTACTAGTCACCATTTGTTGTCCCACAGCAATAGGGCTGACACATCTCCCAGGGCAGCTGGGGCTGCAGATTTTCTCCACCTCTCAAATACTATGCGCCCAATGTATGGAGCTGGAGGGATGCTCTAGTGCTGTTAAAGAAATGTGAGCAGTGACCTGACTCTGCCAGGGCAATTCATTTTAAAATCTAACTTTTTTTTCCTGGTGTGAAATGATGTGAACTGGCTTAGACTGATACAGTAATGAACTCTTCTCAACTAGAACACTTTAAGTTACTGCAGGACTGGACTGAAAAACCTGTTGGCTTGACTCCGAGTTGCCTTTTGTTGTCTGTTACAGTTCCCTTGCTGGTCCTCAGGAGTGCTGGCTGCTGACAGCTAATAGGTTGCAGGTGGTTACAGCTCAGGTCAAAGTGTGCTTGAACCTGCAGTGTCTGGCCCTCCATAGCTTCACTGATATTTACACAGGTAGGAAAAACATAAGCGTACCAACTTACAGCATGGCTACAGTCTAAACCCTTCAGAAGTCTTGGGACTGTATCAGGGCATTGTCTTTGCAAGTAAATCTGTATTTGTGAGGAAAAACACATAGGAATGTTTTGATGAGGAAGACCATGCCTTGCTTCACCAGTGTAGGTCTCCTCTGTGTAAGTGGTAAATGTTGAGTTCTGCAAGGCAATCCCTGAGTTCCTAGTCAAAGACATCTCTGCAGAGTGCTGTTTCTCAGTGTTGACTGGTGAGACTCGAGTGGCAGTCACTGTGAGCCTCCTGCAAGGCAGTGTGGAGCTGAGGAGATGGATTGGCTGCTGTTCCTTGTGGCTTTTTAAATTTAAAGGCAAGTCTGTGAAAGGAGTTAATCTTGCTAATGTGCGGAGGGAGCAGTCCTAGAAGCACTGTCCACATGTTTCCATTCTCCTCTGAACCATCCTTGTACGAGTATGTTGCATGTCAGTAAGGAATATATTTGTTTGTGAGGAAGATCTGGAACCCTACAAACAATAACTGTCTTGTTTTAACTGCAGGCCTTTTCAATGTGGGTAACAAGTTGCTAGTGAGCTTGGATCTTCTGTTTGCAATCCGAAACCACATTAAACTTGGAGAGGATCCCAGAGTGGCTGTTGGCAATATTCTTGACTCTGTTCAGGAGCAAACTGGTGTGTTTTCCTTCTTGTTTTCTACCATAACACTTTCACCAAACTGTGACCTGCTGATAATTGTTAGGTTATAAAAAGGCAAAATTCACCTATTCTAGTGTGGTATGTTTCTGTTAAATCACTTCCTAAACCCAACAGTACCCCTGTGACCAGTTCTTTGTAACAGTTCTCTGGAGGACAGGTTTGTTTTTATTCTGCAGAGGAGAGTTCTGCTACCTCTCCACTGACTTGAGGAAGTGAAAGCTCTAACAGTGGCATGTTCTCTTTTCAGAAAAAAACCTGAGCCCCGATGAGCAGGTTCAGCTCCAGGAACTGCTGTGCAATGGCTACTGGGCCTTTGAATGCTTAACAGTCCGGGATTACAATGATATGATTTGTGGAATCTGTGGCATAACCCCCAACGGTGGAAATAGCCCAGAGAAATGTGGAAAATGTCCTGGCACTGAAAAATATAGAGGTAGGCTTTTCACGAACTTCACATCCTGTTCATGTCCAAAGCAGATCATGATGACTTTTGCTGACTCTGGTCTTCATAATGCACAATAATTACATGAGACCTTTGTAAGCAATTTTTTGCTGATGCCTGGCAAGAGGATGTGGCTGGAGTGGTGATGCCTGTACTTCCTCTTAGAGGTGTTGATGTATGGTTTGGGGAAAATAAGATCCTCCGTCCCTGGACCACAGCTTTTGTCCAGCAGCCTCTGACAGTAGGCCGGACCTTGGATGAAAGTTGCTGAATTTGTCCTTCTTCCTTTGACACGAAGGCATTCTTTTTTTTCCCCAACAGCAGTTTCCTTGAGGTGCTGTCTTCTCTAATGGGGAAAAAAGGCCTACTAGTAGTATGCGGCATGTCTGGCTTTTATGTCAAATAAATGGTTTTGACTGTCATCCAATGAAAAGTGATTGTGGGGACTTCTAGGAGCCTGAAGTCATCGTGTTATATTTGGGCTGAGCACTCTCCTGGGTAGGCTGACGTAAAACTGTCAAATGAACTACGGTTATTTGTATTTGACTAGCATGTTTCTTGCTCTTTCTAGTTTACTTGGCCAGAATTCTTGCCATCAAGTGAAGTGAATGTAGAAGACTTCTGGTCCACAATGGAGACCGAGGTGATTGAGCAGGTGGCTTTTCCTTCTAGCATCCCCATCACAAAGTTTGATGCCTCTATTATTGCTCCTTTCTTCCCTCCACTGATGAGAGGAGCGATGGTGATCAATACCGAGAAGGACAAGAACCTGGATGCACAGCCAGTGCCAGGTAATTGCCGAGATTGTGCTTATTAAGGGAGTGCTTTACGTGGTGGTGACTTCAGTCTTTTGGGGATGTTTAGAGTTGAGAATTGATGATTGCGTGACTCTCTAAAAGTTACGTCTGCTGAGGGAAGGCAAGAACGCTGGGGTGAGTTCAGCTGTTCTCAGGACACTTAGCAGCTTGAGCTTTGGCCTGCCCAGTGAAGCTTGAATGCACTGGTGTGCTCTGATGTATTTGAGACACAGGGGACATGAGAGTGCTGCACCCTGAATAAGATACAGTCTGATTGCAGAGGGATACATGCACAACTTGAATGCCAGTCAGTATTTGTTTCATGTTAGGCTGATACTTGGATTGTGAAAGCTGCAGGCAGTGCTTGGTATCTTGGTATCAAGATCTCAATAAAGGGTGAATAAGTTTTTACAGAACTTGAAAAAGACCAGGAGATGGATGCGTTAGTCCTGATCAGTGTTGGCAACGTTCAGTATATCCAGGGCATTGACTGCATGTAAGAAGAGACCATGAGATGAATAAGCTCAGATGTACGAGAGCTAAATTTAGTTAGCACCCGGTTCCCTTAACAGTTTAGGTATTAGGTTTAAGAAGGAAAACTGGCTTTGCAAGCTTAACAAGTATATGAGTGGGCTTTGCTGACACGGCTGCAGCTGGTTTGGAGAGTTGAGCTGCAGAAGGGCTACATGGGCTTTTGTGGCAGTGGAGCTCCAGAGAAGGAACCAGGGAGGAGATGTGAAGGGTAAGCCGGAGCTGCTCAGTCCAGAGGCTGCAGTCACATTTCTCTGCGCTCTTCTGTCACTTGTTTATCCTCACGTTAGTCCAGCCAGTCATTTAAAGGTTACAAACAATGGGGTAGACAAGTGCTTGTGGAGTCTGCAGCTCTGCTGGGCTCAGTCTGGTGACCTCACTAGCAAAGGGTTTGAGAGAAGTGGGCTGTGACGCACTTTGGCAATAGAACTGTTCACGGCTTTCTCTTGCTGGCAGTTGGTTGTGCAGTTTCTGCTTCTGTAGTCTTCAGAAGAAATTATTTTGGTGACTTCCCTTCCTGAGAATGAGTGTTGAGACCTGTTTCCTGCCTTTTCAGGTAATGGGAGTGCCTTGGTGAGGCTCCTTCAGGAAGAAAACTTCAGGCTTGAGCTGATAAGCTCTTACAGTGAGGAAGAGCTGCAGAGCTTTCTGACACAGTGTGGCATCCCCTGGGAGGCTTCAGACACAAAGGTAATGGCTTGTTTGCCCACATACAAGCCTGCAGGAGTGGAGCTGTTCTTCACTCTCTTTCCCTTGTTCACACTTGCCATCTAGATAATTAACTTCTCCTCTGACTGCACTAAGGGCAGGGGTGGGTTAGAAGTGAGTGCCTGCAGATTATAGGGTAACTTACACATGGTGAAATAAATTGAACCTTTGTGGGCTAGAAGGAAGGAAGCCTGTAATTGCCTTGTCACAGGCTCAGCATGGTGTAATTACTTGTCATCCTCACCGTGCTGAGTATGGGATTAGGAAGTTATTGGATGAAGTGCAAATTAGGATTTGGGAGACCTTGCCTGTAGCCTTCTCCCTCAGTGGAGGAGTCCATTAATTTTAGCCACATACTGACTTTCTCTGGGGCCTGTGTTTTCTAGGACCAGCTCTGCTACTCCCTCCTGGCTCTCTATGAGTTTGTACAGAATGGGACAAGCATCACACAAGCCTCTGATCATCACACAGGAGGGAAAATCTACAAAGTGTGTCCCCATCAGGTAAGGAGTCAGCAATGTTTTGGTTGGTTTTTTTCTTTTTACCTTGCTATTCATTATTATCTGACTTATCAGTGTGGAACTCCCTCACTAAATCGAAACAATGGAGTGGGCTTTTCTGAACCTTGGGAATGAAACACACTGCCTCGGGGGCTTGGAGTCTGAGCAGTCCTGCAGGAGATTTCAATGATCCCCTGGTTGTCTGAAGCCTGGTTTTGATGTTGCTGCTGAGGTGGAGTTCAAAATCGCCTCTTCCTGAACAAGATAAAGTGAATGTGAACGAGAAGAAGGAAACAGAGTATCTTTAGGGAAAGTAGCTGTCTGGTTATTATCTTGTCTGGAATACCTGAGAGGAAGCTTAATTTTTTTAAAACTATATTTTTTTCCATAGGTTTCCCATTTTATTGTGCTGTTTGGTGTTAATTCTTTTCTTTCCAGGTTGTGTGCGGCTCAAAGTACATAGTAAGAGGAGAAAATGCCCGGGATCATGTGGACTTGTTGGTTTCCTCACGTCACTGGCCCCCAGTGTATGTTGTTGATACAGCCTCTTCAGTGGCACTGTGTGCAGACGTCTGCTGTCCTGGCCTGACTTCCCAGATGTGGGGGAAAAACCAGGGCTGCTTCTCTGACCCCATGGATCCGCCAACGGTTAGTTACATCTGCCTTCGCGCTCTGCTATGCTAGTCCAGTATGGAAAAGTTGCAAGTGAGATTTAAAATGGAGGAAAAAAAAGCATATGTAATCTGCATTGTACCTCAAGATAAATTTGACCTGACGAGTGCCTCCTGACTCACAGCTTTGCCAGTGCATAGCTTCTGAGCATAGCAGAAAGCGTTATGTGTTGCTTTTGGGGCATTGTATTAGGTTGATGCTCCTTAATAGGAAGAGCTGTGCTGGAAGTGCATTGTAACAGTTCAAATCATGAACTTTGGAGCATGTCGCTTATTTTGACACAGCAACTCACCTCAAACTGCTGCTATTACTTGAGAAATGGGAGAGGAAGAGCATTGCTGGTGCCGTGGGATTTCTCTGAGGGCCTACAAGTGAGGAGGGAGTATACAGAACCACAGTTTGTGGCATTTGGGGGAAGCCTGAACTGGCTAGCCCCCCCTCTGTCCTGGGTCGTAGTGCTGGCTGGAGTTCAGCTAAACGCTAGTTTTGTCTTGTTCTTCACTGTGGGGAAGTTGCTCCTTGCTCTACCTGGTACATGTGTCTCTCTTTCCCAGTATGTGTCCTGCCCTGAACTGCTAGACCAGCACTACAGCGTAGACATGACTGTGGCTGAGCACTCTGTTCAGCACCCAATCACCAAGTCATCAGCACGGCGAATTGTTCACATGGGTTCGGAGCATAACAGCCACCAAGATCCAACGGCTCGGCATCACTGCATCTCCCTCTGCCGAGAGCTGGAGCCTTACAGTGCCATCATCGCTGCTATCAATGACAGCAAAACTAGCAACATCCGCCAAAGGCCCATCACCTTCGAGAACGCCACGCACTATTACCTCTACAATCGCCTCATGGACTTCCTCACCAGCAGGGAAATTGTGAATCGGCAGATCCAGGAGATCGTACAGAGCTGCCAGCCTGGGGAGGTGGTGATTCGCGATGCTCTCTACCGGCTCGGAGTGGCCCAGATTAAAACAGAAACAGAAGAGGATGAAGAGGGGAAGCAGGAGGATGATAGAGGTTGCTGACTGACAAAATGGCACGCTCTGGTCATGTGGGCTGGGCCAGCTTCTGCAAGGTTTGGGCGGGTGTGTGGCTTGAGAGTTTATTTTTACAGGTTGGAGATGTGATGCCAGTGGCTTTGACTGCTGTTAATGACCAAAGAGCTGTGTGCTTCCATAGTATCATGGTAGCTGCTGCGAGCGTGGGTCTGTCGCCCCCCTTGCTGAAGGCTGCAACTGCCTCCCGAGGTGTGCGATGGACCCGCTGCTCAGTGGTGTGAAATGTTGCCCTCCCTGCAGGTGGTGAGCGGAGAAGGGAGAGGTGCTTCTGGTAGTGGGGAGCACGGTCAAGCGCACAGGTTTTTTTAATTCTGAATCTTGCTTGCTGACTTGTGCATATTGGTGGCAGGGCTGGGGGTGTGGGAGCAGGCATGAGAGGCAGACAGCTAAGATTTCCCCCAAAACATTCTGAATAGATTAGTTTAGGACACTGACTCCTGCTTGGAAATCTTGCAGAGCTCATATGCGTGGGCTGCAAGGAGCCTTTAGTTGAGGAGGAGGAGCCATGCAGCTTTAACGTGTCGTATCTGGGGAGCCTGCTTGGAGGCTGTGCTCCTGGGCCTAGGTTTGTGGGTGCTTGGGCTGCAGAAAGTTTCTAGAATGTATTGTCCCTTCACGTGAGCACTAATAATTTAGAAGCTGAAACACAGAGTGCATGAAAAGTGTTCTGTATGTTAAGGTAAGAACTGACCAGGTGAGCCCCAGGGGAGCCAAGCTCGTTGGAGGGCTGTATGAGCAGTCTGTCCATGGGATCAAGGAGAAACGATGTGAGCAGGGTTCAGTATCCCACCCTCAGAGGAGGCACTGGGAGAGCCGCATCCATGCGTGCAATCTCAGTGCTCTGCCGGGTGTCAGACTTACCTTTCCCGTGTCTGCACAGCGCCGTGTGGGTTAGAGAAGTCTCATGCTGCCCAGGCTGCTTTATCAGCTCCTTAAGAGGAGTCGGGGTGAGACCTCTGCCCCTCCAGTGCATCTGAAGAACACCTTGGGCTGCAGTCGTAAAGCTGCACACCTTGTCTGCTGCCAGCTCCCTTTTGCTATTGCTGAAGGTGAAGGTGGATGGATGTTTCCTGTGACCCGCAGAGAAGAGAAGCGGGATGCTAGGCTGCTTCCCTGCCATCCAGGGAGTTTATCTTGTCTGAGTGAGCAGTGGGGAAGATTCAGAGGCTTGCGGTGTGGTTAAAAACTCCCTTCTGTGAAGGGGAACCTATTGAGTACCATACTGTTAAAGTAAATGTATTAAGTCTGAGCAAATGCAGTAATTATGGCTTGGGGTTTTTCTGTTAAGAACATTAACTTATTATAAGAGACATTAGTGACTTTTTTCAGTCAGTGATAAAGTTTAATAAATTATCTCCAATTTTTGGGGTGGAACTGTGGCCGACTGACTTTTTTCTTGTGTACAAGACCTGGAGGACTGCAGGAGGAGAGGGCACAAATGTTGCGTGCATGTACACCATGATTCCAGTCTGCACCGCTGTGGTGGTGGGGAGCAGCCTGGTATTCTCAGGAGCAAGGTGTTCCGAGAGGAACACTCAAGAAATTGCTTGGGCCACCTCACCAGAGTGCCGGATAAAATTAGCTCGCTAAAGGTGTAGTTCCTGTATGTGGCAGACAAGGAGCTTCTGCAGGTGGTCGACTCCCCTGGTCTGCCTGCTCTTGTTCTGCAGTCCCCTGCAGGCCAGCTCCGGAGGTGACTTTCAGAGGAGCGAGTCTGCAGCGGGTGGCAGTAACTTCTCTTCAGGTGGTGTTCAGTGGCCTGGGCTGGAGCTCCTGCTGCATCTGGTGCTGAATGGGGTTGTGGTGGCAAATGGAGTTAAATCCAGTTGGCAGCCGGTCACAAGTGGTGTCCCCAGGGCTCAGTGTTGGGGCCAGTTCTGTTTCACATCTTCATCAACTAGTTGGACGAGGGGATCGAGCGCACCCTCAGCAGGTTTGCAGATGACACCAAGGCGGGCAGTGAGTGTTGATCTGCTGGAGGGTAGGCAGGCTCTGCAGGGGAATCTGGACAGGTTCGATCCATGGGCTGAGGCCAGTTGTATGAGGTTTAACAAGGCCAAGTGCCAGGTCCTGCACTTGGGTCACAACCCCATGCAACACTACAGGCTTGGGGAAGAGGGGCTGGAAAGCTGTCTGGCAGATAAGGACCTGAGGGTGTTGGTTGACGGCCAGCTGAATATGAGCCAGCAGCGTGCCCAGGTGGCCAAGAGGGCCAGCGGCATCCTGGCTTGTATCAGGAGTGGTGTGGCCAGCAGGAGCAGGGCAGGGACCGTGCCCTGTCCTGGGCACTGGGGAGGCCGCCCCTCGAATGCTGGGGTCAGGGTTGGGCCCCTCCCTCCCAGAAGGACCTGGAGGGGCTGAGCGTGTCAGAGAAGGGCAGCGGAGCTGGGGAGGGGTCTGGAGCCCCAGGGTGCTGGGGAGCGGCTGGGGGAGCTGGGGGTGTTCAGCCTGGAGCAGAGGAGGCTGAGGGGAGCCCTCATCGCTCCCTACAACTGCCTGACAGGAGAGGGGAGCCAGGTGGGGGCGGTCTCTTCTCCCTGGTAATGGGTGAAGGGACAAGAGGAAATGGCCTCAAGTTGTGCCAGGAAGTTTAGGTTGGACATTAGGAAAAATTTCTTCCCCGAAAGAGTTGTCAAGCACTGGAAGGGGTCAAGTCCCTGGAAGTATTTAAAAACCAGGCAGATAAGGTGCTTAGGGATGTGGTTTAGTGGTGGACAGGTATGGTTGGACATGATCTTAAAGGTCTTTTCCAACCAAACGATTCTATGCTCTACACCAGTGCTACAGGAGGTTCTGCTGCAGGAAGCTTGAGTCAGGTCACCAGGGCTCTTCTGCCACTACCCTGCCCTTGGCATTGCCCTGCCTTCCCCCTGCAGGCTGCTGCCACACGCCTGTCTCAAAACACAGCAACTGTTGTCGGGTGTCCCCTCATCATGGTTCAAGTGACTCCCCCATTGTATCCATGCATGGGGACCCTGCTTCATTTTTCCCAATTACAGACAGCCCAGGCAGAGCAAAGTGCTTTAAAAACCTTGCTTTTAGTAAGTTTTTGCATTACACAAGACTGAATGGTTTTGAGAACTGGTACTGAGAAAGGTGTCTAAGGAATTGGAGCAGAGTTGCAGGGTCAGGGCGTCACCCACACTCTGATCTGTTCCCCTCTGAGAACAGTCCTTAAAGCCCTGGAAGAGACTAATTTTGTTAAAACACTTTATTCTTTATAATGCTGACAGATAGAAATACATTAGCTCTTTATTTAGTAAGGGGGAATGAATCACTTGGTGTTAGCATAAAACCAGGTTTAATATAATCAGATGTGGCCCACAGTGGAATTGCTCACAGCATGACAAAGGCCACCTGCCATACAGTGGTTCTGTCATGCTGTAGTTTGCCTGAGCCCTGTCAGTGCTTGTACCTGGAATACTGATCCTTTACCCACCATGTCAGGTGAAGCTATGAAGGTTCATTAGCTACTCCTGATAGCTACACAGGACCAGGTGGCTGTGGCAGTCATAACCCTGCACAAGAGCTAGATGAGAAATAAGTTTAAGGGCATTAGGCCCTAGCTTATGAAAAAAAAAAATTACCTCAGCTCTACTATTAAAAATACACTCAGGAAAATATGTACAGGAGGGTATCTGCAGTCGTGGCAAAGGCAGTGATTGCTACATGTTTAATCATTCAGAAGTTTTGTAGGATGTGTTATGGTGATCATTTCCAGATCTGTTTAAGCTGCCATTCTTTCCTGGGTTGGGGTTGTGTTCAGTGCTCATGTGGAAGAGCCCTGGTTACTTCTGTATTTTACCTGAGAACTAACCGCCCCTCTGTCCTGTTACTGGGGCACAAGTTCGCATAACCCTGGGGTTGTCTCCTTGGCTCACTTCACCCAAACGCTCCCTGCAGAAGCATCGGCTGCAGAGAGGTAGATTGCATGAGGAAACGTAGAGGTTAATGCATATTTAATGCTAAGAGGAGGCTTTACCTATATCTAAACATGCACGCCTGCAACATCCAGGGTCAGACTGGCAAAGGGGAGAGAGCAGGGCCACCAAGAAAGGGCTGCTTCTGGTGTGTGGAACCATTCCAGCTTCAGGACTTGGGTCAAGATGTGCTCATCAAATGCAAGGATTCAGTCACAGGAGTGACTTTTGGAAACATCTTGCTTGACTGCAACTTGTATTTTAAAAAAAGCTACAGAAGACAAACACCCCGGGGCCTCCTCCAGGGGTGGGGAGGTGGGTGGCAGGGAGCTCTCTGCACCCTGTAGGGACAGAGTGTGTTATCAGCCTAACAACTCTATGCTATGCTTGAGGTAAGACCTTGGGGACCCCGTGGTGGGTCTTGTGTTTGAGTCACTCCAGCGCTATCCTGTCAGCGAGGGAGTCAGTAACACCCGTACTTCAGAAAGCAGAGAGGAGAGCCAAAGCAGAAGGCGTCTGTGTCCTAGGGCAGAGCAGAACCGTGCGCCCTGCAGAGCCAGGAGGACAGGGATCTACCCCGGGGCAATGGTACCAGCTAACAGAACTGATAGTTGTTGCTCTTGAGAAGGGGCTGGCCACTCTCCTCTTGCTCGCAGGACTCCTCACAGCAGCCGGAGGTATCGCAGCCGCTGTCTTCCTCAGCAGTGGAGGGGAGGTTGGTGTAGTCCTTGAAGACAAACAGAAGAACCCCACCCCACGTGTGCTTCAGTCCCTTCCATGGTGTACAACATCCGTTTCTGCACAGATGGCCAGCTGGGGATGCTAACTTAACACTACCCTTCCCTGTGCCCACAGCTGGTGGGATGGGCGTGCCCGTGCTTTTGTGGAGCTGTGGAGCAGCAGGTCATGAGGCAGCGTGCCCTCCATCCAGCTGCACACCAAATCCAGCGAACAGAGCAGGGCTGCTGTGCTGGCAGTCCTATCACTGCCCGTGTTGCTGCCCACAGAGGTTGCTGCAAAGCAGCTGTGTTTCTTTGTCCAGACTCCATTGGTCATGGTGGGGAGTGACTTAACCCTTCAGCATGGGGAATTCTGGATGCCTCTCAGCACTTCCCA
This sequence comes from Gorsachius magnificus, assembly GCA_034008185.1. NCBI lineage: Eukaryota > Metazoa > Chordata > Aves > Pelecaniformes > Ardeidae > Gorsachius > Gorsachius magnificus. The sequence continues at coordinate 14,818,354 of CM067093.1, read as the reverse complement.
CCAACACTAAACTGCTCCCATCACTTAAAGGTAAGGGACATCTTCAGGAAAGTTGTCCAGGAGCTATGTTCACTGGGGGGAAAGCAGGTCTCCCTTCTCCTCCCCAAAGGTCCTCACCTGCTCCTTATGCACCTCCAGTTCTTTCTGAATGAAGCAGCAGATCTGGTCGAAGGTAGGTCGCTGTGTGGGCTCCAGGCTCCAGCACGCCTGCATGATGCTGTACCTGCAGAGCCAAACGGGGACGGGATGATTGCACTGCACTGCTGCAGGGTCTGCAACCCCCAGGCTCTTCCCAGCAGCACTTTGTATTTCAGGCACACAGTACTGGGCAGCCCCTTGTCTTCCTGTCTATAAAACCCGTGGTCAGTGCATGTACAGTGCTCCAGGGAAAAGTGAGCACAGAAGTAGATAGAGCAAAGTTCTCTAATCTATCAACAAGGGGTTTTATGAACCCAGTACTTTCTTCTTCAAGCTTAAACTCATTCCCGTCCCGTATTCTACTCAGGCTTGTCTTCTCACAGTCCTAGGGTCAAAAGTAGCTAGCTGAAAAACCAGAAGAATCCACCAAGTTCAGGAACGTGGACATGTAACACGAGCTCTCCAGTCTTCCTGTCCATAAACAGTGGAAATATTGGATGGAGCATCATAACTGACTGCCCCAGGTCTTGCTTTCCTACAGGAGCAAGGAGCAGCCTGGTAGGATCCAACCTGAACCTCAGGGCAGACACACCTGGGAGCAGCAGGCAGGTCCCTGTGCCACCTCCCCACCTGCCCCCCTGGAGCGGTTCCTGCCACCCGCTGCGTGCATCTTGGCGTATCCACTCACATTTCCAAGGGAGCGAAGTCGGGCCTGGCCATCTGGTATCCCTGCTTCACCATGCTGTAGAATTTGCTGTTCACCACCATGCCGGGGTATGGACTTTTACCTGTGACAGTAACAGGAGGGGAGGTGGCTCTCAGATTTAACGTGGCTTTAATGCTCCAGCCTTGTGCAGTGAGAAGAGGCAGCCTACAGCATTGCTTGACGCAGTGCTACTCCTTCTCAGGGAGTTCTGCGTTAGAGCAAATCATCCAGGATCCGTTGTTTTTAATGGTCCCTTCTAGAAACGCAGGACAGTGTTTTATGGCCCTGGTAAAACCTAGATTTTGTCAACCTTCCTCCTTTGAAACTTTTCTGCAGAGACATTAGGGCAGTGGTAAGCCATGAAAAACTAGGTGTAGAAGCTTGTTTCTTTCTTACCAAGGGAGAAGATCTCCCAGAGAAGGATGCCGTAAGACCACACGTCGCTCTGCACTGTGTAAATGCAGTCGAAGATGCTCTCTGGGGCCATCCATTTCACGGGCAGTCGGGCCTGGAAGAGCAAAGAGTCCTGCAGACTGGGACAAGCTGGCAGCTTACGCTACACCCTGTCCTTCGCGCTCCAGCCACACTCTACCATTGTACCTTCTCCTGTCCCCATTTTAATTACTTACATTGCCTTTTACAACATAGTTCGAGTCATTCATGATATCACGGGCCAGGCCGAAGTCGCAAATCTTGGCTACCCGTCCATCTGATATGAGCACATTCCTGGCTGCTAAGTCACGGTGGATGCACTGGGGAGAAGAGAGCACAACTGAGACCCTGCCAACGTCCCCCAGCCAATTCTCTACAGCCTAGGCCTGTCACCAAAGGAACACTTAAAGGAGGGGCAAGGGGAACACATACTGCTTGAAAAGCCCCCGTAAAGAGGCACTGTGTCGTGTGCAAGGAGTACGAGCTCTCTTGCAACCACTTCATTTGCAATGCGAAGACATTGTGACATTTCATGCCATGTCCTTTAATCACTCATGGGGCCATCATCTTGCCCATGGGAGGAGGGTCCGAGCCAGGGGCTGTTGATACTGTGCCCTCATCTCCAAAACAGTCATACGGTTACTCTCTGATATTCTAACTGAGCCAGCTCTCGCAGACAGCTCAACGGCCACTTTCAGTTCCTTGTCCCTGGGGCAGTGGGGAAGCTGCCAGTGCGAGAAAGCTTTGCATCAAAGTTCCTGACCTTATGTGAAAACTGGGGAGAAAAAAATGTTGAGACTAGCACGATGCGCAGCCCCGGGTTCCCCCCATAATACTGCCCTGCCACGATGGCCTGCCTGGAGCCTGTGAGACACAAAGGCTCTGAAGGAAACACCAGTCACCATGGCCCAGCACATTTGAACCTAACACATGGAGCAGGGAGGCCCAATTCCAGCAGCAGTTTGCTTGAGCTTGGCCACCCCATCCAAAAACATCCCGAGCCTCGTGTGGCTGGTGCCTGCTGGCTGGGCTGGCATCTCCCAGTTGCGGTGCTGGGAGCAGTTGTCCTCTTGGCACTCACGTTCTTTGATGCAAGGAATGCCATGCCCTGGGCCACCTGGCTGGAGAACTGTAGCAGGTCAGAGAGATTGAGGGGACGGAGGTCCTCCCTGGTTTCATCATCTTCCTCTGAGCTTTGCCCTGAAATTCAAAGGGAAGTTTTAGAGTTGCTGCAAACCTGGCGAATATGCAAGCTATGCTGTATCCTGATCCCCTGGGGCTAAACCAGACAGGATTGCCAGAATAAAGAAATCATAAAAACAGAAATGAGCCTTTAACTCACCCCTGAATTGCGCAGAATCTGACGACCCTGAAGATGATGATGACACCACAGGCTTCATTTCAACATATGTTTCCAAACCCTGGCTCGAAAAGCCACTGTCACTGAGTCAGAAGCAACAGAGATGGAGGCAGGCTGTTAGCAACCCTCCATCAGTACCTTCTACCCTTCTCCATATCCACTGAGAGAAGAAACCACATCCCTACCTGCAGAAGGTGGCTTAGCTAGAGGCTTAAGAGCAAAGGGAAAGTCAACACTGAGGCCAATTTGGAAAGGGGACCTAGGTGTCCTATGGTATGGGGCTCCAAGTACTGCTCCCCTTTTGTCAAGGGACTGCCCTTGGCTGATGGGGAGGGCTCAGCCTCTTGTCCTACAAAACCCACGTGCCCAACAGCGCAGGAAGCCAAAGAGTTCCAATTCCAGATTGTAGGAGGGCAGACTAGATTGACAGTTGGATTTATTGTGGGGTATTCAACAACTGCTGTCAAAGACTGAAAAACTTTGAACTGCAACCAAGTCTAAACGCATGCAACTCCAGTGGCTTTTACATTCTGGTGTTCCGCAAGTCCCAGAGCTTTGGCCTTAATCTCTCCTCAGCACAATTCTCCCAGCAAGCACCCAGGCCTGCATTGCTCAGCCCTGTGGCCACCAGAGCTCTGCTTTTACCTGCGGATGTATTTCTTCTCTACGTCAACGTTTTTGTAATCAGCAGCACTGTCTAAAGAGGTGTCCAGGGCAGAATCCTGGATAATTATGGATTCAGCCTTTTTCCGCAGGAAATTCAGGAGATCTCCATAGCGACAGTACTCAGTGATGACAAGGATTGGGCCTGAGAGAGAGGCAGAATGGGTTCATTAAGAAGTGATGTTACTGTGACCTGTCCCAAGGATTGCTTTCCCTGGAAGGGGCAGCAGAACCCACACTGCACATAAGCATGTCTGGAAATGGTCAGTCCGCAGACCCTTGCAAAGTTCTAGGTTCAAAAAAGACCGCCAAGCTCATCAGCTATCTCTGTGATGAGACTGAGGAGAGGCAACAGCCTCAGAGGAGCATGCCATGGGAGGAGTCCACAGGGAAGCAGAGCTGTGGGGTCCTACCTCCATAGGTACATGCTCCCAGCAAGTTAACAATGTTCTCGTGGTGTCCCAAGTGACTCATGATCTTCAGCTCAGACATGAGAGCCTCCTGCTCATCTGTGTCCGCTGATGCTGCAAGACAAGAGGAAATGTGCTGTGTGAAGGAGTGAGGGAGGGACAAGAAAGAGATGAGGAGGAGGACAGAAAAAGGCGTAGACAGAGAGATGGAACAAAAGGAAGAGACACACTCAGAGAGGAAACTGTCCTCTGTCTGTGCCTCTGGCCAGGTGTGTCTACAAAAATGACAGCAAGTGTGATTCCAGCACCCAGTACTTATCACAGAAACATCTAAAAAATTAGATGTTGCTGCCTGGGAGCACTAACACATGTGGTGAGAACAGACTACATCCTGCCCAGAGGAGCTTGAGGGATTTCAGCCTTTGCAAGTTGCTCTGAGCTTACACTTTAGCATCTTCACAGCCACTTTGAGGACCGAATCTTCTTTGCCCAGCCCAAAAGCGGTGGCTTCTACCACTTTTCCAAAGGCTCCTGCTCCAAGAGTTTTTCCTGCAGAGGGGAAAAAAAAAAAAGTACTTCTAAGATGCTTCATGGGAAGAGATTGAGCAGTTATCCTGCACGCAGCCTTGAGGAGGATATCTGGTGGGTGGGGATTCCTGCTAAGGCCAGACAAGATGACACATCCCTTAGTCAAGAGCTGGCTAACATCCGAGGGGAACTATACTGCGAGCAAAGGTGGTGTGAAAGAGGCCATGTCCAAACATGGGCTCACCAGCTCTATGCATTAGGAATGACCCCAGATGCAAGAGGAGGGACATGATCCTCTCAACCTTCCTTGGAGCAATGGAGGGCTGGAGGGAGGTTGTACCCTAGAATTTGCCACCCCATGTGGAAGAGGGCAGCAAGACTGGGTTAAAGATGTTGCTGTAATGTCTGGATGCAGCTTTGAATGTTGCCCAGCAGCTTTGGCTCTGTCCCTTGGAGTATTTCAGCTCCGTGGCAAGTTGCATGCCACCAGGCAAGCAGCAAGGAAGGTGTCTTACCAAACTGGAGATTATTCCTGGGAAACTCCCATTTTTCATTGTATGGCAGCTGAGTAGGATCAATAAAGATGTAGTTATTCCCTTCACAGGCCTCAATGATCTTCCACCGCACCTGGTACTTGGGTTTCTGAAAGGAAGAGACTCTATTTATTCAACATTCCTCAAGTCTTGAGGGTTCCCCAGTCCCAGCACACACTCCAGCTCTCACCCTGCGGCCATAGAAGGAAGACTTAGATTTCAGCCCATCAAATATTTCTTGCCTTGAACCTGGACTGAGCGAGAGGGGCTTTGTCTGGACAGCCTGGTTACAGGCTGTTACAAAGTGCCCCCAAGTCATCACCCATGACTGAGGGAGGCTCTCTTGCCTCAAAGTAGGCTGTTACCCTCATTTGGCATGGCAGAGCTGGGAGAGCCAGCATGTCCCACTGGACCTGTGGCTGAGCTGTGCGCAGCTGGTGCCAGAGGAAGGTGTCCCTGCTGTGTCTCCTTCCTTGGTACCCTGGGCTGCTGAGCACAGCACAATGGTGGAGCTGGCCCAGCCCCGCTTGCCTTACAGGGGAAAAAAAGAAATGGAGGAAGTGAAGTAAGAATTTCTTCTCTTTTCCACGAATCTCATGGCAGAAATAACCAGGCAAGGACAGAGAGAAGCAGTGCTGGAGCCCACAGGCAGAGGCAGTTGCCAGCTTACGCTGGGTGTTGTCATTCACATTGAGAGGAGCCAGGCTGGAGGCACAAATACAGAGAAAGGCAGTGAAATAGCTCAGCATGAGAATACTATGTGCAGCCTTTGCTCCTGTACAAGGAGACAGGCAAGGACCTGCAACCAGAGTGGCCAAGGTGGCCTCAGGTCCGTCAAGACACAGGGAAGCATGGATGGAGTGACCATGGCTGTGATGAATTGCCTCATGTCCCAGCTACGGGGAAGGTGTGTGCTGAAATGCTTCTCCTTAGCACTTCCCCTGGATAGTTGCAGAGAAGGATGCAGCGTACGGGTAGATGCTCAAAGCTAGGTTAGCACAGGCATGAGGAACCATAACTGAGGCAAAGAGATCTGCAGTTTTGATGCAAAGTATCTGTTTGCTTTCTCCCCCACACTGCTGCTTTTTTCTTTGCCTGAGAGCTGACATCCATGCCCATGCAGGCTGTTGAAAAAGGCCCAGACAGGATGCTCCAAGCAGCACCATTTCTGGTGGAGGTCCCTCATAAGGAATGCCACGTGCACACAGTTTATTTGCTGTTGCCTGCTCCCAGAGGGTGAGCGTTGCTGCTTTCTGCTCCATGATTCACCTAGCCCTGCAGCAATCAGCCATGGCTCAAAAAGCCCATGGCTCAAAAAGCCCATGGCTTGGATAGATAGATAAGATTATTTATAAACATGTCCTGCTTCTCTTGGGCTTGCAAGGCCTTCCTAAAAGCTGTTTCTTCAGAGCCGTGCTTACACATCCATCCAGCTCTCTGCCTCTCTCTGGACTACTGGCCAAAGACATCTCTGCCTGCAAAGCTGTAGGTGCTTGTTTGGGCTCTGCTGGATCTTCTGATAACCAGCACCAGAACTTTGTTGCAAAATTTGCAGCCTTGATGGGCTGTCAAAAGGAAGAGTGCCAAAAGGGAGAGCTGGAAACCAGATTTTCACCCACTGATGAAGCAGAGGTGGCTATTGATTGGTACAGTTTATGGAAACAACCGAGTAGGAGTCCAAATGCTGAAAATGAGTCTTGCAGAGAAAATGGGGCAAACTGTTGTATAAAAATAGTGACCAAGTCTTCCTGGAGACAAACGCCTTCTAACATCATCCTGTTTCCCCATAAAGATAGCTTTTTATAAAGAAGGGAGGAGAGGAAAAAGTAGATGCAAGTTGCAAACCACTTTTTTTTCCTCCTTAATTCACTCCATGGATTCATGGTGACCAGAGCAAAACCAGCTGCAACTGACAGCACAGAGCAAGCACCTTTGACACCAAGGAACATCTGCATTGACCTCTGGGCTCCAGGACTGAGGGTCCAGGGTGGGAGAGTGTTAACACACTGGATTTGGTGCCTTGCCCTGCAGCAGGAAACTCCTGGGGGAAGTTGGGAGGCAGTGGAGACGATGGAGATAGCTTGCTTGCCTGGTACCTCCAAGCTGAACGCTCCCTGCCTGTGGCTGCCAGCAGAGGCAGTGTGGTCTCTGAGGCTGGGCAGGCCTTGCGGCCCTTGCTATGCAACATGGAATCTGACCTGGTTGTACTTGTAGAGGAGGAAGAGGAGTAGGAGGAGCAGCAGGATCGATGTGCCTATGCAGGTGGAGAGAATGGGGCTGAAGAGCTGGTTTGGAGGGGCCATGAGATTTCCTGGAGGAGCAAAAAAGAACAGGGATGAGTAAGACACTGCTGGTTCAATCCCATCTCTGGGAGCATTTTGCCCAGCTGTTCACTTAGGCTTGTGTATGCAAGACAGCCCAGTGCTGGCCTCAGAGATACCCAAAAGAGCTGATGGGAACTGAGGTAAGTTCTTGATGGCAAACTCAAGGCTGCAATGTTTCCCCCCGTGCACCCCAATTCCCACACAAGGAGCACCAGGTGCAAGTCAGACTGACTGAGGACCAAGATCTGTGCAGCAAGAACAAGCCCATCAAAAGATGCAACCCCTGGACTCCAGTGGGCTGAGCAACAGCTGGCTTCCCTGCGCCCTGGAGCTAGGTCCTGCAGTTATAAGGGGTTCATGGTGTGGCTCAACCTTTGGCACCAGGCTATGCCCATCCAGCAGCTCCCACACGGCTCCTTGGGCTGGCAAATGCCAAATCCTCCCACCTGCCATAAAGACAGAGGGCTTGCGGAATCTATTCCATCTCTCTTGCAAGACAGTAGGGATATATATAAGATGTGCCCCCAGAAGCCCCCAAATTCTCACCCACTCCACCAAGCTACCAGTTTGTATCTTACTGGTGATGGTAACCGAGTGAAACATGTCAGAGGCATTCCCTTCTCTGTTAATGGCCACGCAGCAGAAGGTGAAATTGGCACCCAGCTCCTGGAACGGGACAACGCTCTCCACCTCCACCTCATGGAAGGGCAACATGTTCACCACTTGGGGACTGGAGTCATTCAGTAGCAACCTATAGTCCTTGTTGTATCTGCAGACACACCAAGCAAGAGAAAATGAGTGTTCCTACGGAGCACAGCTGCTCATAAGTGAATTGGTGCCTGTATTAGACTAGAGAGGAGACACTGGGAACGCAGGTTGCAGCTCTATGAGACATGTTACTTGCTGCCCAGTTAAGACCTCTCCCTGAACATCAAAGTCCTGCATAGACAGAGCCTTAACTGCCCTTATGCGGCTAGAGCTGTGGCAGCAGTTCCTTCTTTGAACGGGGCTGGTACTAAGACACAACCACCCCACCCAGGCAGCTGCAGTTGCCTCCCATCACGCTGTAGAGCCTCAGACCTATGGAGGTCCCAGAAAGATGACTAGGACCAGCCAGGAGGTAGCTCCTACAGCAACCTAAACCAGGGCACTTCTCCAAGGGACCCAGATGTTCCTCGGAAAAGCGTTGGGAGAACATTAATCACAGGTGGCTTAACTCTTCAAGCTCAAGACTCTAGGAATAGTACCTGTCCCCTCTTCTCAGACAGTCACCAAGAGCCTCTTTTTTTTAGCAAGGCAACATCCCTGTTGCTGTTACTGAACAGGCTCTGCTATATTGCCTGCAAGCAAGCCCACATGGTGCTGCTCAGCAAATGCCAGCATAGCAAGGGCAAGTGCACACCTTGGAGGTACTCAGTCTCCTGGGCACTTCTTACCTGTCAGAGTGAATGGGGCACTGGTACCACTCAACACGTGGAGCAGGGTAGCCGATGGCCATGCACTGAAGGATGCTAGAATCATTGGCTGGCACCTTGATCTTGCAGACCCTTGGAGGAGCTGTTCAGGAAGGCAGATGAACAGCAAATGCTATGACCGGAGGAAGAGCACGTTCCCTGTACTCCGATTTACTTTCAGTGTGTGCAACAATAAAACATCAGGAACCCCTGTGCTGTGCATGGGTTTGGGCTGGGTCCCAGATGCAGTCTGGCTGTGTGTCCTATGGGCACTGGGCTGGAAGCACCCTGGTACCCCACCTGACTTGCTGCCAGCTGGGCAGCAGCTCCAGGGCAAGCAGGGTGAAAGAACAGGCAATGGCAAGCACTTACATTTCACAGAGATCCTGAAGGTAACTGATGCATTGGTCTCATTGTTGAGGGCATAGAATGTATAGATACCTCCCTCTCCTTCCTGCAGGCGGTTCAGGAAGAGGGTGTTGTTATACCTGCTCACACAGAGAGAAAACAGCATGAAGGCGGCTGCACTGAGGAAACTCAAGCACCCACACAGTCTTTGCTCAGTGAGATGCTGCTGCTTCCTGCACCCTGGAGTGGGTGAATCCCAGCACTAATCCCAGCCCATGAAGGGAATCTGCTACTTGCTTCTTCAGGGGAAGCAGGGAGGGCCTGATCTTCCTTAGAGGGAAGACTATTTGCCACCAAGTGCACAGCACTTCTGAAAGGCTACGGGTGGGTGAATGCCCAGAAAGAAAGGAAAATTTAACATCTAAATCATCACCTTTGAAGGGCCAGAGGATGCTGGTCCTCCTGTCTTTGACAGAATGAGTTATTCCTCCCATTTCTTAGCCCAATCAAGTCATGGTCCCTAGTGCCCACTCCCCTCTGCCCCCAGCCCATTTCTCAGATCCTGATGCAAGAAAGAGTTTGCCCTAATGCCATCACACTTGTTGAGTGGCACAGTTCCTCTTGTGGATTATTCTGGGTTCCTAAGAAAATGAAAGGGGAATTGCCAGAACTCCCCACCAAATGGAATGATTCTCTTTCAGTCTCCTTTTGGCTGTAGGCTTTGTGCCCTCCATAAGGTCTTATCCACATAACAATGTTTCTGACTTCTCTTGGCATGGGGCATACAGTGTCACAGAGAATGGGACAGAATAAGGAACAGCAAGGGAATTCAGGTTTTTGTACTGTTCATCCACCCCTGCAATTTCTTCCTGCTAGGAAAATGCAAATTTGAACAACCAGACCACAAACATGAGAGTGACTTCCACAAGGTTTTCTAAAGAGAAAGCTGCCAAGTTAGACAAAGGTGGTGTCCTCCTTGACCTGATCAGGCCTGCTCACTGTGGTTTGCTAATAATACTGGAAAGAGAAGACAGAAAGGCAGAACAGTTCCCCTCTTTAAAACCAGAGGGGTTTCTGTGAGCCAGTAGCATGGGGTCTGGCTGTCTCAAGGGAAGTGTTGTTGGAAACATGCCATGGCCAATGTAGGAGACAGAGCACATACCAGTTGTTTCCAGAGATCATTTGGCCCTTGAATGTGGTACTCCCAGAGTTCTTCAAGGGGTTCATGTGCTCCCAGCCCCAGTGGAGAAGTTTTGGGTAAGCCTCAATGTGGACCTGCAGCGTCAGACTCTCTCCCAAAGCAACCTCCTGGCTGGTGGCTTGCACTGGGGTCAGGAACACATAACCTCTCTCTGCAGGATGGAGGAGAGCATCACCATCAGCAGACACGTTCAGAGACCTGAAACAAGCTTATACCAGCTTCATAAATGGACCATTGTTGGAAAGTGCAGCTGGGAGGCTGCAGGAGGGAATGAGGCATTACACAGATTATGTCGCTGAAGGAGTACTTTTAAATTGTTGCTTTGTCACGGCAGCTGGGATTACACTGCCTGAGGAGAGCTAGGCAATCTTAGTGAACTCTCATGGGGAAAGAGGTTTTACATGCCATATCGTAACAAGTGATGAGGCTAACACAGTATCTCTTGATCGTCCGTAGAAAACAAGGCCCTCAGCTAAACTCATGACTTCTCACTTAGAAACAACTCAGACCAAGCGCTCTTTGCCGTGGTATTCAGCAGCTTTGGGTCATCAGCAAACCCCAGCCTACAAGCTGTGAGGATGAATTTTCCATCTTGAGATACAAATAAGTGTATAATAGACCTGAATCTTCTTATGTGGACAAAGGTCCATACTCTGCTTATGTGGCTTGCCCTTCCTAATAGCCAGCCTTTCCTGGTCTTCAGCATTCTTTTGCCCCATTCTTTTTTTTTTTTGTTTGTTTTAAAGCTGTCTATAAACACACTGAAACTGAGAAGAGCTTTCAGATTTTTCATCCAGAATCCAGAAAATGTCCTCCTGCCCCTCATGATGTGAAGGGAACACCAGTTCATTCCCTAGCAGCTCCACAGTTCTCATGTGAGCCTTCAGGCACAAGCAAGAATGTTTCCAACAACAAAGCCAGGAACAAGTGGCAAATACTCAAGGCTAGGTGTCATTCAGCCCACACCTTCCTCGTCTTTTGGGGAACACTCACCTACTACCCAAAGCATTGTTGAGGCGTTCCTGGATCCTGCTGAATTGTTAGCTATGCAGGTGTACGTCCCACTGTCTTCCATGGTCACCGCTGGAACAGACAGGGTGTCACTGATGAAGTAGTTCTCATTCTCAAAGCTAGGCTTTTTAGTTCTCTTGACCTGTCAGGCAGGGAGGGAACATCAGGCACTTTCTTGGAAGGGCAGAGGATGGAACTGAATATTTATGACAAACATACCCACCCCCTCCTGTTCTGGGCTACAGACCTTTGTTATAGTGCCCCTGTCACTAAAAGCCATCAGTGTGAAGACCAAGAGCAATATTAAACTTAAGTATTCAGGGTGGACATTCCACAGCAGTTAAGGTTATAGCTATTGCCAGCCTTCTGACTGTGAGTTGACCTTACATTGTCTGACCCAAACATACCTTGTATGTTATTTCAACTCCTTAATAAAGGCATCAGATATAATAAGGACTTCTAGCAAACCTTATCTAGCCATCTAGCAGTTAAAAGCCAGCACAACAGAGATTTTGAAATGCATTCCCTTCTTCACCCATATCTTTTCTCTGGGGAACTGTGCGTCCTGAACATGTTTGCTGCTTTATAAGCCCTGGCAGGGATGGGTGGAAAAATGTTGCCTTAGCCGATACCATGGCTCCTGCTCAACAAACTCAGCTGAAACAACACTTTCCCCCTCTCTTGCAGAGAGATCCTGACAGCATGCAGGTGTTTCTTAGCCTTGTGTCACCTCAAGGACAGAATGGATATATTCAGTTTTCTACAGCTTGTTTGAATAGCTGCTTTGGTTGGACAGTTCAAGGCTTTGCTGCAGGTGACTTGGGTCTGGGCACTTCTTACCACCCTATGTCTCCCAGTTTCCAGGAAATCCCTATACCCCCTTGAAGCTGCACAACTTACGCTCTTTGCTGCTGTCACCCATCTGATGTCATACTTGTGGGAAGGGGCAATTACTCTGCAAGTGATGTTGAAAGGTTCACCCATGATTCGCACATGGTCTATAGGGTCCATCGTCACTGATAGAGGCTTCTCCAGTGCTACACAAAGGCAAGCAGGGAAAGATTCAACATCAGCTGGTCCAGTGACCCCATGTGCTTTGGAGACCTCCCAGGGCCTGGCTACCTTCTCTTTTCCATCCTTTTCAGTCTCTTTACTCCCAGCCTTCTCTTTCCCTAGAGATCATCACTCCTTTTTGTGCATACATCTATGGGAAGCAGTACAGGTCAGGGAGAGCACAGAAGTCAGCACTGTGGGTTGAAAGGGAAGGGAAAACTTCTGCTATGGCTATGTCCTGAGAATCGGGGCCTGAGGACTTGCAGAACATCAGGGAGATAAGTGGACTTTTTTCTCTGTTCTGTGATAGTGCCTGCAAAGATCTGAACAGTGCTGAACTGATGGAGACCCACCCGAAGGAGCCAATCTGCCAGAAGCTGATGGAATTTTGCCTCCATTAAATATCCTTTAAAGAGTGCAGGTTCAGCAGATCTTCCCTACCACTGGTGAGGAGCTTTTCCGTAACTATCTACTGTGGCCAGCTTAGCTATTGCTGTCTCAGACAGCAGCAATCCCAATCCTTTACCTTCTTCCACAATCAGTCTTATTCTTGATGACTTCTCTATTTTTCCATTTATCACTGCTTGGCATCGGTAAAAGCCCTTCTGCTTGCTTTGCACATTGTATAGTGTTATTCCTTTCTTAGTACTGAAAGAATAGTTGGTCCCCGGTAAGAGATGAGAGGCGTCATCCCTTATCAGAGTCACGCTGGATCCATACTCAGGGGCCGTGATGAGACACGGGAGCTCAGCGTTACCACCTTTGGTCACGAGGATCCGGAAAGTCGGGGTGTACCACACATTACTGGGATCTGTGGAGGAGACAAGGTGGGCCAGAGAATGGGATCAGAAAATATGCTGAAGCAGAGAAACACATTCCAGCAAAGGCAAGTCTCCAGCATTGCTGCCCAGTGGGAGTTCGATGCTGGGGCAGCCCTGCTCAACGCCTGCCTGACTCAGCCTCCAAAACCTCACAAGACAAGCCCAATTCCAGCTAAGGCATTTGAGGAGAGCACAGCAGTCAACTCACAAATGTACATAGGCTGAGAGTTACGCTTACCTTTAATTCAACTTTCCACCATGGTGTTACTTTTATTTATCAGACCTCCAGCTTCCCCATCTAGAACAGTATCTCTGGTACAAGGGAAAGGGTGAACTCAAGAGGTGGAGCTACCACAGCATAACTTCTGGGGTAAAAGAATATTTGGGCTTTGGGTCATGTTGTTAGGATGTGATTCATGTGACCTTCCCTTATCTGGGGTACTGGCAAAACAGTTCTCTGATTTCCAGATCTCACTGCTCATTACAACACCAAACAGACTTTCATCCCTGTTTTTTCAGGAAGGAAAGCCAAGGTAAATGGAGGGTGAGGTCCAGGCCATTCACAGGTATGGATGAGATGCAGATGCTCTGTACTCTACTCCAGTGCTTCAGCCACGGGCCCCATTGTACGTGGGCTTACATGGCTGTGGGTGAGCCACTGCCCTGGCAGGAGCCTGCACTGCTCCCCCAAACACACACACACACGACCACAGCCATGGAGAGGACCTGTGTAATGGTCATGCTCCCTGAAAGGAGATTGTTCTGCCAGCATACATAGGAAGAGGGAAGCACTGTTACCTCGCACAAACAGATGCACAGTTGCAATGCCCTCGTCACTGCTGTTGACATAAGCACACTTATAGGTGCCTGTATCCCTGTAAGTAGCCTTGGGAATACTGAGCATGCTGCTGGTGTGGTTGCTGAATGTATCCTTTCGGCCTTTCCATTCAACTTTGGACTCTCCTGAGCAGTGCAAGATGACTGGATCACCCGTGTTGACAACCAGAGCAGGGAGGTCAGGGCTGATCACTGGGGATGCTGAGCCTACAAAGGAAAAAGAGAAAGAGTGAGGATGCAAAAGTGATCCCTAATGATGCTCTGTTGGAGTTCACACTGCTGAGCATGGAGTAGCTCATCATCAGGAAGAGGCTGGACTTGGGATTCAAACTGGCTTTTTGGCTTGCATCACTCCAACCATTCTCCATCCCACCAGACCAATATGGCCTGATACTCCAAGGTATGAATTTCAGGGAAGAGAAAAAACCCCTCATGTGAACATTTAGAGCACTGGGACAGAAAAAACAATCATCTGGAGATGATTAGGCCCAATGCTAGCTTGGAAATTAATCCTCTTGGGTTTTGCCTCTTGCAACAGTTTTCCTTTTTGGCAGAGCTGGAGTTACTATATGAGCTTGGTTATCCCATAACACCATTTGGTGAAGTTTAAGCCAAGTCTAGTGGATGGGGCACTCTTTGTTGCATTGGTGCTGTGATGAGCTAGAGCAGACCTGGAAAGCTTCTGCAGAGCAGGAGGTCAGTGCATGCCTTTTGGGAAGACTGGGTTTTTGGTTGCCAGGCAGTGGATTTTGAAGGACACCTACTTATGTCTTATCACAGAATCAAACCATGTGTTTTCCTCACAGATACCATCAAAACATTATGAAGTGAATCAGCATCATTATACATATTTGGGGATGGGAAACTGAGGCACAGAAAAGCTAAATGGCTCATGTGAGCCCATAGCTGCAGTTGTACATACAGCACAACAGGCCGTGCTGACACCGGCATTGCAACCCAGCTGGATTTCTGATGCCATCTCTACTTTGAGGATGGCTTCTCTGCTGGCTGAATAAAGGGGAACCAGGGTCCCACTCCAGCCCTTAGTGTCAAAAGGAAATATTTTTTCCCCTCTTTTGCCACATCAGCAAGTTCTTTGAGTCACCACCTATATTTAGGGTGGGGGGGAAGTGAGAAATGAATCAGTGCCGTGGGGCTAGGGAAGAAGTGGTACTGCCACCCCCACACCAGGCCTTAGGGGAGGACAGGAAACACATTGCAAATGGCTATCTACGCTCGGGGGGCTCTGCAACCCGCTCCAGCCCCTATCCAGGGCTATTCTCCCACTTCTGCTTTCCTTCCTCATCACTAACCCATCCTCGCATCTTAAAGGGACAACACACCCAGGTTCAAATGATAATAATAAGCAGAGAGGTAGCTGCCCAACTTATCAATTCGTTGCTCTTGGTAGAGGAGGTCACTGCAGGCAGTGCTCCTCTTGGGTGGTGGTGGCAGCAGAAACAAGGGCTGAGTTTGGTCCTTGTGATACCTCAAACTCTGCAGCAGACTGCTCTGGACTCACAGGAGCTCTTTAGTTGAAAGATTTGTTGTCCAAATGCACATTAAAACCCTAACTCCTCAGGAAGCGGGAGAGGGCAGAGCACCCTATAATGGCACCATTAGTCCAGCTGCACTCGTACATCCTTCGGGGAAAGGGTGGTGGCTAGATGTTACACCCCTTGTTGCAGGGACAAGAGAAGAGGCTGCTTATGTTGCATGGGTAGCAAGGACAGTTTAAAGCAAATCTGCTCCCAGGTGCTGCCTTGGACACTGGCCCTATAACACAGCCAGCAGAAGCACACACTCATCCTCACCCACCCCTACTTGACAGCTCATTTGATGAGGAAGACTATGGCCAAGGTACAAATGTGTCCTGTGCTACCAGCTGTGCTCAGGGCTGAAACATCAGAGCTCAAAGAGCATCATTTAAGCAGTCTTGGGCTGATGCCTCCCTCTGTGCAATGAAGGGTCAAGAATGCAAGACCTGAAGCCCTGGAGAGCATTGCTGGTGCATAACAACAATGCAGTTGCCCAGGGGAAACCCAAACAAAGCCTGGATCAAACTTGCTGGCCCTAGAGGAAGAAACAGATGACAGGGAGCTTCGGAGCATGGAATATTTGACAGTTTATCCCCCCTGCCCCCCTTTCTTTATGCTTTTATCTTTCTGTGGAAACAGGAAAAGTCTCATTTATTCCCAGAGTGGAGAAAAACATATCCCAGAATCCTTTGCAAAGCAACACTTTCCACATATCTGAGGTATGATGTTCCTCCCTCTTTGCTAATTCTGTTTTCTAGAAAGGTTTGACATATTTCTGTTGCTTTTACTCTCTATCACTGGACGCTTTTCCCTCAGCTATTCTCTGCTTTAGCTATCCCTCCATATCCAAGCTTCAGCACCATTTGATGGGGAAGCCAAGGTCTTTGGCTCACAGCTGCATTCAAACTGGCTCAGGGAAAGACCCTAACAGAGAGGAAGAAGCCAGCAGCCTTCAGGCTATCGCTGGAGACTCCCATCAAAGGCACAACCACCACACAAGTGGAGCGAGGACAGACAGGGCAGAGACATTAAACACAGGACAGTGCCAGGTGAAGGCCACCCCAAGTGTCCACTCCGTGTGTGTTGGGGGATGAGTCAGACCAGCAGGTCCTTTTCCAGAATGGGGAAGCAGGGCTACTGGGGGAGGCTTTCTCCCTGCTGACCAGTGTGCAATCTTGCACGAAGCCCAAGGATGTCTCTCTGCTGCTCTCCAGCTTCCGCAGCATTGCCAGTAACTGCTGGCCAAAAGTTTTACCACACTTGGGTTGTGTAACCATGACCTCTAGTTACAGCTGCAGGCTCTGTCCCTGCCTCTCCCATGCCAGCCAAAACATTACTTTCCTCTGCTGAGGGTTTGGAAATGGTGAGGAAGGAGAAGCGAAGGCTGGTAAGAGAGAGGCTCAAGAACCTTGCCACAGAAGCCAGTCATCAGGACCTTGACTTGGTCCTGGGGGATAACTAGGCTAAGGTCTGGCCCTGGGAAGAACCCATACCAGGCCTGAGCTCCCCTTGCTCCCTCCTCAACGATGGGAGGGAAAAGCTTTGTTTCTGAAGACACCTTCCCCAGAGTGACCTAGAGTGTCTGGGGGCAGAGGATGGGGAAAAGGGTGCTTATGTCTCTGCCTGGAGCTTTATCTCAGAGGTTTAGATTCATCCACAACAAGAAAACAAAAGAAACCCCAGAAAGACCTCTCAAGATGGCCAAGAACACACATGTAAGCTGATCAGTTTCAAATCCTTCCTTTGCTTGATCTGAAGCTGGGATTTGACCCCCGACACTCCCCCAGCAAGATCCCACAGTTCACAAGGGTCATACCACATCAGGCCGGGGACTCTCAGAAGATGCACTTGCAATCCAAGAGGCAGCAGAAGGAAGTCAGGCTCTGGCTTCAGCTTGAAGCTATTGCTTTGGACAACCTTGGCATGCTGCAGCTTTGTGCTGCAGATGGCCAACAGTGATGGTACTCAGATAAATGTGTGCCTAACACCCTGGCATGGCAGATGGTGCCAGATGAGGATGTCACAGTAGGTGACCTGCATTGCCCAGTGCCTCAAGGAACCTTTGGAGAGATCCTAACAGATATCATTATGATCTCTCACAAATCTACATTAGACCTGCCTAGTCCCTATTATCTTTAAAAAAAAAAACACATAAGAAATTAAAACCCCTGCAGTCTCCACAACCCAGTTCCCAGCCCAGCAGACTTGGAAAAAGCCTGCTCAGCATATCTGACGTGACTTGAAGTGAAACACCATGCAGTGCAACAGCAAGGAGGATGCAAGTTTCCTGGGCTGAAAACATGAACACAGCAGTGGCTAAGGGGGGATACACTGCCTTCCAGTTACATGCTGAATGCTTTCCCCCCTAGATTGCTGCTTTCCAGGGGTGACTTCCCACCATAGCCTCATCATGTGGGGAAGCAACCTCAAAAGGATAATGATGGAAAGTGTCACGCAAGACCTGAGAGGCTGCCAGCACTTCAGATGCAAGATTAGTAATGCTCATTTCTGTCTGGTTGGTTGCAAACCTCAAAACAGGCTTAGTGACTCCTTGAGGTTGATGGGTTATCACCTCTTGGCCATCTCTGCAGCCTCAAAACCCAGGCATATTCACCTTTCCCTTCCCGGTTGCCAGAGTTCTATTTCCATTACAAGGAAACCTGGCTCTACAGCCCTGTTGTGTATGCCAACACCACCAGAAAACAGCAATCCTCAGACGTCTCCAGCCGGGCACAAGGTGCATTAGAAGGTGCCAATGCAGCTGACTTTCCCCAACTCTGTCACCTGCAAGCCAAGCACCTCCAGCTCTTGCGCCATTTGGGCAAAGGTTATTTCAGAGGCAGCTTCCCTCAGGACACGCTTTCTGCCGAACCTCTCCTTCCTCCTAACCCCTGCCCAGACCCAAACAGCGGGATCTTTCCCTTTCCTATCTCCCCACTGCTGAGGCTCTTCCTACGCTACGTGCACCTTTCCATACCCCTTGGCCTTATCCTAGCAGTGCTGCAGGCAGCCAACAGCCAGCCCTCAGCAGGGCTGGCTCCAGAGCCAACACAGACTAGCAACACCCCCTCTTTCTACCGCTGTCCTCCCTCTGTAATGACAGACAGTTCTGGATGGTCTTCAGAAAGCTGCTACTGCCAAGTCTGCACTAAAAGCCAAGCTGGTGTCTCTTCCCCGCTGTGCCATGGAGCAGATGTGTTCTCTTGCCTGCTCCCTGTCCACGCCAAGGCTCCTTGAACCTGCCCACAGCAGTGGTGGCTGCCTCATGAAGCAGCCTCCAGAAGCAGGGACCATCCCAGCCCACAGCAGGCTTTTGGTAGACACAACTGGCAGCCTGGCTTCGCCCTCCACCACCAGGAGCTGAGTGCCCATTAGTCCAACTTCAGTGTTGCCCTGTCCCCAGTCCCACCAAGGCTGTCACCGTTCCTCACCTGAGGAGGAATAGAGCACTCACACCGGACACCCAGGAAACCCTCACCACATCCCAAACCTGCCCTGGAGTGACGTGGAGACACTGTAGGGCTTTGGGAAACCAGTGGACCTACCGTGCCTGATGCCAGCTGCGGTGAGCAGCAGGAGGAGAACAGGACCCATGTCCCCAGGGACCACGGTGACCCCAGTGTGGTGCAGGGACGCAGCTGAAGGATCCTCTCGAGCAGCAGGCACCTCTCCTTGTGGCCACCGTCCCCAGTGCTCCCTTGTTGGGAGCTTCTCCTTTCTGAGTTGACCACAAGTTAAGAAATTCCCTTTTTTTGTTTGTTTTTGAAACAGGAGGGGAAAAAAAAAAGCAAGCGATGCTTTGAGACGTCACTGGTGACAAACCCCCCTGTCAGAGGTGGGACCATGCACACACCACGCTGCAGGGTCACCCCTGCCATTGGGGCCACCATCCCACCTCAGGGAGGGGTTCAGCCCCAGACCACTCCCCAGGGCTGGCAGGGGCCACTGCACCACACCAGGGTTCAGGACAATCATGATGTGCCCTCACTACTGCCGCCCAACCCCCCAGGGACTGCTATACCCTTCCCTCTTGCTTGGGGACACAAAGAGCCTGGCTGGGACCTGCCATGACGCCAGAGGACTCCATTTTACTGCAGCAGGACCAGTTTTACCTCAGGCCCAGTGGATTTTTCTGGCTTCAGGTCCTGCGTGAGGAACCACACAGGAACATGGCTGACTCCCTCACAAGAGACCCGCAAAGACAATTCAACCTGGGGCAGCTCCCAGGTGGGAAAAGGCCTGTGAAGATGACAGATTATTTTGTTTTAACCAAGAGCATGATCTCTAGTACATAGAGAGGTCCTGTGGCCACACAAGCTCACCCCCCAGCCCCATTCCAGCACCACACAGAGGCAGGGTTGAGCCCAGCCAGCTGCAGGCTCACCATCACCACCGTCCCCAGCATGGAGACACATTAGGGTCCAGCCCACAGACCCTTCCCTGTCCCCCACGGGGCTGAGGGACACATGAGGGTCCCAGCTCTTCTCCTCTTCCAGTACATCCAAGCCTGGGGCTCACAACAACCCTGCCACCATCAGGCAGCCACAGGGCTCTAGCAAGGACCCCTCCTCCCCAGCAGCCCATTCTACCCAGTCAGCTAGTAAGCTTGCTGGTGGGGAGGCTTTTTGAACCCGTTTTCTAATTGACAACCTGGCAGGCACCTGGAAGCAGTAATTAGGCACTTTGTTAACCCTCCCCTGGACCACACCTCTTCCAAAACAGGGTAGGCTTGAAGCAAAGGAGTTCTCCCAGGGATGCTCAAGTCAGCAAGGTGTTAGCAGACCAAGTCAGACATGGGGTGCCCCTTGCTCTCTGCTCTGTCTCTGGCTAACCTCCTGCTGCAGCAGAAGTTCATGACATTTCACAGCAGCTCTGGGGTGGGAAGTTATGGCCACCACCTGACAGCGCTGGGGAGCACAGGGGAGGAAGGTCCTGCCTGGGCCGAGCTGGAGGGCTTGGCCTTAGCTGCACCCAGCTGCAGCCCTGTCAGTGGGGAGGGGATAGGGACACCGGCTAGAAAATGTGGGCAGAAGAGAGATGAGCTTTTCCAAAATATCTGCACAGCTATTGAATCTGTGCTTGCAGTGCAAAGGTACCAGGCAGAGGCGTGCCCCTCATGCCTCCACAACCCGGAGGGGACTGGACTTCTTCAAAGGGGGTAATTAGAGAGGTACCAGCAAGACAAGGTCTTGGGGCCAAGAGATGAGAGCATGGCTGACTGTGCTGGAGATGACTAAGAGTCATGGGAATACGGAGAGAGCTCCTGGGTTTGGCCAGAAGGATGGCTGGAGAGCACGAGGGAGTCCAGAAAGAAGGAAAGGCAGCTTTTGGCCAGAGAAGATTTCCTCTCAGCAGTTTTTCCTGGCAGGATGTGGGGAAGAAGAACACGAAGTAGAGGCAGTGTGGTGCTCTGGGGGCCTCCTGCCCAGAGCTGGGGGGCTGTTGAGCGGCTGGGCCACAGGAGACATCTGCCTGATTATTCTTTCCTCCTTTTGAGCCAAAGGGGCTTTTTAAAGGATGTTTGTTTCCCTCCTTCTTCTTTTTAAGTTTGTTGTGTGTTTTTTTTTTTCCAGGAACAAATGCCAGCTCAGAGAGAACTGACTCACCAGTGTGAACAAGTATTAAACTAGACAGGTTTAATACAGAGAAGGGAAACAATCTCTCAGCCTCCCTTCTTCTCTTTGAGGAGGCCCCTTGCAGAGCATCTCTGATGGTCCACAGATGACAAGTCACAGCCTGTACAAACAGGTCCCCAAGCTGGGCTTGGCACACTCGGGGATGCTCAGTGGGACAAGCTGTCTGCTGGGGTTCCTCCCTCCCTCATAGCCATCTTTTCCTGCCTGCAGGTTGCACCCCAAATCCTGTGGTTGCAAGCAGCAGCTCAGCCACAGGAACGCTGGTGCTCATGTGCCCAAGCAGCTCTGAGCAAGGGGCCGGGATGCTCTCAGAGGAGCTGCAGCCTTATTTTGAGACACTTGAAACCCTGGGATGCCTGTGGAGGCCCTGATGGCCTGGAAGGCATGCTAGGAGATGGCATGAGACTTGCTCAGTGCCTCACTGGCTGCAGGCTGGCTGTGGAGGGGAGTGGAGGCTGCTGAGAGCCTGCCTGTACTACCCTGCAGCAGCCTGGGGACACATATGAAACACCTATGTCCCGAGTGAGCTGCCGGTACTCAAACAGCTAAAAACACAGGTTGCAGCAGGCTGAGGTTTGTCTCCACAGCCTGAGTTTCTCTGATTCTCTGAGCTCTTCCATGAGGTGCCTGTCTCATTGCTGGAGACTTGTTTCAGGGTGGGGAAAATGCCATGCTGGGAGGCTGGTTATCCCCATGTCTGCCTACTCCTTCCCAGCCCCACCACCCCTCCTTGGTGCATCCTGACATGCAAAAGGCCTGCCAGGCAGGGATTGGGCAGTGGGAGCCAGCTGGGTTCAGGGCTGAGGTCTACCAATTCCCCCTCCCTGCTTCCCCCCAAGCTTTTGCTGTAGCCTTTCTCTGAAGACGTGATTTTTCTCCCTGCTGATTCAGCTTCTGGAGAAAAATGCCCTGTCTGCCTGTCATGGCTGAGCTGTGCCAGGTGACTCAGAGAATATCTGCGGAGAATCAGCCTGAGCTGGTCAAGGAGCCTGCAAACCTCCTCTCTGGCAAACTTAGCAAAGACAGGATAAGCTGTGCTGGAAAGGGGAGCCTTGCTGGGACTCAGATCTGTCTCCTGATGCAGCTGGTGCCCTTGGGCTTTTGGGTATAAGAAGGGTTTCCAGAAGCTGAGGGAGTCATGACTGCTGCCAGCAGGGACTTTGCACCAGGGCTGCATCATGCGGCCTGAAACCGGGTCAACAATGATATATTTGAACCTCAGTACAAAATCCCCTCCTTGCAGCAACCCCAGGCTTTCCAGACATATGGCTCAGAGCTGGCTGCAAACAGCTCTGCTCAGCAGCCTGGGGTCATTTTTGAGAGGAGCAGTTTTGCTGGAGCCAGAGAGGAGAAAACCTTGGGCTGGACTCTGGAGGGGCCTGTCACCCTTGGGGCCAGGGGACCCCAGCACTTCTGAAGAGGTGATTGGGAGAAGGTGAGAGGAGCAGGAGGAAAGCAGGGGCAGGGAGCCGGTGTAGTGGGGTGTAGGCAGTGTGGCGTAGGGAGCCAGTACTGTGGGGTTGTATCTAAAGGGTATCAGTGAATTCCTCATCAAGAGGGAGGGGAGCAGAACCCAGCTCAGAGGAGAGCAGGACACAGGGAGCCCTGTGCAAGGCAGCGTGGCTCCTGCTGGTGCCCTGCCCCATTGCTACCTCCAGTCTCTCCCACCACCCTGAGCTATTAAACTATGTGGAAAAATCAACAGCACTGTGGTGTCCCCCATCTCCTTCACCCCAGCACTGTTCAGTCTGGCAGCTCCCACATCCCTACCCTGATCTGAGCACAGACACACCCCCCCCCCCCCCCGCGAGAAGCACGCCAAGCCCTTCCTGGGGGCTGCTGGCCCAAACCTCTGGTACTTGGGGATACACTTGGGGAACTGTTCCTGGTGTCCTTCCCTCTACCCACCTCCTCCCAGTACAACATGACCCACAGGCTGGCCAGTTACCAGAGAGATGGGGCAGATCCTGCCCTGTTCGCAGCCCCTCTTCCTTACCACGTCTCTGGGCTCAGCTTTTGCCTTGCTGTGCTTCTCTCTGCCTGGCCCCCAGCTTGGCTTTTGCTAAGCACTGGGGTCATGCACAGCGTATTAACGTGCTTAGCCTTCACCCACAACGTGGTTAAGCTGTATTCCCAGTCCCACTGCAGTGGGAGAAGGTGGCAGCAACCAAAACCAGGCAAACAAAGGAAGAGATGGAACTTTGCAAAAAGAAAAAACCTTTATTTTTAAACTCTTTCTTTAAAAACATATTTGTAAATGTTTACAGCATAAAAATAATATCTCATGGCTATAGATGTGACATAGTACAAATCCTACAAATACATCTGTAAACCTAGGGACATGTTAACTCTTTGGTACCTTAGTCTGAACTCTGTTTTTTCCTCTGCCTGACGGACAGAGTGGAGGCAGGTGCTGCTTCTGTTCAGAGATGCTGCAGAGTGACAGCAGGATGCCAGCACAGCAGGAGGGGGAGAGGGCAGAGGGCACGCTTTGGGCAAACCTTGCAGTTATGGTGCAATCCATGAAGGAGGAAAGGACAGGAATAATGGGATGCTGCAGGCCACCCAGCTTGAGTTGGCTTCCCTGCCTCCTCCCACCCCTCCAGGGGTCATCTCTCCAAAGTGCCGCTGGAGCTAAACTGGAGCAGATCCCCTGCCTTTGTCAAAGCCAACTGAATCCATCTTGGCATGTCCCAGAGACTTCAGCCCTCCGGGTGAAACACAGGAATTGGGCTGGGAGCCCAGCAACCCATGTGCTGACCCATGAAATCTGATTTTGGAATGATACCTGGCCTGCCCTGGGCAAGTCCCACAGACAACATGGTATCTTCACCATTTCAGTCAGCCCTGGCCCTCAGCACCCAGGCTGGGCTGGGGTCTGCCGTGGGATGGACCTGTGCATGGCCCAGTGCCCAGTGGGGACCTGCAGCTGCTCCGGCTGCTCTCTGCCTGTGCAACCACCCGGGGCAAAGGCTGCCAAAAGCCCGCCGAGGGCTGCCAAAGGGCAACCTTCATGTTCTGGCTCTCCTCTCCATGTGGGATACCCTGTGGCTTGTGCTGTGGACTGGCAATGCCAATCCTGGATCTGAGCTAAGCACCAAGCCCGGCCAGAGCCCTTCCTCGCGCCCATGCCTTGGAGCATGGGGTTTGCCTCCTTAGCGCATTAGCTGACATCTCGTTTTAGAAAAAGCCCCCAGAAGGAGACATCTGTGAAATCCCCTTCTCCAGATCTGCCCAGCTTTACACAGGCCCAGCTTCCCCACAGCCAGAACCTAACCCACTGCCCAGTACTCGGTATTTGTGGTGCTGCCTCTCCCCCAGCCCAGAGCCCTGGCTGGGAAGAAGGGGAAGAGCCATTTCTCACTTCTGGCTGACTTCCTCCCGGCTGCACATCTGCATGGCACTTCTGCCTCCCGTCCCCGTGGGACACTGCCGCCGTCCCCTTGGCAGGTGAACAGAGACAACTTAGTTACAAGTAAAGTCCGCTGTGCTCTAGATTTCTTAACATGACACAAACAAACACTAAACGTGACACTCTCTCTTAAAAAAAAATAATAACACGCTCAAACTGAGAAGGACAAAAGGATTGAAACCTGCACACACATCAGTCTGAGAAGTGTCTTAAATGTGGAAAGAGACACCGGAGTGTCGCCTTAGTTTCTGGGATACGCTTAGGTATGTATGAAATAGTGACTGGCAGGAGGATTATGCATATACTGGTGCTGATAACGATGTAACAGCTGTAGAGTAAAATATAATCTACAAATAAAAGATATTGCACTAGAGATGGGCCCAAGCTGTGGCATCTGTCCCTTTTTGGGGGGTTCAGTTTGGGTCCACCTCTAAACACAAAAACACACTCAAACAAAAATACTGATCATCGAAAATAAAAACCTGGAGGGACTGGTTCCCTTCAGAATCTCACCAGAGAAATTATGGCTACAAAACTGATGGCCCCAGCACAGCTGACCAGTTCTCCTGGCCTTCACCCGCTGGGCCACAACACAGGGACTGGAATGTTGGCAGCAGAGAGAGAGGGAGCGGGGGGATGGAGCTGGCTCCCTGAGCGGAGAGACCTTGTCTGGGGGGCTGCTATAAGCCTCAGCCCTGCCAAGCCCTCTCTTTGAGGGGAGTTGCAGGGATGCTTAGCAAAACGTTGGCTTTGTCCAGCTGCCAGCCTGTCTCTGGCCTTCTCAAGGATCTGCTCGCTGCAGTGGGTGCGTGCCCTCGCCCTCGCTAAATGGTGACGGGAATGGTTGAGTAAGGACAGGAAAGTACCACAAAGTGCAAGACGTGGCCCTTGCAATCATGGGGCCAAAGGCAAATATTTGGTCATATCTCTCTGAAGTGGAGAACGGTACCATTTTACCAAGAGTCTGGCGTACCTACTTTAAGAAGGAAGAGGGAGGTGGGGTTTGCACCCCATCAGCAGCCAGGACAGGTTTTGACACAAAGAATAATTGCAATAAATCTACAAATGGGACAAAATGCAATAGGCATCCAAGTGTAGCTAATGCCCAGCTAATAGGACAGGATACCCGAGTTCCCCCAGCAGGGAGAAGAAGTAGATCTCCTCTTTCAGGACTGTGGAAACTATCTGATAATGGGAAATTAGTAATTTAATTAGTAATTAATCTGTACAAGATGGATTTTAGTATGGGATTTGTGAAGTAAATAAGCAAATGGCCAAAGGGAGGGTGGGGAAATCTTTGGGCTGGACGGAGGTAGTAAAAGCAGCTCTCTAGGGTTGCTCTTGATGCTAGAAGTATTTAATATTTTTATTAGTCAGTCCAGCCCAAAAATAACAGTTTGTTAACAAAATGTGCTGATGACCCAATGTCTGGAACAGCAGGGAGTATCTTGGTTGGAAATACTGGAAGAGTAGAAAGATGTAGGTGCTTAGATTGGTCAGAGGATGACTCCAAACTACCAGTATGCGGTGGCTGGGAAAAGGCCAACATCATCCAAAGCTACACCAGGCAAGCCAAATCCAATACAGACCAGAACGATTAATGCCCTATGCGAGGTCTAGATTTGACCTCACCTGGAGTACTGGGTACTTCTGGTCACCTTTGATGGAGAAGGACAAATTGAAAATGGAGCTGGTGCAGACAGAGGCTATTAGGATGACCTGATGTGCCATCCTCCAGGCTCAAGTTGCAGTGACATGGATCCTACCAAGCACCTTACATGTTAGAAAAATAGAGTGGTCTGACCCTAGGGATCTCATGATTCACTGCTTCTCCGTAGTTAGGATCATTTCATGAACTGTAGTTAGGATCATTTCATGAACTGTTGTTAGGATCATTTCATGAACTGTGGCTACAGAAGATGGCTCCTTCATTACAAGCAGGAGGAACAGAGCATGGAAAAACAGTTGTCATTCACAGTGCGTTTCCTACGGATGGTGGGGAATCTGACCACATGGGCTGAAAATATACTCCGCCGGCTGCCAATAAAAGTGCTATTTCTTATGTTCACATTTTACCAAGGACATCAGCCCACAAAACAACTACTCCTCTTCTAGCTGTGTAAGTGGCAGCATTGCAACAATAGACAACTTAAAACAGAAGCTGTTTTGCTGGGGATTTCTGGCAGAAGTTTCATATTTAAAAAAAAAAATAAATTCTCAGGGGCTCCGAGGTGGCAGAAGCCCAGCAGGACACTGATTGAATTTCTGAATTTGTAAACCTGCCTGTGGGGTTTTTGTAGGATGCACAGAGAGATGTGCATGAGTAGGGCAACAGAGGGGTTAATGGGGGGGGGGGGGGGGGCACACAGAGAATAGAGCTCTGTGCAAGGCAAAACTTTGCCTTTCTGAAAAAAAACCCGGGTAGTTTCTATGGTGTCAGAGCTGTAGTTTTGAGGTCTAGATTTCATCTCTGCAGAGGTGGGGTTCGCCACTCATTTCAAAAGCCTGGTGTTCCTCCTGCTTCAAGTCTCCTCATTCACAAGAAGTCCCAGGCCTGCCTGTGAGAAGCAAGGAAGGGGGCGAGAAGCAGGAGGAAGGTCTCTGCCCTTTTATTCTTCAAAACACTTTCCAAGACAGAGGAATCCTCCCTGATTCCTCTTGCTCCGCTTGGTTCCCCATGGCACACGGCAGGCTGCAAGTGGCTGTGCCTGGCCCCTGGGAAGTGGCAGGGCGTGAAATGAAGTTCAGGTGTGACCAAACAGCCTCCCAGCCTCCCTCCCTCTCTCTCTTTTGAGATGTCCCCGGGTGGGTGTTCTGGCATCCTTATAGTGCCCCATAGCCTTGCTGTGACTCAGGAGGGACCGGTGAGAGCCCCCATCCTGAGAAAGGGTGTTTGGGTGAACAGTCTATCAAAAGGGAGCCCTTGCTTCCCAAAGATAAGGCACAAAGATTTTGCAGCTGGCAGGGTTATATGATTTCCCAGCAGATGAGCTGAGCTTAGTGGCAGTAGATTAATGAACAGCCATATTGCTTCCCTATACTGGCCTTGGCTAGTGGATTGATATATTTGTTCCCTTTAAATCTTCAATGGAGAATAATTAGCTTAGTGTCCACACAGACGACACAACCAACACTGAACCACCCTCTTTGCTACTACAACAGAGTCACTGTGAGAGCATTTTGAGTTCCTGGCATGCCCTTGGGGCTCCTGGTGCCATGCTGGGCACAAAAGGGTTCAGGGTATGACAGCCCCTCTAGATGGGTGCAGAGCTGTGCCCCAGAGCCATGCCCCAGAGCCATGGGTACCTGTAGTGCTTGTGACACTCTATCAACCGTAGAAGAGCTGTCAATAAAGGAAAATGGTGATTCAGTGTCTCTGAGACGTTGGCTGGTCTCTCCAGGACTTGGCTGTGCTTGCAGGAGAATCTACCCAATGCACTCCTGATCTCCAGCAGCTGAAGGTTGGTGTTGTAGGTTCTCTACACCCCAGCAATGGCCTCCAAGCAAATCATCTGTCCCAGTGGCGTTTCACAGAACCACGGTGTGGTTGGTGCTGAGACCATCAGAGAAGTGCTGGTGCAGAGGAGGTGGAACTCATTGCTGTGGAGAGGGAAGAGGCTGGAGTATCATCTTAGCAATGCAGAAAGTGGCGTCTCTTGTGGAGATCCAACCCACGTCTTCCACTTGAAAAGAAGATGTTGGTCCGTGAGATGTCTCCCTCCTGCAGTGGTTTGATCACTGAGGAGGATGTGGCAGTGATCTGGGAGGTTGCTGGCACTGAGCCACCTCTTTGTAAGGGGGAAGGGGATGGCAGTGGAGAGAAGTCTTTAATTCCCCACCCAACACTGGGAGATGCGAGGGAAGGAGGAATGCTGGGACAGGTGGGGATGTCTGACTGTACATGGCTCTCTGCGATGTCTGGGTCAGCCCCTCAGCTGGCCTTGCTGTGGGGAGGTGCAGAGTCAGCCCAGCTACAGGAAACTCTCCTCCACCTCTTGGTGCCCTGTGGTTGGCTCCTGGCAGCCTGACTGTGGGTCGGATTCCTGCTCCTCGTCCTGCCCGAGGCCCAGAGGGCTGTCACAGGATATTGTAGATGATGTGTTGGCCTCGTTCAGTGTAGAGCTGAAGGGAGACAAGGAGGAGAGAGAAATGAGTGCCTTGTCCCAAGTCTCCTGGTGAGAGAAGATTCCCGACGGCTGAGAAGTGTGTCAACCTCCTGGCAGCCCCAGTCTATCTCAGTAGCTTTCCACAGGGGGACAGACAATATCACTTGGGTCTATTCAGCCCTCAAACACAACATACAGCCAGCTGGGCTCTGCGGACCGGTAAGTGGAGTCTCTTGTCCCCAGCTGTGCCAGCTGATGTACAGAGACATGACATGACACCTTATCTTAGCTACATCCCACCTCCTCTGATTCATATTCAACCCTGCAGGTTCATGCAAGGTTGCAGCACCTCAGATGGGGATGACACTGCCCTCCTTCTCTCCTTGTAAACCCACCCCTGGGTCTGTCCCATAGCAGAACATTCCCATTTCATCTTGAGGCCCCTGTTTTCAGATTTGGGCAGTCAGGGGAAGGGACAATATTCAGAAGTGATGTTTTTACCTGGCCCGGCTGATGGAGGCCTCCTGAGGGAGATCGCAGATTGCCTCAGGTTTGGGGTCGGGAAGAGGGATGATATAATCATTCTCACCCCCATTCTGGTGCACAGCTGTGTAGAGGATGCTGCCGGTGGGGGAGCTGGGAGTGGGCCTGGCATTGTTCAGCCCAGGGATTGTGGGTCTTGTGCGGACAACAGCGGGGTGGTCACTCTTCATGAACTCTTCATCCACCTGCTGGTACCTCTGCTCTCACAGGGCAGTTTAGCAAAGAAACGGGACAGTCTTGTGAGTGGAGGAAATACCCTTGTGTTGTGTTTGCTTTCCCTGTCTGCTAGGCTTTTTCTAGAGGGGCTGGCACCTTCTAGCTGGGCTCAGCTACCCTGACTCCACCAAAGACAGGTCATGAACATTTCCTAAGGGAGAAGTCAAGGGCACAACTCCACTGGTCCAAAATACCAAACAGTTGGAGGCAGGTTTTTGATCTCCTCCTGGTTCTGATTTCAGATATCAGCTGCCTGTCTGGCGATGCCAGTTGTCTCAGCAATGTCCCCAGGATGCCCAAACCACCTTCATTGGCTATGCAGCCTTAGTCACAGCAAAATCTTCTGGCAGAGCAGCACTACACACTGATCTCCAAACCCTGACTGAGGGCCCTACCCAAGGCCGCATCCTCCACAGAGCTCTGACCCTCTTCTGTCCCTCCAGCACAGGGTCCTTTGAACATACCTTTCTGTAGCAATCCACCAAGAGGTTTCCCATAAGCACCACCAGCTGTGAGAAGGATGGTCTGATCTCAAACTTCTCCTCCCAGCATTTCTGCATGATATTGTAGCTAACAAGAGGGAAGAGAGAGCACTCTGGTGAGTTAGTGGGTGGGGAAACAGAGGCAGAAATGCTCCTGTTGTTTGTGTAGGGCAGGCCCAGGGCAAACGAGTATGGGCAGCACTTACATTTCATCAGAGGCGTGGGTGGGTTTGGACATCCGATAGCCACGTTTGATGGCATTATAGAACTGTTCGTTCATAGGCAGTTCGGGGTATGGAGTCCCCCCTGCATGTAAAGGGAGAGCAGGAAATTGGGTTGGTGGATTGCCTGCCACCCCCAAGCCAACATGAATTTCACATCAAGGTTTCCTTTTTTCTTTACCTTTCCTGTTTCATTTCACTTCCAAATGGCAATGTCAGCATGGGAAAGAAGGAGACAAGGAATGACGTGCTACTCTGACTGGTAAGGCTGGGGCTTGGGAATTAGAAATGGATTTCTATTGTCCCTGGGGAAGGGATCCTGCTAACATGCTATCAGACCTACAGACACCACCGCGATCTCCAGGGAACTTACCTAGAGTGAATATCTCCCAGAGGAGAATCCCGAAGGACCACACATCACTCAGGGTGGTGTAGAGGTTGTTGAAGATGCTCTCTGGAGCCATCCACTTAAGGGGTAAGAAAGTCTAAAAGGAAAAAAATGGAACAAGAAGAGGGTCAGCTGCATCTACAGCACTTGTGTCAACAGGTAAGAGCCTGGCGCCCAATTTACAAGCAGAGAAGACCCTTCAGAGCTGCCCATCAGCCCAACACATCTGCTGATGTCTGCTGTCAGCCACTTCTTAGAAGGACCAGTTTCCTCTTTCCCCATGCAGGATGAATGCAGAAGGCAGGAGGAAAGAGCGGGTGCTCTACGTCCTTTTCCATCACTGTCTGCCATGGTGAGCTGTCGTGGTGTGCATTCTCTGTTCCCTAGCTCTTGGGGAGTCCACTGACAAGCACAACATGACCACAGCACTCCTGAAGGGAGTCCAGGCCTATATGGACTTTGGAAACCTGAGATTGGGCTGGAGAGGGCTATGGGATGACCAGAAAAGAGCCGAAAGACACATCCAGCTTTTTCCTGCTCCTACTAATTGAGAGTGATAAAAGGAGCCTCACTTGACCAGCTTGTATGCAGCACTGGCTGCACTGTTCCTGGGATTTGCTTGCACAATGAACACCAAAATAATCTCCAGGAAGGATTGCAAGGGGGCCCAGTTTCATTTCCCGTTCTGGAAGGAAAAGCAGCTATGCCAAGGCTGGATTAGAAAACCCCAGCCCCTCTTCAGCGGGGTCTCTCTGCCCAGGCACTGAGTGCCTGTCTGCCATCCCATGCCAATGGAAGAAAGCACGAGAGAAGTTAAGTAGTTCATACAGTAGATAAAGACTGGAGTTTGAGGGCCCTGGCTCTACTCGCAGCTCCCCCAGCATCCATTTCTCTGGGAATTTCACAGTCTGCTTTGCTTGGGGTTTCACATTCCCAATGTTCAGGGCTGGAGTGGACATGCTGGTGTTGAAGTCACAGGGGAGGTTCTGGGGAAGCTCGATTACAACTTCATCCTCTCCTGCCTCGAAAGATTGGAGACGTCTTTCTGGAAAGTAACTGCTTGCAGGAAAACACTTCCTCTAACCCTGTGGTCTAGTGGTTGGAGCAGAAGTCTGTGAACCTCTTCCCAGAGTGTCCAGTGACTCACTACAGCACTGTTGAGCTGCCTAACCTTGCACTCCTCCTGCCTGCAGCTCAGGACTCGACCTAGCACCATTCAGGGAAGGGATGCAGCACTGCTGCCTGTGATGGGGGGGACAATCCTTAGTTTTTCTGCTGCCACCCACGTTCTTCTGTAAGAGCCTGGAGATACAGGCATGCAACTCTGCTACTCTGCAGCATGCAGAGCACATCAGGTGCAGGATGGCTGGCTGTTGACACCATCTCCCGGGAGTCCTTCCTTTTCACCACCCTGGGGCACAATGGTGGGCAGGTGACTCCCAGGAGGAGCATGCAGGGGGTTCCAGGCCCAGAGCCCTGTGAAGAAGGGGCTTGCACAGCTCCCAGTACTCACACTGCCTTTGGAGATATAGTTGGAATCCCTCATGATGTCCCTTGCGAGGCCAAAGTCACAGATCTTCACCAGCTTCCCCTCGCAGATGAGGACGTTCCTGGCAGCCAGGTCACGATGCACACACTGTAGGGGGGAGGCAGGTCACTGTCACTGTGGGGGCCCTTGGAGGAAGCAGCTCAGCCCCAGGACTAGCCCATTTCTGGGGCTGCAGGGCCAGGAATTACCTCACATCATTTGAGGCATCTGCTCCACCTCTAGGAACAACCATGGCTCAAAGCCACTAACAGAGCTACCACATTTTCGCTGCTAGCCCCGTGACAGCAACAGTCATACAGATCTGGCAAGGGCAATTTGACCAACTCGGCAAAGAGGGAATTGCCACGGCCTGGCCAAGCAAGGGGGCTGGTGGGCTGGCAAGGAGGGCATGTCTCCATCTCTGTTTGAACAATCCAACCCAGCAGTCTGAAGACATCAGAGTTACACCAGCCTAGCTTGTGCCTCCTGGTTTGCCAGCATGTTGGATGTTTTCCATATGAACAGCCCCAAGGGTTGCTCAAGACCCTGCCATATTAGCGAGCCTCGTGAGATTACGCCACTGTAAAGCGTGACTGTGGGAAGCTGTGGGAAGCTGGGAGCTCCTCTTCTGTGCTCCATGGGGGAGCACTGACCATGCGCTTTTGGGGACCAGACTGTCTGGCTGGAGGCAGAGAGCCAGGAATTTCTCTCCCCACATCATTGATGCCATCCCTACCCCTTCTCTTAGCCCTGCCCTGTGTGATGTTTCACACAGTCCAACTATATTACTGCCTGCCCTGGGCTAAGCCAGCCCAGTCCTCTGTGGTGGCTTAATTTCCACTAAACAAGCATTTCTGATGAGGCCTGGGGGGCTCAGAGCATGTGGTGCAATAGGGGTGTCGGTGGAGAGGAGTAGCTCTGCTGCAGAGTGCCTTGTGCTTTAGCACAGGGAGGTTATCACAGTTCGGTCATCCCGGTAAATAGGGATGATATAACACCGCAGCTGGGCTGCACATGGCCTGGGAGGAGCTCAGAGTCAGGGAATTTGAGGTCTGAAGCTTGATCTAAGCCAGGGTTAGCTGTCACGTGCAAATATAGTCATGCTGATCCCCAGGGCTGTGTTTCCAGAGAGAAGCAGTCAGCAGCTCTTCAATTGCATGGACACTTCTGCCAGCAGGAGGTTGGCATGGACAGAGGGACAGTGAAGGGAAGCTGACCACAGGACATGGCAGAGCACTGTTGGCCTCCACCACTGCAGGCACCACGGACCAGCCAGCATACGTACATTTTTGGAAGCCAGGAACTCCATCCCATTGGCCACCTGGAAGCTGAAGCCCACCAAGTCCATGTAGCTGAGGAGTGGAGACTCGTTTATCAGCGTCACCCGGTCTGTTCTTTCAGGAGCTGGAGGGCAAGCAGAGATGGATGTTGGTGTTACTCAGCACACTCACGGGCTGCCCACCAGCGGAAGGACCCACTGGGGATTGCTCTGCCTCTAGCAACAAAGGGACAGAGCCAGGAGCTCCCATTGCGAGGACATCTGCCACCACTGCTGGACTTGTCCCAGAGATGACCTTTGCAATATGGACCATCCACCTCTGCAAGCAAAAACATCCAGTGCCCAGAGTTCAAACACCTCTCCCTCCCACCGTGGCTGAGCTGTTACCTGATGGGGAATAGCTGTGCAGCTCGTACGGGGTGCCGTAGTTAGAGGACTCGATGTCAGCGTACTTGACTTCACCCTTCATGTCGGACATGGGCACATAATCCAGGGAGTCATCCTTGCTCATGTCCATGTAACCCCCATCGCTCTCCACAGACAAGGAAAGGTGACTGTGGGGGGAAGTAAAGAAGCTGTTCAGATCCAGAGGAGAGGAAGAGATGCAGGGGATGAGAGCAATGACTTGTGTGACTGCAATTCCTGAATCCTCAGCTCCAGCACTGAAATGTCTCAGGGCAGGGAAAGAAGCCCTGTATTGCGCATGCAGAGAAGTGCAAATGGCACTGGAGACCTCCTTCCACCACCTAACAGCTCTGCTGTCCTCAGTGCTAGCTTTAAACAGCCCTGCCATTTAACCCTGCAGGTCCCAGGTGTCCTTGCCCACAGTCTGCAGCTTCTCATGCTCACCTTCCCTGGCAGAGCACAGGCTTGGCTCAGGACATGAGCTGGGCATTGGGGAGGGCAGGAAGGGAAGCCAGGGCTGTGCCGCTCCACACGCACCCACAGGGCAGGAGGACAGGAGACCCAAGCTAGAGGAGGTAGGCAAAACCCTCCACCTTGGCTGTGTCCATTCCCAGGCTGGCCAGGACTGCCTGGAGAAGACTAAAATGAGCAGGCAGGACACAAGCCTCTGTCCATAGTTAAACCTTCCCAGTTTGGATCAGCAGACGTCTACACTCTTGAGTACCTCTCCCTTGAGTGAGCAACAACTGCATCTGGGAAGCAGCATCCTGAGGCCTTCCACGTGATAGTGCTGGGCAAGGGAAACCTGCTGCATGACCAGAGCTGTGGGGCACATCCCCGTGGGCTTGGGAGGCTGTGCTCAGTGCTTAGGAGGATCTCAGCTGACTTCACGCAGAAAGCATGGGGGCAGCTGTGCTGATGTCCTAACCCTGCTCTATTTTACTATTGTTTTGGCGTGCTGGAAGGAAATTCTGCTTTCTAACTTCCCATGGGACCATTTCTGTGCGCTGATCTGCCTGCATCCCTTACAGCTGGCAACCGGACGAAGGACAGTTTCCCTCTCCTTGTGGCACCTCTTGTGTAACTGCACTCCTTCTAGCACTTCTCCCTTAGGCTCCGTAGCAATGTGACCTGCCCTGAAAATGCAAAGCAGAGGTCTCTAAAGGTTAAGACATGCTGGGAAACCCTTCATCCCTGTACTTGAAGGGTAGCTGTGGTTATGCCAGTAAAGTTAACGATGCCAGGGAATATTCCCAACTGGCATGGAGCAGCCGGCATGTGTGCTAGCAAACTCAGCCTCCTAGGACACACAGACTGCCTCTGCCAACTCTCTGTCTGCCAGGAGCTGTTTGGAGGTGGCTGGTTGGCACTTGGGCCAGTCTCACAAGGTAAGAGAGTGGCCAAATGTGTCCCAGTGCTGGGCCAGCATTTATTTTACTGGTCTGAAGGAAATGTAGGTATCCTTCCTGGCAGTATCAGCCTCCCTCATCGGTAGGGGCTAGGATGGGATAGGCACCAGGGAAGAGGAGAGTGCTGCTTTCCAGGTACCTCTGCACGTGGTCCTCCTTGGCGGTGTTCCCATATATCTCTGCCTCTCGCCGTGCCTTCTCCCCGTAGGACTGCAGGAAGGTGTGCTTGTTGCGGTGCAGGTAGTCTACCAGGTCCCCATAGCGGCAGTACTCGGTGATGATATAGATGGGACCTGGTGGGAGAGAGCACCCGTGTCAGCCCTGCCTCAGCCCCACTCACTCCACAGGGCAGAAAATGTCAGTGCATGGGGACATTCCCAGATTGCAGGACGTCTAGGCAGGGCCAGGTGGAAAAACAATCTGTCTGGTATCAAACATTTTTGGAATTTGAAATTTGTGTTTGGGGAGGGAGGTGGGGGTTAAGAGTAACATGCCTTCCCAGTTTCAATCAGGTTGGAAAGAGGGGATTTCAGAGCCCCACAGGGCTTTCCTAGGGGAAGGGTGAATCATTCTGAACCAGAAAACAGGAATTATTCTCTCTGAGGACAGTTCTGCTCAGCACAGCCAGGGCAGCAGGGAGAGGACACAAGGTGCCCAGGACTCAGCTACCTCCTTTGGTGCAGGCCCCCAGCAAGTTGACGATGTTGAGGTGAGGTCCCAAGTGGCTCATGATCTTCAGCTCGGACATGAGGGCTTGCTTCTCGCTGCTCCGGGCAGTGGCTGTTGGGGAAAGCTGGCGTGAGTGGCAGGGAGAGGAGGGGAGCACATGGGCACCATTCGGCCTCACAGCTTTGGGATGGGGGAAAGGTATGGTGTGGGGCCAACTCACACTTGAGCATTTTGACTGCCACTTTCATGGTGGACTGGGAATGGCTCAGGCCGTGGGCTGTTGCCTCCACCACGCGTCCAAAGGCACCGGAGCCAAGAGTGCGTCCTGCAAAGAAACAGGGAGGACACAAAGTTGGTGATAGTCCTTGAGGAGAGGTGAGGTGAGGAGCTTGGAAAAGACAAGTCCTCTGTCTGAAACCACACCAGCCTTGCTGCAGTCTTCCTGGTGGGCATGATGTTTGTGGCTGGGGCTGGTTTCTGGCTGGCTGGGAAGGGAAGGAGCTTCCAGCCACAGGAAAGGATAGCCAGGAATAACCCAGTGCTTTGTGACAAAGGCAGCAGCTGACTTCCTACTGTGGCCTCAAGTGATCCCTCTGTCCCAGGACCACATCGTATCTGTGAGCTTTCTGGGTTGGTCTCTTTTGGATATCCCAAACCCATTACCCCCAGACAGCCAGGACCCCAGGGGCCCATCAGTGGGACCTGCACAGTCTTTACCTAGCACCAGCTTGTCCCTGGGCACCTCCCAGCTGGAGTCGTAAGGGAGCTGCATGGGATCCACGTAGATGTACTCATGCCCATCAGAGCTGACTGACTCAATCACCTTCCAGCGGATTTCATAACGAGGTTTCTGGAAAGGGGAGCAAAGGGGAAAGAGATCTGAGAGGCTGAGGGTCAGGGAGGGCATGGGGGGTGTGGATAGGCTTTATCAGGAAGTCTTTTGTCCCTGCAGCCATTGCCTCATGCCCCATCTAGCCTACAGATGCTGGGGGGGCTGTGGTTCCTGAAATGGGTGGGACGTTTGTCAGGTCCACACCAGCAGGAGGTCACAGCTTTGCTCTTCCCAGCCACCCTGACATGGGGGTACCACTGTGGCAGCCTGGGAACGCTCTCCTCTTTTACCTTCTGCCACAGGACAATCAGGATGATCAGGGAGATGACGGTGAGGACCAGCAAGGCCAGGATGACAGAGATGATGACCACTTTGAATGGCAAGGCTGCAATGATAACAGGGACAGCAGTTAGACTCCTCTAACTCTGCATGGCCTAGGTACCCTGGGGAAAGGAGGGTACAGCAGGCACCCTTCCCCTTTCCTCCTCTAGCCAGCGTCCCCCTCCTGCTACACACCTTCCCCCAAACACGGGCCCTAGCTCTCCTCTGGGTGGGGGCAGTCCCTGTCCTCTCTTCCTGGGCAGACCTGCCCAGCACTTGCAGGGCCAGCACCCCAGGGATCATGGGGTGATGGGTTGTTACAGGCTGTTGAAGGGCTTGCTGCCTTGGCAGAGGTCTGACCATGAGAAGGGTGTAAAAAGCTAGAGGGGCTTGTTGGCTTGAGGGAGAGCTGGCAGCTCCAGACCTAGGCTTAGACCATCCTTCCTCATATTTGGGATGTTCAGAGCATGGATGTTCTAGTCCGTGGCACCATCTAGTGACCCACGGGCTAATAACAAGACACAGGGGACCTGCTCAGGTACTCTCATCTTGCCTCCCTGGAGGGATGACCCTGCCAGTGGTGGGAAGAGGATGCCGGTGGCCAGTGGATGTAAAGGCTCCAGACTCCTCCTGGGGCAACCTTTCCTGCTTTGCCCGTAGGAGGCTTTGTTTTGGGCAGAATACCCAGGCTTCCTGCCTTCGAGGACCGCAGCCATCAGAGGAGAGTCCTGGCTCCTAGCACCTACAGGTTGGAGGCACAGAGGGGAAAGTCTAGCTCCCCATCACTGGCTCAAACATCTCCCGCAGCACTCACCATGTGGGACCAGAGTGATGTCCTGGGAGTTGGTACCCAGGAAGTTTTGGACAGTGCATCTCAGGAGCAGGGGCTGGTCCACCCTGTGCAGCTGCAGGGTGCTGTTCACATGGTACACCTGCAGCTCTGCGTGGTACGTGGCGTTGGTCTGCAGACCGATCTCCGTGGACTCGTTCCCCAGCAGCCGGGTGGGCTGCCCCTTGGTGCTGCACCTGGCCCAGGGGGGGATAAAGGCACCTGTGAGGCAGTTGGGACCACATGCCACCATGGGATGCCTGGGCTTGTGGGCCGGCAGGATGCAATGAAATATTAGTTTATTATTCTGATAAATGCAGAACCCCAGCCGTTCCCATGGGTTCCATCACTCCACTTACCATTTGATGTCGCTGCAAGTAGACCAGCTGATCTCTGGCTGGGGCATGCCTTCAGCAGAGCATGTTACGGTCTGCTCCCCACTGCTGGCACTGCTGTTCTCCTTGAGATCTACCACTTTGGCTGGCACTGAAACCAAGAGACACTGGTGGGAATTCATCCTTCACTTTGCAGGATGGAAGGGGAACATGATTGCCCTGTAGCCCTAACATGGCCTGGGGGCAAGGGGACATGAGGTAGGTCTCATCATAGCAATTGTGTTTCGGTTTTGAAACCTAACAGCAAAAAGAGAAAGGCTTGAGGGGCTCATGAAGGAGACCTGTCCACATCAAAGTTGCTGGAGGTGAGCACAGAGGAGAGTGCTGGACATCAGAGCTGCCCGCCCATCTCTACATCTACTACAATGAAGGCCAAACTGCTGGTGTCTGCACTGTCTCACTGTCCCCCTTGCTCTGAGACCATGTGTGAGATATTTCAAGTGAGCACACGTTTCCTGCTTTAATGCTTTTCCTTTGACCAAAACCACTCTGGAGCTATAGTCAGAGAAGTAAGGGCTTCAGCCTGAGGGTCCTGCAGCAAAGGATGGAGCCATCCTTTGAGACTGCCCCCACACTCCTCAGCCCCATATCTGCATGCCTATCCTCACCATTTATCTGCAGATGGAAGGACACCTCCTGCTCATCGTCCTCATTGGAAACCCGAATGGTGTAAAATCCTCCTTCTTCCTGCTTTACCCGCACCAGCACCAGAGCCGTCTGGTACCTGGAGGAGACACAGTCCCTGAGTGGTGGCTGTGGGAAGGTACCTGGGGACTGCCAACACTCGTAGGTGACCAGCTCCCACCCAGCTGAGGCATGCTTGAAATCCACTCACAGAAAGGCATTCAACCACCAACCCATGTCCAACCAGTGATTTGCAGCTTGCTTTGTGAATTATCCCCTCCTTGCACCTTGGTGAGGAGTGATGGGCCCTCACCTTGTTTCTGACAGGTTCCTGCTGGTGATGACAAACTCACTGCTGCTCTCCATGGTCAATGTCTTGTTGTTCTTCAGCCACATGATGCTGGGTTGTGGGTAGGCCTCCACTTCCACCTGGATGGTGCGGCTCTTGTGGACCTCAGCATACACCGTGCTGGGCAGGTGGGTGTGAAAGCGCACGAAGCCACGCTCTGCGAGGGGGCAGGAGGGATAGCAGGGTCAGAGATAAAAAAAGACCCCTCCCAAGGGATAGCAGGGTCAGAGATAAAAAAAGACCCCTCCCCAGCACTTTGGACAAACACGGATCTGGAACAAAACACCCTGAACACACAGAAATGGTGGGGCAGCTCCAGATCCATCCCTCAAGGCTTCAGGCTTGTGTGCAAGGGGAGTGGGGGTGCAGAGCCACACTTTGGAGCAGGGGAAGCCACGGAGCAGGCAGCATGCAGGGAAAAGGCTGTTATCTTCTAGAGATGGGGCAGGTTCCTCCCAATGACACGAAAGAAGGACGGATGCAGATGGAGGTGACAATTTGACCTCACAGTGCATTGGCACCACACAGCTGCAGAAGAGCTCTCACCCACACCCTCAAGTGTCATAAAGGTTCCCAAAAGCTGTGGTGGGGACTTTGGGGTATTCTGAAGCCAAGAAGTGGGAAGGGATGACCTGGGGTGAGGGTTGGTTTTCTTCCATGGTTACTAAGGGCAGAAGCAAGGAGGGGAGAGAGATGGAGGCTCTGCGGTGAGAAGGGGGTGTCACCCTGGGGCATCCTGCCCTGGATGCCCACGCAGTTTGCCTGCTTTGTGTGCGTGGGCAGTGACGCACCGATCACATGGACTGTGATGTCTTTCCGGTCTGTTTTCTCATGGTACCCCTCAGAGACGTTGCAGACATAAGTCCCGCTGTCCTCCAGCTC
Organism: Gorsachius magnificus; assembly: GCA_034008185.1. NCBI lineage: Eukaryota > Metazoa > Chordata > Aves > Pelecaniformes > Ardeidae > Gorsachius > Gorsachius magnificus. Next base: position 14,778,471 of record CM067093.1, on the reverse strand, counting down.
CACATTCTGGATGATGAGGATGGAGCGGATCTCATGGGTGGATCCGGGCAGGAAGTCGGTCACTGGCTCCACAGCCTTCCCTGCCTGCACAACAGGGACAGGAGATATGGTTTGAGAAGTCAAGACCATGTTCTGCCATTGCAGCTACAAAGCCAGGCTCACAGGGAAGGAGGAGGAGGGGGTAGAGGACCCCAGTCTGGCTGCCCCAAGGACAGGGAATATGCACTGATCAGAGGCCACTGAGACACACAGCCTTAATCCAAGGATCTCCCTGTGTGGCAGCAGCAGCATCCCACAGCTTCTGCCATGGGGTGAAGTTTCCTATGAAGCTTCACCTAGGATATTGATCAGTGATTGCCATGGGACATCTGGGTGAAGGATGGAGCTGCTGCCCGGAGCCTGTGGGGCTGGACCACTCACTTGCTTGCGGGGATAATCCCAGTTGAAGTTGACAAGCTCATTGCCGCTCACGGTGCACATCAGGGTAATGTTTTCTCCCTGACGCACTACGGTCTGCACTGCGTTGATGGAGACATTCACAGATGAGACTGTGGGAAAGGTGAAAGAAAGGAATGAATAACGAAGGATGGGATGAGTGGGCACCCAGTCCATTTACCCTCGGTGGTCTGGTCCACTGGAAAGTCTCTTCCTTGAGGGCTGGAGCTGACACTTTGGCAGAACCCATTCTTTAATGGAGACAGGACTAAATCCAGCCTCCAAATTGATCAGGGGCATTGCTAAGGAGACAGGAGGACAGCTTGCTGTCCCCTGCCATTGGGCTGAAGAAACAGCCCCAGTGGGTGCACAGGTACACTAAGACAATGGCAGCTCACCCTGGATCCTGTAGACGTAGAAGGTGTCTGAATCCACCTCCTGGTCATCCACGATTGTCCGGCAGAAATAGGTCTTATCCTCAAAGAAGCCTTTGAATCCCTGTTGTGGGTCATAAGCAGCTGGGATGGGGTTCTCCACCTTTTTCTCATAAAGGGTCACCTGCATCTGCGGGTCAGTCACACGGCATGGGATGACGGCCTCTGTGTAGCCCGTGATGAAGATGAAGAGCTCTTCGGAGGTGATAGTGGGGAGGAAGACTAGGGAGGGGTCTGTGGGAGAGAGGAAACACTGGCTACAGAAAGCTGCTTGAAGCTGAACCAGGGCTGCTATGTGCTCCTCCAGGACTGCTCCAACACAGGGCTCTGTCTCCAGACTGGTGGGACGCTTCTTCCCTTACTCCCCATGGCAAAGTAGAGCTGCCATGCCACAGGCTTGCCAAACCTCTGATGGAGGGTGAGACAGATGCAGACGCTGCCACCCAGCACCGTTGCCTCCCCCCTCTTGCCCCAACACACCACACATGGGCCTCTCCCATGACCAGAGAGATGCCACAGCCAGATGACCTGCCATGAGGGCTCTCCTGCAATGGGAGGCAGGATTCTGGGAGGCCAGGTGCTTGGAGACAGAACAATAATTCAAAGCCCTCTTTCTCCTTGTTGCTAAACCCCGTGGAAGTGCAGAGACAAGGACATGATGACCCCTACCTGGAATGTAGATGTACAGGGCTCTCCTCTCTGCTGGCTCTGGAGCCTGGTCAGGGCTGTAGGAGCACACGTACTCCCCGGTGTGACGGCCCGTCACGTTCCTGAGGGTGAGATTGCTCACGAAGACACCATCCCTGTGCTCCAGCGAGGCGGCGAGGGGCTGACCCTCCCGTTCCCAGACCAACGCCTCATCCCCATAGCACAAGAGGGAGAAGGTGCTGTGGAGGTCGAGGACAAGCTCAGCGTCTCCAGGTTCGATGTGCAGCCTGCTGTGCCCGAATGTTACCTCCAGCAGACCTGGGAGAGGAAGGAGGTGAGACCAAATTGGATTCCTCTGAAATCCAAGGGGAAGCACGCTGGAGCACAACCTCATGCCCATGTATTTGGTTTGTAGTGTCAGCCTTTATGCTGAAAAATAACCTCCCTGGATTTGTCCTCCTTGGCGTAGCCACCACTGACAAACACATCCTGTCCTCAGAAATGTCCCATTGATATTCATTCCCTGTACCTCCTGACACCCTTATTGAAGAGGAATTAAGGCATAACAGGGTTTAGCAATGTTCAAAGTTGCCCATGTTGTCTGTGGCAATGCTGGGTGGACGCCCCCCCCCATTTTATGCTTTAGCTCTGCCTGCTCCCATCCAACCTTTCCACAAGGTAACTGTACCCTCAATGCCACCCAGTGCTGCCCGGTGTCATCGGGTGGCGAGGAGCAGAAGGCTGGCTCGGGGGGGATTTGGGGAGCTGTTGGAACTGCGGGTGTGAACAGAGCTGTGCTGGGAGGCAGCCAGGCTGCGATGCTGTTGCACCAGCCCAAGGGGCATCCTTGGTGAGGACGGGGCTGGAAACGGGGGTGACCTGCGCCTCCCCCACACATTTGCTCACATTCTTGGCTTTTACACATCCTGTGAGCAGGTCTAGATGGCCTGGGGAGCTGACAGTAGGGATGGCACTGCTGACCCCCAGATGAGCCCGTCCCTGTAAAAGCAGAGGTAGGTCTCGGATGTGCCTTCAAAGGCTTGGAAAGGCCAGGCATTTAGTGGGCAAGGGGGAGAGGAGGAGGTGAGGCAATTCCCTGCTCTGCTGGCTGCCTCTCCACAGGGACAGTGTCAGACGGGACACAGGCTAGGCTGAAACAATGTCAGTTTACAAGAAAGTGAAAAAGGAATGAAAGCAAAACCTTGCAGGAAATCCTTTGGAAGCAATAGAGCAGGCAAGGTCTTCCTGAATGGCGCCCCGTGCCTCTCCCAGCTTCCTCGCTTCACCCTTTGCCCAGATGTCCCAGTGGGGCTGTGACATGTGCTCCTTCCTGCTGTCCCCACGGGTGGGCAGGGTGGCTGGGGACAGCCCCCAGGGACTCACAGCAATGCTGTAAACAGCCCAGATGCAGCCAGGTGCCCTGCTGCCTTGCTGGGGGGGTGTTATCGTATACATGGGGTCTGACCGAATCCTTCCTGCTGTGGGGGTGTCCACAATGTCCGGCTAATGTGGGTTCTCGGGTGTCTGCTCAGGGCTGAGAGCACCTGGCAACGCTCCCTCTGAAAGGGTCTCCTCCTTCTACCCACCTGGGCATGAAGCAGGTGAGGACTTTATATCCACCCCGCCATAGGAGGGGGTCAGCATCAGACCACGGACCTGAGCCATTAGGAGGGATGGACAGACATGCCTGGAGTGCTTTGTGCCCCCCGTGCCCCCCCACGGCATTGCCCCTTTCCCCCACCTTGCCCTGGAGTGAGCATCCCCACGCAGGGCCCGATCCTGCACGCGCCTCCCCACACAGCACTCACCGGTGAGGATGAGGAGACAGAGAGATGTCCTCAGAGAGGGGCGCAGCATGGCGGGCTCTGTGCCTTGGTGGCCAAATCCTGCCAAGAGCAAAGTGGGATGAGTGGAGCACTGCTGGCAAAGGATGGGTCCCTCGGCCACCCTGGGCAGGGGGGTCCCCGAGCCCCGGGCTCCCTTCTCCAGCTCAGAAACCTCCCATCTCTTCCCAGTTTTCAGCCTTTCCCTCCCAGCGAGGTGGTTGGTTCCCCCTCACGCTGGATCTGCAGATGGAGCTGGTTCTAAAGCATCTCCCGCTGGTAAACAGGGATTTTGCTGGAGGCTCCAGCAGTTGTGTCAACTCTTGCTCATCTCTGCTAGAAATGCCGCTCCCCCCGCTGCAGAGCCCTGCCTTTCTCCCTCCCTCTGCTCTACCACTTGCCTTTTTTTCCCTTAGTTTTTGCTTCCCTCAGTCCCAGTGAGATAAAACTTGCTAGAAAACAGATTCCCCCCTCCAACCCTCCCACATTTTCTGCTCCTTCCGATGAAAATAAAACAAGTCCAAAGACACCCTACAAAAAAACCCGTTTCTTATATTTAACTTTTAAATATATATATTTCAAGGGAATAGTTAAGAGGGCTTTTTAGTTAAAAATCCCTTCTATCAACATTTCTCAAGAAATCTTTTCCACAGAGGGTTTTCAGCCCTCCTGGTGCAAACCGAGAGCTCAGAGGAGATGAGACCAGAGCTCCCCATGGATCTGCCCCCCATGGAAACCCCCAACAGGTAACCCTCCCCACTGCCCCCTCAGGGACAGGGACGAGCATTTCTGAAAAGCAAAATGAAGAAGCTAACAAAGGGAAGAGTAGAAGGAAAGGCTTCCTCTGTGCTTGGACAATGCCGGGGGAAAATGAGTTCAGTACTCCTGAACTTGGGGATGCTCCTGCATGGAGCTGAACTTCACAGCTCAGCTATGCCGCAATCTGGGGCTGAGCTCCTGCCCGGCCGCTGGGCCACCTCCCCTCTCCCAGCGCAAGAGGCATTTTGAACCTGCTGCCATGGCAGAGCCCGAGGAGAAGCCCCCGTGGTGCCGGCACGATGCTCTGGGGTGCTAGCCAGGTGGCTAGTGGCAATCTGGGCTTGCTGACCTGGCCCCAGGCACTGTCTCCTCCTGAGCGGCTCTGCTGCCTCTTGGCCCTGGAGCGGCCTCCTGATCTGCTTGATGTTAAGGAGGAAATGGTTTTTAAATGACGTGCGCTTGTCAGATGTTTTTATTATTCTCTTGCTTTGGCTCAACAAAAGTCTGATCTACCAGCACATCCTTCCAGGTCTCCAGCTTATTCAGCAGCTTCCCTCTCCCCCCTCCAGAAAAGCCCTCCGTGACTCCTTCCCTCTTCTGCCTTTGCCAGAGGGGATGAGAGGACTTACGGGGAAGAGCTGGGGGTGGGTAGGATGAAAGGACCGAGGTGAAAATCAGGCTGTAAATGAATGTGACCTCACTGCACCCACCCTCCAAGAGCACCAACCTGCAGAAGAGAGGAGGAGGAGGATGGACAACCTAATCTCACTGCCCCCCAAGGCACTGCCGTGAGAACAATTAGCTTGCTTTCCCAATTCTCCTTTACAGAGGTGTGTGATTCATCCATTATTCAATGTTCAAGGTTGTGGGGACAACTGGGATCCTCTCCTTTGACCCCTCCCTGCCTGCATCCACAAGCCAGGCTGTATTTGCCGCTCCCCCCGCCCTCAATAGCCAGCAGCTAAGCTCTGCCCAAGCTCATGCCCAGCTTTTAGCTGCCTGCCCAGCTTCGTGGCTGTCACTGTTAGTCCTGTGGCAGGCAAGAACCTGGCTTCCTCTACCTGCACAGACAGGTTCCTCATTCCATCAGTGATCTCTGCAGGATCACCGATGGGGCAAATCACTGCTCTGCCAGAGCTGGGAAGCCGGGCGCGGGTGCATGCTGGTGCTGGGCTAGCATGGCTGTTGCTTCAGCAAGCAGCGAGAGCCCTGCAGCCTCCGCCTGCCGCCTCTGGCCGCCTCCGCTGTGTTCATAGCTGGTTTTAATAAAGCTGCTGGTTTTGCAGAAAGGCATTTCTCTTGGAGATGCTTCCCAAGCAGAGTGGGAGGGTGGCAACGTCTCGCAAAGAGTGTTGACCTCTCCCTTGTTTGTCTGCTCCGGCCAGGGCGAGAGGCATGCTTGGAGATGCTGAGCTCTGCCCATCCTGCAGGACGCACGCGGAGCCTGGCTAGCTGCAGGACAAACCTTTCTCTCCCTGTCACAGGGACACAGCGTGCTTGCACGTGTGGGTGCACGCAGGTGTTTCACAAGGGATGTAAATGCACCCAGCTCACTTTGAGCACTTGTTTCCCTCCTCAATCTCAGCTTCTATTCTCATCAAGAGCAGTAAGATGCACCCTTTGAGTGCCAGACAAGGAGGAGCTGAGTTGGGTGCAGCCCCATTCAGTGATCTGAAAGCAGGCGCCCAGACATTATCTCACCCAGGGACCCAAACAAGGGCACCTACACGATGCTCAGCCGCCTTGGACCGTCTCCTCTCAGCCCTGTGGGTGAGCAGGGTGCCACGGACCCCTCAGACTCCCACATCCTTCCCACAGGCCAGGACCTGAGCATTCTCAAGCCGTGGGACCATTTGCCTCCACCCATCCTGGCATGTGCCTGGAGGCCAGAGAAGTCCTGCAGCCGTGCCCCATCCAGTGCCCTTCACTCAGCCCTGCAGCTCTGCGGCAGCCTCCCACCTTGCAGCCGCCGAGGTGAACTCCCAGCTCTTCACCCTCATGTGATACCCCTCATCATCCTCTCCTCCCCAGCAGCACGGGGACAGACCTTCCCTCTGCCCCTCCCCGGCACCGTGATGCGAGGGCAAGACACCCCTGGCCTGGCAGGGCAGGCAGCTTTTCTCTTGAGCTGCACCGTTTAGTATTGTAAAGAGGAATTTGGCTGGGAGAGGAGGCGGGAGGTCAGCTGGCTTGCAGGGAGGCCGGGCAATGCAGCCCTGCGCCCACACTCAGTCCCACATGCCTGCGGGGTGGCTGTGATTTCCCGGGGGCTCAGGTCCCTGGGGCCACACTGGGGCTCCCTCGAGCGCCGCGGGGGAGGACGGCCCCGCGCCAGCCTGCACGCCGCGGCCCCGCTCGCCGGGAGCTGGGCACCACCAGCCCGTGAATGTCTGGGAGGGTCTTGAGTCCAAACAAGACACGGGTACAGGCGACTGTCCCTGCCCAGTGACACAGCCACATTGTCTGTCCTTATCTCTCCTCTGTAATCACATCAGCCTGGCTGGCGTGCTGCACGCGTGGCCGCAGGAATGCACCCGGCGGCCGCTCCTCCTCCGGACGCCGAGAGCAGCGAGCGGTGTTTGTAGGCGAGAGGAGGGAGAGCTGAGCCAGCTCCGGGGCTGTCAGGTTTCCCAGCCCACTGCTGTGCTGGTGAAAGGAAAAGCATCCCGTGGCTGGCTGGGGCCGCCGAAAGCCTGTTTGCGCATCTCTGGCCTCATGCTTTTGCAGCATGGGGCAATGGGCTAAATGGGGGCTCCCTCCCGACATCCCTGAGCAGCAGCAGCACGGTGCAGAGGGCATCCCAGGCTCTGATGGCCATGCTCTCACAGACAGGAGGGCCAGAGCAGAGAGGTCAAACGGCACGGCCGAGGCCATGCAGTAGGACCAGGGCTGCACCAGGACTGGGATTCAAGTCTCATGATTCCCTGTCTCATGACTTTGCAGCTTCTCCAGAGCAGCCCGCTCCCTTTTCTCCTGCATCCCAAATCTGGTGACAGCTGAGCTTTCTCCTCCACCTCCTCTCCCGCTCCCCCGCTCGCTGCTGTGAGTGGCGGCCGGGGGCTGATGGACTTGGACAGGAATTTCTGTAGCGGGACCAGGGCTACGCCCAGGGTTTTGAATACGAGGAAAAGCTGTATCCAGCCTCTGCTGAGAATGGTCCCACCTTTATCTAGGGAGGATGATTCCTTCAGCCATCTCTGCCACTCTTCCCACCTTGCAGTGCCTTGCTGAGCTCAAGCATCACCAAAGCTTACTGATTTATGACCGTTCCCCCACTCCAGACCTATCTCTTGTTTAAGGATGCTAATAAGCCAAAGCTGCCTTTGCTAATGCCCAAAAATATGTTGTGTGGGCTCAGTCTTGACTATTCTTGGGTAGCGAGGCAAGAATTTGCTTTGATTTTGCTTGGCGTGCCCTGCCACACCTCTGAGCCTCTTCCTTCTGCACTTGCTCCCAGCACGTGTACAGAACATCTCAGCACGCATGGCAGCCACTGCTGGCACGAGCATGACATGGCACTGCCCATCCCCAAGCACGAAACATGTGGGATGGGGCCATTTCCAGCCCTGCAAATGCCTTAAACCATGGGAGATCTACACAGACAGGCATCCATGCCAAGGAGGCCCTCCCAGTCCACCGCCCTCCTCCCGAGCATGCCTCGACCATGTTTCTCGCATCTCCACAACCACTAATGCCCTGCGGAGAACCAGCATGGGGTCCCACAAGCACCCCCAGAGTTGTGGGAGCTGGGAACCAGCCTGCAAAGCTGCTGCACAGGGAAGGGGATGGCTCGGCGTGCCGGGGAGGGAGAGAGCAGCCGCGGCTGCCCTGACAGCCACCTTGGATGGAGCTCTGGTCCTACAGACCATCGATCACCAGCAAAGGGATGTGCTGTCTGCTGGAAATCAGGGTGCGCCATCCCCTCTCAGCAAATCCCATTTTCACTTCCAGGGGAAATTCCTGCATCCATTGCCCCACATGCTCTTCTCCCTTGGCCGTGTTCCCCTCTCCCGAGCCTCCCTGCTCCTGCGATGCTGGGCAGAGGTGCTGGCTTCCATCCCAGCCGGAGAGGACATCTCGGCTGGCGGCAGCACGGCCAGGGCAATGGAGGAGCGAAGCCAGGCCTCTCACACAGCCTCCGGTCCTTTCTCTTCCTCTGGCTTTCTATTTCTAGCCCCTTGCCTTGCCGGGGACGCGCTTCCAGGCACTCCCACAATGCTCGCCGGCCCTGCCGCCCTGCCAAGCCAGCCAGGGACATCTGGTGCAAATTAGCGGGAAGCAAAATATACTTTATTTCTTCTTTGTCTAAGCGCATCTGAGTCATTAAGTGAGATCATGGGTGCCCCGTATGCAACACAAAAAGCCCCGTATGGATCCCATGATCAATGCTGCTCGCAGCCAGGGAACGAGAGCTTCTCCTGGCCGGGGGGGCCCCGTCCCCCGCTTTTGAAAGCAAAAAGCTCCCCGAGTAGAGGCTGGCAAGCTCTGAAACCCAGCCTTGCTTCTCCAGCAGTGAAACTCCTTGGCTTGTCCTGTTTTCTTCTGCCACCCTCCCCCCGGCCTCTGCGACTGCTTCTTTCCCACCCTTTAATCTAAATAAAACTGAGTGGTGCTTTTTTTTTTTTTTCTTTCCCTTGGCTGGAACCGTCCGGAGTTGCAACATCTCTCCTCTGGGGTCCCTCGGCTCCCATGACACCGCGTTTACTCACAGGCCGGATTATCATCACAGAGCCCTTTTTCTTTTTCCCAGCACATGGCTGGAATTACGCAGGGCGCACACGTGGGGAGCCTCTCGTCCCCAGGCCCATAAACAGCTGCTGATAAAATGCAGAGGTAGGAAATCTGAAACCAGGCTGAGGGGCAGCGGGGCTGGGGAGTCCCCAGGGGTCCCACAGGCGACGCCTGGCAAAGGGATGAACACCTGGGGGCAAAACCCACCTCGCGCAGCCACCTGCCAGCACCAAGGGGATCCTGAGGCTTCACCCAGGCGCTGGTGAGGCCAAGGGATGCTGAGAGCCCTGGGTGCCCGCCTGCGACGTGCCTGGGTTTGGGGTTTTCTTTTAGTCACTCGGAGGTGAGGTTTTGCAAGCGCTCACAGGATGCAAATGCCTGAACCCCCTGAGCAGTTTTGCCAGGGTTCCCGGGTCTGTGAATACGTGATTAAAGCCACAACCACAAGCTCTCTCTGAGACGGTCAAAGCATGGGCAGATGCCACCTCCGGGGCAGTATCAGCTCAGGGGAAGCCTGCCTGTACGCAGGCACAGCTCTCCTGCCCGCCTCTGCTGCAGGAGAGGGGCTGGTGTGACCGGAGCCCCTGCCCAGAACCCCAGACCCTGGTTCCCAGCTCCCGTGGTGCCTGGAGAAGGTGGTTGCACAGTCATGAGGACGCTGGTCCTGCAGCAGATGGCAGGACACAGGCTAGCACAGCCAGCCTCCTCCTGGCCAGCCACGGGCCATCGCGGGCTTTGACAGCATCTGTCAGAAAGCCGAAAATGAGGACCGTGACTTCAAAGCAGGGAGGGAGGCTGCCAAAGAGGATGACGAGTCCACATCGAGCCCCGTCGGCGTGATTCAGCAGCCCTGGGGTCAGACATGTGAGGAATGGGGTGCAGTGGTGAGCCCCACGCAGTCCCATTTCGGCTGCGGCCATCCTCCCTCTCCGAGCGTGTGGGGACCACAGCATCCACACACGCAATCCAGCAAACCTCCAGCCGTGGGCTCTCCGCAATGCATCGCTGCGAGGAGCTGGCATGGGCGGACGTGGGACCATGACAAGCCCTGCTCTCTCACCCCTAATCCCCCCTGCTTTCCCCCTCTGTTTTAAGCCCATGGGAGACGGAGGAAACGAGTGACCTATTTAGTGTGAGTTCAAAATAAAACGAAACATCTGTTTGGCGAGGTGCCAGCATTATAAATATTCCCCCAGCCCCAAGTGTTGGTATTTGTGGCCCTTTCGCTGCGCATGCTCCCCCGCTTCCGCTTGCGGAGGAAAGGCTGGGTCCCGAGGCCGGCAAGGCTTGGCCCGGGCTGTGGGAAAACCCTGGGTGAGGACCAGGGCTCACCTGGGGCTGGGGAAGGAGGGGTGGGGGTGTTGGGAAGAACGGTTGCCACATGCCGGGCAAGGCCGATGTGGTGCCTGGCTGTCCCTTGCTGCATAACCCACTCCTCGCCCCGGCCGAACGCTGCGCCCCTTGGTCTCCCTAGGGCAGCCAGTGGGTGCCAGGGCCATGGTCATGCTGGGACTGGTCTGTGGTGGTGCTGGGACTGGTCCATGGTGGTGCTGGGGAGTGGTCCGTGGTGGTGCTGGGGAGTGGCCAGCGTTTTGGAGCACAGCCCTGAAGTCTGGCATTGTGCACAACGGGGGGATGCTCACGCCGGGTGTGGGGAGCGGGGCTTTGCTCAGCCTTGGAGCTCACACCTTGCAGTGCGATGACCCCCAGGGAAGGCACAAATGTGCCCCTTGGGAGCGTTTCTGCCTTTCCCAGTGCCCTTCTCCAGCAGGATGCTCTGAAGGATGCAACAGAGCCCAGCCAGGGCTGTCCATGGCTGTCTCCCAACTTCTCCATTGCCCCTGACAGCAAAGCCATTTTTGGGAGAACATACCACACTGCTTCACAAGCACGTGAGCAATGTGAGTGACAAACCTGGCTGCAGGGCACCCAAACTACAGGCCAGGACCCACACGGCTGCCTGCATCGTCTCACCGCTGGCCCCAGGAAAAGGCAGCTCCAGTGGGATAGCAAAGCCTCGGGGCTGGCCAGTAGCGGCTGCTCAAAGAGCTCTCTGGCCCCTCTACCCCCAAACTGGAATATCTGGGGGTCCCAGCTCCCAGGCGTGTGCGGCTGGATGGGACTAGCTTCTCCGAGCAGAACCCATCTGCTCACTTGATGCTTTTTCCCACTGCCAGCGGCATGGAGTGGGGAAGCAGGGGATGTGGTAGCAAGGGCTGGACACCATCCCGGCACCATCCCATGCCCTGTCAGCTCCAGGGCTCTCCTCGCTCTCATGCTGCGGCTGCCAGAGAGCCGTGTCTGCTCTCCTGCAGCAATTCAAGGGAAGCCCTTTGCTAAGGTATACGCGACGAGGAAAACAGTTCCCAGCACGTTGGCATCTTCATCACTTGCTCACGGTCTCTGTTTGAGGGTGGCTGCTATGGTGGGACCAGGACTGGGGCCAAAGGTCCCGGCTGGCTCTAATTAACCACTAATCATCAACTTCGAGGGGAGGGCAACGGCCTCAGGGGGATAAATAGAGCCATCCTCATCTCCTCTTCCCCTAGTAGGATGCAGGGGCTTTGCAAAGCCCTGGGAGCAGCCAGAGTGTTGTGGGCTCTCCAGCTACACGTCCCAGCAAAGGATGGGCAACCTGATCCTCTGAAAATTTCCATGAGACATGGATCTGCCAGGGAGGAGGGGATAATTTGCGTGGATGCATTGGCTTTTCTCAGCTGCCTGCGAGGGACCCAAGCTTAATCGCTTTGTTCTGGGGTTTTAGGCTCTCGTGGCTGGGATTAGGCACTCGCCAGCTCTGTGTTCAGAGCACCCTTCACCCATCTGTGGACCTGGAGAGGAGCCTGGCACTGTGGCCGGGGTGGGAGCGGAGAGGGCGAGGCAGCGCTGGGGTGCGAAGGGCAGAGGCTGCTCTCAGAGGGAGTTGTGTTTGATTTGGCCGTGTTACTTCTGGGCCCTTGAGAGGGAACAAAATGCTGGTGCTGGGGGCTGATCCTGCCCCCTTCTCCACAAGCCCACCCGTGGGGCAGGAAGCCCAGGATGGTGGCAAACTGTGCCAGGGACTGTGGAGACAGCCGAACCGCAGAGCTGGGGGCAGCCACCCTCACCCCGTGCCTTCCCCCAGCAGGCAATCGCACATGATGAGGGGCTGGCCCCCACCTCCTTATAACAAGAGGACCTGGGGGCAGTGATGGAGCTCTTTTCTTGGGAGTTGTATATAGAAAGCCAAGTACCTCCCCTGTGCAACTGCAGGTTGCACAAGGGATGCCCCCTTCTTTGATAGCTTCTTCCTATGTGCTCTGGGCAGGCAGCACGAGCCGTGATTGCCATCCTGCACACAGGGTCCTTCAGAACCTCCAATGGTTTCTCTGCCCTCAGCTGCACAGCAAAAATCAGTTCCCCTCTGCACCCCTGCTCTGCAACCAGCCCCTGCCCCCTAAACCCCATGGATCCTCCAGAGAAGCCGAGGGAGGGCTGTGCCGGGGCTGGCAGCTGCCTGCACCCCCTGCCCTCCCCTAAGCACAGCTTGAAAGTGGGCACTGAGTCCTGCTTCCCACACCAGGAATTCACCTCCCTGAATCAGACCATATTCTCCCAAACAGCTCCCAGGCTGGAGAGGGAAACTTGGCAGCTGCCTGCGGGGAGAGAGGAGGGGACCCCTCTCGTGATGCCGGCAGTGCTCGGCCCCGAGGAAAGCGGGGTTTCTGTTCTGCAACCATTTGCTCAGCAAAGGCTGAAACCAAGGTGACTCCCAGCTTGCGAGCAGAGAATGCGCTTTCCAGAGCGTGGGGCTCGAAATGGTGTATTTTCTGCTGGCCCCAGTTCAGACAAACCCACAAGCAAACATATTTTTTTGTATAAATAAGACAGTGTGTCTCGCCAGTTAAAGCAATTCAAACATGAATGTAGCAATTTAATTGGTGCCAATTACTGTGTCTCGGTAGCATTAAGATTTCAGTCACAGACTCTTTCGCATGGTAGACGGCCCAGAAGGGGGAAGGCAGAGAGACCGGCAGGATGGGGCCCCGCACCGAGGGGCAGGCTTGCCTGCCGGCCTCCCGCCCGCTTTGGGAGCCTTGTCCCCCCGAGCAGCCCTGGTCCTGCCCGTGGGGACATGCTGAGAAGTCGCCTTCCGCAGCAGGGAGAAGGTACCTCCTACTCCATCTGCCTCCTGGTTTGCAGCCTGGGGTTTGACAGCCAGCACGGTGCCCTGCTCACGTCCCTGCACTCTCCAACCCTTCCCTGCTCCTGCACCCCACGGCCGGCTGCGAGCCCCATTGCACACCGGTTCTCACTGAGCCCTGGGTGAGCCCAGGGTGGGTGTTAGTGGGGGTGTGGACAGATAAGCAGGTGCCCCTGCAGGTCTGCCCCTGGAGAGGACGGGTCCGTCCATGGGTGCAGGACATCGCCACTCGCACTGCACCATCCTGGCTTTCCTGGCTCCCTTTTTGTGGGAGATTTTGTGAGCTCCCAGCTCCCTGCATGGGCTTGCCACGCCGCAGTCCTCTCTGGCTCTGCAGGCCGGTGGTTGCAGGAGAAGGGTACAAACACAGACCGGGGCATGTCACAGCCTGTGTCCCAGGTGTGCGCCCAGGGACGATGGAAAAGCAGGGTTTGAGGCGCAGCGCGTCACTGTACGTCTCCTGCTACTAGGCTGGGGGGCGATGGACCTGTGGGACCCCCTTGCTCAGTGCGTGACCCACCCTGGTACCCCTCTGTGCATTCCTGGCACATGTCCCTGTCCCTGTCCCGGCTGGGTCCGCCCCTGAGGTGCCAGGAAAGTGCTTCCAGGAGGAGGCATCCCGGTGGGAGCAGAGCAGGGCAGAGGTGTGCTTGGCTCAGGGAACCTAATTAGGCAATCGGGGAGAGAAGGAGGGGAAACAGCCACCCCTAAAACAAGCCTCGTTATGTCCAATTTGCCTGGCGGAGCAGAAGGAGCCTCCTGGAGCTGCTCCAGCCCCTCAGGAAACAATACCCAGTCTATACCCTCCCCTTGCAGCTCCTCTCCAGGGGATTTCTTTCCCTTGGTTAAAGTACAAACAAACAAACTCCATGAAGTGTTCGGCCTGGATCCTCCCTCGCAGAGATAGGATGCGTCCAGCCAGCCCCAAGCCCGCGCGGTCCCCAGCTCCCTCCAGCTCTGGGCCAAAGGCAGCCCCCGCTGCCAGCACCAGCGGCTGCACTCCCACAGGATTCGGCCACCACGCTGCTCCTCCGCTCCCTGCCCTTTGCCGCTGCATCCCGGGAAGAGGCTTCGCTGGAGCCTGACCCTATGAACACCATTGCAATCCCATCTTGCTTCAGTGTGGCATCAAACACCGGGGCCAGAGGGACCCTGGGGACCTGCCCGGACCCTCTGGTAGGAGCCGGTCATGCCTGCCCGTCATTTGGGTGATGCCATGGCCAGCCAACACGGCCTCTTCTTGCACGGCATCCCTCTCATAGCTAGAGAGCATTTCTTAGCATCAGCTTTCTTCTGGTGCTCATTAACACAATTTTGTCTTGCCCCAGTCCTGGAGAAGGGCTCAGTGCTCTCCGGTCCCTAACAGTGTTGTTCTGAACACTTTGGAAATCCCATCACAGACCCATCAAAGATGAGGGTGAAAGAGATCATGGGGCCATCGCCCTGCTGCAGTGCCCACACCTTCCCAGCCAGAGGTTTGCCCGACATCTCTTTTGAAACCTGTGGGGCTGCAGGCACCCAGCCTCATAACTTTAAACCTACAGATATAGCCCCTAAAAGCCAACTTTTTTCTTGTGGTGACATGAAGGCTCCGTGCTACCTCCCCACAACACCCAGTGACTCATGAGCCCCACCAGCCCCTCTCCCAGCTCTCTGCACCCTCTTCTGGGTTTCTGATCACCCTCCCTGCTCTCCCCAAGCCTTTCTGCTCCGTGTGAATCCCTGCTGGAGTGCTCGGCATCGCTCGCTGGGGAGGACCCGCTCCCTCCACCCTGCCTGTCCACGCTGCCTCCAGCCATGCCCCTTTCAGCACATCCCACAGGAAGACCTGTGGGTTTCCCCGCACCACGCCGCAATCTGGTTTGCATCCACTATAGCCCCCAGATCCTTTCCCACCATACAAACTGCCTGGGCTGTTAGCTCCCAAGATCATGCACAACCATTTAGTATTTCTTTCCTAATGGCAGCATGCTGTCACAGCTTGCTGTTGCCTGGTTGATGCTGGACTCCTCCTGGAGCCCTTGGGATCCTCCTGTGCTCCGATCTGCCCTCACACCGGCTTGGTGCTAGCCCAGAGTTTAGTATGTGTGCTCATCCATTGCCCAGGCGGTTAATGTGGAGATTGCCCAGGCCAGAGCCCTGCAGGACCCCATCAGAAATGCCCAGGACTTTGGACAACAAGCCATGGCTAACTTCTCCCTGGCTGCAGTATTACAGCTGGCCGCGCTTGTGTTCAGACGACGGGCACCCTGAACCCCCAGCCCTGTGCGGGGATGCGGGAGATGAGCCGGCAGCAGGTAATGGGGTGGCTGCGGTCCCTCTGCCTGCTCCTTCAGCAAGGACCCTCCATGCTGTTGAGCTGGAGGAAGGGACAGCATTTTAGGGAGAGAGAAAAGCCATTTGCATGATACAAACAAGTCGTGGTGACTTGATGCTTCTCCAAAACACCGACCCCTCTGACGCACCGACTGACTTGGGGGTGTTTCCCGGACCCAGGGACACTGCCTGGGGTTGGCGACTACCACTGGGGCCACAGCACACCCGATCCTGGGCGACATCAATGTCAAGGAGCGACTTCAAGCCTCATGTCAGACCATGTCCAGGGCTGGCTGCCAACCAGCATGGCTACCTGGTGGCTCCCTCTCCGAGCCAGCCTGGCATGTGCCCTCTGCCAGGCAGAACCGCGTCTTTGCCACCATATCCAGCTGCCTGAATGAAATGTGCCCCTTTCCCCAGAGCATGGGGTGCACAGGCACCTTGTCCTGCAGGGTGTTGAGGGGGAAATGACCCTTCCACCAACCCCTCAGGGGCTCCTGGGGAGTGCTGGGGCTCAGCATCGCTGGTCCTTGTCATCAGTGGGAGATCCTCTGAAAAGATTTGGGACTGCCAAGCCCCCGCAAACAGGGTTTACATGCCAAACCGACTACTTTTAGCTATTTGCCCACTGCTTTAGCAGAAGCCCCCAGATGCTCTGTGGCAAGGATGGAGCAGCACCACATCCCTTTCCACCACAAGTCCTGCTTTGAAAGTCTCCCTGTTGGCAGGTGAGTGCAGGAGCCCGATGCCCTGAGCCCACCACGGTCCCAGTGTGAGCACCAAAGCCCCGCAGGTCATGCAAGCTCCCGTCCCTAGGCTGTTGGGGCTGCCTGAGTCAGCACAGCTTTGCTCCAGACCAGCTCCAGCCTGCTGGAGGCCCTCAGCTCCTGGGCTCTTGGGACAGCAGAGTGGTTGCCCACATCCATGCCTAGAAGGGTTTTACCAGGCTCTCCCCGCTCCAGTACCCGGCACACCAGGGCGCAGGCCCTGAGCAGGGCTTGCAGATGTCCTTCTCCACCTTTGCCTGGCCCACAGGGACAGCAGTCCCGCCGAGGGCACAGACCAAAGCGGCGTGGTGCTAGGAGCAGCCTGCATTTAGGGATGGCCATGGTTGTGTTGGGGTGGTCTAACGCTGCAGTGACGCTGCTCTGCAGTGGGGCACACTCACGCCTCTGATAGATGTCTTGCTGGGCACGGCAAGCGGCCGCTTCCCCACACGCACCCCAGCCCTCCCACAGCCACTGGGGCGGGAGAGCCAGGGTAACCCCCCGATCCAGGGAGGGACCGAGAGCTCCCCAGGGAGGAGCAGAGATCCCCTGGGTCCTGCTCCCACTGCAGCGGGGTCCCCCCTCCTGCCCTACAGCCGCAGCCGTCCCCTTGGCTCCCCACAACCGTCCCAGCCCAGGACCTGGCAAGAGCTGACGGGACAGCTTTTCCTGCAGGATGCCGCAGAGCTCGGCTGCTCTCCACCAAAGACCACCTCCCCAGTGCTTGGTGGAGGGGTGTTTTGGGGTGCCAGCCCCTTGCAGGGGAGAAAAGCCCCTTCCAGAGCAATGGGGCTGGCTCGGGGAGAGGGTCCTTGGGGTCTGTACCACCTCCAGCATGAGGTTTCCCATCTGGAGAGCCGGAGCAGAGCAGGAGGGGTGCAAGCCGGCACCCGGGTGGGCGACGCAAGGGCTTACCTTGGGCAGGGTCCCACCGGGCAAGCGCCTGTGCCGCACGTCCCACAGGCGCTGGCCGCCCCGAAATTCCTTCCTCTCCTCCTCCGCACTCTTTATCTGCTGCCTGCTGAGGCTCTCCCTGCCCTCCCAGCCTTCCCCAGCTGGCAAGGCTTTTCCACTTAAAGGAGAAAGAGAGGGAAGGGAAGAAATGGAGGGGAGGAGGGGAAAAAAAAAAAAAAATAAAATCAAAAGGAGAGGCAAGGCTGTGCCAGGGCTGGGCTGCAGCCAAGCCAAGCCCTCGCTCTGCTCCTCCAGTGCATCCCAGCAGGGCCCTGGGCAGCCCCCAGCCCACCTGGGAGAGGGTCCGGCCCCAGCGTGGAGCAAAGCCCCAGGCCGAGGGATGTGCACGCGTGTGCGTGTATAAATAAAAGAGACCTGGGGAGGAGGAGAAGGGGGGAGGCTGCCTCGCCAATGAGGAGCGGAGTCCCTCCGACTTCCTCCCTCCACCCTCTGCGGGGACCCTTTGCAGAGCAAAACTTGCGATTAAAGCCCGGCAGACGAGTGCGATGGGGGGGAAAAAAAAAAGTTTAAAAAAGACAAGGAGAAGTCAAAGTGGTGGCAAGGGGAGGGGAGTTTTGCTGCAGGCTGCCGATGACGGGGAGCGGCGAGGGCCCGGCTAACGGGAAACAAAAGGAGCCCGAACCAGCCCAGCTCTCGCCTCCTTAAACCAGAGGGAAGGAGCTGCTCTCTCCCTGTGTCTGCTTTCAATTCTGGCCTTTTTCCCTGTTTTCTTTTTCTTTTCTTTTTTTTGTTTTTCCCTAAAGCCCCCCCCTCCCGTTTTCTTTTTTTTTTTTTTTTTCCCTTTCTCAGGATATGAGGGGATGTTTAGAAAATCCGCTGCCCACGCCAGCAGCTGACTCATGTTTTTATTAAAGAAGGCCTGTACTGAACCGACTCAGCGTATTCCCCCCGGACGCCTCCCCGGGCCGTGCCGTGCCGGCACTGTGCCTCCCGCCCCGCTGACCCCTGCCCGGCCGCGGCCGCTCAGGGACTGCCAACGCACCCTCCCAGTCCTTTGAATTTTTTTTCGGAAAGGGGAATAAAAGGTCTTGTGCAACTGGGATGCTGCGGCAGAGGGTGGGTTTGGTGGGGATTCGGGGCCGTTTGGGCTGACGGGGGGCACGGAACTGGCAGGGGCAGCAGGAGTTTCCACCTTGGCTGTGCCATCATCTCAGATGTCCTGCACCCCTCCTGCCCCGGGGGGGTGGAAGCCAGCTGATGAACCCACTTTAAATCCTCCTCACACCTAGATGAGTTCAAATAAAGTTTCTGAGAATCCTTCAATAGGCAAAATGTTATCATTTGTCCAAAAGGAGATATTTTTTTTTTCAATTTGTTTCAGCACTGTAACAAGGTGCAGAAGCATTTTGGATCAAAACTGCCTTTTGGCCTGTCATTTCTTGCCACCGTTTCCATCTTGGGGATGAGCTTTTATCTGATCCAAAGAAGAAAAACTGCAAAAATGCACCAGATATCCTGAGAAAGGAGACTCCCCTGCAAAGATACCTTTCTTTCTTTTTTTTTCCCTTTCCAAGAATGAAAAAGCCCTTCCCATAGAGACAACCCTGCTGAAATCTGTGTTCCTGGCTCCTTTGCAAAGCAGACCCATCCCCTCCTGCCTCACTAGCAAACACCTGCACAACGGGCACGGCTAATGATTCCCTGGCTGGACGAGCCTGAGATTGCCGTTTATCGCCCGTTATCTCGCTGTTTTCTTTGCACCTACGACAACCCAAATTTATTCTGTGCGGCTGTGAAGGGCGAGAAGTGCCAGGCTGCGGCACCCCCAGGTACCTGCAGGCAGCAAGCAGCTCTTTGCACGGGGCTCGTGTGCCAGCTTGGTGACTGGCAGGGTCTGGCAGCCGGGCAGGTACAGCCGCGGTGGGGCAGGGGAGCTGGGGTCTGGCTGAGCCTGGCAGGAGAGGGGTGTCAGGGGAGGGAAGGGTGCTGGAGGGGCGGCCCCCGGGAGCTGGAGGGGCCCTCACGCCAGGCTGCGTGGAGGGGTTGAAGCGGTGATGGCTGGGTGAGACCCCGCTGCTCCCCTGCGCCGGGCTGGCCAGATTCACTGACTCCAGACATGGTGATGGCCACGTGTTGGGCGGCCCTGGCAGCCCCCCCCGAGCCAAAACGGTCTGTGGTGCAGAAGGGGAGCCGGCAAGCGTGAGAGTGGCTCATATGGGGGGCAGGCGGCAGCGGGGATGTGCTGCGCACATGGCTCTTCCTGACACTTTTCCTAAGGGATAGAGACGTGTCTGACGGGTTTCTGCACGGGGACATATGGGCTGCTGGGAATGGCTCAGCAGAGTTATTTCCCAGTAACACCTCCCCTCCAAGGACAGCATCGCTGCTCCGGACACAGTGGGAGAGGGAGAAACCCGCTGGTACAATCCTGCTGCCCCCTTGCACCGGGGACAGGCTACCTGGGGTGAGCAGGGGGTGGAAAAGCGAGCGTGGACTAGGGCAGAGCGTCCTGATCCTGGGATGGGACACGTTCCCCCCAGCCCCTTGCAAACGGATGACCCCAATGCCCGCTCCTGGGCTGGGAGCAGGGACAACCTGAGCAAAACAAAAACCCGTCCCAGGAGAAGTCTGCAAAGGCCAGGGTTGATTGTTTTGGGATGCTGGAAGAGCCCTGGAGAGCCCAGAGCATCCCAGTGAGCAGGCGGCGGCCTGCGCTCTACGTCCCCTGGGATGCGCACTTTGTTCAGGAACAGCGCGTCGGGGTTACAGCAGCTCCTGGGAAAGGCCAGCTCAGAGGAAGCACCGAAGCCGGAGGGACTCGCTTGTGCAAGCGTGTGGGCGGAGGGGAGCAGCAGAGCTACCTCTGCCTCATCCCCCCTTCGTTGCTCACCTCTATTTTTGGTGCCTGCACCCCTGTTCGTGGCGCTTGCAGGACTTAGTGATTCCCCCGGGGCTGGGACAGCTGCAGTGTGGGCTGCCGGGGCCGCTCTCGGCTGAGATTTCCAGCCTCAATAATCATCGTTAGGTGCTAACGGGGGCTTGGGGTCACGTAGTGCACATCTCTGGTGGGGACAGCAGCCACTGAGGTAGGGACACTCCAGGGTATTTGGAGACTGCTCTGGCATCACCTGGATCAAAGCAGCTCTCTGACCTCCTGCCCCATCCCAGGCGGAGCTGGGTCCATGGGGAAAAGCCCGTATCCCACACCTGAGATGGAGAAGAGCCACCAGAGCCAGGTGACCCAACACGATGGTGGGAACGGCCATGCTGGAGTCAGCAATAGGACCTGTGTGCCAGCAGGTGAGAAGCAGGTAGGAAAGAAGCAGCAGATGTGGCCTTTCCCGCTTCTCCAAAGGTTTGATGAGGGCCAGATTTGCCCCTGGCTTTGGTTCCTCCGAGCCTCTATCAACTCCAAGTCAGCCCAGGAATTTCAGCATCGCTCTGATGTGGAGCCAAGCCACGGACCACAAGAGAGGAGCAGCGGGTGCCGGGGAGCACAGCACCACATCTGGGCAACCCATCCAGTGTGGCAGCTGCCCGCGCTTGCTCCTGGCTGGATCCAGCTCTCAGGCCCAGGGGAGAGCTGCTTCATCCAGCCCTTTCCAGAGCTCTGCCCCCGCCTCTGGAGGAATGCCACCCCGTGCATGGTCCTGCTTTGCTGGGGTGGCAGTGGGTGACAGCAGTGCCCCGGGGAGGAAGGGGAGGCAGAAAGTGCTTGGGCTCCTTCCAGAGTGACCACACGGGCGAGCACAGCGTGCCGGGGAGCATCCCAGGCTGGGGAGCGTCCTGCGGCACCATGAATGCTGGTCACGGACACCGCAGGGCGACAGTGGTATCACGAGGTAGCACTGAGCCGTACGCCATACACTCTGTCCCTGCAGATGCTGGCCCATCCCCTACATCCCCCGGTTTCGGGCGCTTGGAGGAGGCACTAGCCAGCAGCGGAGGATGCTAGCCTGCTGTCTCTCCCTGCCTCGGGGCCTTTCCACCCCCATCCCATGCATTCTTCCTAACCCTCACGACAACCCTCGGTATTAAATGTGCTCCACAGAGCCCCGGGAGGCAGCGGCAGGCTCCTGGGTGAATACTAATAGCAATGCCGTCCGGTCGCCCCAGACTTTCCCACACATCTGCAGCCACTTAATGTGGGAATCGTTAACCCTCTGCTTGCGCAGTGCCTGAAACGCGGCGAAGGAGCTAAGCATGGCCGGGATGCTCCCCACCAGGCCCCGGCCACCTTTGGGACCCCACGTCTCCCGTCATGGGCTGGGTGGGCAAGCCATGCTCAGCACCCACCCACTGCATGGCGAGCACCCAGCTCTGTGCCGGCACAGGGGGAATCGCATCACCAGCCCAGCGAGAGCAGCGACCCTGCAGGCGATGGAGAGCAGTGAGAGGTGCCAGTGTGTGTCCCTGTCCCCAGTGCCCTCATGAGGGTACTCCCAAGATTTGTGGCATTTGCATTTTGCCAGGAAAGATGGATCCAGATCCCCACCGAGCCCTGGGGAGGGGAGTGAGGGGCTGTATGGCAGTGCTGGCAGCGCATCATAGAATCGTTTAGGTCGGAAAAGACCTTTAAGATCATCACGTCCAACTGTTAACCTAGCACTGCCATCCCACCACTAAACCCTGTCCCTAAGCACCTCATCTACCTGTCTTTTAAATACCTCCAGGGATAGGGACTCAACCACCCCCCTGGGCAGCCCATTCCAGAGCCTGACAACCCTTTCTGTGAAGAAATTTTTCCTAATGTCCAACCTAAACCTGCCCTGGCGCAACTTCAGACCATCGATTTGGGCTATCCCGGTCCAGCACCCACCTGTCTGGGGACCAGCTCTGCAGAGCCCTCCTCAGCACGGGGACACAAGTGCCAGCAGAGACACAGTTCAGGCACCTGGGAAAAGCCAAAAGGGACCCGGGACTCTGCAGTGGGACTGACGGAGCTGGGGCAGGGGGTTGTCCTCTGCAAGAAGGTTGCACTGATGTCTCTGTTGCCAGAGAGGAGGGGATGCTCTCAGGGCATTTGGTGGGGTAGCTGTGCTTGCCCCATCCCTCCCTCGCTCTCTGGGGTGCTGCTCCGAAGGCGCATGGCAGGAATGATGCACAGGAGACGTGCTCTGCTCTCCCTTGCCTCCTGCTGCAGGAGGGTGGCAGGAGAAGCTGAGGAATGGGAGGAAGGTGCTGACTGGGCTGGGGTGTGCGTGGGGCCACGCAGCTCTGGGATGTGCTGGTCTGAGGCCAAAGGTTTGCCTTTGGGAGCAACAGGGGCTGGGGGGAGTGGGGAGGCCATGGGGCTGCTGGGGAGGTGATGGGGAGGAGGCTCAGGGGGAAAGGGGGGAGCAGGGAGGCACCTACTCGACCCTCTGTGCACATCTCTGTCCTGCTGAGATCATGGGGGGGTTCAGAGAGAGCTGGGGGACAAGGCAGAGCTTGGTTCCCCGGGGTGTGTGTCTCCTCCATGGGAGGAGGAGGAGATGGTGGGCTGGTCTCCCCTGTAAACCTGCTCCATCTGGGACAACTGCCTCAGCCTGGCCCTGGGGACCTGCCGGCCCTCCCTTCCCCAGCCCTCCTGCTTCCGGAGATGGCTCAGGCCTCTCCCTCATCCTCCTGGTTTCCACCAGGACTCTCAGGTCTGGAGGACTAGCAGGAGCTCCCTAGGCTGGGTTTGGGGTCTCTGAGGTGGGATGGAGAGGGTACTGCCACCTCCTCTCGTCCAGCTGGGGACCCCCAGGGGCTCTGGCAGCCTCTGACCTGCTCACCCATGGGACCCCGGTGTGGGTGGCATCCTGGGGCACCGAGGGTCCCCAGCAGCACCTGTCAGCCCCAGTCTAGCAGCTGGGATTCTCCTCAGGGAGCCCATGGAGGGGAGGCCATGGAGGGCTCCTCGCCTGGCTCTTCCTCAGCATAAGCTTTGCCAACCACAATCCTCAGCAGCAATAAAGGGGCCAAAGAAAAGGAAAAGAGGGAAGTTCTTGTCGGTGGATCTTTATGGCCCAATGTCTTCCCCTGCCCCCTTCGCCCTGTGCCGAGGGTGCTCATGGCATAGCTGTTAGCAGGCACCTGGTGATGCTGTGCCCTGCCAAGCCCTTCACCCGCCATGGGGAGGATGTGGGTGTGGGGTCCTGCCCTGGACCCCGGACCCCCAGTCCCCGGCGGCTGCCTGAGCCCTTGGCCTTGGCTCCATGGGCTGGGAAAAGGGAAAGGGGGGCCTGGGCTGCCTGTCACTGCCCGCAGGAAACAGCCAGCAGCAGGAATAACCCCAGAATTCCCTGAAATGCAGCCACCCCCGGGGTGGGACCCAGCATCCCTCCATACCTCCCACCACCGCTCAGGGGGGATTTTCCTCCTTTTTTCCTCACTTCCTGAGCCAGCGGCTCTTTGCTGGAGGAGGAGGAAGGTGGCCTTGGCTCTCTTGTTTAAACAAAGCCATGGCTGTGCTGAGACCTTGGGAAAAAAACAGAATAGATGGGGTTATACGGTGCATCAATCACTCTGCACTGCGGCGTGAGCTGAACTCGTCACCAGGTGGGACGGTCATGACGGTCACCTTTGTCAAGAGAGAGGGAGCCAGGGCAAGGCTGGGCGAGGGGCATAGGGAGGATGCTGCAAATCGCTCACCTCTCGTGGAACCTCACCAGGTCTCAGGAGGCAGAGCCTGGGCGATGCCAGCTCTGGGGGTGATTTCCCATTGCTGGGGCTTTACTCTGCTCCCTTCTTGCAAACCAGATCTCTCACCTCTCCCTGTCCCCCTTTGATCTCATCCTGGCAGGGAGTGGATGTGGCAGAGGGACACCCCTGTAATATTGTCACCCAGTTGCATCAGGAATCGGGGCTGGAGCAATGGGCCGAGGCACCCAGGGTTGATGCAGAGCTGCTGCGGGTCCATGGCTCTGGGGTCGGGGGTGCTGCCCCGTTACGGCTCCAGTGCACTGGGCTTGGTTGCGGGTTGGGAATGGCAGCAGCCTGGCCTGGCTGCTGCGGGGAGGGCTGCGAGCTGGGTACAGCTCTCGCAAAGTCCACCGTCAGCAAACAGAGGACAGCAGGGCTGCAGGGGCTCGGGGACGAGCCAATCCCTCCACGAACACAGGATTGCTCAGGATGCCATGGGGAGGAAGGGCTGGCGTGTGGGGGCAAGCAGGGCCCCAGGGAGCACTGGTGGCCGGGTGCTGTCCTCGACCCGCCAGCTAAGGCTGGGGACATCTGCCACTGGATGCTGGGGGGGAAAGGAAGAAATGATTGTGCATCAAATGCACTGAGCTCCTTGAGTCAGAGCAGCTTTGCCAGTTTTGTTACCATTTTCCTTTTAACTCCACAAATCTGGGAGGCAATTGCACAGTGGAAACACTTCCCAGGTTCATATCAAGAAAACGCCTGAAAGTCTTGTGTTTTATCCCTTCCTCTCAATTGCATTCTAAATATCTTCTTTTTTTTCCTGCTTTCTTTTTTCCCCCCTGTTCCTTATTGTCAAATTCCAGGCTGTTTCTGTCCCAGGAGGGTGAGGACTGCTCAGTCCACGCTTGTGTTTCCAGCAGGGGAAGGGGCTGGTACAGAGAAAAGGGCAGAGGTGGCCTTGGGGAGGTGACAAAACACCCTCCTGGAGCCTCTGCGGGGCTGTGCTTTGGTTTGAGGGAAAAAGCCAGCCTGCAAACGGTGGCTGTGACAAGGTGGTGGTGGCCAGTGCAGTGTGACATTGGCGGGGAGGGGGGTGCCGGCGGGGAGGGGGCTCCCAGCTGCCGATGATGGGGTTTTCTGGCCTGGGTGGCACAGAGCCAGTCCTCGGTCCCTCGTCCCCCTCCGGAGTGAAGGTGTGTCTGGGCTGATGGGTGATGAGTAGGTGGTCGCCCAACTTGCAGGCACACACGGCTTCACGGGGGGCCCATTTCGGCTGGGGTTTCCCTACCAGAAAACTTATGGGGACCTTCTTGCTTCTTTAAGAAAAAAAACAGGCGAGAAAATCCTCTTGCCACAGGGTTGGAAGCCCCTTGGGGCCATGTTGGGGCCCCAGGGACTCCCTATTGGGTCCATGGCAGGGGCTCTGTCTGTCTGTCTGTCCCGCTCTCCGGGGCTGGGCTGAGCTTTGCTGTCGGGGCTGGAGGGGTGAGTTTGCCCCTATATGGAGTAAATGCAGGGGGACCCAGAGCCTTCCCTTCCCACCAGCACCCCATTTCTGAATCAGGGGGATCCTGCCACCGGGTGCAGGAAAGCACCATTCCAGAGTGAGGGTTCAGTGTCCCCCAATGTGGGGACGGGGCTGGTGGCAGGCACAGCCCAGCTTGTCCCCTGCCTGCACCTGGGCTTTAATATGAGGGCTCAGACCAAGGCACCCTGCTCCTGGGGTACAGATGGCTTCAGCGACAGGGTGGGCTCCTTCAGGGCATCCTTGACACCCATGATGCCCTAGTGTCCCCAAAGCCGGCTGCCACAAAGGGACCATGGCTGGTGGAGTGGGGACAGCTGTGGGGTGGTGACAGCAAAGGCGACACGGGGTGCTCAGTGCTCCTGGGGGTCACCCACCGCCTTGGCCCCCCTGCAGCTGGGGTGGGAGGTTTGAATTCGCCCCCCTTGTCCGCTGGGGTTCCTGCACTTTGAAATGCAAACCTGCCTTTCAATGCAAATGCTGCGAGAGGTTGGGCCCAATAAAAGCCTGTGGGCAGGGAGGTGCCTGGCCCCAGGACACAGCTCCCCAAGGCGCCCAGGTGAGCAGCGGCGAAGGAGGGGCGGCCGCCTCC
This sequence comes from Gorsachius magnificus, assembly GCA_034008185.1. Lineage (NCBI taxonomy): Eukaryota > Metazoa > Chordata > Aves > Pelecaniformes > Ardeidae > Gorsachius > Gorsachius magnificus. The sequence continues at coordinate 14,752,731 of CM067093.1, read as the reverse complement.
CTGCCAAACCCAAGCCGGCCCGCAGCCAGCAGCACGGCGGTGCAGCATGTGTGCGGAGCCCGACGGGGAAGATGTATGTAGGTTATCTTTTGGATAAGGACACCAACATGTATCCCAGCCCTGTCCGGCACCCCAGCCTCAACCTCAACCCCCAAAATTACGTGCCGGCACCGCCCCAGTACTCGGACTTCGCCAGCTACCACCATGTGCCGGGGATTAACAACGACCCACACCACGGGCAGCCAGCAGCCGCCTGGGGCTCTCCCTACACCCCTGCCAAGGAGGACTGGCATTCCTATGGGACCACTGCTGCGCCTTCCACCGCCAGCCCGGGGCAGTTTGGATTCAGCCCCCCAGATTTTAACCCCATCCAGCCCCCAGGCTCTGGACTCCTGCCTCCGCCCATCAGCAGCTCGGTCCCCCAGCTCTCCCCTAACGCCCAGAGGCGCACCCCATACGAGTGGATGAGGCGCAGCATTCCCAGCACCAGCAGCAGCGGTAAGGACCCCCCCAACCCCGCACCCCCCGTGCCTTCCTCAGTGCAGGGCATCTCTGGGCTTAAAGTCCTGTGGGGCCGGATTCTGCTCTGTGGCTCTCCCTGTGTGGGGACAGAAGGGACAGCACGCTTGGCCTGGCATCTCAGCATGACGCCTGGTCCCCAAAGAGTGGGGGGACCCCACTGACGGGGTGGCAGGGGCTAAGGATGGGCAGGGAGGGTATCATCCTTCTGCATTGCTGGCATCTGGGGTTATATGTTTGAAAGTCCTTTTTCCCGGCTCGTCTCTGCCCCTGCACCCCTGCCCTCGCCTGCCGCCCCTGGGTAGGATGGGCAGAGCCAGAGACCCCTGGGATCTGGGGCCCTGCCAGCCCCGGGGGGGTGTTGGATGGGGTGTCTCGTGTGTGCAAGGGTGAGCGTGTGGGGGTGTGAGCCAGCGTGCAGCTGCGTGTGAGAGCCGTGTATGGGGGGGCGTCTGTGTCTGCAAGGGGCCTTGTGCTGTGGGCACATGTAGTGTGTGTGTGTGTATGTGTACAGGGAAGGTACCGTACGTATATATGAGGAGGGAAGGCGCTGCATGCTCTGGGTGTATATATATATAAGGTATTCTCAGTGCGTGTGAGGCACTATAGGCTCTGCGTGCGTGTGCAGGGGGGTTCCGTTTGTGGGTGCAGGGGGGTGTGTGCATGCCCAGTGTGTGCGTTCATGGGCAGTGAGTGTGCAAGGTGCGGTGTGCATGCACGGGCAGTGAGTGTGCAAGGTGCAGTGTGCATGCATGGGTGGCGAGTGTGCATGCGTGTGCCCCGGGTTCAGCACACTGCGTGTGTGTGTGCAACAGCGTGTGGGAGCCGTACACTGTGTGAGTGGGTGCCCCCACTCCTGTGCCTACTGCTGGCCTGGGCACTGAGCGGCCATGCTGTCCCCAGGGTCCTGTCCCCGGGGTCCTGTCCCCGCTGAACTCCTGACCTGGGGGAGGGGGGGGGCCCTGCTGCCCACTTCAAAGGCGGTGGGCAGGTCCCCCCTTGGGGCCAGCCCAAATTGCCAAGGGCTTGGCTTTGTCATGGAGATGGTGGCCGGCTCCTTTGGCAGCGAGGTGAGGTGCGGGGCCCTTTGTCCTGCCCTGCCCGCACCCTTTCATCTTCCCCTCCAGGCCGCCATTGCCGCTGCCAGCCCAGCCTGGACCCTCCACCCGTCCTGCCCCCCCGCGGGACCCTCTGCCCGCTGGGCTTGCCCAGACCCCCCACCCCTCTCCCGTGGTGGCCATGAGCTCCACAGAGCACTGCTGGAGCCAAACTCGCTACAGGAGTGTTCTGTGCATCTCTTGGGGGCGAGTTTGCTTTTGGTTGCCCCATATCCCTGGCATCGCGTCCAGGACTCCCTGTTTGCAAAGTGTCTCCACTTGTTTCTGGCTCCCCTCTGTCCCCGCGCAGGGCTGGCCAAGCCCTTTGTAGAGACCCTCGTGCAAGGGGCAAGGGGCTCGTGCACAGGTGCCTGGGGTCTTCCAGCATGGAAAAGAGCTCCTTGTGTTCACTGGATCCGTGTGGTGGGGATGGGGATGGGGCTTTCCCAGAAGGACCAGTGGCTGCAGTGGATCAGGCAGAACATGCCGATAAATGGAAAAAAACAGACCCGGTCTGGAAAGAGGAGGGGAGAGCCAGGCTGGTGTTTCTGGGCCCATTTTAAGCACTGTATATACCTGTTTAGGAAAAATGCCTCCCGCAACACCCAGTGATGGAGACCCACAGGCCTGCCGGGGCCAAGGGCTTCTCTCTGCCCCAGGGGGGAAGGGGAGGTGATCCTGCAGCCCCACCATGCAGCTGGGGCCCCCCCACTTCTGCAGCTTTTGTAGATCTGAAAGTCTTGCGTTTCTTCTGAGGAGTGAGGTGGGAGGGAAAATTAATGAGTGGAGAAAGACATCAGCACACCTCTCCTCTGGATCAAGGGCACAGTTTTACACCCAGCAGAGGGGCCGAGATAAAACAGGGGCTTGAAAGCTCCTCTGATTGAGTTAGATGACAATTGAGTTGATTGAATTCTGGAAAAATATCATTAGTTGCTTAGTTTGTATCTCTTAGATTAAATACATACAAAGGGAGAAGTCAATCAGCCTTGTTCCCCTTGGAGGCAGAGGAGCTGCCCCAGCCCAGCCCCAGCGACGCAGGGATGGGTGCTGGGGTGAAAGCCCCTTTCTTGTGGTGCTTCCCCAGGTCAGATGACTGGTGAGGTCCCTTTTTAAGGCACGTGCAGGTGAAGGACCTGTCCTTACACCTCTGCTGGGTCCAAGCCCAGCGCTGCCGATGCCGAGTGGCTGCAGGATTCACCTGTGGTGGGACCATGAGCTGGGAGGTGATGGGATGCAGCCCGTGTTTTCCAGGGCTGCCCTTTAAATAAAAAAAACTGAACCTTTCTCCATGAAGCTTGAAAGAGAGCAGGGCAGAGACTGGTTTGACATAGATAAGGGTGAAATTCTTAGATGAATCGTTTTATTGAAATCAATAAACTGGACTTGGATTGATTAACTCCCCATCTCACCGCAGTGGGGATAGGAAATGAATGCGTGGGCTTTTTTGCTATAAATACCAACAGTTTCATTGCGAATGCTATAAATCATAATACTTCGGGGGACTGTAAATTCAGGTTCCCTCTCTGTCTTGCCTTGTATAAACAGCTCTTGGCCCCAGTTTGAAAGCTTTTGGGCAAGAGCTGTGGGGTGGTAAGAGAAAATGTTACACAGGGAATATGAGCATGTCGGGGCTTCTGCAAATGCGATCCAGAGAGAGATCAGTGAGAAATCTCCCAGTGACTCACTGCAGAGTCAGGCTTTACAGGGGGATGATTTTATATACCTGTTGCTGAATACGTGCATGCTTCACCCGGCTGAGTCAAGACAACCCCGCAGTGGAAGGGATTGCGACGCCAGCGGGCTGGTCGCTGGAAATCGGGAGTTACAGGGAACCAAGCTGGAAGATGTCCCCAGGCCTCATTTCTCTCTCCCATGTCACCTCTTTTTCTGCTCATAAAATCTTCACGAGCAGCGTGTCAGAGCCTCATGCTTCCTCCTTATTCGCAATTATGTGCAAACTTCCCTGTGAATTGCACCCCAGCTCTATAAAAAGCTCAGGAAGGCGGCTGGAAATGGCGGCTGGCTGAACTTTGAAATTCACCCTCTGCTCATTAGTTATGCAAATCCTCAGATACTGCCTCTGGTCTGGCTTTTAGGTCACTAATCAAGCCCGGGCCCGCAGTGCTAAATATTGCAAGTGAAAGTGCAATTGGGGCATCCCTTGGGGAGGTGAAGGTCCCCGGGGCTTCACATGGTATCAGTGCCCGTGGTGCCCGGGCAGGTTTTGGGGTGATGGAGAGCAAATCGCTCCGAGCATGGGCAAGCGGTGGTTTGCTGGGCATGCACTTTTCCGTCTCAGTTTTCACTATTTCCAGCTCGGTTTTCCAGCTCTATTTGTTGTGCTAGTGAGGTCCATGAAAGCTGGAGGAAAAAGTAAAAACCCCAATAACGAGGCAGAAACACTTCCCTTGGACAGGGGGGGTTCATGCAGTGCGTGGGACGTTTTGGGGAGATGGTGGTGGCTGGAGGATGGTGTGTTTCCCCGGTCAGTCCCTGCATGGGGGACCCCTCTTTAGGGCATGGTCGCCTCCTGTGAGACACTTTGCTCCCCCCATCACTTGGTGTGTGCGTGCGTCGGGCCCCATCAGTCTTCTCCCCTTGAATTATTAACCCACAGCCCGCTCCTGGCCCCAGCTGGGATTTGTTGACTGCACAGCCTGCTGGCCAAGGTACAGGCCTTTCAAACTTTCCTAGAATTGACTTTCCTTGAACAAAAAGGGCTTCCCTGGAGCACTGGCGGTACCTACGTGATGGGCTTGGCTGGCTAATACCTGGGATTAGCAGAGGGACACTTTAAACCTCTGGCCAATGGCAGATGTTTCCCATGGGGGACCCTTCAAGGACGCCCACTCCAGTCCTGTTAGCTTTGCGATCGCCCGGATAAGGGGCCGGATCCTTCCCCCGCACTGCCCCACGGTCAGGATGGGCTGAGCCCTATGGGGCTGCGGAGGGCGAGAGGAGTCCCAGTGCCCAGCCACACCACTGCCTCCTGCCGCAGCCAGGCCAAATCCAGCCAGATGGCTGATCCGGAGCAGCTGGATCCAGGCTCTGTGATGCAGGGCTGGCGTGAAGGTGATACTTTGAAACGGGCCGTGTCCAGCCCGCATGCACTCGCCAGCCCGCGCGCTGCCCTGGCGCTCCTCGCCCTCCCGTGCTGGTGCGGTCTTTGACCTGACACCAGAGCCTGGCTGGCGGTGCTCAGCTCGGCGCTCGTAGGAGCAACCGAAAGAACCTGCCAGTTGCCAGAATAAAGGGTTGAATCACCGCAGGGCTGGGAAATGCTTGCCCCAACGCCCAGCCTCAGGCTGCTGCCCCCAGGGTTGCAGCATCTCCTGTCGTGTTGCTCTGTGTTTGAGAACGTGGGGTTGTGATGGGGAACTGCCAGCTTGCTGCAACCGCCAGCAACTTGCTCCTCATTCCCTTGGGGTTTGCACCTCCTGGGAGGAAGATGAGGCTTGCAAGAGGGGTGCCTTTGCCCACACATGTGTGTGGGTGCAGATCTGGCCCTGTCCTGCAGTGCAGACCCTAGCCAGCGCCGTCCTGTGCTTCTGTGGTCTGTGCTCTCCGAATCCGGCTTTTTGCCTGGAAGTTCCTGCCCCTTCCCAGCAGCTGGGCTGCCCTGTGCGGCTGTGCTGTGCACCAAGCCCCAGCCCCTGCCCTCCCAGCTCTGCCAGTCCCATCACGTCTGGGCAAGCAACTCCCAGCCACACACACTCACTCACAGCAAAGCTGTGGGGCTTTTTTGGAAGCATAGACATCAGTCCTCTGTGTGCAGGAGACTAGAAAGCCATCAGGACAAGTGGTGCAGTTTTAGAATCAGAATTGTTTAGGTTGAAAAGACCTTTAAGATCACCAAGCCCAACCATTCCCCTAACCCTGCCATCCCACCACTAAACCCTGTCCCTAAGCACCTCATCTGCCCGGCTTTTAAATCCCCCCAGGGATGGGGACTCGACCTCTTCGCTGGGCAGCCCCTTCCAGTGCTTGACAGCCCTTTGGGGGAAGAAAATTTTCCTGATGTCCAATCTAAACCTCCCCTGGAGCAACTTGAGGCCATTTCCTCTTGTCCTATGCTTTGTTACGTGGGAGAAGAGACCGACCCCCACCTGGCTACCCCCTCCCTTCAATCTGTTGTAGAGAGCAATAAAATCTCCCCTGAGGTTTCGGACAGTGAAATGAGCTGGGCTGTCTGTCCCAAGCATCAGCACAACCGCTACCATCACCTCTGCTCAGCAGAGGGAGCATCAACCCCTCTGTGCAGAGGCAGCTGGAGCACATCTGGCTGCCAGCCGGGGGTGACTACAGGCAGCCTGGAGGCTCCTGAGGGTTAGGAGCTGACCCCAGCCCTCCCCCAGCTCTGGGGTCTCTGTCATGGGGCATCGCTCTGCCAGCTGCCCCCTTCTTTACAATCGGTTGAGGGGATTTCCCACCAGCTATCAGAGCCCACAGCACTGACCCTGGGACTGCACTCTGCTTTGAAACTGCTTCTGTACCTCAGTTTCCCCATCTGTAGCATTGCCTAAGCTCTGCCAGGGTGGGAGGAACTTTTCCTTGGTGCTTTCTATGGGGAGGAATGGCAAATCCTCATAGAGCACCGATTCTTCTGGGACGAGCGGATTTTATCCTCTTTGCACGTAGATGCTGCTCATTTGGAATAAAGCAGCTTTATTATGCAGAGAAAGTGCCCACCTTGGGGGGGGAGTGTGTCAGCCTTGCACCCCGTCTTGCTGCACTCTAACTCCAGTGGGGACAAGTTCTTTCCCTGGTGCTCACTGGTGACGGGACTTTCACACCTGATGATTTTCAGCAGTAAAATATTGCGGTGCCATCAGATGGTGTGGAAATGCAGCCAAGCACGGACAGACGAGGCTGTGCAGGTGATGCCACCGCATGGCCAGAGCATCACCAGGGAGGTGCGACCACGCAGGGCTGCTCTGGGAACACATTGCCCAGGCTTTTCATGCCAGTCATGCGAGGAGCTGCTGCGCAGCGGGGCGTGCAGAGCTACCAAGCAGCCGCGGGGCCGGCCGGCCTGGCAGCAACGCCGCCGTCCCCCACACCAGCACCTCCCGTGCAAAGCAGCGTGCAACGCGCCCGCGTCCCCAGGCCTCAGGGACCTCTGCGGTGGGGCGCGACAGCCGGCACCGCGGTTGGGCTCTCATCTTGGTGGCTCCAGGGCTGCCATACCCCGGCTGCCCTGATCGGAGCCCTGATGGCTGCCTAGTAGCTTCCCTCGGAGCCAGGGTTTGCAGCCACTGCAATTTTGAGCTGCTTTGACCTGTGAAATAGAGACCTTTAGAAAAACCTGCGGGTTTATGCTCCTTGCTGCTGGCAGCTGTGCTGCTCCTGCTGTGGCTGGGAGGGCTGTGTCCTGCAGATAGGGATGCTCTGTTTGGAGCTGGCCAGATCCCCTCTTAGCCGTCCTGGGCACATGGGGCTGGGTGTGTTGCTCTGGGGAACTGGGGAAAAGACAAGCTCCAAAACCCAAACTCCAGCTCTTGCGCCTTCGCTGCGTTCTGCCTCCTCCCAGGGTGCCGTTGCCACCCCACAGTCTCTTTCCTTCCTGGTTTGAACCAGCCCCTTCCCAGTGCTTCCTAAAGCTGCTGAACACCAGCCCCAAAATACCCCATCACCCTATAGCCTATCTGTTAGCGTGTTTGGGGGACCATTTTGTGTAGAAAGCCATCCTTTGGGCAGGCCAGGGCTGGAGAGGGTGAGTTACCACCTCCCTGGCAGCCTCTGCTGTGGCCATGAGTGTGCAGAGCCCGGGATGGCGGGCACAGGGATCTGTTTGATTTTCCCTTCCCCTGTCCCTGATTCCCCAGCAGCCAGGTCCAGGGCAGGAGCTCCAGCATCCCCATCCCGGGGCAGGGCTGCCATGGGGAGGGGATCTGGACTGGGGGTCGGGACCTCATCCCCCCCGCGTTTGTGCGCGTGCGTGCACACTCGGGAGCGCGTCCCTTGGGGTTTGCACAGCACATTAAAGCTATTCCCTTATCTAATCACAGCTCAGGTGAGTGCCATTAGGGTTATACGTTAACAGCGGTAACGATACCCTCTCCCCACACAGCCATTGGCTCTGCCTTGATCCCAAAGCTGAAACCCATCCCACTGGCCCGGTGAATGGCTCCATTTGGCTGCCCGAGCAGTTTCTTTGCCTGGTCTTTTGGGCACAAGAAGGAGAGGCTTTACATGCATAGCAGGGCTGGAAGGAGCTAGCAGCTGCACTAGGAGGCACCACCAGCACCCCCTTTGCACCCCATGCACCCCATCCACACTCCCGTCCGGTGCACCAGCAGAAGCTCTGGGCTCTCCCGATGCTGTGGGACAGCCCAGTCCACCTCTGATGGACTCCCCTGGAAATGCGGGAGTGGCTCCCTCCCTCTGTTTGGCCGTGCTCCCCACTGCAGTGTCAGGGTTTCCCCATAGGTACGAGGGCTCCCCATAAGGAGCCAGGCTGTCGCATCCCGAATTTCCTCTTTCCTTTCACAGAGCCATAAAAAGCCTCCAGGAGAGAGAGTTAAGTGTAGCCCAGCATCCATATTCAAGGTAGTTGAATTATTCATTGTCAATAGTATTTCTTGCGAGTCCTTCTCTTTTCCTTGTGAATCACCCACGATACATTCCCCAATTCAGCAAACATCACTGAAACCAGCAATTAGTTGAGATGAGTAACTTTCCATCTCTGGCTTGGTCGTGAGTCCTCTGCTCTCAGTCTTTGCTACTGATACCAGGCAGCAAGGGGCTGGTTCCCAGCTCACGGGGGGATGGCTCACCGGCACGGCCAGCTACCTGCCAGAGCTGAGGCAAAGCAGAGGTTCCATCAGGGCTGAACGGCGAGGAGGGAATAACAAAGAATGAGCTGTGATGGATCTATTTACAGCTGCGGCAGGAAATAATAATTCCTGCTGAAATTCATGGCATACGTGGTATTCACAAACTGCCTTACTTCTTTATTCTTTAATTATTTTTTTTTTCACTTTACCTGTCAGCTCCATTGCTTTCCAGCTGTTTTTTCTCCAAGCAGTGGTATTCAAATAGCAACACTGCAAATAAGATCATTTTTAAGTCATCATCCTTCAGAAAGCTTTTTGCTTTCAAATGAAGAAAAAAAAAAAAGTTAAATTTATATGAGAAAAGGAAAACCTTGTAGGAGTTCCTGAGCCTGGAGCAGACGGAGGGAGCCCAGCTTCTCACAGAGCTGCTAAACCCTGCATAAATCTCTGCCGGCACCTCTGGTTTATTCTGTAACTCCCTGGGAATCTCTGTGTTTGCAGATTCAGCAGGTCCCTCCTGGGCTGGGATGCAGGAGTCCTTCTCATGCCGAGGAACCCTTCACCTGCAGAGCAGTGACTCCATGGGAAGGGCAGGGGTCCCGTGGGAGAGGGAGGGGGGCACGTGGGGTCCCACATGGGCCAGGTGCCCCCAGCATCGCTCCAGCCCCTCACTGTGCTGCGATCGGTTTTGCTTCGGGCCCCTATGGCCAGTGTGTGCCAAAGAGGAGACAAATGCCCGGGAATGCTGCTGTAGACCCCTCTTGCCATGTGTCTGCAGACATCTCCATATGCATCTTGCTCAATCAAATTGCCTTTTTTACCCTGTTTTTACCAGCAGAGTCACCCTGTGTGGCCAGAGGCAGGTTTGCTCTCAGCGGTGGTGAGGAGGGATTAGGTGTTCGCTTCCAAACAGCCCCGGGATGAGGGGGGTCCCTGTTCTCTAAAGTGCTGAATGAATTCATCACACTCCTCAAATACGCGTTAGTGGCTAAAACCCAGCTCTGGAGCTGCGAGATTTGGTTCCTACTCATCGCTGTGTTGCAGCCTTGCTGTGCACCTCCCCTCTTCCTGGGACCCTCGGCCAGCCCAGCCAGCCCCTGGCATCATCCTGCTCCTGTTGTGCTGAGCCTGTGCAGCACCTACTCCCAGGAGCAATGGCAGGAGGACACTGAGCGTGACATAGTCGTGGAAATGGGGTGCTAACTTGAATTGTGGTTAAAAACTGCTGCTTTTGTGCCTGGGAGTGCTGGGGTCAGGTCCCAGCAGGGTGAGAAGCCTCCTGTGTCCACCCCGGCTCCCACGGGCACCCAGGGGTGCACAGACACTCATGAGCTTCCACACGTGGTTTGCTCGGTGGCCAGTGGCAGGGGCTGGACCTTTGCCGGCTTTTGCTTATTTAGTAGAAAACCAGCTGCCTTTGGCATCCCTTTGTCCTGCCTCAGATGCTCTTTTACATTTATCTTTCAGCATCGGAGGTGGCTTAGGAAAGTCCCCATCTTCTTGCAATGGGGATGCAGGGGGGAGACATGCTTAAAAGTAAAACTGGGTTGGTTGAGAAACAGATTTGCAGCCTGGGGGTTGGGGTTTTGCTGTGTGGAGGTTCTCTGATGTCTGATTAGGATAGAGTCCACTCTGGAGTCTCTGAAGCACAGTTTTGCTCTGTGCCACCCAAAATCCTGCTTCTGCTAGGATGGTCGGAACTTGCTAATATTGCAGAGATGCCTAGATGTCGATCAGATTTGGCCCAAACTGACGGATATGCCAAGGACTCGTTAGGGGGAACGGATGAACAGGATGGCAGGCACACAAAGATCCCCTTTCCAGGCTGCAAGCAAGGTCACTAGCAATCCCTCCCTGCACATCTGCAGCCGTGATGGGCAGTATCTTGTCCATGCTGGTATACCCCGGCAGCCCTGGGGAAATCCATGGAGCCGTTCCAGGCTTGCTCCTGCCCCTTCCCATGGCAGCACCGGTCTCAGCAGCAGAAATTCAGAAGAAGATGGGACAACGTGTCTGCCAGGCAAACAAATGGCCGGGTTCCCAGTCAGAAGGACAGTGCTGCTGAAAGCACGACTCCGTCAATCCCAACGCCCTGGAACAGGATTTTGTTATTTCGGGTGGAGAAGCAAATATTCACAGCTGTGTTTATTCCCTGCCCATGGAAGCACCAGGGACTTGTCAGCAAACTGCCAGGCATGTGCACCCTACCTCGAAGTGCCACCCACACCCTCGCAGCCCCGGGCCCAGGAGGAGCTCAAGCCTTGGCTCTCGCTCTGCAGCTTGCCCTGCGAGCGTGTGATCTAATGAAAGAGCTAATGGAGAAGGTGGCTGGGCTATTTTTGACTGTATTTTTCTGCTAGAAAGTGGCAGGTGCTCCCATGCACAGTGGAGATGTGGGGCTTGATGGCCCCAAGCTCTGTCCATACCTGGGGGTCTCCCAAGGTGAGGTTTGGGCTGGATTTGGTCAAAGATGGCTAGCCCATTAATCCAGTCCCTGGGAGTGCTCGTGCACCATGTGGGCTTTCTTCAGTGCATCTTTAAAGACTGCACCAAACAAATAAGCTGCTACTCTCCGTCTGAGCTCAGTATTGGGAGGAGGAAAGTAACCCGCTTGGTGGCAGAGAAATGCTGTCATCCCTGGGTTTTCCCTCTTTCCCCTGTCCTGATATGTGCACCTTTGAGTGATGGCACCTTGGATTTGGGCTTCCTGCAAAGACCCAGGCTTCCCTCAGCCCTCCCAAGCTCTATTTTTGCAGCCAGCCTGCCCTCAGCCCACCACAGGGCTTGCAGCTCTGCTCCTCTCGGGGATGGCATGTCATGGCACCTGGGATTTGTAGTCCATCTTCTTGAGATGTCTCTGAATCCCTTCTGCCCTTTCCACCAAGCAATTTCCCCGATGCCTGGGTACTTTCCAACACGGAGAAACACCCTGGTGCTACCCAGGATGGACATTACATCCAGTAGGACCCTCACAACTCTCTTTTCCACTGATCCCCAGGGAATTGCCTTTTTTTCCTGAGCTCTCCACGGGTGTCTGTGTTGCTCCTCCATGTCCTCGGTGATGCCCCCACCCCTCCCTTCTGACCCCTCTCGGCTGACCCCTGCTCTGCTCTCTCTGCCAGGCAAGACCAGGACGAAAGACAAGTACCGGGTAGTGTACACGGACCACCAGCGCCTGGAGCTGGAGAAGGAGTTTCACTACAGCCGCTACATCACCATCCGCCGCAAGGCCGAGCTGGCCACTGCCCTCGGGCTCACCGAACGGCAGGTCAGTGCTGCGCTGGCCCAGGAAAACCCATATCCCGGGTGGAGATGGGGCTGGGAAGGGCTGCAGCCCAAACAGGCAGCGGTGGTCCAACCTTGCTCCGCATCTCTGCCTTCTCTTCCAAACTCCAGGATGCTCCCCCTGCCCCAGGGGGACCCCAAAGGTTTTCATCCTTGGCTGCATCTGTCCCCTTCTCTTCATCACTGCCTTCGTCTTTCTGCAGGTGAAAATCTGGTTTCAAAATCGGAGAGCGAAGGAGAGGAAGGTGAACAAAAAGAAGATGCAGCAGCAGAACCAGCCCACCAGCACCACCACGCCAACCCCACCAGCCGTCGGCACGCCAGGACCCATCGGAGGCCTCTGCAGCAGCAGCGCCCCGAACCTTGTCTCCTCGTCTCCGCTGATGATCAAGGAGGAATTCATGCCTTAACCTCCTTCACCAGCTAGAGACACCAAGACATAAGCACTATGCAGCAGAGCCCAGCCAGTCCATGTGCTCTGAAGAGTGACGGCCCCTTCCCAAAGATACGATGCTCCCCAGCTGAACCAACAGGGCGGCCAGCGAGGCTGGCAAGGGGGCATCGGCACCTTCCCAAGGAGCTGGTGAGCTCTCTCCTACGTAAAAACCATAGGTTAGGTAGTAATGCTCTCCTGTAGGAAACATGCACCGGTCTGGTCTCTGGTATTTGTAGCCCACAGCAAGGTCCTAACATCAGCAGGAGGAAGGGGTGGGGGTGAAGGAACGCTTTCCTATGGTGCTTCAGGTGGAGCTGGTAGGATGCTTCCTTCAGTCCTCCTGGCGACCCAGCTGCCTGGTGCTTTGGGGGCAGTTCAAATAAGACTGAATTACAAAAAAGACTTGGCTGGACTCAAGGCAAAACAAATTTCTGCTGAGCTGGTCTCCTGGATCTGCTGTGCCGGGAACAGGGGTGCTGAAGGCAGAGCAAAATGGACTGTGGGAGCCAGGCAGGACCCGCAGCCACTGGACCCAAGGGGGGGACTCCTTCAAACCACGATGATGCTGGTGAGCTGGAGCACGCCCTTGGCGAGTGTCCCTGCACATCCCCACCCCCAGCCACCCCGGCAGCACCCCCAGCTCTGCTACTGCGGCCACGAAGAGCCGCATGGGGGTGTGTCTGGCAGCCCTGGTGCCCCTGGCTGTGCTATGGAAAGGCAACGCTGCAGCCATCCTCCACCCAGAGCACAGGGAGTGGAGAGGAGAGGAGAGGAGAGGAGAGGAGAGGAGAGGAGAGGAGAGGAGAGGAGAGGAGAGGAGAGGAGAGGAGAGGAGAGGAGAGGAGCTGGGTGCAGGGGAGATGGACCACCCTGCTGAGCCCTGAGACCACCTTCCAATGGGCAAGGGGAGGAGAACATGAAGATTTGCCATTGGGACGGGGTGCAAGAACCAGCCCCAGGCCATCTAGAAGGATGGATACCAGGAGAGCTTTGTGGTGCTGCTCCAAGGGAGTGCAGCCGTTGTGGCCACCAGGAGCTGCTGCTGGGGTGGACAGGGGCTGTCTCAGGCCAAGGAAGGGCTGGCACTGACGGAGAGGTGGTTTCCAGAAAGACAGAGCAGTGGATTTTTCCTACTTTATTCAAAACCCAGAGGACTCCAGGTTTTGCTCTCCGTCTCCCCGCTCCGCCATGCCCTGCAGCACCTCTCACACTCTGTGTGCCCCAGGCCAGTAACCGATACCCCTCTTTTCCTGCGAGTGAACTGCAGCTGAAACATCCCCTCACACTGCTGAGTCCTGACCACTGTATTGGCCCCAGTTCCCAATGCCCCAAAGGCCAGTGGGGCACGGCTGGGACACGGGAGGCTCTGTGGCTCCTGCTCGGGGCTGTGCCGGATGCTCCCGGGCTGCGGCTTCCCAAGACCAGGACAGGGATGAGGGTGCATGGGTTCTACACGGCAGCTTGTATGGCCTTTCCCAGCGCCACTTCTCTGTGTTCCAGAAAGGTGGAGCAGCAGACATATCCCCTGCTGCCTGCAGAGCCCTCACATCGCACCTGACACTCATCTCATCCCTCGGCCATCCTGTCCGCCGCCAGCCTCACACCGCTCCCAGCCCCTCACGGCCCAGAAAACAAGGTGCCCAGGCACGCGGTCCCCGCCATCCCACCGCACCTGCCACCCCACTCCAGCTCTCGTAGGATTTGGGTCTCCCTCCGGCGGGGGCCGCTGCCACTTCCCTTGGCCACCGCTGCCAGCTGCGCTCGGTGGCAAGGACGAATGTTTGCATTGGCTCAGGACGTTGGCTCAGATTTTGTGTATATAAGGCAGAATTATTTTTTCTTTTTATTTTTTAGGCATCGGTGAAAATAAAAGCGAGCAGGAATCCCGCACGCCACGTGTTTGTTGCTGTCTCCTCCGGGCCCACGGTGCTGTGGCAGGGGAGGGATGCCAGCTCCAGGGATGCACCGGTGCCGATGTCCCCAAGCGTGGCCGGGGTTGGGAGTGAAGGGTCCTGCCCAGCCCCACCAAAACTGGTGTGGATGGATGTCTTGATGCAGCAGGCTTGCCCCTGTAGCATGCAGTGTGCCTGTTCCACGGGGACATTGCTGGGGGTGGCCATGGCCTTCGCCACCAAGAGGGCTGGCCATGCCGGGCGACCCGATGGCTGCAAACTCACAGCCCCAGGGGAAGCTGGGGAAAGGGTGAGGCCGGGTTTGGGCTGGCGGAGGCCAAAGAACAAGGCCAGTTGCCCACCGACGTGGCCACCTCCCATTGGTGCCTCCTGGCCTCTAATCTTGTTTTATGGCTGTTGACGGGCTGAATATCCTCCTTGTCCAAGAAGAGCAAACAGAGAATGAGGATGTGAGATAGTGCCCGAGACAGCTGGCATCAGTGCCCGGCGCTCACCTCTCTCCATCCCAGCCATGTCCCCCCAGTCCTGTAGGGTACCGAGCAAGGGACTGCCCTCGAATCCCTGCCCAAAATGGCTCCTCCAGCCCCAAAACATGCCAAGCATTTCCTGGAAAGAGGCGGAGACATGTGTGCTGGGGTGCCCAGGCAGGGCAGGTGGCTGCGGAGGGACACCTGATTCAGGATAAAGTCCTCGTGGGTGGAGATGGAGGAGCAGGGGCAGGGTGAGGTGGCATTGCAGAGAGAGGGACAGAGCAAAGGGTTTTTTCCTGATCTTGTGACAGTGGCTGCACCTACCACTGCACCCTGGTGACCCTGTGCTTGCCAGCACAGCGCCTGGGCTGCCCGCGGTGCGGGACCACCGCTGCAAGGGGGTGTCAGGCACCAGGGGCTGAAACAGGCCAGGGGAAATGGGGCTGGCATCGTATGGGAAAAGGGATGGGGCTGGATGGGCCACCTGGCCAAAGAGCTGGGACAACTGGGGTCCATGCTGGGGGCTGGCTCCTCCACACACATTCTCCTCCCTTACCGGGCTTCGCCTGCCTTTGACATCCAATTTTGTCATTGCCACATGAGGACTGGCCGGTGGGATCCTGCCCTGGCAAGGGACGGGGTGGTGGCAACCCAGCCCTGGGCCACCACCATTGCCTGCAGGGTCTTGCTCAAGGGGGAAGCTTGAAGGGGAAGGGAGTCCGGGGGGTGTGTGTGTGATGAAATGGCCATCTCCCAAATGCACTTGCTGCGTTGGGGTGCCCATGGGTGGGCTCAGGGCCGAGCTGAAGGGAAGATGCTCCACTGCCCGCCCAGAGAGGCTGCGGGTGTCGTTGACAGGATGAAATTCCAACTGATACCCTAATCTGGCGCCTGCCTGTTTGCACAGCAGGGTAAAAGTCCAGCGAGCTGTGGGCTGTGCCCTTGGGTCCCTGCCACCCATGTGTGCACAGGGAGCTGGCGCTGGTGGGAAGAGGCAATAAATGCACCCACACACCCAGCCACCCCTTCCCCCAACACACACACACGCCCCTTGGCCGGGTGACGAAATGCATCTGCTGCATCCCCGCTCCAGTGCCCAACCCTGCCTCCCTCCAGCCACCGTTGGGGCAGGGATGGGTGAGCCCTGCGAGGTCCCCCCCATGCCAGGAAAGGGGCTGGTGGACCCCATGTCCCCATCACCTTTGGACCTTTGGTCCCAACCTCCCAGACATGTGTCACCTTGACGGTTGCACCTCCAGCAGGTGACAGGCACCCGGTTTTAGCACCTGCAGCAGCTGCCTCCCGAGTTGCACAGCCCCATGGGGAGCCTGGTCCTTACGGGGACAGCCTGGGACCATGGCCAGGGGACCCTGGGGACTGTCCCCAACAAGCCCCCGCAGTTTCTTCCTGTTCCTTCCTCTGTGCTTCCCACTAGCTCCTGCTGCCTGGCTGCACCTCTCCTCGGAGAAATCTTGAAATCATCATCAAAATAAGGCCACACACACCAGGTGGCCAAAAATGCTGCCGGCCTGCCAGCAGCCTCCGGCATGGCACACTTCCCAGCGGTGACTAACCAGAGCGCCGCTGCCGTTGTCACCCTCCTTGTGTCTCGCGGAGCGGATCTGGGCACGGTCCCATCTTGCTGTCAGCCACCTTCTCGCCTCTTCCCAGCTGGCTGCTGCCGGGATGAGGGTGGGCTGCCCCAGCAGGGTGGGCAAGGGTGTTTCCCCAGCCTGTGTGCTGCCCTCTCTTTTCCCACTGATTGCAGGCAGCGTGGGCAGCGCCAGCACCTGTCGGGCACTGCTTCGGGATGGAGAGACATGTGTTTGCTTTCCTGCAGCCCTACCACCCTGTTGCACCCGTGCTTCAGCCCATGGGAAGGGAAAGGTTTAGTTGATGTCCCAGGGGTGGCTTGGGGTGGGGTGGGAGAAGGCAAAGCTTGCTAGAAAATGCTTTCAAGTCCCATGCATGCTCCCAAGTGCTGGGCCCTTGGGGATCGGGGCATGGGGACAGCAGTGTGATACCACTGTCCTCTGCCTCATGTCCCCTGGGTTTTCTGGGGTCCCTGGGCTGCACTGCTCCTCACGGGAACACCTCTCCAGCTCCTACTGCCTCTGGCGGGTGCTGTTCCATGAGGTGGGTCTCTTGCCAGCTCCACGGTGATGCCAGACTCAAGCCAGCCCTGCAATGAGATGCTGGAGTACTCCAGATGCCTGGGGTGAGATGTCTACTCCTGGGTGGTCCCAGGGGATGGAGAGCTGATGGTGCTACTAGAGCAGCACCAGCCAAAACAGAAAAGGGAGCTCCAGACACAGAGCATCCCACTGGCAGCAGTATCAGCACGGACATTTCAGGGTAGCATCAGCCTTGGGTGCCTCTGCTGGTAAATATTGCCCCGGAGACAAGAAGAGGTGGGCTTGAAGTACACCCAGGGAAGGCTGGGTGGCTTGTGCAGGGCTCGGTCCGCACTGGTGACACGGGGCTGGGGCAAGCTGTAACAGGGTGGAACCTGCCTCTCCCCTCCCATGCTGCAGCGGTGGCTGTGGGACACTTCTCTTTAGGTGGATCCCAAGGGAAAAAGCCAACGGGGTGATTCAGATCACACAGGCACAAAATGCAAACAAAGCATCCCTGTCCTGAGCAGGAAGGGTGAAGCTGGGACAGTGCCCAACATAGCCCCCAACCTGGCCAGCTCCGGGCTCAGCCTTCCCCACCAGCATCCCAGCAGAGGGGGAGGTAAGTCCGAGGCAGGTAAAACCTGGATGGGTGAATTCCCAAAACCCTTTTCTTTTTTCTTTTTGAGGAAGCTGCGAGTGTGTGAAAAAAGATGTTTGTTGGGTTATATAGCCTGCTCCTTCCTCCTTTCCCACTGGGAAATCCAGGTAAATGTTAGCTCTGAAAGATTCACTGTGCAAACGCCAAGCCAATTCCTCGTGTTGGATTCTGCAGAAATGTGTCTTTATGCTTGGGATCAGTTTTCTTTCGGGGAAAATTTTCGGAAGTGTTTGGAGGGCTGTAGGAGCACAATTACCATTGAGATTGTAGGGAGATTTGCTCTTACATCAGGCAGGCTGGGTCCTCTTGGTCCCAGTCCCATTGTGGTCGTCCACATCCCCAGTGCTGCCTGCTCGGCCTTAAACCTGAGCAAATCATCTGGGGACAGGTCTGGGGCAGGTTGAAGCACCGTAGGGCATTTGCAAGGAAAAGGGACACACACACCCTGATGCACAGTCCAGGGAGAAAGTGAAGGACAAGAGGATATTATCGAGGGAAAGAGGCATTGCTTTGGGTCCTGAGGCAGGCAGCAGCTCTCCTGGTACCACGCTGGCCCTAGAGCATGTGGGATTGTCCCCTCTTGCAGCCCCACAGGGGACATTTCCCACCGTGAAAGTGGGAGAAGAAGCCATAGATTGGCTCTGCCACCTCACTTGGGATTTGACTGAGCGTGAGGCTGGGCTTTGGGGCTGTAGGATCCCACTGCTTCAGACAGGGACCTCTGAACCCTGGGGATGTGATCTGTGCTCCAGCACCGGGCCCACAATACACTGGATTCAGCTGCTCACCCTGGGGCCTGCCCAAGGATTGCTCTTGCCCCCAGCATGGTGGGATGTGCTGGTCCTACCCAAAGGGACCGATGGCTCTTGAGCATCCCCCTCTCCTGGGCTGGGGACTGGGCTTGGGCAGGACATGAAGAAGTCACTTCTGACCTGCTCAGGTTTCAGCCGTGTCCTGCCATAGGCAAATCAGCTCAGAGCTGGACAGGAAGATGCTGGGAGCTTCTGGCTCTGCACTTGGGCTGCTGCCTCCACTGCCTGGGGCACGTGGGACCCCCAGGGGTGCCCAGTGGCAGGGGGCTTGCAAAGTCAGGTCCATCCCTATGGAGACCTGACACATTCATGGCATGATTAAGGCAGCAGCCGTTCCTCCTCGCTGCCCCGGCGGGGGGCTGAGGTCCAGGACCCCCACCCCAGCAGGGGTACGTTTGACAGACAGCCCTTCTCCAGCCTGCCGAGAGCCGTCCCCTCCTCCCTCCCTGCTCAGCACGCAGCCATCCTCAACTCCAGGCAAACCTTTCCTCCATCCCTGCTCCCCCCCATCCCCCCGGCTTCCCTCCGCCCCGCCAGCACAGCTGGCAGGGAAGCGGCACCCCTCCTTGCCTGTTATCGCTTCACCCGCTCCCCCTTCTCCCTCCCTATCGCTGGAGAAAGCGAGAGGAAAAAGTGTCAGAGCGGGGAGCGCATAGCAACAGGATTCTGGGATGAAGAAGATTCGGCAGCAGCATCTCCGGGAGGTGAGAGCCGGGAAGTGGGGTGCCCCCCAGGGCCGGAGCGGGGGGGGAGCAGGGGCAAGGCATGCCCATCACCCCGCGATCCCCTGCCCGGGGACCCTCCATGTGCAGCCTGCAGACTTTTCCTTGGCAGGGATTGCGAACGGGGATAGCGTGCGTGCGTGGGGCTGAAGCGGGATGGGGGGGAGAGGGATGGGGGGGCATTTTGTAATGACTGCTCCTGCCTCGCTGCAATGAGCAGAGCCCAGAAACCCTGTGCTGCGGGCAGAGCTGCCTGCTGCCCGCTCCGGCCGGCTGGATGCTCTCTCCCATCGCTCCCCATGCTGTGATTCCATGATTCATGTTGTGTCTGGCTGGGTGGCTGTGGGTGGGCGCCCGGGGGCAGAGCTGGCTCCCCGCAGCGTGGCACCCTGGGGACGCAGCTCCCACCAGCCCCGGGGACTGCCCGGTCACGGGGGGGAGGGGGGGTGGTGGTGAGGGGTTCCCCCCTCACTGGATGAGCAGAGGGAGCTGGGCAGGGGGGTTCCCACCTGCAGCTGGGATTGCCACCTCCTCCTCCATAGGATTTAAGGGGGCCTGGGTAGTGCTGGACCCTGAACTCCCCCAGTGCCCTTTGGCAGCTGGCAGAGCTAGAAACACTTTTTATATCCTGCTGGAAACCATTTTTAAGTGGAGATTTCAGGCTTTCTTATCCTAGGCTCCCCTCCACTGCCACTTTGCTCTTACCAGGCTCTCTGGGTCCCCGTCTCCCCCCGTCTTGGGGACCGAGCCCCTGCTCGTACCCATCCCACATGCAGACGCAGTGGTGCGGGGTGGCAGAGGCTGGTGGCCACAGGTCCCTGGTGAGGACGTGCTGCTGCTGCCGGTGGGCCAGCCCTTCCTGAGCATCCCAGGCAGCGACCCAGGGCCATGAGCCCCTTTGGCTCTGCCATCTGCCAAACTGTGCCCTCTAACCACAGGGCAGGGCAGCTCCAACCTGTGCCAGCCTCCGGATGAATGAAAACCCAGGAGAGTTTCATCCCTGCCAGGAAAGTCCTAGGATATTGGGACATGATGTAAAGTGGCCTGGTGAAAGCCAGCAGCTACCTGATGGCCCTGGCAGCCTCAGGGCTGCCTAACCTTTCTCTGCTGCCATTTGGAGGCATCGTCTGGCTCTTCCCTCTCCTCCTCTTTCCTACAAATTGCTTTTTCAGATGACTTTTTGACTGCAAGATCCATTAAAAGTTGTCTTTGTCCCTGCCAACAGCTTTCTGAGATACTTGAAAGAATTTCTCTGCTGCTGGTGATCCTGTTTAACATTTATTCAGGAATTCATTTAGTCCCACAGAGATCAACTGGAATGAAAAGCAGATGTCTCCAAGTTATTTTCCCCATTCCTGGTGCTGCTCAGGGCCCTGCTATCCTTCATTACCCAAAAATACTCTTGCTGAGGTCCAGATGGAGAACCTGGCGACACCTTGGGAACACCATGCCCAATGCTGGCATCGGGCTTGCCCGGAGCCTGTGGTGGCCAATGGAGGAGTTTGCACAGCCCCAGCTGCAGCACCCGCCCCAGAACCCCGACAGCCTCCTCTCCCTCTCGTTACGATCCGCTTCCCATAGGTGATCCGGGAGTTTTAAGCCTTCTCACCAGACATGGTGTCTAAAAGACATGCAGAAATTCTTCTCTATTAGAGAAGATCTTTTTCAGGCTCTAAGGATTTCAGGTTGGCTTTTGCATAACGGTATTTCCAGAAGAGCTGAGTGGATTCTTTTTCATTTGTTTGCTTATTTGCCTTGGGGGATTATTTGGTAGAAACAGGCTAAAGCCCACGGAGGACAGTGGTGGAAGCCAGGATTTGGACTGCCCTTCCCCGTAGCTAGCCAGGCTGCCAAGCAGCATCCTCCCGCCTGAGCCGCTGCCCTCCTCTGCTTCCCACAAACTGCCTCAAACCCTCCCCGCTCCTTCCCCAGGGTTTTCAGAAGAAAGACCGTAAGCATTTGCAGCTGTGCATGCTCCCTGCGCTCTGGACATGGCTGTAATGAGTTTGCTTCAGCCTCAGCAACCTCCAGCCCCCAACCCCCCTGGGCTGGCTCCAGCATCGCTTGCTCCCTCTCCTGGCATGTGCTGGGGGAACCCGGGGTTAGGGCAGCCCTTCCAGGGTGTCTTCCACGCCACAGAGATGCTTTATTTATTTCACTTTCTAAGTGATATTGCATTTGAATTAATTTTTAGGGTTTGGGTTTGGTTTTTTTTTAATCAAAGAGATTAACAAGCAATTCAAACTAATCTGAAGTGACTCACACTTTACAGACGCGCTGTGCTCGCACACGGCTCGGATCCGCAGGGGAGAAATCTGGCGTTGGGTGGCATTTCTCCCAATCAGCAGCACAAAACGCTGGCAAAATACCCCCACAATGCCAGTTAGAATGGAGAGAAAATGTGATGAAAAAGTAACTTTAATCTGGCTGGATTTTCATGGATGCAGCTGAGTTTTGCACTGGCTTAAGTGAATCGGTTTGCAGAAAATAATTAGCATAGGGCAATGTCCTTGTGGAAGCCAGCGCTTATCTTGGCAGAGACTAAAGTGCTTTTTCTTCTTGGTGACCTTTGCTTTGCTGACTTCTTTGGGAGCATCCTCTGGCGAATAACGGAAGGCGATGCCGTGTTTGGAGAGGACGTGGTTGCCAAGGGAGCTGTTGGTCCCCGTCTGTTTAGATCCGCGAGACGGGAGCCTGGTTTGAAAGATGGCTGTTGAGGGTGGAAAGCATTGGAGTGATATCATAGCCCTAGAGTGCTTCAGCTGCTGCTGAAAAAGAGAATTCCTGCTATGACAAAGGTTGAAAGGGGAAAGGGAGCACTAATCCTAAAAAAAGGGCTGGAATCAAGCCGGCGTGTGAGATTTCCGGCAGCCTGCAGTAGAGAGGTGTGCATCCTGCATCCCTGCTGTCTGGGACAAAGATGGGCTGGAATCCTTAAACACTGCACTTTGCAATTCATTTTAAGTCAGGCAAATAGGCCATGTTTTTCTGTCAATTCTGTGGAAAGACGGTGATTTGGAGCATTTTTGTTTATCACAGTCACGGAGCAGCCACTGTGTGTGTTTTCCAGCAGCATCCCTGGCCCGGGCCTCCCCAACCTGCCCAATGGGGACCGCAGTGTCACTGTCATAGAATCATAGAATCATACAATCACCTCGGTTGGAAAAGACCTTTAAGATCGAGTCCAACCGTTAACCTAGCACTGCCATCCCACCACTAAACCATGTCCCTAAGCACCTCATCTATCCTTCTTTTAAATACCTCCAGGGATGAGGACTCCACCACCTCCCTGGGCAGCCCATTCCAGAGCCTGACAACCCTCTCGGTGAAGAAGTTTTTCCTAATGTCTAGCCTAAACCTGCCCTGGTGCAGCGTCAAGCCATTCCCCCTCGTCCTATCATCTGTTACCAGGGAGAAGAGGCCGACCCCCACCTCACTACAGCCTCCTTTCAGGTAGTTGTAGGGGGCGATCGGGTCTCCCCTCAGCCTCCTCTTCTCCATACTAAACAACACCAGTTCCCTCAGCCGCTCCTCGTATGACTTGTGTTCCAGACCCCTCACCAGCTTGGTTGCTCTCCTCTGGACCTGTTCCAGCAAGGCAACATCTTTCTTGTAGTGAGGGGCCCAAAACTGAACACAGTATTTGAGGTGCGGCCTCACCAGCACCGAGTACAGGGGCACCATCACTTCCCTACTCCTGCTGGTCACACTATTCCTGATACAAGCCAGGATGCCATTGGCCTTCTTGGCCACCTGGGCACACTGCTGGCTCATATTCAGCCGGCTGTCAACCAGCACCCCCAGGTCTTTTTCCACCAGGCAGCTTTCCGGCCACTCTTCCCCAAGCCTGTAGCGCTGCATGGGGTTTTTGTGACCAAAGTGCAGGACCCAGCACTTGGCCTTGTTGAACCTCATACAATTGGCCTCGGCCCATCGATCCAGCCTGTCCAGGTCCCTTTGCAGAGCCCTCCTCCCCTCCAGCAGATCAACACTACCACCCAGTTTGGTGTCATCTGCAAATTTACTGAGGGCACACTCAATCCCCTTGGGGTCTATCTGACTCCTGAGCAGCCTCTGCTTTCTGCCCTGGAGTCCCAAATTTAAACTGCAGTGCTCCAGCTAAAGATAACAATAAGGGGGGCAGTCATCACCGGGGCACAGGTGACAAACTACATCCCATGGCCTTTGAAATGGTGACTGAGACAGGGACCGGGCCACGTACAGTTTGGAAAAGGTCCCATTGGTTCTTTTCTTTTCTTTTTGTTGCTTCTGTGTTGATTTCTACACTACACCTGATGGTTGGGCACCTGCATTTCATCAGGTCATGGGGCTCCACTGGTGCCCTCTTGCAGCTGTTTAGGATTCAGGCAGAGGTGCGGGAATTAGGCGAGAGGATTTAATGATCTCCCAGCATCCCTGCTTGCTGGTTTTCTGTGATGCAAACCTGGAAAACAGGAGTTTCCCAGGCCATGTGATGGACTGGGAAGCATTCTTGGGGGGGGGAAGACCAAACTGTGAGCCCTATAGCTCCTGTCCCCGCCCGGCAGGGACCTTTGGGAATACAGGTTTTAGCAGCTGAAGCTTCCATGGGGGATGTTGCAAAGCGGTCTGTCCATCACAGCAAATGCAGGTTGCTGTGGGTCATGCCCACTGTGCGCGCTGGATTAATTAGCAGGCACGGCCATGGTTTGGAGAAGTTGCTAAGCCAGAGAGCTGTGTTAAACAGCTGCAGGAGGGCTGCCAGGTAGCAATGGTTTTATAGCAACAGTACTATATTTGGGTCACATTTTGACTTTTCAGCTTGTGTTTCTGAAGCTTTTCTGCTGGCCTTTGCCTTGTGACGGGGGCATCCAGCGGGGATGGGCTTTTAATGGTGGGGTTTAGCGTAACGCCTTCGCTCAGGCTATGCATTTCAGGTTGGCTTTGGGAAGAGTTTGCCCCGGTTTGTTTTGTCCCCCGAGGGGTTTGCACGCCGGGTGGGGACGGGTTTGCCTCTGCATTGGGTGCCTTCAGCTGGAGGAGCAGGGTGCACCCTGCAAAGGTGGGAGCATGCGGCCATCGCCATCGGCAACACGGCTCCTTGTCTCCATGGGAACCAGCAGCAGGAGCATCCTGCAGTCCGGTGGAGAGGAGAAAGAGGAGGAGGAGGACCAGGACGACAAGAGGCAGGGCAGCGCTGGGCTCTGCTCACCAGCCAGCTCTGATCTTCCTGGGGGACGGAGGTCTGCTGTGGGCTCTGAGCACATGTGCACGCTGGTGGCCAGGGGACCCACACCTTTTTCTGGCTGATCCCTCCAAATCCAGGACCCTCTCCCTCAACCACATCCCATGGGCTTGTTCCCTATGATCCGTGAACTCAGGAACACAGAGATGACTGCTTTTTCCTTTTGAGAGTCCAGGAGGAAGGGGAGGCTCTCAAATGGGCTTCATCTGTCCTGATCATGGTGGCCTGTCAGCAGGGACCCCAGTATCCTTCTGTCTCTGTGCCCCAATACCAGCCCAAACCAACAGACTCCCAGGCAGGGGCACAGCACTGCAGTGGCACAGGGGCAGGATCCTCATCCCACCCTTTCTGGCTGCCCAGTCTCGCCGAGGGGATATCTGCAATGGGATCTCACCCGGCAGCTGCTGGCTGGGGCTTTCAGCTTTGGTGACTGCTGGTGGGATGGGAGCCACCAGGGATGCCCTCCCCGCTCTCCCATGGTCAGGAGGTTGGCGAAGTTCAGATAGACCGAACAT
The DNA here is from genome assembly GCA_034008185.1 of Gorsachius magnificus. Classification (NCBI taxonomy): domain Eukaryota; kingdom Metazoa; phylum Chordata; class Aves; order Pelecaniformes; family Ardeidae; genus Gorsachius; species Gorsachius magnificus. The sequence goes on along the minus strand of CM067093.1, from coordinate 14,728,184 downwards.
CTCCTTGCAGACCTGATGTGTGCACGCACCCACACAGGCACCAAGGAGCCCTCCTGGTGCACCATCCCGATCTAAAGACCCACACCTCCCTCTTGCAGAGCTGCGGCAGCTCCGGTGAGGGAGGGAATGGGTTAATCCCCTGCCTGCTGAAGAGCTGCCTGTGCCTCACTGATCCAGGGCAGATTAAGAAAGCTGGAAGGAGCTTGCTCAGCAGGCACAACCGGGAGTCACTAAATCCCCACAGTGTAGGCTTTTGGCAGTTGGAAAAGCAGGAAAAATGCACGGAGTGTTTAATGGCAGCCGAGTGCCCGGCACGGCAGGGGCTGGGGGCTTCGTGCTCCCTGGCACGCTGGCAATGCTCCTTGCCCTGCTGTCCTCATGCCTATGCTCTGCAGGAGATCTGCAATGTTTATCACGGCCCCTTGAAAGGATTTCTTGGGAAACTGGGGTTGCAAGATGGGTCCTGGCCTCCCAGGGTGAACCAGGGCCATCCTGCCTTGCTGGCCATGTGGGGTCACATTTACCCCCTTTCCTTGCAGAGCAGGACATTGGCTGGGGTAGTGCACAGCGAACTGCCGGGGCAGGGTGTCCCCTGGGGACAAGTGTCAGTGCTGCGACTTGGGGTCACCAAGTCACACCCGAGCTCTCAGCACTCCTTCCCTCTCTCCCACTCTTCGTCCCCTTGTTTTTTGTTCCTTCCTCAACCCCTGGCTGCCCTCTCCCATTCCTGCTCTCTCACTCAGCCGGTGACACCAGAGCTCCTGGTGAGCCCCAGCAGCCATGACGGGGACCTGGGCTCCGAGTGCCCAGAAGACAGAGGGAACTGGACGGGGCGGCTGGATTTCCTCCTTTCCTGCATTGGATACTGCGTCGGCCTTGGAAACGTCTGGAGGTTCCCCTACAGGGCTTACACCAATGGAGGAGGTACTCAGGCATCCTTTGGAGTGGCCACATCCCCCCTTATTGAGCTGGGCTGGTGGGACATATCTCTGAAGAGATGTCCCTTCCCCTTCTCAGGGCTGGGAAGTTGTGTTTGCTGTTGTGGGGTGAAGCCTCCTCCTGCCCCCCATGCTTGCTGTAGGACATTAACCACCTGTACCCATGTGTGGAAGGGACTCACCAGTCCACCTCTGCATTCATGGCCTCGGAGACATCCCCAGCTCCATGCTGGACCAAATACTACCTGAGCATCCCCCTTGATTTCCAATAGCTTCATAGTCTGGTGACCTCCAGGACTTAGTGCGGTCAGCAAATGCTTCCCAGGTATCGAAGGAGGGGAGCGAGCCTTTTGCAATGCAAGAGCCCGGTGTGATGGTGCAAAGTGAGCAGCTTGTTCAGCGACTGCCAGAGTAACTGCTTGTCACATGCAATAATAGTTGTAGAATTGCATGGTGTTCGCAAAAGATTCAGGGAGAAAAGAGAGTCTGTGTGGAGGGGGAAAGCATGGCACCGGCTGAATCCCAGCACCTTCCTCCTGCACTAATGGTGAGCTGCTGCCCCTTGTTGTCTTCCAGATTTTGATATAGATCCCTCAGGGCCACAGACATTGAATGAACTTTATTCCTTGTCACAGATGGGCTTCAGGTGTTTGCTCTGTGTTATTCTTAGGGTGTTTTCCTTGCTTCTTTCAGGAGCTTTCCTGGTTCCATACTTCATCATGCTGGCCATCTGCGGGATCCCCATCTTCTTCATGGAGCTGTCACTTGGCCAGTTCTCCAGCCTGGGGCCACTCGCCGTCTGGAAGATAAGCCCTCTCTTTAAAGGCGCGTGAGTGAAGTCCAGAGCCTCTGCGGGGCCTCTGGAAGACCTGTTTGATGAGGACATGGACCAGCATCATCATCCCATGAGCCTCAAAGCTCTTGTTAGAATCAAAAGTTAAATCCTAGTGGAATCCTGGTGGAGCAGGCTGGACTTCTGGGTTAGCTGTTTTAGTAGCTGCAAGATATGTATATAAGATCTATCAGTCTTCATGATGTCATGAACAGCTCTAGAAATTGTATGAAAATTATTAAGCCAGCTAGTTTACAAAATACAGCATCAAAGCTAAAGCAATGACTGTTAAAGGCAAGGGGAGTTCAAAAAAAGGTCAGGTCAAATACTTTTACTCTCAACATTAAGTTGGAGTAAAATCATCCATATGATGCGATAGGTGATCAATTCAGAGAAGGCATGTCCGGAGGGTATAATGGCAAAACGAGGCTCCCCCCACCAGGTGAACCTCTCACTGGTTAAACATTTGGCTGCTGAGATCCAGTGTCTGGCCCTGGTTTTGGATGTGCTCCACTCCAGAGAGATGGCTCACTCCTTCTTTACCCTCTCCTTCCTCCAGGCGTTGGCATGGGCACGATCCTCATCGTCTCCCTGGTGGCCATTTACTACAATATGATCATTGCTTACGTTCTCTTCTACCTCTTTGCATCCCTCACAAGCGACTTGCCCTGGCAGCACTGCAGCAACTGGTGGAACACCAACCTGTGCCTGGACCACCATGTGATCAAAGCGGGGAACACCACCTTCCCCGTCAACATCACCAACACTGTCAGCCCCAGCGAGGAGTACTGGAGGTAAAGAGGACAGCCTGACCTGGCCATGGGGACATGGTTGGCATCCAGCTGGGGAGAGCATGGGGATGAGATGAGGGGTGAAGGTCTGTGCTGCACATCTCATGGCATGGTGGACAACCATAGTGGGCATTGTGGGTGCAGTGATGGGCTCTTGGGGTCAGCTGTGGGTGACATCTCAGTCTAGCCATTGGAATCATGTCCCTGGGAGGTGTCCATGATCTAGCACTGCTTCGTTGGCCTGGAGATATGTTAGACTGAAATGCATCCCATGCCTGGACTGGCTGGGAATTTTCTCTCAAGCCCCCAGGCACTCCCTCTGGGATCTTTAATGGTTGGTGGAGAAATCACACCAACTGCTCCCCTTCCCTGGCAAAGAGCTGCCAGCACCTCATTGCTCTCTCATTGCTGAGATTTTTTCACGGGGTTATTTTTTGCAGCAGAGGCATTGCTACGTTCAGAGAGGGTCTCTGGAAGATGGCAGGAGGTGCCTGTGACTGCTCACTTGTGGTTCTCCTTTCACCCTAGCCGGTACGTCCTGCACATCCAAGGGAGCTCTGGGATCGGGGATCCCGGGAGGATCCGCTGGAACTTGTGTCTGTGCCTGCTTCTTTCTTGGACTATCGTCTATCTGTGCATCCTAAAGGGAGTCAAATCCTCTGGTAAGGTAAGGGATGGACAGTCTCTTTTGGGGGGGATCTAGAGTGGTGCTCACCAGTGCCTGCGATTCCCTGGACATCTGGGAAAGTAAGACCTATAAAGAGCATCAGCTGGACACAGGCCACTTTGGGGATGGCTTGCACACCCAGACACTGGCAGCGCTGACACCACTGGCCCTGCTGCATCCCAAGGACCCCAGCGCTGTAGGGTGGTGCCGGGCGATGCGGTGTCCCCTCCTGAAGACAGGGCTGGGGGGGGAGCACTCATGCTGTGCTCTTGCTCCCAGCTCTCCCAGCTGGCTCTGCTCTCCCGCAGGTCGTGTACTTCACTGCCACCTTCCCGTACCTCATCCTGGTGATGCTGCTCATCCGCGGCGTGACCCTGGAGGGGGCCTGGAAGGGGATCCAGTTTTACCTCACCCCCCAGTTTGATCACTTGCTGTCTTCCAAGGTGAGCAGGGTCTTGTGCAATTTGTCCGAGACACAAAAATGAACCTTCTCTTGCCACCTCCAGCATGCAACAGAGCTGGTTCCCTTACTCGGGTGCCTTTTCTGGTCACCCCCTGATCCAAAGTCCTCTCTCTCGCTTGCTCCCAGACCAAAAGTATTTGCCTTTCAGCAATCTGTCTTTGTTCCACACCTTGTCTGTACTGTTCTTCCCACCTGGCCCAGCCCTGTGCCTGCGTTTCTGGCTCTCCATGCAGGGAATGGCATGCTCGCCACCTGCCCTGGGCACCAGGACCATGGGCAGGATTAGCCCAGCCCCTCTGGTGGGCTGGGGGGTGGCGATGGGTGCCCACGGTGGATTTGGCTGTTCTGTTTTTCTTGGCGTATGGAGTGGGGAGTTTCCTTGGGTCAGCAGTGTTGGTAGCAGAGACCACCCAGTCTTACAATACAATACCCAGTTTAATGCCATGCTGGCTCTAAAACATTCTCATCAACCCTTCCGCTCTCCAGCTCACCCACTACAAGTGGTGAGTGTGTTTGCAAGCAAAGGCAAAGACCCCGCAGGGAAGATGTGCCGGGGGTGCTGGGGAAGTGTATTTCCAACTCCCTCTTCCTCAGGGGGAGGTTTCCAAACCCCTGCTCTCCTCAAACCTGTTTCCTTCCCCCAGGTGTGGATCGAGGCAGCCTTGCAGATTTTCTACTCCCTTGGGGTAGGCTTTGGGGGCCTCCTCACCTTTGCCTCGTACAACACCTTCCATCAGAATATCTACAGGTGGGAGGCAGCTGCTGTCTCGAAAAATTCGTGGGTTGAGGGGAGCCATGAAAATCTCAGCTGGTGGGCTCGAAGCCAGCAGAAGTTCGTGGTGCAGCACACGGTCACCCAGCGCTGCTCCTTGCCAGGCACCTTACAGATACCTGGCAGCTTGCACGGGATGGAGAGGGACAGAGGGATCTGTGGAATTCTCTTAAGCATCAAGACACAGTGCCTGGCTCAGAAATTTTGGGCTGTGGGTGCTGAATACTGAGGATATTTGAGGCTAGTTATGCATGTTTGTCCTGTCCCCAGCATCCGCTGCAGGTCATCAGCAGAGAGGAGAGTCTGGGTGTTGGACATTTGAGCTGATCCCCTCTACAGGGGAAAGCAAGCTTGGGAGGAATCCCACAAAATGACCCATGTCATTAGATATACACTCCTTTTGACCCTGGCACATGCCAAGAGGGGCCCTGGAGGAGAATCACACTGGGTCACCTTACTGTGGCACCTGGGGCTGGCAATGCCACCATGCACTGGTAAGGGGTGGGAAGGAGTGGGCACGTTCAGAGCATCCTCTTTCTCCTCTGTAGGGACACGTTCATAGTGACCCTGGGCAATGCCATCACCAGCATCCTGGCAGGGTTTGCCATCTTCTCCGTTTTGGGATACATGTCCCAGGAGCTGGGGGTCCCTGTTAACCAGGTGGCAAAAGCAGGTGAGGCCAAATGATGACCCTTTGTCCTTAACCCTCTGCCTGGGTGCACTGAGGAGCATCCCTTCCAGGGTGGAAGGCATCCCAGGGTGTCGGCGTGAGGGCTGGGGCTGCACACTCAGCTGGCCAGGGGGAGGGACGAGGGGAGACCTGTTTCTGCTGTGCAAACCTTGAGCAGCACAAAGTGATGTCTAATAAAGGGCTAAGCAAGGAGCAGGCTGATTCTCCTGCACCCCCTGCTGCAGGACGCCTCCCATCCATCTTGCAAGACCCCCGGCAGGTCCCTGCTGATGCCCCTCTCCCCTCTTCCCTCTCCTCCATCCATCCCCCCATGCCCAGCACTGTCACCCCCATTTCACCCTGCTGTCCTTTGCCTCCCCTAGGTCCTGGCCTGGCTTTTGTGGTGTACCCCCAGGCCATGACAATGCTCCCCCTTTCTCCATTCTGGTCCTTCCTGTTCTTCTTCATGCTGTTAACCTTGGGCCTGGACAGCCAGGTAAGGACAGAGCCCACCAAGCCAGCCGTGGTGCCCAAGCAGCCTGGGGGGCTCAGGGGACCCTCATCTCCTTTCTGTGCAGTTTGCCTTTATGGAGACCATCGTTACGGCAGTGACGGATGAATTTCCCTACTACCTGCGGCCAAAGAAAGCTTCCTTCTCAGCTGTCATCTGTATTGCTCTCTTCCTGATGGGGCTCATCCTCACAACAGAGGTAAGGGTGGGGGGCTGGATGCATCATGGGGACCAGCTAGGGCTGTATTTTAGGGATTGTTTAGGGCAGGGGACAAGTTCGGAGAGACGTGTATTCACATCAACTAACAAGGTGGAAGAGAGACAATTGATGAGCCTGGGCTTCCTGGGCTCCGAGGGGAGCGACACAGCCTTATTCCTGTTCCTGCATCAACCCCAGAAGGAGAGTGATGTCTCCTGAGGGTGCCTGACCATGGTCTTCCCCAGTGCCCCCAAAGGGGTTAAGGGGACCTGTCCCCAAAAGTGGGAGTACATGGGTGGGGATTTGTTGGGATGCTGGTCCCAGGGATGCTGGCCACTGTGCTTTGCCTCCACAGGGTGGGATGTACTGGCTGGTCCTACTGGATGACTACAGCGCTGGCTTTGGGCTCATGGTGGTGGTGATCACTACCTGCCTCATGGTGACACGTGTCTATGGTAAGGGGGTCTCTCCCCACAGGGGCACAGGGAGGAGTGGGCTGCCTGTATGAAGAGAGGAATTTAGAGGGAGCAGCAGGGGAGCCAGCAGCCTCACAATGGAGCATGAAACACCTCAGCTCCAACCTCTTGTTTCTTCTTGTCCATCACTGCATTCACCTCTCCAGAGATGCTTGGGGGTGCTGAGTCTGGTCCCTCAGACAGCACCAGCTGGGGCCCCCTTCCTGCATCTCCCAGCTGGGAGGGGAGACTCTTCTTTGCTGGAGAGGATGCAAACCACCACTTTTGGTCAGTGCAGGGCAACCTGGTACAGGCACCTGGCTGTGGGGGAGGGATCACGGCTTCTGAGTCCCTCTCCCTCTTCCAGGCATGAAGCGGTTCTGCCGAGATATCCACATGATGCTGGGCTTCAAACCAGGGCCCTACTTCAGAGCCTGCTGGATGGTCCTGTCCCCAGCAACAATGATGGTAATTGCTCAGCTTGAGGTGCTGGGTGGTGTTGGAGAGCTGCAGTGGTGCCGGCATCCCTGGATCACCTCCCCTTGTGAGAAGTCGCTCTGCTGGCATCTCCTGCCCCAGGGACCATTCTGGTTCTGCTGGGAGGTCTCCAGGCCTTTTTGGAACATGAGACCTTCAGAGGGCTCTGGGCTGACCTCGCTTTCTTCCCATTCCACAGGCTCTGCTGGTGTACAACATCGTCAAGTACCAGCCCTCTGAGTACGGCAGCTACCGCTTCCCCGGCTGGGCAGAGGTCCTGGGCATCCTCATGGGAGTCCTCTCCTGCCTGATGATTCCCGTGGGCATGGTGGTGGCTGTGCTCCGAGAAGAAGGGACGCTGTGGGAGGTAGGAGGTGTTGGGGCCCGGCATTGCTGGGGAACGCCCCAGAAATGTGCAGGGGTGACCATGAGCCGCTGCTGAGCCTGTATCTTCCCACAGTTTCTGTATCCTCACTCCTGGAGGTGCATGTCCCCATCCCTCCTTGCTGCCCATGGGGTGTGAGAGATGCTGCGTCCCAGGGCATTTCCAGCAGTGTCCCCCCCTGCGATGCCAGGCAGGCACTGAGTCACGCTGCTTCCCAAGGGGCAGCCCTGTGCACATCCCCCCTCCAAAACAAGCCTGCTACGCCTTGCCCTGCCAGGAAATGCATTGTCCCTAGCGCAGGGCAGGCATGGGCACATGGGACTTTGCACCCATTTTGCAGGAGCAGCAGCAGAGCAAGGCAGGCAGCTGCCGGACGGTGCAGGCAGCCACAGGCAGCGTGGGTGGGATCCCTCAGCCAAAAGTTTTCGCCTAGGAGCAGGTTACGGAGCTGCTGGCTGCTCACAGCTTTCCCAGCCCTGACTGGGCTTTGCTGTTCTCCCCAGGCTGTCGAAAGCAGAGGCAGCAGAGCTTGCTGCCCTCCCCAGGCAGCACCTCCCTGGCTGGAGCTCTTTACTGGCTGCAGCCCGGCTTGGCACAGCTGCAGGCACAGTGGCATGGCTTTGGCTGAGCCTAACCCCTTGCCTGGGTGACTCTGACCCCAACCACAGGGCCATAGCCCTACAATAGCCCCTAATTCCTGCAAGCCCTCACCACCAGCACCCACAGACCATAACACCTCCACAGCAGGACTCGTATGTAGAGCTGCCTTCTCAAAAAACTTCAGGACAAGCTTTTGGCCCCATCCCATCCTTACTGGGGGTTCTTCCAGTCCCCTGGGAGGGGTGGGTGAGCTGCTGGGTGGGGGTGCTGTTTGGGGAGCGGAGGGGGTGCCAGTGCAGGGTGCCCATGCTCCCTCCGCCTGTCTCCTCCCAGCGAGTCCAGCAAGCCAGCAGGCCCGCCATGGATTGGGGCCCATCGCTGGAGGAGAACCGGACCGGCATGTACGTGGCAAGCCTGGCCGGCAGCCAGTCCCCCAAGCCACTGATGGTCCACATGCGGAAATACGGGGGCATCACCAGCTACGAGAACACGGCCATCGAGGTGGACCGGGAGATGGAGGAGGAGGAGGAGGAAGAGTCCATGATGTGAGGAGACCCAGCACCCCACGGGCTGGAGCGTGGCTCACCCCCCAATTTGCACAGGTTGCACTGCGGCACTTCAGGATGGCTCACAGGGGGGTCTTGCAGGGAGCAGTCTGGAGCTGCCGACCCTGCCGGCCTCCTCACCACCACCCTGGCCCCGCCAGGATGGAGCTGCTGCCCGTCCCGGTGCCCCTGAGGTGTTTCTGTTCAGTGTGTCAAGCTGTGTGACAAGTCTGTGCGTTCATGTGACGGTGTCTGGTTCACGTGTCTGGGCTGCCCCGCTCCCACCCTCGGCCCCAGCCCTGCCCTCCCCGCTCAGGGATGCTCGGGCTGCAGGGATGTTCAGGCTACAGGGGTGCTCAGGTTGCAGGAGGTGGGGAGGAAGAGGAGGAGGTCCTCTGCATTGGTCTGTTCTCTGCTCATGTATTTAACTCCAGTAACCCATAAACACATGCAAAGGAGGACTGTAATATCCTCCATGCCCTGAGGATGGTGTGTGCCGGTGCGCTCTGCTCATATGGAGGTACTCCAGCAAAACCAGCACAAATCAGTGCCCTGCTAAAGAAATCTGACCTCATAAATGAGTTGTTAAAGACAATTAAGAAGGGGGGGGGGGAAAAAAGTGTGCTTTATAAACAAACCTGCTTGGGCCTTTCCAAGCTTGTAGATCCCCCAAGGACCTCGGTGGGTCAGGGCAGCTCTTCCCTGTGGTGCCTGGCAGGGCTGGGGTGAGCTGACGGGAGGGAAGAGGCTGGGTGAGCTGGTCCCCATATGTGCAGGAGGTCAGGGACAGGTCTCAGCTGGACCCAGTGCCAAAGGAGAACCCGTGCCCATCCCCAAGGGGGATCCGAGGGCTGCCCCTAGCCCTGGGTGCTACCTTTCCCAAGGAAAGGCGAAGGGCTGGGTTTCAGTGCCTGCGAGTGATTTTGGGGTAGCACAGCCCAGAGCCCATGTCCCAGAGACCCCATCTCCTGCTGCTGCTGCTGGCCTGGGGGTGCTGGTGAGCTCCTGGATGGGGCTGTTTGGACCCGATGCTGCCAGTCCTCATCACCCCAGTGTCATGTGCACCTTCCTCCGTGTACCATTGGCTCGCCATTAAAAAGCGATGTGTGACACAGCCTCTGCGTGGGTTATTTGGGAGGTCCATGCAAGAAGGGCACATCTAGGGGGGCTTCCAGGGATGGGGGCCACAGGCTCTCTGGGCTTTGTCCTGCAAATCTCTGTCGTGGTCAGGTAAAAACCAAAAACCCAGGATGAAGAGAAAAATTAGGGTTTATGTCTGGGTTAGGCATGTGGCCCCAGTGCACTGGACTATTAGCCCCCTGAGTCACGCAGCCCTGGGTCGAGTTCTGTGGGCTGAGCCTCCAGGGTGAATCCTGCCATGAGGCTGCAGTTTTCCTTAACAACCCTTCCCTACAGCAGAGGAGATTTAATTATTGCCTTCATCCCTTTGAGAGCATAGGGCCAGCTCCAACACCTCCTCCTGCCCGCCTGCCTCCCCGTGCCTGGGGGTGCTGAACTCCCTCCCTGGCTGGCTCTGCCCTTCCTTTTCCTTGCAGGACCACCGGTGGCTTTCCACATCCTCCTTGCCATACCCCACCGTGGCTGCAGCCTGCGGGGATGATGAGGGTCCCCCAGCCCTGGCTTCCCTGGGCGTGTGGGGCTCTGGCAGCACAACCACGCTGCAAAGCACCTTCGGCCGCTAGCCCCCAGGTTAATCATTAGAGGCTGGCCATAAAAGTGTCGCTGATGGAAAGTTCAGGCCGTGGCGGCTGGGGAGCGGGGAGGGCCTGCCATAAACATTTATGGCCCCAATGAATCCCTCGCTCTAACCTTGACACTATTTACTGAGCAGGAGGCCTTGGGAGGTCACGGTGTTGCCCAGCCATCGCTGTGGGTGCTGGCCGGGGAGCCCAGGTTGGGCTGGCCCCGAGAGGGGCACACAGGAGGGTCTGCATGGTGTGATGGAGTGGGTGATGGACTTGGGTGTTTCATGACGTTGCTGCCAGCCGCAATATGCCAGAGCAATGAGGAGAGCCCGACGCCTTCCCACGGCATGGAGATGGAGGTGCCTTGGGCTGACCAAGCTGCTCCAGTCTCTGCACGTCGCTGACCTTTTCCTACCTACATGGGGTCCTGCCACATTCCCCAAATCCTCCTTTGTAATCCTGGGATCCTCTGGGCTCTCCCTTGGCAGCTGCCATCCATTAGTGTTGCATGGCAGAAGGATGGGAAGGACGGAGCAGGGACGTCGCCGGGGATGTGGTGGGGAGCAAAGCTGACAGCGGTGAGGGGGAACCAAGGGCAAAGGGTGCCGGGGCAGCGGCACAGCCGGAGGACACATCCCCTGGGCCATGTGCGGTGGTGTGGGACTCGCTCGTGACAGCGTGCCCTGCTCCTGGCGCTGGCAGTGCAGCCGCACCCTGCACCACAATGGGGACGGGGGGGCCGGTGCCACCCTCCTCACCTCCCCTGAGACCCCTTTTGGGGGGAATCCTGCTGCTCTGGCCTCCCAGCTCGCCCCGCTGCTCTTCCCGGAGAGCCCCGGGCTTTCTCCCAGGCTTTTCCCCAGGCCCTTCGGGGCTGCGGGGTGGCAAGGGGCTGGGCGGGCAGGGGTGGCCGGGGGCAGGGGCAGTCCCGGGGGGTGCCCGGCTCCCTGCCCCTGGCCCTGCCTGTCCCGGCCCGGGGAAGGGGGTGACAGCGGTGGCAGGAGCGGTCTGGTGCTGACACCTGCTGGGGCCCCGGCACATGGCAAAGCCCGGCGCCGCCCCTGGGAGCCCCCCAAACCCACCTCGGGGGGGGGGGGGTTCTGTGCCCCCCACCCTGCAGCACCAGCTCCTCCAAAGCGCTTCTTGCTGCCCGGTGGGCAGGGGTAACAGCTCGGCCCCCACCGCCCCGCCAGCCCCGGGCACCTCAGACCCCCGCAGCCCCGGGGGTAGGGCTGGGTTGGGGTGAGCCAGGTCTGGGGGTGACACCAAGTCCTCTCCAAGCCCCAGGGATGCCGGGAGCAGGCAGGGCCCAGGGTACCAGCATCCTGCAGGCAGGAGGGAAGCGTCTAACCCTAACCCTAACCCAAGGCTTGATCCCAGCTGCAACACTTTCGAGGACAGGAGCGCGGTGACGGAGGGACAAGGTGGTGGCAGATGGTCTGAGTCACTGCAGTGACGGAGAATCATCCGTTTCCATGCTCAGAAGTTGGTAGCTATTTATTGCACTTGAACACCAAGAATAAAACTGACACTTGCCCTCCCTCCCGCACCCACCCCGCGCCCGGTCCCCCTGCCGCCCTCCCCAAATAGAGCATCCGATTTGAGCAGTGATCATTCTGTTCACAGCCACAGGTTCCAAAAAAACAAAGGAAAATGAAACAAAAACAATCCCTCCCCCCCTCCCCCCCCCCCCCCCCCCCCCCCCCATCAAGCTCCCACTGAATCCAACACGGTCACACTGCTCGACAGCTCGAGTGCACTTAGAAAAAGACAAGAGAAAGGCTTCAGCTGCAACCGTACGGACTGACAGACACGAGGGGACAGGCAGCTACCCCTCCCCGGGGCCTGATCTTTTCATTACGTGACAAAGCTTGGTATACTCTTAATTATAATATATTTTTTTGCAATCATCTTAAATAAATATTTCCATAGAGATTTCCTGTATGTATATATATATTTTTATATATATAATATATAAGAGAGAGATACCTCATTTTTTTTCTTAAACCACTGTTAACATATTTTCCCTGCTTGTCCAAAAAAATGTTACAAAAGCCCTAAAATTGTGCAACAGTTAGAAAAAAGGGACAACAACCCAAAGAAGGAAGGAGCTGCTCGATATTGCCCTCTCCATTGCCCCCTCTCCCACTCCCTGTTGACCTGTGGGTGGGAAGGACGTTCAGCCGGTGGGTGGCCTTTTGGGGACAGATGACAGAGGGACCACCAGCTCCTCCTCTGATGTTCCCACAGCCTGTTCATGTCTGGGTTTCCCTGCCTGGTATGGATGAGCTGGGACCTGCACCTTTGGAAATGGGTAATGGCGAGATCTCTACCCTGCTATCAGGAGGGTGGTGGTTGCATCAAGAGAGCAGTGTACACCATGAGATGTGTCCTGTGGTGAAGAAAAAGGGTTAGCTTGGCTCCTAAGATGATCAGAGGAGGTGGTTATGGGATCTTCTGCTGACAGACACCTCTCTTGGTCCATGGGGCTATGTGGCTGCCCTATCAAACACAGCACTGCTCTTTGCTGGTCCTCCTCAGCAATTCTGCCATGGACTTCAGAGCAGACTGTGAGCTCAAAGTGGGGGTAGATGGCAGCCACTGCCTGCACCAACCTCTGGGGCTCCATGGGAGCATCAGCTTGTGGAGCGCAAAAGGAGAGGAGGCAGGTTTGGGGTCAGATGGGGGGGTTAGTTCCCGGCAGCTGGGGCATTTACTCAGGGTGGAGGGGAAAGACAGCTCTCCCGGCCGTGCCTGGCCAGGGTGAGGAGAGGAGCGCTTGCTCCTCCAGCAAAGAGCAGAGGCCCAGGAGTGGCCTCTTCTTCTTCCAGAGTGGCCGTACCAGCAAGACCTGAGAAATGACGACATTGCAGCTTGACCTGGAATCCTGGCAGCCAGGAAGGGAAAATGGGCAATTCCCAAGCCCACCCGCAGCGCTGGGAGCCTGAGACCACCGCAGCAGGTGCTTCCCTTCGGATATCCCCTGTGGTCTGCGAGAGGTGGAAGAGATGATCAGTTTGGAGGACTTCTGAGTTTGGTTTAACCCCGATGGCCGGGCAATCAGGTGGGTCAGGCTGTGTCTATACTCGGAAATGAAATGTGCCACAGCCTGATGGGGACAGGAGGTCCATGGTGGTGAACTCCATCCCAACAAGGTGGCCTTGTCCATATTGCTTATTGGGAACATGCCCTGGACCTTGTCATCCCCAGAACCATGGTGGGAGTGTTGGGGTGACGCCAGTTAGTATGTGTGAGGGATGGTGCCAGCTTAAAAGTACAGATGTAAGGGCAGTGTCCCTGGCTCTGTGAGCCAAAGAAGGGTGGTAGCATTTGGTGATTTTTTTTTTTTTCTTAGTTTTCCTACAAGTTTAGGAGAAATCAGGAAATGTGAAGGCAGACAGAGACAGAAGCTGTTCACCATGGCTACTAAAAGAAAGGGTGGTGGTTTATCAGTGCTTGCTCAGAGATGCTCTGGGGATACAGGAACCCACTCTGGAGAAGCATGGAGAGGTGGGGAAAAGAAACGAGGCAGAACAGACCCCTAAAGTGCAGGTGCTTAATGCTGCCAGCATGGGCAGGTTGGGAAATTTGGTCTTCCTTGGTCAGACTTCAGCTTGACTGGAAGACTAGAAAGGAGTTGAAACCCCAGACTCTGCTTCCCTCGGAAAGGATCAGGAGCATTTTGGTTGTTGCAAGGCCATCCAGCTGCCTCCAGAGGAACCTGTCCCTGGCTTGATAACAGTAGGGAAGTCTCAAAGAGGAGAAACTGCCTACCAGAGAGCAGTTCAAAGCCTCCCTGGAAACCAAGATGTTCCTCCCTAGCAGCAACTGCCCAAAGTGGGCTCTCAGTCAAAAGAGATTGTATCTACCCCAGCATCTCATCCATCATACCCGGCAAACCCCACCGCATCCCCTGTCCCAGACCTTTCTCCAGCAGCAGCTGCTGGAGCAGCTTCACCCTCACAGCCCACCCGAGGTCCACAGCTATCAGCAGCTGGAAAACCAGGCTGAAATCATATCTGCACTACAGCCCCCACACAGAGCCCTGCCATGGCCTCCTTTTTCCTCATCCATCTCACACCAACCCCCAAAAATACTCCTAACAGCCAGAGAGCCTGGGCATCGGGAGGTGGATGAGACACTCACCATGGCTGGCTTCAGATCCAGCCCTGGAGAAGGAGGGAGAGAACTGCGAAAGAGCTAGGTCCTTCCTTTAGAAATAAAAAAAACTTCAGCACTACACGATTACGGGAAGAAAAACAGATCTGTAAAAACACCCAAACTCTACCTTAAAAGCTAATCCTCTCCCTGCATGGATTTCCCTGCTTTGGGGCCACCTCTTGCAAGCCAACACAGCTCCACCGTCAAACAGCACAGGTCCACCAAGGGCATGGGGACGCACACTGGCACCCATGGAGAACTCATGTGATTTGCCCTCAAAAAGGCATCTCCTACACACGTGGCCAGCAAGCAGCCATTGCACTGACGGCACAGCAGAATGCACCGAAACACCTCTCAGGGCCTGTTTGTGCCCCAGCGGTTTGGATTTCTACCCCTCCATCCAGTGGGAAAATATTTTTGCAGTCTGCAAGGATGCGGCTGCGTTTCGCGCGGCAGCCGTCCCTGCCTCGACAGAGAGCAAAGCATTCAAAACCACAGAAAAGGCAAAATACACGCTCAGAATTTACATGGAGAAAACATTTCCTTTTTTTTTTTTTTTTCTTTTTTTTTCCTTTTTTTTTTTATGTCCAAAACAAGCGGGTTTTTCTTCATTTCTTTGTTTTTCAACACACGCACCGTCTAGAAAGTTAAACGCCATGCAGATGAAGAGAGTGCAGCGAGAAAGTCCCCCGGGGCAACAGCGCTGCAGGAGCCTCACGTCAACGAGCAAAGAGGTTCCAGTCGGAAAAAAGAGAACAAGAAACAGAAGAATTGCCGGAAAAATACCCACCCTTGGACCTCTACCTGACGGCAAACAGGTGAGACCAAAATTCCCATTCCCGGCCATGTCTTCTGTCCTGAAAGCCACGTCCCGGTGGCTCCCCAAGAGCCACTGCCTGGGTTCGCCCTGCAGGAAGACCCATGGGGTGGGGGAAGGTGCCCCGGGGGGGGCAGGTGTCTTTGTCTGCCCGGTGCTGTGGGACGGGATGGGCCGAGCCGCCGCGGCGCGGGGTGTGGGCTGGCAGCTGCAGGACCCCTATTAGAAGCATCGTAGCGGCGCAACCCCTCTCCAAATGTAAACGCAACGAAAAACAGCAAATCCCCCAAATCCCCCCACCCTCCCTGCCCTAAACAGTTGAATGTTTCTAGTTATTACATAAAGATCCATTTCAGCAAATACTCAAAATCAAGTTACGAAATACACGGTAGGTTGTTTTCTTTTCCCTATAAAAAGGCATGCGCTCAAAGTAGAAGACAGCTAAAGGCTTGTTTGTTTTCTTCGAAGCACGATCAGATTCTGCAGTTTTGTTACTTTATAAAGCTTGCATTCCTCGTCGTCGCTGGAAGGAGTCGGGGGGGCGATGGAGGTTTGTGCCCCGCATCAGTGGCCAGCTTGGCTGCCCCCATCCCAGGCTGGGAGTTGGGTGCAGGGGGAGCGCCGGGTGCTGCACATGAGGGGCAGGGGTGGGTGCTCAGTGGGGCTGGGTGCTGGAGTAAAGGGTCCAGGCTGGGTGGTGGGGGGGAGGGGGGGCGGGAGTGATGCTACCGCCATGGCATGGCTGGGAGAGCCCCGGCTCCCAGCTGTGCCGACATGGTGCCGGGAAGCAGTCGTCTTTCTCCTCCTCTCTTCTCCCAGCTTAGCCGGTCCCTGCTCCAAAGGGAGAAGGGAGGAAGGAGGGAGAGCATCCCTCTCTGCAGGGCAGCCGCCCCGGAGCCAGGGCACAAACCTACTCGCGCTCCTGGGAAAGAGGCAGCCTACACTCCTGGGAAGGGAAAATGAACAGAAAGCCTTTACTCACCCATCCAAACACTGCCCTCCTCGCCCGGGGGCGCGTGGCACATGGACTTTGCAAAGGGTTTAAACCGCAGTTCCCTGGCCGAGGCTGCCAGGAAGCGGGAGCTCGGGTGGGGAGCAGGCGGGAGCCACGGCGGCAGATGGGGACCTCGATAGCAGCAAAGCAAAATCCACCAGCACGCAGCGAGGGTGCAGCACAGAGCAGCTCAAAACTGCCCCCCTGCCCTCCTCTTCCTCAGGGGACTCTCAGCAGAGGTGGGGATGGAGGCAGATGACGAGTCCGAGCCCAATTCAGGAGACGTGCCAGGCGGCGGGGGGCCCCAGCAGCTCCATGCAGCTGAGGAGGGAGGCCTTCATCCCGGCATGCATCATCTCACTGGCCAGATGCTCGGGTTTAGGTTCATGGTTTCTCTTTTCTTGGTTCATGCAGAGGAAGGGGGCCCAGTGCCACAGCCCCGGTGGGGTGGGGGGGGTTCGATGGGATGCTTGCGCGGCACCGGCAGGGCCGTTGCGTGTATGCGGTGAGAAGCGAGGGGTTATTCCAGCGGGAACCAAGCAGCAGAGCCAACAGCCAAAGTCCCATAGGTGAAGATGTTGGAGGAGGTCTCCCCTTGGTAGTCAGTCAGTGACAAACCCCGCGCGGGCAGGACTGCACTTCAGCTGCAAAACACAAACCGGGCAGAGACGGAGTTTGCTCCGACCATCCCTTCGGCAGAGCATCCCTCTCCCCATCGCCATCTCATGACCATTGGCCATCTCCTCCCCACCGCAGATGCTGGGGGCAGGAGCCCACCCGCTTTGCAGCCCCAACGCCATGAGGAGCCCACACCATCCCCTCCTTGCCCCCCTTGCCCCATTCCCGGAGCCTCACAGGGCTTACTGCGGTAGGACGGAGGGCGCGCCGGATCTGTGGAAGTGGACAATTTGCCATTTGCCATCCCGGCGGTGCCAGATGCGGGTCTCCTCGGACTGGGCGGTGCGGGGGATCCCTCCCGCATCCACATACTGCGTGATGCGAATGTAGGCGATGCAGGCGGACTCGTCTCCCATCAGGTGGATGTGGGGGTTCAGGATCGTCGTGTGCACGGGCTTGCTGTTCCGGGACCACACTGGAGAGGGGACAGCAGAGGCAGCTTCAGGCAGGGGAAAGAGTTTGGGTGGCACTTGCCCAGGGCAGCAAGGGAAGATGTGGGAAGGGGAGATGCTTGGATTAAGCTCTCTGCTTGGAGAAGCTGAGTAAATGCTGCACGGACAGGTCCACATAGAAAGCAGCAAATCAAATAACTCCTCTGCATACAGCCCGGCCCCAGTTGGCCTAACAGGCTTGATTCACCTCCTGCTGGGATCTTCCAGGTCAGCCAGAGATGCTCCCAAAGCCACCCTCACCCTCCTCTCTCCAGCAAACTGATGGAGGTCAAGACACAGGGAGGTGGGAAGGGGTCCTCAGGAGGCAAGGGGGCTGCTTACGGTTTTCAAAGTAGAATCGATGGAAATCCAGGCCTTCCACGAGGTTGCCCAGAGCCTCGGGCTCGAAGGCTGTCATCCCAGGGTCGCACATCTTCCTGGGAAGGTGGGAAAGGGGAGACAAAAGGGAGAGGTTGTCTCACTGCTTCTGGAGTCAAAACCTGCAAAACCCAAACAGCTTGTCCTCGGGCTGAGACCAAGGAGCCTCTGCACCAGTGAGCAATTCAAGCCGACGTCTGGCCTCATCCCTGCACCCTGCATGCAGCCCAGCCCACCTCACCTCCAGCCCACCACCTGCAGCCAGGACCCCAGTGAGGCAGGGTAAATTCCACATTGTCACCATCTCCAATTAACCCCCCCAAAACACTGCCATATTCTTTGTAAGAAAGAAAAACAGCAGGGAAAAACTCATGTTCTCTGCTCTGTATCGAAATAGCCCTGCTGAGATTCTCTGAGGCAGGGATGAAGACCTGCACTCACTCAGAAACCGCTAATTAAATAGGCCTTGGACGCAGAAGAAGCGTACTCTGAGGGGCACCAGCTCAGTGAGTAGAAAGCAGTGATGCTTCCAAGCAGCCGGCGGCAATCCGGACATAATGGATACTATGGATGCAACGTTCCTTCTTCCACCATAAATCACATTTACAGTTACTCATCTTTCTGCAAACCAGAAAACGGGCTCATCCATGATAATGAGACCAGAGAGATGCGGTCAGCTTGGTGCGAGAGAAGCACCAGGTTTGGAAAATTATGTTCCCTGCTTCTCTTGGATGATCTCCGTGCCCCACCACCACGTCAACCCGGTCACCCTCGGCAGCAGTAAAACCTCCTGGGCTGTGTTGTCATTGTGAGAGCACCCACTCCGGGAGGCTGAGCTCCCACCCTGGCCCAAACCCATGCTGGGCACACTCACGTGTAGGACTCGAAATCGCCGTTGCTTATTGCTTCAATCAGCTGCTCTGTGACTTTAATGATTTCTTGCTTCCGTACTGTTGGTTTAAAGAGAAAAAGAAAATAAAAGGAGAAAACAAACCAGAAGTGATGGTTTTGAGCTATCGGTGAGGTATCTTTTCTTCATTAGAAACTGACGGCAGGAGATTGGGGGCCATTGGAAACTCCAGGGGAAAAGCAGGAGAGGGACTTGGGAGAGAGATGTGGGGAAGGGCTCTTCATCCCCGGAGAGGAAAGACCTCCAAAGTCAGGGCAAAACCAAAAAACCCTGTATTTTCCTAGAGAGCAAAAGGGGTAATCACCAAGTGGTGAGCTGCCCTTGGCCCAAAAAGGTAGCATAGACTGGTCTTGGCTGCACAGCCTTGCCAAGCCAGGACTTTCTACCCCGTGAACTCAGAGCAGGGGCCAGCCAGGGCAGGCTGGACCAAGGATGCTCTCACCTCCCTCTGAGATGGGAGGAGAGGGTCTCAGCTGGGGGGGGGGAGATGACAGGTGGGTGATGTGGCCATCCACCCCAGGGGGACACAAGGAGGGACCTGGCAAAGAGCACAGCACCGTGGACCATGGGCACTGCTGGCTCAGCTGGGAAGGAACAGGGCTGTGAGAGCACCTTGGGCTCCCCAGGTTGCATGAGGAGCTGTCAGAGGTAACCCTGGGCTTATTAATGAGGTTCTGCTTCAAATGCAAATCAGCATCATGCTTGACTTAATTTTTTTTTGTACCGCAGCTAGCGAAAGGAGAGGGAGCACGTTTCTGCGAGTCATTCAGAAAGGAGAGGGACCCCCGCCACCTCCCAAGTGCCACCCGCCATTGTGTCTGCTCCCGGGGAGCCATTCCCCAGGAGTACAAATGTCCCATTAGCTCTCATGTCAGGCCAAAGTCCACCTTGCTTTGTGCTGAGATCGCTTCATTGAGAGACTTTACAAATTAGCACCGATAGATTATTCCCTCAGTTATTCTTAGAAAGCTGGCTCTGGCAGGAGAGAGGCAGGGATTTCCCCTGGAGGCTTTTATCAAAGGGCCATTTATTTTGGAGGAGCAGGCGGATGGGCTGCTATCCCTGCAGATTTCTGCCACTTCCATGCCTGTTTTCAGGGAACATCCCTTTTTTTGGGAGCCCCTCCTCCTCACCAGCAGTGCCCCAACGTGGTGGTGACCCAGCAGTGAAAGCACCTGTGGGCATTTCACCCCCAAGGAACGAAAGCCACCTCAGAAGGGCCCCGACGCAGCTCGATGGTCATGGGTTTTGCCATAGCCAATATCTCGTTAGGGGTGGCTGGACTAATGACCCCAGAGCACCCCTCTGAAACAGCCTGCCCACCCTCCTGGGTGCCCCCGCCGGTACCTTTGGTGTCTTCATCCTCGATGGTGGTGTTGGTGCTCTCTGATGATTCCTGAGCAAAGAACAGAAAGGAGACGGGGCGGTGAGAGGGGTCTTCTCCCCACGCCAGACAGAGCTCGTGTGTTCGACAGCCCCCCGAGTCCGACCCCACAGCGCTCGACTGTGCCAACGGACAGAAACCAAGGAAAACACCAGCAGGTCCAACCCGTCCTCAACCACAGCTCTAGGGCAGCGCTGGCAGAGCCCTCCCTGACCTCCACTCCTTGTAGCCAAGGGCACAAGAGCTGGGCTGTGGAGGCTCTTGTAGGAACGGCGCTGCCTTTCCTACCGATGCCTGTGGGGACAGAGACGGGGGCAGGTCCGGGGGGGCTTGGTGGGTTCCTAGGAGCGTTGCAGGAGGGGCAGGGAGAGGGGCTGTGTGGGGGTGGAAGACACCATGTTGACTGTACGATAGGAGTGAGAGAGACCACACTGACCGCAGAGTAGGGAAAGAAATGTACAATAAAACAGAGTGCTTCCAAGACCCACATGGACCACCGAAGGCTGAGACACAGCTCTTTCAATAAACAGCTGAGCACTACACAGATTTGGGGGGGGGAGGGGGGTACTGACCCCCCGTCTCTCTCCAGGAGCCCCATCAAGGCGACTCTGCTAGCGGAGCTAGAGCAATGGCTCTGCTAGCTCTTGCCAGCAGAGCCTTGCTTATGTATTACCCATAATACCCCGATGTAGGTTGGCAAGGTGTCCCATGACCATACAGTCCCCGCAGAGGCATGGAAGGTGTTTCTCCAAGGCTCCTTGGACCGATGCAGCCTGCAGACCTGAGTCAGGAGAACTGGGAGAAACGGCATGAGAACCCATCAGCAAGAACCAGGGCTGGCTTCCCACCAGCTGGTGGCCAGCAAGTGCCTGCACCAACCCTGTTAATGGGGTTTGTGGGTGATACGGCTTTGAGGACGTTCCCTCCAACCCCAGTGTCCCTTCTTCCCTACCCCGAGGTAACTTCCAAAAACGGGGGAAGCTGGAACATGTAGAGAGGCCCAGCAATATCAGCATTGAGGAAGACGAAGGACACTCACCATTAACTGAACGCTGGAACTGGACTTTCTTTTCTGGAAAAACAAGGAGAAGAGATGGAACAGGAAGAGACACAGAGTGAGAAAGGCAGAGAGCGGCACGTGAGAGGCAGCAGCTCCTGAGCCACCCTCCGTGGTCCTCGTGGAGGGGCAAATGAAAGGCATGGGGGGGCAACCTGGTGCTCCTGTAGGGATGTGCTGCTGGCTGCGCTGCTGGTGGTGCCATGCCAGCTCCCTCCCCAAGTTCCTGCTGGCACCTTTCTCTCCTGCCCTGCCACAATCTCTGGTGTTGCTCATCCCAGGGGCCTGGCTAGCCCCAAAGGGAGTCCCCTAGGAGTCAATGACCACCCTGGTGGCTTTGTGACCAGGCCAGCAAGCTCACAGAAACAGGAGTGGGGATGCTGGAAAGCTAAGGCAGCTCCACCACCTGCCCAGCCCTGCGCCCTGTGTGAATGCCGTCCGGAGGCTTACAGGCTCTGGAGCTGTTCTGGGTGCATCTGCCCATGCTGCTGACTAACATGGAGATGCTCAGTTAGCTTTGGACCTAGACCAGTACTAAGCTGGCTGGTTTAAAGCCAGCATGGCGACTGCTACTCAACCCTGCAAGGCAGACACACCGTGTGGGAAGCTATCCTGAGCACAGCTCCTGTGCTTTAAATCAGGACAAGTCTCCTCCAAAGAGAAGACCTTATGCATGCCCATATTTATCTCCATCCTTGACCACTACTGCTAGGCTGTAAGGCTTTTGGGTCGGATGACCCCATAGCCACGTTTCTGCTTGCAAATCCCAAACTACTTCTGCGTTCTTCTTCCTTGCCATGCTCTGCTCCCCGTCTCCATCCTGAATCTAGCCAGGAGATGGGGGGACGTGCGCACTGGCCTCCTGCCCTTTCTCCACCTCCAGCTCCCAGGGGCTGAATCACAGCAGGTGACAGGGAACACCAGTGTGCAGGAATCAGAAGCTGCAGTGCCAAATAACAAAGTGTTTTACCAGCTGTATTTAACGAGGCACCAGCTCTGCCTGCCCTGCAGAGGGAAAAGCAGCACACACAGCGCAAAATCTCTTGGAAAAGTCCACAGAGCAACCCATTGGGGTGCGTGGGTGGGCTGCAGTGTAAAAACTGCTGATTTCCATTCCCCCTCATTGCTTTTTTCACACCCTAACTGGCTCCCACCAGCATCGTCACGGAGGTTCCCCCTCTGTAGGTGCAGCTCTCCCCCCTCCCTTGCTAGGTCTTATATTAGTCCTTGCCCCTCCTTCGCCAAAAACACCCCATGTCCTAAAGGGCAGAGTGAGCTGCAGTGCTTCGGAAGGAGCCTCACGGGAAACGGAGCCGCTGGAGCTGTGCTGTCTGCAGGAAGGGCTGACAGCTTCTGCTACCCAAGGACATGAGACGGGGCAGTAAACTGCAGAAATTTCAAGACGCAACAGAATGCAACACAAAGCAGTGACCGCGTCGAGTCTGGACATACAGTAACAGGATGCGACACGGGGCAGTGAGCTCATTAATTTAGGACGGGACAGGATGCAACATGGGGCAGTGATTTCATTAGTTTACAATGTGACGAGATGCGACACTACACAGGGCAGTGAAGGTATCGTAGCTGCTGGGACCAGAAGACCTCCCACGGACCCCAGAGCAGGGCTCAAGGGGGATTTTTGGTGCCGTGAATGCTTTTAGTAGGGGGAGGAACCTCCTGGGGAGGGTGAGTTTTAAGCCCTCTGAGCCTGGGCTAGCACCCTCCCGGTGCCGGAGGGGTGGAGGGCAGCACCAGGTACCTGCTGCCCACTTGCGTGGCTTTGAGCAGGAAGGGCAGGGGTGGCTGCCTGTGACCTGTCTGCTCTCCTGGGGACGGTCGGTCCAGCAGGATCCTCCAAATGGGGACACAACTCTTCCAACAAGGAGCCACACCACATGTGGCTGACTCTTACAGCCCTGCTCTGAGCCGGCAGGACCCTTCCCTTCCCACCCATCCAAGGCAGGTTTTCAGGTTCCTGCCTCGCTTTTCCAGCAAGATGGAAAGAAATGAACACTGCCCAGCGATGCCCTGACATCTGCCAGCTGCCCACAGTGGGCCATTAAAGCTTCGCCTGAGGCACCCAGCCTCCCTGTGCCCCCATGAGCGGGTTACGCTGCAAGTTCCACCAGCTTGAGCATGGGAATGAGAGGTGGGAATGGTAATGTTGAAGGTGGCCAACACAAGCAACCTGTTGGGATTGAGCTTGCCTCTCTACTTTGTCTTCTCCTCTTCTACCTTCCTGGCCATCTAGCCAGGCTGTATCACCTCCACTTGTTGGAAAGGGGGCAATAAAAAAGCAAAGTCATTCTCCAGAGCTTGTACACCCTCCTGAGCTGAGCGTTGGCTGGGAGACAGCACTCAGGACGAAGCCTCACCCACTGTTCCCTGCTCACCAGCAAGGGGCTGAGGGCTGCGGATACAAACCAGCCTCTCTGACCCCACTCCGAAACCAGACCCTCCCTGCCGAGATTCAGTGATCGGCCAGAAGGCTGTTCACCCAAACTAGCTATGACAGGAAGCGCCCCTCTTCCCAGGATAACATCTGCCCTCAAAGAGGCTTTGACGTCCAGGAGGGAGCATCATTAGCAACTTGGGCTGGCAAATGGTCTTATACCTCCACACCATCCCGCCAATGCTAGAGAAGAAATTCAAGGCTCTCCCTTTCTGCTGGAAAATTAGATTCAGGACCATGCCAGGTGAATGCTTTTCATCTGCCAATCTCTCCTTTTGCAGCTTAAAACCGCATCTCCTGATTGCTCTCACCTCTGCTCAGCAGCTCATACCAAGTCAGCTCTGCCTGTGGTGTCACTTCTCAGGCGACCCCCAGAAGCAGCCGGGACCTCAGAGCAGCAGCGGACGGGCCAGCAGTGGCTGGCAGATGGGATGCTGTGACTCCCATGAGACCTGTTCCCTCTGTGCCAGCACTGTTGTCCAAACCTAGCAATCCTGTCCTGGAAGCCATGTGATACCCTGACACCACATTCCGAAGCAATGTCCTCTCATAGCAATGCAGGCCATCAGCTTCATGTTGCAGAATAATGCTGGATGGCCAGAATGGCCTGTTGTGGAGCTGAGCCCAGGTATGGAGGCTTGTGCATGGTCCTGTCCCAGCTGCGGGGTCTGGAAGCAGTGGGAGAAAGACAAGCCATCCCTAGACCTCTGGCTCCACTGACCCTTTGGACTGAGGAGGGAAGAAGCCAGCTGAGGGCTCTGCTCTTCCAAAACCCTACGCCCCTCACAGCCCAACAGTTGGGTCCCTACAAAAGGGCTGGAGGAAGGAGAGCAGCCGTGCTGCAGTCGGGCTCCCAAAGCTCTGCCTGACACCTCGCACCCCTGCCCTGTGATGGGGGATGCGATCACGCCAGCTCTGCCCTGTTGTATTCATGAAGGGAACAGGTAAGGACAGAAAGCCCCTCACACAGACCATTCCTTCCCACAGGAGGAGCTTGACAGAGCTCGCTAACCGCCTCATCTCCCTATCATCAGAAGCTGCTTGGACGCAGGATTTTGCTGCCTCCAGGAGCCGTCCTGTCCTGGAGAAGAGCTGTGGCCCCACCTCGGAGGGGCAGGCAAACCTGAGGGCTCTGCAGCCCAAGAAACAAGGTCCACCAAGCACCGTCTTGCTTTTAGAGCATCGCCCAAGCCATTTGCTCTGTCAAGCATCACCAAGTTATTTTCTCTGTCTGCACTGGGCACGGGGGGCCAGCAGTGCTGCTGAGAGGGTTAAGGCACCCGTATGCCACCCATCAGCACACCAGCCCCTGGGGACGGGATGGGACAGGAGCTGGGGTCGAGCCCGGCCACAGCAGCCGCAGAGGGATGCATGCTGGGGCAAGCAGGAGATGCAGCCACCCACCTCGCCGGGCAGCTGCTGCCAGGCTGAAGCTGTGGCTCTGGGCTGCAAAGTTGCCTCCCCCTGTCCCCTGTCCCCTCTCCTGGCCCAGCCTCTGCCTCTCCCCCTTCCTGGGGGCAGCAAGGGGCAAGCAAATTTTGCAGGCAATGAAAGAGCAGTGAATTTCCCACACACACCCCTCCAGCACCAGCCTGCTCCCCTCGCTCGCTGCTCTGCAAAGCCTCCCGTGCGCTGCCTGTCCTGGCAGGAGCCGAGCCAGTGGTACGGGGACACACCGGGACAGCCGGGCCAACAGCTGCCCTTTAAAGCACAGGGTATCATGGGGACCACCGGCACGGGACGGAGACCCCCACCGCCGCCCCAGCAGTGAAGGGGCAGGCGGGAGAGGGCAGCGGGGAGGGGACTTACCTTCACGCCGTCATTCTTCTTGTTGCCACCGCTTTTGCCTCCTGGAGAGAGGAGGAAGGAGGTTAGGAGAGCCAGGCAGGGCACCAAGACCAGGAGGCCAAGGATCAGCAGCATGGTGCCGGGTGGTGGAGCAGCAGGACCCCGTGGGACCAGCCGGTGGGTTTCGACCTCTCTCCAGCAACCCCTGGTGCAACCCCCAGGAGCTCAGGGGCGACCGTGCTGGCACCGTCCCGTCCTACCCTGGTGGCTCTCGGCCAGGGGCATGACCCGTCTCCTAACGCCACACCAAGTCCTCGGGGTGGCTTGGAGGGGGCCAGCAGCGGGCTCTGGCTGGGGGTGCTGGTGACCGAATGCGGTGCAGCACGGTGGAATGGGCTGCCCGCCTGCCACCCTCTAATTTTAGCCCCATGCTGCCGGGATCATGTGCTGCCGGCCCGCCGGCCGACAGCTGCAGCCCACATTTTGACAATGATGAAAAGCAGACGCCTTCCCCGGTGCCCACCTACCCCTGCCCCAGCCCCCCGGGCTGCACGAGCCACCGCGCTCCCCCTGCAGCCCTGGCGCAGGGTGGGACCGATGTGGCTCAGCCCCACGTGGGACCCCATCGCCTGCTGGCCCCGCCATGCTCCGAGGCGGGGGGGGGGGCCAGCGAACCCCTGGGCTGTGTGTGGGACAGGCAGCCTACAAGAGATGCTTTTGAATTTCTTGCCCTTTGATGCTCGGTGTCCACAGCATCTCCCGGCGTGGGGCCTGACACCGGATCCCCCCAGCTGTTGGACTCCTCCGGCCCCGCCGTGCGCTGCCCACAAGTGCTAAATGTGTCAGCACGATCCCCCCATGACAAATGCAGATACCAACCCCGGCCGTGGCCCTCTCCCCTGGCACCCCATCTCCCCCCTTGCCCACCTACTACACCCGACTCCTGGGGCGCCTTGGCAAAGCACCCCGAAACACCCATCTAACACCCAGCCCGCTCAGCCGCTGTGTCGGGCTTGGCCGCCTTGTCCCACCTCTGCCGGGGCCATCCCCAGTGCTGGGGAGGGCTGGAGGTGGCAGCAAGTGGAGGACCTCTGCAGTCACCTGGCTCCATGTTGGTTCCATGCCTGGGAACAGCCGGGACCTGCTGATCCCTGCCTCTGGAATCCCAGCTGCACAGCTTGCTCAGAGGCAGCAGGGTGTCCTCAGAGGTGACAGCTCTCAGCAAGGGCACCGGGGTAGGGGGGCTTGTGGCTGCACCGAGACCTCTCCCATGCGCAGGCTGGGCTGCCACGCTCTGTCCCTGCTCCTGTGTCTCCGTGCAGATGTAGGGGGGCAGGAGGAGAGCGGGGGCCCCTGCAGGATCAGCGCCCTCCCACCCGGGGAGCGACCCAGGGGACCCTGCTGCCATCTGGCTGCAGTGGCACCTGGGGACCTTTCTGAGGCTTTCCCGGTGCAGAGGATGCTCTCCCCGAGCCACAAACACCTCCAGGAGGACGCAAAACCAGCTGCCCTGAGCCCTGGCTGCCCCCAGCACCTGCATCCCCAACCCCAGCACAAGCCATTTGGGTGGGCACATGCAAACCCCCAAAACCTAAACCTCTGGGGACTGCTGTGCCTCAGCCAGACACCTTTTCTCTTGCACCCTAAGCCAGCAGCCAGCCTGGAGGTAACAGATGATCTGGCTTGGGCCACCACCCAATGCCACATGTCCCCAGAGACACTGGGCTGCAACCTTACCCCCCCTGCGACACCCATGGCAAAGCCAGCTCTCCAGGGACCCTACGGGTTTGCCCTGGGCACACTGCAAGACAAGGAGGTGAGCCCCAGAGATGGCACCTACCGGAGAAGTTCCTGGTGGCCAGCATGGTGGTGAGGATGGCTCCCTGAAAGACACAGAAAGCAGAAGGAAAGGGCGTGCTGGGCCCCGGCCCCCCACACCCCTGCCGCTCCCCCCAGCCCTGGGGGAGGAAAGCCCTGCGTGTCACCTGTCCCCCGGCCACCTCGCTGGAAGGAAACTGGCCCACGGGCTGATATTTCTCCTCCTGTCATCAAAAGCAGCCCACAGTACCCAACCCCATATCCCCAGCGCCAGGGCCTTGGGTTGCATTCTCCGAAACTACTTTTCCTCCAAGATTAAAGGGATATTAAATATCCCTGGGGTGCATTTTGGTCTCGCTCTACCCTGCCCTGGATGTGGCATGACTCCGCTGACCAGGGCCGGCAGCTGGCGGTGAGGGGAGCCACCGGGAGCGGAACCGGATTTAATTGCAATTAAAGCTGTGCCAGCTATGAGCAGCAGGGCAGGAATTTTTCATGGAAGCCACGCAAAGATCACCACCACAAAATAACATTCATAAAAATGTTTCCTCTTTTCCAGCTGACTCTACTAACTAGTTGCTCAGCATATAATGAGATTACTTTTGACTAATTGCTTACAGTAATGGATTACTATTTTGAAGGGTATGCCTGAACTAATTTGATTACTTGTCTAGCTGAAAAGTAATAATAGTTTATAGCCAGTTTCTTTTCTTGATAATCGCATTAGCAGCCTGCAGCTGCACTGCTCAGCGCCACGCTGCCTTCAGGCCTGGAGCGCTGATGGACCTCGCCGCGGCACCGATCAGCGCCAGCCCGTTCTGTGCCTCCAGCTCTGGAGGAGGCATTGCCATTTCCAGAGCCCGTGCCCAGCGCTGTGCTGCCGGCTGGGGCTGAGCACCACCCTGGAGATGGGTGCTTAGGGACGTGCTCCAGCTCGATGGTGAAGCCTGGGAAGATGGTGATTTCAGAGGGGGTACGGGCTCTGGCACGTGGCAGTGTCCAAGAAGGGAAAGCCTGCGGGGCTGCTGGCTGGGTGAGCTGGAGCTTTTTGCCCGTCTATGGATGACTTTGTTCCTTGGCTGCGACGTAGCTCGGTCATCAGGCAAAGGGGTCTCACTGCGCCTCTCAGACCCCTCTCCTGCCCCAAAGAGGAGCTTTCTTTACACTGACTCCCGTGGGAAAGTCCCTGCCCCAGTGTGCATGCAGCTGTGTGCCTCAGTGCTTTCCTTCACCATGGCTTTCCTCTAAGCACGTGGGAACCCCAGCCAGATGCGGCCACCACTCCACTTGGCCTCTTTTCCCTTCTTCACAACAAGCATCCCCAAATGTCCATCACCCCCACACTGCTGACCCGGAGACACCACCCTGTCCTTTCCCACTCGGGGAACAGACTCCCCAATGACCTTATCATGCATTTTGCAGCCAGCTTGGAGACTATGAGAGTTACCTTCAGCTTCCTCCGGGCATTGAACTTCTTCAAGCAATCCACCGTCTCCTGCCTGTGCATGCATGACGCCACGGTGGCACGGTGCTGGGAGGAGAGAGATGGGGCTCAGGGCAGGCGCTGGGGGCTCAGGGGCTCCCCCTGCACCGCTCTCACACGCACGCACACGTGTGCGGGCTCCCGCGGCCGAGGCACAGGCCAGAGCTGCCTGCAGCAGCAGCAGCTGATAAAACTTTAATAGGCAGCAGGAGATCTCAGCCCTGGAGTCAGCAGGATCTGCTCTGGCGGTGGGGGGGTTGCAGGGAGAGCTGGCTTCCCCCTGAGTTAACCCCTCAACTGACCGGCCATGTTTAGCAGCGTGCTCAGGTTTTGCACGTGGTGTGGGGTCCCGGGGTTAAGCCCGTGGACTCCTCCTGCCTTTGGGAGCTGATTCAGAGAGAGAACCGGCATCCAGAGCAGCGGGGTGCAGCGAGGGGCAGGGGGCACTGCTGCTGGGGTAGACGGATGGGCAAACAGAAGACTACTGTCACCCAGCCCAGCCCAGCGTGACACCAAGAAACCAGCCTGTCTCCACAAGGGCTGGGAATGTGCGTGTCCCTCCTGTCACAAGCTCCCCTGGGACCTGCTGTTTGCATTCACACTCCAGGCTTTTCTCTGCTGTAAAGACTTGGGGAAAAGGCTGCTCCAAGAGCACTGGGAGGAACCGTGCCAGGAAACCATTCTTCCCAGGGTGGAGAGAAGAGATGGACAGCATGTTTGATAACACATGCTCCCCGGTGAGATGTTCCCCCACTGCAAACCCCCACATCTCTGGACCATCAACCCCAACCGGTGAGTGCCGGCAAACTCACTGATATCCAGGGGTGCTTCAGAGCCTCTGCTGCCGTGATGCGCTTGGACGGGTTTATGGTCAACATCTTGTTGATGAGATCTTTCGCTTCGGGAGTGACCGTGTCCCACTCAGGGGAGGGGAACTGCCAAAGCAAAGGGACTGGCGTGAGAAACAGCAGGGAGCGATGGAAGGAGCAGAATTCCCTTTGCACTTGGGTTGGTTCTCCTGCAAACCCTTTGCTCCTGCCCACAGGACAGGTTGGAGAGACAGCAGCAACTGGAAAGAGCTGCCAGCTGGAAAACTGGAGAGCAGGGGTGGAGGGAGAAAGGTGGAAGGCCCAGGACAAGACCTATCCATCCTGCAAAGTCGATCTGGAATGTGCCAGTGTGTGTGCCTGGGCATGGCAGCTCGGCCAACCTTCTGTGACCAGAGCAGAGGAAAGAAACTTGCTCCAGCTGCTCTGAATTCACCCTGATCGCTCTTCTGGAGCAGCAGACTGCAACACGGGAACGGCAGGAGAGAGGGGAGACAGTGAAAGGGGGGAACAAGACAAACCCACTCACATCATAAGCCCCAGCCTTGATCTGCTGGTAGAGTCGGTGCTGGTCTTCATCCCAAAAGGGTGGGTACCCGACCAGCAGGATGTAGAGGATGACACCTGCCCGGGAGAGGAGATGTGGAATCAGTGGGAGAGAGCTTGTTGCTGGAGGTATGAGCAGACCCAGCCTGGGGACTGACCCAGCTCAAGCAGAGGAACTGAGAAATCAGGGAAATGGAAGGATTTGCTCCCTGATTGAAAAGCAGAAGGCTCGCTGGTGGGTCCAGCTCCATGCTGACCCTCAGCCACTGGGACATATGTGGCTGAGCCAGACACAGCTCTGGCAGCCAGCGTGCACAGCTCGAGCCAGGTGCCCCATCAGGGCTGGGTGATGCCTCCTCCCCATCGTGGGTGGAAGAAGGCTCCCCTGTGCGGAGGCATTGCCTGACTCCACCAGCATCCAGGGCAAAAGAGCCAGCACCTCCCCTGCCTGGGGGCTTTGGGTGCGTAGCAAGGGGGCTGATCCTTCAGAGGAGCGTGCGCTGGACTGGGAAGGAGGGTCCTGCTTTGGGGACAGCCCAGGGTAATGTGCTACCTCTTGGATAAATCCTCCACCCTGACCTCCCCGAGACGTGTCTAGCGACTGCGGCTTGGGATGTGCTGGATCAACAGCCTGCCTCATCCCATGCAGCCCAGCCCAGCCCGCTCCCAGCATTTCAGCCCCAGTCTGACTTACCACAAGCCCACAGGTCCACGGCTTTGCCGTAGGGATCCTTCCGGAGCACCTCAGGGGAGAGGTATCCCGGGGTGCCAGCAAAACCTGGGACAGACAGCCCGTCACGCACCGCCGGCAGGCAGCCCCCATCCCTGCACAGCTTGCCTGGTGCCCGGCCAGCCACCACGAGAGCCAGGAGCCCTGGCATGCGCCGAGCCGGTGGGACGGGCACCCTCCCTCCAGAAACCTCTGTGTCTCCCGAGAGCAGAGCAAACACCAACAGCCAGCGACAGCAGCCAACCCCAGGATGGTGCAGAAGCCTGGGGTGCTCTAGCATGCACCTCCAGCACGAGGATGAGGTTTTCCTTCCCTGGGTCTGCCCCTGCCACCAGCCTGTCCAGCTCACTGGGACATCTCAGTGACTCACCAGGTCCCTGTGGAGCTGTTTGCCTGTGCCCTGGATCAATACCAGGCTGTTTCCAGGGGCACAGCTGGAGCCATCGAACTCCTCCTCATCCACCATACCTCCCATAGCTCAGAGTTCAGGTCCTGGGAATGTGTGTCCCTCCCAGAGCCCCCCCTGACCAAACACACCAACGAGGGCTGGAGGATGCCGCACCTCAGGCCAATTCTACTCACCAAACCATGCTTGCTGGTCCCCCTCCACCTCGATGGCAAGGCCAAAGTCAGCCAGCTTGACAGCGGCACCCTTCAGCTTGGATGCCAGCAGCAGGTTCTCAGGCTGCAGGAGGAGACAGGGGTTGGAGAGGAGTGAAACCCCCCAGGGTCTCTGCTGTCTCAAGGGAGCTTCCCGGCACAGCATGGAGGAAGGTCAGGGCTCTGGATGTGCTACCCCACCGCTTTGTCCTGCTGTGTGTTGCGATGTCCATGGATTTTTAGAGGACCACAGGCTACAGGGACCTCCCTAACCCCTCTCCCTCATGCTGTTTCACCCCAGAGCTGGTCTTTGCTCTGTGGCTTTCCAGAAGCCCTACATGGTGTTCCTCCCTGCCGAGTTTCAGCTGCCCTGGAGGACCCTGGGCATTGCTCCATGGGGTTTTGCATTGCAGATGGGGTCCCCATGTCCTCCCACAGGCCCTTCCCCTGCAGCTCCTACCTTTAGATCCCGGTGGACCACCCCCATCTGGTGGCAGTGCAAGACGGCCTCCAGGATCTGCTGGATGCAGTGGCTGTGGGAGAGAGGAGAAAGCTCACCGAAGGGTCCGGAGAGGCAGAGTTTACTTAGACACTTCTACATGGCTGCATTTCATCCCTCCTGTCCCTCTCCCCATCATGCTTCCCACCAGGAGCCCTGCAGCACAGCTCAGCATTCCTCTCCACCGAAAACCACACACCCGTGGAGAGCAGCTATAACCCATTAAGACCCCACTAGAGCTGCTGGACACCCAGCCATGATGAGCAGGATCACGGGGGATATGGCAGAGCCCATGGGGTCCCCAGAGAAGAAACACCGGGAGGGGGGGAGCTGGAGACCAGCAGTGGAGTCACAAGGCCAGCCCAGATTTGGTCTCCAAACCCCGGCAGAGCAGACATGCTCCTCAGAGGTAGAGCTAACCTTTGCTTCGGCCCCATTTCCCTGGCCTCCTCTAATGCCGGTGGCTCTCGCTGCGCCTGTTCGCTTTATATCTAGTTCATTAAACCCCAGCTCTGCTGCATGCTTGAGAAAGGAAGGGAAAAAGACTGAGGTGACGATCACCGCTGCTCCAAAATGGTTGTGTGCAAGGCAGAAGGTCTTTATTTACAGGTATTTTATTTGCATGACACTAACAAGTGGATGGGTTGTAAGTGGAGTCAGTGCAGGCAGCCCATTAAATGAGATGGTCTTCTGCCTAGAAATAAGGGATAATTCCATGCAGACAGGTAGCGTAAAGCTTACCACCCCCTTGGTCATTTGTACGGGCTATGCTTATGCTGGGGCATAAGCATATGCTTTGCCAAGAGGCACAGTGATATCTGGTGACTGGAGAGGGCCAAATCTTGCCCCCTCAAAAACCCGAGGCTAACGTTGTCCCTTGGCCGAGCTGCGAGGACCAAAGGGGTGGCTGAAATGGCACCCAGCCCCCTGCCTCTGCAGCAGGTACCTGGGAAGTGCCAGCAGGAGCATGGGACAGAGCAGAGCTCCAGCACATCCTCCCACCCCACCTGCCTTGACTGCTCCTCCTTAGTGCTTTCAAGTGGTAAATGCCAGAGAGACCACTTGCAAATGACTGTAATGCAGCTGCAAGGGGAAAGGGTGAGGACTGCGGGGTGTATGTGCTACCACGGTC
Organism: Gorsachius magnificus; assembly: GCA_034008185.1. Lineage (NCBI taxonomy): Eukaryota > Metazoa > Chordata > Aves > Pelecaniformes > Ardeidae > Gorsachius > Gorsachius magnificus. The sequence goes on along the minus strand of CM067093.1, from coordinate 14,695,488 downwards.
CTGGCTGGGGCAACAGCCCAACGCTGGGCTTCCTCCCTGCCAGCCTGGACACCCCCGATGCCCCCAGCCCGGGGACCCCCGATGCCTGGCTCCTTTACAAGGAGGTCAGATGCGGGTACTCCATCGCCATCAGCCTGGGGAAGGAGGATGCTGTGAGTGATGGCCGGCTGCTGCCTGGTCCAAGGCGGGACCAGCCCTGTGGTAAAATATTTTTAGTAGGGCCAGTTGTGTCAGGACAAGGGGTAATGGTTTTAAACTAAACCAGGGTAGGTTTAGACTAGATATAAGGAAGAAATTCTTCACAATGAGGGTGGTAAAACACTGGAAAAGGTTGCCCAGAGAGGTAGTGGAGGCCCCATCCCTGGAAACATTCAAGGCCAGGTTGGACGGGGCTCTGAGCAACCTGATCTAGTTAACGGTGTCCCTGCTCACTGCAGGGGGGGGTTGGACTAGATGACCTCTAGGGGTCCCTTCCAACCCAAAACTTTCTATGATTCTATGAACACACACGTTTCTTGGCACAGGAGCTGAGTAAGTTAAAAAGAGGTGGGCTTGGGTTTGGTTTTTTTTGCACTACACATCTGGTTTATGAGTACACCCTGCGGAGCGGCTGTAAAACACCTCCCAGCATGGAAAGAGCTTTTGCTGCAGAAAGCCAGACACGGCGGACCTGGGAGGGAGAAACTCGTGGGAGAAGCGGACAATGGCTGCTCCCTCCATGGCCCAGCGTGTGGCCGTGCTCACCTGGCATCGGCTTCGCTGTAGTACTCCCTGGCCACAATGTCCTCAAACAGCTCCCCGCCGGTGACCCTGCCAGAGAACAGGGACAGTCACGCTTGGCCATCTCAGCACAGCAGGCAAGGGGGCTAGATTGATTTACAGCACGCTCAGCCCTGGCAAACGCCCCCCAAAATGCCACTGCACCATGCCTGGAGGGGAACATGGGGGGTGCAGGGGGACCCAAGCTTGGCTCAAACACAGCTGGTGGGAAGGACTTGGGTGAGGTGGAGGAGAGGGGAGAGCTCGGGGCGGGGGAGGGGCTGCAGGGTGCAGGGCAGAGTGCCCTGGGGTGGAAGCACGCAGCTGCCGGTGGATTATGAGATGCATTTAACCATTACTCACAGGTCAAATATCAGGTAGTGGTGGCCCTCTTCGGAGATGCTGTCGTGGAGCCTCACTGCAGCAGAGACAGAAAGGTTACGGGGTACGCCTGGCTCCCGCCCCACTCCCCAGGAACGCCTTTGCACCCCTCTGGGTGCAAGCAGGAGCCGGGGAAGGGCCGAGCAGGGCTGTTCCTGCTCCCTCCTCCTCTTGCTGTTGCTGCTTGGCTGGGTGGGGGGGCTCCCCGCTCAATGGGGGACCCCAGCCATGGCCCCAGCCTCTGGCAGCAGTGCAAGGCTCAAAGGTCACATCCAAATCGGGGATGGCCCGGAGCTGGTGCCTGGCTGAGGTCCCGGGCAGCTGCTGGGCTATCTTGGGCACCGGGCTGCAGGCGCGGGTGCCCCCAGCCCAGCCCTCTGCCCCATCAGGAGAGGTGCCCAGGCGCAGGGAGAGCTCAGCCAGGGCGCCAGGCTGCCAGCCCTGGCACCGACGCAGCTTTTTTTATTTTCTGCTCATGACCTTCTTTTTCTCCTTGGGAGGTCTCGGGTCAGGGATATCCAGGAATCACTGCGGATGAGTTTCCTTCGGAGGATGTGTGGCACCCCGCCCCGCTCATCACGGCAGGGGCACCCTCTCCCCTCAGGCACCCCTCGCCAAGCACAGCCTGGTGCAAACCTGCCACCCTGCAGCCAGGGTCAACTTATTCAGGCTTAGATCCCTGCTCACAGCTTGGCGGGCAGATGCACGGCGAGGGGACAGGCACTGAAACAGGTAGGACATATAATGAGAGGCTGCTCCAGCATCCTCTGCTCCCCACCTCACTCTTTGTTCCAATTTCCCCAGGGCTGTATATATTTAACCCTTCCTCTCTGCTCACCTGGTTTCAGCCCGATACAGCTTTCAACATCTTTGAGATCTTTGGAAACGGGGGAGGAAAAGGAAACCTTCAGGTGAATGATTTTGTGGGAATTTTTGCTCCTAGCCCATTTTACCACCGCTAACTCAGCTGAGCCCCGTATGGAAACATCCTCCGGAGCTGAGTCTGAGCAGGGGGAGATAACAAACCCTGCCACCCAGCGCAGGCACTGCGCTGCGTCGCTCTCATCTCCCAGGCCAGCAAACGCCTCTTTGCAGGTCCTACCCCTCCATCCAGGCAGATCCCGCGGCTGCCAAGTGCAAGGTGCCAGCGGCATCGTGTCACCCGGGCTAGAGTGAGGGGCAGGGGAGGTTTGCTGAAGGCATCTCCCCCGCGGTCTTGTCAATTGACACAACTTTCTCATCTCATTCCCTGGTTCTCCTTCCTCACTGCAGGCCCCCGCAGACACCCCCCGTGCTCTGACACCCAGGTCTGCTCCCTGTTTTTCTCCGACACACAATACCAGCTTTTCTGCCTTCCTCTGCTGGAAGAAACACACTGCCTCCCATTTCATCTGGCCCAAGAGGGATTTGGGGGTATTGTGCCTGGGATCCCGCAGAAGCCGAAGCGTTCAAAGGGGGATTAGGCGAGTTCAGCACGGATAGGGCTGGCGTAACTATAAGCAGATGGTCTGGATACATCCCCTGCCTGGGGAATTCCCAGTGCCCGTGGCTGCCAGGAGCCGAGAAGGTATACGAAGGAGCAGCCACACTAAATATAGCCTGGTCCTGCAAGTATCTGTTACTGGCCGTAGTCAGAAAGAGTCATGCCGGCCAAACCACTCCAGCTCCGCACCGAGAGCCAAGGCGGGAGCAGGACGTGGCGTTGGGACTGAGGGTCAGCAGGCGACAGGCACCCGGCGTTAAAACGGCAGGGCTGAGTGTAGCCAAAATGTCCTCAATAAAGCAAGGCTTCCCTGCAAGGGCATGCAACTCTGGGACACGGCAGCTCTCCCTAACGCATCGCCGGGTGCTGTGGATGTGCTGCAGGGTCCTGGACCTGCCCTCCACTGCTTGTGCATGGCTTTCTATGCAAGGCTCTCCTGCAGGCACGGTGCAAAGCACGGGTTGGTTCCTCCAGGCTCCGAGCCACAATAACCCCCATCTGTGGAGCACAGCATTCCCACAGGAGACAGAGGGACCCCCACCTTGCTGCAGGGAACGAGCCAGGGGCCAGCAAAGCCCCTCAGCAGCTGAGGTGCATCTCCCAGGGAAGGATGGAGAGGGATTTTCTGCCTCGCCTTGCCCATGCCCCTGGCAGCAGTGCCTCCTCTTCCTCTCGTTAGGGCTGGTCCGCAGCGCACAGCCTGTTCCAGCTCCTGGGTGGGTAATTAGCTGCCTTGTGCTGCATGCAAGGGAAGCTGTGAGCCCAAGTTTCCAGGCAGCAGGAGCAGTGGGGGGGCTGAGGGTGTGGGGTTGGGGGGGTGGTGAAGAGCCTCCTGGGTATAAATAGAAGCCAGCTTGGGCTCGTTAGGAGCTCATGCCATTAACCCCTTCCAGCCCGGTGCAGCAGGGCTGCTCAAAGCCTGCCATCTCTGCAGGTCATGGCCAAATGCGGCACAGGGACGGGGCAGAAGGTGCAGGGGTGCTGAATCACAGGACAAGGTGCTTCTGCCCTTGGAGACCCTGCCAGCCCCACAGGCAGGTGTTGGAGAGGGAAGGGAGGAAGGCAGTGGCAGGGAAAGCCTGGGTGCAGGCTGGCAGCCCCAGAAGCCCTGGCTGCACGGCCCAGGCACAACCCTGCAGGTCCTCGTGGGGTGGGTTTCTGCGTTTTTAGTATTTCTTGCTATTCATGCACTTCACAGCGCGTTTCCTTCGCGTCTCAGCAATCCCCACTTGTGCTTTGCTGCAGAGGAAAGGCCCCGTCCGCTGCTCTGACCCGGGGGTGCCCGGGACCCCCACCGGGACCCCAGCAGGGCAGCTCCCATGCAGGGCATCGGCTGTGCCCGAGCAGAGGCAGGGGGAAGGATGGCGGCTGGATCCTGCGGGGTCCGGTGCCCTGGCAATGCAGGGGAGACCTGCCACGCAGCTGTGAGCCTGAGACAGATGGAAGCTGACAGGCTTTTTCCGAACTGAAATATTTATGGGGCGAGAGCCATGTGGCTGGTCCCGGTGGCCCCAGGTCTGTCTCCCTGGATCTGCTGCAGCGGTTCCTGGGGAGGGACGGATCCAGGCCACTGGGAGCAGCAAGGGGGCCAGGGAGGAGCTCAGCCAAAGGGGAAACCTCCCAGCTCCGGCATGAGAGGGCTGCAGAGCTTCTGTTCTACCCCAAAATGCTTTCCCAAAAGCTGCATGATCCCACCAGGGCTGGCACATCGGTGCCGCAGAAAGGCGAGGGGGGGCCACCCCCAGAGCCACAGCTCTGGGCACTGCGCTCCTGCTGCCGGACCATCCCCAGGGACTGACAGCCTACATCAGCATCACTCTCAAGGCTGGGGTTTGGGATTTTTCTTTTTTTTTTTTACTGCAGTTTTTTTCCCCTCCCCTCTCTCTCTCTCTCTCCTTCTGGCCTATTTTTGTATTTTGCAGGGGCTCAGGAGTTTTCCTGAAACAGCTTTTCCGAAGGAGGCTACTCTCAGATGGACGGTCGGTGGGAAAGTCTTCGCTTCCCCCCCTCCATCGCTCCTCCTACACGCCCCGCGCTGCTGCTGCTGCTCGGAGCTGCAGCCGCTTTTTGGAGCATGCAGAGGAATACAGCACCCGAGGGGGGATAGAGGATTAAAAATAGCCCCTTGCAGCCTGCTGGGGCCCTGCTTCTCCCTGAGGGAGCTATGGCCAAGTGGGTTAGGTAGGACCTACTTCGATCCCCCTGCACTCAGTGGAGGCCTTTTTCCCATGACCCCGTTTGAAGATGCTGCCTCCCCGTGAGGAAGAGGAGGGACGACTCCGTGGATCAACGGGGTGGGCTGCCACCGAACCCCTTCGCTGCCTCCGGGGTGGTAGCTGGCACATGAGGGAAGGACAAACAGCCCGTGCTGCCAAATTACTGATGGGCACCCCCCCAGCCCTGGCGGGGGCATGGGGGGCCAGGCGGGCAGTGGAACCGGGCACGGAGCACAGGCAGATTCGCCTGGCACGCAGTGGGGGGGAGCGGGGTGCACTTACCGATGTTGGGGTGCTTCAGGAGGCGGCAGATCCGGGCTTCTCGTTCCAGCTTCTGGTGATCTGAAAAAGGCAACAGCCCTAAATTAGGGTCTGGGGAAAGGGAATAAACCGCTCTCAGCCCCTGCCACGCTCTCTTGGAGGAGCTGCCAGCATGGGAAACCTGGGGGGATGAAGCCTTTTGCTAAAGAATAACAGTTGTGGGGACACCCTCAGCACTGGGGTCTGATGGACGGTGTCCCAACAGGGATGCAGCCCCCAGCCAACCCCCCAGGCACCGATCCCATGGGCAGTCCTGGGCTGAACGAGTCCCCATCACCTCCCAGATATCCCGGAGCTGCCTTGGGTTATCACCGCCAGCAGCACCCGCTCAGTTTTCTCTTATTCAGCCAAGCCGAGGCAATCAGTGAGGACATTTCTGGCCCTGAACAGTAGAATCTGAACAATCCAAGATGGAGCCGACCGGTGGGAGACGCCAGGCTCAGTTATCCGCTCCGCTCCCCCTCTCCGTCCCCAGCCATTTCACGTCAGGTCTTTACTTTCCCACATTGCAAAACCCAAGCTCTGAAAATTTGCTTTTCTCTGGTGCCTGGCTCCAAACAGGCAGCACGGGTCCCTGTCCCCAGCTTTTGCCAGGCTCAGGGATGTGATACCATATAGCTCTGTGTAAAGCAAGTTGAGCTGAGCCAAAAAAGCCTCCATCCTGGGGCAGCCCAGAATGAATTCTCAAATAGTTTTGTTTCTTTTTCCCCACCTCTGCACTTTTCTGCCTCCTTATACCTGACCCAGCCCCCCCGCATGGAGGTGCCTTGTCTGGAGGCATTCCGTGCTAGCCGGAGCCCAGCAGCTGGGAGAAGCGAGGATATAATTAGGGCTGCTCGTCTCTCAGCGCTATCGCTGCTACCTTGCACGTTCACACCCCAGAGTCTCGCTCCACACCGAAGCAAACCTGGGTGTCTCCAACCGCTGAGACGTGACAGCAACACAGCCTCTTCCTCGTGGGGGCTGGAACCTCCCCCAGGGTTTGGTGTCCCCTGTCCAGCGACTGCAGGGCTTGGCACGGGCGAGTTACCCCGGGGCTTGGGGTGGGTTGTGCAGCCTGTGCTGGGATCTGCAAGCCGAAGGCTGGGACAGCCTTGGTGGCCTCGTTCAGCTCCCCATGGTGTTCCCCCCGACGGGGACAGCGTCCCCAGGGCAGGACAGGGCAAGAGGGAGAGGTCGGGGTTAAGGCTGTTGCTTTTTTCAACCAAAATCCATTGTGGGGTAGAGGACAGGGACGGGATGGAGGCATAGTGTGACCAGTGGGGAAAACACTCGCCGGGGAACAGGGAACGTGCTTTCTTCCCCCTTTTCTGCTCCTGCCTGACAGCAATCTTAGGTGGGTCACTGATCATCACTCTCTGCCTCAGTTTCCCCACCTGCAGCATGGAGGCTGGGGCCAAACAGGCCATGGGGAAGCCCAGCATTGCTGGTGTCCAGTAAAGTTCCTTTCCTTGCTTAGAAGAGGCCAGAGATCACAGGAAAGGGAGGTGAATATGACCCCAGGTATGGAGCAGGTCCTGGCACCACTCTGTGTGCCTTCATGCCACTGCCAGCCAAGCCTTTGGCTGCACAGGGGCAAGCATGGCCACTGGCGGGGTGCAGGAGGGTGCCACGTCCCTTCCCCACCACAAGCTGCCTGGCTCAGCTCTGGCTCCCCGGCTGAGCAGTGGTGGCAGCAGCGCCCTGCGCCCCCCCAGCCACTGCCTCCCTCTTTGCACCCTCGCAATCTGTCGCTGCCAAAACGCCTGTGAAGGCAAAGCCCGGCACAGGCGGCTTGGCGGGGAGTGCCGGGAGGCTGGTGGGGTTTGATAAACCGCAAACAGCACGGGGAGGGGGTGGGAGACCAGTGAAAACCAGGCGAAATGGAAAATGGATCCAGGAGTTTGAAGGGGGGCAGAGATGGTGTCCCTCTGAAGGGGAAGAGGACAGCGGCGGGGACCCAGCAGCACTCAGGAGGGGCTGGGAAAAGTGTTTATCCCAACAGGGTGAGGGCTGGGGACCCCTGCCCAGGGACCCCCGGGTAGTCCCCAGCAGCGATGGCCCAGCAGGGCGAACTCCGATGCTTCCAGCTGGCCTTTGAAGGGCGAAGCCGTGCGGGTGCAGATGAGGCTGCCGTGCCGGCAAGGCTGCAGCGCCTGAGGATGTAGCCCTGGGTAACCCCGGCTCTTCCCTTCCACACGCCCCGGTTTACAAGCACCCGGTAGGAAAGGTCCTGGGGGAGCATGGCCATCGCTCCCCTCAGCGCCACAGGCTCAGCTGCAAAATGGAAGGGGAAGAGCTGCCTGAAATGAGCTGCCCGCCACCCAGGGAGAAAAGGCAGCCTTCGCTCCCGGGGCTTTGCTCTTTCCAAGGCTGCACGGGTCCCGCTCAGGCAGAGCTTCGCCGCCGTCAGTGCTCAGCAAGGACGGGCTGGGCATGGGGGCAGAGCCCAGGGCTGGGTCTCCAGGCTCCGGCCGGTTTCCGGGCCCCTGCATGGGCTGCAGGCTGGCGGGGGACCCCACCTGGCTGCGCAGGTCTCAGGGACACGGCTTGACACATAGGTGGGACGGCTCTGCCAGAGCAGCAGGACAGAAGGACGAAGGGACAGAGGGATGTCCCTCAGGCAGAAGGACCCTGCCGAGATTGGGGGGTGGCTGCCATGGGTCAGAGCATCCTCCTAGCCATGCAGCACAGCACCGCCACCACGCAGCAAAGTGCTGATGGGTGCAGCGAGCCATGGCTGCAGCCCCAATCCTGCCCCACAAACCCAGCTGCTGCCTGGACCCAAACCCCATTTCGACTCCAAAAACTCCAGTTTCTCTCCTGCTGGCTCCCTGTGCTGGCAGCTGGGAGGACGTCTGAAGAGACCATGGGGATGCTTCGCAGCTCCTCTCACCTTCCCCCCGACTCCCGACTCCCTGCCCTCCTGCCCTTTGCCTGTGACACAGCCGGTGGAACATCCCCGTGGGACAGTGGCTCCTGGTGTCCCTTTGGGAATTGCTCCCAGCCTGGGGAAGTGCCATCTCCCATGCTAGCACTGCAGAAATAGGGGTTTCAAGACGATTAGCAAAAGCAGCTGGTGATTTCAGCTGGCAGAGCAGGGGCAATAACCCTGGCAAGGTCTCTCCAGCGGACAGAATGAGCTGCTGCAGGGACGGTGCACACCCCAGAAGAGGATGGAGAGGGGCAAACTGCCGGAGCAGGCGAGCGGAGGCAGGAGGGAGTGGAGGGAAGGCGTCTCAATCTGCTCCACCAGGCAGCCCTGCAAACCAGGAGGCGTCTGCTGCCCGCCCCGCTGCCAGCTGGGGTGTGCAGGCAGGAGCTGAGTGCTGAGGCCAGCACCCCACACCCTGCCCAGAGCCCGGCCGGCTGCCCCGGGCTGGGAGCCTTCGGCCTCGGAGGAAGGGAATGGTCCTCATCCCCAAAGCGGGGGGCAGCTGGGAGAGCTCAGTGTCAGTGCTGTGCCACTTTGGCAGCACTGGGGGACGGCAATTGCAAAGCACTGGTTTAATTTGAGGTCAGAAAGGAGTTTGTCACTGTTTTCTGCATTTCATTTTGCCTTTGGAGGTGAGCAGTGGCGTCAGGGAGAGAAACCAAGGGAGGGAGTTAATTAAACCCTCCCGGCAGGGTGCTCGCTCCCGGCACCCATCCTGTGCTCCCCAATGCACCCGGCCAGGAGGAGCCAGAGCTGGGGACACGGCAGCCGCCATCCCATCCTCTCCATCCTCCCCATCACAGCTCCTCTGCCAGATTCCTGGGGGCAGAGGGGTCCCCGCCTCAGGGCAAGGGCTGGCTGAAGCTTTCAGTGCCAGCTCAGCTCAGCCTTGCCCCAAGGAGCGGCCAGGACAGACCCCCAGCGCCTCTTCCAGCAGCAAAGCAGCCAGCATGCTCCACCGGAACGATTAATTAGATGGCAGTGAGGGGTGAGGGCCCATCTCCAGCCAGGAATGAAAGCACTCCCCCACCCCAAGGACCTTCCCATTTCACTGGTGTAGGGACATGAGTAAGGAAATCCACAGCCCCTGAGAGCAGGGAGCGGGGGGTCAGTGGGGACCCTCTCGCAGAGGTGATGCTCCCGAAATAACCGTGCTACCCAACACCTGAGGCCAGCAGCAGTTTGACTTGCTGCAAGGCTGTAACCATGATTTTTCTGTGACATGGAGTGCAGGGCAGTGGTGGGGTCTTGGGGAGAAAAATGGGGTCCTACGGCTCCCCAGCTGGGTTGGGGTCCAGGAGCCCCCCAGAGCCCTGGCACAGCTGAGCTGCAGGTGCATCCCTGTGGAGGGATGGGATGCGGGGAGCAGCCACCAAGCCACCTCCTCGGGACGCTCACCCCATCCATCAAGAAGCTCAGCGTTAGAGACAGGGTGGGATAAGGGGTTCCCCCCATACATCAAACACCCCCCACCCAGCTGCACATCAAGGGCATCATCCCAGCGCCGCACAGGGGGGACAAATTCCACGCTCTGCAAACCCTGCTCGCCTCCCCGAAAATGCCCCCAGCATCTACCTCGAGCAGACAGCTTCTTGGTGTTGATGATCTTTGCCGCATACTCTTGTCCTGCCAACACCTTCACGCATCTCCGGACGATGGAGAAAGCGCCCCTGGGAAGACAAGAAGCCAGAGGGAGAGATGAAGGGCTCGGCATGGGCAAGGGCACGGCTCAGCCCCGATGTGCCTGTGGGGCGAGGGGCAGCCACAGGCACGGGGACGAGGATGGGGATGGGTGCTGGCTGGGGAAGGGGCTTGAAGAAAACCTGGAGGGCTCTCAGTGAGCTTCCCGGCACCCCTGTCCTGGGGGGACGAAGGGGGCAGGCACAGGTAGACCTGGGGGTGAATGCAGGGTTCGCCCCTCCGTGCTCCACAGGGACACCCCTGGCATTGTGCACCTTTCCTCCTCTCCCTCCAGATTTACCAGGGGGGTTGGCTCCCGAGGGCCACCAGGGTGGCTGCAGCTGCCATGCAGCCCTTGCCCACTTCACTTTTGTCCGTGTGTATGTCTTTGCACGCTCTAGACCTTGCAATCACAGCAGCGCTTTGCAGAAGCCGGCACGAACACCAGAGCCGTGGGTGCAGGTGAGCGGTGCAAGGGGAGGGGATGTCCCCAGCTCCAAACCTGTGGCACCAGCAGGGACAGCCCAGGGGACCCTGCAAGCAGGATGGGGACTGATGATGCTGCGGCTTGCACACGTGTGAGCCAACGTGCAGGGGTCTCCTGAGGCCTGGCAGGCAAACGAGCAGGGGATGCTCCAAAGCAGCCCCTCTGCCCCTGTACCCTGAGGCCTGCCAGCTCGTTGCACTGAAAGCGCGCCGGTGCGCCGCTGGGCGCTGCGGCATTGCACGCACACGCAGGCACGCTCCAGCCCTGCTGAGCCCAACCTTTGTACCAGGTTCCCTTTCCTGCCAAACCTCTCCAATCACTAAAATAACAACTATCAAAAGCAATCCCACCTCCCGCCCCACCTTCCCACCGCTCCCCGTCACCCCGCTCCCGCTCCCTGCCGAGCAATAAAAGGCCACAGGCTGGTGAGCGGTGGCGGATAATTGATTTTACCGGTGGGGGCGGGTGGAGACGGGCAATTTGGGTTTGCATGTGATCTTTAGGAGAACAGGTGAGCGGCAGGGTGCACGGGGATGGGGCTGGAGCCCCGGCGGAGCTGGCAGCCCACGCGCCCAGCGCCGCTGCGCAGAGCATCGCTCACGGCACGTGCCGGGAAGGAGCCGGGGGAACAGCATCCCGGTGCTTCCCAGCCTCCCCGCCCTGCCTGCTGGAGCTGAGCTGTTAATATCCCTGTAGTCTGGGGGAGATTAATTGGAAAGGGGGGGGCAAAACGGTTCTTGTCCAGCTTGCCAGGGGTGGGGGTGACCAGACATCGCCAGCCCAGTGGTGCCGCTCTCCCCATCCTGCTGGGAATCCTGCACTGCCTGGGGTCTGGGGGCTCCTGCCAGTCTCTGTGACCCACCTCTCCTGTTGTTTTCCTGAAGACACATGTGCTGCCTTTGCCGTGCCAGGAAAGCCTGCAGGAGTGAGCATGGCAAGCAGGGCAGCCCCCGTGCCCACCGCCCCAGCTCAGGGTTTCTACCCTAGCCGCCGGTTTTCACTGTGGGAGCTGATGGGGGCTTGGAGGGACATAGGTGTCCTGGAGCCCCTGGAGGCTGGGGACCCCAGGCCAATTCTGGTCCCGGTGCCCGCAGCCACTCGCTCATCCATTTATTCGAGCTAAACCGAGCAGCGTGGGAAGCGGGATGCGGTGGCCGGGGATGGGATGTGCCGCACCAGCAGAGCGCACGGTTTTGCACCTCCAGCTGTATTCGTGGCTTTTGGCTCCTCCGGGCCTTTTAACAGAAACCAAATGTGTGTTTGTGCTCTGTGAAGCACAAGCAAGACCCTGTGAGCCTGGAGGGAGGGGAATACACAAGGTGCTGGGTGCGGGACACCCGGGGGTACAGCACGCCTGCCATAGCCCTGTCCCAGTCCCATTCGGGTCCTCCAGGGGGTCTGCGCTGGCCAGGACCCCCCCACATTGGATGTTTGACCCTGCTGGGCTTTTCACAGCAGCGGGGCTCTGCTCCCTGTGCGAGGCTGCTCCCATGCTTCCTAGCCCCATGTGGGATCTTCCCAGCCTGAGGGAAAAATCCCCCCCATTGGCTCCATCCAAATCCAGAATCTCCTTCCCTGCAAATGCAGGCATCCCCCGCTGCACCAGGGGCAGTGCAGGCGGCACAGGGGGTGCTACGCAGGGAGCTCAGCCCCATCTTGGTGCAAGAAACCTCTCTGGAATGAGACGTGTCCTGTTCCCTGGCCGTGGGCAGCAGCGCGGGTCCCTTCCCTCCCAGGGCACTGGCTCTTTGGATGGGACCAAGCCCAACCTGGGTGGCAGCTGGGGGCCCCCATCTCTGCCTGGCTTGGAGATGGGGCATTCGTGGCAGACATGACAGTGTGTCCCAGTTTTAGCACTGGACCGGTACCTCACCCGCAGGGCCGGGGGTGGGGACAGTGTCCATGTCCCTCCCGACGGCTGCCATTTCAGGGTGATGCTGGACCTGCAGCCCAGCAGCCAGCCCCGAGCCCTGGCACTGCTGTGTCCCAGCCCTGCAGCTCCTGTCCCTTGGTCACCCAGGCCACACGTGACCCCCATGCCCTGTCCCCACGGCCTCCCCCCGCCAGCCCCAGCAGTGGCTCTGCCACTGGGATGCTCCGCTTCTCCCTCTTTCACACCTTCTCTGCCAGCGCCGGGCTGTGCTGCTGCCGCCCTCCCTCTCTTCAACACCTCCTCCTCCTCCGAGGCATTTTATCTCCTTTCTAGAGAGAAGCGTGTGGGCTGGGGATTTTTTGTTCCTCCATATATATATATATATATTTTTTTTTTTTCTTCCTTTTTAATAAAACCCCTCTCCCGCAGCTCCGGGAGCGGAGGGGCTGATCGTACCGCTCGGCACAGTAATTGTCTCCAGCCTCTCCCTGAACCTGCTGCGGGGGCGGATTCAGAGGCGCCGATGGAGCTGCACTTCATGTTTGTCCTACGCCGGGGGACCGTGGGCAGGATCCTCTCCCTGTCCCCCCCACGCTGCCCCTCACCCTCACCCCATCCCCTCCTGCACGCCTGGGGTGCTGGGGGGGATCGGAGCAGCCCCTCACTTGCTCAGCTCTGCTGGGGCTGCCACAGGAGCAAGTTTTCCCCAGTTCCATGTCCCCTGCTCGGGATAGATGCCCTCCCCTTCTCTGGGAGGTGCAGGGATGTGCCAAGGGCCCGTGCCCCAACGGGCAGCCCCCGCCGTACCCCCTCCCCATCTCAGCCCCCCCATGAATCCCCGTCATGGTGCTACCAGTGGGTGTGTGGCTCCTCAAACCCCCAGCTTGCCTGGGTGTCAGGATGGGTGACAGCCGATGAGATGGCAAAGGAGCATGGTGGGTGCAGCACCCTGGCACCCAGCACCTCCCCTCCTGCCAGCCAGGTTCAGAGACACCCCGTGTCCCCCCCAGCAGACCATCACAGTCCCTTAAAACTCAAGACGGGGCCTTTCTCCTCAGAGCCCCCATGGGACGCTGCTCCCCTTTGGGGTCTGGGTGGGGGGGAGCTGTGCTGCCCACCCTGCCTCGCCCCTGCTGGGATGCCCCCACCCCGGCCAGCACTGGGAGCATCTCGCCGGGGCAAGAACACCTTTTCCCACCATGAGCGGCTGCCGCAGCAGAGCAGAGGTATGGCGCTTCATCCTGGTTTCCCTCTCTAAGCCCACAAAGCAGAAATTTCCCCATGGGAAACCACAGTTTTTTGAATGTGCCAGGATGTGCTGGAAACCATCCCAGTGGAAAATCCCCAACCAGTTCCACAGCGCTGTGACCAGCCCAGTGAAGCCCCTAACTCGGGAACATGCCTCAGCGCTGCGGTGGTACCTGCCCACTCAGAGGAGAGGGGAAAGCTGTGGGATGCTCCAAGCTGGGGATGCTGCCCGCAGCCACCAGCTGAGCCCTGCTGCCCCTGCATCACCCCAGGAGGTCGGCTGGGCCGGGCTGGCTGGATTGCAATGCTGGCAGGGGGGCTGACGAGCCCCTGCTCCTGCTTTGCTCCTTTATTCGTGAATGCGTTAAAATGCATCTGTTGAGGTGGTTTTACACCATGGTGCCGGGCGGTGCAGGCAGCCCCCAAGGCTGGGTGCTCAGCCTGACATATGGGTCCCCACCTAGCAAAGCGTCGCGCCCCAAATGCCTCCAGGAGCCCTTCTGGTCCTCCCCCATCGCGCCTGGCTTGCAAGCTCCCCTCCACATTGCTGCTGCCGTGCCTGCCCAGCCAGGGTCCAGCAGCCTCCCCGAAGGCACCCAGCAGCCGCTGCCTCTCCTGCCCACCCCCTGCCCACCCCCTGCCACCACCGCAGAGCCCAGAAAAGCTGAGAAACCTCTGGAAAAAGCAGGTCCCAAACCCCACCTTGCCCACCAGCATGCCGGTGGGTGCCCGTCCCCCCGCCTGCAGCCCCGGCTGGGACCGTCCCCACTGCAGGGACCTGCTGGTCCCTGCCAGCCCCTCGCAGCCACCCTGGCTGGGACTGTCCCCACTGCAGGGACCCACTGCTCCCTGCCAGCCCCTCGCAGCCGCCCCAGCGCTGAGGGGATGGAGGTGCACGTCCTGGGACCGGGGGTCCGCTCGCCTCCAAGGAGCTGCACTTTGTAGCAGCAACCTGGCTCCCCCGTTTGGCTGGGGCACATTAGCAGCAACCGTGCAGCCTGGCACAAAGAACTCCCCTGTTTCAGCCTCTCAATTTTTCCATCTTTGTCCTCTCCATCCTCCCTCGCCCCCATTTCGCACGCCCACACGTGCGGGTGCACGTTTTGGCACAGGCTGCCCTGCGCCCGGGCGGTGCAGGGCTGCGGGGCTGGAGCCCGTGTCCGTCCCTACATCTCAGGCACAGGCACCCCGAACCCGCCACCACACCGCTGAGCCACCCTGAGGGGAACATGGCCACACGCCCCAGATTTACACACCAGCTCCAAAAAAAGGCACAGAAACCAAAACACAGGCGCACGCCTGCTTGCTTTTGCACCCGTTTCACAGCCACGCACGTTTGGTGAGACACGAGAGCATCCCCCTACCCTGCACAGAGGACCTGAAATCTCCTGCTCCACCCTGGGGTGCTCAGTGCCCCCCAGCATCGCCTTGCCACGCAAGGGGATTTCTGTTTGCACACACACATGCACACAGACACGCACCCTCACCCAGGCACAGGCGATGGCAGCCAGACCCGCCGAGCTAAGCCCTCCTCGAGTGGGGTCAGGATGTGGCTCACCCGGGAGCACTCGCCCTGGGACAGGGACAGGGCTGGGAGGCACCTGGGTCTGTCCAAGAGCCGCCGGGATTCTCCGGGGGCTGCCAGGCGTGCTGGGTCTCCTGCAGGACTAGCCAAACCCCGGTGAATCCAAACAGAGAAATTCCCTAAAGAAGTGCGAGGGGCGCCCGCCGCTTTGGCTTTCCTCCTCGGCTGTCCCGTCCCTCCTCCTGGCTGGAGAAGTTCCCAGGGGAGCCGGCAGCATCCTCTTTCGGGAGCAGCTTTTCCATAAGAGGGGCAGCTGCCCCCTCCCCAGGCAGCTCCAGCCCCCCAGGGTGACCCAAGTCCCCGGACAAGCACCCACCGGCAGCCACCCGAACCCGGGAAGGGACGGAGCGGGCAGGGCTGTGGCTGGCAGCCCCCATCCCACCCTGAGTCCCCCACACACACTCCCCGGGGCATTTGCTCCATGCCCGTCTCCCTTCCCCAGTCTCTGGCAGTTCCCAGCACCGCGAGGCGTTTCCCAGCCGGGGCACAGCCCCAGCATCCCAGCCCCGTCACCAACTTACTTGCCCAGTTCCTCAAAGAGCTGGTACTCCTCAGTGAAGCGATTGCAGGTGATGGTGGCCATCCCGAGGGGCTGGAAATGCTCCCTCCCCAGTGCGGAGTTCGGGGCGAGCAGCTCTCCTCTCGCTCCCTACCTCTCCGTGTGCTCCCGGGGCTCTCTCTTCGCCGAGGTAAATAAGGGAATATGTTTGATTGACAAGCCTGGAGATAATGATGAGGGCAATTTGTCTTCTCAGCTTCACAAGCCTTCGTCAGCATCCCCGTCCCCATGGTGACCACCGCTGCCAGAAACGCCCTGTTTCTGTTGCCGGGGCAACTGCTTCCCAAACCCGCCACCCACCCGTGGGGACCAGGGCCCTGCTGGGGACCCAGCCCTGGGGGCTGCCCGGGGGTCCCGGCTGCTGCCGAGCAGGAAGGGGGGGGGAATTCTAAAATGCAAATATTAAAGGCAAATTAAAGAACGTGGCAGTGGTAGAATAATTGGGGCAAAAAGGGTTTCCATGGAAACCATGGTTTCCATGTTGCAGGAGGATGCTGTCACCCTGGCAACTGCTCCCCCCCCCCCAAAATACGGGCCCTGATGTTGCCCACAGCAGCATCCCTCCGGGGCCAGGGGGCTGCGGGATGGGGGGCACGCTGGGGCGGGTGGGAGCGGATGGAGCAGAAGTGTGTCAGGAGAAGGTGGAGAAACCATGGCAGGTCCCCAGGTCCCCAAACCAGCCTGCCATCAGCTGGGCTCCCGGGGGGGGCCGGCCCCGATCGCTCTGCAGGAGAGGGCTGGCTGCGCCGGGGAGCCACTCCCCGCTCCCCCCTCTGCCTGCCGGCTCTCCCCACAGGCCCTGGGGCTGCCAGGGGAGCAGGGCCCATGGGTCCCCCCTGCCGTGGGGTGAGCAGCTTGGCCTAAAGCGCAGGTAGAGAGGGAGCCAAAAGGCTGTGTCCCGGGCTGCCGTTTCCCTGCGATGCTGAAGCCAGGGTGGAAAGGGGGGAGATTTCAGAATGGGCATAGGAGGAAGGTCTGCCCCCCTCATCCTCGGGCTTTTTGCTGCTGAGCCACCCCTCTGCTGCATTTAACATAAAAAAGCCCCAAAAGGGGAATAAGAGTGGAGTAACGAGGTCCAAGACAGCAGGAGAGTGGTTTCCCTCTGAGCCCACCTTGCTGCGGGCATGCCTGGCAGCACCCACAGGGGACCCAGAACCCACTCCTCCATCTATACTACCCCTTGCACCCTCCCACCTTCTGACCCCCCAGCAGAGCTTTCTTCTAAGCTTTTGTCCCGTTTCTGGATGATTTTGCAGCAGAAGGAGCCCCTTTCCTCCCTGGGAGATGGGGCTCCCACCACCGGCCAGGAGGGCATTGCCTTTGCCAGCTGAGATGCGTTGAGACTTCTTTCAGGCTGCCATGGAAGGGTTAAAAAGAAAAGAAAAGGCTCTAACCAGACAAAAATAGGGAGAAATCTTTGAGAGGAGAGAGAGAAGGAGGAGCGGAGAGAGGGAGAGAAAGGAGGTGGAAGTGGAGGAGGACAGCAAGTGGCGGAGTGAGGAAGAAGAGGGGGAGGAGGAGAAAGGTCTAATGGTTTTTCCATTAATTGCACCATTACCCACCTTCATCCCCACCTTGCATCCCCGCATCCAGCCTCCTGCTCCTGTGTGGCCCAGCTGGAGGGGACCCTGTGGCCCTGTGGCAGGGCAGGGACCCGATTCCCACCCATGGGCATGGGGACAGGGCCATGGTTCCCAAGGGCTGGTGGCCTCTAGACCCACCCTGGCCATGCCACCGCATGGGCAGAGCACACCGGGCACCCTCACTTGGGGTGAGGGCAATGGACATGCACGATCTGTGCCCTGGGGATATGATGGTCCCCAAAATGCCTCCCTGCCCCTGCATGTCTCCTCCCCATCCCACTCCCGCGCAGAAGGGGGCTTCATTCACCATCCCTGGGGCTGCACCGGGAGGCGGGGGGCTGCTGCAGGGGCCGGTGAAGCTCGATGCTCAGGGGAATGCTCTCCTCCTACGGCTTTTTGCTGCCAGCCCCCAAACAGCTCCTCGGAGCCAAAGGGTGAGAGGAAGAGCCCTGCAGGTGGGACCCCACACACACACCGGAGACCCATGGATACCCGTGGGTGGCTGCGTGCCCTTGCCTCCCTCCCGCCTGCACTATCGTACGTGTCCCCGTGGGCGCCACGGTGTGACCTGCCACCCCTTCCCGTGCCCACCCCCACGCTGACACGCGTGTTCAGCCCCGCACACGTGACTCTGCGTGCTCCCGTGGCCGGGAGGAGGGATCTGTGCCTTCCTCCCCCCGGGGATCCGGCTGCACCCCTGACCCCGTGCCCCGAACCCCTTTCCCAGGGCAAAGCCCCCCACAGGGACCTTGCTTCCCACCCCAGGTTTCTCCAGCTTGGCAGAGATGCAGCTCTCCAGGAAGGGTTTCTCCCTCCCTGCCCTCCTCTCTATTAATTTTTTTTCCCTTTTCCTCGGCATTTTTCCCTCGCTGAGGGTGAGGGGGTGTCAGGCTTCTGGGTGCTGAATATGCTCTGCTTTGCTGATGTTTTCCCAAGCGGGAACCTCTGCGTGGCTCCGCTCCCTGCTGCCTGGGGACAACCCAAGGGGAGAAGGAGCTCCGGGTGGGACCTTCCCCTCTGGGCTGGGGGCTCTCCCACTCGCTCCGGGGTGGGCACCAGTCCCAGCCCCCTCCCAGGAGCCTCAGGGTCCCCTTCGGGTGTCTCTCTTCAGCCAATGTCTCTGTTCCCAGCCACCCCAAGATTTGCTCCTGCGGGGCGTTGGAGAGCCAAGCTGCTCTCCTGCTGCCGTGCTGGGGTCTGGCCGCCTGATGGAGACCTTCATCCCCAGCGGCTCCTCTCCATCACCCGGCTGCCTCTCCAGAAATGCCTCCTGCTCTCTCCACGCCTGCTCCAGCTCTGCCTGCAGATATTTAGTTTTTGCATCCCAGCATGGGACTGTCCCAGGATGGGCACCTGAGGTCTGATGCCAAGCCCCAAATGCACTGGATGGGCAGCTGCCCCACGGGGCTCAGGGAGGACCAGCGTGTCCCTGGGGGGCTGCAGCAGGTCCCCCCTCCTTCCCAGGGGATGGGATGCATGGGCCTCAGGGAGCTTGCAGCAGTGCCTTGCATGCAAAACCAGCGGGGCTGTGAATTACAGATTGCAGAGATCCCAAAATTACTGGGATGGTTTCGCACACAAGCTGGGGTCTGGGGGATGCTCAGTTGCTGTCCTCTGGGAAGCTGAATTTGGGGTTATTTTTAGATAAGAATTATAAATACTGTGGTAAGAAGAGCTGATTTACATTTAGGGTTGTGTTTGCAAACGTGCCCTGTCCCTGCAGTGTCCCAGCACTTGCTCCTGTGGCCACACAAAACTGGTTTTGGCTGGGATGGGGTGTCCTCAGGGCCACTCTTTCCCTGACATCAGGGTGTCCCCAGGCCACCCTCTCCGCAACACCAGGGTCTGTGGGCCCTGGAAGGAAAAAGGACAGGAATGCCTGGCATGAGATACAGCCCCGGGTCCAGACCACCCTGTCCCCATCCTGAGGTGCCCAGGACGCCCTGCCACCCTCCCACCATGGAAATTTGCCAAGATATCTATCCCCTTTCCTGCCACTGGGCATCTTCCCTTCCTTCTGTCAGGTGGAAGATGTCTGTGGGGCTGGAGAGTCTCCCAGGTACCCCCAGTCCTGCCTGACCCATCCATCCCAATCCCCATCTCCACCCTCATCCTTAACCTCATCCTCATCCTATTGCCCCCCCCCCCCCCCCACTCCATCATCCCTTCCCGTCCCTGTTCCATCCCCATCCCAACTCCCTCCACCCTGCTGGCTGGAGGCAGCTGGTCCATCCAGAGGGAGAGAGGCAGACGCTACCCCTCCATCCCCCCCGCTCTCACCCCGCCCCAGCCCAGAGCCCCGATGGCCCCAGACGCACCCCCTGCCCCATCTCCTCCCCAGGGCCTCATCCTGCACCCAGCTCCTGCCTGGGGTTTGGAGTAGCCTTGGGCTTGCACGGCTCTTTGAAGGGTGGTTGGGAAGGAGGGGAACGCTCAGCCTGCCCACCAGCACATCTCCTGGGTGCAGCACCGGGGCCAGGCAGGGAGCTCCACCGCCAGCTCAGCTGCATCTCAGCGACTGCATCCACCCCTTGGCAGCCAGTGTGCACAGGCACTCCCAAGGGGCCTGAACTGTGTGAAAACACGGGATTTTGGCACATTGCTGCATTTTTTTTCCCCACAAAGACCATGAATGAGCAGTGGTGGGATGGGAGCCCGTGCAGCGGCCACTGCCTGCCCCTTCCCGCCCCAATGTTTAGATACAGCGGGACTGGAAATGTGGTGAAGGACAACTGCTGTCCTCCGAGCACCCAGAGATGCGCCTGCCTACTTTTCCTCTTTCTTTTGGGGGACTAAGACTTTCCATCAACTGTTTCTTTTTGTAAAAATTCAGAATGCAACTTCTTTTAATTAAAAAAAAATGAACACAGACCCGATGCTATGGCTAGGCTGACTGCGCAAACCTGGCATCAGCCCAGCAGATCAGAAATTGGAAATGAAGCAAGACCAGATGAACCTTTTCATGGGGGTATTAGTAAAACTGAAGGGAGAAAAATCAAACATGTTTTCATGGAAATTTCCATTTTTGAAGAAAAAAAAAATTAAAAGAAGGACTAAACTTGGATGCGTTTATATAAATATGGAAATGAAAGCTGTTTCCCAAGCATTGTCGCTGCCCCACGGCCAGCCCCGCTCTCCCGCTCCCTCCAGCTCCCCCTTTGCCGTGACTCGTGCCCGAGCGCCCCGCAGCCATCACCCCCTGCCCTCCTCCGGCTCCAGCTCAGCCTGCAGCAGCCTCCTCTTCCTCAGCAAAGCGTTGCGTTTTAATCAGCAATGAGTTGGCTTTGCCAAATGGCGGCCGCAGCGCGCCGAGGGCCCCCCGGGCCGGGCCGGGTTGGAGGACCCCCGGGGCCGCGCGGCCCGGCCCCGGAGGTGAAGGGCTGGGGGTGGAGATGGGGGGTCCTCGACGCCGTGGCAGGGGACATGCCCATGGGGGCGCAGGGGGCCGATGGGACGGCGCAGTGATGGGCGTGCGCGGAGCAGCTGGGACCGGCGCCGCACGCTGCCACGCTCTGGCTTTGCAAACTCCTTCCCATCGCTACAGCGAGAGGCCTCCACTATTCTGCCTTGCTGTCAACTGGTTTTTTTTCTTTCTTTGTTTCTATAGAAAATCCCAATTCCCCCAAATAATCCAGCTAAGAGTAAGAAGGGAAAAAAAAAAAAAAAAAGAAATACAAATGTGTCATTGCATTCTCTTCCCATCCCCGTCCCTCTCTCACACACAGGGCTTGAAAGCGCACTGAAAGGTATTCAGCATGCACGCTGCCAATTGTCACATCTTTCAATGACAGATTTTAAATGAATGTTATTTTGCAAGGGAGAGAGAAGGGGGGAAAAAAAAAAAGAAAAAAAAAAAAAAGCCCACACTGCTCATCCAAGAGCTGACAAGTCCTAACGGGCCTCATTTTCCAGAGACAAAAATAACTATTTTCAAAATTCACAGCAGGGCCTTCGCCTACACACGCTGCACCAAGAGAAACCTGTGGGGAGAAATGTAAAACACATTGTGTAAATGGAAATGCACCATGCATCCAAAATGCTTTTAAAGCTATTTACCCTCTTTCATCCGCGCCAGCTCTCCTCCGAGCACACGTACGCACGCTCGCACCCCGCCGAAGGCGCGGGGGCACGGCGCTCTGCTGGCTGCCCCAGCTCCCGAGCCGCCTGGCCCCTGGCAATCGCCTGGGCTGGCTCCCCACGGCAGGCGGATGATGGGGAGGTGTTTCCCCCCCTACGCTTGTGCTTCTGGGAAAGCAGTGCCCATCTGCGGCGAGGGGACGCGCTGCGGCGCCGGCAGGCGGGAGTCGTCCCCATTCCCCCCCCCCCCGCCACCCATGGCTTCGAAGTCCTGCAGCTACAGAGCAGCACATCAGCCTCTGCAGAGACCTTCTCCAGATCTTCCTTCTGCCCCAGGTTTGGCAGCGGGGACGGGGGATGGGGACAGCCCCAGCAGGAGGGGCAGCTGGGGTGGTTGGCTGGTTGGGTGCGTGGGAAGGAACACATAGGCACCGACAGCCTTGCACCAGCAGGGGCTGGCCAGGCAGAACTGTGGATGAAAGGCATGGCTGGGTGGCTGAGCCACGTGAAGTCCACCAGAGCTTGGGGCAAACCTGCATGGAGAACCATCAGTCCTCTGAGTGCATCCAACCATGTCTCCATGGGCCATAGCTCCTCACCAGGGCTGCTCCCAGTCCCCCAAGCCGTGGCCCCATGTGAGGTCCCTGTAGCAGCAAGGCTGAGTCCAGCATTGGCGGTCTCAGGTCTGACATCCATGGTCAGGAATCCATCCTTCCACAAAGAAGTATAACAGGGAAATGCCGTAGTCTTGGGTTTGGGGCAGGCCCTTGAGTTCCCAGAGCAAGAGCAAACAAAGCAGCTGCCTGGCAGCACACAGAAAGTTGGGAGCATGCATACACAGGGAAATGACAAGGGACAACCTGCAGGCAGAGCCTCCAAGGCTGGCCAGTCCCTCTGCATTGCCACCCCAGGGTCCTCTGCTTCCTCCTGCCGTTGCAATGGCCAAAACTTAAGCCTCACGACTGCCTGCAGAGTCCTTGAGAAAAGGGTCTCTCACTTTGGAAGGGGCGTGCATGGGCCAGCCCAGCTCAGCGGGCTCATACACCACCACCGAGCAGCACAGCTGAGCCCGCATCGCCCTTCCTCGCCTACCGGGAACACCTCCCTGCGGCCACCAGTCCAGCCAGAGAGGAGAAGTGTTTTGGGGTGAACCCTGGAGCAAGGGAAAGCAAGAGGCTTCTGGCCACCTCCTCATATGTTCCTCTTCCTCGCTCCCACCCCGTGGCACTGCCGTCCGGAGCTCCACCCTGGCCAGGTTGGGTCGATGCTGGGGGAGTCTCCCGTCAGATACGGTTGGACATGAGCCTGGTGTTCAGCTTGCGGAAGAAGGAGCGCAGCTTGCAGATCTTGCACTTCTTCTTCTTGTTCCTACTCTTCAGGGGCTCCCCGCCGCCTTCCCACTCCTCCACATCGTCCTCGCTGGCCCAAGGTCCCCAGGCGCCGCCATTGAAGTCCGGGTGAGCCCGGGGGTTCTCCGCAGGGTACCGCACTGGGATGGCCGTCCGGTTGTAGTGCACCAACCTCATCAGGAGGGTCCTCACCACATCTGGGCGCTGGTCCGAGAGGTCGTAGCGCTCGTAGGGGTCAGCAGTGATGTTGAAGAGCCACACGGACTTCCTCAGGCCATCGGTGAGACGCTCCAGGTTCCACCAGCTCCCCGGGAAGTTGGTCAGGGTCTGCGGCGGGATCCAGTCGCTGTAACCTGGGTCACCAGTGAGGAGTTTCCACTCCCCGACCCGGATGGAGGCTTGCACGGCCGTGTTCCAGATGCCGAAGCCATCCTCCAAGGAGCCGTACTTGGCGTGGTTGTACAGGGGGTCGATGTTGTGCAGGATTTCGGTTCGCGGAGACTCCTTGCCCTCACTGATGGCAGGCCAGACATTGTAGCCATCCAGGCCTGGGACATTGCTCAGGTTGCCCCTAGCAAGGCTCACCAGAGTTGGGTACCAGTCCGTGATGTGAACCAGTGCCCAGCTGGTCCGGCGCTTGCGCTTGATCAGGGGACTGTGGACAAAACCAATGCCACGGACTCCCCCTTCCCAGTACGTCCCTTTGCGGCCCCGTAGTGGCCAGTTGCTTCCCCCAGAGAAGGTCTGCCCACCATTGTCGGTGGAGAACACAATCACGCTGTTGTCATAATAACCGTACTTCTTGAGGGCCCAGGTGATATTCTTCACCGCCTCGTCCATGCACGTCACCATGGCGGCGTACTTGCGGCGAGCAACATTGCCCATGGAACGGTAGCGGTAGATGTACTCCTTGGGCGACTGCAGCGGCGTGTGGACTGCTTGGAAGGCCACATAGATGAAGATGGGCTCCTTGGGGTTGTGGGACGCCAGGATCTTGCTGACACGCTGGGCATAGAGGAAGGTAGAATACTTCCCACTCTGGTCCCAAGCCACGTCCTCCCCTTCGTGCAGGTCGTAGCCACAGACACCTGGCCCATCACAGTTGTCGTAGGTGTAGTAGTCCACGTTGCCCGTCAGGGAGCCCAGGAAGGTGTCGAAGCCCCGACGGGTGGGCAGGCACTCCTTCTTGTAGAAGCCAAGGTGCCACTTGCCCACCATGTGGGTGGAGTAGCCGGCTTCCTGCAGCTTCTGGGGCAGGGTGACCTGGTCGAGGGGCAGGCAGTTGGGCTGCCGAGGGCGGATGATGGAGTGCTGCAGCCCTGTGTGGATCTGGTACCTGCCGGGGAAGAGCCAGGAGGAATCAATGGTGATGGAGAGCAGTACTGGGTGGGGATGTGATGGCACTTTATGTGCTGGAGACCCCAAATGCACACAGCTCTCCATGTCACCCAGCCCAACCCCATGGAGCAAGCTCCACACCAAAAGCAGGGAGCTCCTCATCCATCTGAAAGTACCAAAAGCAGATGCAAAAAAAAGAGAAAGGGGGCTCAGCAGACATCTTAAAAGCACACTGGGCTTCTCTCCCAGGATGCCACCAGTTGGCCCTGCTGCTACCAGCCCAGGGGAGGTGGCTGGGCTCTGCCAGGGCTGGGCAGCACAGGCAGGAGTTGCATACTGATCCCTAGGGGTCTGCAGTGCCCCACCTAGCTGCCCGTGCATCCCCGTCCTCCCTGCTTTGTGCACCCCAGAGATGCCTGGGATCCCTCTAGAGCCATCAGGAGAGAAGAGAGGCCTTTGCCTGGACCCTGGTGAGCTCCACCACCCCAGGCAGTAGGTGACCAAATCCATAGGCACCTCCCTGGTGCCCACTCCTCAGTGGGAGGTGATCTGAGGAAATCTGCCTCCTACGGTTTGTGCTGACTTCCCAGCCCTGCTCCAGGGAAAGCCCCATCTGTCCCAGGAGGCAGAAGAGCCCAGGACCAGGGGACACCACGGGAGAGGGTGATGGACCAGCCATCCAGCCTGCCTTGGCCACTGCAGCACTGAACACCCAAGCAGGCAAAGCATGGTCCAGGGGACTCGTAGGTGCAGGGGAGAACGATCCCTCGACCCTGCAGCCCAGCAGCGGGTCCCCATGGGCTGGTGTGACAGCAGCATGGGGCTGCCCTGGGGACACAGCTCTTTCCAGAGACCACCCTCTCCCACAGTGACATCTGCTGCCCAATGGCTTCCGCATTTTTGGCCTTACCATGTGCCACTATTTATCTCATGCGAAAATCAACTGTTTGCCCAGGAAGCCTTCCAGAGAAAGCCAGCAAGACGCTTTTCTCTGGAGGATCTCCGTCATCTGCCAATACACCGGGGCATCTGTCTAGCAGCGAGCTGGAGTTGAGCCCCGCAAAGCAAAGGAAGGGACGAAAGGGGGACACGAATGGGGTGTGAGCAGGTGCTGGCTTACCTGCCAGTTATCAGCTGGCTCCGGGATGGGGTGCAGATGGGCTGGATGTAGTAGTTCTCCAGCTTAACGCCCTCCGCTGCCAGCCTGTCCAGTGTTGGTGTCTGGATATCCGAGCCGTGATACCCGACGTCGTGGTAGCCCTGGTCATCGGTCAGAATGAAGATGATGTGGGGTGGCCTGGCAAAGGCAGGAGGCAGCGATTTCTCCATGGGGTCTGTGGCCACGTCGGCCACCAAACTGGGCTTCATCCAGTCCCAGGATAAATAGCCAAAGCTGAGCAGGCTGACGAGCGAGAAGCCCGTGAGGGCATAGACAGCCATCCCGGAGCACGCTGCGCTGCCTGCCAAGGGAGCTACTGTCCTGGCATCACCTCAGAGCCACAGAAGCAAGAGGACTCCCCCTCCTCCAGGAGAGCCCCCCGACCTAGAGGATGGTCCCCCAAACCCCTGCAGCTGGTTTTGCGGGAGCAGCTCCCATGAAGGCGCACTCGCGCGCACACAAAGGGCTTAATCCGCCGGGGCTGGGTTGCCTTCAGTCAAAAGAAAATAACCCTCGCGCTGCTCCAATCAAACACATCTGCACGACAGGACGGGCTCCTCGCAGTGATTAACGGCAGCCCCAAGCGTCCCGAGCGCTAGAAACACTCCCTGGCTCCTTGGTGTTTTCTTGCCGGTGTTGTTTCTTTATAAAGAACCTCATAAAAACCTCGTCAGAGAAAGTAGCTGGCTTCTCCTCCTGCCCGGCTGTCCGGACGGCTCGTTCAGGATACGATGATCCTTTTCTTTAAACTCCTGCGGAGGACGGTGCTAAAGTTCAAGCCCAGAGGTGCCGAGCTCTCCTCCTCACCCTCACCCTCTGGGGAAGAGCCGCCCTCTCCTTTTCCCACCCTCTGCTCCAAGGCAGAGAGTCCCAACATCTGCCCGGGACCTGGGCTAAGCCGCCAGGTTTATGGGGAGCTGCAGGCTCGGCCCCTCCCAGCTCAGCAGCTCCAGGAAAAAGCTGGGAAGCCCCGGAGCGTGCAGGGTCCTAAGCGTGGCGTTCCCTGAGCCGCCGACGCCTCCCTCCCTGCTTGCTCCGAGACGTGCGACGCGTGGGCCAGGGCCCTGGCGGGACGCTCGGCTGAAGCCCCCGCAGCATCCAGGCGGGGAGGGCAGCGGGGAGGGCTAGGGCCCCGGGAGGGATTGCTGGGGCCAGCTGCCCGCGCTGCCAGAAACACCATCCAAATAAATCTCAGGGAAGGGGACCCTGCAAAAAATTGTTGGGATGCCCCCAGAGTTGAATAAACACACCCCCCCCAGGGGCATGCAGAGCACTACAGGGTGGGGTGGGTGCTCCTGCACCCATTTTCCAGGTGGGGAAACTGAGGCAGAGAGGGGCCATTCATACTGACCATGGCCACAGCCAGCCAGGGGCAAGGTTTGGTGTGACCTAGAGACCTCTGCCAACGCAGGGGCACTGGTCTGAGCTTGGGGTACTGGGACAAGGGGCCAAGTCCGTGCCCTGATGCTTCACGGGAGCTTTTGGGAGAGACGAGCAACACTCCTGTGTAATTCCTTTCGCAGGGCCAGCATTCATCAGGCATCAGGGAGCCACCACGCCTGGCACGCTTCTCACCACCTCGACTTTCCCCAGGGCAGGACTTGCCCAGGAGAGGGGATTTTGGTAGCACAAACCCACCCACGTCTACCCACCCCTGGCAGAGCCAGGAGCTGAGCCCGATGGGGATCTGAGGGGTCCTGGCACACAGGGCACCCTGCCACAGTCCCCCCACCCACATACCCTGCCTGCCTTTCGGACAGCTGGGTGGCAGCAGTGGGGGCTTGACGGGGGTGTTTGGGGGCTCTGCCTGCATCCAGGCATAGGCTGGCTCAGAGGAGCTGCTGAGCTCCTAGTCCCTGCCCTGGGCTCCCCCCTGGTCCCCAACCCCAGGCTTCCTTCTGCCAGATCCCCTCCATGTCCCCTCCCCTGTGTACCCTCACTCTCTGCCCTTCCCCTGATGTCTCCAGCCCCCCACGCCCCACATCTCCCCCCGCCCCATGCCAGCCTGCCCCATGGGACTCCAGGGACCAGGGTGGTTCCCAGGAAAGGCAAAGGGGGGTGGGTTTCTCCCTCCTGGCTTCAGCCACAGGCAGAGGGGACAGGGACAAGGACAGGGACAGGGAGAGATCCCATCCCAGCTGGGACTCTGGGGGTTTGCAGGAGCGCAGGGAGGGGTGCAGTGGGACAGGAGTGGGAGGCAGGGATGGAGAGCTGGGGTTTTGTGCCTTTCCTTGCTGGCAGAAATCCCTGCTTGCTCGAAGGAGCGCAGCAGGGCTGGGTCAAGCCCTTCAGTGAGGTTTGATTAATCCCTGGGGGTTCATCACTCATTTCTGCTGCCTGCTCCTCTCCTCTCCTCCCTTCCCCTCACTCCTTCCCACTGCTTGCCTGCCTCCTGCATCTCTCCCTCTTCCCCCCTGACATCTTTAGTTTTGAACAAGTCCCTCTTGGAAAAATCTGGACCTGACTGAAGGGGAATAGAGGTGGGGGGTGGTTTGGGACCCCCAACTCCTGGGTCCTGTGTGCTCCTCCACTGTTCCCCATGGACCCCTGCAGCCCGGGGAGACCTCTCTGTGCCCCCCTTAAGCTACCCAGGGCTGCGGAACTCCCCGAGCAGCCCCGGCCACATGGCTCCACGCACACCTCAGACCGGAGACAGAGTTATCACCAGGGATTATAATCACAGCTCTTTCCAAACAATAAATAATAATCAGTTTGGATGAATATTACAGATTAGAGAGGAAATTGGAGATGTCGAGGCATCAGAGAAAGTGTGTTTAAGGGCAGTGCAGGCATCTGGTAAACGCTGCCTTGTTCGGGGCCGGAGGAATGAGCAGGGAGGGAGGCACAGGAGGTGGGCAGCAGAAGGGATGCGCCGGCCAGAGGAGCGGGGCTGGAGCCCCTCTCCGAGGAGCAAGAGCAGCGCCGAGCACTTCCCAGGTGCATGGATTTGCTGCTGCAGCGGCTTCTGCAGCCAGGCGGTGGGTCGCATCCTGCTCATGACTTAAAACGAGGAAGCACCGGCCAGGAGAGTCGCCCTGAATTTAAGCCGCTGTCGATAGCTGGAGCTCAGAGGGTTGAAAGGAGGGAAGGAGCCGGCAGCAGGGATGCGGGCACACGCTGGCGCGGGGAGGGGACCTTCTGTGCCCGGCCAGGGCAGATGGCTCGGGGAAATCGGTGGTGGGTTCAAGCTGGCCCCAGGTCTGCAGAGGAAACAGTGGGGTTAACTCAGCTCAGGGAGCTTTTCCAAGAGCCAAAGGGTGAATAAAATGTGAATTTGTTGGCAGCCACCCTGCTCTGATGGTTCGGGGACAGCCGGCTGGCTCCCAGCAGCACACGGACACCTCCTGGGGAAGGGAGGTGCACAGCCCGGGTCCTCCTCCAAGGAATGATAAATAGGTGAAAAGCAGTGAAGGGTATGGGGAAACTGCTCTAGACCCCAGGAGAAATGGGGTGCAGTGGAACCCTCAAACCAGCCCCACTGAAATCCTCTGAAGGGGATGCAGGAGGTGGGAGTGGCTGGGAGGGAGAAGGGGGAGCAGGAGGGGGAAGAAATTACAGCTCTGGAGTTTCAGGGTCAGGACGATTTCAGCCGGCTGAGAGGCTGCTCTGAGGGTGATTAATGCATCACAAGGTCTAGGGATGGAAAAAGTGCTCAGGGCCTGCAGCCACCCCCCCCATACCCCCTGACCACTCCTAATTCAAGGCAGTCACTCGTTCAGCCTCGCTCAAAGACGTCTCAAGAGCCAGGAGCTTCCTTGGAGAGCTCCGGCACATTGCACAACAGGGAGGTTTCCCCTGGCAGCCGGCCTGGCCGTGGATGCTGAGCCAGTGGCGGACCCTGCCTGCGTCGGTCCAGCATCTGCCCAGGCAAAGACAGCCCCGCTCCTCCCCGTCGCATCTGCTGCTGCAACAGAAGATGCTGAATCTCCCTCCCAGCCTGATCCATGACTGAATCCAAGGTGATGGGGAGCCCCATCGGGTGAGCCGGGTGCTGGCTGCGGGGCAGGCAGTGGCTCTGTGGGCAGAGCATCACCCACCCGCACCCCAACCCGGCACTTCCACGCGCCTGCAGACCCTTTCCATCCGGAACCAAGCCTCCCCGCTCAGAAATCATGCAGCAGCCAGAGTAAAGCCATCAGCCAAATCCAAATATGCTCCTTTTTGCTGCTTTTTAGCCAGGCACCATGACCTATGATTCTATGACCTGCGAGGCAGCAAACCCTGACCAGTGCCTGCGCCAGGTCCCTCCGTGTCCCTGCAGCTGGCACAGCTCCTCACGTTTGCACAGCTGGTTCTCTAACCAAATATTTGAATATTACCTTTTTTTAATTATTATTATTAATTGTATGTGGCCTGGGCCAAGAATGAAAATAATCACAGCCCTTCCTGCTTTTTTCTCCCCACCACCCCCCAGCTCCGGCCGCACTTGCGTTTTGGCTCTGAAAGCCCTCGCTGCAAACAGGGTTATGCAAACAGGCTCCACATATTTCTCAGCAGCTGTGATCTGCCACGAGGGCCACACAGCAAAGTTTAAAGCTAAGCCTCAAATCTTTCTTTTTTTTTTTTTTTTCCCCCCTTTTCTTTATTTTTTAACCCTTCCCGAGGCCAGAGCCCCTTCAGCCCTCAATACTGCCTTTCTCTCCCCATCAATGGGGCATTATGGCAGGGGAATTATTGAAAGCAGAACTCCCAGGCTGTACAATGGGAGCTCTGTGCAAGGCAAATATTGCACAATCTGTTTGCACGCTGCAGGCTCGGTGCCCTTCCCCCTCGGCAGCCCTGCTCATGCCTCGGCCTCCTGAAATGGGACCTTAGAAATAAGAAATATGAAAGGTTTTTAATAAGTCCCCTCTCTCCTTCTTCAGAGCAAGACATTTGACCTAACAGGGCATCGGGGAGCTTAGCCCGGCCTCGAAAAAACACAGTGTGTTGCTCTCGCCTCTTAGATGTTTAAGGGCTTCCGCTCTCCCTGGCCAATGTGTGATGCATTTACTTTTTTATTGCGTGATGAAAGAGCCTAGGCGAGCCTGGAAAAGAAGGGAGCAGTCCCAGGAATGGAGAGAGCTTGTTATTTTGTCTAGAAGGGGGGACAAAAGGCTGAGAGGAGGGGGCGGCCCAGTGATCCACAGGGAAGGAAGGAGGCTGGAGGCATCACTGGTCCCAAACCCGGCAGAGGATGGGGTTGGAGGAAAACACCCCTCCATTGACTTTGGGAGCCTCCAAGAGGTCCTGGCCATGATGCCCTTGGCCTGGGGGCAGATCACAGCCCCATCTCCCTGCCATGAGTGCTCTCTGCTCCCCTGGTGCTTTACCCTCCAGGGATATCCCCCGGGGCCACCTCCCCTCCCTGCTCCTCAAGGCAGGCAGCCCTTCTGCCACGCAGCCCTGGGACCTGCCTCCTCCCTACCAGCCTCCCCCCAAAATCACATTTTCCCCCTCCAGGACCTCATTTTCCAAAACCCGAGCCCAGAATTTCCCTGCCTCCGGCCGCACAGACCCTGTGGGTAGAAGCCGATTTTCCAGCAGCAACCGCTGGTGGAGAGACCTCAACCAGATTACAGGGATGGGGCTTCGCTTGGGGGAACTCAGAGGTTTCTGAACACACCATAATTTGCTCTCTGGAAGCTGGAGCCAGGGGAGGAGAAAACAGCAAATCTGCATCGGTTCCTGCTTATGCAGCCCTCATTGTCATTAAAGGAACGAGGAGCGTTGCAGCAGCCGCCATGACGTAGGATGCCAAAGCCACGGGGGGTAGTGCGGTATGGGGGCAGAGAGGAGAGCATCAGCCGTCCCTCCCGTCCCTCTGACAAGGGCTTGCCAGCACTGGTGGATGTTGTTCTTGGAGCCAAATGGCCTTTTTTTTTTTTTAATACCCTGCCTGTGTTTCGTGCCATTTGCGCAGTTGAAAACAGTCATCATGATCATCAAAACGCACTTAGAAGCTGCAGCACAGTACTAGAGCCTTTTCTAATGTAAACCATGGCCTCTAACAACACATGTCGGGCTTGGCCAGGGTTGCTCCTGATCAAAATGCCGCTGCTCCCCTTCCTCCTCTCCCAGTCACCCAGCACTAACAAAATACGAAATAAGAGCCCTGAATAAGAGTGGTTCACCTCTTAGGCTAAGGAATTTTTCTTCCCTTTTTGGTCACTGAGGATACATCTCAATGATTCTCTAAATTCTCCCGTGAAACGACTTCTACACCTTCCTGCTCGCGTTTGTTTTCTTCCTTCCCCTTCATTCAGGAGTCTCCAGTCCATCAGCTCCCCTTCCTTGATATAATATTCCTCCCCTTGCTTTTCCCCACCTCCTGGGAAACTGCAGCTCACCGCCTTCTCCTCTTCTCTCTCTAACGATTGGCGTGCTTGCTTTGAAGAGCTGGAGAGGAGCCTGTGGGTTTGGCACCGCTCCTTTCTTCCCATGCCTTATGGCAAGCTTTCCACATTTCCTGGGTGCTCTCCCTCCTTGTCCTACCCCCCCTTCCCAAGCCCCAAATCCAGAAATCCAGCACCCCCCGGGAAGTGAGGCACTTCCCACTGCAGCTTCCCAGCAGAGCCCTGGGGCTTGCGGGCTCACTGGAGAGTTCCTGGTTGATGTGAACCAGGGATGTGTTGGGACATGGATCCCTGCGGGACTTGGGGAGGACGTCAGGGGAAGGAACCCGCGTCTGTCGGGACAGAGGCGAGGAACCTGCCTGCGTGCGGCAGTGTTTGATGGAAAGCTGGAGAGCACGGGGGGTGGGCGGGTTTGTGCCCAGTCCCATCAGCCTCTCATGGCTCAAACTCCTGGGCTGGACACTGCTCTGCCCCCAACACACTGCACCTTCCAGAAGGACTGACCTTTGCTAAAAAAAAGTATATAAAAAA
Organism: Gorsachius magnificus; assembly: GCA_034008185.1. Taxonomy (NCBI): domain Eukaryota; kingdom Metazoa; phylum Chordata; class Aves; order Pelecaniformes; family Ardeidae; genus Gorsachius; species Gorsachius magnificus. The sequence goes on along the minus strand of CM067093.1, from coordinate 14,663,610 downwards.
AGAGTCAGCGGTTCCCTGGCCTCCAAGGGCTCTCTTTGAAGCTGAGGAGAAGGTCTCAAGGTGGCGGAAGGAAGGATTTAAGCATTTAGCATAGCTGGTTTCTGGCAGCGCTGCTGTGTGACCCCGACATTGGCTTCCCCAGCCTATTGATTTTGGACTCCCCTACCTTCATTCCTGACACAATTTACCATGGGATACACAGAAACTCCTCAATCCTCAAAGTATGCAAGATGCTGGCATCACCGCCAGCCTCACCCGGGCTGGGGAAGAAAGAGCAATTCTTCCCAGCGCCTGTCTGGCAAGCGTCCCTCCATCCCACGGCCACACCAGGCTGCATCCCGGCGCCTTCGGTGGAGACCCTGGACAGGCGAGAGCTGTTCCCCCCTCGCCATGGGACCAGTACCCTCGCTGCCCTGGGAGGGCTGCTCTCCTCCTGGGACCAGCCGCAGCAGGCAGGGACCTGGGGACCCAGCACACTCCCGGGTCCAGGGGAGCAGCCCCAGCCCCTCCACCTCGTCCTAACACCCCACCGGGGTCCCAGCTCCCCTCCCAAATCACAGCGGAGCTGGGGACTGGCCACCCGCTCCCCAGGGCTGGGCAGCCTCCTGGCTCCTGCCTGCCCATAGCTTCCATCTCCCCTTTCAGGTGCAACCTCTTCAAAGGCAGCTGGTGGGTTCTGGCTGGCAGGAGATGCGAAGGTCGGTGGGCAGGATGCCTGCCCGGAGCTCTGCCCGTCTCCCCGAGCCAAGACATGGAGAAGGAGGAGGATGAAGCCCTGCGCTCCCCAGCTTGGCTTGGGTGCCAGCCCCAGACAAGGAGCCCTTTCTGGCCGGGGGAGCTGGTGGCAGGGCAGGGCAGGATGGCCTGAGCGCCCTGCTTGTTTATAACCCCAGTTCAGTGCAAGGAAAACACACCTGCCCGCGCCGGCCGGGCTCGCACCTGTAACCCATTAGGGTGAACTGTTTACCCGGGACATGTTTCCTTAGCACCCCAGGGGGCTGGCGCGGAGGGGCTGCTTCTCTCCCAGCACCAAGGGTTGTTTTCCATCCCGGGAGGACAGGAAGGCGGAAAGCTCAGGAGGGGCATTTCAAAGGGTTTTTGCATGAAGGCTGGCCGCAGCGAGCTGCTGGAGCCGGAGGAGGGAAGGGACCGCGGCCAGCCAGACCCCGGGCACCCGCCGCTCTCCCCTGCCCACCCCGACTGCGCAGGCAGCGGCGAGCCCTGGGCACGGGCACGGGCAGCACCCATGCCCACCCTCTCAAAGGGTCTCTGTTCTGTTGAGCACTGGCTGGGGAGCAGCTCAGAACGGGCAAAGAGCCCGGTGAGACATTGCATTACTTAATACAAAAAGTATCAATAATCCAGCAGGAGAGACGAGAGCTCTTTCTCGCTGAGGATGCCAAGAGCACAAATTGCCTCCTTGTAAGAGAAAGGCTTAATTTCCATAGAACATGACAGATTAAAGCACGAGTGGGTGGGTCCACTCTATTTTTCATCAGCCTTCACTGCTAACAGGAGAGGGTGTGCTGCCTCCTTTGAAGTTTCTTCGAAGGCCCAGGGTGCCCACGGACATTTTATCAGGGTGGAAAGCAAGATACGAAGGGATGGAGCTTCAAACGCTCAGCGCTCGCGTTCCTCTCTGCCCTGGGTTTGTAACGCAGCAGCCTTGTTGCTGTTCTTGCTTCCCAAGAGGAGTCAAACCAGGAGGCCCTTGTTTAAAACCAGAGAGCTGTCTGACTTCTGGACCTAAACCAGCGGAGAAGAGGTCCAGGAGGACCGTGCTGCTGCATCCATCGTGCCCAAAGCCTACCACAGCTTCCTTTCCTAGCCGTGCAATGAGCTCCATCAGTGGAGAAATCTAGGATTAAACTTTGGAGCTTGCGTTCCTCCCTCCTGAATGGGAAACAGAGCAAAATATCGATAAAGAAAAGCAGTGTCTGTCAGCTGAATTTACTGGGGAGCACACCAGAGTATTTAACTGGAACAGAAAACTCCAGGAGTGATTCTTGGGGGGCAGCACATTGCATTTGCAGCTAAACTCTGCAGGGTGAGATTGATAATTGGAAATAACTTCATTCCAAAGCAAAGGGGCCTGGAGCAGCCTCCTTCCAGAGCTGTGGGTCAAGGCGAGCTGTATTTACTCCAGCTGCCCACCAAGCACCAGTAAAACCACCAAATCAAGCAAAGAAATGCAGTTACCCAAAGAGAAAGCACCAAACCCAGCACTGGGGGACCTTGCAAGGAAACGTGGGCACCAAGCAGGAAAAATGTGGGGAAGGGGCTAGAAGCAAAGTCCCAGGATGGTGCCAGGAGCTGGAGCTGAGCCACAGCGTGTGCACCAGGACTCCTGCCGCATGCAAGGACGGGAGATAAATGTGCTCTGCAGGCACCAGATCTGGAGCGCCGTCGCCGTATTTCAAGCCCACCCGTTACCATTGAGGGTTTTCTGCTCTCAGTCGCAGGCATAACTTACCGGGTGGTTGTTGGGAGGCTTAAAGTACCTATATCAATACTGCAGAGGGTGATTCATGATTATCTGCAGTAATCCAGAAGCTATACAAAATTGCTAATAATAGGTCTTGAAAACCGACATTTTAGTCAAGATAAAAAATGACTGGAACAAAATCCAATCATGCTTTGCTAAAACTATAAATGGAAAGGTATAACCCATATTCAGCTCCCCAAAACAGCGAGCTAAACGAAAGCAGGGGATGTAGATCAGCCCCAGGATCCAAGTCAAGGTGGGGTTGGGATCCCGCCCCGGGAGAAGTTGATTCTCAAACAGGCTGAAAGTGACTCCCAGTGCACCAGGTGAAACAGGACTGGCTTAAATCCAGCATGACAGGGTGGAATTTGGGAAGGGGGAAGCATGAACATGGATTATAGAGCTGCCCTGGCAGCACGTGACAGGATGCGGGCTGGCAACCGCAGAGCTGCTGGAGCCGAGCCTCCAGCTGTGGGGCTGTGGATGTGGGGCCCGGTGGGGTTCACTGTTTACCGGTGCTCACCGATCACCATTTATTGAACGCTGCCCCGCGATCCGATGCACAGTTGCTAGGTGACCGGAGCCCAGGGCTGCAGGGATAACGTGGGAAGGGCTGCGCGGGTCAGCCCTGGTCCAGCTCCTCAGCATCATGGCTCTGGGATGCACCAGGATGTGGCTCCATGTCCAGGCAGTGGCACGAGGAACGGGGCAAATACAGAGCCTGTCCAGGGGGATGCCGGGCACAGCTGGAGAGCCCAGCTGGATCCGTGCAGCCCTGCCCCACAGTCCAGGATCTCTGAGGGTAGGGAGGGCGCAGAGCTTTTCCCAGCCCCAGGCCCCAAAACTTCTTCTCCCTTGCAGTTCCCACACTCCTCCTGCCTCCAAATGCCTGCTTACCCTGTTGGGAAATCTCTTCTCACCCCGCCTGACTTGCACTGTTTCATCTGCCTACGGATTGGATAAGCTGATAAAATGTGCTGAACGCACCAAATGGAGCCTGTTCCCTCCAACCGCTCCCCACCGCCGGCTCATCCAAACCAGCGCCGCCGCATCCAAGGCCTCGAAAATCTCTTTTGCCATTAACGCTGCAACAGAGCGTGGCATCTGCATGGCCAAAGTCAACATGAAATTTGCAGGGATTTTTGTGGTATTGAGGGCAACTTAACGACTGAAGCCCAAGGCAGATTTACTGTCACAGTTTTCAGTGAGGACTGTAAAATTCAGCGTGTTGCAAGCCGGTTGTTAACATTGGCTTTTACGCTTCCACGGTTCTGGCTTGGGAAGCGGCAGCAAACATTTCTGCATGTTGCTGTGGGACAGTGGGTAAGTGTGGGATCCACTGTCCCCCGCCGAACCCCACGGCCCCCTTGTTTTCAGCATAACCAGCTCCTCTTCCATCTTCACCGCCCTTCCGGAGGGAGGTGATGGTTTCTCCCTCCTCCCTCGGGAGGCCTTCACCGAGAGTCCCAGCTGGGTGGGAAAGGAAAGGTGGGGTTTAACCCCACAGCAGCTCCCGGGAGCCTGAGAGAGAAGGAGTCTTTCTTACTTTTTTTCCTACCAAACCATGAGGCATCTCCTACTGACCACTTAAATGAAACCAGGCTGTTTAGTCCAAGCAATTACTCATAAGCAGCATCTAATTACTTCTAGTATTTAAAGAGAAAATAGAAGAATCTCCTTGGAGTATAAACTCAGCAAGGAAGCCGCAGCTGCATGAAGCAAGCCCGCATTACCCGGACATGCACCCTCCTCCACACCACGCTGCGCAGCCGCACCCCAGCACCCCAAATCCCTGGCCCACAGGCACCCCCCGAAGCACCCAGGGGTGCAATCGCCCCTTTCTCCCCTCAGCCTTCTATCAACAACAGCATAAGAGATGGGAGCCAGCAAATATACGCCCCAATATACCATATCCATACATGCGCTGGTGCATGCACACGCTCCGGCAACAGAGCGAAGGGGGAAAACGAAGCCACGCTCCGTGAGAAAAGAGCAGGGCCAGCTCCCGGCCGACAGCTGCTCTCATCAGCAGATAAGATCAGAGGTTGGCAGAGCCACCCTCCTGCCTGGTGCGCAGCAGGCTCTCCCCATCCCAGAGACAGATGAAGTTACGGGGGAGCTGGCTGGAGCTTGCAGCTGGAGATGCCGTCAAGTCCACACCCGCTGCCCTGGCCTCCTGGGACTGGGGGGGAAGGATGAGACTCCAGCTTGGAAACCTCCCAGAGCACTTTAATCTTCTGTCTTGGTGAGTGCCTCAGGCGGCTGCTCAGAAACGCGGGCTGTCCCTTTAGTCGCAGAATTGCAAAGATCATCTTCCGAGAAGCCCCGTGCTCCCTGCCCCACGTCATGTGGTGGGAGGGATGCTGCAGCCTGGGAGGCAGGTGGGAGAGGGAAGAGGCAGCAGGGACCACTGTTTTTCCCCAGGGAAGGCCACAGGGATTGGGATCCGCAACAGATTCCCCGTGGGGCCAAAAGACAACCGGCAGCCCAAGCGCGTGGATAGGGAAGAGGCTGCAGCCTGCCTGGTGTGCCATGCCCAGGGTCGCCACCCGCCAGCACCCTGGGGGCATCCCAGGCAGCTGGAGCATGGCCGGAACATCTTCCGAGTACTGCTCCCGGGAGGTGCAGATGGTTCTGGAGCATCCTTGGCAGTGACATTGAGCTGCCTCCATCCCAGCCTTGTCTGAGTCTGGGGGGCTTCTCCACCGACCTGCATCCCCAAGCCCCAGCATCTTTGGAGCAGGACGGGCTGGCCATGCAGCTCCCTGGTGAGCACAAAGGACAGTTATGGAGCAGCTCTCCATTTTTCCAGAATTACTCTAAAACATGGGATTCACATTAGACCACCAACAGGGAGCAAGGGCGAAGTTTCTTTCCCTGCCTGCTACAGCAATTTTGGGGAGTTCCCCCCTCTTTTGGCAACAGGAATGGTTTGGTGATGCCAGCACTGATACTAAGTAAAGCTAGGCAGTAAAAAAAAAAAAGCCCCCAGCTCCTCAGCACCAGGATCCCATTTCCACCCAGCGCTCTCTCCCACCTAGGACTTCAGCAAGGGCTTTCCAAGCCTGGCTTAATCTCCAAGCTGTACTCTGCTAGCTGGGGACATCTCTGGGATTGTCCAGGGCCACTACAGCACAGGATGGGACTTTGTCACCCTCTTGTGGCTTACAAGGGCTGGCAGGCTGGCTGTGGCTTCAAGGTGGCCACAACCAAGACCCCCACTCCAGGCGAGTGCCTTCAGCCTGCTCCTTGCCCCGGCATCCCTGCTTTGGCCTTTTGCTCCCAGGGGCTTGAGGAAGCCGCTCACCCCCGGAGGATCAGCTCCCCTGGCTCTCCTGCCCTGTAAGCCACGTGTCTCGGGAGCAATTTCTTGCCCATCTGGTTCAACACCGGCTGAGGAGGACCTTCCCTCGGTTGGGACCCCCCTGCTCACCCCCCGCTCCTGGCAAGCCACTGAAAGCGTCTGCCAGTCGTTCAGACTGGGTTGCTTTAAGGCACTCCCTCCTTCCCAGTTTAGGTGGCTGGAAATCTCCTACCCAATTCCCAACCCACCCAAATCTCAGCTAGGAAATTAAGCCACACCACCCTCTAAGATAGAGGGAGATTCATTCAGCTTTATCTGAAAGCCATTTCAAGTATGTCCAGATTCCTAATGAAACTTGGATAAAACCCCAGAGATTAATAACAGCTCAGAGCTTTTTTGGATAATAGTTTTTTTCTGTTTCCAAGAGAAACATATATATGTGCTTTGGTGGAATCTCTGTGTACATTTTTTTGGCAGAAAAGCCAAAATAAATCCCTTTACTGCAATAACCCTTGAGCAAGATAAGGCAAGAATCTGTTTGTAATTCCTGTGTATTGTTGTCACATATGGATAATCGGGCATCTCTGGCCGTGCTGTCCCCTCGGCAAGACATGGAGGACAGGGACTGACATTGCTCCAGGAGCCCATCTCCACTGCCCACACCATCAGGCAGACGCAGGTCCAAGCCTGGTCCTCTCCCACCAGCCGTGTTACTTCTATGCAAGCACACATGTACATGTTGTTCCTGCATGAAATTTCAGCTTTTCTGGTACGTAAAATTCACATCAATCTGGAGAATGTGGTTGGAGACAGCATGGGACTGCATCCCACCCGAGCAGAGCCAGAGAGCCCCACGACCCACCCAGGAAGCCCAGGAGGTGACAGGGTTGGGTACCAGGAGCACAGGCTTTCCAGCCTGCTCCCTTGGCCAGCACGGTGGTCAGGTAATGGCTCAAGGGTGGTTCACTGAGTGCCCGCTCAGAGAAGGAACCCCTGGTGCTGGGAGGAGTGGGGCGTCACCCACTGCTCTGCTGGAGTTAGCTCCCACACCAGGCATGTGTTGTATTCCCTCACGGCAAAATCCCCCATCATGAGAGGGAGAGCCACCTTGAAAAGGACCCAGAGGGAGGGATGTCACTGCAGGCACCAGCAGGCATCTGCCTGTCCCGGGCAGGGCCAGGGTGTCTGGTCTGCAGCTGGCCAGGCTGGCTCGGCACCCATGCTTTTGGAGGATGAGGATGCTGTAAGCAGGACCGTCGCCCCAGCCTTGGCTGCTCACACCGCAAGCATCGGGGAGGGCTGGCACGTCCGCGGCACGAGGCAAGGCTCACACTGGATGGGGTCACCCAGGTCTCCCCTGCCCTCAGCCTCAGCCCTGCCAAATGAGGGTAGACCCTCACAGGACTTCATCTCCCTTGCAGGGTCTCATCTCCTTTGTGGGGTCTCATCTCCTTTGTGGGGTCTACCTTCCACCCGCAGCCGCTTGGACGGGAAGCCGTGCTCTTCACAACCTTCCTCCTTCTGAGGCAAGACACCTAACGAACCGGCCTTCCGTGACCGCCCAGAGCACTAACGCATCTGGCATCTGTCCACTCCCCTCCCTCAGCCGCCGTGGCTTTTTCCATCTTCATAAGCAGGGAAAGCAATCACCATAACGAACATCTCTGAAGCTCTCACCATGGCACTCAGGATGTGCTAAACAAAATAAACACACATCGAGAGCCCATTAAAGGTGGTCCCCTTGTGCCCAGCAGCCCCCCAGGCACAAGGGGGACCAGGAAGGGACACTAATGTACAAAGCAGAAACCCTCAGAAAGAAAAGGCTGAATTCTTACCTATTTTTTCCTCTTTTTTTTCCCCCTGCATTCAGATCGCTGCATCTCCACCACCAGCACACGGCTGTGCCCACGTCAGGACAGTGGTGGTAGGGGAGGGCAGTGGGACACAGCGATGCTCCTCGTGGCATACCCTCCCCTGGGCAACCATGCCCAGCCATCCTGCCCTGCAAGCTCTTCCTCTCTTTCCCAGCCTCCCAGACACAATGCAGGGCAGGGATTTTGGAGCAAACTGGCTGGCCATGGGTGGTGGTTACACGGTCAGGGACTCTGGGGCAGAGACCCCAGGGCTGGGGGCAAATGCTCCTGGTCTGGTGGGAGCATGAGCAGGAGCTGACTGTCCCAGGGTGAAGTTAGAGGACAGCCATGCCAGCAGGGCAGCTCACTGCTGAAAAACAAGCGGTCGTTCCTCCTCTCTCAGGCTCATATTGGGCCACTAAACCAGGAGCAAAGGTTTTGCTCTGCTCAAAATTGAGCCGAGAAAGCTCAGGATGCTGGAAAGGCGCAAGTCACAGTGCAGGTCCGCAGCACGACCCCAGCGTGAGCACGCCCTGCCTCTTCCCGCTCCTTCCTTCCCCTCCTTTTCCTGCTGCATGGCATTTGACTTAAAGCAGCAAAGGATGCCCGATGGGAGAAAAATAATACCCCGGACCTCTGGCTTCGTGAAGGCAAACACAGCCCCCTTCCCCTCTCCTCCCAGGTAGAGCTGCTGAAACCTGGACAAACACGGTGGAGCCGTTGTGGCTGTTGGTGTTGGCCGTGCTGCGCTGTGAGGCTGCCAAGGCTTTTAACGGGGATACGCTTACAAGTGAGAGCAAGAGCCCGGGGGAAGGCAGGGCTGGGATGGGGGTTGATTATTAATAACAGCCTTTCTGCTCACTGCATCGACGTATGTTAGATCTACTACAAAAAAATACGAAATTAAATGGCTTAATGCTGCTAGCTCTTCAGTGCCAGCACTGAATAACTGCCACACCAGTAGACACACAGGCAGTTAGACACAGCCAGAGATACATTTCCAATCTAGATTGTTAAAATTAAGCATATTGCAATCAAATTTTAATGTCACGTCTTCTGCTCGTTGGAGTTCTCAAATCTGTTCTTTCAGCTACTGAAATGAAAAGACTGTGTTATATGCTGCAGGCTTAGAGGCAACTTTTTGCCCCCACAATTAATTAGCTTGAAACTAACAGGGCTGGGTCACTACGAATTTCAGTGATGGAGCTGTTGGGATATGTGTATATATTTTAATTATTTTTCCCCCCCCACACTTCTGAGCTGTTCCCTCTCATCTGGCAGCAGGCTGCCAGCAAGTGAGTCAATATTATTCGATGCCTGCCTGATAGCTTACATCAAATGATCCCATCACCCCAAGCGAAGCCTCAGCAGTAAGTGGCCACATCACAGAAGCCTCCCTCAGCCTTGGCTCCGTGGATCCTTCCTGGCCGTGGGGCCAAGGAAGAGGCAGGCGTGGGGACACAGCCCTGCTTCGCAGGGGGACCAAGGGCTAAGCTGGAGGTGGCAGGGAGGGCTGTGCTGCGCCGGGTTGGGTCTCTCAACCGTGTTCTTGCACCTTGTGCGGAAATCCTATAAATGTAACATGGGAATTGAGTGTAATTTATAACCCCCACGACCCCAAAGGTGGTGCGGACCAGATGTTTCAAAGCAAGCTGCTGTTTTCACCAATGTTAAAGCACCGTGGGCTCAATTTTGCCTCCACAAATGTGGCTGGTTAATTAATTAATGCGACTTGAACACCCAGGTCCTGGAGGGCACCTGCCACCAAGCTGGCGCAGACGCCTAAATGACCCTGAGTGTATTTGCAAAATTGCAGGCAGAAAGCTGCCCAAGCCGCAGCAGGGCCGTGTACACAAAACAATGCCGTGATTCATCTGAGATTGCCATAACCCATCTCGTTTCATCAGGATGCTGTGGCATTTAAGATGGCATTTCCTCCCATCTGCTGTGCATTAGCAGACAAAGAAAAAGGAGGAGGGGAGAGAGAACAGCAAAACAAAGGAGGGGAGAAAAAACCGGGGTTGCTGAGTCAGACTGTTCCCAAAGCAGCTCCTTGTCCTTGCAAAGCCGGAGCCCACCGTGCCGGGCAGAGGGCACTGACACCAGCTGGGGGCAGTTTTGGCTCCAGCGCTGCCCGGGGCCTGGCTGCAGCCCAGGACGCGCTGCCCGGGCGTGCGGTGAGAGATGCTGATATGACATCGGCAGTGACTCAAAACCCCCAGAGCAGCACCTGGCAACCCCCCCTCCGCACACCCAGAGCTGAGGACTGCCAAACCAGTGGCACAAGCGAACAAATCCCCCCCTAGCTAACCACTGTTGTGGCTTTATTTGTCCTTGTGGCTTCCATTTCCTCCTCTTCTCCTTTCTCCTTTGATTTTCCATCCCCCCCCCCCCCCAACTGCATCCCTGCCTCTCCCTTCACCACCCCCCTCTCCTCTCTCTGCCTGTGTTCCCACCTCCTCCTCTCGCTGTCCCTTAACACTTCACCATCCTCCTCCTCTCCTCTCCATCTCTCTCTCGCACTCCCCCTGCCCTGGCCCATCCCCACCTCCTCCGCACACTCTCCTCCTCTCAGCCCAGGTGGCACCCCGGGGTGCTTTCCAGGAGGGAGAGAGCTTGAAGCCCTCTTGGCAGGGCACTCGGAGCAGGGAGATTCAGCTCAGCTTCTGACTCGGGCCATGATGATTATCCTCCTAAACGCGGCTTGCACTTTCAGCCAGTGGTCTGACTGGTGCGACATATCAAATTTACCTGCTGGGGGCAACAAGGGTCCTGTCCCTGGCCACCCGTCCCACCCCTTGGCTGGGGGATCCTGCTCTGGAGCCGGGGCAGAAGGAGCAATGTGCCTGCAGCTCGCGTTCTGGCTGGTATCAGCAGCCATGAAATGGGACAGGCGAGGAGCTGTGATGGCTGAGAAACAGGCAGAATGCCTTTGCTGTCGTCTCTGCTCCACCGCCGTGGTGTAAAGACCAGCAGATAGAGGCAGCAACATCCTTGGACAAACAGCTTGGGATCCCCCAGTACCTAGACCCCATAGGTGCTACGTACTGCCCTGGCATCCCTATGGGTCACAAAGTCCCTTCATTCTGCAACCCCGAACAGTCATAAGCAACCCCATACACACCAAACCAAAAGGTCAGAACATGATGGGAGCTGTGTCCCCCGCTGCTACAACACACTGTATGCCAAAAACTTACGGGTGGACGAATACATTAAATTGAAGCTTGCAGAGCAGCAAAGTGTCCCTGCAAGCCCAAGGGTCCAGCAGACGTGCCTAGAGGCTGTCAGCTCCCATCGGGCGCAGCGGGGGAAGGACAGCGCTCTCCAGCCTGCAAGCACGCTCCCTGAACCCGGGTTTGGCCCAGACACAAGCAGTCATTCAGAACGGAATAGGTGTGGACAAGTTTGACCCCGAGCAATAACCAAAGAGCATGTGAAACCAGCAGCGAGCAAAGCTCTCGGCTTGTACAGCTGAGGGCTGGGACGGGGCTGTGTGGTTATTAGCAGACGGAGCTGAGCTGGCTGCTCAATTACAGCTGTTTTATCCCCTGTCTGGATTTGAAACAGCTTCCTCCAATCTCTTCCTGACTCAGTGTCTTGGCATGGAGATTGCATACCCAAGAGGTTAGCTTTTGAAATCCACCGGGGACGTTTCACCTTCCTAAAATAAAGAGTGGGCAAAATATTTTCAGCCTCCCTCCAAAAAATGCACAAACACACACACACACACACACAAAAAGATCACTCCTTAATAAGTGTATGCTGTTGGGTCTCAGCTGGCTTTGGGCTGGGGTAGATTTTCCTATTTATAATCATGTAGCTGTTTGCTGACTGAATAGCTCTATTTATTATTTGGCATGTTTACTAACTGCCTCAAATACCTTCTCTACCTGTAATTGTGGTGCAGCATACTTTTTTTTTCCCTCCAGATTTCTTCATTCAAGTGGGTTGTGTTACTCCCCGGACCCGCGCCGCGGTTTGCTAAGGGTATTCACAGTTTGAGGGTATGAAGCTTTGGACTCAAGTGACCCTGAACTGTAGCAGACCTGCAAAGAGACATTTGGGGGGAAAAAATGGGATTGATTTTTCAAGCCATCTGCCTGTGGGCACTCAGGCCTTCAACATATTCTATCTGCCTTTCTTGAAAGCAGTCTGTCCTGAATGTGTTTCCCCCCATCTACACTCATCTAGCTTCTTTCCTTCCAAGCTCTGCTGAAATTGGTCAAAGCAAACCCTTTATGCTTTCTAGAGTACATGAACCCTGAGCCTTGGGAGAGGAGGCCTTAAAACGCAGCACAACAGGGGCTTGTTGGACCCTTGGTACCCTGACACTAGGGGAAACTAATGCACCCACTTTCCCTGGGCACCCTGGGAAGCACGGAGGGAACAGAGAGCTCTGGAGAAGCTGGCTGTACTCCTCCAGCCCAGACCCAGCCCACCGCCACCATGCCCTGCAGGACTTTGCTTGTAAGGTGAGCTGATGGGTCTGCCTGTATTGTCCCACCCCGGAAGGTTGTCAAGACCTACTCGTCCCCCTTTGTCTCTCTGCTGGCATCTTGATGACTTGCTAATCTGGTCACTTGCTCTCCTCCCAGTCCTTCTCCTGCCAGTGCTAAACGTCCCATCTGCCCTCCATTCAGACCAATCCAAACAGTGCTGTTGCAATTCCCTGCACAGCAGTGCAACATTTCTTTGGAGAGCTTCACTCTCTGCTTCTTTCCCAAGGTCTGGGCAGCACCTCCTGTAGTCACCAGGCTCCTGTCCACCGTGGCACAGGCAGGGATCGGGGTGGACGAAGGTTGTTTGGTGTTAGGATTTGTTTTTTTAATAAACAGAGCAAACGGAACGGTTTCTGGTGGTATAAAACCATTCCAGACCATGTCAAAGCAGGTCCAAATCTGTTCATCAATATACCTGCAGCAGCCAGCACCCTTGGTGTACCACAGGGGCCGAATCCCCACCACACCTCATCTTCAGAGGCCCATGAAGTCAGGTTCCCCAGGCTCTGCCCCAGGCTGCTGCTCAGCCCTGGGCCACAGCATCCCCAGGAGACGCCCTTCACCTCGCTCTGCCCCGGGATGCTTCTACCTGCCTCGTCCTCTCCGGTTAGGAGAATCGAGTCCCCAAACCAGGCCACCGGCTGATCAGACTTTCCACCTCAGGTCATCTCCGAGCAGTGGCAGTCACGCGGAGACATGGGCCTGGGCCAGCCACCCCATGGTGGCGTGTGCCACGGCCACGTTTATGCCCAGCATCAATGACCGTTTGTACAGGGGGAGGTCAGCCCCAGAAAGGACCAGCCAGGTCTGCGTTTCATTTACAGGAGCTGTAAAACTGCCACCTGGCCAGTGGCTTTATGGCTTTGGATGATGCCGGTGTCAAAGACGCTTGGTGCCAGAGCCAGCTGGAGCCGAGACAGTTTTATATTTAATCTTGCCTATAAATGCAAATAGAGGGTCTGTATTTTGAGCAAGCGACAGGCACACCACGGACATTACTAAACCTTCCAAAAATAAACCTCTGCCAAAGCGAAGGCAGCCAGATTTTTCCTGGAAAGTACTGGGGTGGGGGGCATTGGGGCAGCCCCTCTGCCCCAGGGCCCCTCTCCAGCAGCGGCTCCGTGTCAGGAGCGCCTGCTGTCCCCTCCCTGTTTGCTTGTTTTAGCCCAATAAATGCCTGAGCAGCTCCTCGGGGCAGCTCCACGCTCGCCCAACGCTAAAGCGGCCCCGCGGGCTGCTCTCCGCAGCGCTGTGGCAGCCAGGCCTCCCGTCTTCATGGCTGGAAAACTGAGGGGATGCTGCTGGAGCAGTCACCGCCCTGCCCGCCGGTCGGTTAGCGGCCCGTCCTCCCTGCTGCCCCCCTCCTCAGCCCCATCTCGCCCCGTTCCCCGCGGGGGGCGGAGCGGCTCCCGAGCCCGGCCGGGGCCTGGCCATGAGGGGACCCCCCCCCCGCCCAGCACTGCATTTCCCAGAGGGCCGCGCGGCGGAAGCGGATGTGACGTAGTGGCCGCGCGGCACGCGGCGCCCGCAGGCTGCGCCGAGCGGGCCGCCGGGGGGGGCCGGGGGGCAGCACCTGCTCCGCGGCGGCTACGCCCGGGCGGCCCGCGAGCTCCAGGCGCAGACCGGGCAGGTAACGGACAGCAAGGCCCGGGCGGGGCGGGGGCGGCGGGGCTGGGGGGCGGGGGGCGGGGCGGCCCCGGAGCGCGGGCCTCGGGGAGGCCGGAGGGCCCCGTCCCCCGTGCTCCCTCCCGCCCGCGGGCCGCCTGGGCCCGTCCCCGGGCCGGGCCCCGGCTGAGGCCGGCAGCCCGCCGGAGAAAGCCGTCCCGTACCGGGGGGCAGCTGCTCCCCGAACACGTGTTGCTGCGGGTGAGATCCCGCCGGTGCCGCCGAGGGGAGGACGCGGCCCTGGGTGCAGTGGGCCGGGCCGACGGGGAGGGGGCTTTCCTGGGGGCGGGTGTGCGGCGAGGACACGTTCCCGGTTTTTTGGGGCTTCCTGGAGCGGCCTTTGCGGTCGCTAGTTCTGTCAGGTGGTCATGTCCTGAAACGTGGCCAATGCCTGACGTGTGTTCCCTCTCCTTTCACAGAAATTGCTCCCTTCCCTCTCGACCTCTCTCGAGGACATCTTTACCCACTGGGAAAAGTAAGTGAAAGGAGGAAATGTCTGTCAGATTCCAGGCTGTGTTAACATCCAGGCTGCCTGGCACGTGTGATCTTTATTTGCTGGAATTTCCCATTGTCAGAATATTTCTGATGATAACTCTGCTTAGCAGACTTTCCTCCTAGCCTCTGCTATCAGACCGATTCCTTCAGGTGCTAAATATTACTTTGGTTTAAAATTTCCTGAGCTTGGAGATAAGTTGTTACTCTGGTTTTGAGCTGTTCTTGCCGGTTGGGGTTAATACTGGAGTGTTGTGAGGCTCAGAGTCGTGCTTTGCTGGCAAAAATCTTTTCCCCAGTTCTGTTTCACTTTCTTTTTAAAGCCATGTGCTTTGCAAGAATATTGGCGCAAGAACAGTGAATTTGGGCAGATGCTGAAATGCCGAGGCTCTTACAGGGACTTGAACCTTGGCATGGATCACATATCTTCTGACTCGGAGGAAGTCTCTTGGTTTCAGCCTGTCCTTTCAAGTCCTTACATGTTCAGCCCAATGCTATTTATTCCACCTTCATCCGACATGAAGGTCTGCAGCGTGGAGGCTTCCCATCTGCAGGGTGCTGTGGTGTTTGTGCCCACCCTGCGTGCCGCTCGCTTTGGTTTGATGCCGAAGTGCAGCAGTGCAGAGAGCAGTCTGCTGGCACCTGCAGAGCCAGGTTATCAGGGAGTCGGTGGAGCTGGGCTTCTGTGCCCATGTTGAGGAGCGCTGGAGCGAAGATGCTCCTCAGTATGGCTGTGCCAGCAGCCTTGGGAAAGTGGCTGCTTCAAGGGTGTCTTCTGCTAGAAGGCATCGTGCCTTGGTGCTATCCCAGTTCTTGCGCTTGTGTCTCCGTTATTTTCTTACTTGAGCCGGAGAAAGACTGGATCTAGGCGAGGGTGTAGCAGCATAGAAACAGGCTTGCAGTTCCCCTCTGTAACATTTTATTGCTCTCTTGGGTATTAATGGTGACCTTTTTCTGTGCTGGTTATCCTGGGTGCTACAGCAAACCCTCCCAACACTTTTAAAGCTTGTGGGGTGGCAGGGCACTGTCATCATGTTTCATTCCCTTTTCTGTAGTGTCACCCTTCTGTTGTGGTCCCACCCCACAAGAATGCTTTTTATTCCTGGTCCCCCGACTTATGCCTGGTTTGAAGTCACAGTGTGGGATGTAGTGATCAGTAGTTGTGTTTATCCAGAATGTGCCCTGCCGAGCCGGAGTGCTCCCCTGTGGGTGAGCTGTGATTCTCACGTCTTGTCACTTCATAGGCTTTTGGCCTGAAAATGCCTTTCCTTTGACTGTGCTGCAGCTCTTGCCCGTCTAACTGAGGCCATCCTTGGTGCTCTCCTTCAGAAATGCCTTCAAAGTGAATTTAACAGTTGAGATT
Organism: Gorsachius magnificus; assembly: GCA_034008185.1. Classification (NCBI taxonomy): domain Eukaryota; kingdom Metazoa; phylum Chordata; class Aves; order Pelecaniformes; family Ardeidae; genus Gorsachius; species Gorsachius magnificus. The sequence continues at coordinate 14,647,949 of CM067093.1, read as the reverse complement.
TTGAGTTATTTAAGAGTGGCCTCCCTCCAGGGCTATGCTCAGCCTCAGAGGATGCTGGGAGGGGGCGGAGGGATGCCTGGGGGCAGGGGGAAGCTGGACCCTCTCAGCCCCAGGAGCAGCCAAAGCTGTGCAGCCCTCAAATGCTCTGGGCTGCTGTAGGGTCAGCACCTGCGGGCGCTGCTGTTTTCCCCTGCACAGTATCCCTGAGCCCCTGGTCACTCATGACAAATTCTCACAGTCATCTCTGTTCTGCTGTCAGCTGCTGCTGAATCAGGAAGGCATTGCGGTACGGTAGCTGTCTGCGTGGCTTGCTCTATTATTTTATTAAAAGGATTATTAGAGTAGTTAACAGGACTTTGTAATAGCAAATGTGCCTTCGGCTTAGCCTGCTTGCAAAAAAACTTGCCGCCACAGCTATGCTACCAAAACGCTCTGATAGTAAGCACAGTTTTACTGGCCAAATTGTTAAACTAATCTTATTTTTAAATCAGATGAACAAATAAGCTAAAATGGCACAAAAGTGAGGGGGTTTGCCTATTATAATTGTGTGTCTCGAGGCTTAGAAGTGTTACATGTGTGAATCACACGGATATGTGCCCAGCAAATGTTATCCTCCTAATAAATTGAATGTATTACCCGTGTTTTCATTTGAAAATTAAAGGTAACTAAGGCTACATCATCTGTTCTGGTACAGGTAGGATTCAGAACATTCTGAAGAGACGTCTTTTTCCAGCTTAATGTTTTAATACAATTGAGTAGCTTAAGTGTTTAATGTGGCCCCTTCCTCCCCTTCTTTCAACTTGTCTTCCATAGGTCCAGCCACTTCCTTTCTTAAATCTCTCTGCAACCTGCCTCTTCTGTCCTTTTGAGTTCAAATGCCTTTTGCAGCCTTTAGATTCACTTCTCCTGGCCTTGTGGAATACCAAGACCCATTTGGGAATCACTGCCCTAACCCTGGGACTGCACTTATTGACTGTCTGGCTATAGCTGCCTCCTGGAGACAGAATTTGCTCTGTAGGATGCCTTTGCTCTGTGGTGAGCACCAGCCTGACCATATAAGTTTTTACTTTTCTGCTAAAGTGATAAAGAGTCTGCCTAAGACACAGGGAAATAGGTCTATGTTCACTCTCTTCTCAGAGTATCATGGGGATGTGTTGCTCTCAGGAGTTGCCTGAGGAGGACCAGAGATGTCCCTTGCAGGTTAGAGAAGTGTTTCTCCCCACCTCCTTAGGAGCTGTAGAGGAGTGACACCGCATGTCCTTAGGCTGGAGCCTGATCTGAGAGTGGATGAATAATTGTATTCTAATTTGTTCAAGATTTTTTTTTTCCCTATTTTGACACAAATTCTGTTTCTTCAGAACTCCCTCAAATTCCAGGAAAAGAAAGGTGAGTGAGGAGGAGGTAGCCATCCCAGAAAAGATCAGAGTTCCCGATCCTGTGAGCAGCTCTGAGAGCTCAGAGAAAGAAGAGGATGAGAAAGAGAAAGCAAAAGCTGCAAACGGTAGGAGCCTTTCATCTCCCTGGAGCTGACAGAGTAGGACTGGAGGCTTGTGTAGGAGCAGCCTGACATGCTTGGCTAGAGCAAATGTTTGTAAAGTGATGGCTATTCCCTTGTGCTCTTAGAAAAATAGGACAACTAATTCAGCACCCCCTTCTCATGCAGAGTTTCTGAGGAGCACAGATGTCTGCTGAAGCTAGAAAAAAACTGTTATGATTCATTGGGAAGGGATGGGCGTTGTTGCTTGGATAAAGCCTTGGGAACCTAATGCTGCCTGGTGTGGAGCACCTTCTACTTGGTCCCACGCGTGTGTAGGGCCACCAAAGGCAGGCCTGTTTCATGGATGAAGGAAGGACTTGTTAGTTGGTCTAGAAAGCCAGGGCCCCCTGTCTGAGGTGGGGATAGATCCCTGGTGCAGCTGATGTGGGAGGCATTGGCTTGCGTAGTCTAACAAAAACCAATGTGTCTGATATGTTGTGGCTCAGACTCATCTGCTGGAGACCAGACCTTGGAAACATGCAGATTTTGGCAGGTTCCTTGTCTTGGTGGTGGGGAGAAGGATGGGGTGGAGGAGCAAAGCCCTTGCCTCTTGCAAGGACAGTGGCAGTGGTGTTGGGGCAGGTGTGGAGATGGGACCTTGGCCCTGCCTGATGGGGCCCTCGTGCAAACCAGAGGCCATCTTGATGTGAGAGATACACTCACACAATTTCTCCATGGCTCTCTTCTGTGCAGCAGCCAGCCTTTCCCTGACCACAAACTCGGGAGTGAATGTAGAAAGCAGTGAAGATGATGTCTCCTCATCAGAAGAGGAGACACCAGCTGGAAAAAGTGCAATTGCGGTAAGGCAATTCTTCTCTTGGCTTTGAAGGCTGATAGTGCTCTGAGGCCAGCACTGTCCCAGACTCCTTGGCATGTGTAGAATTGTGGGCTGGGGTGGCATTCATATTTAAATGACCCACCTATGCTGGTAGAAGCCTTCTCTTAGATATCTGTCCCCCAAAGTGCTTCCCTAAAGATCTCTATGGCTTGCCCAGATGGCCAGATTGCTGTTTAAGGTACATTGTGTGCAATTTAGCCCCTCATCTGTCTATAGGCTTCTAATTTCTTTTGTTTCCTGCAGGTGACACCAGCTGTGGTGAGCGGCAAAGCTGCCAACTCCCTGCATTCTCCTAACAAAGCCACTGCCCCAGCAGGCAAAGCAGCAGTGCTCTCTGCTGCAAACAGAACTGTGGTCTCAAATAAGCAGCAGCCCAATGCACTAGCTGCGCCTGCAGCTCCAGCCAAGGCTGGGCAGAAACTGCCCACTCCTGGGAAGTCTGGTCATGCCGCAACCGCCGTGGCCAAAGTAGGTCAAAGCAAAGCACCAGTAACGACCAAAGCACCAGAAAGCTCCAGCAGCAGCTCCTCATCAGAGAGTGAGGAAGAAAAAGAGACGCCGACTGCGAAGGCTCCAGCCCCCAAAGTGGGTAAGGAGCCTGTGGGGTGTGGTAAATGCATGTGTGCTCCAGCTTTGCTGCGAATCAGGTCTGAGCCGTGCCTTCAGCGTGTTCCTGTCAGCTCCCTTGCTGGAAAGCTCAGAGCGATGCTTGTTCCTTGGGGAGACTACGAGAATACTGCAAAGCAGCCAGCTCCAGAGCTCTGTGGGATGAATCCAGCATGCTTGCTCTCATTTCAGGCAGCAGATTCTGTGCTAAGATGTCTGTCTGGCAGCACCTAGCACTACAGGGTTGGAAATAACAGCGTAGCTTAGCTGGAGGAGATGCAGTACTAATACTGCAGATGCTTTCAGCTTTTTGAAAAGGCACTGCAGCATCTTCTCTTTATTCCCAATTGAAAAGTGATTTTTTTTAGGTTTTGAAGTCTTTAGGGAAATCTTTTACTGCTTTGAAGTGTGTGTGTTGGGGTGGGGGAGTGAGGAGTAGATTATAGAAGCGGTCCTGAATACGGTCTGAATACGGTCCTTCTCTTGGCTCTTTTGCAGAGGAGGCCCAGCAGGCTGGGTGCCCCTGCAGGGAGCGGTGTGTGGCTGGGAAGTTCCCCTCAGGGTCAGAGGGTGGCCAGGAAGGATTTCCTATCCCTACCTGCACTTGGGGGACTGGTGTTCATGGGCCAACATTTGTCTGGAGAAGCTGTTCCCAGCAGGCTGGTGATGCTTTCAGTGGGGCTAGGCCCTCTTCCCTGCAAATCCCCTTAGCCCTCTCTGTGGCTTGTTTTGTTTTCCTGACTTCAAAAGCTGCATTAGCATCACGCTCTGGGAGCTCAGAGCAGGCAGCAGCTGTGACATCGCCTTGCTTGTGTTTTCAGAGCTGAAGCAGGCAGCTGGGGCCACTGAGAGCAGCAGTGAGGAGGAATCAAGTGATGAGACATCCTCTGAGGAGGAGCTTGCAACTCCAGTGGTCCAGGTAACCTCTCCAACGCAGGGTCCTTGTCTCTAGGAAATCACTTCCCTTCAAGGAGAGAGGAGGTGCTGCAATGCTGTAGTTTGACAACACCCCCTTTCCTGGGTGTGTGGGATCCCCCAACCCAAGGCCAGACAAACATGCTGGGTGGCTGAGAGCCCCACTAACCCCTGCCAGCATCAATCATTCCATCCCAGTTCCTCCTAGTCCCTGAAGTTGACGGAGATCCTTTGATGTGTAGGAGGTGATTGGTGTGCAGCTCCATGGATGTAGTCAGGCAGTTTGTGGAGAAAGCGGCTTGCTTCAGATGCTCTGCAGCCCATGGGTCTGAACAAGCTATCCTGGTCAGAGTTGACAAGGTAGCCTTCAAAACAGATCCCACGCAGTTACAGCTCTCAACCGGTTTCTTCTGAGATGTTACCTGATTCTCCTCTTCCCTTTTGTTCCCCCTGTTCCCAGGCAAAACCAGCTGTGAAAACAGTGCAGGGTAATGCAGCACCTGTGAAAAGTGCACCTGCTGCTCCAGCGTCCCTCAAGAAGAACACGGTGAGGCAAATGGCACTGGCACCAAACCAGGCCAAACCCTTGGCCACAACGGTTCCTGGGGCTGCAAAGCCCGACGACACATCAGAGAGCAGCGACTCATCAGACAGTGAAGATGAGGAACCTTCCTCAGTAACCCAGGTGCGTCTGTCTGAGATTCTGTCTCTTCTTGCACACCTCTGCAGGGCTCTTTCATTGCAGGGAAAAGAAAATTCTGTAAATGTACATAGCGTATAGCAAAGTCATGTTGGGGGTGGGAGGAAAGAGGCACGGAGTGTTTAAAGGCACTTCAATGTCTTTGCTCTGAGCTTTAATCAAGCCACTGTGCCTTTCTCAAAAACAAAAAAAAAAATCCATCAGTACTTCTAAATAAAAAACCCCCAGCATTTCTTTTCCCACCTGAAGAGGCAAATTGTCACAGCTGAATTTGCCTCTCAGCTATAAATTGCAGTAAATAGTGTCTAATTTGTCAAACTAGTGCAGCTTAGCTTCCCTGCTGCGGAGAGTGCAAAGTGCTGCAGTGTATCTCACTGGAGGGGACTGGTAGCATCAGCGGGCTGATGAAGAATGTCTGGTCTTGCTTTCTCATCTCAGGAGACTATCCCCACACAGCCAGATGAAAGGATGTCTTGTGTCCTGCCAGTTGCTAATCTTCCTTCAGCATTTGCTTTTCCCAGGGGGCTCTGAAATCTCTTCCCTTGATTACAGTCTGAGCAAATGAATTATGTTGCTGTGGGATTTGACTTGTTTCACACTTTTCTTGTCTTGTCCAGGCAAAGCCACTTCCAAAATCGTCCCAGGGCATCCCATCCCCAGTGAAACCTATACCAGCAGCATCACTTTCCGGCAAAGCAGCTCCAGCAAAACCACTTCCGCTGTCCCAAGGGAAGCCAGCACCAAAACCAGCAGTGCCAAAGCAGGCCAAAACCACACTGGGAAGGACTGCTGCTCCCACGAAGCCTGCTGAAAGTACAAAGCCAGCAGAGAGCTCTGACTCCTCTGGCAGTGAAGAGGAGGATCTCCCTGTGCCTATCAGCCAGAAGGTAGGTGATGCCCCATTCAGCTCAATGCCGAGGGATAGGATATGCAAGACAATTGTTTAGCCCTTAAATGCTACTACTGAGCTCCTTGAAACACCAATAGCATATAGTATGTTGTATCTCAGTCCCTCGGAGAGGAAGATCTTTCTTTCTAGTTGGAAACAAGTATAGCCTAACTCTTCTCACCCGGCCATACCAGAGGAGGGTGGGGGGTAACCTGTGTGATACTGGCTGTTCCACTCCACTCATGTCTTGCCCCTCTGGAGTGGGCCTTGTGTGCGGTGTCACAGATAGCTTGGTCTTGGCCCTCCTGTGAGGGTTTGTTTAGACCTCTATTGAGAGAAGGACCATGAACTCAGGCTAAACTCAGACTTAGGTGGCCGAACTCATAGGGAAGCAAATCCCTTCCTGAGAGCATCCTTAGGCATCTTTCTGTGTTGGGTCTGAGCTGCAGGGCTCTTCAGAAAGTACCCTGAAAGCAGTGTTTTGGAGATGGCAGCTATTATCTGCAAGGGAGGAAGGGAAGCCGGGGGTAGAGCTTCACGTGTCCTTGTAAGGAGGCTCTTTGTCAACACGTCCTTTCACTATTGACAGGCAGGAGCCGGAGAGGCTCTGCATTTTTGTCTTTATAGCCTTGGTCTGCTAAGGTGGGTGGAGGGGGACGCATCTCTAACAGTTGGCTCTGTGCTGCTCTCTTCCTGCGTGATTATATGTGAAGATTCAGCTCTGGGTGGCAGGAGCAGCTATTCTGATAGCTGTGCCGTGGGGTCCTGCTGTAAAACTACTGAGACTCGTCGGTTCTAGCAGGGTTGTAGATGAAGGACACGCTGGGGTAGGTTTGTTTCCCCTCAGTGTTGATTTGATGCTGCCAGCAGCAGGTAGCCATCTTGCCGACAGCTATTTAACCACTTCAGCATCTTCCTGCTTTCAAACTGGCGATCACCCCTCAACAGCCACAGTCAGCAAGGAAGAGCTTGTCATCGAGGGAGCTCTATTTTTGCCGAGCAGGCTGTTTCTTCCCATATTAGTAGCCTACAGGCAGAGACCATGAGTGAAGTCTGAAGATAAACCATTAGGCTTAGCTGTGTCCACAGTCCTGTCCTCCCAGTCAAACTCTTCTTAGCTCATCCTCACCATCTGCTGCTTGGGCATATGCTAACCACTGACTTACTGTATCCTGCAACTTCCTCTGGCTTCTGTGCAAGATCCAAACAGATACAGAGCGTTGGAAGCTGCTTCATCTTTCCCTGTGGGGGTGGATTAGCACAATTAAAATGAACATCATGCCTAAATTGAACTGCTTAATTGGTATGTTTACCCTTGAAGACTCAGGAATATTTAGTCAAAGAAGTTGACAAGGTGTTTGCATATTTTGGGAGGGAAGGATGGTGATGGGGGACAGTCTGGACTGACCTTAAAGATGCTGTGAGCTGCTTTTCTTTTGAAACTACTAATTTTGCTCTGCTGCTTCTTTTCCTGGATGTTTTGGGATTAAGATGGCACTTGAGCCCTCTATGGACAGGCTTTGGCTTCTGCTTACCAGGACTGGGTGCGAGATGTTCATACATGTGTGTGTTGAGAACCTGCCTCTTCCTTGAGCATCCCAGGAAAACCCGTGCAGGCTGCACTGGTAGAAGTTGTGCCTGCAAGTTTTTCTCTTGGATTGCAGGCCCTGTGAGGAGAGGCCAAATCTCTCAAGAGATGGAGGGTCTCTTTCCCTCCCTGAACCCTGTCCCTGCTCCCTTGCAGGTGACAGCTGTACCTCTGCTGTGTTGTGATGCAGCTGAGATACCTGTCCCAGTCCTGATATGCTGGTTGTGCTTCCGTGGTGTGCAGGCAGCAATGGAGTGTGATTGTTAGAACGTGCTCGACGCACGTGGCTCGGTGTTGTTTCCCCCTCTTGTCATGCAGCGCTGCATGATGCAAACGGCCCAGCGGAGTGGCAGATGGGTTGTGCGGGAGCTGAGTCATCACACTCGCACCGAGCCACAGGCAGCTCCTGGTTTGGGGGCTGGAGAGGGAGCAGGAAAAATGATTTCCTCTTGAATTATTTTCCTCCTCTCTTGAGTTACTTCAGTACCTGTGACTTAAGTTGTCAGGAGCGCTCTGCCTGCATTACCCTGTTCCCTGGTGTAACTCAGACATGCTGCTGGCCTGATCCCACCTGGGGCCAGGCTATAGGACGTGGTGGCTGTCAGCCATTTGGCAGTGACTGAGATGAGGTGGATGGAGGGACCTTGGCCTCTTCCCAGGAATATCTGAGGAGCCCTGAGGCTGTGTAAAGCTTATGGTGGTTTCTCTGTTGTCCTGGTTTTGGCTGGGATAGAGCTAATTTTCTTCACAGAAGCTAGCATAGTGCTGTGCTTTGGATTTAGTGCTAGAAGAATGTTGATAACACGCTGTTTTTAGTTGTTGCCAAGTAGTGCTCAGACTGTTCAAGGACTTTTTGAGCTTCTCCTGCTCGGCCAGGTGCATAACAAGCTGGGAGTACAGCACAGCTAGGACCCAAACTGTCCAAAGAGCTATTCCATACCATATAACGTCATGCTCGGGGGGGGGGGGGGTTGGTTTAGTCGGTCGGTCGGTCGCGGGGGGAGTGATCGCTGCTCGGGTACTGATCGCTGCTCGGGACGGGCTGGGCATCGGTCGGCGGGTGGTGAGCAATTGCATTGTGCATCATTCGTTTTGTATATTCTGTATATTTTGTTATCATTCTCATTATTACTATTATTATTATTTTCTCTTATTAAACTGTCTTCATCTCAGCCCTCGGCTCTAACCTTTTTCCCCTTCCCGATTCTCTCCCCCATCCCACTGAGGGAGGGGGGGGAGTGAGCGAGCGGCTGCGTGGTGCTGAGTTGCCAGCCGGGTTAAACCACGACATCTGTGGATGCTGTTACGTTCTTTCTGTGTCAGGATGCCTCTGTACGGCAGCTCTTTCCCAATCTCTTGCTAAGTTAGGAAATGAAGCAGCCCTTGCACTGTGCGTCTGAGTAGGGGGAGAAGCCAGTTCCATTGCTATGAAGGTCTTAAAAGTGAGCAAGTGTGGTCTGATCTTGGTCGACTCTTCCCTTGCACAGCACTGCTTGGGACGGGAGAGAGAAGAGCTAGTGCGTTCAAGTAGAGCGTGTGAATTCTTGTGTCTGCTTCAAGTAGTTCTCTCTCTTCAGCACTGCAAATCTGGCCTGTCTCCTGGAGATAGTGACTCACTGGTATCAAAACAAAACAAGACAAGTGAGGTTTGCAATCCCCCCCCCTCCCCAAGCGCTTGTAGAGGTTTCTGTTTCTCTAAGCAGAGTCAAAATGTGCTTGGCTTGTTCGCAGAGCTGTTCTGTGATGGGATAAACATGCAGATGCTGTTGTCTGTTTAGTGTTTGGCTTGGAGATGATAAACACTGCCCCAGTGGCAGCCCTCGGTGGATTTGTGCCAGGAAGCACGGTAGGATCTGTCCTCCCGAAAGGATGTTAGGCTGGTGCTCTCTGCTGCTGGCCAGGAGCAGCCCCCGGCTAGACTGGTGCTGCTGAAGTTCTCCGGGTCCTCTGCTGCGGCGCTGAGAGGGTATCGCTGCGATAGCAGCATGGCAGGGGCTGTGCAGCTGGGCAGGAGTCTCTCTTCCCTTTTTGCGGGAGGCCTGGAGACGGAGCGCTGAAGTGGGCTGCCATCGCGTGCGGGTTGGATGGGGTCTGCCTGCCCTGGCAAGCATGATGTACTCTTTGGCAGAGCAGCCCGGAGATGAGCGATGAGCAGAGTAAACTGAGTGGGCGCAGAGCACTGCAAGCCTGGAGAATATCTGCAGGTGGTGAAGTTACCGGATCTCTCTTACCCTCCTCAGCATGCAGGAGGGGTGTCTGCAGCCCTCGGCCCAAGGTGGGAGAGGGGCTGGGAAGATCATCTCACCTGGCAGTTGTGTATCTGGTGCTGCAATAACTGAGGCTTCCTGGTGCTGACACACCCGTTGCTTGGGGCAGCGGCCCATGGCCTGTTCTGGGAGATCAGAATGGTGATGGGTGCTGTAGAAAGGCACAGCCCAACTGAGTTCCTGGGGGTTTTTTTGTTGTCTGGAGATTTCTAAATTCTTAAACCTGTTGATAGATCAGTTTCCAAGGTGCTCAGCCATATCTTGGGTCCTGGTCTGTCTGCCCTCTGTGTCCCCAAACACTTGCGTCAGCCCTGTGTCTGTGCTGAGCTCTCCTGCAGCTCTAGGATGTAGCTGCTCCGATACTGTCTCTGAATCTTGCAAGTGTTTTGGCACAAGGCTTCCCAGCTCCTACTGATTCCCCAAGCTGGGAGGAGGTCGTGCTTAAATGAGAGGCTTCCTTGGAATGGGGGTCTCAGCATGGTGGTGCTTCTCCTGCACTCAGGCTCCTGTCCAGCCAGTGTCTTGGCCTCAATAAGGAATTTCTGTTCTGAGCTGATGAGCACTGTTAGCCCTGCATGCTCGTGTGGTAAAACACACTTGGGCTTCCTGTCAAAAGCATATTGCTAAATACAGTGCTATGTCTCTTCAGCAGCTCAGTCCAGGCAGTAACTGAAGCCCCTTCCAATCTTGACACGCCAAGGATAGAGTGAGTGTTAGTAACAGCTGTGTTGGGGTAAAACAAAACCCAACTTGAGCTGAAACTGCTCTTAAACTCCTAAACAACACCTGTACTAATACTACATTTCTGGGCCTGTGTGTTTTTTTTTTGTTAAGAGGATAACAGAACAGCCTGGGCCTGTTCCCAACCTGAGCCAGGCTGCTAAAGCTGGGTTGCCTGAAAAAGCAGTGGGAAGCACCTTGAAAAGCCAGGCCTCAGAAAGTGAGAGTAGTGACTCATCTGACAGCGAAGAGGAGTCCCCTGCAGCACAGACACAGCCTCCGCAAGCTGGTAAGTCTCCTGGTAGTGGCCAGGATGCCTCACCTGCATCCTCATGGGTTTCCTTCTCTCTCCTGTACGTGGAACAGCCCTGTCTGTTGTGACAGCTCCTGATCTGGAGAGCCACAGAGAGCAACTCTCTCTCATGGTGACAATCTCTTATGCTTTTCCTGCAGTGAAAACCAATGCTGTGCCCCAGGCTACAAATGTGAAGAAGGCACCAGCTCCAGCACCAGCCCCAGCCCCTCAACCTGTGGACAGCAGTGATGATTCCAGTGAGGAGTCGGATTCAGAAGAAGAAATAGTCCCCCCTTCGCAGGTAAGGAGCTGCTGACCTGCTGGGTGCTGTTAGTCCTGCAGGCTCAGGAGGTCTCAGAACTTGTGAGGTAGTAGTTGGGTGGGTGATGAGTGGTGCAGAGGAGCCCTCCTGTTGGCTGGATCAGGTTTTCTTGGCAGCATCCCTGGGTCTCACTGACCCAGGCTCTCGGCCGCAGCAAGCTTGCAGTGTGTGAGAGCAGTGGAGGGTGTGAATGTTTTGGCAGGAACACGAGTAGACACACGAGCCCAGACCTCCTCTGGGACTCTGTCTCCTTTGCCCTACTCCAGGGAGTTAGACTGGAAAAGCAGCCAAATCCTTGCAGGCAGAGACTTTCCATGAGCTGGGTAGCTCCAAGGCAATCCGCCCCCCGTTTTCTCCCAAACCCCTGGGAGCGGCTGGAGCTCTCTGGACTCCCCCTCCGCCAGCCTCGGGAGGCTGGAGGGATCTGCCCTGAAGGGTAGCACAGTGGCCTTTCAGCCAGAGGAGCCAGACCCCTGCCTTGGAGAAGGGAGGTGACCCCCCTATCTGTGTAGAGACACTGCTGAGTGTCGTGGAGCCAATCCCAGCTCTCTCACCTGAGTCTTATCCTGTCTCCATGCCAGTCCCACAGGGCTGGGGCTGAGCTCCATAGAGCCTGAGCTGCCTTGGTGTGAAGCTAGCTTGGGTGTCTGCACCTCTGCTGCAGTTTGAGCCCGAGAAAGAAACCACCTGAAGCAGCCTTGACTGAGGAACGTGGCTGCCGTTCCTATGTGGTGGTGGCTTAGTGGCCAGGTGCGCTTTTTGTCCCGCACATATGCGTCCCCTGGCTGGCCAGCGCCCTTGCTGGGAGACGGGAATTACGTGCGCTCAAGGATACGCTTCCCCATGTTGGCCTGGTGCTGTGGCCAGTGGAAAGCCTGTCTCCCCCAGCTGGTGGGCAGGCAGCCAGCCTGAGCAGTCCTTGATTAAAGTGTGTTTATAGTACCAAGATTGTATAAAATAACGCAGTTGCTGTAACTTGAGCTTGGTGCAAGATGGCTGAGAGCTCACGTCGGATTGGTGGCTTCTGCATGGCAGAGCGTTGCCTTTCTGAAGGCCAGATGTTGTGTGAGGGAAATGTCAGCCCACAAAGGCCCAGCTTGTCAGAGATCTGGAGAGGGACGGCTGCTCACATAGCCTCGTTTGTAACACAAACCAGGAGGCTGAGCACTCCTTCGTCGCTTCTGCTCCCTCCTCTGCTGGCATTTGTGTCTTGGACCTGATGTCAGTGTCTGATTTCCATGCCCCTGGCTCTACTATTTTTAACCTGTCTTACGTGTAGTTTGATGGGAGGTTTCAAATGTGAGGCAACAAAATTGCTTCTTGTTAACTTGCCCTCTAATCTGTGGCTTGCTTGTGGACCTGAAGGGAGTTTTGCCCTGTGGTTGGTGTCTTTGCTTTATCTCTGTTGCCAATTAACTCTTGATGTGTGATTTTTTTTGTTTGTTTGTTTTTAAGAGTGCAGGAGACATCCTGGAGTCCAAGTGCCCGCTTTGCAAAGTAGGGTTTGCAGCTGCAGTCTTGCTGGTGCTGCAGTGGATAGGGATTTAGGCAGTGGAAAGCTTTGGGCACTCCTGGGGTGCTGGCCCTCATTCTCTGCTCCTGGCTGTGCCAGAGGCCCCACTCAGGGGCTCGCAGGAGATAGAGCTGGCCTGTAAAGGGGAAAAAAAAATAAATATGAGCTTTGGTGCTGTGCTGAAAATGGTAGAAGGGCTCAGGAGTTAGTGGTGGATTGGTGTATGCTTCTGTCTCTTTTTCCCTCCAAGTTGTGCTCTGTTCTGATTTTCTTTCTCGTTTATTTTAGAGTCTGTCCCAGCAGAACATCAAAGCAACCAAGGTTTCAAGTGCAGTGGCTGCCAAGGCTAATGCCACGCTGCCTTTGGGGAAGGGGATAAAAGCGCCTACTGTCCCTCCAGTTAGCAGAGTGTCTGAGAGCTCGAGTAGCGATTCCTCAGAGCACAACGTGCTGGCAGGAGAGGTAATGACAGAGGAGACTAAAGTGGGGAGCTTCCCTGGGGAGAGTGGGCTGATGAGTGTGCTGGAGTATGAGGCTGGTGCCATGTCCCCAGCTGAGGGATTGTGTCCTTGGAGGTGGGCTGAGGAGGGCTGCTCTATTTTAACCCCTCTTACCGCACCATAAGGTGAGGTAGATGAGCAGAGGGTAGCCCTGGTAGCTTTGCTGTTCCTGCCTCCCAGCTGGCTGGCAGGTTTCTTTCTCCTTTTGTGATAGCAGTGCCCTGTACAGTCAGGAGTTGTCTGCTTGGTCACAGCTGCCTGCTTCATCTGTGGGCTAGGGGGAGATGGGGATCTCTGTGAACTGTGTGAGAGGTTCTTGGGCTAACCTTGACATGAATTGGAGCAGTGTGCATGAAGAAGGGCTGAGGTGATCCAAGCTCATCTGCTCTGGGCTACTTCTTACAGTTCATGGGCATGAGCAGTTATCCTTCTCTCACATGCATTTCATCTTCCTCTCTCCAGGCCCCCACTCCTCCTTGCCTAAAGCAAACGGTTCCTGTGGGAAAAGCTCCTTCAGCAAACACTGCTGACCCTCAGGCTGCTTCGCTCCTGGGAAGTCCCATCGCCAAGTCAAGGAAGCCAGTCCTGCAGCCAGTGCAGGATGCCCCGCTGAGCCAGGCCACGCTGCCCACCCAGGCAGAGGAGACCTCAGACAGTAGCAGTTCCTCAGACAGTGACGAGGAGGAGACATCCAAGCAGCCCCCCAAACCTGGTCAGTTCTACCAAGAAGATGCTGTCAGTGCCGGGCCAGACCAGGGTGGGAACAGCGTTTTGTTATCCCGTGGGAGGTGTGTCACCTTCGTGTAGTAGTTGGAGAGGGGTTCCTCCAGTGTGGCAGAGCACTCGCCTTTGGAGGCAGTAACTGTGCTGGGTAGGTGAGTTCAGCCCCAGGCAGCAGTGGTGGGTTTAATGGGATGAATTCTGCTCCTCCAGCAGGCTCACTGCAGAAACCAGGAGTGACCCAGCCAGCCCACAGCTCCTCCTCAGAGTCCAGTGAGGAGGAAGAGGCAGCGTCACAGGTATGGTAGCTGAGCAGGCTGGGATCCTCTCGGGTCTTGCAACTGGCTCCTAAGTAGGACAGAGAGAGGGCTGAATTATCAACTGTAGCAAATGGAGTGCTGAGTGGGTTTGCCAGCACAGAATTGGGGGTTCCCCAGTGCAGTGCTGTGAGCAGGGCCTCTTGGTGGGGGCAGTGAGAGGCTTTTGAACCTGGAATGCTTCCCCAGGCAGCCAGGCCTTGGGTCCAGGGCTCACGGTGCCTTCCCTAGGGGAAGGGATGGGAGGTGGTGCCTTGCAAGGGTTAAACCAGGAGAACTGGTGCACAGTGCCAATAGCAGCAGGATTTTTTTCCCCACTTTTATATGTAACTTAACCCGTGTCCAAGCCATTAAACTCCCTTTGTAAGTAACGTGCAGGGCCTACGGCACATCTGCAGTGCATTAGCTGTGCGTGGGTGCATGCTAATGGCCAGGAGCCTCCCCCAAGCCTGCTTTACTGGGCGAGAACAAAGAGGAGACCCTTTCACCATCAGCTCTTGCTGCTGTACACTCTTGCTGCTGTACGCTCAGCCAGCATCTGTCAGCACTGGCCCCCTCTCCCGGCAGCCCTGGCCTCTCTGCAGGGCTGGCTGAGTGGTGCAGGATCACCCCGCAGGTGGCCAAAGGTGGGCCCTTCACTTGGAGTACAGGGACAATAGCAGCAGAGATGGATCTGCCTGAGTGGTGTATGGGAGGCAGCCCTGCTGTGACTCCTCAGTGTGTCTGTGCTGTTTCAGTCCCTCCTCACAGGCTACCTGGGCCTCTCCAGGACCCCAGCAGCGGCACCCCAGGCACCAAAGATGGTTCCCCCCCAGCCTGTAGGCAAAGCGGGGCAAGGGAAAGCAGTCGTGAGTGCTGCAAACTCCCTCGCCAAGGCGCCTCTGAAAGCAGTCCTGGCTGACAGCTCCAGCAGTGACAGCAGTGACTCCGACACAGACATCGGCCAGATGGCTACAAACCACAAAGCAGGTGGGTTTCCTTTGGCAGGGTCCGGGAATCTGCTTGGCCCAGCAACAAAGCCATGCTGGCACCGGAGGGTGACACTGGGACGGAGCGTGTCTGCACCGCAGAGTCCAGTAGCGTGGAGTGCTGCTGCCGTCTGCTGGCTTCCCGTGGCCACAACACAGGCCTATTCTTGAATGCCCCTCCTGCGCTGGCTGGCTTGTGAGGCTCTGTACCTTTGCCTCTTCCAAGTTCTGCTTCAACTGCAATAATGAATGCAATCAATGGGAGTAGGTAGGGCTCTCCCTAAAACCTATGCCCATTGCACTGGTGTGGTAGTGATGGTTCCTAGGGAATGTTTAAACACTGGCTGAAGAAGGTCTGCTGCACAGTGCTGGTATTCAAGCCTCCTCTTGGTCTTTCTGGGCTCTGTAGTGTTTCTGGAGGGCAGGGGAGAGGAAGCAAGTGGGAAGACCTATGGAGAAACAAAATGTCCTGTCATTTCCCTGTTGCCCTGGTTTGTAAAGTTTGGAGCTGGAAGCTGCTTCTGCTGTGGTGTGACCCTGGCACATTCAGATGAGCTCTGGTCTGACTGTGAGCTCTGGAGGCTCCAGTGGGTCTGTTGGCTTCTTGGGCACATCCTTAAGTTGTGCAAAGGGCTGTCAGAACTACATACAGGTCCTAGAAGGCCCAGATTTTGGGGGATAGGCCATCGGTGATGGTTAAAAGTGGTGGTGTGGGTACGCCCTCCACCTTGGGAAGTCTCTGGCTTACTGGGGGTGGGATTGCTCTGTGCTCACCCGTCTCCTACTACAGTTTCCTCTAGTCTAGTCCTTATTCTCCATGGATGTGGCCAAAGCTGTTGTAATCCACTTCCCTCGCCAGATACTTGATCTCAGGCTGAGGCATCTTTCTCTGGCTCTGCTGTAGTTGGGATGGCCAGCAGGCTTTGCTTTTGAGGGAGAACCAGATGCTTCTCTTCAAACTCAAGCACATTTCCATCCTTCAGTAACTCTCTGGTCTATGTAACAAATGCTCCCTGAGCTGTCTTCTCTCTCTTGTTATTGTTTCTGCAGAAAAGAACCCCCCTCCAGGGCAGGAAGCCACAGGAGCCTCCAGTAAAGAGAAGGCGGCAGGAAAAACAGACCCAGATCATGCCAGCCTCAAACCTTCCCCAGTCAAGAAAGCCCTGGCTGTGAAAGAGAATGGTGTTGGGGCAAAGGGGGCGCAGGCAATCCCAGCACCATGTGCACTGTTCTCTGTCCCACAATCAGAGGAGTCAAGCTCAGGGAGTGAAACTGAGGTCACCACTGCGCCAAAACAAAAAAGAAAAAAAAAAAGGAAAAAAGAAAAGAAGGAAAAGAAGAAATTCCCCAAGGGGGAAAAAAAAAAAAAACTCAGAAGCGGAAACTGCCAGGAGAGGATGGGGCTGTTGGGCAGCCCAAGGAGAAGAAGCGGAAAGGGCAAGCTAATGAAGAAGTAACCAAAAAGAAAAAGAAGAAAGCAGCTGGTGACCTGGACAAGTTGCCAGGCAGCAAGGAAAAGAAAAAATCGGCTAAAAGTAAGCATCCCTCACTTGGAGCTGCATTTGCAATAGGTTCTTGCAGCTGATGCACATTGAGCCTCTGGTGCAGGGCCTTGTAAGTAGCACCCACTTTCCTGTTAGCTTCCTGCTTGGCTACTTCCCACTTGGCCCACCCAAAGCCAATGCCAGATTTTTAACACCCTGCTTCAGAGTTTTTCTGCAGTCTCAGCACCAGGTCGTGTTGCAGACAGCAAGCTGGGCTCTCCTGCCCCTCTGTCCTGCGTCCAGCACAGTGGGAACTGTGTTAATACTCGCTGACCTTGCTGCTCGGCCCCTGCTGCTTCCACCCTGGTTGGAAGCAGCTGTCTAGCTGAGGACTGGCAGAGGGTTGGGGTGAGTCTGTGTTGAACCTCCTGAGGCCTCTTTGTCTCCTGCTTCATGTGGCCTGCCCATCTGCACCGGGCTTGGGAGAGTTCTCGCTAGTTGTAAGCCATGAGGCCTGTGTTCTGCCCACTGCGCTGTCTGCGTGGTGCCCTGCTCTGTCTCTGCAGTGCAGAATAGCTCTGCTAACCCAGCTGGCTGCCCTGGCTCCTCTGTGGCAAACACAATACATGTGGTGGAGAGCTAAGGTGAAATGTGGCTGGGGACAGCAGGCAGAAATTCCCTGATGTGCTGGGGGCATGGCAGAGGAACCCCAGCGTTCACATGCGCAGGGCTTTGTGTTAGTCAGAGCTTCCTGAGCACAGCCCCCTGCTGCCAGCCTCTTTAAGAGATCAGCCTTGAAATCCACGCTGTCATCTGCCAGTGTCAACCACTGCTGTTCCCCGTGGGGCGGCAGTGCCCCTTCCTGACCCTGCCTGATCAGTGACTGCTCTTACATGGTGAGCAGCTCATTCAAGAGATTTGACTCAGGGCTATTACTGCTGCTTTCAAACCCCTGGAGAACGGGGAGGATGGTACCAGCCTCCTGCTTGTTGCTCCCAATTAAGCGTGTTTCCTGCCCCTCTTGTCTGCGTGCCTCTCTGTAATGCTCTGTTTGCTGCCCTAATGCAAAGACTTTTTTTTTTTCTTTCTTTGCAGTGCAGACTGCATTTGCAAATCAGGCTGGTTCGGGCTGGATCTTGTAGGCTTTTTTTTTTTTTTTTTTAAAATAAAAAAAAAAGGGAGATGGAATGGGTGGGCCGGATCTGCTGGGGTTTCTGTTCTGCAGAGCTGCAGCCCTTCATTTTGGAGGAGACAGACTTGTCCGTCAGCCCTTGTGTGGGCTGTTGCACAGGGGTGAGCTGGAGCCTCTTGGAGCAGTTGTGCTGAGCTGAACCTTGTGTCCATCCTGTGTTAGTGGCTCCCCTTGCTCTGATCTCTAGCATGTGCCCAGCTATTCCAGCACTGAAGCAGTTCCTTGGAGTGGGTGGGCAGCCAGAGGTGGAAAGAATGTCTGCATGGATGGTGGGATCAAACTGCCCTGGCTCAGAGGTACCGGAGAAACAGCCCTGGGGAGAGCTGCCTTGTGGTAGGGCTCTGCCCTCACCCAGTTACTTTATGCTCTCGAAAGCTTGCTCAGGTTTGGATGTGATGAAAAGCTTACTGGAGATGCTCCTACCACTCTGCTCCATCTCGGAGGCTAGCAATACCAGAGTCCCTCTCTTTGTTGACTTTTCTTTCCCTCTCCCAGAAAAGAAGGCAGGGAAAGAAAAGAAGAGGAGCAAAAAGGTGTCTTCAGAAGGGGAGCCTATAGCAGATGGCTCTGCTGAAGTTCACAAGAAGAAGAAGAAGGTATGTGCGAGACCCTGGGATGGGGTACCGTGGGGAGAGCTGTTCGGCACCACAGTTGTGATGCTCATCCCTGCAGTGTGCCAGGCTGGAACAGAGGAACAGTCCTGGCCTTGCTGGCGGCACAGAGGAGGCTGCAGTTAATTGTGGCTAATCTTGAGACACCCTGACCTTTGGTTGGGATTGGGGTGGCTTGAAGAAGGACTTGTTCCTCTGTCTCTCCCCCAGGAGAGATCCCTTTTCTCTGGAAGGGTCAAACCCAGGGGCTGTTTTGGTGGCAGAGAACCTGCCCGTGGAGTAAGTGCTGCTCTTCAGCTGTCTGTTCATCTAGCTGTTTTCAGCAGAAACTGGAGCCCCTGAGGGCTTGGCAGGCTACTGCATCCCATCCCAGGGAAGGGGGGCAGAGGGAGGCTATAGGATGTTCCTTGAAATGGATATGTCCCTGCAGAAATGGTAGCAAAGAAGCCCCTGTGGCTTTGCCGGGTCCTTCAGGTTTGTGGTGCAAATGATACTGATTTATTTTTCACCCTTTTTCTTTTTAGAAGAAGAAAACAGCTGAGCCTGAAGGATTGTGAGAAGGTACATGACCCGTGGGGACTATCAGTTGGTACCTCTGAACGGCAGTAACCTTGGCCAAATTCAGTACTCCTGGGCCAGTCTTGGGAAGACGTTGTGCCCTCTGAATGCTCACTGAGTCAGCCTGGCCTTAGATTTAGAGGGCCAGGGAGTGGAGCGTTGTAAGGAAAGTCATGCAGCAGTGTGCTGGCTTCTGTGGATGTGTTTGACCTCAACTCTTTAGTTGCCGAGAACTGGATGTCTAGCCTGGATGTTGCTGTCCTCTGTCATCAGCAGAGATAAGCGGGCCTCTGGCAGTGTCTGTCTGTCCTTGCTGACCACAGGGAGCTTGGAAAAGTAATGTGGATTAGATGGTGATGTTGTAGCCACCTGGAAGTGGACCAGATGACTCTGCCCTAGCTCTGCTCAGCTGTAAGGCCGTTACCCTCCTCCCCATCCCTAACTCTTTTAACTCCTCTCCCCAAAGGTACCGCATCCCTGTGATTAAGGATTTATGGGTGAAGATCAAACAGAAGAGAGGAAAAGGAAGCTCATCAGGAGAATTCCAACTTTTTTTTTAAATAATAATTTATAACTTCTTTTAACTGTGACTTTTAGAGCAGAGCAGCATAACTTTCTGCCTCCTCCTGCCCCGCTGGGGCCCAGAGACGTGTTTATTGCCCCTTCTGATGGCTCGCCTGTTGCACAAGAACTGAACTGAAGGAGGCAGTTTGACCAGAGAAGAGCCAGCTTGCATAAACTGCTTTCCTCCTAGTTGACACCCAGCCATCTCTTTCTCTTTCCCATCACAGAGCTATATTTTTAAGAGAAACTTTTACCTTTTTTTTTTTTCTTCCTCCTCCTGTGATTTGTGGTGTCAGTCCTTTTGCTACTATGGAAGAGAGCTCTTGGGTTTACTTTTTATTCTAACACTGACAGCAGTGATTATCGTGTCCCTGGAATTGCACTGAGCAGCTGTGTCCAGCAGCTGTTCTCGGCCAAGATGGTGTAATTTTTTGTGGGTTTTTTTATGGAATACAATAAAAAATGAAACAGTGAGATTTTGCTTCAGCTGTTTTCAGGAGAGGAAGGGAGGTGCAAAGCCCTTGGGTTCAGGGCCCAAACCCAGGCCAGGGAGGCAGGGCAGGGGCTGAGCCTGGGGCAGGGCTCTGCAGGACTTCGCAGGTAGGAGGGCAGAGCCCGCCTTCCACCCAGCTTCATAGGCACCGCTTCAACCCCTGGGCAAAAACTACTTGCTTTCTGCCTGCACCCTGAGGAAGATCAGATGCTGTTGCTCCTCAGCTTTGAACTGCGTGTTCTTCTAGTGTTGGTTTGTAATTTTTTAATTTCTTATTTCATTACTAAAATGCTGTGTAGGGGCAGGTGCCAAGAGCAGGCTTGGGCATCGCCTGCTGCCCCCCTGGCAGCTGCTACCCTGTGCCCTGTTGCGGGGCGTGTGCCTGGCATCCTCGTTTCACTCCCAGCCCTGGGGTTTATTTAGCAGGTGAGGAAAAAGGGACCAGATCCCTTGGTGCTCTTCCCTCCCTCCTGTGCTATGCAGCCTGGGTCCAGGCTCTGCTGACAAGGGCAGAGCTCTGCGGCTGCCCCCCTCGTGCCCGTGCAACCCAGGCGCAGGAGGGAGGTGGCTCAAGCACAGGGGGCTGCTCGCCTCCTCTCCCCCCGTGCACAACTCACTTAAAAGTTCTTTCAGCCTCCTGGGCTGTGCTGGGGTGCAGGGGAAGAGATTGAACAAGTGACAGACCAGGAATGGGGCAAGGAGGATGTGCAGTCCTGGGTGGGGGCACAGATGTCACAGTGTCTTTGCAGAGATTTTTCTTTTTCCCTTTTTTCTTAAGCTTCATTTATTTTTAACCTAGGACAGCTGCAAACTCTTTGCAAGCACGGCTGGAGTTGCTTACAAGGCTTTCTTATTCAAAAGTTTATTTGAAATAATTTGCTTGTGAGGTCATTTATAAAAAAAACTATCAGATATATTCAGAGAAACGAGAAGCCCCTCTGACTCCAGGGTCAGCTCCTCTGCCTGCTGTTATCCACTGCTGCGGCTGTTCTCCAGCCTGAAGGCGCAAGCTGAAGGTAAGCATCTACCTCTACAAACCTGAGCATTCCACCAGAAAAACCCTCTACTCTGGTAACCTAAGGGGGCTTCAACCTACGGGGCGGGGGGGCGGAGGGTGTCAGTTAAGAAGCTGGTGGAGGTTGTTTTGCTGCTTTTAATGTTGGTTCAGTGTAAGAAAGCATTAGTGGCTCGTTCTTCAGCAGGGGTGAGCTCTGGGTCTGCCACTGCCCAGGTGCTGCAGGGTGCTGATGAGCAAAAGGGAACGGGGTTTATGGGTCTGGCATGGTTGAAATTGCTGCCCAGCCTGCTTTACCCATCCTCTGAGGGAACGCTTTGGCTCTAGCACTGATCCTGGTGGCAGCTGCAGCCTCGTCTGGTGCCCTGGAGCAGGGGAAGGCTTACAACCGGTGCCTCGAGGAGCAGGAGTGTGCAGGGGTGCCCACTGTTAATCAACTCAGGAAAGCAGAAGTAAGAGCAGAAATGTAACAGAGCAAAAAGAAAAACACCCAAAACCCAAGGGAGCTGGGGTGCTGAAGAGGGGACGAGCGTCCGCTGGTGTCCGCTGGCGTCCTCTTCTACTTGGCTGTTGGGGGGGGAAGAGAGGAGGGAGTGGGTGAGATGGCTCCAGGAGCTCCCAAAGCCCAGGCTGCTTTTGTCTTGTGTCTCCATCACAACCTCTGCCGCCCTGGCAGCGCTTTTGGTGCTGCCCTCGCTCTGGGGGCTGGGCCTGTGCCTGCCCCAACCGCCCCAGCCCCACAACCACGCGTGGCCCTCACCTTTCTCCGCACCCAGCTTGAGCATGTCCACCCCAGAGAAGATCATCTCCTCCGGCTCCGCGGTGGGGGCAGAAGCGACGGCTGCAGAGGGAGGGCAGGACATGGCTGCTGGAGCCCTGGGGCTGCCCCATCACCCCCACCCCTCTAAGGGCAGCAGGGGAGACCCTGTACTGCCCCCCTTTCAGCCACAGGTTTGGGAGCAAGGGGGGCTTGTGGAAAACCTTGGTTGCATGCCTCTGCTATCACTGCAGCTGGCCTGGGGGGGGCTGGGGATTTTAGGGTGTTTAACATGCTGGCACTTAAAGAGGGGTGAGGGATGTTCTCTACAGCTTGGTCACCCTCCTCCTCTCACTGTTTTCCTCCCTAATCATGAGCAAAATGGGGGGCAGCATCCATGCACACTGCTCCTTCTTTTCCTCCATCCCCTCCCTGGCGACCTACGGGGCAGTCCAGTTTTTCCCGAGTGGCAGTGCCCTCAATCCTGGTGCCATTTTTGTAGGAGCACCAGCAGTAGCCCGTGGAGGCATTGCACTGCTTGGGCAGGTAGTCGCCGTTCCCGTCGCACTGCGGGCGGAAGCGGCCTGGCCGGACGCCCCCAGCGTTGGCTTCCACCTGGCACTTAGTTTGCACTAGGGCAATAAAAACAAAGGGGAGACAGCATGAGCCCTGCTGCCACCCAGCAGCCTTGGCGGGAGCTTTTTATCCTGAAGCAGCTAAATTAAGTATAAAATCCCCACTCCAGTGACCTTTCTAAAGCTCTTGGGCTAGCCTGGGATGGAGGAGTCAGATGTGTGGTGCTCTGGGTTTTCAGGCATTTGCATATCCCAAATGCCCTGTGGGCAGTGGCTCTGCAATGTCCTAAAGGGCACCAACCCAAGGCTCCCCATGGGATGAAGAGGTCTGTGATGGATCAGGGGATGGAGGGGTGGCCTTTGGGATGCCCCGTGCTGGCACCTGCTGGGGGTTGTTGCTCCTCAAGGGCTAGTCCCCACCCCCCCAGCTCAGCAGCCCCCATCCCTGATACCTTTCTCCGCTGGGATCTCCTTATGCTCTGTCTTGGGGTTCTTGGCCATTTCGAACAGCAGCCACTTGTGCATCCAGGATTCAAAGGACTGTAATGAGGGGAACCAGCACGTTAACCGGGACAGGGGGGTGCACCACAGGGGAGCAAGCTCCAGCCTGTGCCAGGGAAGGTCATGAGCCCCACCACCTCCCTTGGGGTGGAGGTAACCCAAGCCTGGCTCTGGCAGGACTGTTTTTCCAGGTCGGGATACCCCTGTCCTTCCCCAAAGCAGGGGGCTCCTGGAAGGGGAAGAGAAGGATGGCAGCAAGCCCTGACCTTCCAGTCTGCGTCAGACATGGTGCTCTTCAGGCTCTTCAGGTTGTCCATCAGGTTGTTCTTCAGCTCCGGAAACATCTTCCTGGGGTCTGCTTGCTGCAGAGCAACCACCATGGTGAGACAGGGCAAATTAAAATGGGGTGGGGGCGGGGGTGAAGCTCTGCTTATATCAGCCAGATGGACACTGCAGGAGGCCAGGAGCTCCCACCAGCTCTGAGCACCCCGAGAGACCCCAGACCCAGCCAAGAGACAGATTGAAGCTGGAAGCAGAGGGTCCTGTCACCTCTGGCAGCGCAGGGGAAAGCTGTGGGGGCAGTGGGGTATCAGGGGACCTTACCAGCAGCAGGTGCTTCACTTGGTCCTCGGTTTTGTTGCTAGGGGGGCCCATCTCCTTCAAGAGAAAAGAAAAAAGGGGCAGGGTGAGGGGGAGGGCTGGTAGTGAGCCCCGGGGGCAACAGGCAGCGCCGGGCAGCAGTGGGCACCTCTTACCAGGCTGTCTACAGAGGGGCCATGGGGCAGGACCCGCATGGTCAGGGGCGTGTTCACCATGGCCAGCTTCGTCTTGCTCACCGGCTTGGCACCTGCCGAGAAGGGGTGGTGTGAGGGGCACCGGGCTGGGTGATCCAGGGGGACCTGGGTCCCCTCTCCCCGGCCACCCTGACCCCGGCACCCATGGGGGCTACTGACTGGCAGGCAGCTTCCTTTGCAGTGCCTCCAGCTGCAGGGTCTGGGAGGTCTTGGTCAGCTTGCTGATCTGCCCGTTCTGCTGGTAGATGAAGTAGACAGTGACAGCCTGGCCGGCGATCAGCAGGGCCACCAGGATGGAGAGCGTGGAGAGGGCGGCTTTGTGGCCCAACCCAGACCTGCAGGGCATGGAGAAGGACCTCAGCCCCGGCCACGGGCTGGAGGAGACCTCCTCCTACCCTGTCATCATCCTCCCCCCCAAAACCCCTCCTGCAGCCCACGTCACCCCCCCCCGCACCGCCCCAAACACCCCCCTCCCGGAGGGGGGCGTTGCAGCCAGACAAATGCAAATTCCCCCGTCGTGGCGTGCAGAAGTGAAATCTCAGCGTGAAGGTCACTCCTCCCCACTGGGGGAACCGAAACCCACGGCAGGGACGGGGGGGGGGGGGCACGGGAGGGGTACCCGGGTACCCGGGGGGCACGGGGGCGGGGGGGTGGGGGGGGGGGAACCCTGAAGCCTCGCTGGTCCCGGGGGGGGGGGGGGGGCAGAGGATGCAGCCGGGGATGCCGGACTGCGCTTCATTTTTAAAATTTTGCGCAAAAAAGCACAAAGTTGCGGGGCACCCCGAGCGCGCAGGCGGCGGGGCGGGTGGGTGTCGCGGTGCTGCTGTGGCACTCGGGTGCCACGGGAAGGCAAAGCCAAGCACCACACGGCTGCCGAGGCCTCCCCGGGCCGGGCCCTGCCCCGCCGGGGCGAGCGGGGCACTCCAGGGGCCACCAGCCGCCGCCGCTGCCCCAGGGGGTGGGGGCACCCATGGGTGCTGCCCGGCGGCCACCGCTGCTGCAGACCATGTCCGCAGCGGGACTCGCTGCACGGGTGTCTGCCTGGTGACTGATGATGTCAGAGCTCCCGGGCTTCTGATTGGCTGGAATTGTTTGCCCCCCCCCCCCAGGGGGTTGGGAGGTGGGGCGGGTTGGGACATGGGGAGGTGGCCCCACAAAGCTGGCTGGGCTCTGGGTCTGCGCCGTGTCCCTGCCTGCCCCACAGCCATCCCCTGCCCCGCCTGCCCCATAGCCACGTCCTCAACCCACCCGCCCCATAGCCACGCTGTGCCCCCATCCGCCCCTGAGCCTCCCCCCCCCCCCATAGCCACACTGTGCCCCCATCCGCCCCTGAGCCTGCCCCAAGCCACCTGTGCCCCCCCCCCCTAGCCTCCCCCCCGAGCCTGCCCGCCCCACAGCCATGCTGTGCCCCACCCCATAGCCATGATTTAGACCTGTCTCCCCAAGATGTCCTGCCATAGAGTGCCCGGCCCCCCCCCCCCCCCCCTACCCTCCTCTTCCACCCTATGGCCACGCGATGCCCCCTCAGACCCCTGTCCCTGCTGTGCCCACTTTGCCCTCCCCATGGCCCCAGGCCCCGGCAGCACCTCTGGGTGTCCCTGACGCTGAGCACACCACTGCTGCGGTCGGAGATGAGGTCCCGCTGCTCCTCGGCCATGGCTCCGCTCTCGGCACCCAACGGGCAATGAACGCCCCGAGTGCTGCCGCTGGAAATACCCCCGGCCCCCCAACCCTGCCCCACCACCCCGGGGGTGGTCAAAAAAAACCCAAACCCATTGGCTGCCAGCACCTGCATCACCTGTTGCTAGGCAGACCTCTGCTCAGCAGGTCTCTGACCCAGAGATGGTGCTGGGTCCGGCCACGAGCACCACGGCCCCTTCGTGGGGCATCGCTTCCCACCCCACCGCCACAGGCAGGTCACAACGCCCAGCCTGGTGACACCTGCTGTGGTGGGCCGAGGGTGGGGGGCTCCGGTACCCCCAGGGGGGGCAGGAGGTGGGGTACGGGGTACAGGATGTGAGAAGTGGGATGGGGAGGTGGATGGGGGAAGCCGGGGGGCAAGGGAGGATGTTGGGGGTGGGATGTGGGGGGTGGAATGCTCCCCCCACCAAACCCCGAGCAGGACCCTCCATGGGGCCATGCCATCAGGGTGTACCTGCTCCTCACTCCCCCCTCCCCTGTGCTTCAGCCCAAACCCCACCTTGAGGGTCACTTTTCCCCCCCCTCCGGGTGGGGGTGCTTGGTCAGCACCTCTCAAGCCAAGGGGGGTAAGGAGCAGGAAACCCCCCCCCCACCGATTTTAGGTGATTTTACACAAGGACGTGGGGCAGCCCGGGGGTAACACATCCCCGAAGCCAGCACGGCACCGCAGGGCTGCGCGCAGCGCAGCCAGCAGCGAGCCAGGACCCAGCGGGACCGTAGCCAGGGTTCAGCCAAAAGCGAAACTCCGGGTGTGAAATTAAAAGCGATGGGCCCGGGCGTCATCAGTGACCAGGCAGAGCTCCCCGCGCGCAGCCCCAGGGCCAGAAAGTGGCCAGGCTTGAGGGGTGAGCCTGGGCAGGTTCCTCCAGCAGCTCCATCCCTTCTCCGGGTCAGCCCCGGAGCCACCCCGCCAGCAGGGTTAAGGAATAATCCCACAGCGTTCCCAGGGAGCAGGACAGCAGCTCTCAGCTGATGCTGCTTCTGGAGGAGCCGCTGGCGGGACCAGGCTCCAGCTTCGAGGTGGGCAGTGGCAGCCCCCGCGCAGGGATGGGGTGTTTGGAGCCCGGTCCCGTCCCCACGACCCAGCCAGGAAAGCCCTGGGGCACAGGGGGGTGCACAGAGCCCCCACCCGAGGGTCTCCATCACCCTCGCCCCAGGCTGCATCCCCAGCTCCTGCGCCTGCCAGCGTCCCTCCCCAGGGGCCAGGTTGGAGACAAACACTTAGCTGCTGCTGTTTAGGTGATGCTGCATTTAGAAACCATCCAAGGTGTTTAAAAAAAAAAAGGGGGAAAAAAAAGAGGGGGGTGGGGAAGGCACATAAAGCCCTTCCATAAATGCTTTGGCTCTCCCCTCGCTCTCAGCCCACAGAGGGCACTGGGGGGCTTGGGAGGACACTGGTTTTTTCTCGCAGCCCCAGCCCTCACTCAGGTCCTTGCTGGAGGCGGGGGTGCAAGCCCCCCCACCCTGGGGCCCAGCTCCAGGCACATTCCGTGACTGGTCTCAGCCCTAAGGGGAACTAAGGGAAACCCGAACAGGAACTCAGCAAGCGAAACCCCCAGCGATTTCATGGTACTGGGCCCAAATCTGCAAACCAGAAACACAGGCGATAAAACTGGGGGCAGGCGGAGCCCCCCAGCCCGGCCGGGGGCGTCAGCACCGACCCAGCCCTTGCTCCCCACACAGGCGCTTCATTAAGCGCACCGGTACCACGCTACACCTTTCTGCACTGTGGCATCCAAAGCGTTTTAAGTCTGTAAACGGGTTTTCCTGGGAAGATGCAGACCTTTTTCCAGAGCAGCTTTCATCCTGCCTCATCCCCCTCTCTCTTCCCAGAGGCACCCAGCCCTGGAAGAGGCTCATCGCCCCCCTGGCACCCCTGAGGCTTCGTATTTGTGCGCGTTTCGTGCTGCCCGTGAAAAAACATGACAAGCACCATCAGAGGAGGCTGGGGAACCAGCTGTCCTTTTTGGGGGAAAAAAAGAGGCCATCTGGAGCAGGGAGCAGCTGCAGGGCTCAGCTCCGACCTGCCTGTTCCCCGGGGGCCTCAGCCCAAGCTGGCAGCGCAATTATTTCAGGTGGGGAGGTGGAAATAACCCCACGGGCATTCACACGAAGCCATTCGTGACCAGGCGAGTCTCCGTCTCGCAGCCCTCAGCCGCAGACCCTGCCCCGACTGACGCCTGGTGAACAAACCCACGTTTCTCACACCCGCCACGGTGCAGGATCGGCTCCGGGCAAGCCCGAGGGGAACGACCGAGCCACAGGGCTCGCCAGCAAACACAGACCCGTCCCCAGGGGCTCTGTGGGCTGGGGACCGGCTGCAGCCCCTGAGCAGCCCCACGGCCTCAGCAGGACAAGCATCCCTGCCGGGGAGGCGCAGGGTGGGCAGCCACGCGTGCCCCCCACCCACGCAGCCGGGCAGCCATCATCCAGCTGCAGGGGGGCTGCAGATTCCCTGCTGGATCACGCAAGACTGGGCAGGAACAGGAAAGGGCCATGAAACCCACCCGCAGCGCTCCGCCGGGAGCCTTTCCCTCCAGACAGCCCCGGGACACGTGCCGGCCGCCCGCTCTGCGCAGGGACCTGGCTGGCTCTTCAGTTTCGCTTCCTCATCCGTCATTTCTCCCCTGGGGGGTTTCACACCAACGGGGGAAGTTGTTTCAAAGACGTCAAATCGGCTAAGACAAAAGCAATTTTTGCCATTAATTGTGTGGCGAGCCCAGGGAACACCCTGGCCACGGCAGAGGCTGGGCTCACAGCAGCTCAGTCTGGGCAGCCCCATGCACCCAGAGCTCCTGCTCCCAAAGATTAAGGGCTGAAAAGGCAAATCCACCTTCCTGCACCGGGCAAAGCTCCCACCACCTGCGCAAGCCCCAGAAAGCCTCCCCAGGGGAGGAGACGCCAGGCAGGGCAGGGGGTCTGGGCTCCTCCTGCCTCGGGTTAAGACATGAAGGTCTCGGCTGGTGCTTCAGCGACCGGCTCCCCGGGGCCCAGCAAGGCCGATGCCACGGCAAGGCTCACGGCCACGGGGTGCCGGCCAGGTCCCTGCTGCCCAGGGCTCAGCCTGGCCCTGCTGCGCGGTGGGAACCCACCAGCCCGATCAAAAGCCTCTTCCCTTCTCGTAGCAGTACTGAGCAGGCACTGTCCCCTTCCCACACCAGCCCTTAAAAACCAGGTGGGCTCGATGGGCCAGCACCAGGGTGGGTGCACTCTGCCGTGGTGGGCAGCAGCGGGGAGACAGCACTGATGAGAATCCATCACAAACTGCACCCAAAGAGACAAGAGGGGTCTGTTAAATTCATATCTGCCTTGGGTTTTATATTCCCGTAGAGCTTTCCCCAAATGTACCCTGCCAAGCAGCCACATCAATGTCACCTGGGACAAAGTGACACCTAGCAGAAGAGCAACAGGCTTCACTGCATGCAAGTAAAGAAAGAAAAAAAAAAAAATTGACTAAAGCTGTTAGCACCACTCCCCACCTTCGTGCCTCTGCCCTGTCCCCTCCTCTGTTCAGCTCCACATTGGCTCAGCCACTGCCTGTTTCAGGTTTTCAGCACCTTCTCCGGAGCTCAAAGCACGCTTCACGTACAGGAAAGCAGTAGTTTAAACTGCAAAGAGCACGCTTTTAAGACAGTAAGGGAAGTTTGTTCTGGAGTTTTCCACAGCCACATATAAAATTACATGTAAAACACTATGGCTGCGCCAAGGGAAATGCTGGCTTTGGAGCATCTGTCCAGGCAGAGATTGTTTTCCACAGAAAGGGGAAGTGATGTATTAAGCAACAGCTTGCAGAAAACCCAGCAGCAGCGAGCTTGCTCGCAAGCCCAGCTTTCTTCTCTGCAGCAGGGACACCTCCAGGAGATCACCACTCACTTTGAAACCACAAGCATCCACGAGGTTTCACTATGGACACCAAAGACGCACCATGGCTTCATTGCAGCCAGCCTGGTTTCTTCCGTTGTGAAACTCATCCCTTTTACCAGGCGAGAGCTAGCGCTCGACAACCGAAGACCAAGCTTGGTAGGAGCAACGGGCCCCAGATCCCATCCGGGCTGAGCAGCTCTACCAGAGCCCGCTTTGAGAGCGGCGTGGCTCCCGCAGCACCCCCAGCCCCTGCAGGGAGGGAGGCTCAGGAGCAGGCAGGCGAAGGAATCCCCCGCGGAGCATTTTGAGATGCAGAGGTGTGGGAAGGAGGCCATGTGGAAGCAGTGAGGTTCTTGAGCCTTGGGATCCGGAGGCAGCACCCTTCCAAGAGCCCAGGACACCCCAACATCACCTTCCCCCTTCATCTTAGGTCACACACCATCAAAGACTATTCCTATCGGCCACATAACCGTGCCAAGAACCCGAAGGTTTTTCAGCCAGCTCTTACAAGTAACCATCACTTAAGCCCGACCACAAGGACTCCTGGACAATCCTTTCACCAGCTCCAGCTGAGCTCACTTGCCCATCGCCAGGAGTCCCACTGCAGAACGCGCCGCAGCGGCAGTGGAGGCACAGCACGACGAGGTGTAGCTGCCTCTACAACCAGCTCCTACCGCCCGCCCGCCGCGTTGCTGGGGAGGTGACAGGAGAGCACAGAGCAGACCAACAGCGCAACAGGCGCTACGGTGTAGGAGGGCGCCAGTCAGCATTCCACAGGAGGAATCTGGAGAATTTCATCCCTCGAGCTGTAGGAGCCACGGCTATTTTACCCACAAGCATAAAGAACCTCAACACCACGATCACGCAGAACCTGGCTACCTTAAACTACACCTCAAGTACTGTATGCCTACAGATCTTCTCCTGGTCCAAAATCCCGCTACAGCCAAGGAAGTGACAGAAACGGGAGCGATTTCAAAGCCCGGAGAGCCAGGAAGAGAACATTGGCAAAGGCAGAAAGGGGCATTTATTCCAGCAGCACCTTCGGTGGAGGGCAAACATCAGTGCAGAAGCAGGGCATGATGAAGCGAGGAGCCATTTTTCTTAAAATACCTCTGGCAGGATAAATATAACACGCGAGCGGCTGAGGGAGCTGCAATTGCAGCACTTCAGAAGCTTTTCTGTATCAAAAAGCACCACTGGTGCAGCAGTACTGACAACGACCCCAACCCGAACCAGGAGCCCAGCTTGGGAGGGTGAGCTGCTGGGGGATGTACCCGAGCTGAAGCCACTCAGCTTCCCAGCATGCCTCAGCAAGAAAACACACAGCGGAGAAGAGATTTAAAAGAGAGCTTTAATGACGAAAGGTGCAGCGTTGTTTACAGGCGACGTCCACGGCGACCACCCTTTCTGCGAGTGCTGTCAGAGGGGATGGGGGTGACATCCTCTGCGGGGACAAGAAAACCCAAAATGCACTGTTACCTTCCGGAAGTACCCCAAGACACCAACCGGGCACCACCACCCAACCCCAGCAGTCACCCCGACAGTCAGCCACCGCAGGAGCCAGCGTGGGAGCTCAGAAATCTGGGAACACACCAGGG
This sequence comes from Gorsachius magnificus, assembly GCA_034008185.1. Classification (NCBI taxonomy): domain Eukaryota; kingdom Metazoa; phylum Chordata; class Aves; order Pelecaniformes; family Ardeidae; genus Gorsachius; species Gorsachius magnificus. Next base: position 14,617,547 of record CM067093.1, on the reverse strand, counting down.
CTTTTAATGCTTCGGAAGCAAAAATGCCCATCTCCCGTCCCACTTAAGCCAAGCAGCCGCAGCGTTTCCAAAGAAACAGAGGGAACGTGATGTAACTCTGAGTAGCCAACACCACCGCCGCTTCTGACTCCCCTAGAAAGCTTGGGACTGTCCCTCAAACAGTTGGAGGAACTCCACCATTGCCCAGTCAGTCTTAAACCGAGACCAACACAGCATTTCTAGTGACTGAGCGGCTCTGGCAGAAACACCATTACATCAGAGGGGCATCACCACCCTGCTGTACAGCTGGGGCCCATGGCACAGACAGAGCTTGGTTTCTGAAGCCTGCTCACGCCACCTCCTGGTGATCCTTCAATTTAAGAATCTGTTCAAATTAAATCATACCTACAGCAGCGTCTGACAGAGGCCAAGCAGAACATCCCAGAGTCAAGCCACCATTCCAAGTGGTGTAAATGCCCACAGAGCTCCTTTTCTAAATAATCCCTCAAAACTGATTTTTTGAGGTAGCAAGGCCCTGCACCGACATACAATGACACAACGCATCCAGCTATCGCTTTCTCCATCGCTCACCAATGCGGCCGATCTTCATTCCGGATCGGGCCAGAGCTCTCAGGGCTGATTGGGCACCAGGTCCAGGAGTCTTGGTCCTGGAGGAGAGAACCAGAACCCATAATCCTTTACATGATTCTGAAGTTCAACACAGTTCACAAACAACTGACAGTGTTAAAAATCAGTTTCCCCACCCCAAAACGTCCAGATTCCTGAACTCACCCTCCTCCCATCCCCAGACCCACACCATTCACACACCAGACACGCACTTCACCATCATTCCAAGGCAAAGCATCCTCAAGTCGACAGCACCTCCCCATCTGCTACCGGATCAATAAATAAGAGCACTCCCCAGCTCCAGTTGAAGACGCCCATTCAGAGTGGGTTCCAGATGCTCAGCGAGACATGACCACGCCAGCCAGTCACCACACAACGCAACAGATGCCCTTCAGGTCAAGTTTAAAGTCAAATTCCCAGGGTGCATCTACGTCCCCAACCGAGGCAGTGCAAAGAAGGGATGCAGTGCAATCTGGCACGGTTTAAGGCCGGACACATCCTCCAGGAATGCTGAGGCCCAGCCCCTCCAACGTACCTGTTTCCACCGGTAGCACGCAGCTTGATGTGCAGGGCAGTGATGCCCAGTTCCTTGCACCTCTGGGCAACATCCTGGGCTGCCAGCATAGCCGCGTAGGGAGAAGACTCATCTCTGTCCGCCTTCACCTTCATGCCACCAGTCACACGGCAGATGGTTTCCCTACAGAAGGGGAAAGAAGGTTTTGAGAAAAACGCCTTTCCTCTTTCCTCCACACAAACCAGCTTCTGGGTACAGACAGAACCCGTTATTTTGAACGTTACTGGATCAATAAGCTGCCATCCAGCACCTCAAGCACAGTATTCATCACAGAGGAGCACGCCGAGCCATCTGGTCTAGACTGACCTGCGCACGCCATCTTATCTTACTGCTCAGCAGAAGCTCAAGGGTTTCAGAGGAGCCTCCTGCCAAATCTAATTTCTGTTTCCAAACCAGAAGGAGCCAAGCACTGCAGGGAGGTGCCCAGTGCTCAATACTCACTTGCCAGAGAGATCGGTCACGTGGACAAAAGTGTCATTGAAAGAAGCAAAGATGTGGCAGACACCGAACACGTTTTCTCCTTCAGCAACCTGAGGTCCCAAGCTGATGACCTGTTCTTCCTTCTTCTCCTTGCCCTTACGAGGTGCCATTTCTGAACAGCAACAAAAAAAAGAAGTATGAGTGACGGTGAACTTCTCAGCATTCTTTTACAAGATTTTATGAAATTCCCTGCTACTGCAACCTTTTACCAGGTAAGATAAAGGAGTTGCCATTGGCAATACGCAGGTGGTAATTTTGGGGTACAAGTGGACTTCTTATAGAACCCAAGATGCCCAGCTTCGCTGTATGCTGGCAGACAGGTCACACCCACAGCTGTTTAGCGGGGTCCCTCCTGCTGCACTTCACAGCAGGAGCTCCCTGAGCTGCCTTCATGGCAGCTGATGTCCCAGGCACCACTGCAGCAGAGCACAGGGAAGCCCTTCTCCTTGATGACCAGCAATGCTAAGAGCTTTACCTTGCTCATTTACATGACTTTACGGAAAGAAAATAACCAACCAATGATTAAAGACCTGGGTACAGTCACAAAGCTCTGACTCTGCAGACCTTTCAGGTATTAGCTTGGGTTCTTCCGTGTTGTTGGTGTCCAAACCACATCCTTGGGGCTAGCCCAAGTAAGTCTCCCGCCTCTGAAATCTACACCCAGCCGTGGAAAACGGCAGAGGCAGCACTCGCAGTGCTCGGTCGGTCAGGTGGCTGGGGATCCTGTGCATCTGCTCTCAGGCACAGGAAGACAGTTCCCCATTGCCCTCTCCCGCCAAATACCTGCTACAGCTGGCACCCGGCACAAGTCTAACAAATTCATTAAGGCAGTCAACCCAAGCACGACCTGCTTTCACCCACAAGCCGTAGCCCGATGGTCCCCTCTCCGCAGAGCCGCATTGAGCACCGACTGTTAAATCAAGGCCTCCAGGGCCCCTCGGCCAGCGCCCATCCCCTCCTGACACCGCCGGCCGAGGGCTCCGTGAACACCCCCCCGGGGCCCAAACCCGCCACGACAGACAGAGCAAACGCTGAGCCGCGGGCGCTGTAATGCCGCCATCAACCTCGGCGCAAGAGCCCGCTGCTCTCCGGTACTCGCCTGAAATCGCACTGGACACAGCCCCGGCTGCGCAGGGGCCAGCGGGCGGCAGGAGACTCACGCCGCCAGGCCCGGGGGTGGGCCAGCCCGCAGCCTCGGCCGAGCACAGAGCCGCGGGCCTGCCCCGCGGCCCGGCCCCCTCATTCCTCCACCCCCGGTCGGGAGCGCCGGCCCCCAGCCCGGTAACTCGGCTACACCAGCCCCCGGCTCGCCCGCGGCCTAGCGCCCCGCGCCGCCGGGCGCGCCTCCCCCGCGCCGGGCGCGCTGCCCCGCGGAGCCCCGGACCCGAGGAAGCGGACGGCAGGCGGGGGTGCCGTGACGAGGCGCGGGCAGGCGGATGGCGGCGGATGCGCCGCAACCCCACACTAACCTGCACGTCTCCTCCGGCGGCCGCCGCTGGAAAGGAAGTGGCGCGGGTCAGGGGGCGGAGGTCACAGCCGCTCACCCGGAAGTGATGGCGGGAGGCGGCCGAGTGCCGCGGGGGAAGTGGCGTTTCCCCCGATCGCAGGCGCAGGGCCCCGATCCCGATCCCGATCCCGCCGCGCCGGCCGCCGCCGTGAAACCGTGACTGGCGCTCCGAGGGCAAGCCGGGCCGACCTCGCCAAGATGGCGCGCTGTCGGGTCCCTTCCCAAGATGGCGGCGTCAGCCGCCCTGGGGCCCCTCCCAAGATGGCGGCGGGCGCGGATGCGCGGTTGGGTTGTCTGCGCTCCTGTCAGAGCCGTGCCAGCAGAGCTTTGGAAACGCCGGCCTGAGTCGGACTGAAAAGCAACTGGAGGGAAAATCGGTGTAATGCCAGCACGGAGCCCGCTTCCTCCCGGCCACGCAGCCGCAGTCGGTGGTGCCTGGGCTCAGCTGGAGCCGGGTGGGGCGCAGGCCTTGCCCCCTCGCTCCGCTGGCGGGCGGCTGAGCACGGCGAGACGTCGGGGGGGCCCGGGCTTTTCCCTGCCCTGAGCTCAGGCGGGAGCCCTGACTGCGAGGAGATGTTTGGGAATTTACCCATAAGGGGACGCACGCAGCGGTGTTAATGTGTGGAAGTCTGGGGTATTTTCTCTTAAGGAGCTGTGGGGAGAGATTTAAATACAGGTGGTTCTCTGCTGGGAGGTCAGGCGGCTGACGTGCGGGGCTGTGCGCCATGCTGCAGGGGCTACCTGCTAGAGCAACCCACAGGGGAGATTTTTTCCACCTCTCCAGCAAACAGAATGCAAATTTGTTAAGTTTTACATTAAGGGGGTCCAGCAAGCAACCCAGTTTTCTGGTTCCAACTGATTTAAATAGGGCTCAGGAGTGTAAAGTTAGGAAGCATTGAAGACCTTTGGAAAAAAGGCAGGCTGAACCTGACTTCGTGGGGCTTGCAATACGCTCCCTGGGCGTGATCCTGCCCTGCTCCCGGACACCTCCCCCGTGGCGCTGGGCTGCCTCTGGGAAGCAGAGAGCTCAGAGCCACACAGGACTGGGTCACCCATGGGTGCCCAGGTGGGGAAGGGTGTTCAGATCTGCACGCAGGAGCCCATCCGGCCCGAGGAGAAGCAGACGGCTGCAGATGCATGAGGGAGGCTCCTTATAATGGCCCCGCCAGCAGGATTACACGGCCCAAAGGCCTGAAAACACATCGTCGGGAGGGTCCACTGCTCAACTGACAGAATTTGCTGCTGGCCTGTGGGAAACTTCTGACCCTCCCCTCTTGCGCCCATCAGCTCTGCAGCTCTGGAGTGCTGCGTGTTTTTAGGGGAGCATCCACGTGCCCAGCAAGGCAGATGGCTTTCAGGGTACCTTTTCCATTCTCTGGCCAAGCATCCCAGGTCTCTCCAGCGTGCAAACCTCTCAACTGCCACCAGGGAGATGAGGTTTGGTCTGTTAAGTGCTCACGGGTGCCACCGTAATGCCCACCTTGTCCCTGTGGGCCACCCTCACCTGCTCCTCTCTTCGTTAGCAGTTTGCCGCTGCATTGGGGATCATCCTGTTTAAATATTGAAGGAGAGGCTTTTAAAATATACATCGGTGGGACTGCTGTAATTCCAGACGGGGGCTCCAGTGACACTGGCCGGGGCCCGATTTGAAGGAAGGGGCTAGCAGCAGACGAACATTGCGGAGGTGAGCCCGCATCCAGCCATGTTGTGCCGTGGTGGCTGTGCATGACCCCTCTGAGAAGGAGCCATGGGGACAGCGGAGAGTGCATGGGTTTCTCCCCCAGGAGCCACTCATGCAGGGCGGGCTGCAACGACCCTCCACAAGGCTCACACCAGCCTGCAGATATTCCCCTGGAACAGATGCAAGCCAGAAGCAAGGAAATGGGCAAGCCTCCGCTTATGGGGGAGCAGGCTGAAATAACCAGATGAGCTTCTAAAAAAACCCCAAACAACCCAGTGATTCAAAACCCCATGCTGCCCTCAGCCCCAGAGCAGCTGGGAGACAGGCTGCTCCCAGCCCTCCAGGCTCTGTGCGGGATGGGGCTTTCTCCGCTCCCTGGGACAAATTCTTTCCTTTCGCTTTGCCTTGCACCAGTCCTGGTATGTCTGGAAGGGAACTGCCTGCCCTGCAAAATGTTCCTGGGGCTGAAATGCCAGCCCGGACCAGGCTGTCCTAGCTGCTGAGGACAGCGCTGAGGACCTTCCCAGGCTGGGATGAGCAAGAAGGGAGGCACCTGGCAGGGGCTGCAAGGACCGCATTCTCCAGCCTGGCCGGGAAGGATGCTCAGGCTGTGGTGGGGTCAGTGCCAGAGAGGCTGTGTATTTGCTTTGAGAAATCCCCCAGATTTAGTTCCTTAATGGGTAATTAACATTCCAGCTGCTCCTTGGTAATAGCCTCTCCAGCCCATGGGAAACCCACAGACACAGTGACGCTGCAGGCAGATTTCATAACTCAGCCGGTGACTAAACAAAAAGGGAGTCCGAGAGCCAAGGCAAATGGAAATGCTGCTCCCGACCTTTGCTCCTGCCCGGGCTTTGGCCCTGGTGTACACTGGTCTGGGGTGAATGGGAAGCGACTGGTCTGACCTGTGAAGGCCCCGGCTCTGGGCTTCCCGCAAGCAGGAATTTTTGGCACTCGGATGTCACTGTTTCCGTGGCTGCATGTCATTCCCACGAGCCACCGCTCCGGTGGCCTTACTGGTGGCCTTGAAACAGAGACTGGAGCTGGAAGAGGCCAAAACTCTGCCTGGAGGCTGAACCCTTGCTGTCTGCCAGGTACAGAGCAGGGTCTGTGGTCGGGGCTCTCGCGGGGCAGGTGGGCGACAGCTCCCAGCCCCTCAGAACGGTATCTTTCCTATAATAGCCCTGGCAAAGAGAAATTTGGGACCCCAGATGCAGCCATTCACAGGTAAAAAAAAAAAAGGCAAGCTTTTCCACTCACTTTTAAGGCAGTTTCAGAAAGGCAGTTTGTGCATGCATGTGACATGTCAGAAACGGACATAGGAAGATTAAAAAAGAAATCTCCAACGCTGAAGTTAAAGCACTTAAGGAATTGGCAGAGACTTCAAGAGGCGGTTTCTGGTCCTAATGAAGTCGGTGGAAGTGCTGCCATGGAGTTCAAGGGGACCATAATTTGGCTGTAACTCAGTAGGGAGCTGAAGGTGTTGATTAATAAATGGGAGACAATGCGGAGGAAAGCCGCTGAACTTCTTTCCGACAGATGTGCTGAAGAAGAGTCTGTAAGTTAAAGTGTGCAGGAAAGGAACCAGTTTCCTTTGTGTCTGCAAACAGAAAATGGGGGGGAAAAAAGCTACCTGATACTCATGTAAAATGCTAGAGCTGGTATTAATAAATAGCAAGGCCTGTCTGAGCAGCCTTCTGTTTCCAGCGAGTAGGTCATTCTTTTAAAAAAATGCATTCGCAAATGCCAGACCGAGCATTCAACAAATTCCTTTTTCTCCGAAGTAATTATTCAGTGGAAAACTTTACCGCTGGAGATTGTGGGTTCTGCAGATTGTCCTTGGAGGTTGGTGCGTGCCTTTGATTACTCATTGCTGGCTTTTTGCTCAATGATTTGTGCATGAATCTCCTCTGCTAAAACTCTGACGGAGGTTAGCATGGCCTCAGAAAGCTGTTCCCGCTGGAGATACATTTTCAGGCTGAGTCTGCAAATCATTTAAGGCTGAAAAAAAAAATCCCTTTAATACCCTTTACAGCAGCTCACAGTTGAAAAACTTCCTGTTTGTCCCTTTTTGTTTTCTGAGCTTTCAAGTAACTTTGGCGTAGGCAAGATATTCGGAGATCTTCAGAGAAAAGGCTTGCGAGGGAAGTGAAATGTTTAAGGATAAGAAGTCTTTGACTTCAATGAATGCTTCAGAGCGCGTTAGAAAATTTGCAGCCATAATTGTCTGCAATTCTTTGTGTCTCCTTCCCTACGATTTCCTTTCTTCTTTTCTTTTTGTTTGTTTATCTGCCTGTTTCATTTGATTGAAATTGCTTCCTTGCCTCCCGTTAAGTCGGAAGCTCTCCCAGAGCATGCTGCCAAAGCCAAACCCAACAGACCTTCTGCCGCACCTCATCCCCATGGGCTGGACACAAAACTTCTCCCTATGGGCTGGACACGAAACCTGGTGGGGTCTTCATGCACTGCGTCCCTTTTCACTCAGACAATGAGATGGACCCGGGAGGCTGTTGGCTGGTGATTAACGTGGGCTCCTGTCCCCTGGACCAGGGAGCGTGTCTCCGCATGCCAGCAGAGCCCCCGGCAGCCACGGCAGTGAGGGCAGGGGCAGGAGCAGAGCGGCTGGGCTGTGTTAAGCTCATTTTTCCCTTCTCTGAGGAATGAAGGGAATTTTGCATGTGCGCTTGCGGGTCCCGGGATAGCCGTCCCCTGACTCAGATGTGTACCTTGCGCTTGTCTTGGAATTGGTGTGGAAAAGCTGAAACGATGTGATAAACCAGTTCTCCAAAAATGCGCCTGGGTTCTGCGGCTGGGGAGGAGGATGGGGACGACCTCAGGCTTAACTGGCTTCAAAAATCTGACACGAAGGGCACGCGCACATGAGGAGAAAGATGAAAGGACTCTGTGTGGGAGACCTCAGCCTGGCACCTGTGCACCAAAGGTGCTGCCGGGGCCTTGCAATTCGGGACAACCTGCCCTGCTTGCCTGCGGCGAGAGCAAGGGGCCGGTGGGAGCACCGCTGGGTAGACCATGGCATGTGGCCCCGGCCCGGGGCTGGAAGGAGCCTGCCGCCGTCAGGGCATATTGCACGGCTCATGGCTGCCCCGGTGCCCCGGCACAACAGGGGGCTGAGGAGCCGGGAGCGGTGCCCGGAGCGGTGGAGGGGCAGCCCCGGGGGGCCAAGCCCTCTGGGTGCGGGGATGCCGCTGCCCCCCGCCGCTGCCCTGTGCCTGCAGCCGGGGCGGCCGGCGCTGCCCCCCGCCCTCCCCGGCCCCGGTTCTCGGGGTGCGCCCTGCCCGGCCCCGCCGCCCGCCCCCCGCCCCGCCGGGGAGCCCAGCGCGGCCCCCGGGGCGGCGCTGCCGGGCCTGGGCCTGCCGGGGGGCGGCGGGGGGCCGGGCCGGGCCGGGCGGCGGGGCGGTGCCTGGCCGGGGCGGCGGGCGGGACGCGCCGAGCGGGGCCGGGCCCCGCGGAGCCCAGCGGAGCCGAGCGGAGCGGAGCCGAGCGGGCGGCGGCGGCCTGGCGGAGCGGCGCGGGCCCGGCCGGGCAGGCAGGTACGGGCCGACCGGGGCGGGAGGCGGCGGCGGCGGCGCCGAAGACAAAGGGCAGCCCCGCCGGGCGGCAGCGCGGGCCGGGACCCGCCGGGCCTTGCACCGCCGCCGCTGGGCCGGGCCGGGCCGGGGGCAGCCGGGCCCCGCCGCCCGTCCTTCTCGGCCCCCGGGCACGGCGGCTGCCCCCGCGCCCGCCCTCCCCGTCCCGTCGGCAGGTTGCCCGCTGCCCCTCGGAGGGGCCGGCCGGGTCCGGGGGTCCGGCGGGGCCTGCCCGGGGCGGCTGCCTCCGGGAGAGCCGGGCCGAGCTGCAGCACGGGCGCCGAGGGCGTGGGGTGCAAGGCCTGAGCCGTCCCCACTCTGGGGGGGCCTGAGTGCTATTAGTTAAAAATAATAAAGGGCTGAAGGAGATCGGGGCAGTGCAGCCAAGAGATGGTTTGATGGTGCACGCCGTTGGCACGGCATGGCTTGTCCAGTCTGGTTGGAGTCCCTGTAAAGCACCTTATCACTCCCTCTTCAAGAGGTCCTAGCATCTACCCAGCCATCGGTGAACTTCTGGGCCTTTTGTGCATAGCTGTATTTATATTTTACCCCAAATCTTTTGGGTTTTACCTCCACCGCTGCACAGGCAGACTGTCCCTGGCTGATGGGGCCAGACTGTGATGCCCAGCGGTGCAGAAGCGTGCCAGCTTGGCCACCTTTAGGCATTGCTTGGAAGGCTCTGCTTCCCTTGGAGGCTGCTTCTCGCTCCCAGTGCTGCGATCACATCCCAGACCTGGGGCTTTCCCTTCCCATGGTCCCGGCTGGCTGCCACCACAGCACACCGTGCGGCCAGTCTTCTTCCCGCTACCGGTGCTCACGGGGTTGGGAAGCCAGCGCCTTGCAATGCCACTTTGTCACTGACAGCCTCGAAACAGCATCTCTTCCTGCAGCAAAGCAGCATCTTTGTTATTTTAATCTCAGGAGCGTTTTTTACCAGGGCTGGGCTCGCACAGCCGGCGAGGCGAGCAGCCCCATGCCTGCCCCTCTCAGCTGTGCACAGGGACCATGGCCGAGGAAGTTGTCCTTTTCCAAATAAAACAACCAGGACGAATTCAATAGGAAATAAGTTCCTCGCTTCTGAGTGAACTTGCCGTGGGTGGAGAAGAAGGAAATTAAACAATAGAAAAAACGTGCGGGGCTTTATACAGCATTAAAAAAACCCCCAACCTTGCTGGCCTCTGGTGGGATGGCCGAGCATCTTCCCTTCGCCTGTGCTGGTGCTCCTTTTTGGCAAGGACGGTGATGGTGATGCTCATCTTTCCCAACACCATCCGTGCCTGGGGCATCCATGCATGGGTGTGGGGAAGCCAGGACCTCCTGCGTTACCGTTGTGCCAGTCCCCAGGCCATCCCGCAAGGTCACCTCACTCGGCCCTGGTGTGTGCTGTGCCACCCTGCTGGCTGAAGCTCCCAAATTCCTCCCTTCCCGCCTGGAGCTGCCAGCACGGGGCACGGATGCTGATGGGAAGGCTCCTGCACGCGAAGCCTTTCCTGCTTCCTGCGCCTTTGGGAAGCTGGCGGGTCCGGTCTCGTGTTTGGGTGAGGATGGAAAACCCATCCCAGACAACCAGACTTTTTATTACAGGTTGTTTTGGGTTTTTTGCCCCTCTTTTCTTTCTGTGCAGCGCTGTTGGTGCTCTAGAACAGGATGTATTTAATGCACTGTTGGTGGTAATTTAAACAGAAGGAAAAAAGATGCCTTACAAGTCAAAAACTAGCTGGAGTGAAGAGGGAATGATTAATATTTTTTTCAGTAGAGTGTCATGGTGAAGTATGGCACGGCTGAGCATGTCCCAGCTACAGAGTGTCACCAGCATCGCCTGTCCCTTTCTGCCTGCTGGCTCTGGCTTTTATAACCAGGTTTGGTTTTGGGGGCATCTCTGGGTGCCTGGGCTGGGGACAGAGGGCTGTTGTCCTGCCGAGCATCCCATCTTGGGGGCTTCTGGCCGGGTGCTGGAGACAAAGCTGCTCTCTTGTCTGTTCGTGCTCTGGGGCAGGGTTGTGGAGGGCTCTGCTTAAGAGGGGGTTTGTGGAATTTTACCTCCTAGATGTACCTTAGTGAGTTGTTCTTTATTTTTGGCTCTTGAGGTGGAGCCTCCTAGAATGAGGTTAGGACTTAAGGCAGAGAAAGAAGCAAGATATTAAGCTCCTGTATCTTGTGATGGCTTCATGGCCATGGAGGGCTAGGGTTCCCAATCCATCTTGCCGATGTTTCCAGCCCTGCTCCTGAAGGCACTTTAGGACCTCAGGAATGCCCTTGGCTTCTTTGTGTGTTTTTGGCCGAGGTGATGGCATTGCTTTGTGCATTTTTACAATGTGCCATTGTCATACATGTGCCGCTGGCTTTGGAGCCTGAGATGGGGGAAGGAGGACCTGGATGGAGGGAAAGAGTGGTGCTCTTTTCTTGGAGACCGCTTCAGAAAGCTCAGGGGCCGTGATGACTTGGTCCCCAAGTGCCTAGAGGAGACGGTGCCCCTTGCACTCCCCTCTGCGCCCGTCCCCAGCTGCGGAGGAGCAGGGCAGCCCTTGCGCCGGGACCCCTGGAAGGGCTCGGTGAGTCAGGCAGCGCGGACGCGGGGAGAGGGCGGCCTGTAGCTTATGATTCATGTTGTTTTCCTGCAAAAGGCACCGGCTGTAATGGCAGAGCTTGCAGAAGACGAATCAATATCGAGCCGTAAATCCTGCATGTGACTGCTGGCCAGGCAGTGAGGGGGCTGGGGTTGGGAATGGTTGCCACATCCTCCCCAAAAGCGGCAGGACCTTGCTGCAGCCCTCTGCCCAGGGAAGGGGCTGAGATCCTTGGTGCTAGCTTCAGGTGGTCTGAGCCTTCCTAGAGGGGTTTAGGAAGGTCAAGATATCCCTAAATATGGGGTATCCCAGGAGGACCTGCCCTGGTATTTATGCAGGGGGCATGCCTGGAGTTCAGCCCTGCTGCTGGTCCAAAACTGTGGAGATGCAGGTTGTCTTGGAGAGGCAGAGACTCTCTCCAAGGGGCTCTGCCCTGATGTCCCTCTTCTGCCAGGGAACCCAAAATATCTTGGAAGACTCATCGCTGATGTAAAGCAGGGAAGAGGAAGAGGTGTTTTCTGTCTCTTTTGGCTTGGGCATGTTGAGGGTTGGATGTACAGTGAGGGGTGTCCCTTTCGGCTCCCTCTGCCACCCGACGGCTCTGTGTATGGTTCAGAAGGATGACAGCTCCCGGGGTGCCCCCCATCTTGGGGCAGCGTGCTGGCTTCGCGCGCTTGCTGCTCTCTTGGCTCTGCCTCCCATGCCTTGGCGTCAGCAAAATCCAGATGCCTTCTGGCTGCTTGTCAGCATCTTGCTGAGTATCCCCCTTCCTTCCCGACCACCGTCTGCTTCTTCACAGCCTCATACAGCCCTGCAACCCCAGGGCTTGGAGCCTAGAGCAGTGGTACCAGTTTAGAAAAAAGGGATGCATTAAAAAGGGTTAATGGCTCAGTCCTGAAACACGGCTGCAAAATGCTATCCAAGCCTGAAGTCTAAAGGTACGGCTCAGGCCATTTTGTATCCCCTCCAGCAGCCCTGATCCACCCCTTGGCTGCGCCGGCGCGCCGCTGGCCTCCTGGATTTACATTGGAGAGAGGAATCAAGGCCAGGAGGGAGGGAGGCTGCGTGTGGTACCCGGCACGGGATGCTTTTGCCTAGTGGGTGGGTGGGGACATGGGAGCCCACCTGAGTGGGGCATGTCCCCAGGTAGAGAGGCCAGGAGTGGTGCGGTCCCCTGGCCCAGCTGGCTGGTGGGGTGGGAAGCAGCACGTGTTACTCGTGTTTTATTAGCTCGTGCTGGCTGAAACCATGAGCTGGTATGCGTGGGGCAGGCGGGGCGATGCCGGGATGGAGGCGCAGGTTGGCTGTCAGTGGTTGGGTCCTTGAGCGCTGGCTTTGCCTTGAGCCCCTGCAGAGGAGAAGGCGAGGAGAGGGCTGATGCTGTAGTCTGGGAGCAGGTAAACTAAAGCCACAGGCTTCCCGGGGAAATGCTGCTCAGTTTGTGCAACCTCAGACACGGATCTGGAAATTGGGGAGGCAAGAGGCAGCTCGGGTGCCAGCAGCCCTGATGCTGCGCTTGTGGGGGCAAATGTGGGCCCTAGCGGCAGTGTCCTCGAGGGTGCAAACAAAACAGATCTTGCCAGCATCTCCTGTACTCTGCGCCTGTTCCTGCTCTCTGCATTTCCCCTGGGCTGGTGAGCATTGCAGCCTTGGGTACTTTTTAAGGGTGGCAAAGTTTGCATGCAGAGGTAATGTCTTTTATTAGCCTAACTAATACCTTTAGGAAAAAACAGATGTGCTCTTGGGCCCAAGGAATGCCTGCGTGCCCAAAATGTGTCGGTTTTTCCAACTGTGTCCGTTGGTCTAATAAAAGAACTGACCTCCGCCTGGCCCGGCCATGACCTTGGAGCGTGCTGGCCCCAGGAGCATCCCGCCTGTGCGTCAGTCACTGCCTGCCTGGCCCTTCCCAAAGGACCTGCCAGCCTGGGAGCCGTCACCGGAGCATGGCTGCGCTCATGGCAGGCGCTTACCTGCCTCCTAATTCAATGCCAGCTACAAGCACACAGCCCCACCGGCGCTTTGGGCTGCCAGTGGGGTCTGTCCTGGCAGACTGTGGGGAGGCGGGGGTTGGCTGCAGCTCAGCAAAGCATCGGGGCATCAGGCAGGATGGATGTGATCCAACGGGAGCACGGGAGCATCCTTGGGAGCCCCTGGGAGAAGGGAGCAGCTCATGCAAAGCTCCATCCTGGCAGGGATTTCTCCCGAATGCAGGCACTGGAGGGTCGGTTGCTCTCTGTCAGCTGGTTCACGCTGTGGTTTTATGGATGCTGCTTTGCAGAAATGCTGTTTTGGGGCCGGGTTAGTGCTCAGCAGGGCAGCCTGTGCTCCCCAGAACAGCTGGTGGTTCTTCTGCAGTGGGATGGAGCTGCTCTCCTACCAACTTCAAATTCCCTGTAATGGGAAGCTGTCAGGAAAACGCAGCAGCTGGCCCATCCCATGGGGCTCGCACCGTTGCCGTGGCCGAGGAGGGGGAATCGCTGCTGCCCCGTAGCTCTCCATGATCGAGCATCGCCTTTGTGCTCATGGCAGGACCAGCATCTCTCCAGGGAAAACCTGGCCAAGCGGAATGTCGGAGGCAGCAGAAGATGGTTCAGTCAGTGGGTTTTTTTGGGTAGGAGTCCTGTGCGACCTGCAGTGAGAGTGCAGGCTGCTGCTCCAGCGAAATACAAAAATTCACACAAGGTTATTTTCTCCTCATCCTGTTTCTTTTTAAAATACTTGGGATTCAGGCCCTGCTTATCCAGAAAGGCTCTTGGGCGCTTGGAGAGCCACAGGAACCGTCACAGCACATTTCAAAGCAGGAAAACCCGATTCATTGAGTGCATTTTTTCCCCCCCTGCGAACCCACTTAAAATTCATGGAGAGTTTTGTCAGTAAGAACCTGTTTCAATTAACAGACAAAAGAAACTCTCCTCGTTAAGCGCCTCTTTCAATTAAGGTTTGGGAGAATTCCCCCAGCTCCACGTCCTCGGGAGCAAGGCTGTTCCCGAGGATTCAACGGCAAAAAATACCCGTGAGGAGGAGCAGCCCGCGAAGGGCTCCAGCTTTTTTGGGGGAAGGCAGTGGCACGACCCGAACCATAACCTGGCCATGGGGTGTTGGGGAGCATCACTGCCGGGGGCTGGCTGCTCAGCCCAGCATCCCTGGGGTGTAGGAAAGCTAATGACTGCTGCTAATTGCTGGCCTAGTTTATGGAGGAGGCTGATTTCATGCGGGTCTTTTGAGGTTGAGGAGAGTGTGGAGAGGTGCTCTTCCAGCTCAGGGTGCTGGGAACAATGGGGATGGCAGCCACCGGTGCCACCTTCCAGCCACTGGTGCCACCTTCCAGCCACCGGTGCCTGGGGCTCAGAAGGAGGGTGACCTCCCCGGGAGGTTCCTCTGTACAGCCTCACTGGTGGGGGGCTGTGGCACCTCGGGGCTGGGGAAGGGGCTGGGAGATGGGGGTTAGCAGGTGCAGGATCTGGGGAGCAGGGTTAAGACGTGGGTTTTGCTAGAACTGGTCTTAAAATTCCCACCAGTCAGGCTTGCCAGCTACTCTGCCATGGAAAAAGTTTTAATCACTGGCTTCCAGAAACCTCACCGAATTCTTTGGGGGTTTGGGTGTTTTTTTCATTTGCTTGGGTTTTTTCTCCCCTAAAAATTCAGCAAATGTTTGCAGTGATTCGCCGCACACCAAACCTTGCCTTTCCATCCCTCTCCAGGGAGAGAACCATTTTCACGATTGTTTTTTGAAGAAAACATGAGGAAAACATTACTTTTATCTTTTCCAGTAAAACTGAAGTGCTAACAGGGCTTTCTGGCTGAAAAATGTTTCTTCCAGAGCTAGGCGCTTTGCCCCAAAATAACTTTTTTTTACGTGAAAATCTTTGACCGCTTTTGCTGGGTGAATCACTCCTCTTGGTTTCTTTCCCGCAGGAGCAGGCAGGTGGTGGGCAGCTGGAGACAGAGTTTTATTTCCAGAGGGTAAACTTGGTTCGGCAGCAGCAATTCAGGTGGATGCTCCGACTGCTCCTTTCTGGTCAGGCTTTATAAATCAGATCTTAAATAAATAAAGTGCTGAGAAAAAGGGAGGATTTTCCTGCTCAAGTCCCCACGGGTGCAAATGCTCCAGACCTTGAATAAATCAGGGATGGATTTTCTCGATACTCCCTTGTCTTTGCTCCTGGCCAGCCCGTGCATGGTGGGGAGAAGCCGAGCCGGGTGGCTTTGGGGTGCGAGCAGCACCGGTGGCTGCCTGTCCCTGCCTGCCCCTGCCTGCCCCAAGGGCAGCTGCTGGGGCTGCCGTGTCCTTCTTTAATTTTGCACCTTTGGGGCACTGGGGAAATGCTGGTGTCCTTAGGAAAGCAGCTCTGGGGCTGTCCCTCTGTGTTTTTCTCCCTGGTGTGTTGTAACTACTGTTTGCAAAGCACTTAAGCAGCCCGTGTAATCTACCTAAGACGCTCCTTATCTGGCATTATAAAGCCGCCCCAGTGGCACACAGGCGGCCTTGGTGAGAGCGGGTGGCTGGGTCGAGCTTGTTTCTGCTCATTTCTGTCCTGCTCGTCTTCCCCTCTCCCGTCTGCTCTGCATCCCTCTCCCCTGCCTGGACACCCTGGGCTTGCAGCCTGGCAGGAGGCAGCTGGATGTCCATATAGCTCATCCTTCCCTCTGTGTCTCTTTGGGCCCATCCTAAAGGCTCGCCGGGCTGTGAGTAAGTGGGGATCACCAGGAAAATCCCCAGTTTTGCAGCAGTTGAAGCTTTTATGGTGGGTTGCAACTTTATCCCCTCCGGTGCAGGGCTTCAGTCCCTGCTTGAGGAGCGCCTCAGAGGTGGGATGTGCAGGGAGCTGTGACCCGGTGCCTCCCGTGCTTTGCTACCGGTGTGCATCGTCACAGCACCGCGCACCGAAGCAAAGGAGCTCATCTCCTTCTGGCTCTGCCTTCTCCTGGCCGGAGGATCCAGCCCTGGCTGGGGAGGGAGGTGATGGGGACAGGGACAGGGACAGGGTCAGGCAGTGCTCCTTTGCACCTTGTGATGACTCTTCCCCCATGCCAGTACTCCCAACTCTTTGCAGATATTTCCAGTTGCAGTTGGGATCACTGCCATTCAGAGTTGATAAAGGCAGCGGTGCAGAGGTAGGTGTTTAAGGACAGGTTTTTTATGCCGGTTACTTTTTAATTTTCAAAGCAAGCTCCCCTGTCTTAAGCTTGCAGTTGTCTCTTGAATAATATGGTGGCATTAATCTCCTCTCTAAGGACGTGCTTAGCTCAGTGGTTTCAGATCTGCAGCCCTCTAAATATTACCAGCGGAATGAAGGGGATTCCCTCTAGAGGAAACTTAAACCTATTAATAATAATTTGGCTGCCTTTTGTGCATCTTTCACAGGTAGTCTGTGATTCCCAGGGCTGCAGGGCACCAGTGATTGCTGGGGATGCTGTCGAGGATGCACGAGGCGTGGGAGAGGCAGCAGGCATGGTGGACTGAGTGCTGTTGCCCCGCTGGGGACCTGGCTGGATTTAGACCTGCCAGTAGCCTTTTGCCATCAAATGTCCAAATGGGAGATGAAGCAGATACGTCGGTGGGGCCGAGCTGACTGCATGCCCTGTGGGGGTCAGATACGGGAGGGGAAGCATTGGAGCAAGCAGAAGCAATTGCAAATCGCTGAGCTGGGCGATGCAATTTAGCATCCTGCCTCTAAATCTTCCTCCATCCAGGCTTAACCCCCAGGGCTGGCTTACATGGGGAAGTGGAGCTGGTGTGGCAATGAAGAGGTGATTACCCATCGTGGTGGGGCTCTCCCTGCCGCGATGGGGAGTGAGAAGCAGGAGTGCACACCCGCAGGGTGCCCGCAGAAGAGGAGCGGGGTCACCCATTTGGCTGTGGTGTTTAGGATGTGGCCCCATCTCTGTGGGTTGAATGTTGGGGGTCTGTGAGCTACTGGAGTCAGGGATCAGGGTCCTTGTGCATGTGAGGTCTTGGGGTCTCTTCTCCATGAAGGGATGCTTGCTCCCTCCCTTGCAGGCCTTTCCAAAGTGGTGCGAGGCTGACACGTGAGCAGTTTCTTGCTGTGTCACACCCGAAGTTTTGAGCTCACCCCCCATCCCTGGGCAGTGGGGTTGGGGCAGTTGATTTATTCGACAGCCGGGATTTGTGAAATGCCTGATCTTCACCGCTTGCACCTGCGGCCAGACCTATTGCACCCCCCGATAAATCAAACCCTGCTGTGGTTGTCTTCTTGGACCGCTGACCCTTCCCTCTTCTCCAGATCTGCTTGCACTTCCTTGCTTATACTTAATCCTCCCTTTGCATCCCTGCAAAATCCCGCTGGAGGTTAAAGGAAGAGCACTGCAAGCTGCTGACAGAGATGGTTTTATCCCTTCTCATCCCCACCAGTGCCCCTCTGGCTTTCTGGGGTGCAGTGGTTCCCCAGGGAATGACTGTGGCCAATAACTCTGGCCAGGGGGAAGCTGCAGCCCCCAGACCGCACCAGGGGGTGGATTTAGAAAAGCTTTTCAACCATTTTCCCCTTCCTCCTGCAGCTGTCTTAGATTTGAATTGCTGATAGTAAAGGGCTTTCCTGGCCACCGGTTGCGCTCCTTGCCTGCCCCGGGGTCGGATCCGGCCCCGCAGGGTGCTCCAGGCTCCCGGCTGTGCCGGGGAAGCCGCTCAGATGCTGATTGTGTTTGTCAGGGCGGGTGGATTAAGAGTGCTGTGGCTAAGCCTCCTCGCCGAGCCGCCTCGCCAGCGGAGCCTGGGCCAAGGCTTTGCTCAGAAACCCAGCAGAAAACAGCATTTTCTAGGGGTCTTTCTCTTGCGGTCCTTGACGTGCGGCTGAGCACCCGTCTGTGCGATGGGAGCCCACCGGTGCCGTACGGTATTTCTGGGGGCCTGAGGTCCGCATGTGGAACTCGGGCTGACATTTCCAGCTGGTGCCTTTTAAATAACCACTGTGGTTTTAAAAGGCACCTGAGCAGCTTCTAAAAATCAGGTTAAAAGGAAGTTTGGCTCTGGCTTTGCCTTGACAGCTCTTGTGGTTTTTTTTCTATTTTACCATAGTGTTTCCCTTTTTTATTTGAGAAAAGCTGTTCGTGTCAAGAACTTGTTTGGTGCTCTTGGACCTAAACATGCTTCCTTCTCCGGGGTGGAGCTGTCAGCTCTGCCACCGCTGCTGGGGATGCGCAGGGGTTTGCTGGGCAGCGTGCAGCCAGCACGCGCTCGCGTGGGGAAAGCCCTGAGCAGGAGCATCCCCGGCCCCCAGCATCGCCCCAAACCCCTCAGCATCCTCCCCATGGAAGGTTTGCACCAGCAGCGAACTGACAGAGCAGGATTCCTGCCTGCTCTCTGCCTTGGTGGTGGGTTCGTGGGGCGGGATGCTGCCTGCGCCGGGGGTCCGACACTGGCCCTCTGACTGGGCAGGTTGCCTTTGCACTTTGACATGGCAGCCTCCCTCCCCGGGCAGAGTCAGCCAGTGTCTCCTGGAGATGCTGTCTCCAAAGCCTGGTCATTAAAAGCTCTTAGAAGAGGATGGACTAACGAAGCCCCCTTGGAAATGGCAGGTGATGTGGGCAGGGGGCCCTGTTCCTGCCTGCCCAGTCTCATCATGGGTGGTGCAAGGATGGACCTGCTGGCTGTCACTTGCCCACCCATCACCATGGGAATGTGACTGCCAGCACCCACTGCTCCTAAAAGATGAGAGAAATGGATAGGGAATGGGATGGCATGGCTGGGATGCTTGATAATGTGGTCGTGGCTCTCCGCATCCCTAGGGATGGTACCTGGGCACGGGAACCTCTCTCTGCATGGGCGCATCCCTAAAAGCAACATCCCTGTGTGCTTCCCCTTTCGGACCTGGAGAAGTGCCCTGCCCCAAGACCCCGCCGGGGTGTTCTCCTGGGGGTGCTGAAGGTCCAGCCTCACCGTGGGGGAAGGAAGGAGTGAGTTGAGGTAGGGCAAACCTGGGGGGGGTCAAGGAACATCCTCTCCTCGTCCTGTCTGGCGATCATCCCCATGTGCAAAAATGAATTACAAACCAATAAAACTAGGTGCTCCACCGTGCCCAGGACAGAGGCCCAGGTGATTCAGCACTGTGCCGTTGGGGCTGGGAAGCGGAGCCTGGGGCTCTCTGCAGGGAAGGGCAGGGATGACAGGATTACCCTGCCAAGCCCCAGCCTGTAATCCATGGTACCGTTCAGATGGCCACATTTAATCCCGTTACGAGCCCGGCTGGTGTCTGTAGGGCAGGCGCTCAGCTGCGATGCTGGCAGAGCATGGGGAGCTCTCCCCGGGGAGGAGTGGGGACCAATGCCCTTGTCCCCAGCACTGGTGGTGGGTTTGGGGATGGTGCTGCAAGCCAGCATGCCACCAGTTTGTTTTTGCCTTAAACACACTGGTGACATCAGTGCCCCCGCCCAGGGTGGCTTCACCTCCCAGCAAGTGGTGTCCATGCTATTTCTTTCTTTCTTTTCTTTTTTTAAGCGTGCCTTTCACAGGAAAGGGAAAAATATTCCCAAGGTCCCTTTGGCTCCACGGGGGTGCTCCCACGTACCTGTCTTGGTGACCTTGGCTGGCGGCTCCTGGCTGGGCCTCGTGCTGCCTGGCTGGCTGGCTGCCTGCGTCCCTCCTTGCCAGCCGGGCTGGGCGATGGGGGGCTCGGACTCCCCGCACCCCTGTTCTTGCTGCAGCCTGGCCCCCCCGGGCGCCTGGAAAACAGGAGTGGGGCTGTTTCTCCAACTGCTTGGTGCGACGGGGACTCATGGGGGGCTGAGGACTCCCTGCATTGCACCCTGGTGGTGCTGGCATGCCCCGGGTACACACCGCAGCCTGGGTCCCACGGCACGCCTGCGCGCTGTGCTCCCGCCCCAGCGTTGTAGGGAGCTCGCGGCGCTCTTGTGGCAAGCCCCGGCACGCCGGCAAGCTCGCCAAGGGATCTGCCAGGGCCATCGCGCTGGCGTAAATAAAAGTGGCGGTGTTGGTACCGACGCCAGCCCTGCCTGCTCATCTCGTCTCTCTCTCGCAGGGCACGCGCGGAGCTGGGGGGCCGGGGCGCCCCGGGGAGCCACCATGCCCGCACGCCCGCTGCAAGCCACGCCGAGGCCGCCCGCCGCCCCCTCGCCCCGCTGAGGCCATGGGGGTGCTGCTGCCGCTGCCACCACCGCGGGGATTTCAGCTCGGCAAGGGGACTCTCGGTGCGTCTGCCATGGTGACATGAAGCGGACAGCGAGGGACGCCGGACTGCTGGAGGGGAGAGAGCCTGCACAGGCGGCCTGCTAGTATTTTAATTTATTAGTAGTATTCAATTTTATTTTACCTATTTTTTTTGGTTGGTTGGTTGCTTCTTCCCCTCCCCGGGGCTTGCGAGGGGAGGGGGCGGGCAGGGAAGAGGGGTCCCACCTCGCCCTGCGGATGCAAGGATGACTGTGCTGGCCAGGGCCCGGCGGGGTATCCGGCAGCTCTCTCCACAGGTGGTGTTGCTCCTGCTTTTTGTCTTCTGCCTGCTCAGTGTTTTTGTCTCTGCATATTATTTATATGGGTGGAAAAGGGGCTTGGAGCCCTCTGGGGACGTGGTAGGGCCGGACTGCGACGAGCCCAAGGTCGCCCCTTCCCGCTTGCTGCCGCTGAAGACCCTCAAGGTGGCCGACTTCTCACGCACAGACCCCTTGGTGCTGGTCTTCGTGGAGAGCCTCTACTCCCAGCTGGGCCAGGAGATCGTGGCCATTTTGGAGTCAAGTCGCTTCAAATACAGGACAGAGATCGCCCCTGGGAAGGGGGACATGCCCACACTGACCGACAAAGACCGGGGACGCTTTGCCCTCATCATCTATGAGAACATCCTCAAGTACGTCAACCTGGACGCCTGGAACCGGGAGCTGCTGGACAAGTACTGTGTGGAGTATGGTGTGGGCATCATTGGCTTCTTCAAGGTAAGGGGGTGTGTGGGGCGAACCGAGACCCCGTGGCCAGGCCGGGTATGAGCGGAGGGCTCTGGGGTCCCGGTGCCCTGCGGGACTGCACCCTCCCTTTGCTTTCTGCAAGCAGCCTGAGTTGGTGTGGAGCCAGCCAGCAGCCTGGCATGGGGTCCAGGCTTCTTGCAGAGGGCACCATCTTAGCCCTGTCCCTGTGGAAGGGCACTGCGGCTCCTGGGTGTTTTGGAGGTAAAAACACACCTCTGGTATCAGTCTGCTTGCTTTTAGCATCCCATTTCCCAGCAGTGACCCTTGCTGGGGTTCACCAAAAGAATGAGTGGGTATTTTGCTTGGCAGCTCCTCGCCCTTCTGCCCAGGGCTCACAGGAGCAGGATTGGGTGTGCGAGGGGGACGAGGGTGCCCCATGCTCAGGAGAGGAAGGAGGGGGACACCGCACCTGGATCCTAATGACCTAACCCCTCGCCATGGCCATTGGTGCCTCCGGTGAGCCCCTGCCTGCACAGCCAGGCTGGGCACTTGGTGTGTCTTTCAATGCCTCCGTGCCCAGTGTCCTGTCTTCTCCAGTTCCCGTCTCTCCCTGTACAGGCCAACGAGAACAGCCTGCTGAGTGCCCAGCTGAAGGGCTTCCCCCTCTTCCTGCACTCCAACCTGGCGCTGAAGGACTGCAGCATCAACCCCAAGTCGCCCCTGCTGTACATCACGCGCCCCAGCGAGGTGGAGAAGGGAGTGCTCCCCGGGGAGGACTGGACCGTCTTCCAGTCCAACCACTCCACCTATGAGCCAGTCCTCCTGGCCAAGACCAAGTCGTCTGAGTCCATCCCGCACATGAGCGTGGACGCAGCGCTGCACACCACCGTGATGCAGGACCTGGGCCTCCACGACGGCATCCAGAGGGTGCTTTTTGGCAACAACCTCAACTTCTGGCTGCACAAGCTCGTCTTTGTGGACTCTGTCTCCTTCCTGACGGGCAAGAGGCTCTCCCTGCCCCTTGACCGCTACATCCTGGTGGACATTGATGACATCTTTGTGGGCAAGGAGGGCACACGCATGAAGGTGGAAGATGTCAAGGTGCGGCTGTGATGTCCTGGCTGGGTGGGCAAGGGGATGCGTGGGGCTGGGTGCTTCTGCCTGCTCCGGGGATGAGCTTTCCTGCCCCCGGAGCATCCCCTGGCCCCATGGGAGCCCCACTGTAAAGCTCTCGGGGACACGGGTCCTCACCCTGGTGTGGCAGCCGTCCCCACAGCTGTGTGCTGAGGACATCTTGCTTTCTCTCCCCTCCTCCCAGGCACTATTCGACACACAGAATGAGCTGCGCACCCACATCCCGAACTTCACCTTCAACCTGGGATACTCAGGGAAATTCTTCCACACGGGTGAGGAGGACAAGGGTGTCGCTTTGCCTGTTGGTGCCATACAGCTGGTTATGAGGCACAAACCGGTGCTCAGAGGCTGAAGTTGGGGCTGCAGGAGGGTCCTTGGGCATCCCACCCTGCTGCCCCCCATCACCCGGTCACTGACAGGGGCTCCCCCTCCCTCCACCCTGGCTGCTCATGTGTGCCCGGTGGTGACAGCGAGCATCATGCCCGCAGGTACCGATGCTGAGGACGAAGGCGATGACCTGCTGCTGTCCTACGTGAGGGAGTTCTGGTGGTTCCCCCACATGTGGAGCCACATGCAGCCTCACCTCTTCCACAACCAGTCGGTTCTCGCCGAGCAGATGACATTAAACAAGAAATTCGCTGTCGTGAGTAAGATGCCGCCGGCGGGGGTGCTTGTGATGGGGGGAGGATGGGAGAAGGGAGGCAAAGAGGCAGCGAGCTGCCCGGGTTGCCTGTTCAAGGGGAGACATCATCCATGCATTGCTGCTGCTCTGCTTAGCCCAGCATCAGGGGGATGCGGGGGTCCCGCCCATGGGGGACACAGAGGTCTGACCTGTGGCTCTGCAGGAGGAAGCATCGGCTTGGGTTGGTGTGAGTTGGGTTTAACTGAGCCTTGGGTTGGTGTGTGCTGGGTTTTAACTGAGCCTAGGGTTGGGTGCTCAGCCTGGCGCGGTTTGGTGCTGTGCTGGGCAATGATGCCGGATCCTGGAGTGGTGGCCATGTGCCGGGAGGCTCCTGCTGATGGAAACTCCCTCTGCAGGCCGAGCTGTTGGGGACATGTTTGGTTTATAAAGGCAGGCTCTGACCTTCAGCTCCGTAAGGGGTTGTCCATCCTCTTGGACCGTCCTTTATCTGCCCTGGATGAAGCCAGTGCTGAGGCCAGATCCACGGTGTGACCAACTGGTTTGCTCACAGCTGTCTTGAATCCAAACCCTGTAAAGCCAGACCCAGTAATAATAATTCAGTCTGATGGCCTGAGAGAGGGATCTTCAGGGTAACTTGAATTAATTGTCTGATAATTAGAGATGCTTAATTAGAGAGAGACCAGACCATCCCTACTTGGGATGGGCAGTTGTCCAGCTCAGAATTTCCAGGCTGTTTTATATCTACTGGTATAAACCAATTTTCAGTCCTGTGTGGATGTATCTCCTCAATCTACACAGTAAAGCGCTGCTGCTGCTGTTTTGTTGGTGATAGCAGGAATGACAGGGATGAGGAAGGTCCATGCGAAGCAGAGGAGCGAGTGTCCACCCAGCGTGTCTGCTGCTGGGCTGCCTTTCATGGAGACAGCCCTGGTTAGGAGAGGATGTGGTGGCACAGCCCTGCCCTGGTTGCTCTCCAGAGGCACGAACTGTCTGTTTGTAGTTGGGAATGGGCAGCCCTTTGGGGAGAAGTTGGTTTGGGACGTTGTGGTTTCGGGGTCTCTGTGGTCACCCACTCCCTGCTCTCTTATCTGCAGGAGCATGGCATCCCCACTGACATGGGGTACGCCGTGGCCCCCCACCACTCGGGCGTGTACCCCGTCCATGTGCAGTTGTATGAAGCTTGGAAGCACGTTTGGTCAATCAAAGTGACGAGCACAGAGGAGTACCCTCACCTGAAACCTGCTCGGTATCGCCGTGGCTTCATCCACAACGGCATCATGGTAGGTGGCCAGGCTTTATCTCTGGTGCTTCTCTCCTCTGTCTCCCTCACCAAAACCCAGAACCTCAGCGGGTGGTTTCTGGGCAGCTTGGATGCTTTGATTTGAGGGGTCTGTGCCCTCTGCTCATCCTGCATGGGGGAAACTCATGAGAGGACAATTTTTGGCTTCTCCATCTGTCCACCACCATCCCTTGTGGGCATCAGGATTCAAGTTGAAGGTGGTGAGGGACAGTGGAGCTAATCCTGACCTCTGAGGGGCTGAAGACTCCCTTTTTGTTTGGGAGGAGGAAGGGGACCCAGCCCTGGATGCTCCATCCACGTCTTTCTCCTGCTCCAGGTACTCCCCCGGCAAACCTGCGGCCTCTTCACACACACCATCTTCTACAACGAGTACCCCGGTGGCTCCAATGAGCTGGACAAAATCATCAACGGCGGCGAACTGTTCCTGACCGTGCTCCTGAACCCTGTGAGTACTGCTGTCCGGCTGCCCGGGACAGACAGACAGGTGTCTCTTGCAACATCCCCAACATCCTTGGCCAGGGTGGGAGCTGTTTGCGTAGGATGGTTCCTGGGTGAGGCTCTGCTAACCCCTGGTCCGTCCTTTCCACTTCAGATCAGCATCTTCATGACCCACCTGTCCAATTACGGCAACGACCGCCTGGGCTTGTACACCTTCAAGCACCTGGTCCACTTCCTCAACTCCTGGACCAACTTGAAGCTGCAGACACTGCCGCCCGTGCAGCTGGCACAGAAATACTTTCAGATCTTCTCTGAGGAGAAGGACCCGCTGTGGCAGGTACCCCTCGTGCCTGGAATGGGGGGAAGAGGAGGTGTTTTGCCTCTTTGTGGTCCTGTGGGTGGTGCCAGGAAGGAGTTTGCCCTGTAGAGCTGGAAATAATCCCAGTCTTTGCCCTGCCCGCTGAGCAGCGTGGCCTCCCTGCATGTCTGCTTGGGCTGGAGGGGGCTGAGCAGTGGTGTGTGGTCCTGTCCAGGCTGCCCTGTCCCTAATCCTCCCCCGCTGTGTTTCAGGATCCCTGTGAAGACAAGCGTCATAAAGACATTTGGTCCAAAGAAAAGACCTGCGACCGATTCCCAAAACTTCTCATCATTGGGCCTCAAAAAACAGGTGCTTCCCTTCACCCTTGGTGCTGTGAGCGTGCTGGGAGGCTTCCCGGGTCCTCCGTGTGCCCCCAGAGAACCTCTCTCAGCCTTCCTGCCCTGAAGCGGAGCTCGGAGGGAGGTTTGGCCCAAATCAGCTCTCGCTTTCTGTCTGTCCAAAGGAACAACCGCCCTTTATCTCTTCTTGGGGATGCACCCGGACCTGAGCAGCAACTATCCCAGCTCAGAGACCTTCGAGGAGATACAGTTCTTCAATGGACACAACTATCACAAGGGCATCGACTGGTAAGGTCTCCCCATCGTGGGGGCTGAGTTGGGAGTCCCGGTTCCTTCAGGAACCAGAGCAGCAGTGTCGTGGGGTTTCCCATCGGCCTTGCAGGCACCAGGCTCTTGTCAGAGGGCACCTGGGTGCTGCAAGGTGGGACGAATGTTGTGTGGGCTCTGCTCTTTGCAAGGGTGTGCTCATGCTCTCTGTTGGGTGGTCAGAGACCTTGCCTTACTGCAGAGATCTGCAGTGCACCCAGAGTCGGCAGTGGTTGCTGCCACGCTGCCTTCAGACCACCACACCACCATGGTTTATCCCCGAGATGTTGTCTTGAAGGCAAAGGCCACTTGCCGGGCCTCGGAGGTGCCTTCGGCAGAAGCTGTATGCATCTGCTACCCCCTGGTTTTGGGGTCTGCCTGGGGAATCTGTTGAGGCTGGGACTTCCAAAATGGCTGGAGGGGGTTGTGGAAGCCCAGTCTGTGTGTCAGACCTGGGGGGACCCTGCAGGATTAGTGCATGGTACAGAGTGTCTGAGATGTCACCTGCAAAAGGGGGTGCTGGGGAGATCTCGAAGTGCTTGTCCGCCTGCCTCACTCACACTGCGCCTCTCCCAGGTACATGGAGTTCTTCCCCATCCCCTCCAACACCACCTCTGACTTCTACTTTGAGAAAAGTGCCAACTACTTTGACTCAGAAGTGGCTCCCCGGCGAGCCGCGGCCCTGCTCTCCAAGGCCAAAGTCATCACCATCCTCATCAACCCTGCAGATCGAGCCTACTCCTGGTATCAGGTGAGCTGCCTGCCTCTGCCCTGGCTTGGGGTGGGTGGGCCAGGGGCTTCCCTCTGTCAGCTTGGTTTGGGAGGTGGGGTGGCTGTGGGTGCTGCACTTTTTGGCTGAAGAAGACATGTGAGGGCACGGCGTCGTGGCCTGGGAGCTGCGGTACCTCATGGGCAGCCCAGGATTTGGGGTGCCCCAGGAAGAAACCTGCCTTGCTCATGCCTGACAGCACCAGCGAGCTCACGACGATCCAGTTGCCCTGAAATACACCTTCCATGAGGTGATCACGGCGGGACCTGAGGCTGCTCCAAAGCTCCGGACCCTGCAGAACCGCTGCCTGGTGCCAGGCTGGTACGCCACCCACATCGAGCGCTGGCTGAACAGCTACCACGCCAACCAGGTAAGGATGGGAGCACCCCAGGGAGCCCCTCCTTGCCCAAGCAGGGATGCGCAGGGAAGAGAGCTTGGGTCCCAAGTCAGCTGCAAGGGTTGCTCCCATGGGAGCTGCCTTTCTTATACCTTAATAACAACGAGTAGAAGAGTAAAAGTACTTGGGGAAGGTGCAGAGGGCAGATACTGTGCAAAGGAGCCCTTGTACCATGAGGTTGGTGGTGGACGATGCACACAGATGTTCTTGTGCCGATCCTGGGCAGGTAGGTCCTTCTGCTGGTCCTCTGGCAAAGCAGGGTAGAAAGGGGGCTGCAGGGTGGAGGACTGTGGGTGGAGGACTGTGGGTGGCTCTGCAGAGGGGCACCCACTGCTCGCTCGCCATTCTTGGCCACAGACCCCTGCGGGGCTGCCCTGTCTGGTGTCACCGCGGCATCGAAGCAGGACAGAAATAGTGGGCAAAGCTGCCCCTGGTTCGAGCTGCCTGCAGGGGAAATGGGGGCTGGATGCCAGCCCTGCTGTGACCCGCATAGTGGAGTGCTGCTGGCAGGGTACAGGCTCAGTCCCTGAAAGATTTTTCCACCATCATTTAACCTTATAAAGTCTATTAGCTGTCTGCTTCTGGCGTAATTGCTGTAATGCAGTCCTGGCTGGCCATGGGTTGGGTGGCCCTGAGTTGAAGCTCTGATGTTGTTTTGGATGGATCCTGGCCCCAGCTTTTATTTGCATTTAATTTTCCAACACCCAGCCTGTGAATACTGGGGGCATGTTAGCATTCAAAAGGGGGCCCTGCACAGGCTGGTGTCAAATTTGGCTCCAAGATGGCAAAAGGTGCAGCGAGGGCATCGTTGTGCCCCAGGAGAGCAGGGCTGGGAGCCAGCAGCACCTTTTTGCCCTGCCTTGCTCCTTGCAGATCCTGGTCCTGGATGGCAAGCTGCTCCGAACGGAACCTGCCAAAGTGATGGAGACGGTCCAGAAATTTCTTGGTGTGACCAACTTCATCGATTACCACAAGGCCCTGGCGTGAGTCCTTCCCTGAGCTTCTCCTTCCTCCAAGCTGCCGTTGCTCCTGGTGCAGTGGGTTGCCCCTGGGGACACCCAGCACTGTCCCAGGGCAGCCCCCAGCCCTGGGGCTCACGGCAGAGCTGCTGCTGGTTTTCATGAGATCAGGGTTTCACCTGAGGTTCCTCACCTGAGCAGCTCCTCATTGCTGTGACCTATGCTGGGGTAGCTGCAATCAGAAATAACATTCAACAAGTACCCTGCTTTGCTGTGCTTATCCAGGCACTGTGGTGGGGACAGTGGTGTCACCCTGGGCAGCCCAGGAGCAGCTCTGGGCTCCTGGAGCAGAGTTCAGGGGCGCATTCACGCCACTTGTGATAGTGTTGAGCCCCGGCACCCCGTCTCCTTGTGCACGCGCTGCAGAGAGCGGCTCTTGCTGCTGGCCATGTGGCATCTCTGCGGGTGCCATCCCCCTCTCAGCCTTCCAGACATTAAAATCCACCATGGGAAGCAGGAGCCTCCAGAGCTCCTAGAGAAACAATAATTTACCTCTGCACTGGGCTTGAGTCTGCACCCAGGAGTCGTGGGGCTCCTGAGAATATCCAGGGCCAAAGGTGCCGCAGAAAATAATAATTAAACTCATGTAGACCCCTGTGCTCCCTCACAGCAGGGTGATGTGGTGATGAATGAACCTTGTCAGGGCACTCACTGTGTGGCTGTACAGGTGAAGCTGTCATACAAGGAGGTCGATAACGAGATGTTAGCTGGGCTGTGAGTTAAAAAGAAGTGAAGTGCCCCCATGCAGGGCTGGGCAGCGGCGGGGCTCGTTGTGCGGCGTGCTTGCCTGCGGCAGGCGTCGGGGAGCGAGAGGGGTGAGGCAGAGCTGTCGCTTTGCAGGTTTGATCCAAAGAAAGGATTCTGGTGTCAGCTTCTGGATGGAGGGAAAACAAAATGCTTGGGAAAGAGCAAAGGGAGGAAGTACCCTGAAATGGATTCGGATGTGAGTATGCAAAAAGCCTCCTGGGATGGTCCTGAGCAGGGCTGGGGGGCCGTGCCGGGGCAGTGGGCTCGGGGCTGGTCCCCCTGACTCTCCTCTCTGTTCTCCTGTTGCAGTCGCGCGCCTTCCTGCGGGACTATTACAGGGACCATAACATAGAACTCTCCAAGCTCCTGTACAAAATGGGGCAGACGCTGCCCACCTGGCTGCGGGAGGAGCTGCAGAGCACCAGGTAGCTGCTGCCCGCTGCCTGCCCAGCAATACCCGAGCGGGGCCGACCCCTGCACCCGGCGGGACCTTCCTCAGCAATACCTGGCCGCCGCCTTGGAGGGGACCCCCAGGAGCGGACGGCTGCGCTGGAGGCTGCCCCAGCGGCAGCCTGGCTGCAGTCCCTGCGCTGCCACCTCTCCGCCTACCCCTACACCCATTTCTCTTTCGTTTTATTTTTCCTTTTTAATTCCTGGGCCTGTTGGTGAGGTCCCTTCCTGCCCCACTCCGACATGGAGAAGTGGCACAAATTCCCCCTTTCTTTGCCCAAAACGGGCCCCGAGTCCCTTGGGCCTGAGGGCAGCGGCAGAGCCATCCCTCGCCTCCTGCTCCGAGGGTGGAGGGGCTGATCTGGGCACACTGGAGGTGACTTTGCTGAGCTGGAGCAGAGCAACGGAGCTGGTGGAGGCCCAAAACACAGAGGGACCCCGACCCGCTCCTGCCATCAGCCCCATGGCAGCAAGCAGGAGAGTGTGCCGAATTTCCCCGACACCTACTTGGAAAAGCTGCAAACAAGGTGGCATTTTCTTTCAAAGACTTGGGCACGATTTCTTTTGTCATCTCTGTTTGTTTTCAAGCTCCTCAACCCCTTCCTCCCCCTCTGTGGGTGGTGTGGTGGGACTGCGGCGAAGCAGAAGGGGCCAGCATGCTGGCCCTGGCACGCTCCCCGGCACGCTGCCGTCCCCCCCAAACCCTCCCTTGCGATCTTGTACACGCGTGGTGTTTCCTGTGGTAAAGCCAAGTGGTGCCCAGTGTCCCCCGGCACAGAGGAGAGCCGGGACCAGGCGGATGTTGGGATAACGGCAATCGGAAGAATGCTGAGAACTTTTAAACCTCTTGAATATTAAAAGCGAAAGTATTTTAATAATGTTGGGGTGGGGGGTTGGGGGGGGATGGGGTTCATTTGGTTCCCATTTTGCAGGGGGGTTGTTTCTCTTCGGTGCCAGAATTTGTACCTAAACCCCGAGGGTTTTACATGGTCTCTTTGGTTGTTACATGTGACGTGGACGAAGGTCAGTGGGGAAACGGGGGATGGTTTCCCAGCTGCAGACGTGTCTTTATACCAGTGGTGCCGCACAGAGCCACAGCCCCGGCTCTGCCTCTCCCGCGCCCCATCCTGCCCCCTGGGTTTTGCTGCCGGGGTTGGCAAACGAGACTGAGCTATCATGGGTTTGCCAGAATAAGGGCCCAAATTTCCCCTCGGATCGAGCTGGTCCACAGGATGCGGGGTGCAGCGGTTGCCGCCGGCGGTGGATGCAGTACCTGGGATGCCCCCCTTGCCTCCAGAGTGGGGCCAGGGCAGCGGGGGGGATGTGGCATTTCCCCTGGGGCGGGGGGGGTCCTGCGGCAGCGGGGGTTCCCACCCGGTTGTTTTTGCAGGACCCCCTGTAGCCGTGTGTGGGGCCGTGGGGGGCTGCACCTTCCCTCTGCTCCTCTGTGGGGTTGTGTTGGGAGGGGCTCCCAGGTTCTGGTGCGAGGTCCTGTTGAGCCAACTGCTAATAAATGAGGGGGCTCTGGTTTTACTTGCTGGTTGTTGCCTGTTTCTCTCCTTGCTGGCAGGATCCAGCCCTCCCCCCAGGGGGGTCTCATCTGCCTCCGGGGACTTTTGGGCCCATCTTTTGTGGGGATTTGGGGAGGAAGGGGGTGTGGGTGGGAGCAGCCCTCCATGCACGAGGTGGCAGCAGCCGTCTAGTCCCAGCTCCAGCCACGCTGCACAGCCGCACGCAGCCTCCTCTTCCCAGCCAGCCGGGACAGCATCCAGCACCGGCCGTGCTACCGCTGGGGCAGGGATTTGGGGGGTGCTGGAGGGATCCCCGCTTTCCTTCTTCCCCCCCTTCTCTCTGCTCAGCCAGTCCCTGCCTGCCAGAGCCTGCCCGCCCGTCTGCTGCCTCCCCACCGCCTTCTGCAGCCCGGCCCCTGCAAAGCGCTGGAGGAAACGAAGACAGAGCCTAATTAATTCCAGCCGGGTTTGTTTGAACCTGTCGGAGTGACAAATGATGTGCTGCCGGACAGAGGAGAGGGGGCTGCAAGGGGAGAGCCATGGGCCGCCTGCCTGCCTGCACCCCTGCAGCTGCCTGCCTAGACAAGGAGACTTTTTAATTTTTGGCCCTGCTGGAGCAAAGCCAGGCTGTGCACCCTGTGCCGTTACCCTGCGGTTCGCTTCCCAATGTCCCCAAACCTGGAAGGGAGCAGGGGGGCTGTGCCCGGGGCTGGCCCCCAGTCTCCATCGTCCCCATCCATGCAACCCGCCCTGGCTCAGCCACGTTTCCCCAGGTGGGACCAGCTGCTGCCCTGCTTGGCCCTGAGTTAATTGCTTGTTAATTAATGGAGCCAGGAGCACAGCTCAGCCCTATGCAATGGCCCCAGGGTGCCTGGGAGGATGAGGAGGGCTCTGCCCTCCCATGGCCACGGGACACCCATGGGGGAGGAAGGCTCTGTCCCCCCTCACCCATGGCCCGCCTTGGCACTGGTGATGTTTTCTAGCTTCTGCCAAAAATGTGCAAACTCGGCGAAATCCATGCTGGCTGGGCAGGGGCCAAGGGCCGGGCAGCTGTGGCTCGCAGGGACCCCGAGGGGAACAGGAGCCCTGGCCACCCTCCCCACTCAGGGCTCAAACCCTGCCGTGCCCCCGGGCTGCTCCCCCTCCCCATCCGGGGGCTGCCCAGGGCCAGCCCTGCTGTGGCTTCACCCCACAAATGCTCGCTGGAGACCCCGGGGGAGCCCCTGCCCGGCTCTGAGCCCCCGGGGGGCTGGGGGCTGCATGGGGCAGCGGGTTGGGAGGCAGCAGCCTCCTGGGGGTCCCGGAGGTCTCAGAGCTGAGCCCGAGGCTGCTCCAGGCCCTCCACAGCCCCAGCCCGTGGGCAGGAGCAGAGAGCGGGGCCATGGTGGTGGCTGCGGCAAGGGCTGGCTGTGACGAGCGGGGTCCAGCCCCGGCGGCTGCTCTCCACACCGCAGTTCATCCCGCAGCCACGCGTTGACACGTCTCCTATCCACGTCGTGACACATCCTGTGTCCATGCCCCAACACGTCCCACATCCTCCCCGGCTGCCTGGGGATGGGCCAGTGAATCCCCGCTGCAGGAGGGACTGGGAGCCCAGCAGTGCCCGTGCTGTGGTTTGCACGGGGCCAGGCAATGCTGTCGTGCCACAGGGCGGGATGCCGGCAGGGAGGGATGCCTGGCTTGTCTGGCCAGGTATGGGGCTGGGTGAATGCAGGGGCCCTGGCCCAGCACAGCTGCACAGCACCAGGGCCGCATCCTCCCCCTGGGTGCCTCCCAGAGCAGCGGGGTGGCTGTGGTCCTGCTCCCCCACGCAGCTGATGTATGACACCCTGTCACCCCACAGCCACGCAGAGCCACCCGGTGTTGGCATGGAGCCCCTGACCTCCCCAGGGACTGAGAGGGCTGGCTCCTGCTGTGGTCCGAGCTGCCATGCCAGTGACCGTGCCGCTGGCTGCATGGGTCTCACCAGGACAGGGATTTTGGCTGGAGGGCTGGGGGTGCGTGCTGTGCTCCCAGGGTCCCAGGGCTCCATCAGGCGGTTGGGTGGGCGGGACCTGCAGGAAGAGGGAAAAGCTGAGGGATTCCCAAGTTGCTGCCAGGATCACTTGAGGGGTTTATAATCCTGGAAGGGCAGGTGATTTGCAGACCCCCACTTCCCCATCAGCTCCTTCTGCTACTGGAGAGCACGGCTCAGCCACCTACAGCTCAGCCCTGGGCAGGGTGGGCATAAGCAGCCCACTCCCAAAAGCGGGGATGAAGTTCCCAGTTTTGCAGCCTCACTTGATTTAAAACCCCTGTTGCTTGCTCAGCCCTGGGAAGAAGGGGATGGAGAGCGGGTTCACAGCGTCTCCAGCTGGGGAACGAGGTGGCAGAGCTGGCAGTCGGGGTGCACGTACGCCCTGGCCGGCTCCTCCTGCCCCGCTGCCCTGGCTCTGTGCGGGTGCAAACCCCCACGTTGTGCCTTCCATCAGCTGGTGAGCAGGGTGGGTGGTGGGACAAGGAACGAGACCTCTTGGATGACTTGAAAGCCATCTCCTGTGTTGGCTTCCCAAAGGGGGCGGAGGTGGGGGTGCCCGGCAGTTTGCAGGTAGGATGGGTTCCTCCTCCAAGCTCCCTATGCTGTCTCCAGCCTTTACAACCTGCTGAAGCTTGCCATTTAAATCAAGCTTTACAGGGAGACTTAGTAGAAATCAGAATTATTTCAATCAAAAAATGTCTATACCATGGTTTTATGTTGGAGAAATCTTGCTGTGACCCTCACCACCAAGCTAACAGCCTCCTTTTTCTGCTCCTCCAGAGGTATGCGAAAGGGGCTGAGTCTGGCAAGCACAAACCTGCCCAAGACCTCAGCTCTGAAAACCTAGCGAGGGAGTCGGGAAGGGCCATGGAAACTGCGCTCTCAAAGGGAGAGACAAGGGTGGGTTTGCACCCTGTAAATAACAGAGAGCACCGCCGGCGGAGGAGCCCCTTGCTCCCCCGAGAAAGGCATCCCCAGACCAGGTGGCTGGAGATTACAACCAGGCGATGCAAATATTTCACACCATGGCAGTAGTGATGGCTTTGCCTTCCTCCACAGCCCTTTCCTCCAGGCTGGGGACCCCCTCCCAGGGGATATTGCCACGGAGGTGGGGTGTGGGTGTGACACACCGGGACCCCCGTGGGTGGGGAGGTGGCAGAGGTGCTGCCGGTGGGGCTCTGGCTGCGGTCAGGCTGCTGCTGGGATTATGGGACCCTCCTGGAAGGTCAGATTTGGGGCAGCCGAAAGCCTCCTGATGCAGCGTTGCCCAGCAGTGCTGTGTGCTGGAGGGGGGGCAGCAGCCGTGCCAGCCCTGCCGAGGGCCGTGTCCCTTCTTGTGACCCTTGTGGCTGCCAGGACGGGACCTTGGCTCTCCAGCCCTGGCACCTACTGCATCCTTGTCGTGGGGCCTGGGACCAGAGGGGGGTGATGCCCAGGCAGGGGGGGGACAGTGCAAGTCACCAAGTCCTTGAATAAGAGCTGTGCAAAATATTTCTTCTAATGCCTCTCATGATTTCGAAGTGACATATTTACACTTCGCGATAAAATAATGCTAAATTGTGGTATCCGAGAAAGGTCAACGTATTTTTATCATATGCTCGTCTCCCCCTGGATTACAGAGAAGTTGTACATTTTCCTGTAAAGATTCATAGGTCTTGTTTTGACGATACAAATGTATAGAACATCTTCTATACATTAGAAGACATATATAAGATATTTGCAATGCCTAAGACTGTAAATACGAATCGCCCATTTAAATGTCACAGCCTAAATCAGAGAACGCTGGAGATGTAAAACAGACTTGAAATGTCAAAGGACAGATGACAAAAAGATGTTTCTTCTATCCAGGAAAATTGTCTTATAACCAATTTCCATTAATCCCCACTTTCCGGCGGCTGTAGTTAATCCAGTTCCAAGCGCAGTGTTTGTGTTAAAGAGAAGACGTGGCGATGGGCAGCTCGGGGCTGTAACCCCGTGGGGGTCCGATGGGAGCCGGACCCCTCCAGCCCCACAAAGCTCCTGGGCTGATCCCCCCCAGCATCCCCCTCACCCCAGCCCCACACACCCCCTCCCCACCTGCTAGCTCCCCCCCCGCCATCCTGCATCCT
This sequence comes from Gorsachius magnificus, assembly GCA_034008185.1. Lineage (NCBI taxonomy): Eukaryota > Metazoa > Chordata > Aves > Pelecaniformes > Ardeidae > Gorsachius > Gorsachius magnificus. The sequence continues at coordinate 14,583,179 of CM067093.1, read as the reverse complement.
GCCGCCCTCCCGCCAGGCGCCTTTGTCCCTTCCCTCGCCACTTATTATTAAATCCAGGTGTCGGAGTGGCTCCGAGCCCAGGGGGATCTGGGGCCGCTTCCCAGCGGTCTTGGAGCAGGGAAGCGGGGGGTTGTCCCCCTGCAGAGGGGCTGCAGGGGCATGGGGGGAGGAACCGGGGGACAGCCCCAGCTCCCCAAGGAGCAGGACTCCCTGGGGACCCAGTGCTCCGTGGCTTTCTTGCAGCCAGAGCCAGCAGTGTTAGCACCAAAGGGGTATCCCAATGTCTTCTGGCTCCTCATGCAAGTGCTGTCGGCTGGCAAAGGTAGAACCAGGCGGGTTTCGCACCAGCGGACAAAGATAGGGGCTGGCGAGATGGTTCTGGTTGAATAATGCAGGGGACAGCTGGGAGGCAGGCGAGCGAGGCCGGGGGGGGAGGCTCAGGGCAGCTTTAGGATGAGGAAGGGCTGCGAGGTGATGCTGAGCCTGGAGAAAAGCCAAGGCAGACATGAAACGAGGCTCCAAGCGCTGAGGGTGTGCAAAGGACAACAAGGTGCAGAGGGCTCTAGCTGTCCCAGCAGCTTTTTGTTCAGCAAACCCAGCTTCTAGCCACATAAATGCAAATATAACTTCTCTGGGCTCAGGGAGCGACAAAAATCACGCTGGTACCAGTGCATTCCCACCACTGAGGGACTGGCTCTGCCATGGAGGTGTAACTCAACCCACATAATTTATAGGTTTCAACCATTTTAGTACTTTTCCTCCCCTTAAGCCCTGTGGGGACTCAGCGCTGTTTGTTTCCTGGTGCAAAGTTGCTTTCGGGATGCTGCTCACCCTGGGCTGCTCACCTCTCCCCTGCCCGCTGGCCCCAGGCAGGGATGCAGCATTCCCCGAAGACCTTGGAGCTTCCCAGAGCATCCCTGGCAAGTCCCTGTCCTTGTTCCTCCCCGGGATATCTGCGGCTCCTTTGCAGGGCACGTGGGGAGTGAGAGAGGAGAAACTCAGGAGCTAGGGCTGCTAGAGGGGCTTTCCAGCTCTAGGTACGGAGAGGGGAAATGTGAAAGGGTTTCCTGCTGTCGCACATCTGGGTTGAGTTTCACTGCTGGTCCCTCCCCGTGCACCACGGGGCCACTGCTGCCGGGGCCGCTGGGGCTTGGAGAGCTGCAGTGTGGGTCCAGGCTCTGGGGTGGTGGGGAAGGGTGCTCTGGGGTGGTGGGGAAGGGTGCTCAGGGACGTCTTCCCCCCCTTGCATGGGGGGCTCAGCATGGCAGAGAGCCCACCTCAGCTCCCATCTTCCCAGCCTTTCCTCCACAGCCAGGCATGAGCAGCCTGGCCCCGCTAACCACCCGGGCATGCTGGGCTCACTGCAGCCACCCCTCAGGGACACTCCGGCTCCTTGTCCTTCCCTGTCACCTCCCCTGCCCGTCCTCACCTGTGTTTGCTGGGATACTTTCTCCCCACCCTCCCTCCCATGCAGGGCATTGCCTCCATCCTCCCCTGCCCCGTGTCCTGCAGGGCCGGTGGCCTCATGGGCAGCGTGCAGCCATACTGCAGTGCCACGGCCAGACCCCGCAGCAGAGAGGGAATGGGCTGGTCCTGTCCCCATGCAATGCCACTGCCACACGCACACATGCCCCCCTGCAGCGCACCGTCCCCATGGCCACCAGGAAGATGCTCTGGCTGCCCACCCTGCCCATCGGGGCTCACGGTGGGACCAGTGAGTCAAGCACGAGGACGATGCTGCTGGCAGCCATGAGAGCCGGGCTGGCTCCCTGCCCTGCTCCAGATGTGCCAGGGAGAGGCCTGGGAATCCAGCTCACAGCTGCTTGCAGCTCCCAAAAACCTCTGGTTCCCCCCTCAGCCCTAGCAAAAAGGAGGGTGAGAGCGGAGCCACCCCTGCCTGCAGCCCACTCGCCGGCCGGCACAGCCCTGGCACCTCCTGCCCCGCCGCAGAGCCGCTCCCAGCCTGGCAGGGGTGGGGGGGGACAGCAGCTGCCCCCTTATTTTGGCAGCGCTGGGCGAGCAGTTGCTGGGCTCCTCCTTGACATGAATTCACAGCCTCCAGCTCTGCCTGGCATGCCGGAGCATGCGGTGCCACCACTGCAGGCATGCTGGGGGGCGGGGGGTCCCAGCTGTGCGCCCCCCCGTGCAGGTGACCAGGCCGTCCTCGGGGACCGCCCTGGTGCTGGCATGGGGTCCCATTGGCCAGGGTGGGCTGGGAGGGACCCCCATGACATGAAGGTGGGCACAGCCCATGAGTGCATGCAGTCCTTTGGGGGGGGGTGTTGCAGTGGGGAGGGGGCAAGGAGTGGTGTGGAGAGCTGGACCCCCGCTCTGGGCTGCTGCCAGGGTCCCTTCCCTGGGCCACACACAGCCACAGGGATATTTATACAGGGTGGGAGCAGAGCATCCAGCCCTGTGCAGCCGTGTGCCTCCCTGTGCACACCCCCCCCCTCCAAAAGCCATACGGACCCAACACAAATCAAACGTCTCGGAATGAGCCAGAATAAATATTTTACGGTAAATTACCAAGGCTAATAATTATAAAAATCTGTACTTATGACCCAGAGCCAGGGGAAGATTTCCAAGCAGCTGGTGACCACATGGGCAACGGGTCCCCTCCTGCTCCCTGGCCGGGTCGGCCCTGTGGGGGGACGTGGAGCCCCATGGAAGGGGTAGAGTGATTGCTGATGGGGGCTCGGGGAGGGGGCAGCACGGGGTGAGGCTCGGCTTCCCACCCACACAGCCCCGCTCCGGGAGCCCTTGGGGTTATCTTATTGCCGGGGAAGACAGCATCGCAATGGGGGAGAGGCTGGCGGAGGGCAAAGGAGAGAGGAGGAGGAGGGCCGGCCCTGGATGGCTATGGGGTGGGTTCGTTTGACTGCTCAGAGCTGACATTTGGGGTGCAGCCACTCCTCCTTGGCCAGCAGGAACGAGATCTGCCCTCACCCCCCAGCTCTGCCCATCCCCAAGGCTGATGGGATGGGACCGTCCCAGGGGGACATCTTCACTCTGGTCATGTGCTCGGGGCTGGACGAGGTGCGTGCCGGGTGAGCATCGCCGTCTCCCTCGGGGAAGGGGCTGCAGCTCAGGGAGGGGACCTGCCGAAGGGTGTGGGAAGCTCCCGCCGTTCCTTTTCCTCCCAGCTCCTCCTCCAAGCATTAATTTGGATGACAGCAGTGACAGCATGGGCACACACCCCCTGGCATCTTTCAGCCCTTCCCTCTCCTTGCTGGCCCTGGTGTGACCATCCCATCACGGCTCTCTGCAGCTCCTTGCCGTCACCCGGGCTGCTGCTTTATCCTCATCTCCTTCCGGAGCAGCTGGAAGGAAGGGGGATTTGAGCAGCCTGACCCCACTCAGTGTTTCCCCCTTCCCCCCGCTTTTTTCCCCTTTTTCCTCCTTGCTCTGATTCAGAGAAAAAAAATCGGCTGGATTTCAGGTCAGCACCCGGCTCTCCCTCGCTCGGCTCCTCCAGGCTGATGACTCAAGAGCGTCAACGGCGGCATCCGCAGCTCCAGCCCCGCTTGGCTCCGCTCCCGCCCGGCACGGCTTCAGCAGCAACGGTGTTGGCCTTGATCGAGCTTACACAGGGTGGTGGGCTCCCTCCGCACCCACTGGGGCTTGGTTTAGGCAGAAAGTGGGGTTGGGGCAGGGAGGGAGAAGCAGGAAGGGAGCGAAGTGGGGGGAGGCCATCGCTGGTCCCCAGCCAGGGGGCTCAGAAGCATTTGGTGAGCACCTGCACGCACCGAGGGCTGAAGGGGTTGTTGCTGGAAGCGGGTGGATGTTACCAGCCCCGGAGCTCTGCAGCTGGGTGCGAGCATCCCACCCACACCCCCTCACAGCAGCTCCCGGTGCTCAGCAGCATCAGGGCCAGCACCCAACCCCTCCCTGCCCCAGGGGTCCGAGAGGGGCTGGGGATACCCTGCCTCACCCAAGAGCTTTGATCTTCTCCTGGGGGGGGGGGGTATATGGCTCCCAGCCCCTTGGGACCACTACCCCGGTCCCCTGGGGCACTCGGGGGAGCTGACCTGGGCTCAGCTCTTCCTTCGTGTTGCTGAGACGTGCGCAGGCGGTGGCAGCCCTTGGCTGAGCGTGGACCTTGGCTTCCAGCGATCAACAGGAAACGGGAGATGGATTTCTCGGCAAACTGGGCTTTCCATAAACAGTCTGAGGGGCCGACCCACGACGGCGGGAGCAGTGCAGAGCCAGGGCCGGGCTTTACAGCTGTTTATCACATTTTTCTGCTCTCGTTTCCTCCCCGGCTCGGCAGCTCGGCGTTCCTCTTCTCCTGTGTGCAAACCGGGACCGAGCCAAGCGCCGTCAGACGGGCTGCTGCCATTCCCAACCTGGTGCACCCAGGGTGCTCCTGCCAGAGCAGGATCAGGACAGGCAGCATCCTGTGGGTCCTGTGCCCTGCTCGGCCTGGATACGAGGTGCGAGGGTCCCCCCCCAACCCTTTCCAAACCTTAAACCTAGCTCCTGCCAGGCTCCCTTTGCTTTGGAGCGTTTAACCCAGCTCCATGGTGTTGAGGCTCTCTGCCCGGACCAGCCATTAGCTAACCAGACCTCACTGGCACACAAGCCTCCAATTTCTCGGCAATCAGGACTTAAGAAAATACAAGCTGACCCTGAGAGGTGAGAGGGGACCAGGGGGGTGACGCCGGGCTCTCCGTCTGCTTCTCATTAGCAGCAGCTTGTTCAGTGCTGCCCTTGCTCCCCCGTCCCCCCCTGGCAAGCTCAGAGGCTCCAGTATTTCCCAGTGATGGTTTGCCCGTCTCAAACAACGATGAGATGAGAGATTTAGTTGTAGAGCATCCCTCCATCCGTCTGCCTGTCCCTCCCAGCGGGACAGAGCTGCTCCATAGCCATGCACCCTCTGCCACCCATACCGGCGTCCCCGGGCACTGATCCTGACCTCAGAGGCAGCGTTGGGGGCTGCCCCCATCCCCGTCCCCGTGCATGCCCTGTCCCATGGGACAGCGGGGACTGTGTTTTCGGGTGGTGGAAGTCAGTGTGGGGTGATGGGGTCAGCCGGCGGCGCGGGCCCCGTTTGCGAAGCCAAACAAAGGGGCTTTCTTTTGGCAGGGGCTCGGGGGGAGCGCAGCCTGTCTGGAAATGAAGCCGCCTGCGTCAGAGGCAGACAGCGGCAGGGCTGGGGGTTCTTCCAGAGGGCAGGAAAAGCGGCGGCGCTGGGGCTGTGCTGGGGCCCCCAGGGAGCTGCCGCCGGGAGTTTTGCAGGGGTGAGACCTGGGGACCTTCACACCCCAACCCCAGGTTGCCCACACCTAGTGGCAAGAGGGCGCTGGGTGCCCGGGGCCGATGCACAGCCACCTTCCTCATCCCACGATGCCACCATGATGCCAGTGGTGCTACCAGTCCACCCCACAAGCCAAGCAACCCCCAACTTGGCAAAATGTGCATTTTTTCAGCTCTGAAAGGCACAGAAACGCCCCATAGAAAGGCAAGAGCGGGCACACGGGCAGTTGTTCAAGCAAAGGGCGAGAGACCTGGCACAACACCAATTTCGGCAGGTCGGTGTCGATGGCAAGTGCCAGCTGCCGGCTCCTCCCCACCATGCTGGGTACAGCCAAAACCTGCCCACAGAAGCGATGCTGTGCGACCCACCAGAACACCAGCGGCTCTGTGGAGCCGAACAGGCGTTGCTGGCGCGGCTGTCCGTGCGTGTTTTGGCACTGAAAGGCACATCCTATTTCCACGTGATGGATGTGCAAGGAAATGTGTTTGCCTGCAGAGAGGGGCCGTGGCTGGCGGGGTGGGGTGAGGAGCAGGGGCTGGCAGGGGAGGTGGGATGCTTGGGGATGGGGTTGGAGAAGGAGAAACGCTGCCTAGAAACAGGCTCAGCTGGACCAGGGCTGTGTTTGTGAAGCTGGTGTGTGGGTGTGCTGGTGCGTGAGGACGTCGGGCTGGGGACTGTGCTGAAACAGAATGGTTTGATTTTTTTTTCATTTGAAATGGCTTTTCTGATCTCTTGGAATATAAAATGAAATGTTACCAAAGGGGAGGAAAAAAAGAAGGGGGAAAAAAAATCAGCACTAACCGTTCCTTCCTACCCTGAAAAATCCCCGTTGCAGTCGCATTTTTTACTTGCTTGTTTGTTTTTTAGCCTGGGAGTGAAGCTGTGCCTCAGAGGCTCGCATGTCCCCGTGCCGTGGCTCTGCCAGCCCCAGGCTGCCAGGCAGGGATGGCTTTTGGGGAGCTGTGCTGGGGGATGCTCCTGGCTGGGGATGTGCCAGCATGTGGGATGATGGCAGTGGCATCGCCCAGTGTTTGGAGGAAGGAAGAAACCTCATGGGCGTAACTCAGTGCCCAAATATTGCAGGAGAGCAACCAAACAGTGCCTGATCCTGCAGCGAGGGATGCTCATGCCCAGGGCCCCTGCATCCCGGTCCTCAGCAGGAGCAAGGGGAGGGTTAGCACAGGGGCAGGGGGGATGCTCCAAGACAACACAGCTGCGTGGTAGGAAGTTCCTACGGGATTTGCTTTTGCAGCTGTAAATCAGAAGAGCAGCGTGTCCACGGGCCAGGTCGCCCTGGGAAGGATGCTTCCAGCCGCATGGGGCTCTAGGGGCTCCTTCCTGGCCTCGCCGCAGGTACGGACGCAGGCGGGGGCTGCGGGTGCCGGAGGTGCTAAGCCACGTGTGGGTCCCTGGCACAGCCCCTGCCCCTGCCTGCCCCTGGACAGCAGCCAAGACGGATTTGGATCCATAACCCTATTCCCATGGAATTTACCCCCTGGATTCCCACTTTTTATTCTTTCTGGTAGTATTTGGTTTCATTTGTCCCCGGTGAGGTGTCGGAGCCTGCGGGGCGGTGTGGCTGGAGCCGTCCCAGCTATAGCCACTGCTATCCCACACACGTCACTGTGTCCCCCATGCAGCCCTCCCTGTCCCCTCTCAGGGCGCAAGGGGCACCCAGGGGTGCAGACACCAGCAACTCCCCACCCTGGGGGGCACTGGGCCAGCCTGCTCCAGGCATTGCCCCATCTCCACAACTTCCCAGCTCCTGCCAGCCCCGGGAGCGCCCCGAGCCTCAGGCCCCGCTGATTGCAGACATTTAACATTCCTCCCAATGCCAAAGGGGGATTTTATCAGCGGGGTTTTTTTCCTGCAGACTATTTTCTTTTCATGAAAACATTAAATGGTCTGGGAGATAAGGAGCAAATTTATAGCAGTTCACACTGAAGCAGCCAAGACACTGGCAAGGAAAAAATGCCTTCCCTCCTGCTACTCGCCTTCCCTCGCATGTTCCCCGCCCCGGCCGCTTCCTCTCATTCTCTCCAAATTCTCCTGACTCCCACAACAAGCTTGTCCGCCCCATCCCAGCTCTTCCTGCCCTCGTCAGAGCTCCCCACAAGGTTGCCCACCGAGCTGGGGACTGCAGCATGAGAAGGTGCTGGCACAGCCCTGCTCACCATCGGCCTGGGGATGCTCATCAGGACTGCCCACATCCCAGGGTGATGCAGCCCCCCTGTCTACGGATATACAGCCTGGATCCATCCTCATGCCAGGGCTTCTGGATCCAGGCTGTGCAAAGCCTGCCTTGCCTTAAAAACGAGCCAGTCTAAAACCGGGTTAATGTTAACTGTGGGTCTGGGTGAGACCTGCAAGACCTCCCCTTCCCTCCCCCAATAAAGCATCCCTTGTTCCATCCCTGCCGCTGGGAGCTGCTCAGCAAACCAGTCCCGGGGCTCACAGAGCTGTAATGTTTAACTTACCAAAATCTGCAATAAATTTTCCTAGCGGCCCCCAATCAGCTGGCCCCCATCCGCCGGCGCTGCAGGTTTATGAGCTCTGAAGAGCTATAAAGGCCTTTTACTGGCTGTGTTTTTTATTTCAAATTAGAGTGTGACTGGATAAACACCGGACAAAGTACTGATTTACCGGGCACCCTGTGTAGCACGGGGCTGGGGGCTCGGGGACAGGCTGAGCTGCTGCCCCGTGGGATGCACAACGCATCCCTTCACCCTGGCCAAGCTGGGCTGATGCCTCCTCCACCCTGGCCAGCTGAAAGCACCAGGGCTGTGGAAGGGGAACCCGCTTCGGGAGCCCCTGTGGGTGCTGGGCAGGGGGTGGGCTCCACCGAAGGGCCCCAGGGCTGAAGGGTCCAGCCAATCTGGGGAAAACAGAGCACATCAGCGATCCCCTCCATCTCAAACCCCACTTGGAGGTTTGCCAGCAGCTGATGTCCTCTGATGGCCAGAAGGTTGAAGCCAACATCCCTTCTGTGGGAATAAGGGAGGGATGTTATGCCAGGGAGCCCCGATGTCCCCACCCCACACTGAGGTGGCCAGTGGGATCTGCAGGGAGCAGTGCCAGCCACCCTCCGTGCTAGGGACCTGGAGGTGCCCCCTTCCCTGCTTGCAAAAGTGGTGTCACCCTATTTTACAGGCACCATCATCTGTCCCCAGGCACCACAGAGGGAGATGGAGGGGGGGGAAATGGGTGAACAGCATGAGGATTTCCAATGTGGATATTTTCCAGCCCCCTCCTGACAGCACCAGTCCCCACCTGCTCGCAGCTCCTGGGGATGCTCTCGTGTCCTCAGGGTGCGCACAGGGAGGGGACATGGGGACATGCCACTGGCCCTCCCCAGCCCCTCTCCGCCACCGTTAGTCACAGCTCCGTGGGTCCGTGAGGCTCTGCTATGTCCCCGGGACGGGAGGGCTGTTTGGGGTCTCAAGTGTGGGGCCAGTTCCCCTCCCTTCACAGCAGGGACACGCAAACCCCCCCCCAACCCTTCCCCCCCCAAAACCAGGGACACCCCTTCCCTGGCATTGAATTTTGGGGGGGGTTGGCTGCTCTTCTGGAGGGCCAAAATCATGCAGGGGGATGATCCTGGCAAAGCCAAATAGTCTTCCAGGCTGTAATTAAGGGTTCCCCCTCCCCAGGGAGGGGTGCTGGGGCAGAGGGGCTGCTTGCTGCCAGCTCCAGCCCCCCGGGACAGACACCGTGCCCCAGAGCTGAGTGCAGGGCTGTGCTCCCAGCTGCTGCGAGCACTTGAAGCATATAGGTGGTTAATGCCTTCAGCATGTATGAAATATCCCATATGCTGGGAAACAAAAGGGGCTCTGTGCTATTAAAGTTTCATTTCCCCACTCCCCTCCTCCCGCCCCTCTCCCCCCTGTTCACCCTGCCCAGCGCAGCGCGGCTGGAGGAGAGCAGGCAAGGAGACCCGGGCGCTGCCGGCGCCCAGCTCCCAGCCGGGACCTCGGGGTCCAGGCACAGCAGGGGGAACGTGGGCTTGACCCCCCCGGGCTCAGCTGAAGCACATGGAGAGCAGAGAGCTTTGCTTCCCCACGGGAGAAAAGGGAAGGGGAAAGAGGTGAGCGTGGCGAGTACGAGCAACCTGGGCTTACCGGAGTTGCCCTGGGCACCGTGGCCATCCCAGCGGGATGCTGGTCAGGGACGGCTCTTGGTGCCCACAGGCACGAACATCAGCAAACTCCAGGATGGAGTGGTCTCCTGGCAGAGTGGAGGGTGGAGATGGGCTTCCCTGAGACCCCTGGCATGTTTTCCCCATGACAGGGGCTCTCTTGGCTCCTTGGTCCTGCCTGGGATGGGGTGCCTCCCTGCCAGCATCCAGCCTGCCCTCGGCTGGGGTGGGCTGGGGGTTTGGAGGAGGGAGCAGCCCTTTTCCCCAGGACCTGGGGAGAGGATGAGCTGCCATGGGGCTGTGCCAGAGAGGAGAGATGAGGTGGGGGAGAAGAGGGAGAGCAGTGGTGGGGAGGGGGCTTGGTGGCAGCAGAGCCAGCCCAGGGAGGCAGCCCCGTGCCCTGGGGGGACCCGGGCACCCCATCAGTGTCCCCTCATGGGGACAGCCCTTCCTCATGGCTGGACCCCTGGGTGTCCGTGGGCTTTGGCTCCAGCAGCTCCTAGGGCTGCCGGTGCTGGTCCCCTGGGCTCCCGAAGGGGTTAAGAGAAGAGAGGAAAAGTGGAGAAAGAAAACAGAGGGCTGGGAGAGAGCGGCTCGGTCAGGGGCTGTTTGCACTGGCTCGGTTGTGTCCTCGGCGTGTTTATTCCTACTGCACAAGCACTTTTGCCAGAACAAGAGCCAGGCTGCAGAGCACGCTGTGCACACACACACACACACATGCTGCCTCTGTCACTCATACATGCACAGCCCCATCCTAAAATGCTTCCCAGTTGCACCCTTCCTCTTCCACCTCCTGCCCATTTCCCCCTGTGCTACGAATGGCACCAGGACCCCTGAGTAGCGATGGCTGGTGGCCATGCCCCGGCCCCGGTGGCTGCTGGAGCCCCGCCGAGCAGCAGGGCTGCTCTCCTGCCTCGCCTGCCCCCACCCCGCCTGTCCTGGCCAGGCTTGCAGCCTTGGGCGAGCCGGATGGGAGCAAACCTCATGTCCCAAGGCCACCAGCCCACTGTGCCGCTGGGGCCAAGGCCTGGGAATGGGCATGTGCTGGGGTTTGGCTGCTTTCCTGGGCTGGAAAGAAAACACCCCCCTCCCCAGGATGCTCTTTGTTTCCCATGAACCATCCCTGACCACTGCTTGGGGGGCTCAGAGGGGCCAGATCCTGTGCTCGGGTGCACTCAGTCCCTGTCTTCTCACTGCACTGCTAAAATGTCCTTGATCCTGGTCCTGGCAGTCCCCAGGCTGTCTGCACCCCTCTCAGGTCCCATCCTGCCTCTTTGGGATCAGAGCTGGGGACCGAGGGACTGGCCAGGGCTGCGGAGCCAGCAGGGAGCTGCTCCCCCTCTCTTAGCAGCGCAGTCCTGTTCCCTGTCCGCCTCCTCCAGGCTTCAGGGATGCCTGGGGGGGGTCACAGCAGGAAGGATGGGGCTGCCGGGGCTCAGCAAACCTCGGCTGAGCCACTGCCTCTGCCATTGACCTTGCATCGACACGTGGGCAGGTTGCGTGGCGTGATCCCAGCGGCCTCGGGTCATGGCCCTCCGTCTGTCTGCTTGGGGGGGGCTGGGGGGGGCCGCGACAGTGGCAAACACAGCTGGGAAATCAGGCAGTGGCTCACACTGCGCTCGCCCCTGGGATGGCCCAGGGAGCTTGGCAGCCCCTGGACCCCGGGGACTGAGATGCTCCGCTGTCAGTTGTCCCAGCTCGGGCAGCCCCGAATGCACAGGGGTTGCTTAGACTGGCTTGGCAAGCACCTGAGGGATTTTCTGCTCAGTTAATGTGCCCTGGTTTATGTCTTCTGAGGCTGAGCTCCCTGAGGCTGACATGGCTGTGGGATGAGCCCCATCCCCGCTGCAGGATGAGCCCCATCCCCGCTGCAGGAGGCTGCCCTGCCCTCCCCACCCGGGAAGGCTTTTGGCGTAACCGACAGCAGGTGCCCCAACAGCCAGGGGCAACCCCATCCCCACTGTACTCGCCTCCAGGAGTGGGATTTTGTTTAATTAGAGAGCATTCATCATCCCCCCCCCCCCCCCCAGCAAATGTTTGGCGGTATCACTTGGGAAAGGCGTGAAGGCGTAGTTGTGCCAGCCTTCCCTCTGGCATCTGCTGCTGGAGCTCTGCGGGGAAATTTGGGCGTGGGACCTACTGTGCCAGCGAGCCCGTGGTTGCACGGCCGGGGCCGTTCCTGCGCGATGGATATCGAAGGCGAGCTGCCCAGGGCAGGGGTGTGTGGAGCGGTGGGGCTGGGAGCTGCCTCACCCCGCTGTGGCTTGGGTCTGCTTTGCAGCCACACGTGCCAGGGTGGGCAGAGCTGGGCCGTGCTGCCGGGCGGGCTGCTGGACCCCAGCCAGCGTGACCCTCCCCGCTCTGCCCCCCCTCCGCACGTCCCAGGGCTGGAAGGAGCCTCCGGTTCATCGCACAGCCCCAGCGGGTTTATAGCATCGGGGCTGGGCTTCCCCACTCCGACTGCTGCCAGCCCAGAGCTCGATCCTTAAGGTCGCCTTCTCCCTCAGACCTCCCTGGTTTTTGTGTTTCGTTTGAGCTTTGAAAAGGCCAAGCTGCAGTTTCATCCCTGGCTTCCCACAGTGATCTGCTGGGGCTCCAACTGACCGCCCTATGTCCCCGAGCAGTGGTGGCCAGGGGACCCTGGGGATGGCCATGCACCTCGGTGGCACCTTGGGCTTGCACTGGGCTGCAGCCGGTGGGACCTGGGGTCTGCAGTGCTCAGCAAACCTGGTGCTTTTCTCCCCAAAACTGTGCCAAGAAGGGCCCAGGGCAGCTGTGACAGCTGGGCTGGGGCTGCCCTCAGGGGGACAGGCTGGGACCTGCCCTGTGTAGGCAGCTCCCAGGATGGTCCAGATGGGACCCCCCCAGACCAGTCAGCCCCATTAAGAATGATGCCGGGGGGTAGATTGACTTCTGGGCCCAGCCAGGAGGGCTGAGCAAGGTCAGTGTCACCCCGCTGGAGTGCACAGGCTGATGTTTGATGGATGTAAATCCCCATGGAGCATGGGGGGGTGCTGAAGGGGCTGGGAGGTGGCTGGAATGGTGGGAGGAAGGGAGCAGGTTTGCCGAGAGCCATAACCCGACCAAAAGCACCTCGGGGAGCAGAGGCAGTGGAGCGGGTGCAAACACCCACCGGGGCTTGGTACGGGATGTTTGTGCTGGGGTACAAACTGCATTTCACCCCACGTCCAGCCCAGCCTGCACCGTGCTGCCCTCCAACAGGCATCCCCCCTCCCCAGCCCACCACCCTCTGCCCCAGCCCGCTCCCAGCCTCCTCCTCCTCGGTGCCTGGGAGCGGAGAGCTGAGCTGCCCGGGGGAGTCCGGTCCTCCCTGCATGACAGAGGGGCATGCCAGGGCCTGCGGGAGGAACCGTGCAGCGGTGCAAAGGGACAGGGGGCAGTGCAAAGGGACAGGGGGCAGTGCAAAGGGACGTGGGGCAGTGCAAAGGGACAGGGGCAGTGCAAAGGGACGCGGGGCAGTGCAAAGGGACGCGGGGCAGTGCAAAGGGACGCGGGGCAGTGCAAAGGGACGTGGGGCAGTGCAAAGGGACATGGGGCAATGCAAAGGGACAGGGCAGTGCAAAGGGACCGGGGCAGTGCAAAGGGATGTGGGGCAGTGCAAAGGGATTGGGGCAGTGCAAAGGGACGCGGGGCAGTGCAAAGGGACGTGGGGCAGTGCAAAGGGACGCGGGGCAGTGCAAAGGGACGCGGGGCAGTGCAAAGGGACGTGGGGCAGTGCAAAGGGACGCGGGGCAGTGCAAAGGGAGGGGGGGCAAGTGCAAAGGGACGTGGGGCAGTGCAAAGGGACGTGGGGCAGTGCAAAGGGAGGGGGCAGTGCAAAGGGACGTGGGGCAGTGCAAAGGGACCAGGGGCAGTGCAAAGGGACGTGGGGCAGTGCAAAGGGACGGGGGCAGTGCAAAGGGACGTGGGGCAGTGCAAAGGGACGGGGGCAGTGCAAAGGGACGTGGGGCAGTGCAAAGGGAGGGGTGCAAAGGGACGGGGCAGTGCAAAGGGACACGGGGCAGTGCAAAGGGACGTGGGGCAGTGCAAAGGGATGCAGAGCAGCCACGTCCAGCCCTTGGTTTCAAGCGTGGGGTGGAGGGAGGGAGGGGACATGGTCCAGCTGTCCGGGATGCCGCTGTCCTCCTCTTCCCTTGCTCCGCTCAATGCTTAATAAGGACAATTCCTCTGCTGCCCTACAGCCCCCGTGCTGTCCCTGGGCATTCCTCCTGCTGTCTCTCCCTGCCAGCTGTGGGCAGGGGATGAGGGCACAGCTCAGCCTGGGCACCCGTGTGCTGGCACTGGCAGCCCCATGTCCCTACAGGCAGGCTGGGGCACCAGGGACCGCGGGGGTTGCATGGGGACAGGCACTCAGGAATGTTGTTTTTTCCACCCTGGTTTCCGTCAAGGTAGTAAATCAGTGCTGCAAAAGGCTTTTGTTTTCCCCAGCATGCTGCTGGCTGCTGTCCCTGCCAGCCCCTGCCTCCCCTGCAGGAGCCAGGATGCGGCCATCCTTGCACACACTCCCAGGGCTCACTCCAGGGACAGGGTCTGTCCTGGGCAAGTGAGGCTCAGGTCCTGTCATGCCAAGGGAGGTGACCCGGCACCTCCTCTCTCCTCCTGGCAGGGATTCCCTTGGAAGCAATCACAATTCCCTTGAGCCCCTTCCCTGGGTGCTGGAGCCCCTCAGAGAGCCCTTGGCCCCTGTGGAGAAGGTTTTTCTCCATCCTTCCCACACAGCCTGGCCGCATCCCTCCCATTGCTATCCCCTCCCCACTGGGAGCCGTCCCCATCTCCCATGGGAGGATGTTGGGGTGGCATAGGGTGACACCAACCTGGCCCCAGCCCTGCAAGGCTTTGCGGTTTAGCAGTGGGGTCCTGGTGCAGGGGGGTCTCCCCGCCGGCAGCTTGGCCATCCTCCCCTGCCCCCCCCGCAGGCAGCTCGGCAGCACATCCCGGCCAGGTACCCAGGGAGCAGGGGGGGAATATTGGATTGCAGCAGATGGGAGAGAGTGCGGGCACAGGGTGACCCAGGCACGGCTCCAAATGCTGCTGGGTGACAACTACACCGCAAAGACGTCTCCAGTATCAGCTGCGCCCGCGCTCCCTTAAAGAAAGACGGGGCCCCCCCGGGGATGTGCGGTTGCCCTTTGGGGATGCAGCCGACCCAGGCGCCTTGCCCCGTGCAGTGTCACAGGGGAAAACAGTGGCACGGGGGGGGGGGGGAAGGAAGGTGCCCAGCTCCCCCGAGGGACATTCAGCTGCTGGCACAGGAAAGGTGTGAAGATCCCCAGATGTATAGGTTGCGGCTGGGCTATTTTGGAAAGGGACGGAGCCGATCTTGTGACTGGAGCTGGGGACTGCAAGTCTGGAGAGCAGGGTCCTGCCTGAGTGACAGCCACCCGCTGCCTGACCTGGGGGAAACCTGAGAGCCCCTGCGGTGCTGGGGGCAGCTTTCGCACCCCTTAGTGATGATGAAAACCAAGTGCTGGGCAGTGATGTGGCTGGGGACAACACAGGAAAACGGGGACCAGAGCTCAGGCGTGGGTGCAAATCCAACCCCCGCTCTGTGGGATCCCTATGGCCAGGCCACCTGTGGTCCCCAGGGCTGTCCTGGAGGTGCACCCCATTTTTTTACAGCTGTGCCACCTCCTGGCCCTGCACTGTGTCTGGGACAGGACCAGCCCAGGCCACCACGGTCCCCTGGGTCCCCCGGGTGGGTGCCGGGAGCAGATGGAGACGAAGGCTTTCTGCAGGCCCAGTCTCCCTCAGGCTCGGGAGCCTGAATGCCAGCAACGCCTGCCAAAAATATTTGTGTGGGAGGTGGAAAGTTAACTTTAGTTTTCCTTTTTTCAATGGCGGGGGGGTGGTAGGGTGTGAGAAAGGCAGGCAGAGGGGCTGTGCATAACCTGCCAGCGAGTGGGCAGGGAAAGATAGCCGAGCAAAAGGTCTCACTGTCGCCAGATTTTAGCACTTCGTGAACTGAAGAATTCATTTATTTTTTTTATTCTTTCCTCCCTGGCACCATTTTGCAGCTTCTCGTAGGGATTCGCTGCTGCCAGGGAGCGCGAAGGGCTTCCCCTGGGGGGACACGGCTGGTTTGGGGCTGTGAGATGGGCACCAGCGCCCAACTTGAGCATCCCTTGCTCCCCAGCTTGGTGCTGCACATCTGAAACTGTCCCCAAAATGACCCTCGCCTCTTTACAGCCTCATTCTGCAAGCGGGGGTCTGCACAGGCAGGCGGTTGCCATCGCAGCCCGGTTTTGTTGGACGTGGCTGGTGATGCTGCTCCTCTTTGCTGGTGCAATGATGCACCCGGGGCGTGTATACCCATCCTACCCGGCCGGTCTTTGAGCAGACAGGATCAGCCCCACAGCGTTTGCTAGACGTGCACGTTACCCATAAATATTCCCTTCCTGTGCTGCTTGCAGAGCCCGAGCCGTGTCCCGGGGGGAAGGCAGCCACTCTGCCAGCAGCTCCGCTGCCGTTCCCCCGCCGTGGTGCCGGGCTCAGACTGGCCCCCAGCGAGGCAGCAGATGCGTGACTCGGTATTTCGGCAGTGTAGGCGGCCCCGTCCCCGCAGTGTGTCCTCGGGGAACGCCGCTGCTCAGGTCTCATCAAGGAGGGGTTTGCCCAGGGAATGCCAGGATCATGGGCACCCATCCCTGGGATATGCCCATCTGCAGAAAGCGCTCCCGAAATGGAAGGGGGTGGCTTTGGAAGACGGTGTTCAGGGCGGTACAGGCTCACCCAGCAAACTGTCAAGGCAGCTCCAGTGTAGGATGGGCGGGAATCGTGCCTCCCAAGAAAACTTCTCCCTAGGGATGGGGCGAGGGGGTGGGAGCAGGAGGGCAGCAGAGCCTCTCAGAGAGGATCTCTGCTGACCCAGGCTGGGCTGGGGCTATTTTCAGCAGCTTTCTCTTTGTCCTCATTTGAGATAAGGCAGCACCTTCCAGCTCCCACAACTTGCCATGTTTCTAAGGAAAGATGTGGGTGGCTTCCTGCAACTACTGGGGCCCTGAATTACGTAAAGACAGGGTGAGATTCCTTTTTCAGAGAGAAACATTGAAATTTTCCCCCCAGGATCTCCTTGCAAATCCGTGTTGAATAATTGCAGCAGAGCAAGGCAGGAGGAGGGATTTCAGAAAGGGCGGATGATTTCCTTTGGGCATTCCCAAAAAAATGCAGCCTTGCATTTGGGAGATGCCTGAGTGCCTGTTCGGCAGCAAAGCCTCCACTGGCTGTTTTCAAATCTGCCTTCATTTCCAAAATAACCTTGCTAAGGATGGGAACAGTTTGGCAGACAAGCTGTGCGAGCCCCAGATGAAGCTGCAGGGTGTATTCCTGCCTGAGCTCAGCCCGCGGCGTCGACCTAGTGCATTTTCTTATTTCACTGAAAAATCTTGCAATAACTCATGGAGGATTTGGGGTTGAGCAGAAACCACTTTTCCTCCTTGACCAGCTGTTAGGCTGGGAAATCCATCACAGCCCGTGTGCCGTGGGCTCTGCGGGTCTCCCAGTGGTGCCTGGCGGGCGCTTCCCTGGACCCAGCCTTGCAGTGCTTGCGGCCGGGCGACGCCGGTCTGTGCGGCTGCGGAGGACTCACGGCGCAGGAATTTCCCCCGTATGCTGTAACCCGTATCCTGCCCCGGGAGCGATGACATCCCCCTCTCCCAGCTGACACCTCACCTCTCGGCTGTGTCGGTGCGTGCGTTCATCATTCAGCAGGATTTACGCTCGGCAGAAGGGAAGCGGGTCTGCCTGCGCTTGTCCCAGCACCGCGTGAGTCATGCAGTGGTTAAACATGGCTTTGGTAGCTGGATGCTGGCAATTTCGCTTCCCAGTGGGATGGAGGTGGGAGCCAGAGCTCCTGCTAACCCCAAGCAAATCCCTGTCTGAAGGAACGGGCTTCTTCCCCCAACGCTCCCACCTCCTGAGCAGCAACTGTCCCCCAGCACTGGCCACAAAGGGGGGGCTCTCTGCGGCCACATCCAGGCTCCTAAAGCAAAGGGAGCCGGGCACCATGCTCCAGCCCTGTGTGGCATTGGGGGGGCTGCTGGGGTGGCTGTGGGGGGCATTTCCAAATGAGCTGGATTGGAGTGTTTGCATCTCAGGGGATCCTTCCTTGTGGGGAGTGGTGCTGGGGCTGGAGCCCAGGCTGGGGATGCCCAGACCTGCTCCACTGGCTGCAGCCAGAGGAAATCAGTGCACTCACGGTCATCCTCAACGCTCCCCCTTCTTTTCGCACAGGTCTTTAGATGCTGTTCCTCTGCCCACCTGGACAAGAGAAATTCCTGCAAAACCTTCTTTGGCAACGTGTGTCCTCCAGGCAAATCCCTGTGGCTGGGTCTCCAAAAGCTGCCCGCTCCTGTGGCATCGTGCCTGGTCCTCCTGCCTGCAAGAGGAGTAAAGCTGGGCTTGTGCCCGGCACGTGGCCACCTTCCCTCTCGGACACTGCCGTGCTCCGAGGGACACTGCCAGGGAGGACCCAGACCCCGGCCATGCGGAAGGAGTTTGAAAGGTGCTGGAGTGCCAGCGAGGGAAAGCAGCAAAGATGCTGAAGGCAACGCTCCGGCAGCCCTGCCTGCAAACCCAGCCCGGCTGCCCCACACCCAGCGAGGCTGCGCAAAACCCGTGTGTCTGCGGGATGGCCGAGAGGGACGCCGAAGGGAACACTGGCTGCCGGCAGGAGACGAGGAGCAGAGGGGGGCAGAGGTCCCGACAGCTCCAGGATGCTCCTACCTCCAAGCTGGTCGAGCAGCAGGGATGGTTGGGGCCGCTGGGAGGGACGGGGCTCAACGGGGCTGCACCAGATCCCGCACTGGATGGCAGCAACCTGGCCTCAGTGGCTGAGCCCGCAGCCCCCCCAAAATGCCCTGGCTCTGCCCCAGAGTCCCCCCCCGCAGCAGCCATCCCTGTAGCTGACCCCAGCCAGGAGTGGAAAGTGGTGAAGATCCAACGGGTCCTCATCAACCCCGCCGGCGAGCTGAGGAAAGCAGGTAAGAGAAACCCCCTTTGGCCACCACCCTGCACCCCAAAAAGCACTGCTGTGATCCCAGTGCTGGAGCTGCCGCTGCCCGGCATAGCAGTGGGAACGCCCAGCTCTTCCCAGGGCAGGACCTCCGCTGGGTTAGAGGTCCCTGGCTCCCAGCGAGCTGCTGGGACTTTTTTAGCTTGAGATGATCTCTCTGGCCTTAAAAATAAGGAGGAACCCGTGGCTTTTCTCAGGAGGGGGCTGGGAAGGCAGGGGGTGGGTTCCTGCAGTCCCGGAGCCCAACCAAACCCTGAGTGTGTCACAAGTGGGGTGGGCTTCCACCCTGGGGCCTCGGGGCTCGACGGGACCCTGCTGAAAAGGGGGGTGACCAGGGCCAGCTCCTGGGGTGCTGCCTGGGACAGGGACACCGCTCCCTGCTCGGTCGGGGCAGGGATGGACAAGCATTCATTACCTGGCTCGGGGCCATCGCTCTTTTAGTCGCTGGTTTCAAAATTAAGCGCTTTATTTCGGGTTGGTTGGTTCCTACAATGCTCTTTGCTGTCGCCTCGCTTCACAGCCCTGTTTTGCAGCCGTTCCTCTTGGCCACTGTCCCTTCGACGACGGTGACACAAATACAGGCACATATCGAGGGTGACCATGGCCGCTCCCGCAGCCAGACCTCCCCGCCCGGGGGAGATGCTCCCACAGGATTAGACCTGTCCTCTTACAGGCATCGGAGCCATTTTTAAACCCCGCTTCCACCCTTTCTATTTTGCTCCTGCCCAGCTGCTATCTCAGCTGCCATGCGGCGCTGGGGCAGGTGTGTCACCATCCCCAAGGGATGGCCTTATTGGATGCTGCTGCTCTGCTCAGAGCCTGGTTTTCCCAAAGCAGCCCCCAGGATGGGGAGGGACGGGACCGGCTGGGGATGCTCGACATGAACCTGGTGTCCCAAATCTGTCCCCTGCCTTTCTGAGGTGTCAGATGTCCTCAAAACCATCGGCTCCCTGGGTGGAACAGGGTCTGGGAAGCTCAGCCAAGCCCTTTGGCTTGCTGTTGCCCGGCAGCTCCGCTGGCCGCACGGGCGTCGTGTTTCAGGGCTCAGCACACAAACCAGGCAGACCCAAATACTCTTCCCATTTCTCACTCTGCTCTGGGCTGGCAGATCTGCGTCGGGGAAAGGTCAGGCCTGACTCTGTCCAGGCTCAGCATTTTCCTAACCCGCGCCACCATCCAGGGCTTTTGCTGCCAGCCTGGAATTTTAAAGTAACTCAACAGGTTTGTTGGAAAGAGTTTGTCTGTCCCGTTTCCTCCCCCTCCAAGTGAGATCACCACCAGCCACTGCCTGCGGGACCCGTCAGACTTTCCAGAGCCTCCGGGCAGGATGTTGCTGAGGGTCCTGAGCACCGGCAGCAGTGCTGGGACCTTGCAAAAAAACCCTGCAGGTTTGCGAAGGAGAGGTTTGATTCAGAGCAGGGACGGTGGCAGAGGAGGAAGGGCAGGCAGGTCCCTGCACAGGTGGCAACGGAGCTGCCTCTGCAGCAGGGTGTTTGTCGGAGCATCCCCGGGGGTGTCAGGGATTTGCTCCTCTTCTCCTTAGCTGTCTGGGGGTAAAACACACACACACACGCAGCTCCTGCAAGAGAAAGGGGTGCATCCATCCGCACCCAAAATCGTGGAGGGATGGTCCTGCGAGCTGGGAGCCAAGCAGGTGGCCCCCAAGCGGTGCAGACCCACCCAGGCAGGTCCTGGGTGCCCCTTTGGTCCCCGTCCAGCAGCCCAAGGCCAGGCTGGCTGCTCCCAAATATCCGGCACAGCGGCCCGAGCTGGTTGGCACCTCTCAGGGCAGGCTGGGGAGTGCAGGAGCCCCAGGTAGAGGCAGCGGCTGGGAGATGCAGGAGGCAGGACTGGTTTCTCTGTCTGGTGTGCAAATAAACGGAAGGTTTCGCTCCCTGGGGGCTGCCGAGCCAGCGCCAGTCTCCCTCAAAAACCAGAAATGCACAAAAAAGCAAAAAGGGCAGGAAGAAAGGAAATTAGAAAGGCAAAAAATAAGACCAAGAGCTCATCCTGCGGTGTGGACAGGCGCGGGAAGAGGGTGAGGCTCTGCAGCCCCAGCGGGAGTGGTGTGCTGGAGGGGGGAGGCAATGCTGGCTCCCTGGGAATCCTCTTGCCCAGGGCTGCCGTCCCCCCCCATCACGGGGAACTGACCACCTCAGGCAGAGGGCTTTCAGTGCTCTTCCACACGGGTCCCCAGGGCGGTGACACCGGTGCTGGATTTTTGCCCAGCTCCAAGTGCCCCAAATCTTTAGGTGCGGAGGAAACCGCAGCAAGGGGAGGCCCCGCTGTCCCACCAGGGAAGGTGCTGCAGGTCCCCAGCAGTGCTGGGAGGAGGGTCAGGGGGTGAACGGTGGGGTAGGGGGGATGCTCAGGGCTGGGTAAGGGGATGCTCAGGTCTTGGTAGGGGGTGCGGCGGGTAGGGGATGTGGGCTGGGTAAGGGAGAGGTGCGTGGCGGGGTAAGGGGATGTGCGGGGCTGGGAAGGGGCGGGGCTGGGCAAGGGGGTGCCCCAGGATGGGGTAAGGGGGTGCCCCAGATGCTCGCACCGCGGCGGCGGGCTCAGGGCAGACCCAGCCGGGGGGGGGGCGGCGGGGCGGGGCGGGGCGCGGGGCCCCCCGGCCCCCGCCCGCCGCCCCCCCGGGCCCGCTCCGAGGGCGGAGCTGCCGCAACTTTCCTGCCCGCCGCCTCCTCCCCGGTGCAGTCGGGCTGCGAGGGGCGGCGGCGGCACCGGCACCGGCACCGGCCCGGCGGGTAGGGCCGGGGCTGGGGAGGCGGCGGCTGCCCCGGGTGGGGGGGTCGGGATGTCCAGGGGTGCTGGGGGCTGGCGGTGCACGGGGTGGGGGGAGTGGCGGGGGGGTCCCATGCCCAGAACCCCCTGTGGGGTGCCGATGGTGGGCGCAGGGCAGGCGAGTGGAGCTGCGGGCAGCCCGGGGGGAACGAGGGCCGAGCGGGGTTTCTCTGTCGGTAAATCCACCAAGCGGGTGTTGGTTCCCTCTGCCCACACCCGAGGGTCCGGCACGGGGCGTGGGAGGCACAGCAGGGGGACGCGGGGGGGCGTGGGAGGACGTGGGGGTCCCCCCCGGGGCTCGGCAGGGTCGTACCTCCCAGCTCTGCAGAGTGTCTTCCCAGGCAATGTCCCCTGTCCCCCCCCAGCAGGGACGTGTCCCCTCTCCTGGCCATGCCACCCCGTGCTGGGGACACGAGCTCTGTCCTTCCAGCTTGGCAGCCAGCGGGATGGATCCCTTACGGGTTGTGCAAGGGACAGGCAAAGGCCCCATTTCGTCCCGCTCCCCTCCCCGCTCCGTCCATCCGACAGGGCCAAGCTGAGCCAGATGACCGTCTCTCACCAGGCCAGCGCCTCGGCTCATGGCACCAGCCCGGCGGGGCTGTCACCAGGGTCCCAGCATTCCGGGATGTGCCGTGGCGAGTCCACACACCGATGGGTGTAGAGGGGCTGGGACTCACCTGCCAGGTGGGAGGGGGTCCCCGTGGTACCCAACCATGGGATGGGCTGGCTCTGCTGTGTGCCGGGCGGATGGATGGCCCGGCAGCCTGGAGGAGGTCTGCCTGGCTCCAGCCTCGTTTTGCAAAGCTAAAAGCTTAATTTTGGCTGGCTGGGGGAAGGTGCTGCCTCCACTTTTGTGGCAGCAACAGTCTCTTCTTCGCCAGCGCAGATGCACGCAGGGCTGGGGCTGCTCGCTGCATCCCCTTGGCTTAGCGTGCCCTGGGAAAGCGGGGCTGGGGCAGGGGCAGCCAGTCCCTATTAAAGAGCCCCTTTAAAGTCCCCCCAGCCCCTTTTCCTCCTCCCCCCCCATGGCAGATGGGTGCCCCAGGGCTTGGTGCTTGGAGACTGTGGGTCCATTTTCAGCAGGATTTGGGTGCTGAGCACCAGGCAAGGCTGGTGCATGGCTGTGAGCCGGGAGGAGCGTTGGGAGGCAAACAGCTCCAAATCCAGCAAAGCTCTTGTGAACAGAGCGCAGAGAAAACTTGCAAGCGCATCGAATTTTCTCGCTGTGCCAGATTTTGTCACTGGCAAAGGCACCCGAGAGGAGAGGCCCAGCACCGTGCACCCTGCCAGGCAGGCAAGGTTGCTCCCACCATGGCACCCACCGCTTGAGCCTGGGGTTTTCGGGTCTGCGGGGCTGACATAGATAAAAACTTGGTGGAGGTTTTATATCTGGGGTATAAGAGGGTTGGAAGCTGGGAACAAGGCAGAAAATTGGCATATTTTTATGCCTGTTTGAATCATATCTGCTTCTAGCCAGCTCGACTGCCTGTCTGTGCTACCCTCCTTGTTTTCCTAGCAGCAGATTATTTGGGATAACTCTGGGAGCTGGAGAGAAGTGCAGCCTTAAATATGTGTGAGTTAGTGTGCGTTGCAAAAAATCCTGCACAGCTGTAGTTGGGGCAAAAGGCCAGTTGGCTTCTCTGCCAAAAAACCTGCTTACATTTCCTCGGTGTCCAAAGCCCTCAATGTTTGGGTGAAAGCACTGGATTCCCCCTCCCCAGCACTGCCTGGCTGTAGATGTGGCAGGGAGGTGGCGCGGCGGTGGCGTGTGTCCCTCTGGAGATGGGGTTTGTCTTGGTTTAATTCTTGGTTTTGCCACTGGGATTTTGCCAGCAGGAGGCACAGTTTGGGTTGACCTACAGCAGCCCAAGAAATGTTTGGAAAGAGGGGAAAGCGCCTACTGGTCACGGATGGCGGCTGCTGCGCTGTGCAATGGTGGAGTTGAGGTTTCTGGTCCGTGCTCTGCCTGGCCCCGGACAGCCCTGGGGCCAGTGGGTGGTCAAGTGGGACATCCCAAGCATCCTCCTGCCAGCTGGCCAAGGTGGGCTGCAGCGTTGGGATGGCCGAGCATCCAAACCAGGAGGAGGCTAGGGGTAGATTTTGGACTTAGCCAACAGCCTTGAGTGCAAGATTTCACATGGCCTGTTGTATCCCGCTGGCTCCACCGGGACTCTGATAGCTCTTGGCTTCTCCGTACAAGGACTTCTCACTGTTGCACCCAGTGCTTGCAGCCACCCAGACCTGCAAGGTGGCAGCTTCCACATTGCTGGTTTTCTTCATGTGATATCCTGGCCACATCAAGACCAGCAACTGAATCTGTCAGCTCAGAGAGCCCCGGGGTGTCTCCCTTCTCTGCAGTTTGGAGCCAAATCCTCATCTCATTCCAGCTTTTGGAGTCGCTGCCAGGGCAGGATGGGCCACAGGCAGGGTCTGATACATCCTTCACCATCATTTGGGGTCAGGTGGTGACTCCAGACTTTGCTGGCTGGACTTCAGACACTCTGCAGTAGCGCTGTGTGGGGGGGACCTATCCTTTGCA
Source organism: Gorsachius magnificus (assembly GCA_034008185.1). NCBI lineage: Eukaryota > Metazoa > Chordata > Aves > Pelecaniformes > Ardeidae > Gorsachius > Gorsachius magnificus. Next base: position 14,559,430 of record CM067093.1, on the reverse strand, counting down.
CGGAAAGCTGAGATGGAAGGAAATTTTTTTTTCCCATCTGGCCAGGAGGGGAAAGCAACAAAAATGCCTTTCATCACCCTTGTCATCCTCACTCTGGAGGAGAGAGCACAGTACGTGCTGTGGGAAGGATGACTGACAGCTCGGTGAGAAGCTCTTAAGCCCCGCACATGGGGGATGTTGCTGGAAGTAACCCCTGGAGCAACAGGAAACCTACGGAGCAAGTGCCTATATAAATATATAGATAGAGATCTATAGGCTCCTCTGGCTGGAGCTGAAGTGCCTGGCACCGAAATAGCACTCGGGCGCTGTTGGCTGGCTGCTCACGTGCAACAGGAGTCCAGCGATCCTGTGGGGCACAGGGAGCATCTCCTTCCCCGGCATCCCTGGAGCACAGGGCTGGGGGCTGCCAGGGGACGCCCCAGCATGGGGACGCGGCAGCCCAGAGGGCTGGCGGGGCTGAATTCCATTGTTCTTGGAAGAAGCTGGGACATTTGGAGAGGGGAGACGTTTCCTTCCCGAAGGGCAGCGTGGTGGCGAGCCGGTGCACGGCGTGGGAAGGAAGGAAGGAAGAGTGGAAGAGCGCGAGGAGAGCTGGTCACCCTTTGGATTTTGGACTGGACTCCCGTTAATGGGCGGAAGCCGGTTTACATGCCGTGGAACCCCAGGCGCCCTCGGCTGCGTGTATTTTTACTTTCACCTCCTCCCTCCACCAGTGGGGCTGCCTTCAGCCTGGCACCTCTCCTCCTCCTCCCCAGCTCCTGGACATTTTCAGCACATTGAGCTGCTCCCACCTGCCTGGGGCCGGGGGAAGCACCCAGACAGAGCCCACCCAAGGCTCCCCGGCTGGCAGGGCATGTCGGGGAAGGATGAAGGGGTGGTCCCTGCATCCGGGAGTGGAGTGAGGGATGCAGGACCCTCCCGGGTGATGGGGACCCTTCCAGCCACCCCAGCAGATGGCTGAAGGCTCTGGCGCCAGGTCGAATAACTTCATCGTATGGCTCAGGCTGGAGGGGAGACAGGAGGGAGGTGGTCCCTGCCCTTCGGCTGGGGATGGGATGTCACCCTGGGTTGAGCCATGATGAGCCACATTTGCAGCAGTGCCTGCAGAGCTGGGCTGCAGGGTCCGTCTGTCCGTCCATCCACTGGCTGTGTGTGGCTGTGCAAGCAGGGCAGTGTACAGCATTGTTCTCTGCACTTTCCTCCGGCCTGCTGGAGGCTTCAGTACTCTCCATCCATGCGATAAAAATTGGATGTGAAGAGCAATTCTTACCCTCCCCATGATCCCCATTAGTACCCTGAGGGATTAATTTCTAGTGGGCTTGGATGGAGCAGCCCGGGAATGGCAGGTACTGGGTGGGCAGGGGCAGAGGGGCTGCTGGAAGCACATAGGGGACTGGGGGACTGCAAAACAATGATGGGAGCAGATGCCTGGGGGGGATTTCGGGTGGGGGGCTCCCACCTGGCAGCACCCCCTGGCCCCAAGGGATGCCTGTGCCCAGGGCGGCAGTGAGGGATAGGGATACCCGGGGGCAAAATCCTGGGGGACAAATCCCGGTGCTGGTCCCAGCTATGCGGGAGTGTATCCGGTGGCTAGTCCAAGCAGGAATGGTCTGGCCAAGAGCTGAGTCATTCTTCCAGCACAGAGGAGATCCTCCAAGGCCCCTTGGTTGCTGTTAAAAGGCAGTAGCAAGAGCGAGAGGCTGCGAAATGGCTCCGCCGAGAGCTCGGCTTCTTAGGCGGCCTCGGCCTCCGAGGAAGTGGGGATGCTCAGCTTGGAGCATGAATTTTGCAGACATCTGGAGCCTGTGGCTTATTTCTCAATGGCTCCTTGGCCGTATTTCTCCTCCGTTTCGGAGATAAAGGCAGCGAGGGTGACCCCGTGGAGCGGGAGCCGTGGTGCTGGCCGCCCTCCAGCCAGCCCGGCCGGAGGAAACCGCGGCCCTGCTCTGTGCCGCCGCCAAAGCAAATAGAAATAGGGCGTTAAACAATGCCGGGCGCTAACTGGGGGAGATGTTGGCTGCCGGCATCGCTGCTGCGGACGGGCTCCTTGTCTCCAGGAGAGAGTTTCCACTGACATCTCTGCCTCCTCTCCCCCATGCCCGGCCAAAACCCTCCTGTCAGGCAGCCTGAAGGCTTCATCCACCCTCCTTGTCTTCCTCTCCAGCCCCTCCGGGGGGGCAGGGCCATCCTGCATGCCTTGGCGGTGCTGGGGCCAGGGCAGGGATTTGCTGGGTGCTGAGGGAGGTGGGAGGGATGAATGGTGAGGAAGAGGAGATGCCCAGCTTGCAGCAACCCTCTTGCTTCACTGTGGGCTCGCTGGAAGGATTTGGCTTAGTCATTCATCCCTTCCCTCACTGGTAGGCTGAGCCACTGCTGAAAATATCCTGGAAGGCTCCCAAGCAGCACAGAAGGCAAGAAAATGAGAAACACATGAAGGAAGGGATGGGAAGGGAAGGGAAGGGAAGGGGAGCGGGTACTGTCGGCACCCAGAGGAGCGGGGCTTGGGGCGGGTGGCCCTGGCCACCCTGGCAGCGGCTTTGGGGCAGGGGCTGCACCCTTGGTAGGTGCTGCGGTGAGCCGATGCTCTGCACGGGCGTCTGTCCCCGAGCAGTGGCCTTGGCGGGGCCAGGGATGCTGCCCTTCCCACGGGCGCCTCAGGGTGCGCTCGTAGGAAATTGCTCACCCCAACAAAATGTGTTCCCGGCAGCTCCACATCCTCCTGGCCTTCGGGAAGGGGCTGGTGCCCTGACCTTTGGGCCAGCACACGAGAAGCCCAGCAGCACTTCGGCCACTCACCGCCGGGCTTTTGCTGCGCTTCTAGCACTTTGCTTTGAGCACTTGCAGAGGGTCCCAAGGCATGAGGCTGGTGCCTTGCTGCAGGCTGTGTCTGTGTCCATCAGGTCAGGATCAGCACAGTTTCTGTCGGCTGCTGCCATCTCGTGTTGCTTCATAAATCAATCCCCAGATGGGGCTGGCCACCGGCTTTGCCATGAGGTTATGGCAGGCCAGCATCTCCCCGCTGGCAGTGGGTTTGCTTTCCTGCCCACTTGGGGCTGAGCGTGCCAGGATTTGGGGCGAGGGGATGGAGCACACACACTGGCCCCTTCCTTGCCCACTGCCTCTTCCAGCCAGTGGCCAAAACCATGTGAGCTGCAACCTGAGACCTGCCAATGCCCTTGGGGAAATTCCATTCCCATATGGTCACTGCTGTGGGACAGTAGGAAAGGTCCTGAGTGCCCCTGGGTGTCCCCTGCATGTTTGCCATCTGTCCCCCCAGGGTTCAGAGCTGCAGCTCAGCATCTCGGCAGGGGCCGCACTGGGTCCCCATCACCGGTGGCCTATGACCCCCCCCCACGCACGCCCGCCCCACACCCCCCTCCCCCCCCCGGGTTTGGGCCGGGCCGGGGGGGGGGGGGGGGTGGGTCCCCCCCCCCCCCCTGCCCGGCCCCCCCTGAGAAGGAGCTGAAGGAGGCGAAGGCGCGGAGCCGGAGGATCGCGGCACAGCTCACCACGGCACCTGGCCCCAGCTCCAAGGGCGTCCTGCTCTTCAACCGCCGCAAGCAGCGCATCGACGGGCTCACTGGGGCCGGGCATGGCGGGGGGCCACCGCTGAGCCCCGCACCCCGGCCTCGGCAAGCAGCCATGGAAGAGGGTGAGGGGCAGGAGACGAAGCCAGAGCCCAGCCAGCCCAGCACCCCAGAAGAGGAGCTGCGAGTGAACGCCTCCCCGTGCCAGGAGCCGCCTGCTGAAGCCCAGCAGGTCCCACTTAGCATCTACCTGAAGGAGAACATGGCATCAGCCACCACCAATGGCGTGCAGGAGCAGGCTGTTGGCAGGATGGAGAGTGGGGTGGGGGGGCTCGGGGACGTGGGAGCCCCGGCGGGGCCAAGCACAGCGGCTGTGGCCCTGCCGCAGAGCCCCGAGGAGGGAAAGAATGGCGAGGTACCTGGCGAGGTGCCCAGCGCGCCGGCGGGGACAGCCACGGGGACAGCATCCCCATCTAGCCGGCAGCAGAACGGGGCATGGGGCCGGCAGTACTACGAGGTCCATCTCACCCTGGCCAAGCCCAAGCCTGTGAAGAACCGGACAGCCAGACCCTTCGGCACCCAGGCATCCCCCGCCAGCGGCCAGCCTGCAGAGGGACACCCCGCCACCGAGCTGCCCCCGCCACCCACCTACGCAGAGACCCTGAGCAGCCCCCCGCCGCTCACCCGTGTCCGCTCACCCCCTGCCTACTCAGCCCTGTACCCCCCCCGGGAGCAGAAGATGCTGCCAGGTCCCCCCCTGAGCTGTGGGATGAGTGGACCAAACCCCCTACCCAAAACGGGGATCCTGGAGGAGTCAGCCGCCCGGAGAGCCAGCAAAAAGTCCATGTTCACCTTCGTCGAGAAGCCGAAGCTGGGCCCCAACCCTGATCTGCTGGACCTGGTCCAGAGCGTGGACAGCAGGAAGAAGCAGAAGGAGCAGGGGGAGCCTGGTGCTGAGGATGAGCCCTTTGCCCTCGGGGCTGAAGCTGCCAACTTTGTCCCCAGCAGCGTGGCCAGGGGCAGGCAGCACCTCCCGCCGGCTGACGATGCCCCGGCATGGTCCTCCTGCCTCAAGTCCCCCACCATCCAGCCCAAGCCGAAGCCGCAGCCCAGCCACAACCTCAGCGAAGCGAGAGGGAAGGGGGCTGAACTCTTTGCCCGCCGGCAGTCCAGGATGGAGAAGTTCATCATCGAGGCTCCCTCCCAGCCCAAGCTGCTGCGGTCCCCGTCGCCCACCATGTCCCTTCCTCCCTCCTGGAAGTATGATGCCAACTCTTGCCTGTCACCCATGGTCTCCAGACACCACTCCAAGAGTCCCTCCAGGCCCTCCAAAACCCCTCCAGCGTCTCTCTATGGCGGCAATCTGATGGAGAACGAGGTGTCCCAGAAGGAGCTAGAGATCTCCAAGCACCAGCCCACCGCTCCAGTTCATCCTCTCCCCATCCAAGGGGCCGGCCATGCCCCAGGATGCCTCCACCCAGACCCTCTCTTCCTGACGCCTACCCCTACCCCCAGCAAACCTCCTGCCCAACCTCTCCATTGCCTCCTTCCCCTGTTTGGCATCCCCCTGCTGCGCCCAGCACCGGCCAGACCACCTCCAGCCCCTTCCCCAGTGCCACCAGGGCTCAGCCCCTGACTCACGGCAGCCGTGCTGGTCCCGGAGCCCCGACCGAAGTGCTGCTGGCCTCCCCGTGCCGCCTGCTGCCACCCCGAGCAAAGGGGGGCTTCCAGGCACCCCGGCCCTCCTACTCTACCAGGAACGCTGGCATTGAGCCGCAGGTGTGGAAACCTTCTTTTTACTACAAGTAGCGGTGGCAGAGAGAAAACCACGGGGGTTTTAGGCTTCCCTCCACTGGCCGAGTCCTCCCTAACTGCTCACGGGTGTGCCAAAAGCCAAATCAGCTGCAAAAAATGGGGGAAAAAAGAAAAGGAAATAGAAAAAAGAAGTAGCTGTGAGGCTGCAGTGCCAGGACCATGGGTGAGACAGGCACTGCTGAACCCCCGGTGTAATGGGAGCTGAGGGGTCCCAAGGAGGCGGCAGGATTCGGGGGCATAGAGCCCACGGGATCCCAAAGAGCCATCAGCAGCCTGCCCGTCCCATGGGACCGCCGGCACTTTCTCTCTTCTCTCACTTGGAAACTGTATGGAGCATCGCATCTCTGGCTCCGTCCTTTCCTTGCCTCCTGCCTTTCCAGCTCTCGTAGCCGGCAGCTGCCGGCGCTGCCTGCTCACCCCCAGCCCCTCTGTCCTGCTGGCTCCTATCGGCCTCCTACCAAAGCAAACCCAGAGGGGACACACTGCCTTCCGCCTCACTGTGCCTGCTCCTGTCTCTTTTGCTGCTCCTTCAGGATCTATCCTTGTTTGCTTCCACGCCACGGAGGAAAGCCCTGTCCCTGGGAGAATGGCAGAGCCCCCCCGGTGCTGGGGACACCGCGGGGGTCCCTGTCCCTCCCCATGCTCGGTGCTGGAGCTGGGGCCGGGCAGCACTGCTGGGCACAGCTGGGAGCGAGGGATGTGCCAGGCGAGGGCAGGGCCAGCGCGGCGATGCTCAGCTCCGTGCTCGTGGTCCAGCCGTGCTTCTGCCTGTCCCTTGCTCCCGCAGCTCTCCCCATGGTAACGAGTTGCCTTTCGACTGTGCTTTTATTTCTTCTGTGTTTTCCTTTTTTTTTCCCTCTTTCTGAATACACTCTCTGCACTGTCAGACCTGGCTCTTCTCTTTCCTGCCGGCTGGGGAGCAGCCGCCAGGTGATGGACCCCCGGGGGAGCGCAGGGGGATCTCTGCATCACCCAGAGGAGGCTTTAGGAAGCTGCAGGTAGTGAGAGGTCCTGGGTCCTATTTTGGGCAAGGATGATTTATTGCAGGCTCAGCCTGCCCCAACCTCTTTGGCTGGTTAGGGGGTGTGGAGGCACATGCATTTTTGGGGAGCCCTTGCAGGGGGTGCAATGCATGAGGATACATCCCCAGTTCTCGCAGGGCTGAGCCAGCACAGAGCTCGCCCTGGCACCAGTCCTGCCCCTGTCCCTCTGCTCTGCCCCCTTCATCCCTCTGAGTGGTGCTGGCGCTAACCTGCTCTCTGTCCCCCTCCAGGAAAGGCGGCTGTCCCTCCCCGCCTCGCCCACCTGGACGCCCCGGCTGGCGCGGTGCCTGGGCAGCCTGGACGGCTGGGCCAGCCCGGCCTCGGTGCCCGAGCTGGACGAGGGACCCCCCCATCCCCCCAGCGAGAGGTCCCTGTCCCCGCTGCGGCAGGACGCCGACCCCCGGGCCAGCCGGCAGATGCAAGCACGGCTCGCCAGGAACATCATCAACGCTGCTCGGAGGAAGAGCTCCTCTCCCAAAGCCATGGGGCCAGAGGGCTCCCAGCCCTTCACCCCCATCCCCGCCGGTCCCCCCAGCCTGCCCCAGTCCCCCCGGCCGGCACGGCTGGAGAGCTCCAGAGCCCCGGCACCGCAGGCTGCCGCAGCGTGCTGGGCAGCCTGGGCAGCCCCTTGCCCACCCACAAAAGCCCCCTGCGATCGCCCCGGGCAGATGGTCCCCAATTTCGTGTGTCCCCTGGGATGCCCCGAGCCGCCTGGGCAGAGACTCACCGGCTCCTGCTGCCACCCGGTGTGTCCTGCCCCATCCCCAGGCTGTCCCCCAGCCCCAAGAGCCCCCTGCCATCCCCCGTGGTGGGTGGGCGGTCCTCGGCCAAGCGCTGCACCTCCCGGTCCCCAACGGACTCGGACGTCTCCCTCGACTCCGAAGACTCGGGGGCCAAGAGCCCGGGCATCCACAGCTTCAACCTCTGCCCACGGGGCTGGACCAGCAGCCTGCGCCTGAAGCCAGGGGGGCTGCGCTCGGGAGCCCCCTGCACATCCTAGACGAGCCAGCCCTGGCCAGGCCACCCTCTCCCTGGTCCCACCAGCCTGGGCAATGCCACCTGCTGTCTCCCCACCATGAACACCCCAACCCTCGGGGCTGAGGTCCCCAAAAACTATTGTCCCCCCTCCCCTGCGGCACTGCCGTGGCCCCTCGGCATGCCGGCGGGGTCAGGTGCCACCTGCCTGCCCGCCATCCCATGGCCCTGCTCTATTTTTACCACCCTTAACCTTTCGGGGCAGGACTGCGTGGTCAGCAGGCAGAGCGGGCAGCAGGGGGGAGCCAGCCCCCGGCACGGCCCCCTCTCTCCGCAGCCCTGTGGCATGGAGCTGGGATGGGGACAGGCTCAGTGGTCTTCTGGGAGCCCCCTGTCCCCAGTGCCGGGGTGTCGCAGACCCTGGCACCCGCAGCGCTGCTCTCCCTGGGGGGCACAGCCAGTGCGGCTGCCCACGGGGTCAGGGAGCGCCCGGCACGGGTGGGCAGTGCCAAGCGGGTGCCGCCGCCAGGGCACCTTCTCCCAGCCTCTCCCAGCCTCCAGATCTGGCTGGTTTCAACTGAAACCAGATTTTGAGAAGGAAAAGTTAATTTTTCATTCCAGCCCCCAGCTCCCCCCCAGTTCTTCATTGCCTTCTTTTTTTTACTCTTGACCCCTTCTCGAAGAAATTCCCCCAAATCCTTCCCCAGTGACCAAAAAGATCTGAAGTTATTTATTGCCACGTCAAGGGGACCATTTACAGGTGCCCTCCTGCCCTGCCCAGGCGACGAGGGACAGCCCCATCCTGTACTCTGTCACTGTCCCCATCCCTGTCCCCACCCCTGCGGGACGGAGGGACACAGGGGGGCGGGTGGGTGCTGTGACAGCCAGGGTGGTGGGAGGAGGTGAGGGGCTGGTGGAGGGGGCAAAGGAAGGGGTGCGGTTGCAGGGGTTTGAGGGGGGGGGGGGGCTAAAGTGTCTTGGGGATGAGCTGGTGTCCCCATGGGGAGGCCGGCAAGGGGCTGGGGGGTGGGCAGAAGCCCCCGAGGGCTGAGGTGTCAGAGGGAGGCTCAGGAGGGGGGTGATGTGGAGAGGAGGGCATCAGGGTGGACACAGTTACATGGCAGAGCCTGGGGAGAGCAGTGGGTGCCTGGGAGGGCTATGGGTCCCCAAAGCACTTGTCCCCACCCAGGGGTGAGCAGGAGCTGGCTGGGTGCCAGGAGATGCTACAGCAGTGACCGCAGCCACCCACTCGGGGAACACAGCACCAAGAAAGGAGGATGTGTTCGGGCTGTCGGAGGTTCTGGCACGTTCCCTGTTCAGGGAGCCCCTGTCACCCCTTCCCTTCCCTTTCCCCAAGACACGCTGTCGCAGCCAGCCCATCCCTGCCCCAGGGTCTGTCCGTTCCCCCCCCCCCCCCCCCACCCGCCTTCGCCACACGGTTGTGTACCCAGCTCAGAAATAAACTGCCGCTATCCCACCCGGCCTGGCCTGCCTGCCTCCGATCTGTCCCCGAGCTGGCCTGGGCACATGTGGCACACGGCCACCTCCTGCCGCTGCTGCACAGCCACCACCCCAGTCCCCAAGGGTCACCCCTGCTCCGTCCTGGGGTGATGGCATCCCAGTCCCCAAGGATCAGTCCTGCTCCGTGCTGGGGTGATGGTGTCCAGTCCCCAAGGGTCAGCCCTGCTCCATGCTGGGGTGACGGTGTCCTGGTCCCCAAGGGTCAGCCCTGCTCCGTGCTGGGGTGACGGTCCTGGTCCTGCTCCGTGCTGGGGTGACAGTGTCCTGGTCTCTAAGGGTCAGCCCTGCTCCATGCTGGGGTGACGGTGTCCTGGTCCCCAAGGGTTGCCCCTGCTCCGCCCCTTTTCTCAGCCAGAAATAACTGCTGTCCTGCTGCCGGACCTTGGCATCTGGGCTGGAGCCCAGCACGGGTCGGGGTGAGCAGCAGGGAGCCTGGGGGTGCTGCGGAAGGCCAGCTGGGGCCACCGAGTGCTGGTGGCCACAGCTTGGCTGCTTGGCTTCAGCCTCATCCCCAACGCAGCAGGAGAGCATCTTCGGTCCCCAGCATCTGGGGCGTCCCCTGGCCAGGTAGGGGAGGTGAGGTCCCACGCTGGGGGCAGAGGGTGGGTGCATGGGGCTTGGGGACATCCCAGCCTTGGCAGTGGGGACATCGCCACTGTGGGGGTCAGGGTAGGTCTCCCCAGAGGGGTTGAGGGAAGGATGGGGTGCAGGTCCCATGCTTGCCTTGCAGACGGTTAATGTTGAACTCAGAGCTGGCAGGGAGCCGAGTGCCAGGCAGCCACGGCTGTGGCCCTGCGGGGACCCCCGCCCTCTGGGGCTCTTAGGAGAAGCCAGACAGTGTCAGCCGGAGCTGAGGGATGCCAAATGTGCCAAACAGGGCCAAGCCACCGCCCCGCTCCTTGCACCCGCTGAGCTGAACGCCCTGGCTGTGCCAGAAGGGGCTGCTGCAGGTGGGCAGCTGGGGGGGGTCCAACCGGGTCTGGTCTCCAGCCACCTCCCTGCAAAGAAGCAATCCAGCCCCACGGCCCCGTGCCCCATCTTGCTGCCGGCCAGGCTCACCGGGTCCTTGGCAGGGTCAGGGCTGTGGCTCCCGCACCCTTGGGGCCAGTTGCTGAAAATAGCTGTGCTGAGGCAGAGGTGCTGGGGGGGGAGCCAGGGCTCTTGCTTGCCCGGCAGGCTGCGGGCAGCGGGTGCTGCTCTGGGGGGGCTCAGGACATGAGGACACCAGCTCACTCCCGGCAAGGACAGAACTGGGGACATTTTCTGCCTTAAAGAAAAGCAGAGAGGAAAGATGACAAGCAGGGGCTTTGGACATTTCCCTACATCTGTTGAAGGGAACAGAGAGTATCGTGGGGATGATGCTGGCCAGGGGAGGTGTTCGGGGATGCTGCTGTCTGGGGGAGATGCTCAGCTGAAGCCTCGCCTCTCCCCATGGCACACCCGGGGCTGATACGTCCCCATGCTTGGTGTCATCCTGGGGCTGCCTCTCTCTTCCAGCTGGGCATGATCCGTCCCCCTCCCGTGGAGCTGCCGCAGGAGCGCGGCAGCAAGTGATGACCATCATGAGACCAGGCCCTGAAGATGGTAAGGGGGGGGCGGGGGTGCTGCTGGTCCCAGGGCAGTGATGCCTTCCCTGCCTAGGGGCCAGACCCAATGCTGGTTGAAGCCACTGACCCTGCTCCCCAGGGCCTCTGTGCCTGCTTTCTTGGTCCCCTCTTGCACTACAGCCCTAAGGGGCAGCAGTTGCATGTTGAAGGGGTCCATGCACAGGGGCAGAAGAGGCTGTTTGAGCCTCTGGGGCTGAGCTAACTCCCCAACAATTCCCCCCAAGGAAACTGGTCCCTGGTGCAGCTCCTGGCACAGGCGCATGGGCTGAGCTGCGCAGCAGGGACCCCAGCGAGGGGACACAGGGGTCCCCAGTGCTGCAGCAGCCTCAGCTGTGGCTGTGCTCTCCCCCAGCCTCCCCAGCACCCCGGCTGGACCTGGGCAAGAAGGTGAGCACACCGCAGGACCTGATGATCGAGGAGCTCTCCCTGAGGAACAACCGCGGCTCCCAGCTCTTCCAGCAGCGCCAGAAGCGGATGCAGCGCTTTGTCTTTGAGCATCCTGGCAGCTACAGGGAGGTGGGTCTGCGGTGCATCCCCCGGCTGCCAGTGGAACAGCCCTGCCCTGGCTCTCACAGCCTTTGCAGGGAAGCAATTCCTCATGGGGCTGGGGGTGTCTCAGCAGGGTGGCCATGCTCAGCCGCCCACTCTGCCAAGATGAAGGGAGAGCAGAGATGGCCTGGTGGGCCGGGAAGGGAGATGAGCAATCATTGGGTTCAGCATCCATCAAAGAGCAAGGGTGCCTGTCCCCCTCTGCACCCACTAACCCCTCTCCTCGCCTCCTGCAGCTCCCAGGGCTGGGGGCGGGCGGCTCACACCGCACCGAGAAAGGTGACCTGGATGGAACAGCAAACGAGTGGATGGTGAGTAGGCGGAGGAAGCTCCAAGGTGCTTTTGACAGCCTCCTGAGTGCCAATGGGGCCAGGGGCAGCTGCCCCCGCCCTGCCGACTGTCCCCTCCGCAGGCAGGGGAGGATGCTGGGGGCCAGCAGAGTTACCACTCGGAGCTCCACGTGGCGGCACTGCCCCAGGGTGCCCCCCCCGAAGTGCCCAAGAAGACAGAGAAAGTCTTGCAGATGAGCAAAGTCCTCAACCCCGATGCTCTGGCCCCAGGTAAATGCCACCTACACCCCAAAGCTGACACCGTTGTAATTGCAGCAATGTGGGGCTGGAGGCAGAGCAAGCTGCTGCCTGCTCCCCGCAACCCTCCCCCCGAGTTTTTATATATATCAATATATAACATGCATTTATGTCATATATACGGAATCCTGCCCCTGCCAGCAGGTCCTCTGTGGCCATGTGAAGACAGGGCTGTTCCCAGCCCCCTTTCCCCTGCTGGGGACATTGCCCCAGCCCAGCTGTGCAGCAGCCCATGCCGCGTCTCCCCCACACAGGCTACTCAGGCCCCCTCAAAGAAGTCCCCCCAGAGAAGTTCAACGTCACTGCCATCCCCAAAGGCTACCGCTCCCCATGGCAGGAGCTCCTCGGTGACAAGGACAACACTGTGCATAGCGAGAACCAGTCACCCGTGAGACCCTCTCCATGGGACTTCAGGAGCTTCAACAGGTAAAGCTGGCCTAGAGGCACCACCAGCCTGCCCATCCCTGGGCTAAGCCCTTCAGCTTAGCACCTTCAGAAGCACCCACAACCCTGCCAGGGAAAGGCAATGGACCATGCCCTCCTTACACACCAGAGGGGAGCAGCAAGGTTGCCCTTTTCCTGCTCAGGAGCTGCTCGGTGGCTCCTCTGCAAAGGTCCCTGCCTCAGCAGCTCCCCAGATCTCATCTCAGCTCTACCACCGGGCTTGCGCAGCCTGAAGCAGCTTGGTCTCATGGGGTAACCTCAGGGATGCCGGCTGAAATTTGGGAGGGCTAATTCTCAGGCACATGGTCCTAGAAAAGGAATTGCTGCTGTTCCCAGCCGGGCTCAGCTCTGGGCTGGGTGGAGGAAGGGCACAGACACTGCCAAGTCTCTCTCCTAATTTCTTTAAGGTATCCAAGCAGCTGCTGGAAGTGGTGGGGGTATAAGGTTAATCTTTCCACAAGGTGCTAAGAGGTCACCAGATTCCTTCCAAACACCTGCTTGAGACTGAAGTCTCCAGGCCCATTTCTGGTGGCAAGCTCCAGGCCCTGCACCTCCTGTGCACCTCCAAATTACACCGATGGTGAGGCTGGGAGCAGAGACCACCGAGGAAAATCTCCACTCTGGAAAGAGGTTTGGCAGGGATTCAGGAGTTGGAGATCTGGTGGTAGCAAAGCACCAGCAGCACAAGGTAGAACTGAACATCAACCTGGGGAATCTGCAAACCGAGGTGCTGGCTCTCCTCCTCACTGAAAGCCTCTTTCACAAGGATGAAAGTCCATTAGCCTTGGTGGCCTGGCCAAAGTCACCTTCCAGTAGGCAAGCTCCCACTGGTGCTCCCTCGGGGACACAGCACTGCTCCCCCTCAGACTGTCATCTGCCATGGTGCTGGGTCTCCGCAGATGGCAGCTTTCCCAAGCCCGCCCCAGGGCTGGATTCCAGTCATGGGGAGGTGGCTGCTGGACTTTGAATGCTTGGCAGAAGGGGCTGCGGGGAACTACAAACCCTCTGCGTGGGCACCGCGTCCCAAAGGGCAGAGATCAGCCCCGCCGCCACCGTCCCTTTGCTGCTCTCCTCTCCCTCAGCCCTGGAGCTCTGCCATGGGGCCTGGCGAGGAGCACAGCACAGCCGCCCCCGTTTCCCCTTCCACACCAGTGGAAGCGTGGCAGCACGCTGGTTTGCAGTGGAGTGGAGCCAAGGTTAACAGAAGGGACAAGAATCCATGGGCAAGTGTGGAGAAGCAAAGGGGCTGCGTTAGCTACTCCCCCAGGGTCTCCTCTCATTACTCAGCCATCTTGAGCTTTCCTGGAGCAGTAACATCTGAGGAGGTGCTGTAGGGGGAGAACAAGAAGCTGCTGCAGACACTTGGCTCTTTTCGTTCAGCATTAACCATGTTCCTGCCTCCCTATTTATTTATGGACAGGGACTGAAGCAAGGGCATGTTTCTGAATAATGCTTTACCCCGTACCATTTCTCCCCTCTCACACGCTGCCTTTCTATTTAAAGTCTTGAACTGTTATTTAATACAGATGGATGCTAATTTAACACCAAGCCTCTCGCCACCTCCTCTAATGCTTCACTGAGGCATGAAGATTCAGAGAGCCAATCTGCTTTTAACTGGGCTTTTCATGATCTTCCAAGCTGTTGGCTTTTAAATCACTTCTCAGTTCATCAAATGCCAAACTGCAGAAAAACAAGCTTTTTGGAACAAACCAGCTAGTGAGAAGCCAGTGGTCTTGCCTAAGCCAGGTGACTCCCAGCACAGCTCACATGGGTCACAGGGCAAGGGTAAATTCACCATCTCAACAGCAACTGCCTTAAAGCAGAGTGATTTATTCCCAGCTTCAAACGTTCAGGCTGTGATGCAAAGATCTTCGGCCACCTTGCTAAGGTGTGCTGCCTTAAAAGAGGTGAAAACCAAGCTTTGAAAAGGACTGTCTTTTTGCAAAAGGGAAAAAGTCTCTGGAACAAATCTCTCTCATTTACCTTCCCGCCCCCCCCCCCCCCACCTCATTTCTCCTTAGGACATTGTTGCAAAACAGTGCCACGTTACTCATGTTCGAGCAGCGCTTCCCAAAGCAAACATTCCCAGCTCTGCCTCATCGAAAGCTCAGCCTCCACGTGCTGCTCCAAAACCAACATTCTTGGCTTTCTGGGGGCTGGCAATCTCTTCCCCGGCCCCTTTCCACTTTTCTCCAGAAAGGGATGACAGCTCTTGCCCCTGCGCTGCTCCTCCTGTTAGTCATAGTTCAAGAGTAGCCGTCCCAAAAGGCAGGCTGGAGCCTGGGCCAAGAGAAAGACATTTGCCTGCACATGTGCTAGAGCAATCAGGAGGCAGCACTATCAGCCCTGCCCTCTACAGAACACATCAGCAGCGGATGAGCCGCTTTCTAAAGACAGGGGTCTTGTCACCGTCACCTGCTCTCTTAACCTAACCCCTTTCACACGCAAAACATCTCTACTGCTGTTGGCAGAGCCCATCAAGAGACTATAGTAAAGGTAGGAACATGCTTCCTCCCTCCCCTGCACGGCTGGGGACGCTCAGGCACCAAACCCCACTCTCCAGGCCTGCCAAAGCTTGGTTTGAGGTTGGCTCTGTACAAAAGAAGTACCTTGCTGGGCCAGCAGACACTCTACTGGCATCCTGGGGAGGAAGAGGAGGGTTGTCATGTGCTACAGGCACTGCTAGGTTGCTGCTGGGCTCAGAGTTAGGAAATCCAGCCCCGCTTTTTCCATCGCTGTTACCACATACACAGCCTCTCCTCATGACCTGCTAAATCTGCTTTGTCTCGTGCCACAGGACTCCCACCCCATTTGACAGAGCACTGGTCAGCAACCTGTTCTCTGTGCCTGCCACCGAGCTGGATAACCTGAGCGTCCTGGAGGTGATTTCCCACCGACCCAACTTCAACAGAGTGCCACAAGGTTGGGTGCGGATCCTACCAGAGAGCGATGAGCTGTAGTACGCGTGCTCCCTTCCCCATCGCCACGGATGCTTTTATCGCTAGACTCGAACACACTTTGCACGGTAGGGGAGAGGGCAGTAAGTATTCTTCGTGAAAGCTAAGCTAGTGGTCTCGGGTTGTTGTCTTCTTCAACGGGATTTGAACAAGCTCAAGTCTGGGACCATTTTGAATTCCCCTCGTACCAGCCATTGTCACAAGGGCGTTAGTGCTAAGCCAGCCAGCCAAGTTCTCATTGTTAATGCAAGCAGATGCCCCTAAGCTCCTGCACAAGGCATCCCACAGAGCCTGTCCTCTTCCCTGCCTCACAGAAAACTGCAGGACCACCAGCTGTGACACACCAAGCTGTCTCGCTGCTTCTTCGCTGACACACAAGACCTGCTCTGACAGCTGGTGCCTTTGCAGAGAAATTCCATCTTTGGGACAACTCTATGTCTGTCATTCTGGTCAGGACAGCAAGAGGAGGCAACAACTGAAGAACACCAGCAAAACAAGTTACCAGAGGCACTGGCATGTTAAAAGCCATTACCTTGGGCTTGGCTGGACAACAAAAACAAATGAGGAACGGGGGACCTGCCTGTTTATCAACACATGCACAGCGCAGCCAGGATAGATGGGAGGGGAACACTGGGAGTGGGAAACCAGCACCCATTTTCCAAAAGCTGCTGGCTAGCACCTGGCAGCTGTTATTTTCCCCTTCCTATTGCTAGTTGCATGCCTCGCTTAAACATCTAAGCCCTTTGACTGACTTAACGCCAGATTTGCTTCATGCACAATTGCACCAGTCTGAAAGATACTGCCAGGGCATTCTGGCAACTTCAGCATCAGTGGGAAGGAAAGGCAGCGCAGCCGTGACTCCAGGGCAGCACAGGCTTCTCCGTGAACGCAAACATCAGCAGCGAGGATTCAACTACACAAATATTTTCAGCAGTGACACACAGCAGGACACGCAGCTAATGACATCTATAGGACAGTCATTGGGACATCTGGAAAACCCTGCTAACTGCAAACAAAAATCTAACGCAACACAGGCTTTCTGCAATTGCTTTTGTCAGGTTCTTAATATCACCCTGCAAAAGCAGGAACATGAGGATAAAATTTTTTTTTCCCCACCACCGTGATTAAACGCTGCAACTGAATTTTGTGGTAGAAGTGCAGTTAGCAGCTGCCTCACCTGTGAAGTGTATTTGTAACGCTGCGCAGACAGACGAGCAGAGAAAATCCCACACAGGGATTCCACCGCCACACCACTCAGGCAGGAAACTTCCATTGCTCTGTTCTTCCCACAGAAGCAGGAGGGGACAAGTAAATGGAAAGAAAAAAGGTCTGTTCCTTAAACGTTAACAATTTATGATGCTCGACTGCTGTCCTGTTCCAAACCCATCTCCCTCCTCTTTGTCCATCAGCTGAAGAACCCGTGTACCCCTGGGGACCTGGCTGGAAATAATAAATAAATTGCAATAATGTAAAGTATGCTTACATTCGAGATCTGTCTGCACAGCGCTCACAGGCCCTGACTGCAGAGACTCAGAGCTAGAGAAGTGCCAAATGCCACAGCCCTGCCCGATCCACCAGCAGGGCTCTGCCCATCCTCCGACACTGTCCTGGGATGGCTCTTACCCAACAAAACCTAATTACCTACACCCAAAACCCAGCGCTTTCTCCAGAGAAAGCCAAGCTGCCTGCAGCCGTGCCCCCGCTGCCGCACGTGCTACATCACCTCCCACAGCCCAGCAGGGCTGGCAGCATCAGTGGGACACTGTGGCATGGTACAGGACAGCACGCAGAACTAAAGGTGGACCTGCCACCATTGCCTATGCTGCATCTTGGCTTTGACAGCAGCCAAATAATAAAAAAAAAAAAATAAAAAATTCAAAGCCCTCCAGGAAGCAGGGTCTAAGGGAAGTGTTGAAAAATTCAAATATTTAATGTATTTTTTTTTTAAACAAGCAAATGAAGTTTCATAACAGGTCCCATCATGTTTTGCTTAACAGAAAGATATCCACAGATGCATTACGAGAAAGCAACTGACACACAGATAAACTTAAAATCCTCCAGCCACGTGTACACACACCATATTTAATGGCAGGCCCCACACAGGACCCAGCTGCTTCTGGACAAACACTGGAAAGCCCTAATCATGCTTCCAGCATACCCAGGACAAGCTCCCCCCACAGCTGTTGGCAGTACAGGCCCAGCCTCTGGGGGCCACCGCGGGGGCCCTCCCCAGGCTAAAGCAGGCAACTGCTAACCTGTCACCCCACGTCATACCTGCACTACCTGGCGGCTTGCTCAGGACATGCAGGATTAGAAGTGAAGCATCAAAAAAGGGTTTTTTTTTTTTAAAGCAAGAAAGGAAAAAGGAGGGAACAAAATTCTGTGGCAATAGTAAGGCAAAGCCATGGGTTTGGCACATCTGATAAACTTGTTTTTCAGCTCTTATTCAGTCCTGGTTTAATACCTCATTAGAATAATAATAAGTCATTAGTTACCTGACAGAGAAGAGTCTCTGGTTACTTTTCAATAGTCCATAGTGTTCAGACTGAGGATATCAAATGGGCTTGAAAAGGGTTTGGTTTTGTTTTTCCAGGAGTTTATTTCAAAAGTGTGCAAACAGGATACACGGATAGCACTGTAATTCTGGTACACCTGATCCACAGACCCCTGACAGCCCTTCTGTCTGCCCCCCGCCCTGCCCCCCCACCCCCCAACACTAAATGAAATATCTGGGATGTATCAACGATCCAATTAGCTAGCGGAGACACAGAGCTCAGCCTGCCCAGCGTCTGCAAGCAGGGAAATAAGGCTTCTCTAGCTCACCCACAGCTCAACATATGGTGCTACCATGGTAACTAGAAAATAGCATTTACTTAAACAATGAGGGTGGCACAATGTGCTAGGGGCTGCTGTGCTTTCCCGCGTGGGCACCCATCCTCTGGGGATCTTGAGATGGGTAGTGAATGGGGCCTGGGGCTCTCATGAAGGGAGGCGGGGGCCCCATGGCATGGAACATGTGTGGTCCAAAACCTGCAGAAACAAAGGTATCAGCTTCAGGCAAAGCAACGGCACAACCAGTGCAGATGCACTACTGCTTGGAACTACCAACAGAAAACAGCTGGATTACAGCTGTGCCTTAGAAAGGTGCACATCTCCCACGATTCCTCAAATCCCCAAACTCCTTCCCCTCTTTCCAGTACAATGGCGGGCAATCCTTACCCACACACAGCCTTACCCGCAGATAAAAGCTGGCAGGGGACTGGACAGCTGTCTGCAATGCCAATCTAAACACTTCCTACTCAACCACGGAGCAAAGCAAAACATACCCACCAGAGTCTGACATCCCATAAAAAGAGGGTCTCCAGATAGATATAAACACACAGCCAAACACAGGCTGGCATCCAACCAGCTGCAGAATCACCCTTTGAAGTTCAGGTCAATGTGGCATTTACACAGCCAGCAAAAGCACTGAGTAGGCCTCAGTACCAGTAACAGGGATCTCCGACGTGCCTGAGAATTTGCAAGTGAATACATACCACGACAGGCAGCTCAGTGTAATTAAACTGTGCTGACAGCTCATTTTAGGTCATCGGTTTACATTGTATGATCAGGATGAGGAAAATCAACTTGGGGCATGCATCAGCGCAGTGGAGCAAGGAGGACTAGATCATCTAACACCAAGTCAGACATCCCTACTTGAAGGGGAAACACAAGTACCTGGAGGTGGTGGCGGAGCAATGCCAGGAGGAGGTGGCAAGGCAATGTTAACCACGGCTGGAGGGCCACTTGGAGGTAGGTTGAAGTAGTTTGCAGAAGCCTCCTCTTCTGCAGCAGGAGGAGGGGGGAGAGCTGCACAAAAAGTACACGGTGGTTATGGAAAAATCTCTCAGTCAAGATACGCAGAGGTATCTGCCTTCAGAGAGGAGGCGCAATCAGTTCTTCCACAAGGGCAAACTGCTGCTGCTATTGCACATCTGAACCGGAGCAAGAAGCTGGACCGCACTGAAACTCCAGAACAGTCACCTTTTTTCTTCACCCAAAACCAGCTTTGTTTCTTCCATCACACAACACTCAGTGGATTAGGAAAGCATTAACCAAGCCTTGAAAAGCATGTGTTGGCCAGTATCTCAGAACTATGTAACTTGAATTCTGCTTTAACTTTTCACTCATCACATAAAGAACTCTCTTTTCATCAGGAATTTGCTGCTAGACAAAGCTGCCCTTCCATCCTAGTTGGATCAGCTACAAACCTACAGTAACCGCCTGCTCTGGGCTCACCAGTGCCTCTGCCATCCCGACCTTGGTTACTGCTCTCAGAGGTTTAACACCAGCAGGTCAGCATGAAGTGTTTGACAGGCAAAAACAACTCCCTTACCTCCAGGAAGTCCTGGAACTGGCTCCAGCTTTATCCCTGATTCTGTAGTACCTTCCTTGTCCTTTTCTTTTCCTCTTGCTGCCTGGGACCTAAAAACCAGACAAAAGTTTGAGGAGAAGAATGAGAAAAAGCAGGATAAGCAGATATTCACACCACAACAGTTTCACATTATCAAATCCAGATCCATTGCTTCAGGCCAAAGATGAAAAATTCACAGAACATCAGAAACAGCTGGTACAAAGCGTGCCAACAGTGTTTATAGGAGATGGATTAGAAGCAAAACTATGAAGTTCATCCATACCCCTCACCCAGGAAATCCCTTACACATTCGTGCAATTTGTGTAACCTCCAACCCAGATCCCACTGCTGAAAGAAAACCAAACAGCGAGAGGACCCCAGCTATTTACCAAATCAGTATTTACTCCAACTTAATACCCAATCCTGCTCATCAAGACTGCACAAACTGAGTGAAGAATCTTGTGGCAGTATACACAAGACTTCCTCCTCCCACACTCACCTTCCCCATTTGACATTGAGCCTGCGACCATTGACAATGAGTTTGTTGAAGGATTTCTCAGCAGCCACTTCTGCAGCTTGCCGGGTGGCAAACTGGATGAAAGCACACTGCTGCCTCTGCACTACGGTTACTGTCCGGATCTCCCCAAACTGATAGAAGTGATTTCTGTGGGGGGGGGGGAAAAAATTATTATGAAACCCCACTCCTCCTAGCCGCAGGGTACAGAGGATCTCATTGCATGCTGAAACAGATATGCTCAGATAGTTTCTTTTCTTCATGACCAGCTCAGACTAACCATTAGAAATCAAGTCTCTTGTCCTGCTGCGCAATTATGGAGCAAAAAACCCTCTGCAGCAGCTTTTCTCAGCAGCTAGCTGGAGAGAGGGTACGGGACTTTCTTGTAACAAGTGTAACATGGTATCCCCAACAGCTCAGAAGGATGACTCATCTTTAAAGAGAGAAATTTTAATCAAAGCATTTGAAATGTGCCTGTTTATCTGTTCTCCTACAAGCTGGCACTGCTCTCCAACAAGCTGGCACTCCTCTGCACTTGCCCACCAACCAGTTCCCCATTAAGGAAAACCCAAACCAGATTTTTCTTCCTTGCAAGAGAGATTTCCTCACTTGAAGATGAGCAGTAATCAAAGCGTCAAATAAAAAGGCAAGGGCAATACAAATTCACCAACACACCTGAGATCTGATTCAGTGATAGTATCTCCAAGCCCTCCAACATACAGCGTAGTAATAGTCTTGTCATCAGGGGGGTCTAGACGAGGCATGGTTGATGCTCGTTTCAGAAGTTTATCAGCCACAGGATCGTTAATTCCATAGTAACGATCTTTGATGTTCTGATCAGCCAGAGGATCATCTGGATCTGTAGGTTTCTCATGTCTAAAGTTCAGAAAACAAAGCATTTCATAACACGGGTCACAGGTGCATCAGATGAAAATGACTATAGCTGCTACCTTCCCTTCTAAACGCCCCCAGTCACTTATATGCTTAACCCTGATCACATAAATATGCCAAAATGGAATAAAAAGCCCTGAGAACTTAAAATTGCAGCCAGGACTGCCTCGAGCTCTGAATGAATGGCACTTCTGACAGCTCAGCATTCAACACTACAAAATACAAGAGCTGGATTTCAAATGGCCTCTTGTTTAAACACGAAGATCTCTGATTAAGGGGACTGACGCCACGAAGGGAAAAAATGAACTACGCAAGAGAAGAGCCACAGTCACTGCTTCGGCAAAACACTACAAGACCACGCAGCCAATTCCTCACTAGTGAACTTGCCACAACAAAGATCCATTCACGGGCACTGCGTGCCAACTGAATGCAAGGTTCGCACTGACCCCAACCACAGCGTTGCGTCTCCTGTCCCCTGCAGCATTTCCTGTTCTTCAAACCCTACAAGGAGCCGTATCTGAACATGGTGAACAGATTAGTGGTTTAAGCTGTATTTGTACCTGTAGGGACACTCTTCTCCTCTCTTGCATTCTCCTTTTACCCAGAAGGAGCAGATGTGAGGACGATTTCGTTTATAGTAAGGAGTAGTCCGAGCCAGCTTCAGCAGCATGTCGCTGGTAGAAGTAGCTTTTCCTAGTGCACCAACTGGTCTAGTGCCATCAGAATTGGATATCTAAACAGTAGTTAAGACACAAATAATTGCATATATATCACTGTTGAAAACTAATGCACAGTATCAGAGCAAAAAAATGGTTTTAAGATGAACTAGGTCATTCCTCCCCTTTCCTCCCCTGTATACATCCACACACAGAGAGCGTGGTTACAACCACACGTCATTACCTCTCGCTCCATATTCTGCGTGTAGTACTCTTTATTAACGTCAGACTTCGGCATTTCATCCTTAAGGGAGAGTCCTGCATCCCGGACTTGAATAGGCAAACCTTAAATGAAACAAAACAAACCAAAAAACCCAACAAATCAATATGAAGCAGAAGTTGAAATAGTTATTGCAACCTTTGTTAGCCAGAGATAACTCATCTACTGCTCAGGTATTCCATGCTGCCCCTGAACCTCAGCAGAAATGTGATCATCAAGATGACTCCTTCTCAAAGACTGTGCAGAGATGCCAATTACATGCACACATTTAAAGACATTTCACCAAATTTCATTTCAGAGGCAAGCAGACCAGCTGCTTCTCTCAGTTTACTTTTTCTGGTACATACCATATTCCAGGTCAAGCAGACAGGTTTGACAGACGTTCTTCAGCTTGCTGCACGTCTGGCATACTTCTGTTTTCTTGAAACGCATACGAACTCCAGGGCACCAGCGGAACACTGTGAAAGGCCTGGCACAAATCTGAAAGACAGAAAGTCAGCACTTGTATCACTATCACACAGCAATCAAGTTACCATTCTGGTTCTTGCGTGGAAACCTAAAGTCCAAACACAATTAATCTCTTTAAACTGTAAATACAACTTCTTCACTTCAGTGCTAAGATTCAGACCTCAAGAAATATTCTCGACAGGAGAAAGATTTAGGAAGGTTTTTTCTTGTTGTTTTTTTGATTTATTACAATAACCCAAATGCTGAAAGCAGATCTACTCAAAGAGAAAAGAAATTCTCCCTCCTTCCAGGAGATGTCAGTAAAGAGCTATTAGAGATAAAAGACGACTCCTGACCTCTATCTTACCGAGTGGAATGATGCATCTGCTTCTGCTACAAGTAGGGTTTGAGGAAGGGAAACAAGATTCCACCACGCACCTTCTCCCTACCTCAGATGACAACTGATAAAAGGGGCAAAGAGCCTCTCGTGTTTCCCTCAGTTGAGACAACACTAAATATTTTTTGCTTTCAGAAATAAACGTGGCTTATTGCTTAGACAGCCAACAAAAATCACCACGTTGCCAGGAATAACATACTCATAGCAAAACCTAAATTCCATTTATTTATGTACTGCCTATGAGTAAAAATAAATGTGGAAGAGAAAATATGATATAATTTTAAATGCTGAAATACCATCAAATATAGTACAATATTACTAAAACCGAATTCTGATAAACATGAACAAATCCTAAGCCTGCCTGAACAGCCCTCAATAATTTTACTACTTTAAGAGTAACTGACTTTGTTTAACAAAGCCCACAGTAGAGTGACCTAAAAATGTATGCAGTTACATAAACATTTTAAGTTAACCCAGATAAGCAATTTTCTGAAACCAACAGGATTTTTTTTAACATTAAAATTTAATATTCCTAGATGTGTGCCAATTCAGGTCTTTGTTCTTCAAAAGAAAACAAACGTACCTTGCATTCTTTTCCATATTTTTCTTTAGTCTGAAATATAATAAAAAATTATAAAAGAAAATATGAAATATCATTAATTCAACACAAAACACGAAACATACAATTGATGTCATAGCACAGCGGGGTTTTTTTCCAATTATGCTCCATTTAGACTCACCCACCCCTATGTTCTGGGCTTACACCTTGGCAGGTTAATAGGACAAAAAAAGTCCTAAAAAGCTCTCAATCCATTTTTGTTTTAGAAATAGTCATTAAAATGTATTATACACCCCACCTCATGTACCAATGAAAGGTGAGAATGAAACAGAACATTAATTTTCAGCCAAGATGATACCGTTACATGAAATAAGTACAGGAAAATAAGCAGTTTTTGAAATATCACTTATACCGGCAGTAGAGTTATGTTTCACAAAAATATCTTAAATCTCCCCCAGCAAACTTGGTGGAATGGAAACATGAGGGAAAGACACCATAAACGTAGGTTCATATGCAACCAGGCTGAACGCAGAGAAAAGCAGCATAAATGGACTGACTCATCCTGCACAGAGGAAACCCAGGTAAACAAACCAGGATTTAAACCACCGTCAGGCAGCCTTCATGAGATTGTTTGAACTTATTTTCACAGGCGCATATCCTGCATGCTTTAGAAACTGTGCTAAGCTATTTAATATTTCAACAGCTGTTTCCCTGTTCTCCATGTCACACGATTTATCAGTACCAAAACTTTGTTTTCTAGTATTTCCTGCACTCCAGGCATCGGACTCACCTTGCTCTCCTTTTTTGACTGATTTAGTCTTAAATCACATACCTAATGCCATGACATCACATACAAACAATGGCCAGAACCAAATCCTGTTGGGCAGAACCCACTAATTAGGAGTGCACATGCACCTCAGCATCTACTCCTGTAGCCAGGCTTATTTTAATCCCCAAAACCCAGCAGTTCTAGGGCCAGCACAGAGGAAAGGACTGTGCCGTCAAACAGGCACCTACCATTCGAATATACGGGTTTTCTCCAAGACATGTCTGGCACAGAATAGGGAAGTCCTGAAACGAGCAAGGAGAAAGAAAATCAGGAATTTGCAACAAATTCTCTCATCACAACAGCGTTCAAATCACACTCTGAACCAATGCTACTGAGTTAATCAGACCATCTGAAAGATGCAAAAAGCCTCATTCAAAGAGTCACTGGGAGAGCTACAAGCCATTACCCAAGGCCCAAATTATGAAAGAACCACGACCTGCTAACTGGTCCGGTTTGAAATAAAACTTACCTAGAGACACAAAAAGCTTATTCTTGAGATCACAACTCTTCAGCGACCCGACTGCAGCAGGTGACACCACCTCCAATCCCCTCGGCGCTGACCATCTGCAGTGTGCCCACCCGGGAAAGGCCTCAGCCCGAAAGAGCGCGGCCAGAGGCACAGGAGGAGCCCGGGTCAGCCCCTCCCCGGCTGCCGTGGGGCCTCCCCAGCTCCCAGCTCCCCAAGACCCGGCAGGGAGGGGGGGGGCCGCCCGGAGCGCCGCATTCCAGTTTCCAGCCTGCGTTGCCGTGAGGAGGGCCCGGGTTCCCGCGGCCAGCCCCTTCCCGGACCCGGCGAGGAATCCCCGCGCTGCCCGCAGCCCAGCCCTCACCCTACGGCCTTGTGCCCCCACCCGCCCCCTCACGGCAGCGGGGGGCCCCACCGGCCAAGGCCCGCTCCGCCCCGCCTTCCCCCTCGTCGCCCCCCGGCCTCACCGCATCCTCCCAGTTCTGCCGGTTGTATGTATTGGAGCCCAGCGATGTCGACATGGCGGCGGGGCCCGCTCCGCTCCCCTCCCCTCGGCCGCCGGAAGCCCCCGCGCCGCTGCGCTCCGCCTCGGTCCCGGCAGGCGGCAGAAGCCGGAAGTGACGCCACTTCCTCTAGCGACGTACCCGGGAGGGGAAGAGCGAGGCGAGGCGGTGAGGGCAGCAGCGCGTCGCGGGGGCGGAGGGCGCTCTAGGCACGGCGAACCATAGAGCGCAGCTAAAGGGGCGGGAATGGGCGCGGCGGGCGAGACCACCCGGGGGGGGGGGAGGGGTGGAGCGGGGACAGGACCATTGGGAAAATGGGGGGAGGGAGGTAGAGTTTTTTTCTTCAAAATTATTATTTTCTAAAAATAAAGCACAAAGAATCCGAGAGCCACGTTTGCTTTATTGAAGGTCACTACACGACGTCAAAGCAGTAAGGCAACAGTCACCTGCGGGAAAGGGTCGAGGGGGAGGGGTGAGCGCCCAGGGACCGGGGAGGGAGGCAGGGACAGGCCGACGCTTTCCTATGGCCTACAGGCACCTACTGGGAGGGGGGGGAAACAAAATAAACCTCACCGAGCTAATCAGACCGCTCAGAATATCACAAACCGATGCACCTTTGTGTTGTCAGCGAGAAAGGGAGGTTGGGCGAGCCCAGCGCTGGGGGACGGCGGCTCGAGGTGGCTCCCTGGCTGGGAGGCTCCGTCCCACACAAGCGTAGCGGCCATTTCGGCTACTGAAGAGGAGACACCATGGCCAAAGGTTAAGCGTTTGGTATCCGGATGGGTGAAGCCGCAGCGGGCGCTAGCAACGGGAGGCGCATGCCGAGCCCTGAGCTCCTGCGTAACCGGCACCGAGGTGCGAGGGCGATGCCTCGCCGCCCCGAGCCCCGCCGCCCAAGGCGCCCTCCAGCGCAGAGCGCTTGCAGCTCCGGGCTGGCAGAAGCATGGTGCAAGGGTCGCGAGCAACACGGCCGCGGCTGGCCCGTACTGGAGCCCTTCCCAGAAATGTTTTAACAGAGGTCAGCGCCTGAACTGGGAACGGCTCGGCAGGGAGAGTGATCGCACCTGCTTGCACTAAGCTGTGCAGTTACTGGTAATTCAGTATCCCGGATACGCTGCTCTTAATTACTGGTTTTAGCTTGGGCTACAGCCAAATTACACCCCAGATAAATTACCTTATGGTACGGTGGATGCTAGATAATGTGTAACTGGCCTTCTACCTTTATACCTCCCTCCCTCCCACCCACTCTAACTGGAAGAAGACAGAGTATGAACTCAAACTGTGGTTTTATGTATACCAGGCCTAATTCTAACTCTCCATGTTTCATACTCTGATTGCTTCCCCTATTAACACACATTAATTGATCTGAAGACTGCCAAGCAGCCTCTCCAGAGCACCCTGCCTCAGTCAAGAGCTGTACCAGAACCTGAATTCCCACCTCGTAGCACATCACACTACCACACCCACCTGCAACACAGCTGGCTCGGTTGCCAGTCAAATCCATGAATGCTACAGTACACTACATTTTGAGTTTCAAGGCAAACTGATCATTCCCTTTGTGAAAACAGATCTGTCACCTTGGCTAAGCAAGCTACATATGCCAGAGTGGTAGGGTTGTATGTCCCAATCCCCCCACAGCTGAGGTATCCTACGAGGTAGCAGAAAACCAAAAAAAAGTATTGTGCTGCTGCCAATAGCTTGCCAATAATACAGCAGACATGGCCACCTCTTAAAATGTTTGTTCGGGAAGGGCATAGCTCTGTGTGAAGAAGTATTTGTTCACTATTGAGGATATAACATCAGGTTTGTGGGCTGACATGAAGAAAAAAACCAATATGGGTTTTTTTCTGTTGATAAAGCCAAATTTAGCCAGGTGCAGTGCAAATCTGGAGAGAGCGAGATCTTCCTCTGTGCTGAAACACGTGCTGCAAGTTAAACTAGCCTGTGGCGGTGTGGGGGAGCGGAGCAATAGTTAGTGGGCACTACAACAAGAGGAGAACAAACCATCCCAAACCACGGCACCCTCAGCCACCTCCTCACAGCCTGGCTGGGGCCCATGGCACACACCCACACATCACAAAGGAGCTCTCGCAGAACGCTTCACCCAGTGCTTTCTTTACTGTGACAGCCCGTCCTGCGGCCAGCCGTCGGGGCGCAAGCGTTGGGAGCGTTTATGGGAGCACTGGACCGAGGCTGAGCTCCACGTGATGGTTGAGCCAGACGACCCCAGAGGTATGATCGCCTTCCTCGCTGGGCCGGATTATACCGGTGAGGATTTTAAAGTCGTGCTTCATCTTGAAACTCACGGTCACCTCACCCTCTTCTTTCTGCGGGGTGACCTTGATGAAAACTCCTACCTTATTGGCTTTTCTGAAGGCAATAATGCTGCAAGGCAGAAAACAAAAGAACACTGGGTCAGCCAAGTTCTCAAACAATTGTTCTGAGAGATTTATTCTGACACCACATAAGAGAGATGTTCAGTTCATGGCCCGTGGGCTGAATATGCCTTGTTAGAACAGCTGCCCTGTTGCTGGAGGCAACTCTGTCATACACCCTGCTGTGTAATTCTCACCGCTACCATAAACCCCCTTTGCTTGCAAAGGAAAGGATTACACAGAGTATTCCTGGAGAGAATTAGTACCACCACCTGTAACTCAACGGCTGTAACAGCACACCTGGCCTCAAAGGGAACAAATGTCTCCTGAATAGTCCAAACCACAAGCAGAAAGATTTGCATTGCTGATCTCTGACTCCCCCAAAAAACCACCACACCCCCACAAGAAAACCTGAAAAAAAAAAACCAAAACCATGCTGAAAACAGAGAGGAGAGCGAGTTACTTGGTTGAAGTGCCAAGTTTTTAAGGGAGAGGATCCCCACAGGACAGACAACACTCACTCAGGGTCATCCTGGAAGTCTTGAGGCTCTGCCAGCTCATCATATTCTGCCGCAGCATCTTTGCCGGCCAGAATAAGCTCCTTGGGAGGAACTGCCACCTGAAACAAAACACGAAGAGGAGCAGCCTTTCAGCACTGATCACCACCTACGCTGCGAGCAGGAGAGAGCCCTCCCCTTCCGAGGGTTGCTTTACTACAGTTTAACAGAAGCGCGATTCACCCTCCACTCTGGTACCAGCTAGTTACCACACTACCAGTGAAACTGTGTATTCTGGATCTCGAAGAATAGACACAATTTCAAAATACTTTATGAGCTGATGTTTACATTGGTGACATTAAGCTCCGAGAAGGAAAATGCAACACAGTCAGGGATGGAAGGAGACATGGGAAGTGTGACCTGTGGAAGGACAGATGGGAGTGGAAAGCCTTGGAAGAGGCCTGGGCTCACACAGCAGTAGGGTACAATACCTTGGCAGTGCTGTTGATGTTGTCAGGGTCTCCCTCCTCACACTCCAGCAGTGTGACATGTGTGATGTTCTCCACTGGATTGGTCAGAGTCAGGAGGACTTGGCTCTCCTGGGGAGATTGGGGAAGCACAGTGCAAGAACCAATTACTCTAAAAATCATTACTCCGTTAGCACCTCCATCTTCTGTGACTGATCAACACCTTTAAAAAATTGTATCACACATCCATCCCACCAAGGGATGGATAATGAACACCCCCAGACCATAAGAAAGGTGTCAATGCCACACAGCACTCTTTCTTAATGTAAGAAATACGTGTCTTTGGAATCTAGCCCAGATCTCAACTCCACACCTTTTATTCTTCAGATATTGGCGTATGCTTGTGATGCCAGATGTCATGCTGCATGGTAATCTACTCCTGCAGAGTGACAAGTACATGTAGTGTTATTCTGACCACGCCCTTAAACCCTGCACGCTCTCTAAACAGAGTGAGCAAAGCCCTCGGGGAACAATCATCACAGCATGTCATCTTCCAAAAAGATCCCACATCCGCACCTCACGGCCGTGTCTCACCCCAAGACATTTCTGGAAAAAACTACTGACCTTCATGTAGCGCAGGTTGGGAATAGACATGATTCTCACTTCAGGCATGTAGTTACTACAAGAAGAACAAAGCAAATGACCGTGATGGACCATGTAGCTGCCAACAACCCACCTCTTGAAGTACAGGGATGTATTCACAGACATCCATCTAACTCATTCAATGCTATTAGAGCTTAGCTTACATTTAAAAAAGAAAAAAAAAAAGAGGTGTCCTTTTGCTATTTAAGCCTAATCCTACAAACTCCTGCTGCTATGTGGGGCTGGCACAGCATGCAGTGCCTTTTTCAAACTGCTAAAATATTCAGCAAACATTTTAGTAGATCAGGAAGCAAACCTATTACAGATAAGGTAAATATATTTAAAAAGGTGATTACGCCATCCTAAGAGAGGACACAGCCATACAAGAGCTCAAATCAAGAGTACAAAAGAAATGAAAATAGAAGGCATTAACTAAGTATTGATAGGCACTGTTCTCCCTGATCCCCGTTATCTTACTTACACAGCAACCAGCTGGATCTTGAATTTGATAGATGTCGGATTGAATTCTGGTTTGCTCAGGTTATGTTCACACAGCTAGACACAAAGATATTTTAGTCAGCACCAACAGACAGCATCCAGTCACACACCGAAGAATCAGAGCTGCAAGCACAGTGCCGCTAGCCACGTTACCAGCCTCTAACACAGCGCACGCAAAAACTACCTTGGGACAAGTGTAGCCAGAGCTGTGTCAGGTTACTGATACTCCAAAAATGTCATATTCATCCCTATCAGTGTAACCTCAGAAATACGAGATTTGGAAGTAGGCTTAAAAACACTTGGACACTCACTGACTGCAGCAGGAAGAAGGCACAAATACCTGCAGGCCCTTTGACTTACGCTTCAGAATCCATTGAAAAAACAAACAGCTGGAACTCAAGACTGATCTTCTCACAAGCTGCTCTTCAAACACAGGCTCAGCCTGACACTACTTATTTCTGAGAAAATATTTCGCATTTGCAAGGCATTTTGCATCTTAAATACTTGCAAGAATATTGCTCTATTACTCTGGGAACTAGATAAATATCACTGTTCCACTGAGAAAGCAAACAGCTTTTTCAAGACCATGTAGTAAGCCAACAGCAAAACTTGGATTTAGTTCCTGCCCATCTTCATTTCCCAGCTCTCTGCTTTTCTTGTCTGAAGTATCCTCTTTCTGCCTTCACTCTAAGGCCTTCAGTATTCTGCACTGCCTCTCACTAATGTTTCCTGACTTGATTGTTGCCTTCAGTAATAGCATAAATTTTTTCATTCTGACTGTACTGGCAGCCTTCTATGATTCCTCGGCTAGGCAGGGCACACAGACCCTTATGCAAACCCACCTTTGGATCTTTATACATCTTTGACAATGTTGTCTCCCTTTCACAATCTTCATCACGTCACAGATGCCTCCCTCATCTCCTAGTGCTGTTACCAGTAATTTGGTTGAGAACTTTCTTTTAAGAAGAAACACACAGCCCATTTCCCACAATCCAAGTTCTGGAGAGCCTACAAAAAGCGCTTTTTTGTATTTAATTACCTACCCGACAGCGCAGCGAACGTTTGATCAGGAGGTGCTTATGACGTGGGTAGAGCTGGGAAGCACAGATCGGCTGGAAGTCAGGCTGCAGCAGACGCTGACGCAGAGTCGTCACTGGGTGCACACCAGAAAGCAAGACCAAATTAGCATCTCGCTCAGGCGCTGAAACTCAAGCTAGACTGTACATAAGCACTGGCCTAAGAGCAAGCACGCCGCACGCTGTGGGCAGACATGCTACAATCTCTAAGGACCTTCATTTCACCTGCACCCAGAAGCCACTGGCAAGTACCACTGTTTCTAGCAGTGAATCAGTGGAAGGTAAGAGATGTGGAAAGGGCTGCCCTGATTGGGTACAATAACACTAGAGCAACATCAGTGCCAAGCCCAGGAGAAACAAGGGACCCTGATCTCTATTCAAAGCTCAGCTGGAGTGGAAACAATTTTGTAATCATCCAGAAAATAAGTTCTTTCCCCTCCATGGGCAAATCTGTTTTCACAGCTTTGTTACCCTCACAGCTGGGTGCTGCACTAGTACAATATGCAGCTTCTCAGCAAGGAGTTTGCGCAACTCAGACTCACGCATAGAATTAGTGACTACATAGTTCCCAAGGCAAGGAACTCCAGCAGCCAAACTTCCCATGGGTTTCTCCCAAAACAGGCTCCTCACTGTTCCCAGTGTCTAACAGGCAGTGAGCCACCTGGCAGCCTTTCCCTCACTGCGGGGAACTACGAAAATTGTCTTCTTTACCAGCATCATACTCTCACAATGCTGACAGTCTCATGAGAAAAGAAGACAAAGATGATCTACCCTTTTCCATAAACCTTTCATGAATTAATTAATATTGGTGGACTTTGTAGGCCTGCAGGACTACCGAGAACATCTGTCCTACTTACAGCCACCTCAGCAGGAATCCACATTGCTTCCTGTACCTGCTGCTTTATCCCATTCGCTCCCAAGTTTTGTTGACCAATTTACAATATTTGCTGATTAAATCACGAGCCAGCTAAATAACTGGCAAGCGTACACAAGCTGTTCCAAGCTGATGTCAAAGTAATGCGCAATTGTCACTTAACAGGTCAGTTAACGTTCCAACTCCCCAGTAGCTCAGCTACTTCCTTATTTCCTGCTATTACTTGAAAAAGGACATCAGCTCTTTCCTCCATCCAAAAGTTGACACTTTACACATAGCGAAATTAAGGTCAGCAAGAAAATGAAACAACTGTTAAGAGGCCTGACGTATTTGGCTCTGAGCTTTCCATATACAATATGAAGCTGAGGATGCATTCAAAGTTACCATTTAAAAAGTCACAAATTTCCCACCGTTTCAATCCCAGCATAAAAATCACTGAAATTTTGTGGCACTAGGAACTCCACAGGCAAGTTTTGAGGCACTGCCCACGTTATAAAGTGTAAGGGCAGGAAGTGACAGAATATTAAGGTGGTACCTTCTGTCAGATTGATTGGTCTTGTGTAGTAATCCTCAGGAAGAGGTTCCACTTCTTCCACTGCATCAGCTGGCTCAATCTTGATCTCCTTTTGGTCCTCTCCTTCCTTCAGCCTGAAGCAAAGTGAGGGACACCCTGGTCATAAAATACAGCATGCATGCTCTGGCAGAGAGCAACAGCAGTAACTGCATTATAACACAGAAGGCGGTGAGAGCTGAGGTTGCAAGACAACAGCAACTGCACAAGGACATGAGCAGTCACTTGTTTCTGTTAGGAGAAAGCAAAACATCTGGAGCTGCTGCACAAAGATGCCTGAGGATTTGACATCTAACACTCCAGAGAAGAAAGCTTCTTTCACTGTTATCTGCTAATACATTCATCATCTTTCTGAAGTTGCTTTACTGTTCTGTAGGAGGCTGCCTACACCTCCTTATCCTTCCCTCAAAGGTAACCCCAACCCTGAGACTCACGAGAGTCCGGCGAGGGCACTGATCGGTGCTCCGGGCCTCTGGCGTTGAAGCCTGGTTCCTAAGCCATATTTGTCCTACAAGGAAAAAAGGAACTGTCAGCTTCAGGTCTGCTTCCTGCCAGGATGAAAAGACCTCCTGCAAACTCATCCTTTGAGCTGCATGACAAGCACAGGGAGACAAGCAAAGGAAAGCAAAAAGGGAAAGGTATTCAACACTTCCCAAGATTTTTTTTTTTCTGCTCAAACTGTTAGTAAGGAGAAAACAATTACCACTGCACTGCAGGCGGGGAGAGACAGATGTGGCTACTGCTTATAAAGCTTTTGCTCTTTCCATAAATCACCAGCCTGCACTACTGACACATTTTTCCCCTTGATCTTCTCTTCAGAGCGACTGCATGTCAAGTACTGGTGGAGAATGAGAGCTCAAGTGCCAAAAAAACTGGGTCAACATGGGTATGCATCCATCTGAGATGCTCTGTAGCACTACTAGAAGCAGCTGAAGGTTCAACCTACAATGAGCCTCGTTACCTACAAGTCTCTCTTGCCAGGCACCATCAGTTAGAAGGAACAGCTGAGCTACTCCCCAGCTTTCTACAGCTGAGCTGTAGGCAGCTACAGAACTGGAGGCAGAGATCAGTTCCTTCTGGGCAGGACTGAAAACCTGAATTCTCACCAGACAAGAAATCTGAGCACCAGCCTACATTAGTGATTTTTCAAGGATCAGAAGATTAATGTCAGCGCTCTTTGCCTCAGGCAGACAGCTGCGTCTCAGCCAAGCTTTGTGAAGGAGTGCTTTTCAAGTGTGCGTTACTTACCCAAAGACGCTGCCCTGTTGGTAAACTAACAAAAAAATTTTTTTTTTTAACAAACGTTATCCTCTAACTAGTTAGCCTTCACGTGCATTTGTTCTAGGCACATCCAACTCAGAGGCCCTGAGGCAATGTGAAGAGCAGGATCTGCTACTGCCCTTCAGTTGGTACCGTGAGAGCTTTAACACCAGCAGAAACTGTGAAAAGACTTACCACTACGTGTATAGTGTGTTGCTGTGGAGAGCCCCCAAAATAGCAGCAGGTAGCAACGGAGACAAAAAATGCAGCCATAAGACAGAAGCAAGGGCACAGAGCAAGCACAGTTAATTGAGAAGTAGCAAGCATATGCAGAGTCACCCAGCTAAACAAAGTAAGCATTTACCTGCCAGTTACAATAATCGAGTTGTTCAAGCCACAACCAAGTCTTAAGGTTAATTTCAGTTGAGACTTCATGCAGAAAAGTGCCAGACAATCCTGATCTAATTGTTGCTGAGCTGTGGTATGCAACTGTCCTGAGAAAGAGCTACCACTGGTTTCATGACTGTGGTTGCACTGCATTTCACTGCTGGATAACATAATCCTTTGCATGGCAAGTATAAACCCTTCTGGCATGATCAGAGAGGACTATGAGAGAGAGGGGCAATGCCATACACAATAATGGGTGTAAAACTACTTGTCCCCAAAGAAACCCATGTGCCCTAGCACATTTTCTTCACGTTGTTCTCAACAGAAAAAAAGCTGAGCAGACCTACAGTGCCACCAACTATAAAATTTCCAAGCTGAGGTGGTTGTGCATCACTTTTCCTGCTCCGAGAGCACCGTACCCCCAGCTCACCGAAAAGGCCAGAGGCATGTAGTTTCGGCGCCGCACCAGCTTCTTCCGGTCCCGCTCAATCTTCTCTTTCTGAGCCAGCTGCTGGTAGTACTCAACCAGTTTGTTAATCTGCAGGGATGAAAAGGAACAGATACCCAGTGAAAGGGGAACAAATGCCAGATCAGCTGCTATTTGCCTGTGAACAAGGTGGGGTTTCTACTACTTGTTTCACTCTGTCCCTAGTACTAGCTGTATTTTGAAGCATATTGAAAGAAGCCTGCGTATCTTAACATGTTTTAACCCACACCGTGGGTGACAAACTGACCCTCCTTTGGGAATGACACCTACCGGACAGCAGCGTCCAATTCTCACTGTGCAGTTTGGCAACTGAGACTTTGTTCACGCATTTGCCGTGACTGGACAGAGTAATGTCATGTGGCCAAAACTGAGCAATTTGGATTAGCGGAGCAAATAGCAGCTTTTCCCCTGCCCTCCCAGGGCTGATCACATTTAGTGTAGAGCCCTAACTGGTGACAGGGAAGGGTAGTAAAAGTGCGGTTCCGTTTTCCAGATCCTAGGTACAGTCTTGATCGGAAAACAGCTGTTTTTTGACATATATACGCAACATATTCATTGGTGTTGTTTTAATAGCACTATTAGATATGATGTTGTCAGCTGAGTTTCTTCTGAAAAGGAGATTTTATACTGCGATATCCACAGGAGAACCTCTAAAGGCCATCCTTCCATTGAACTCAGTCAAGGTGGAGATTAGGAACTGGAACTGGTATCTGAAGGATTATATAGATGCAGAAAAAGGGATTGAGAGGGCCTGGAGTCTCTAGCAGCTCTTTTTAGCTGATGTGTCTCAGCCTAAGCATGGCCTTCCCCCTCACTCACCCTCTGTGTGTGAGGATTCTCCGGCTCCTGCCAGCCACCACTAGCTGCATGAGAAAGAGAAAAAACAAAGTCCTCAGGAGAAGATTTCCAGACTGCACACAGAAATCACATCTAATGCCCAACTATCTCAGTCTTACTCATGAAATACGGCATTCCCTATTTTTGCTACACTTACTGTTGTAATTCTTTAAGTTCACACCTACATAAATATACCCCTCTGAAACCTTTTCACAGGCAGGTTTGGGCTGAAGGAGCTTCACCATCTTTTATACTGCATTTTTAAAAAACTGCTGTTTGAGAGAGACTCAAGACAGCACCCAGGAGTCACAGCAGCAGGTACATGAGTTTACAAGAACAGTCTCTTATTACTGGCTGCCCATGTCCCTGCATCTTCAGCTCCCAGTCTTCAGTCACATCAACGCGGGAAGTCAGAGGATCTACTTGGTCTACTCAGACCCATTTCTGGAGCCCGACAGGTATTTTCTGCCTATCTCATGCACTAAGAAAGAGATGAAAGCTTTGTTCTGGTGCTGTCATGAAGAGAAAAACCAAGTACAAACACTGACTAGCAACTCTGGAATAAGTCTAAGTGAACAAAAGGGACAGAAAATAAATTAGATGCTTATGCTGTCAGACTGAGCAGCTTTAAAGTCTCCGAAGGTACACAAACAAGATCTCAGCTGTGGGGAGAGCACACCAACAGAAAAAAGCCCTCGTTTGACAGCTTTCTCACTAGTCAGGTAACACGAGCATGGAAGTGGGTCACACGTTCCACTAACTCATCTCAGCTCTTCAGCTGAGACTTCAGCAACAAACCCTTTTCCTGTGAATTTCCAACTGTGACTCAAAACCTGGACAGATATTACGTGTATCATACGGTCAGAAACTAATTGGATTATCTGTTACCTTCAGAACACATGCTGGGCTCCTGCTGTTACTCAGTTTTCTGTCTTTGACTGTCACTTACCAACAGATTTGTCTGCCATGCCCACATCCCGGGAAGTCCAGCGGCAAAATCCGCAGGCCAAGTAATACGCTTTCTTCATGGTAGTCTTGGCTGGGTCATCAGGGAGTGGAGCAGGAATGCTCGTGGCACGGGTGGAAAGGGTGTGCATGCAGCAGGGGCAGTCAAAGCAGTTAGCACACCTGAAAAGATGAAGGCCTATAAGCCAGTGCTCTGACAAGGATCCCAGGCCAAGGAAAATGCTCTCAACAAGCAAGTCAAGATTAAACCAAACGACCTTTTCACCTTATGCAACAGCATTAGGGAAAAAGGGCAGCAGAGCCATCAACAGAAACAGGAGGGGTTCAGAGTCAACATAATAATGGCGACGGTGAGAAATACTGGGCGATACTAAAAAACCCTTTGTATTATGAGAGCAGGTCATCAAAAAAACTAGAACATGAAGAGCACGTGGTACCTCACGGAAAGACACTCATTCCCCCAAAACTGACTAAAAGGTAACAAGAAGCGATGTCATTTTTGAAGAGAGTTTCAGATACATGTGATCGGGTGTTGACTAAAAGAAGAAGCCGTATAAAATAGCGAGTCTTGATGAAAAAAAAGCCAAAGCGACCTTACCTGTTCTTTTTCAGCTTGGCTTCAGCCGAAGGCATGTTTTCCAGGCAGCTGGGGCAGTAGTGAGAGTCCACCTGATGAACGAGATGGTCACATCACACTTCCTGGCACATATTTGTCTAGACAGCATGCTTGCAGCAGCCTGAAACTCTGCCATGCGATTTAACAAGGCTTTGCATCTGGCAATGGACCGGTGAAGTCAGTGATGACTGGAGACATGTTTTGGTATCTGAAATCTTAGCCCATCTCAGCCAAATTTTGATCTTTAATAACGTAAGTCAGGAGGTTTCTCATGTCAGGACAGATTAAACTACTACGCCTAGTAAATGGGAAAAGGACAACTGGGTATTTTGCAGTTACCAGAACTTAATTTTTCAGCTTTAACAGCAGGTTTTAACACGCTGTTTTCCATTTATATCTACATTTATTCTGCCCTTGCACTTACACTGGGAGAAATCCATGTGTTTCAGAAAATGCTTTGTATCTGTCTACTGTCACAAACTAACTTTGCTAATTAAAACAACAGCAGCAAGAAGGGGGTCCCCTTCCTGAAGAGGAAAACAAACTTATCATTAAGCCCGGAGAATTTGTGACAGATGCAGCCTGGTGACAAATCTATTTTCTGCTCTTCAGAAGCTTTAACATTTGCGAAGAGATACCTCTTCTGAGATCTGGGTTGCATGGTCATTCTTTCAGGGCTCTCCAAATCCACCATAATGTCTTAATTCACCCAGACTTCCACAAAATCAGTTTTCCCAATTTTATCACAACGACCTGGGAAGCCCCACGAGCTGCCAGCCCCAGGACCAAGGCTTGCCCGCATTCTGCTCTGCACAAAAGCAGGGCTGCTGGCAGCCCCCCAAGTGCCGGCAGCCCATCGCCCCAAGGCTGGCCACAACCTACAGCTTAAGGCTCCTGGACAAGGAACAAACCCTCCGCAGGAGAAATCCCACTGTATAACGTGGGGAAAACGCTTGCCCAGGTGGAAATAAATTCACACCAAACGCTCCCAACCCCGACTTCGCTCTCGAAACGGCGTGGGGGTCGTTACTGAGACAGCCAGCGCTGCGAACGCCGCCACAGCCAGCAGATGTCGGCAAGCCTGGGGGCCGTCCGAGGGCGATTGTCCCCCTGTGAGACAGCCCCAGCCCCAGCCCCAGCCCCGGAACGGTGCGAGAGCTCCCGGCCCTGCTCGGTCTCCGCCCCAGGGCGGGCCGCACGGAGGGGTGTGGGTCGGGGGGTACCCCTGCCCCTCGCCGGCGGGCCCGATGGGGATGTGTGCGCGGGAGGGGGTGGTCGTGCCCCCCCGGGGGGTCCCTGCTGCCCCGCCGGGCCCGTGGAGGAGCCGCTCCCGCCCCACCGGGCCCGGGGAAAGGGGGGGAATCCGCCTCCCGCGGCAGCCCCCACCCCTGGTACGCACGCCTCAGCCAATCACAGCCCGAACTCCGCCGAAGGACAGGCATGCGGAGCCAATCCAACACAAGGCACCGCCCCTTCCCTCATCCGCTGCCAATCACCCCGCTCCATGAAGGCACCGCTGCGCCCACCTCTTAGCCGCCCCACCAACCAATGGCATAGCAGACAGCGAGTGAACGGCAGGACAGCCGCCCAATCGCTGCCCGCAGAGAGGGCAACGTCCCGCCCCGTCCCACCCGGGCTCCGGGCGCGGCGCGGCCGGGCCGCCGTTACCTCGTGCGAGACGCACTCCAGGGAGCGGAGCTCGCTGCAGTACCGGCAGAAGTACAGCTGCGACAGCGGCGCCCGCACCTCCTTCCTGCCGCGAACCAGGTACCGCACCCGCTCCGACTGCAGCAGCGACGCCATCTTGCCAGGGGGGCGGCGCCCCCCCCCGGCCGGGAGGGCCGGCCCCCCCCGGCGCCGGGGGCCCCCGCGGGTCTGCACAGGCCCGACCCCAGCGCCCGTGGCGGCGGCGGCGCGCCCCGGTACGCCCGCCCCCCGGCAGGGCCTGGCCCGGGGGAGTGCGCTGCCCGCCGGCATCCGCCGCCGCTCGCCGTGGAAGCCCCGCGTCGGTTTTGTACCCGGGAGCAGCAGGCGGTGGCGGGCAGGCGGGTGCCCGTGCGCGGCTCCCGGCGGGTCGGGGAGCTCCCCCAGGCCAGGGTTGCCCGGCAGCACACGGCGGGGGTTTGGCCCCGGGAACCGGGCGGGCCTGCCCGGGAGGGGCGGGGGTGAGGGCAGCAGTGCCTGGGTCCCACTGCAGGGGACACCGGGCTTGTGTCCCAGCAGGAAAACCAGAGCATCCCGCCTCGCTCCCCAGGGCCGGCCGGGAGCTGCTGCTGGCTTCGCCCCTTCGGCATCGCCGGCGGAGCAGAATGTTCCAGCGGGCAGCGGAAACGCCGTTCCCAGCCGGGCCGAGCTCTGCCGCCTGCCCGGAGATGCTCCCCGCCCCTCAGCCCCGCCGGAGCCCCGCGCTGGTGCCTCGCTGCTGGCGTTTTCCGGAGGCTCTCGGGGGTTTTGCTTTTCCCTCTTGCCTCGGCGGCAAGCGGGTGCACGCCAGCCCTGCTGCCGGTGAGGCGGGAGGGGAAGGGGGCGGGGGAAAAGCCCTTCGTTAAGCTGTCACACTGTGAAATGTCCCCGCGGCACCTCCCTGGCACCTGAGACCTTGGGGTCTGGCTCCAGGTGGCCTCCCCCGGTGGGACCCTGCCTGGGGGGGGGGGCGGGGGATGAGCGCGTGCCCTTGCTTTTCCGCGCGGGGCCCTCCTCTCCCTGCTGCGGGCCGGGCGGGGCCAGGCTGAGGCTCCCTCCCCCGGCGGGGACCCTGCCGCCGCCGCTCGCCGGAGCCGGAGCCGGAGCCGGGCGCGGTAGGGGGGCACGGGTGGGCAGGGCTGGCCCGGGACGGGCGGCTCAGCCCCGTGTCACTCGGCGGCCAAGACCCCCGGCCCAGCGGAGGGCAGCTGCGGTCGGAGGAAAGGAAGGCAGGGAGGAGCGGTGCCCGCTCCCCGGCCCCTGAGCCCCGAGCCCTACTGCTAATTAAGCCATTAACTCCGTGACTCAGCTGGAGGCACTGGGGGGGGGATGCGGGAGGTGCGAGGCTCCCCCGAAGCAAGGAGGGCTCTGGCCGCCCTGGTCCCGCCGTTTCCCCATCCAATGACCGACTTGTGAGTGACCAGCGGGACGCCTGTTTGCGGTTTTGCTTTGTCAGCTCCTTTAACAGCGGTAGCAATTAAGAGGGAAGTTTTTCCCTGGGCTTTTATCTAACTGCATCAAAGCACGCTATAAATCCTGGGGCTTCTTGATGGAGCCTTTACCCTTTGCTCCCAAAGGAACCCAAGGCCAAGGCTGGATGTGACTGCAGGGCTGTTCCTGGAGAGGGCAGGGGTTGCTCAGAGCATTGAGAGGGTTCTGGCTTTGAGAGGGATGGAGGAGGCTGCCCCATCACTCCTCTGCCTTTCCCTTGCAGGATGGACCTCCCTGGCCCCACAGGTCCTGCCGCCCTCCCCAAGCACATCCTGGACGTCTGGGTCATCGTCTTGATCATCCTGGCCACCATCCTCGTCATGACAGCCCTGGTGCTCTGCCCAGCCACTGCCGTCATCATCTACCGGGTACGGACTCACCCCACACGCAACGGCATCGTGTGAGGCTGCGGGAAAGGCGACAAAGGACGGCCCGCTTGCTGGGCAGGGGGCCACAGCCATGGGACCCTGTGCTGGGGACCCTGCAGAGCCTGATGGGGCACCCTGAGAGCTGGGGAGAGATGGGCAGGAGCCGGAGCGAGCCAGCAACCGGATGCCTGCCCCTGTACCTGGCTCTTGCCGGGTAAACCCACTGCCTCCTGTTTACCCACCAAGCTCATGGGAATCATCAAGGAGATGGAGACCTGGGCACCAGCGAGGGGATGTGTGACTGTGGACGTGTCCAGCTGGAAACAACTCGCTCCCATGAGACAGGCAGGCTGGTCTCACCTTTGCTGGCAACCCCATCTCCTCCCAGGCAGGCAGGAAGGCGTGGAAATGCCCAGCAAGGTTATTTCTTCTTTGGAGTCCCAGCTGTCAGGGTGGTTGGGAAAGAAGGGTCAAAGCAAGTTGGATGCAGCTTCTGGCTGTTCATTTGGAGACTCGGCTAAAAGCATCGGTGACAGAGCTCGTCCTGGCTGCACAGCAGATGTGCAGCTGGCAGCATCAGCTTCTCCTCTACCAGATACCTGCTGAAACTGTAGGAAAACCCTATGGGGTGCTCGGTTCCTCTGGGTCTCGCGGGGCAGAGGAGCATGCATAGCTCCTCCTGCCTGCACGCCAGCTGCACTTGGTGCTCCTGCTGATGGCAAGGGCCCCCACTGATTGCCCGGCACACTGTCCCCGTTGGGGGGGTCTGTGCACCCCTTGCCTGGGCAGGCAAAGTGGGAGGAGCAAAGGGGCTCACGCCCAGGCAGTGGCAAGGGACCATGTAAGCTCTTACATTGCCCCTTGCTA
Source organism: Gorsachius magnificus (assembly GCA_034008185.1). Classification (NCBI taxonomy): domain Eukaryota; kingdom Metazoa; phylum Chordata; class Aves; order Pelecaniformes; family Ardeidae; genus Gorsachius; species Gorsachius magnificus. The sequence continues at coordinate 14,518,508 of CM067093.1, read as the reverse complement.
TGAAATAAAGACTTTATTCTACACGAGTGTGTCATGCGGCTCTGTCCATACCATGGATGGTGTCCAGGTGCCCATGCGCAGGATCTGAGAGACTTCACAGCCTCTCCAGAAACACTCCCTGCGCCAACCTCCTGCATGGCTCGAGGTCCCTGGGATCCTTGCCTGGACTTTGAGCCCAGCAAGCGCAGCCCCATGGGAGGCACGCTGCCAGCCCGGCCCTGCGCTCCAGGGGTACAAACCTGAATCTGGCTGCGACAGCAGCAGCGGGTGGGAAGGATCCCCAGGGACTTTCTGGCAGTAGCAGTGGCTCATTTTCTCTCACTGGGGCAACTGGCATCGCTCCCCCCTGCCAGCCTTACGCTGGGCTCTGGCATGTGGCAGGAGTCTGTGGGCCAACACAGTGTCCTGGTGACTCATGGCAAGAAAGGTCACGAATAATGAGATGAATCAGTCTGAGATGTGGGGAAATGCTACGGTGATGCTGGTGGGAATTGTCTAAATCCCATTTTATCAGCTGGAAAGAGCAACCAGCCCCACGGTGTTGGAAACCTTGTGTCCCACCCCCATGCGGCTTGATCCGTGACAGACAGCATTGGGTTTGCTTTTGGTGTTGGGGCCGGAGGGGCAGGCAATTCCCAGAGAAGCAGGACCTTGGGTGAATGCCTCCCTCCCCGGGGAGGGAGCCCAGCACGGGGACACAGCCCCTGGGGAGCGGAAACGCCTGCGCTGGAGCTGTGGGCTGTGGTTGTGCTGGGAAGGGAGTGGACACGTATTCCTTGCCCGGCCCCAAACCAAATTTGTTTCGAGCTGTTGTCTTTCTCTCTCTCCCCTCTCGGGTTGCAGAATTTGAGGCAAATAACCAGAGTTCTTTTCCTGTTGTTTCCTCTCCTCCGGTTGCTGGCAGAGTGCAGAGGCAGCTGGAGGAGATTATGGCTGCGCTGGGTGGGAGCAGCCCCAGCTCTGCCTCCCCCATGTGCTCCACCCCAGCGTCCCTTCCTGTCCCTTCCCTGGGGACACCATCGGGTGTGGGGATGGCTAGCGGCATCTGGCACCAGGAACCAGAGCTGAGCAGCTTTGCTATAAGAGGAATAGCGAAGAAGCCACAAATACTGGGGTGGTTTGAGAAGGAAGCCTGGTTTGGAGCAAAACACCTGAGGGAAAGCATGGACCCCCCCCACCCTGTTCCTGCAGCCATGCCCGGTGGCTGTTCCCACCTCTCCGTGCCCCTTGTCACCAGCAGCTGGGGTATGCGAGAGGTTTCCTTTCTTGGTAGGAGTTTTCTGGGAGGTTTCAAGCCCGTGGCAAACATTTCCAGGAAAGGCATTGCAAAGCCTTGGAAAGACGGGTTCGCTCGTGACAATAACAAACTGCAGGAGCAAAATGGCAGGGCGGGGGGGGAGAGCAGGGAGAAGCCAGGACATTTTTAAAGCAGGAAAATGGGGGTAGGGGTGGGTGGGATTTAGACTGATGTGCACTGTCGAGCTGGAAATTCCTCCTCCAGGACTGAGCAAGGGAAGCAAATCCCCCCACGCCCCAGAGCAATGCTGGAGCTCAGAGTCAGCGTTCGCACAGCATTTTTGCCAAGGAAAAAACGCCTTTTCCTGCCCACTGGGGTTCAGGTCCTGCAGCGGTGATGCTGCAGCAGGCAGGCGTGACGTGAACACCGAGGTGATTCAGCATCCGCCGGGACGCTTCCTTGCCAGAGCCGGCGGGTGCGGGAGCTGGCTGCTGGCCCAAGGGGGCTGCTGCCAGGGGAGGCGGCTGCCGGCAGCCCCGGCGGGGAGGAGGTGAGGCAGGCCGCTGGCTCTCACCTCACCTCTGGGCAGCAATGAGAGCCATGCCGGGGATGCAAGCACCCAGCTCGGTTGCCTTATCCCAGCCGGACGGGCCATCGCGGACCCTGTGGCTGGTCAGGAAGGTTGTGGGGAGCCCCAGTGGCAATTGTGCAGTGGGAGGCAACCCGGAACATCTTGGGTGCTGCAGGGGAAGTGTTGCCTGGAGCAAGTGCTGATAGAGGACCCAAACACAAGCCCCGTGGCCCCAGAGGGAGGCTTATGGGGTCCCAAACCACCTTCTGTGCTCCAGACTGCAGTGGGGTCTCCAGGAGCACATTGCAAACGTCATGGGTGGTGGGCTTGTTGGCAGCAGCGTGTCACTGTGTGCCACTGTCTCCTTTGGGTGGGGGACAACAGGCCAGGAGTCGCACGGGGGCGGCCGGGGCTTTCGCAGGGGGAAATCTTTGCCGGGAGAGGAAGGGTGGGGATGACGGAGGGGGCAGTGCCCACAGCCATAGCCTGGGAGGTGTGGGGACACTCGGGGAGGGGGTGTCCCCACTCCCAAGGGTGCGGGGCACTGTGCCCAGCAGGGAGGCTGCCATAGAACCAGGGCAGCACCTGCAGGAGCAGACGGGCTGGGACAGGGCAGTCAGGGCTGGGCGAGCTGCGGAGGCAGCAGCGTGGGGGAAGCCTGGCACCGGCGGAGCTGGGGCCTCTCACCCGGCAGAGCTTGTTTTACTTTCTCCTCCTGTTGCACACCTAGAACAAAAGTTCAGAGGTTGCCCCGGGATGGATGCCATGCCAGGCTGCCAGAGGGAAAGCAGCGCTGCTGCCAGCCGGGACGATGCTGCCTGCCGCTGCCCAGCCCCTTGCTGCTGTACCCAGCACACTGCTGGCACCGTCCCCATCACTCTGCATGGAAGCAGCTCCTTGCTTGGCTCTGGGATGAGCCCAGACAGCAGCAGTATGGGGCCCCCACCGCTGGTTTCATGTTCCCTGTGCTCCCATGGCCCTGCAGCCTGGCACAAGGTCTCTGCAGCCCCTGGCCCGTTGCTCAGGGACAGCTGGGGAAGCTGGTGACAGCGGCACTGTGGCGGCCAGGGGACTGGAAGCGCCTGGCCTCCCACCCCCGGACTCCAGCCAAACATCTGCAGCAGGCAGGGGCTGGCTCCAGACCGGCTCTGGTGGAAAAACAGCCGAGGAGGGAGGTTCGTGCGAGGGTCAGCCCGACCAGTATGCCTTCCATTTGGGGTGGGGGACCTCGATCGGCAGGGTGGAGCAGTACGCTGCCCTCAGATGGTCTTTCTGGAACCCCCGGCACCCTCAGCTCTCCTGTGCTGCCTCTAGCACAGCACAGCAGGGACACTGGGTGACATGCCCAGAGTCCCATGGAAGCTCAGTGGCAGAGATGGGGTCCATCAACTGTGGCTCTTTAAATCATCCCCTGTTCCCCACCTCCACCAAGGCTGATTCAGTGCCAGGACCCAAGGAGAGGGGACTTGGAGAAATGGGTCCCATTTGGGAGTGGTTCACCCTTTCCCTGCATGTGGTGGGGAGCACAGACACAGAGAAGGGACACAACCATATTGTGCCACTGCTGCGTGTTCCGCACTTGCTCCTCCCTGGCCCCAAGTCCCTGTTAACCATGGGAAAGCCACCAAGGCAAAAAGGCAATTAGGGGATATAATTAGAAGTGGGTGGCTGTTCCTGTGGCGGGCACTAGCAGGAAGGGGAGCACAGCTCTGAGCAGCTCCCAGCTCTGTCCCAGCTCTGTCCCAGGCAGTGGCTCAAGCCCTGGCCAGGGTCAGCAGTGTGAGCTGGCTTGGGAGGGTGGCACCATGCTGGGGAGTGTGACACTGTGCTGGGGAGGGTGGCACCATGCTGGGGAGGGTGGCACCGTGCTGGGGAGGGTGGCACCATACTGGGGAGCATGGCACCATGCCAGGCATGCACCAGTCCCTGTCAGCTGCAGGATGCAGCAAGGTGCAAGCTCTGTGTCTGCCAGGAGCTGCAGCCCCATGGCCCCGTGGCCCCAAATCTCCCCAGAGCCAGGGAAGTGGGTAGGGAGGAATGAGCCCCTGGTTTTGGCTCCTAGAGTCTCCCCAGTTTTGGCAAGGAGCTGCATCGCACTGCCCATGGCCACATCCATGAGGGGTGATCGGAGCATCCCTGTGTCCAGTCCGGCTGTTTGTGCATTGTCTTGGGCTCTGGGCAGTCCCCAGGCAGCGGCTGAGCATCTCAGGGGTTTACCCGGACCTGGAGGAACACCCCACACTGCCTGGGGACCCCTGCCAGGGCAGGGCTAAGACATTCTCCAGTACAGTGCGCTTAAAGCTTTGGGAAATGCTGCCCATTGACGGAGGGACCCACAGCTCCCCTCCTCCATGGGTCCCCCGGGTGCCTGGGGGACATAGCCGACCCCCAGCCCTCCTGCGCCAGCCAAGGCTGCACTCAGAGCCTGACAACATCAGCCTTTCCAGGACATGGTGTTCCTGATGGCGAAGGACATGGGATGGAGATTGCTCTCAGCCTCCCCCGAGCCCATGGCCCCTGCTCCCCTTCCCTGGTGGTTTCTCTGGCAGCCGGCTCAGTGACAGCTCCCTGGCAGGGCTGGCCCTGCTTTCTAGTAAAGCCAAACCTCATGCTGGCACCCATGGTCCCCCCGGGGCTCACCCGCTGCCACCCCATCCTGCCCTCTGTCCCAGGTCAGCCCCCACCCCAAACCGCAGCCCCCCTCCAGCCAGCTAATTCTCCCATCAAGCTTTTCTTTTTTTTTTTTGGCGTGATTTCAGGGGATTTACACCTCACCACGGATATTTCCCTTGGAGCCAGCCCAGGGTAAATGTTTGCATTGCCCGGGTATGTAAACAGGGCCCTGGAAACTCCTGCCCCTGGGGACACCGAGGGCTATGGAACAGCCGTGCCCTGCCCTTGGCCACAGTGGGGTCACCGTGGGGCTACGGCCCCCCCAGCCCCGGCACAGCCCCCCCACCCCCGGGAGGGACCCTACTCCCGGAGCACCCTAATTTGCTGGGCTGCAAAGGAGATGAAGCTTAATTAACCCTTCCCCACCCTGCGCCGCACAGCCGTGGCGGGAGGGGGCCGGCCCCCAGCCCAGCCCAGCCTCCCGGGGCTGCCGCTGGGGCGGTGCGAACCCTGCCCCTGGGGTCCCCGCACCCCACTGGGGGTCGATGTCACCCCGGGCGGGTGCCCCGGGCAGGGTGGGGACATTGCCGGGCACCCCCCGCCCCGCCGCGCGGGTTTTGATCCCCGAGACCTTGGCTTCCACGGCGCCTGGCATCGCCCCCCGGGCCGCCCCGAGTGCTCGCGGGTCCCCCGCGCCCCGGCCCCGCCACCCTCCTCCTCCTCCTCCCCACGCCGCCCCCGGCGTCGGGGGGGGGCCCCCCCCCCCCCCGGAGGTGGCAGAAGACGGCCGGGAGAGGTGCGTGCCCCCCGCCGCCGCTCTCCCCCGGGGTGTGAGGAGGGTGCCCGCACCCCACGCCCGCCCCGGCCATGGGGGGCTGGTCCCGCAGCGCCTGGATTTTGCCCCTTTTCTTGGCTGGGCTCGTCCAGCCGGGGCAGAGCCAGGAGAGGGAAAAGGTAAGGGGGGGGGGGTGTCACGACACCCCTCGGGGGGCTGCGGGGAGGGGTGGGGGGCGTGTTGTGGCACCCTGGGGACCCCCTGCCCCCAAAGCTCGCTGCAGAGCTCCCGGGGGCAGGAGTGGGGCACGGTGACCCTCTGCCCTCCCCGTCCCAATGCCTGGACCGGAGGGGGGGATTTTTATTAGACAGTTCTTGCAAAGGGGGGATCACTGTCCTGGGGCTGGGGACAGAGCTGTCGCGTCCCCCCCCCCCCCCCGCCCCCGTGACCCCGGGGCCGGGGGCCGGGGGGGCCCCAGTTGGGGGGGGGGCCCCCCTCACCCCTGGGCAGCCCCCCGCCCCAGGCGGGTGAAGCAGGGCCCCGGCTGCCCCCATGGAGGCTGAGCTCCCCTGGGCAGAGCCCTGTGACTTTATCTCCTGCCAGCTCCCGAAAATAGCCCCTCGGTGGCACTTGGGTGAGCCTGGGTCCCCTGATGGGAACAGGAGCTGGGCTCCTCTGGGTTAACCCCAGCAGCACCGCGGGCAGGGGCTGCTTCACCCCGACACTTCCCTGCACGGGTCCGATCCGGCCTCGGTCCCCCCTTTGCCTGGGCCCGGCTCGGCCACAGCACAGCAGCCGGTGCTGCTCCAGGGTGCTCTGGCTGCCCCTTCCCCTGGGGGTGGGGGGTCCTGCCTGCCTCCAGCCCCAGAGAGGCCGGGGCTGGACTCCCCAGCCCAGCTCAGGCTGTTTTCCAGCCTCTCGCCTTCCTGCCTGACCCTGGCTGGGTAAACATCCCTCCAGCTGCAGCCAGCCCCGCTGGCCGGGCATGCGCATGTGTGCATATGTGTGTGCATGTGTCTGTGCATGTGCATGCACATGCCAGCCCGTCCCGCTGCCCTGATCTTGGCATGCCAGAGCCTGGCTGCTGCCAGTGGCATTCGGGGCAGGAGACACAATGCAGGCAGCTGCCATCTCAGCCAGGGCTGGACCCGCTGCTCTGGTAGGTGCAGGCAGCCGTGGGGTGGGTGAATGGGGTGGCTGGCAGCCCCCAGCCTGATCCCACTGGATGCTCCTCGCCCCACAGGTGAAATGCTACGGCTCGGTGCAGGGCACCATCTACGACTATGGAGCCCTGACCATCGATGGGGACGAGTATGTCCCCTTTAGGAAGTACGCGGGGAAGATGGTGCTCTTCGTCAACGTGGCCACGTACTGAGGCCTCACCCTGCAGTACCTCGGTAAGGGTCCCCCAGGGCACGGGCACCCTGGTCCACCCTGCCCTGGGGAGCTGGGGGAAGGGGTAATGTCTGCTCCCCGGGACCTGGCACAGCCAGGGATGCTCCAAGGGGGTCAGTGCAGGTGTGGGGGTAAGCCCTGGTCCCCCCCTGCTAAACCCACCCCTGGCTCTGCTTGCATGCAGAACTGAATGCACTACAAAATGAGCTGGGGCCCTATGGGCTCGTCGTCCTGGGCTTCCCCTCCAACCAATTTGGGAAGCAGGAACCTGGCCAGAACTCAGAGATCCTCCCTGCGCTGAAGTGAGTACTGCGGCGGGGTTGTAGGGCACCTGGCCCCCTGGCTGGGCTGGGGTCCCTAGGCGGGTGGTGGGGTGCATAGGCTGCAGCTCCTGCTGGCTGTGACCCCCCTCCCAGCCTGGGGCTGTAGCCCCGAAGTACAGGGCTTGGGGTTCCCCCGCTACCCCTGTGCAGCACCAAGAGCTGCCTGTTGCATGTTGCTCTGCCCACCCTCCCCTTGCAGGTATGTCCGGCCAGGGGGCGGCTTTGTCCCCAACTTCCAGCTCTTCCAGAAAGGGGATGTGAATGGGGCCAAGGAGCAGAAGGTCTACACCTTCCTGAAGGTGGGTGCTGTGGTGGTAGGGGGGGTGGTGCCCAGCTTGATTTTGGGGGGGGGGAGGGCAAGGCAGTGATGTTCTGGCCCTTGTTCCAGAATGCCTGTCCCCCGGTGGCAGAAGAGTTTGGGAACCCGAAAAACCTCTTTTGGGAGCCCCTGCGGAACCATGACATCAAGTGGAACTTTGAGAAGTTCCTGGTGGGCCCCGATGGCGTGCCTGTCATGCGCTGGTACCATCGCGCCAACATTGCTGTTGTGAAGAATGACATCATTGCCTACATGAGGCAACAACAGCAGCAGCAGCAGCAGCAGCAGCAGGTCCAGTAGAGGCTTCCCACCTGCCACTGGCACCCCCTCGCTGTCCCCTCCCAGGATGCTCCCAGCAGCAGGAGCCAAACACCGAACCAGCACAGTGTTCACCCCCCATTGCTCCTGTCTCTGCCACCCCCCAGCTGGGATGTTGGGCTGGGTAACCCCCTGGCAGAGACCTCAGCGATGGGAGGGGGACATTTCCCAATAACCCCATGTCCACCTCCACCCTGGCAGTGACATCTCCTGGCCCCCAGCTTGCTCCCCAGCTCTGCCATCCTGCCTGGCCGGACAGCAGGGGGATGGAGGGGCCAGCCGCCCCCAGAGGAGAAGACCATGTCTCCATGAAGGCTTAGCCCGAAAGCCCCTGGCATGGGGCGGGCCTGGCCTGATCCTGCTGGGCATGGAGCAGCTCTTCAGTGCATTCAAGCTGCCCATGGTCCTGGCCCAGAGACACGCTCCTCTCCTGGCCAGGGATGGCCAGCCCCTCGTCCCCTGTCACAGAAATACCAAATAAAGGCTCTGCAGATGCACAGCCCTGTTTCTTGGCCAGGAGTCAGGGGAAAGAGCAGGGGGCACAGAGGCCAGCCTGGGGGTACCAGCAGGGAGGGATGGCTCCCAGCTGGAGAAAACTCCACTTTTTTTCAGGTCAACTGCAAACATGGATTTATCATCACAGCCCAGCATTTGGTGGAGGGGGGGGGGGGGGGGGGCGGGTGCAGAGCATGGAGGGGGGCAAAAGGAGCTGGGAGTGAGGACCAGCCCACTGTGAGGAACACGCCAGGGCTCTGTGGCTCCTGCTGTCACGCATGTGACAGCCACGCTTACAGAAATAGGGTTTGGGTTTTGTGTGGGTTTTTTTTTTTTTTTTCCTTTCCAGACTTGTTTTCCTGGAGCAAGATCTGCTCTGTGCAATTTGAGAGACTGGCTCCAAGGCCGTCGCTGCAGGGAAAGGCAGAGGGGGGAACAGGGCAAGGGGCTGAGCCCAATGCCTGGAGGGAAGCAACAGATCACAGGTGCCCATGCAGGGGTTGGGTTCCCCTCATGCTCGTTCTGGCCCCATGGCTACACCTGAGCACACAGGGACCAGCAGCCCTGCCATCCCTCCCTGTCCTGCAGATGCTCCCCTAAGGAAAGCAGCTTTCAGGATAAAACGAGAGAGACTCGGCTACACTTCAGTCCTTAAATAAATACAAAGACACCAACCACCCTCAGCCCAGGCCGTGGATGCAGCAGGCACCTGCCTGCAAGCACGGGATCTCCCACCGCCGGGAGAGTCCCTGCCGTCACCCGCTCCTCCAAGGGCTGAACTGAAGCCCCTGGACCGGGCCAGCTCCTCTTCCCTTAAGACCTGACTTGGGTCTACAGCGATGGCAGGCCTGACACCTTGTGGGGAAGGGGATGGCCGCAGGGGACTGACCCTGCATTGGCTGCCGCCGTGACGGCACCTCCAGTCCCTCCTTCACACTCTCCTGGTGGGGATGCACTGCTGAGCCGCTCCAGGCCACGGGTGCAGCCGCGTCCACTGCCTGTCCGCACACAGGGATAGGCAGCCGGAAGAAGCTCCTAGATATATACACACGGGCACACACACACACCCTAATCCTCTTCCGACGGTATCACAGCGCAGCCGGTCCTTGGCGTTAGGGTAATCCAGGACCTGCCTGTTCTGAGACACAAGAGAAGGGTGGCACAGGGTCAGTGTGGCTCTTCGTGCCCAGAGGAGCCCCGCGTGAGGGATGCCAGCCATGGGGTGGTCGTTTTTCCCGAGCACAGATGGCCATAACCCTGTGGGCTGCTGGGGCTCAGGCTTGCACCCATCTTCAGATGCTGTGGGGTTGGGGGGACACACAGCAGGGACCAACCCCAAAGCAGAATCAGAGTGGGGGCTGAAGGGAAATGGCCACTGCCCAGCAAGCTGTTGCTCCATCCCTTCCCCAAGTGTTCAGCCAACTGCCCAGGGTCTCAGGGTGAAGGACAGGGGTGCTCCCCTCGCCAAGGGCCCAAGCCTTACCCAAGTCCTTGGGGACCGGTTTCACCCCGGCCACTGCCTGAGCGTTCTGGCTGCGAGCCATGGCACAGGGCGGGCGCCAGGGGTACTCGGGCTGCAGGAGGAGACGAAACAGAAAGAGCGCATTTTTAGAGATTTGAATCACAAGGCTGCGCTCCATATTTGATTGCTAGGGTGGGAGGAGGAGGAGGAGGGCGGCTGAGTGTTCATGTGCCAACAGGACGCGTGCTCAGCTCCCTGCTCAGTGACTCGGTGGCCCTGGAAGAGCCACTCACTTGGCAGCAAGCCCCAGGCCCTCTGCTCCCCCTTGTGCTGACATGGGCAGACACTCACCGTGGGAAAATGGTGGAAGTTTTGTCCTGGCGTGTGCTCGCCTGGCATCGCTGGCGGGTATGGGAGCTGCTGCCACTCGTCAAAGCCGTGGTACATGGGGGGAGCCACAGGGGAACTGTACTGGTATCGGTACATGGGGCAGGCAGGGCCCAGCGGCCCCGGCCGTGGCTCGGGGTGCAACCTCTCTCCGGAAGCCTGCAAGGAGGCAGGAGAGATGTTGGGGAAAGCCCCAAGGGCAGCCGGCTGCCACCACCCCCATTGCCCAGCTCAGAGCTGCCCCTCCAACAGGAGACGAGGGCCAGGCCCACGGACCTAGCCCCTCCAGCCGGGAAGGGGTTTTCCCCCATCTCCACCTGTTTGTGCTGTTTCAGCAGCTTCTTCAGCTTCTCCTTCTCCTCCTTCTCCCGCTGGCAGTCGTCCTTGGATGCTCGCAGCTGGAAGCAATGGGGGGGTTAGTGCAGAGCCCACCCTGCTACCCCCCGTGTCTGTGCGGCAGGGGATGCTGCCATGACCTGCAGTAATGCATGCACTGGTCTGTCCACCCCCATCAGACCCTCAGGAGAGGGGCAAGAGGAAGAGACAAGTGAAAGATGCTCTGGCAGGGACAAGCAGCAGCAAAACCACCGCTCCAGCCCTTCTGTCCCCGCTCTGAGATGGGTATGGGGGCTGCGACACTGGGGATGAGCACACCACTGACACACCCGGGGGGACATGGTGCTGCTGGTGGCACCCAGCGCTGCTCACCTGGTTGTTGGAGAGGACCAGCTGCTTCTGCAGCTTCTCTAGCTGTTGCTTCAGCTCTTCCTTCTCCTCGTTCATCCTCTCCCTGTCACTCCGCTCCCGCTGGAAGTCCTCCTCAAAAATTTTCACCTGGCAGGAGGGAGGGATATGGGTGCACCTGGCCAAGGGTGGGCAGCTCCCTCGAGCACCCCCTGTCACTATGTTGCTATCCCTGACCACACCAGCTACGCCAAGCCCCAGGCATGTGGGTTGGCACAGTGGCCCACGGGGGCCTGGAGGATGCTGAGTTTGGTCCCCTGCTCCCCACCACCACGGCACAGACACCCACTAGGACTGCTGGGCTGCTCCCGGCCACACCAGGCTCTTTGTCAGGGAGGTCCAGGGCACGTAGCTCCCTCCCTGCCTCCAGCAGCTCCATGTCCTGCCCTACCTGCTGCTTGAGGAGCTCATTCTGTGTCAGCAGCTCCTGCTGTGGCATCTTCCCCACCGGCTCCATGGTGCTGGCAAAGATGGGTGGTGGGGAGGCCTGGACATTCAGGGCCTCCTCTAGCGCCTGCAGAGGAAGAGGAGGAGCAGGGAGGGGGGGTCAGAGCAAGGTGCTGTGCCCCTGGCATCTCCAGAGGGTCATGGGCACATGCCCAGCATGGGAAGCGGGTATAGCTGGGCAAGAGCAAGAGACACTACAGATCCCCTCCATCCCCCCTTTCCTAGGAGCCCATGGAGATGTGGTGGGCATCATCTGACACAACCTCCTGCCTGGGAGGAGCTGGGCAGGAGGGGCTTGATCAGGGTCAGTTTTGGATTTGAGACAGGACAGAGAACATAAAAGACATTTTGCAGGGAAGGGTTTTGCCCTGGCCCCCACCTTGTTCAGCCTCTGGATCTCCTTCTCCTGGTACTCCCGCTGCCTGGTAACCGGAGCCACAGGAACCGCATCCTCTGTTGCAGGTCCCTCACCTCCATGGCCAACCTCTCCTTCTCTGCCTGCAGGATCCAGGGCACGGAGATCAGCCAGGGCAGGGCCGTGGGGCCAGCAGCTCCCTGCTGCCCTTCCTGAGGGACTCACCTCCTCCGTTTCAATCCGGGACTTGGCCAGGAGCAACTTGCGGTCAAAATCCCGTTGCTTTTGCTCTCGCTCTGACTCCAGCTCAGTCAGTGTCCTACGGGCCTCAGCCAGCTCCTGGTGCAAGTCTGTGACCTGCCGGGAGGGAGCGGAGACGTTGGCCTGCCTGGAAGGACCCACACTGGGGGGGAAGGAGGCACAGGCAGCCCTAAAACCTTCCCCTACAGCTGGTCTCCTCCAAGTCTCCTGGTGCCCAGAAGAGATGTGCCCCCTGAGCACCCAGCTCTGAGCACCAAGCCTTACCTTCTGCTCATACTTCTGCTTGGTGGCTCGGAAGTGCTGATCCCATTGCTTATTCACCTCCAGCAGCTGCAGGGAGAGAGGGGCAGCTGAATAGGAGCCCAACCCCTGCCCTGAGCCAGCCATGGTGCTCCTCAGCAGCCTCCCATCATGAAAGCGCCTCGGGGCTCAGCTGGATAGAGATCCCGGCTCCAGCAGTGCTTCCCTGGGGCTCTGCAGCCCTGCCCCAGTCTCCCCGTGCTGTCCCAGCCACATGCCCCCGCCACCCACTCCCACCCTGCTCCTGGCAGTGCCTTCCTCCCAGCCCCATCCTCACCTCCCTGCGCTGGTGCTCCAGGATCTTCACCTTCTTCTCCTTGGCCTCCAGCTCTCCTCTGCCTGGCGCATTCTCCACCACGGCTCCGCTCTGCTGGACACACATGGAGGGGACGCTCAGGGCTTTTGAAGAGGTTGCGCCTGAGGCAAGCTAAAAACGAGCCGGTTCCCTTCCCACGGCCTCCCCCTTCCCCTTGAGACCCTGAGAAGTCCTGCTGGTTATACTGGGACAAACTGGGGACCTGATTAAAATGAGGCCACATTTGCTGATGTGTCAGTGGTCTCCCCGCCTCCTTCCCAGCCCTCTCTGAGGGCGATGCTGCTCCCTCACCTGCTGCTGCTCTGCACCTTCCCTCTTCCCACTGTCCTGGCTGCTCAGTGTCACCATCCTCCGCAGCTCCTGGTTCTCGCACCTTTGGGCAAGGAGTGACGGGTCAGCGGGAAGAAGCACCCATGGCAGCCCCATCACCTACGCACTGCCCACCCTCACCTGAGCTTCTCCAGTGCCTGGTTTCTCTGCTCCAGGTCCCGCTCCAGCTTAGTTCGCAGCTCCTTGTTCTCGCTGTGCAGTGTCTCACACAGTGTCTGGGGGATGAACACCGGCAGTGTGAGGACTGCTGGCCAGCCCTAGGAGCCTGCCTGGCCACCCACCTCCCACCAAGCCCTGGCATGCAGGTGGGTGTCCACCTCAGGGTGGACAGAAGGGGCTTGGTGGAAAAAAAAGGGGAAAAACCCCCACAAGAGCCCGGTCAGCCCTCACTCACCTGCAGGAATGACGTTCTCTGCTCATTCTTGTGCACTTTGGAGGCCAGGCGCTTGAGCTCGGAGGCCATGTAGCCCATGCGCACAAAGACCTGGTCCTTGCTGGCCTCCTTGGTGCAGCTACTCAGCGTGCTCTCCAGCTGCTGCAGCTGGGGCAGCAGGTTGGCATCCTCGTTCGGCGGCTGCTCCAAGTCCTGGGGATGGGATGAAGCACAGTCAGATCAGTTCAAGCATTGCAAAGTTCCCTCTTGGGGCAGGTCAGCCTTGTCTCCCATCCAGGGCTGTGGCAGGGAGCTGGGCCAGCACCGAAGGACTCTGCAACAGCCCTTGGTATGCTGAAAAATTGTGTCAGTTTTGTAAAGGTTTGATTCCCAGCCACTGAACATGGGACACTGAGTCCCTGGGTAGAGGGGGACATTATGGCAGCAGCTCTCCCAGCCCATGGATTCCCATGCTCCTCGGCAGTCTGAGCAGACCGTGCTCTTGGCTCGCTGATAGCGAGGGAGGCATCTCCACCCCGGTCTCTTCTCCCACCGACTTCTCCCTGTCAGCATCAAGACTAGAAATCCCAGTTCCTGAGACTGTCCTTTCCATGTATGCCCTGGTCTGCACTGGGAGCTGAAGTTTGCCACATGAGGGGTGGTCTTACCCCAGTCCCCATCTTCTCTTTCCTCCTGCCCTCCCTCTGCAGTTCCCCTGCGCCACGGCACACCAGGAGTGGGAAACCGGGCTCTTTGGCAGGCGGCAGCCAAGAGGGTGATGCACGGGATTTAAACTGTGTCTGGGAGAGCCCAGGTCATGGTGCACTCCCACCCACACATGAGGGATGTCCCTGTCCTCCCCTGGCGTGGCTGGTTAACTCCTCCATTGCCTAGGAGACACTGCCAGCACAACAGAGCCCAGCCCGGCATATGCAGCACTGCCGGGGAAGGGTGTGGGGATGTGCTGGCACACCTTCGCCCGCTCTGCTCCCAGCCCCACTGACTCAGCCTGCCGCCCTGGGAACGCCCTGGGCAGCACCGTGTGGGGCCAGGTACCCAGCGTGCCCCCGGCACCCCAGCCCTGGGGTTTACAGCCCCGAAACTGTCATAGGAGGGTGTGCACGGGGCACAGCACGGCCGACTCCCCCTCCTCCTCCCACCAGAGCCATGGCAAGGGGAGGCAGCAAGGACCTGAACCCAGCTGGAGCACCTGGGAGAGCCCGGGTGCAAGCACAGGACTCAGCACTCGGCTCAGGCGCCAGCATGCGGAGATGAGGTGAGCATCAGAGCACCACAGACAGCTCCTCGGATCGTCACAGCCCCTCCTGTCACACGGCATCTGGAGACACCGGTGCCCCTGTCTGGCTGGGGCTGCTTTGCTGGCCCTGTGCCAAGGCAGCCCAGCCAGGCCACTTGTACTCGGGAGCCCTTGCCCTTGGAGGGCAGCCTGCACAGTGTCCCCTCTCCCCGCCTTGGCCAGGTGAGAGGAGTGGTATGTGCTGGGGTGCACATGCCACCGCCCCCAAGCCCTCTAGGCCCAGCAAGGCATGGCAAGGACCAGTCACAGGGCTGCGTGGTTCCCTCCTGCCTGCAGACCGGCCAGGTCCCCTCATCTTCATCGGTGGCGGAAGCTGAGCACTGCAGCATGAGCACTGTCCTCAGGGCTGTATGTGGGGCTGGCTCTGCTCCCCTGGGAACACCCGGGCACAGTTTATCCCTCCTCTGCAGTTTTCCCGCCTACAGCTACAACATCAGGGCACACCACTGTGTGTCTGCATGCCCTCCCATGCCCCCAGTACCACCACCACCACCGCACCAGCGGGCTCGACTCTCCGCCTGCCGCCCACCAAATCCCACAGGCACCAGGGCTACTCACCGCTCTCCCGCTCTCCTGGGGAAAGCCCTGTGCTTCCACAGCAACAATCTCGAACTCCGAGGAGGATCCCTGCAAGGGGAGGCAGCCGGGTCAGGTCTCCCCTGGGAATGGCAACCCAGGATGACCACCATGCAGAGGCAGGGACCGCCGGGATGGGATCACAGCAGGGAAGCTAACCCCTCCTTTCAGATTTATCCCCATTTCTAGAGGCTAAAAGTTGCCTCCTTTTGCTTTAACTAGATGGAGAGCCTCTCCCTCCAGCCATGCCAGCACCAGCTTTTGCATTCACCAGACTCACACTTGGAGGAGACTTCCGTGCTTCCGTGCCTGGCTGGGTGCTGTCTGGGGCAGCCTGTGTGGAGCTGGGATCAGGGCCGACGGCTGCAGAGAGGGGAGAGGACATAGCCATGAGCCTTTTGAAGCCCTGCCTGGTGCAGGGATGCAGAGAGCAGAGATACCCTGCGAGGTCAGGCACCAATAGATGGTTTCTACCGCAGCTATGAGGACAGGACAGAAACCTCCCTCCAGGAGAAGGGAGGACGGCAGTGGTTTGATACACTCCAGAGATGACAGGGCTGCAAGAAACCTTCATGAAAGTCTCCTTCACACCCTCTCCCTCCCACGAGCCCAGGATTCTGAGCCATCCGGTTATCCCTCCCCAGCAAGCCTTGTGTCTCCTACCCCCGGTTTCCACCAGGTCCTCCAAGGAAGATGATGCCATCAGCATTTTGTTGTCCCTCACGAGGTCCTCTGCCTTCTGCCGCAGCTTGGATGCCTCTACCTGGGACTCTTCCAGCAGCTCTCCTGTTGTGGGCAACAGAAGGATGCTCACCCTCCTTCCCCAAGTGCCTGTCCTGCAGCAGCCTCATCCATCAACACCAAGCCCCCTGCTTGGGTGGAGAAGTGCCCAGCATGGTCCTTCTTCATCCAGAAAGAACTTTTCTTGGCCAAATCCAACGGCAAAGCTATATCAGTGGCTCACTGGCTGCAGAGTCCCCCATGCTGATACACAGAGGACTGGTGACAGGAGGCAGCAGGGGAGCACTGCATCTCTCAGAGGTCTCCTCCGCTTCCCAGAAGAGTCAAATTTAAGCCTAGTTGGTGGACCTAGGGGTCCAGCCTGCCCGCTCTGGGGTCTGGCACCATCAATGCAATCCTCTCCCCACCCCGGGCAGCTGCTCCCACATCAGTAGGTCCCGGTCCCAGGTAGGGGCACAGCAATGCGACAGGAATCACGAGGCAGGTGGAAATTCGGCTGTAGAAGCGGGACTTGAAAGTGGAAGCTGGGTCACGAGACCGAAAACAAAACTGGGGGGGTGGGGGGGAAGGCGGCCAAGGAGGCGAAAGGGGGTGGCACAACTCGCCTGGGGCGTTTCAGTGCTGGCACATCCCTGTCACTGCAGGGAGCACCCAGTGCTGGGTCTTTGAGCAGCACCCAGGAAAAGCTCCTGACCTGACAGAGGTTGTGGGAGGTGGGGGCTTTCATCAAAAGCAGGACAGACCCTGGTATCTGTGACCTACCACTGCAGGACTCTGGGAAGCTGACCTTGCTCCATCACTTGCCTTTTTTTCAGCCATTTATCCCACCATAAAGCACCCCAGGAGTTCAGCAAAAGCCTTGCTCCCTCTGCACTCCCGTGTGAACAAAGCCCAGACATCCTGCTCAACCCCCAGGATGAGAGCTTTGCTGCTGCCCCAGTGCCAAAACCCACAGCTTCTTATAGCACCCTTCCTAAACAGAGCAAGAAACCCCCCGGCTCGGTGGGCACAGGCTGAGCTGCCCCAAGGGTGAACCTGACCCCCCAGCCACGCAGCAGTTACCGATAGACTTGATCCCCTGCATCTTCTCCTTCAGCCGGGTGTTCTCCTCCACCAGCCGCTCAAAGGCTGTGGATCCATTCTCCTCCGTCCCCCCGCCGGGGTCGTAGATGCGGTAGGGCCCTCTCCCTTCCATGCCTGCCATTCAGTCACCTACCTCCCAGCCGCACATCCCTGCAAGGCAATAGAGCACAGTGTCACCTTCCTCTGGTCCCAGACGGCATCACGGTCCCCTGGTCCCAACTATGCAGGGATTCGGGGTGCCACGCCAACAGAGGCAGGGCTACCTTGCACTGCTCACTGGCCAGCGGAGAAGTGTCCCTGGTGAAGATACTTCCCCCTTCAGCCCCTGCTTGGGGTGAACGTGCTGGGGTGACTCACGGCCATGAGAAGTGTCACGCGAGGAGGCATCACCAGCACCCCCACCCAAGGTTGGCTCTCACCCTTGCGGGGTGTGGGAGCCCTGGAGGAGGTCGCAGCCACCTGCCCCTGCATCCCCGTGGGGTTGGAGACCCAGTCCCGTAGCATCCACCCACACCAGCGTGGATGTGGGCACCACCACTGGAGCATCCCACTCACCACAGGATATTTTTGGGGGGCAGAAAGTGTTGCGGGGGGCTGTTTGGGGAGGGGCAGCATCTGCAGCCGCAAAAGCCTTAACCCACAGCTGGATAAGCCCCAGCAGCCAGGCAGGGACCTGCTCTGACCTCTGGCTCAGCCAGAGAAACGGGCTGCCAACAGCATGGCTTCCTGAATCAGGAGACGGAGAACAGCAGCGGGTCTGGAGCAAAGCATAAGGAAACACCCGCACTCAGTGTGCTACTTGCTTTTTTAATTCCTTGCATTGGTGGGTGGCCCAAGGCCTCCCTCTTGCTGAGGTCTGGCCTGGGGATGGCTGGGTAGCATCCCAGCCCCAGGTCTCACCCATCTCCTGGGTGCAATAAAGCAGCTGCTGTGAATTATGGCCCAACTCTACTGAAAATACCACTTCCAATGCCCGCTCGCTATAAAGCAGGGCAGCGTGGCAGCCGAGATGGCGCTGGGTGGGGGTGATGCCAGCCAAAGCTGGGGCTGCCTGTGGTGCCAGCTGCCGGGGACACCACAGGAGCACCCATGGGCACCCCCAAGTGCTCCTCCACCCAGCCAGGGCAGCTGGGCGCTCGTGAGCAGGAGGGGCCCAAGGGGGGACCATTTTGAAAGAAGAAAGGGGGAAGCCTGTACCCAAAACCGTCTCGACCTCAGACTAATGCTCACATCACGAGCAATCCAGGCTGATCACCGGTTTAGATGACCTGCCTGCCAGGGAGCAGCAGGGACTTTCCTGATGACAACTGCCAGCTGGCAGCACCCGCAACTGGAGCCGGCAATTAATGCCCGCCTCGGCGGCAGGTAATTACACATGGCCTCAGCAGCAGTCTGGTTTTGGGAGATGCATCTCTCAGTAGGTCTCACCTTCCTCCTGCTCTGTGGGTGCTGGCAAGCCCCCCATCACCCCGGCCCCATGTGGGGAGCCAGCAGCCCCGTCCCAATCAGCTGGAGGTGGTGACCGCCAGTTGCTGCCCAGCTGCAGGGCGGGCGAGCAGGGACTATTTCTGGAGCCCATAGCAGCTGACAGGAAGCTGCAGAAGAACCGGGGCAGTTTCCACGCCCCGGGTCCTGGCACCGGGCAGCATCACCACAGCCGGTATGAAATCCCCCCCCGGTGCAGGACGAGGAAAACTCCCCGGGCAGACCTGCTGACGGGCAGATGGAGCCCAGCGTGGTGGGGCAGCACGCACGTGGCCTGGGGACCCAGTGGCACCTCCACCGCAGGGAAATGCCATTGCCTGTGGCCATGCTACCTGCCTGGCCAGCCTGGTGGAGGACAGGGACAATGTCACAGGCAGTCTGGGGACCTCAGGCTTCCTCACCAGCATCTGGTCACCATGTGCTGCTCCAGATGCAAACTTGGGGCTCTGGGAGGAGCTTGCAAAGCAATCTTGCAGCGAGCATCTCACGGGGTGTCCATGTCCTCCACCAGGATGAACCCAGATGTGGGTTGAGGAAGATGGGAACAAGCTGCCCTCTCATCCTTTCCCCGTGTGGCTTTGCCACAGTCTGAAATACCAGCCCCCATTTTCTTGCACTCCAGACCCCAAACTGATCAGTTTTCCACCTTGTCCTGGGGCATACGTATGGGAGGTCCCCTACCCCTGTGCATCCCTGCCTGCAAGGCAATGTGGCACCAAACACCCAAACCCAAGCTGCACCGACCACCTTGCCCACCAGCAGAGCTCACCCACGGCAACCTTACATTCTTCCGGATGGATGGAGCCACCAAAAGATTCTGCTGTTCCCAATTCTCATCATTTTACCAAAGATTTTTCTACCCAAGGTCTGCACCCCACCAGGCAGACGGCACAGCAGAGGGGTTGCTGGAGCTGTTTTCCAGCAGCAGACGGGGAAAGGAACTGAACAATCCCCAGCTGACAGAAGCACAGACCAGTCACGAATTCACCAGCAAACAAGACCCAGCAAGAGGGTAGGGTTTCTGCAGCATCTGAGCCCATTGCTGGGGTCAGGGCAGGTTTGTCCAAGGTGGAAAAACAGCCCCATTTCTGCAAGGAACCACTGGGACTGAGCTGTCACCTGGGGGACAGGACCCTGGACCCAGTCATCATTCCCAGCCCTGGTTTGTTGTTTTTTGTTTTTTTTTTTCCCCTTAAGAGTTCTGAAAGGTGAGATTTGCAGTGGAGAATGTCACGTTTCAGAAAAAACACCAGGGGAGGAAAGACTGTAGATGAGCACCTGATGCTGGTTAGAAACGCAAAGAAAACAAGACTACCACAAACTCAGAAGAAACCACCGAGCCACCAGAAAACGCTTCTCTCTTTGCCAATCAACAGTTTTTAAGCTAATGTGATGGTATTTCACAGCCCCGGGGGTTGAGGGCCAGCCACAGACCATGGCTGCCTGGGTGTAGCTCACCGGCTCCGTACCCAGCTGCCGGCAGAGGTTGCCAGACGCTGTGGTTGCCTGTGGGTGTTGCTGGTTGCAAGAGGGGCACTGAGACCTTTAGGTAGTAAATTTTTATGACAACTCAGCAAAAGGAGAGAATGAGAGTGCGTGAGGGCAGGGGAGACTCCCAGGCGAAGACAAAAGCAGGCTGTTATTTAAATAGCTGTGCTGTGGCTTGGGAGCGGAGCTGGTGCTGCGTAGCTGTGGCCAGACTGTTCCCCGCTGTCACCCAGGAAGACGTGCATCACCGCCACAGCCACCAGCACTGCAGCCATCGCTGCACCGCCACGCAGAAGCAGGAGAAGGAAAACAATTTCTGTTTTAAAATTTCTTAACAGCTGAAGATGCGGAGGATGTGAATCCGGCGCAGAGAGTGGGCCAGCACTGCTGGAGATTGGCTTTTGGCAGCGAGCCCCTGGGTGGAGACCAGCCTGCTGAAGCCACGGGCTTGGCAGCCCATCAATTCCCATCCTGGTATCCACGGTAGGGGCTTGGCCCAGCCCTTGGGAGAACGGGGTTTTCCTTACCCGGCGTGCAACATTCCCAGGAAGTCTCCTCCCTACCTGGATCACACAAGACGAAAGCAAATCCCTGCAGGCTGCCAGCATCATTTTCCCATGACCGGGGCTGCTGAGACCCCGGCATCCCTCCTCTTCAGAGGGAAAAGAAAAGCCACTCCAGACTGACACTATGGAGGAATTATTTTTGTTTAATCATTTTACTGGAATTCAGCAAAATGCCACAGCCCCTGGCCTGGTTTCTTTTCCTCTCCGGAGCTCCAGCAGCTCCATAGCCTCAGGGACAACCATTCCTGGGCTGGTCTTGTTTGCAGGGAAGCAAAAGCAGAATGGGCTAAAGGATGAAGCAATATTAAGGAGAGTTTCTGGGCACTGCAGTCCAGAAAACTGGACTCCCTGGGCTGGAAGCAATAAAAGAGGAAGAAAGCAGGCATTGCAAGGCTCAGGTCTCAGAGGGAAAGGTCTGAACCTCCATTTGAAGCATTTTTCTTCCCAGCCTGGCCAGCTTCCCAGGTGGGAAAGGCAAGAGCCCCATCTGAAACGCAGCAGATGTTACAGATGTGCTCTGGCCAGAAATCCCACCCTGGCCTGAGAAACCTGCCTCCTGCAGGGGCTTCACAAAACAACCTGCCTCCAATGAGGCTGCTTGCAAGGAAAAGAAAGAGTTTCCCCATTCGGAGCCAGGTTTACAAACACTGGTAACCACACGCAGCTGCAGAGCTCCTCGCCACAGGTCCAGGCTTGGCGCAGGCAGGACAGGCAGCCAGACGTGGTGGTGGTGCTCCCCTGGGCAGCACAGTGTTGTTTAACGTGAGACCCTGTCTTCTGCTGCAAAGACAGCTCGCTTCATGCTGCCTGCTCTGCTTTTTCCCCCTGCAGAGCTCGGTAGCATCATGGCTGCTTGTCACAGCACTCAAAAGCAGAGCAAGGCACAGCCACCCCTTTCCTTGCAGCTCCAGCACAACCCAGGCTACTCCTGTCCAACCTGGTGTACTTCAGCCAGGCAACGACTGAGCAGCAGAAGACAGTGACACTGCAAGGCTACACCAGCAAAGCTATGTCCATCACCCAAAGCGTATGGATTGTTCCTTTAAAACGAAATCTGCAGTGCCACAGGAGTAGGATGGTTCAGCTTCCTCCACCCACGAGTGTTTTGTACCAGCTGCTGGCAAGCAGCGACCCACGGTCCTGCACTAAATAGCTCTGTTTGGCATAGGTCAGGCCAAACGGGCGTCGTGGGATTTCTTGCAGAGCCAGGAACGATGCCAAAGGCTGCAAAAGGCCTTTCCTCTTTTCTTATTGCCTCACCACAGAGACGGCTCCAAGGATGTGCCTGGCTGGAGCCTTCCTGCCTCCAGAACTCAACCCAGTGCTCAAAGTCCGGTCTCCTGGCTCCAGCAGCTTTGCCTGCCTTTGCCAGTGCTTTCAATTAAATTTGCACTCCAAAAGAGCTTGTGGCAGCAGAAGGAACAGCTCTTACTCACCCAAGCAGATGGAAATAACAACCTAAAGGGGAAAGGTTGTGTTTGCATCCTGATACAGGGAGCAACCTGTGCCCAGGGGCACTGAGGAATGGGACAGCCAGATCTCCAAGAGGCTGCAGGTCCCCACTAGGTCCCATCCAGAGCTATTTTCACCCAAAAGCAGGGCTGACAGGCAGCACCTTTCTTTCTTCTGCCCTCAGTGGGGGCCTTAGCCCGGAATTGAGGGAGGGGAGACGGGGAGGCAAGCTGTACCCCAGCTCCCCCCGGAGGAGGGGAGGCTGCCATCCCCGCTCCGGCTATTCCAGCCTCTGGATCCACATCTGAACTGGACTCCTCCATCGGCAGGAGACTCCTTGGAGCGGCGGCCTCCCACAGCCCCCGGAGTGGGACCCCCGCACCCTGCCCGAGGGGGCCGGCAAGCCCAGGAATAGCCAGAAGACAGATGCGTGGGCCCGGGGAAACGCCGGGGTTGTGTAAGGCTGAGCCAGGGGAGGAGCGAGCCCGGGGCACGGCCCGGGGCACGGCCGCGGTGCGGGGCTGCCCGGCCCAAGGCACCAGCCCCCGGCCCGCCCGCGGCGGGGGGCCCCCCGCCCTGCAGCCACCCTGCCCTGCGGGAGCGGCGAGGGGAGCCGGCAGCCCCTGCCCTGCCCCGAGAGAGGGGAGACCGAGGCACGGCACGACTATCGCGACAAGCCCGCAGCATCCGGGCCGGCCCCGGGGGTCGGCGCGGCCCCGGCCCCCTCCAGGATTTCACCTCGGCCGCCCGCGGAAACCGACATCCCGAGAACCGGCCAGTGCGCAGCCCCGAGCCTCGCCAGCCCCTCCTCACCGCCCGGACCCCTCGCTGGGGCGGCCCGGCCCGGTGCCCAACCCCCCGACCCCGGTGCCCCAGGCAGGGCCCGTCTCTCCCCAAGGGCGGCGGGCGCCCGTACCGAGCTCACCTCACCTGCCAGCGCGCCCCGAGGCGGGGCCGGTCCTGGGGCTGGGGTCGGTACCGGTACCGCTCCGCTCCACCACTAGCACGGGAGGAAGCGGGGGGAGAGGAGGGGGGAGGCGGTTCCACCCCCGGGAAATTCCCAGCCTGACGGACAGGCACCGCAGCCAATCGGCGCGGCGCGGCGGGTATAAAGTGGGAGGGCGGGGGAGGCTGCGAACGGTCTGTCATGGTGGTGCGGTTGGGTCTGTCTCGCTGCCCTTTCGGCGGTCCCTGGGGCTGCGGGGGTCCCGCGGACCTGCCCGGCACAGTGGGGCCGTGGGCAGTGGAAGGAGCCGGCCTGCCTCCGCCTTAGGGGGGTTTCCGCTCGCTGGGGAACGGCGGGCCCGAGCCCAGCAGCGGCTACTCCGGCTTATCGAGAGACAAAATGGCGGGGCTGAGGGGAGGGCAGGGCCCAGCCGCGGCGCCTTCCTGCCGGCGGGGCGGAGCAACAGCTTTGCACCCCCGGTGCGGCCGGCGGGGTGCGGCCGGTTTGGGGTGCGGAGGGGTAGCTGAGAGGGGTCCCCGGGTCCTCGGCTGCTCTGGCGGGCGGGCTGCCGCAGTCCTGAGCTCTCCCCTCCGGCCCGGGACGGAGGCTTGTGTGCTCCCGCCGAGGCTGAGCAGACCTTTCCTCTGAGGCAGGGAGAATTCCCCGCCGTGCCTGTGTCTCCGAGTTAGGTTACCCAAGGAAGTTACACCCCCCCAGCTGGAGCAGTTACTACCAGGGATCCTTTTCCTCTGTGCTGCTGCTTTGATTATTCTGCATTTGGGAAGAGCAGGAACCATAGGGAATGCGTTCTGGTTTCACACAACTCTTCGGGACTTGCTCCGTAGCTACCTGATACTCTTTCTTGTGTTGGTTTTGCCACAAGGAAGGCGTTTTTTATATATGTACAAACAAACCAGAAGCAAAGGAAGCCTGCTGTAAGCAGCTGTGCTGCTTGCTCTCTGCCTGTACCCCTGACGCTTCCTCCTTTCCACAGGTGACTGCTGCTGGGCTTGCAGAGGTGTCCTTCCCTGGCGATCGTGCTGCTTCCAGCTGTCCCGGTCCTGGCTTCCTACTTAATATAGACAGTTCCACCACTCCTTGGAGATCTGATGTCTTTTTGGGTTGTAAAAATTAAAAAAAGCCAACCCAACTCCTTTCCCCCAGTGCCCTTTACTCCAACCAGGTCATTGCCGCAGCAGCTTGGCTGGGTTATGAGACAGCTCAGTGGGTGCTGGGACCTGGACATGCTCTTTGGCTGTGCTCGTGTCTGAGGTCTTGACAGGGGATGAGGCGGCATGACCCCCCACACAGGCAACATCTTCCCTTTTGTTCCCCAAAGGCCCAGTGCTATTCTGTACACCCTCGGAAAACCTGGCTTCAAAGCTAAACGCAGTCCCACAGAACCAGAAAGCCTCATGTTTTTAACATAATGTCTCAGCCTGCAAAAAAAATAGCCAAACCCTGCTCTGTTTCTGTGAGGAGAGGAGGGGGGTGGCATGGTTTGGCTTTGCAGCGCTCTGGTCTGGCCGACAAAAAGCTGCCTGCCTTCCCTTTCCTCCATCTTGGGCACGCTCGCACTGAAAAAAGCATTGCTCTACTCACCCGGCCGGGTCGCGGAGGGGCTTGGGACAGGGGGTTAGAGCCCTTTTGGCCAGACGCTCTCCGACTGCGATCCCCAAATGCAGGAAGGCCGGCCCGGCTGAGCTTACTTTTAGGCATGGAGAAGGGGAATTCCCCATGATGGAGGTCCCAGACAGCCTCTACGTGGTTTTGATAGGGAGCCAGGCACGGCTTAAAGGGCTCTCCTGTGCCGTTCCTTCCAGGGGCCGCTGGGCCGTGTCAGGTATTAGTCAGCAAAAGGAGGGAGTGGGGGCTGTCATGGAGGCTGTGATTCGCTTTTGGACAACGGGGGAGCCGGGTTACATCATTCTCCTTGCCTGGTTTCTGAGCAACTTCATAGGGTTTGCAAACACGTTGTGCTTCTCCCCTGGGAAACTGCTGTGTCTTGCGAGAGGCACCATCACTGTCCCATCCGTGTTTCCATCCCATTCTCATCCATCTGTGGAGTCAGAACAGGATGTGTGTTCCTGGGGGAGCGGAGAAGAGCTGGCTCTGCTGCTGGAGGCGGGCAGGCGATGGTGTGCCAAGGTTGCAGGTAGTCCCTGGAAACCATCCACCAGGACAACTGATGGTCAGAACCAGGGCTGGAGCCAGCTGGTGCTGGAATGAACGCCAAGGATTTAAGTGTTTCTGTCTTAGAGAGGCTGATCCCAGCTCCCCAGCTCCTGGCCAGCGGGCACAAAGCTGTACCTGACAGGGCGTTTGGTTTACACTCGCCAGGCGTGAACTGCGTGAACTGAAAAACGCCTTCCTTTAGTCCGGCTGGTTTGGGTGGTAGGAGCACGGGTGCTTGGCAGGAGGGGTGACCCTGTGGGGTCCGGGGCCCGCCTGCAGCCTCGGTACCGGTGGAGGTGGTCGGCCGATGGCAGGCTCTCACCCAATGCCTCTCCACCTTTCTAGCCAGCAGCTCTTCGTGTTTCTACCCGAGGTCGCCAGCTCGGGCTGGCCCTAAACACCAGGAATTTCACTGTGAAAACCAAAGGCTCTTGGTCCTGTTGGTCCTTCCTCATTCTTTCAGTCCTGCCGTGCTCCCAGGAGAGAAAACTCACCTGATGGCAGCTGTGATTCACGAGCACGCCTGCGTGGCTGTGACGATGTGTTCGTAGCTGACGCTTTTACATACTAGGGGTTTTTTTTTGGCACGGAGGGTTGGGTTCACCACCTTCAGCAAAGGCTTGTTCATGTGAAGGCACCCTGATTGCTTCTGTGTTTGCAGCTGTGCTGTGGAAAATGGGGCGAGAAGGAGCACAGGCCGCGGGTCGTGGAGATCTGTCCTCTGCTCCTGCTCATTTTGGGTCAGGACTAGTTTCCTCCATGTTGGCCCCACTCAGGTGTGAGCAGGGTGGGCCTTGTGCGTGCCTGGTGGTGCAAATCCCGAGTGGAAATGGCCCAGCAGTCCAAGGCAGCCAATGCCCTCAGTGCTTCTGGGTGAAGGGAGTGCATTTCAACCATGAGGGGGCCAGCCAGGGCCTGGCTGCCATGGGTGGCCATGCTGGGGAGATGGCCCTGGAGCACGGCAGGAGCAGGGGGGCAGCTGCAAAGCAGGTGGTGGGTGCAGCCAGTTTGGTGCAGCACCCCAGGGCTGCCCCTGGGCTTAGCTCTGCAGGGTGCTGCCAATGGGTGCCTCTTGGCATCAGCAGAGGGGTTTCGCTGGGGGCTGCCGTCTGTGCCACGGTGATCGGGTGCGTCCCGGTGCTCCGGCAGCGAAGGGAAGCAGAAGGCTGACGCTGTCAGAGCAGGGAGGAAGCTCCGGCCACAGGAGGGGATTTCCAGAACATTGTGATCTGCTGCCTATGCAAATCAGAACTCAAATTAACGGCGGGGGGGTTGTGGGATGGGGGCAGGGGGGGCGGGGAGGGAGCCTGGGAGAGCAGGCTGCTGGGAGGGGAAGGGGGGGGGGGGGGGCATTGGGGAGTGATCTTAGGAGACCTCCCGTAGTGCCCTGCCTTCGCAGGGGCTGGGAGCCGCACTGTGACTTTCCAGGAATGCCAGGCTGCTTTGGCTTTGCTGGGCTTACCCTCTTGCTGAAGGAGACCTTGCTTCTCCCTCTGCCTCTGGCATGTGAGGCAAGGCTCGGTGTCACCCGCTCCACAGGAAGAGATCACCACGTCCTGCCTTCCTCCGCAGCCTTGCCATCCTCCCCTCCCTCCTCCAAGTCAGCAGGGGATGGGTTATGGTGGGACGTGGTGCAGCCCCACAGTGCTGTGGGAACTGGATCTGTGAGTGCTCAAAGGATTTCCTTGTGTGCCTGAAGCTTTTGAGTTATTCAGAGTCCAAATTTGCAAGGTCAACAACAGGCACAGAGGGGATTTTCCCCTCTTCCGCTTTCGCCAGGCCATGTCTCATCTGGTTGCCAATGCCTGAGAAAAGGTGTCCTCAACAGTCATCATGTCCTGGAAGGCCATCTCCAGGGATGATGGTGTGGGGAGAGCAGTCCTGGTGAGCTCAGCCCTTTCCCCAGCCTCAGCTCACGGTGGGGAACCGGCTGCCCAGCGAGCAGCACGTGGATGTGAGGGACAAGGCTGCTTATTCCTCCTTTGGCTTGGGAAGAGGAGGAGCTGAAGAAGAACCCTCTGCCGGCTTCCAAGACTCAAGGCTGGGTTTCTCTCCTCCAGGGAAAGAGTAGGAGGGTGGATGGGCTGGAAGTGGCTCGCTCGTGTTGCAGCGTTGGGGACCGAGACCAACGTCCCATGTGCCTCTGCACCAGATGCGGTTCCTCCCAGGGTCTGGTAGTAAAGAGGATCTGCAGTGGCCCCCAGAGCTGACTCAGGGGGAGAGGTCCGACCCTCTGCATACCAAACATGGGCTCGCGGGGTTTTTTGGATGTCGCAACCTGTGAAATCTGGTGTTGGCTTTGCCTGGAAGCGAGTCCTTGCCCCCGGCATTGCTGGTCAATGTGCAGAACAGGCATGTGCCAGGTGCTGGTGTATAAATCACAGACCCCGGCAGCTGTTCCTCTGCAGCAGCCCTGAAGGCTGAAGTGTGGGTGGCCAGCGTGGACCTGCCTCCAGCCCTTGCCCTGCTCACAGCCTTTCTAATTCTTCCCCATTTTTGTGCCCATCGTTTTGTCCTCCCCTTTAATTTCCTTTCCTTACCTTCCTTGGACTGCTTGCCTTTTTGTTGATCACAGAAGCAAGGTGTAAGATCTGCCACCAATGGCCCTTGGATTGGGCTGGTTGGAGCCAGTGGACAGAGCGGAGGTGTTCCTGGAGAGCGTGCTATGAAGCCCATTTTCTCTAAAGACCGGGCTGAAGCTGCTTTGTCTGAAGGGTCTATGACCTGCCCACGTGTAGGGGGTTTCATGGGCAAAACAGTCCTCACTTGGGGAATTTTTATTTAATTTATTGTCAATTAACACAAATTGCTAGCGAGTGATTTGGGCATTCAACAAAACAAGTGTTCTTCCTTCCCCAGGCTTGGCTTAGGCCACATTCTTTCCCTTTCCTAGACTCAGTGTTCCTTGTTTCACTACAGACTACACTCACTTTGTCCCAAATCCTTTGGCAAGGTGATGGGTCACGTGTAACCTTCTGGCTGCCACTTCTCTGTGCTTCTTAGGGAGTTTCTCCAACTCCTCTGTGCTTCTCCATGTCCCAGGGTCCACAGCCTGTCTTGGCGCTGCCAGTCCCCAGGCTCCTCTTGATCCACCTGGGGTCCTTCTAAAGCAACACCCCTGCCCAGTGCCTCCTCCTTCCTCCTGGCTGCTTTTGACCATTTCTCTGGGCCTGGTGCAGAGTCCTTGGGCTCTCCAGCACGGGAAGGCAGCAGGAGTTTAATTCAGTTGGCAGTGGGAGATGCATTTACTGCAGTGCATGACACCAAACAGGAGCAGGTCTCCAAACAGGAGCTGGCTGCAAATTCATCAACCTCTGCAAGTAAACATGGGGGTGAGAAACGGGGAGAAAATGCCCCAGGTGCAGAGTGGGTCCCAAAGGCCATGCTTGTGCTTCCCAGGATGCCATCACCCTCCCAGCATTTCCCTTGGGGTGGGACCTCAGTCCAGTTTGTGGTTCTCCCTGGTAGGGTAAGCCCACCATGAGCAGCCCTGGGTGTGCTGCCAACCCCAGCAGCATGGAGGCGGGATGCTGAAATATCCTGTGCTTAAATAGGATATTGAGCGCGCTTAAGTATTTGCATCGATTGAAATGCTGCTGGCTGTTTTCTGCTCCAGCCATAGCCATCGCTGCTGGAGACGGATGACTATGGAGCTGGGACAAGACGAAGGCTTTCTGGCAGCAGGACTTTCCAGGAGTGGGAGTTGCTCTGAAGAGGAAATCCCATCTCGTTCTCCCTCCCTGTCCCCAAACACTGTGTAACTGCTGTCTTGCCCTCATTGCAGGAGCAGCCGGCAGTGGGTGCCAGGGAAATTCCTGGCCTTGGGACTGGTGCATTGGGGTCAGCCGGGCTTTCTGGTGGTGGCATTGCCCTGAGACGGGCTGGGAGCTGGCCCCGAGGGGCTGCCTGGTCTCACTTGTGGTTCCATGCCACTCCGAGGCAGCTGGGCTGTAGGTGAGGGAGTTACCGGGCACAGGCTTATAGCAATCATGGTACAGCCAGAAATTTCACTGGACCGTTTCCACTTGTGCCCAGAGAATATACCCCCCTGTACACACCCCAAGAGTCTGAGTTTTGGCAAAAGAAGGAGGCAGGATGGTAGCTCACGCGCTGCGGCTCTGTGCTAACGCCGAGCAGATTTCCTTCCCTGCTCTAGAGGAGCAGAGCTCCACTGCCCCAAATCTGGCTCTCCCAGGAGTGCCGGGCTGTCTCCTGAGCCCCAAAACTTCCTTGGACATTGCAGCTGGGCCCCTGAGAGCTCCATTCCCAGCTGTGGGGACACGGCCGGGGATTGGGCCAGCTCCGCTCCCCGCAGCCGCTGTGCCGTACCCGGCTCTCCGGCAGCCTCACGCCTCTGCTGCCAGGCTGAGAGCTGCAGTGCTGAGCTGCAGGAGGAGACGGGCAGATGAAGATGGGCTATATCCTCCCTTCAAAACATCTTCTGCATCTGCTCAGCAGGTTCCTGGCCAAGCAGGAGACCTGTGAGCTGCTGTGGGCATGGAGTGGGCTCAGCCCACCCAGGTGCCCCTGGGACTGGGATGCCCATTCCTCATTACACACAGGGGCAAAACAGAGGAGCCCAAATCTCTATGGGAGAGAGCAAAAAAACTTCAGCCAGGCTGTTTCCCCCTGCTCCGAGAAAGGTGTATTTTGTTGCAAAGGGGATGTTTTACAGGAAGGCATCAAGGGAATTTTCAGTGCAATAACAACTGGCTGAGTCGTTTCAGCTTCCCTGGTTTGTCTCTACATGTTGGTGCTTCTCGACCTCAGCTAGTTTTGAAGCATTACAATAATATTGTGTTATTATTCCTAATGCTGCTTTGATATTTTGAAGGTGAAGCTTTCCTCACCTGGCTGTTCTGAGGAAGACTTGGGGTATTCGAGACTTTTTGTTCCGAGCTGGAAACAATTGAAAGTGCTGGAATTTCCCACTTTTGGAAATTCCAGTTCTTTTCTCCTGGGCGCTGGGGGGGAAGTGCAAACATAAACTGTCTGGGGGTGTAGCCTCTATGGCATGTGCCTTTCAACTGCTTCTTCAGCAGCTTGAAAGCACAGGAAACTGCGTGCAAGGACGGGTGGATGCCATCAAGTCTGATTTGTATCTCTGTTTTATAAAAGCATCATGCACACAACAGCATGAACCCTGCTGGGGGTTTTCAGAGGCATGAAGTAAAGTCCTCAGTGAAATCCCTGCGCTGCTGCCAGGGGCTGGAAATGCATCTTTGGCTTTCTCAGCAACGGGGGACCCTGGGGTGCTGCTCAGAGGGGCTTCGGAGTCTTCAGGGCCCTCCCTGGGGCTGGGGCAAGGCTCCTGCCCACCTTTGCCTGCAGGAGCAAGGAGGCACTGAGACTCCTCAGCAGGGGCTCCCACCCAAACCTGCCCCAATAAATCGACCGCTCTTGCCCCAGGGTCAGCAACAGTAAGGTTTTATTTATGAGATTTAAAATTGTCTTTTACATCTGGATAGATTCCTGGGTTAGTGGCATGTTTGGGTATGCATTATTTTGCATTGAGACAGACAATAATCCCCCGACCCAGACCCCTCTGCTCCCCTCCCCAGGACTCCCTGGCTTGCACGTGGTGCCACTTCCCAGCACAAAGTGAGTCATTCTCTGCAGGGCACCGAGTGTCCCCTGAAGCCCCCGAAGCTGCAGTGACATCAAGGCGGTGGGTGCGTGCGTGCTGGCTCAGACACAAAGAAGGGGCTCCTGTGGCCGCCTAGTCCTCCCCCCCGCACAGGGCCAGCAGAGCCTTGCGGTAGTCACCGGAGGTGTCCTTCTGCAAAAGGGAGATGCAGGTCAGAGAACCACCTACTGATGCCTGCCTTGGGGAAGCCCAGTTCAAGGCTCTGGGCACGGGGAGGGCATAGCTCTATGCCCTGGCCACCCTGCAGGCATCCATGTGGCTGTGGAAGATGTCAGCACATCCCCTCTACAGCCAGACCTGCCAACACCGGGGCTGGTTCGGGCAGGTTCCCCCTCCCTGGGGCGATGCTCAGCCCCTGTGCCACTCATGGTTCAGGTCCCTGCAGGGCTCATGGCCAGGGCTCAGCCAGACAAGGTGACAAAGCTGGGGAGGGATGCCCATGTCCCCTCACCTCGATCATGTGGTGCAGCGATTTGTCAAACAAGTCTATGAATTCGCCCCGGATGTTGAACAGGTCGATCTCGCTCCGGGAAATCATGATCCGGGTGAGGGTCCTCTCATCCGTGCCGGCACCCTGCAAAGGGGAGCTTGAACAAATAACCCTGGAGGGACTGGGGCTCAGGGACCCTCCTGGCATCTCCAGCACAGTCCAAGCTCGGGATTGGGTCCAGAGGGGGCCACAAAAATTATCAGAGGGCTGGAGCACCTCTCCTATGAGGAAAGGCTGAGACAGTTGGGGTTGTTCAGCCTGGAGAAGAGTATGCTTTGAGGAGACCTTATAGCAGCCTTTCAGTACTTAAAGGGGGATATAGGAAAGATGGGAACAGACCTTTTAGTAGGGCCTGCGGTGATAAGACAAGGGGTAATGGTTTTAAACTAAAAGAGGGCAGATTCAGACTAGATACAAGGAAGACAGTTTTTACAGATAGGGTGGTAAAACAATGGCACGGGTTGCCCAGAGAGGTGGTAAATGCCCCAACCCTGGGAAATATTCAAGGCCAGGTGGGACGGGAGCAACCTGATCGAGTGGAAGATGTCCCTGCTCACTGCAGGTGGGTTGGACTGGGTGACCTTTAAAGGTCGCTTCCAACCCAAACTATTCTATGATTCTATGATCCTTGGACATGTGCTGGGCTGGCTCCTGGCAAGACACAAGCCTGCTGTATCTCCTGCTAACCCCAGAAAGCTGATTCGGTGTTGGTTTGAGCTCAGCCCTGCCCTGCTCCCTTGGGGACGGCTGGGGGACAAAACCCACCACTGCCATGGGGTTAAGTCAGAGAGTCCCAAAGGGTGTCTGCCCAGCATAGCCCCCTCCCGCAGCCCAGCCCCAGGAGAGCCCATCTGCACCTTCATGGACTTGTAGAGCTTGTCAGCGAAGAAGGCCGGCTTGTTCTTCACACTCCGGACTGCAACACAGAGGGGAGAGAAAGTGGGCTCCTGGCTTGCAGCACCAAGGGGACAGATCACAGCCAGGAGCTCTGCCACCCATTGGGTCAACTGCAACCCCCTCCTTGGCACAGGGGTGCAGGCTTGGCCCCACAGGATGCCCTATAAATACCCCAGCCCCATGCCACTCTGTGAGTGTCCATGGCCCAAATGCAGCAGGAATCTGCCACCCCCTTTGCCTTGGCAGGGCCAGGTGAAGGGGCCGCCTGCCCTCCGGGGAGCCCTGCTCTGAGGAAGCACCCGCCAGGCACTGACCGATGGCCAGGAAGGCATCCCTCACGTCTCCCGACATCCGCTTCCTGATGGCATGCTCCACGTCGTGGTTGGTCATTTTGATGAACTCCTGAAACACTGGGGATGGGGAGAGGAAAGGGTCACTGCTGAGCTGCTCCGTCCCAGCCCCGGGCACCCAGGAGACCCAGAGCTTCAACCATGGAGACTTCTGGACCAGATGGGACCAGAGCAGGCTTTGGTGACCTCAGCCAGCCACCCCAAATGCCATCTCCTCCCACCACTGGGGAGATGGGGCCACCCCAACCTCCTGCTGCCCAGGAGTCCCATCCAGCCCAAATCCAAGCACTTGTGTTGCGGCTGAGGGTCCAGCAGTGACTGAGAAACGTGGTCCTACCTCTGCGGAGGTGGGGGTAGCTGCGGGTGCAGAGGATGCTGAGGAAGCGGGTCTCCAGGGAGTCACTGGAGTCATTGCTGGAGACGTCAGCAAGTTTCTGGGAGAGCAACCGAAAGTAAAGAGGGAGGCAGGGGGACAGGCAACAGTGGAGAGAAGCAAAGATGTCAGGCAGCTCTTCCTGGGACAGCCAGTCCCAAACACCCTCTTGCAAAGAGAGTGGCCTCTCGTGAGCAGGAAAATAGCTTTTTTTGGGCCAAAAAAAGCATTTCATATCCATGGATGTGAGGATGCACAGCTGCACGCTCACACATTACCTCTAAGAAAGGATGTTTTCCGGTTTTTGTGAAAAAGGGTTTGCAATGCTCACGGTCAAGATATTGGTTAAGATATTGGTTAAGATATTTTTTTTGTCCTTTGAGGAGGATGTTTTGGGAGTGACCAATGCTGAACAGGAAATTCAGAGCTGCCAGACACAGGAGCTGGCTTCCAGCCTGGGCTGCAGCAGTGCTGCCCACGGGCGAAACGGCTACCACCCCAGCGGGGAGGCTGTATGCATCATGCCTGCTAGGCTGTTGCAGCAGAAAGTTGCCTCTTCCCCAATTCCCACTTTTGGTGAGTCAGGGAAGCCAGTCCTGAGTCCCACACTGCCAGGAATATGGGTCCTGCATGTAGGTAGCGGGCAGGATTAGTCCCCAGCCCTCCCAAGGGCGGGAAGGTGGCTTTCCCTCTCCCCTTCCCTGCCCAGCACTGCAGGGAAATGCCCTCATGCAGATCCCGTCTCTCCCCTTGCCACCCATCCTGATTCAAGGACCCTGGAGCCCCAAGCAAGCAAGCACAGCTCATGTGGTCAGCAGAGCCCGGCATGTGGGGCTGCTATTCCTAGCCCCGTGCCCGAGAACCGCAGCATCCCCTCAAAAATGCAGAAGGCTGAGGAGTGAAAGGGCAGGCACTCACCAGGGTCTCAGCAACAACCTGGTGGAGAGAAAGAGAGAGACAGGAAGACAACAGGGTCAGAAAGTACTGCTCAATCTTTTTCCTTCCCTGGCAAAGCAAGGGAAGTCTAGCAAAAACCCCTAAAATGACCTGTCCCCAGCTGCCCTGCTTCCCTGTGAGCGGGCCTGATCTTTGGACTTGTGTCCTCTTCCAGTCTAGCCTCTACACCACTACCTAGGGTGTGGGGGTGGTCTTTGGCCAAGCAAAGTGAGCCCCCCCACCCCTGGGGCTTGGGTACCAGCCCGTTGCTCCCCGGGGAGCATCCTTGCCTGGCCCCAGGCTGGCTCTCACCAGCCTGCCCGCCGCTGCCAGGCGCAGGCAGCAGGAGGAGGGGAAGGATGGCTGTGCTGACAAAATACAGCGCGGGGCCAGGCCAGCTGCCAGCCAGGCTGGCTCGTCCCTGTGTTTGTCATCCCTGGCTCTCTCTTTCTCTGCAGCAGGTCAAGGCGAGCGGCAGCGCATGCGGCGGGGTGCGGGCAGCGCTGCATCCGCTCCCTCTGCTGGCAACGGCCCTGCTGGGGAGCTGCGCATCTGCCTGCTGCCGGCATGCGTTGGAGCAAGCGGTGCTGGGGCAGGACAGCCAAGCGAGAGCTCGGGTTTGGCCCTGCACCAGGCTTCCCAGCCCCTTTCAGAAGAGACTTGTCCCAAAGGAGCAGGAGGCCAAGGTGCACAGCCCGAGGGTCACAGGTCTCCTGGCGCCGGGAGCTGAGCCAGGCAGTGGGGCCCCAGCACCCCGCTGGCTGCCCCTGGCTCACCACAGCCCAGTAAAGATGAGGCAATGGTTTGTGGGCTGGGGCTGGCATTCTAGCATGCTGGCAGGGTGAAAAGCAGCTTAGGCTTCAGGGCTGCCCCATGCACAACACAAAGAGGTGGGTGGCTCCTGCAGACCAGCCCAAAGCTGCCTTCAAAGCTCAGGTGCCAGATTTCAGCATCAGTGTGTGTTACCGGAACCCGAAGTGGCAGCTCTGCACAAGAAATGCTGCAGCCCCTGGCTGGGAGCTCCCCGGGGCTCGGCCTCGAGGCTGTTCTCATGGTTTACATCTTCCCTGTGCATGGAGCAGCAGAGCCCAGGGCATCAGAAATCAGGCCTGGGAGCTCTACCTCCAAGGCTGTCGCTTCACCTGGCATCTCCCCTGCAGCTTACAGAGACCCTGCCCCAGCAGCATTTGCTTCCCTCAGGGTACCATTTCCAGACCAGGAGATGCAACATCCTTGGGGTTTTTTTTTGTTTTATGCAGAGCCTGTAACAGCACTTTCAGCATGGTTCTTACCTTGGCATCTTCATGTGCCTGCGTGAGGTTCTCTGGTCCTTCGTCACGGTTGCCCTGTGGTTCAATATAAAAATCATGGAGCTGGGGAGAGGACATCTCCCGGGAGAGCCCCAAGCGTGGGGGTGGCAGACAGGGTCCAGCAGCGCTGCCCAGCCAGGTGGTGATGCTCTGTCTTCTCCGTAGCCACCGTCCTCACAGACCCCCACCGCTGCCTGTGGCAGGGAGGGGACAATCCCCAGCAAGAGGGATGCCCTTACCAGAGCCAGGGAGACGAGAATCCTCTTGAAGTGCCCAGATGTGTCAGAGCTCAGGTCATCTTCCAGGCGCTTGTGGTAGGCTGTGGAGAACAGGGACGGCTGAGTCCTGGACCCTGCCTGCAGCTCTGCTTCCCACCCACCAGTGCCTGTTGTGCCTGTGATCCCCATGGAGCCTGTTGATGGTGGTGGCCATCCTCCAGCCCTTGCATGGCTGAAATAGGTGCCTTCATCTGCTATTTTCAGGCCTGGGGAGGAGGGGATCACCCCAGCAGCTCTTAATGCCCTGGGCAGGGGCACAGCCTCTTGCTCCAGGTGCTCCTGAGGGAAAGGGATCATTGTGAAAGAGCTCCCTGGAGGGGACATCGGTGACAGAGCTGGGGCATGTCACCATGACACTGAGAGAGGCCAGGACCAGTGCTCTGCTGGGGCTGACCAGCCACAGAGCCATCCATTTAAAACCAGGGGCTTTCTGGGGGAGAAGAGGCTGGGGACGTGACCTGGAGCTTGCAGCTCTTGTTCCCTATGGAGAAGGTGACATGGATAGAAGGCAAAGAGAAGCACAGGGCCTGGGGATGTGAGAAATCACAGGATGGATTTGAGGACTCCTACCAGCCTCATCCCAGGTTTCCACTTCTCTTTAATAAGGTGTTGGACCTGAGGAAGAGCTGCTCTTGCCTGGAGGGACTAATAGACCTTCACAGCACCAAGCCATGGACCCAACCCAGAGGCAAAAATTGCACCCTGGGCTCTGGAAAGGGCCTCCTACAGCGTTAAACATGGTCCATGCCCAGGACCTGTGTGCTCCCCCCATCCCACCTATGCCGTACCTTCCTGATACGCCTTGTTGATAGCTGCAATCTCCTGGTTGTTCCGTGTGGCCATGATTTCGATGAGGACGCCCTCGTCTGTGCCAGCCCCCTGGAAGAGAGTGGCACGGTGGGGTGCTGTGGGTGTCAGCCCTAGATGGGGACATGGCAGCATTGCCCCCCGCAGGGAGGGGCTGCTCTAACCCTAGGGCTGCCACATGCCAAAAGTCCACATCCACAAATGGCCCCAAGGGTTGGTAGGAACCATCATGGAAGCATCCCAGTGAGCTGCCAGCAGCATCCCAACTGGTGTGACTGGTGGATAGCGCTGCATGCCACTGGTTTGTCCCTACCCTGGCTCTCCTGTGGCTGCCTGCGCCTGGCAGGGCACAGCTCCTGCTGCAACGTGGGGATGCTACGTGAAGCAGTGGAAGCCTCCCTGGGAGGCTTCGTGTAGGAGCTGGCTAGAGCGTGCTGGGCTGCAAAGAGGCCAAACTGGGCTCCCGACAGGTCTTGAGTGCAAACCAGGTCTTTGTCCTGGTGCTTTCTGCTCTGCTTTCCTTCCGTATAGGAGATGAGAGTCTGGGGGTGTCTGAAGCTGGGGTGCACTCACAGCCCTGGGCCACCAGCAGCGTGGGTACAACCACAGTGAAAAACGTCTCGTACTCGTGTGCTGAAGCTGATACCACCAGCGTGGCAGTTACCTCCACGGCCTTCCTCAGCTGCTTGGCATCGTACTGCGCCGGTGTCAGCATGAGCCCGAGGATCAGCTTGGCCAAGCTGCCTGACAGCTCAGATTTCAGGTCTGCCATCAGGTCCTGCAAAGCATTTGAGGGTTCAGTCCCCGGCTCCTTCCACAGGGACAGACCAGCTGAGGCAACGCCGGGGAGAAAACAGGGGAGGAGAGTGTGGAGGTGGGAGACATCAAGGGAAGACCCTTGGGGGGGGCGGTTTAAAGTCACTTTTTGGGGTGTGGCTCTGGGGAGATCCTGGCTCTGGAGTCCCCTGTGCGGGAGCAAGGATGGGGCAAGAGAAGGGGAAGGGACACCCTCCCTCGGGCTGGTGGTGCACCCAGAGCAGGAGGCTGCTTTGACAACTCGGTCTTCCTCAGGGAAGTCATGCTGGGGAAAATTGGGGTGGCCTGGCTGCCCACCACTGTCTGGGCAGGATTTCTTTCAGTGAGGGGCAGATCTCTGAGTGGGTGGGGGCAGGATGTGGGCAGAAGGAAGGAGCAGGGTGGGAGGGCAGGCTGGCCGTACCCTGCCGTAGTGAGCCTTGTAAGCCTTTAGGATCTGCTGCCTCTGGGCGTTGCTCCTCTGCGTCACCACCTCAATGATGGCCCCTTCGTCCGTGCCTGCAATGACAGCGGCAATGCTGAGGAGAGCCGAGGGGGCCAACAGAGCCACACTGCGTCACCCCTGACCGCAGGCACATCGCTGTCCCCCACCATAAATGGGAAATGGGGAAGAAGGAGCTCCCACAGCTCCAAAACCAGCTCTTTTCCCTCTCCCTGGGGCTTTCACACTGCCCTGTGTGGGCCAGGGTGGGTTTTCTGCCCCAGAAGCTGTTGAGGAGCAGCAGGATGGGTCTGGGTGCACGGTCCCCGCTTACCCAGGCCCTTCATCGCCTTCCTCAGCACCTGCGCGTCCCCATCGTCATTGAAGCCTCCTGCGGGCTGCACGGTTCCTCGCAGCTGTGGATGCACAGAGGGGTTTGGGTTTGTCCCTGAGCTGAGTGGGATGGAGGGAGGGATGGAGAAAAGAGAGGGAAGGTGCCACCCGGCAAGCTGAGGCCAAAGCAGGTTGTGTGTTAGTGCAAGCACCTGGGGCTCAGTGAGGACGTCCCCGCCACTGTCACCCCTTCCATCGAGGGGCAAACCATAGCCAGGCCAGCAGAGAGCGGGGAGAAGATAGCAACAGACAGTCCCTGGAGTCTCGGTGTCCTGCTCAGTGTTATACCCGCCTTCCCTAGCGCTGGGACACCTCGGCCAGGGCTGGCCGCATCAGCTGAGAGCCAGAAGAGGAGATGCTGAAAGGGTGCCCGCTCCTGCCCTGTAACGCTGCCCTCCTGCGTCGTACAGCTCCCAGCACATCTCTGTCCTCCCCATGCACTTAGGGCTCAGGGTGCCTTTTCTGCACATCCCAAAGCACCTCTTTGTGGGTGCCTCCGCCTGCATGCAGGGTGCCAGCTCCCCATGGCATGGCCGTGCCCCGGGGAGCGGGAGGTCTCCGGTGGGCAGCGGAGCCAGGGCTGCAGGTGATGCAGACATGCAGGGCCTGCCGTCCCGAGGGAGGGAGGCCTCAGAGAGAGGAGGGGGTTAGTGGGAGCCTGTGGGGGGGCGGCCAGCCCTGCCAGGGTTATGTCCCACCAACCTCATGCCCCAAAACCAGAGAAAGGCATCGAGAGAAGCTGCGGAGCAAGAGGCAGAGCAGAGGCACAGGGCTGGCCGTGCCCCACGGCAGAGAGGAGCAGTCGGGGGTCCTAAGCTGGCAGCGAGCAGAGAGGGGGTACGGGGGGGGCGGGAGATGCTGACCTCTACTTTGGCCACTGCGCTAAGCTCCCACATCCGATAGGCCACCTGCGCCGCCTCGGGGAAGAACTCACCTGCGGCACTGCAATGGGAGGGCAAGGACAGGGGACAGTGAGCCATGGGGGCCCGCACCCTGCCAGCGGCCGCCCCCCACCCCATCCTGCCCCTCCACGAGGGGCATTTTGTACCCGCCGGGTGCGGGGCATGGGAACAGGCGGGCAGGAGATGGGTGGGAATAGGGCAAGTGGGTGGTAAATCCCAACTGTTCCCACTGGAGGACGTCCTTCCAGGTGTTTGCTTCTGCCCTGCGGGGCTGCCACGTGCCAAGAAGGGGCCATGGCATCATGGCTGCAACATGCCAAGAAGGGGCCATGGCATCGTGGCTGGCCATGCAAAGGGGCCGCAGGGCCCCCTGTACCAAACCACTGTCACTGAGGGTGCTGCCGGCCCAGGTGCTCCACCAGGCTCTGACCTGGAGGTTTGTACCAGTACCAAGGGAACAAAGAGGGACAAACAGGGGGTGACAGGCATTCTTACTCATCGTCCCCTCCACACAGCTTCAGCAGGGCCTTCTTGTATTCCCCGGAGGTGTCCTCCTGGAAAGACAGACAGAGTTGAAGAACCATGCGGCCGGGAGGGTCAAGGTAGTGCCATGGGACGGGCGCAGAGAGAGGGGTGTCCCTGAGCCTTGTCCTCCGAGATGGACACCCGGCACAGGGTGGCTGGGGAGGGGGTCAGCCCTCCCACGGGCGCTGGCATCACGAGCCAGGCAGCATTAGTGGCTGCTTGGAGCGTGACCAGGGACTCCCAGCACCTACCTTGATCATGTTGTAGAGAGATTTCTCATACTTGGTCCTGAACACCTCCCGGATGTCCAGCATGTCGATCTCGCTGCGAGACACCATGATGCGGATCAGCGTGTTGTCTCTCGTGCCCAGCCCCTGCAACGAAGGAGCCCCCGCATCAAGCCTGGGATGGCCAAGCAGCCCCACTCAGCCCATCGCATTTGGGACCCTTTATCAGATTTCTACCCAGCCCTGGATCTGAAAGAATAACTCCTTTGGAGAGAAGAGCAGAGACCCCAGGTCACATAGGTCCTGTCTTCATGGACCTGCGTCACCCTGCCCTCCACAGCACCCCGCAGCAAGGGGACCCCTCCTCTGGCCGGCTCCCCGCAACACTGCAGGGGACCCCCTGGAGAAGGGGTGATCCACTCACCTTCATGGCCTTGTAGAGCCTTTCAGCAAAATACTCTGCGGTGCTTCTGATGCACTTAACTGCAGGGAAATAGAGGTGTGGTGAGGGACACCAGCACCCAGCTTTGCCAGCACCCCAGTCTCTGAGAACCCACACCCCTTGGGCACCACATTCAGCATCCCCACCTGCCCTGAAGGAGCCTCCTGGAGCTCCTAAAACCAGGCACAGCCATGACCCCAACCCCGCTGGCTCTTGGGCTGAGCCCTCCCACCCCAGCAAGGCCAGTGGCGTGTTTTCACAGCACCCCTCACGCAGGGGCTGACTTACCCACGGCCAGCATCAGCTTCTCAAAGTCACCAGAGAGCTCTCCCCGGATGCTCCTCTCGATCGGCTTCCCGGAAATCTTCAGGTACTCATCAAAGACTGCAGGACGAGAGTGAGATGATGGCCGGAGAAGCTGCCAAGATACCTTCAAGCCCAACCCCGAGCTCGCAGGAGATGCTCACCCAGGCAGAGGTGCTGCTTGCTTCGCCGGCCAAGGATGTAGATGAACTGGGCCTCGTCCGTGCCCCATTTCAGCTCACCAGCTTCCAGCAGGTCCTTGTGGGATGGGGAAGGCGAAAGAGCCCGAGTCAGGGCTGCTCACATGGGGCTCTGCCTGAGCATGGGCACCCTTGGCACCCACCCGCCTTTCACAGGACTAAGTCCATATGGTTCCAGTGCCACCAGCCCTGTCCCTGCCCAGATGCCACCCGTCCCAGTGACCTGCCAAGCCTCACCTTGGCATCCTGCTCCACCAGGCCCTCGCTTACCACGTCATCCTCCTCCCTGGTGCCCTGTGGGACAGAGACGGGCTCAGTCCTGCTGTGCACAGGCACCCACCACCTACAGACACTGGACAGAAGGACATACCTGAAGCAGAACAACAAGCATCTTCTTGAAGTGGCCTGACGTGTCTCCAACAATGTCAGCCTCCAGATCTCTCTCATAGGCTGGTAGAAGAGGGAGAGGTCAGGGCCTGGAGAGATGGATCCCCTCACCTCTGCCCCTTGTCCTGGCCGAGGGGACACAGGGCCACCCCTGCCCTTCCCCAGCCCTCACCATCTTTGTAGGCGGCCACCAGGTCATGGATCTCCTGGTTGGTGCGGGAGGCGAGGATCTCAATGAGGCACTTCTCATCCGTGCCGATGCCCTGCAGGCAGAGACGCAGCCCCGTGAGCAGCGGGGCCAGCCGGGGTGTCCTTGAAGGGGCCCCGGGGGGGCTGTGCACCCCTTACCGCGATGGCATCTTTGATCTCCTTGGCATCGCTGTAAGCTGGGGGGCGCATCAGGCTCACGATCAGCCGCTCAAACTTCCCTGTCAGCTCATACTTGAGGTCTGCAATGAGATCCTGGCGGAGGGGGAGAAGGGGGCTGGGGGACCCTGTGCTCCATATCATCTCTGAGTGCGTCCAGGGAGCGGTGGGTGCCTGCATGGGCTGGTTGGTGGCAGCCACGGCCACCTGCGTCCACAGTGGGGACGCGGACCAGGGATCATTTCTGCTGTTACCTTCCCGTAGAGGGACTTGTAGGCTTGGCAGATCTCCACTCGCTGCTTGTTGCTTCTGGACGTGATGAGGTCGAGGATGGCCTCCTTGTCGCTACCTGCAGGGAGAGCCAAGAGTCACATTTAGCCCCACGGCTGAGTCTAACCCCCCACAGCTGGGCTTATCGTAGCCATCCTGCTGTGCCCAAAGCTGCTTCCGACTCAGGGCTGGGAGGAGAAGCAGAGCTGAGCTGGCTCCAGGGAGAACAGGGAAGCCAGGAGATGTCCTGGCATGTGGCTAAAGCAGACAGGCAGCTGAAAGGGGAGGTGATGCAGGATGCCCAGCCATGCAAGGGTCAACCGAAGGAATAGGGGATGTCAGGGTGGCCCCAAGGTGACAGTCCAGAGGATCATCCATACCAAATCCCTTCATGGCATTGTACAAGGCCTCCGCGTCCTGGCTGGCATCAAAGCCTGGGAAATCCTTCACCGACCCCCTGTAGACCTAGGGGAAAGGAGGTGAGAAGGAGAAAGGGGAAGGAGAAGTTGAAGCTGAGCAGGATTGGATCAAGACCCACTCGCACTCGGGCTGCCCAAAGGCAAAGCTCAGCCTCAAACATAAACACTTGTTCTTTTTCTCAGTTGTTTCCTTTCCTGTTTGCTCTCCCTGCTCTGCAAATTGCTTGCGTGCTGGGTCACTGGAGTACATGGCTTTCCCCCCGTCTCTCACTGGCGTCGTTCTCTGTTTGCTGCTTGTGCCCCGTGTTTAAGCTGGACACAACCCTCCCCACTGCGCCAGCAAGAGCTGGTGGTTTGAAGAGAGGTTTCTTGAGCACATTTGTGTTCCCGGCTCCATCTGGGGTGGGTCAGCAGGAAAAGGGGAGACCCGATGGGAGGGTTGGACAGCCTGAACATAGGGGAAGGCATGGAAGGACCAGGGCAGTCCCCCTGCAACGCAGCTGGGCTGAAGGGAGTTACAGGGGGTGGATTGGGAGCGAGGAAGGAAGTAATTTTCCTACCGCCTGTTGCGAGCAGGGAAACCCTCTGGATGCTGAGGATGCCCAAGCTCTGCGTGTCCTCCAAGTGGAGACACATTTGCAGGCACAAAATCATCCCGGGCTGCTAAGCAGAAAGCACTGAGAAGGGCCAGAGCTGCCAGCAGCTTGTCCTGCCCCAGCGTGTGCTCCACAGGGCCCAGGCTGGTCCAAGGGGTCGGAGCAGAGATCTTGGATAGAGGGAAAGACCTTCCCTCCTCTGCACCTCCAGGCTGCACAACGGGAAGCCCAGGAGCGACACCCCCAAACAGAGATCTCAGAAAAAAGCAGGGACTGGGCTTTGCCTCCCCAGGTCAGCTTTGCCCAGGGGAATTCACCCCAGGGGAGCCTGGGGCTGGACTCTGAATGAGATCGATACAAACCCTGGGTGGAAGCAGGTGTGAAACCAGCCCAGCCCCACATACGGAACTGGGACACATCCCCACCGAGCCAGCTGAGCACCAGTACTGTTTCCTTAGTGGTCTCGCTGGGAGCCAGGCTGAGCCAGGGCTCTCAGCTGCGTCAGCACCCTGGGGAACTCCGAGCACCCTCCCTTGGCTCTGTGTGTACCATGTGCCAACGGGGTGCATACACCTCCCAGGGCTTACTGGCTCAGGACCTGCTGCAGGGCTTAAAATCCCCAAGATCTTGCCACCAGCACAGGGGGGGGCAGGCAGTACCAGTGCCAGCATCCTGGACCCAGCAAGTGCCACCAGGAACAACCCGGGGGTGCACATGGGGCAGCCCCATCCCCATCACTCCCCTGGACCCCATCCCAATGCCGAGGCACAGCAGCTCTGCTGTGCAGCTCACACAGCTGGGCTCTGTACACCCATTTTCCAGAGAGAAACCAGTCCAGGCTGGGCACATCCCACAGGCCCTCTCGGGAGGAGCTGTTGGCACTGGTGACCCACATGGTGGGGACCGGGTCAGGCAAGAGGAGACGCTGCCCTTCGAGGGAGCCCGGCAGCGCAGGGACAGATCGTATTGCAGGTGATTCATCCAGAGAGCTGGATTTAGCCCCGCTTCCTGGCAGCTCCCGGACCCTCCTGGCTTGGTGCAAGCTGCTGCCCACACACATGCCTTGCGGAGACATAAATAAGGAGTTGCAGGGCAAAGGAGGTGCCGGGAGGCAGCAGGAGGGAATGAAGGTGGCTGGAAGGTGCTGAGGTCGCACGATGGGGATGGGGAGAGAAGATGTTGGCCCTGGTTAAATGGGGAGGAGAGCAGGGCTGCGCTCCTGCCTGCTGAGCCATGGAAGCACGAGCTGCCTGCCTTGCCGCAGTGCCGCCATGGCCGGCGTCAAGGGAAACTGAGGCAGGAGCTCAGTGCTGGGCATTGCCCCACGCACCCTGCACTCTTGTGAGAACGAAGCCCCAGGGAGGTGCAGAAATGTCACTTGGGAGGGGAACAGCATCCTGCCCGCTGCACCCTCCTTGCACCCCATCCCCCTTTCCATCTCCTGCTTCAGCTGCCAGGGCCCCCCTGCCTTCCCCC
Source organism: Gorsachius magnificus (assembly GCA_034008185.1). Taxonomy (NCBI): domain Eukaryota; kingdom Metazoa; phylum Chordata; class Aves; order Pelecaniformes; family Ardeidae; genus Gorsachius; species Gorsachius magnificus. Next base: position 14,474,826 of record CM067093.1, on the reverse strand, counting down.
CTCTGAGTCATCCCGGCCTGCCTGGGACCTCCCAGCTAAAAATAAACCGGGCTGGGGCCGGGAGGGTGGAAGCAAAATTCCCAGCATGGCTTTGCTCTCTCCCACCACATGGCTGCTCCAGGGTCCTGGACCACTGCAGGGGTGATGCTCACCGGCATTGGGCCTCAGTTTCCCCACCCAGAAGCAACCATCCCCTTGGCCGGGCAGGAAGCTGTGGGTGATTGGGCTTGAGGCAATGCTCACTTGATTTCTCAAGGGAATGGAAAGCAGAGCCTGGCCCCAAGCAGTGGAAAAGGGAGACTCTGGACTTGGACTCCTCCCCTGGCTAGCACAGTGCAGGCAGGCTGTTCCCCCAGGCAGGCTGTACCCCTCCAGCCACAGCTGCCCACCCAGGCAGGGTTTTCCACCCACGCTGAGCTGTTTTCCTGGCCGCGAGGGAGCATCTGCTCACCCAGCTGCCACGCTGCACCAGCCCTGGCTCCGAGTGGGGAGAAATCCATGCTGGTGGGGAGAGGCTGACCTGGGGCTGAACGCCTAGCAGTGGGCTCAGGCACAGGCAGGATTTCTCACCAGCAAAAGCCCAAATTCCCAGTGCAACAGCTCTTCTCCTTCCCACAGCCCCGCTTCTCTTCCCCATCCCACTGTGGTCCCAAAAGGATTTTTGCTCCTTGCTGTCCCTGCTCTCCCAGCTCCCCGCCCCAGCACTTCCCCCCATCAGCATCATATCCAGACAGCGCTGGCTGGAGAGGCAGGAATGTAAACAGGCTCTGGGCAGCGTCGCATGCCCCGTGCGCAACACCACCATCTTTGCTGCACAATGGAGACACTGCCCCGGCTCTGGGGTCTGCCCCGCGGCACCCTCTGTACCCATCCCCACCACCCGTGGGTCACCCTTACCTTTCCTTTGGGTGCCATGGCTTCCCGAGCTGGAAGTCACCGGAGTGAGGGCAAGGAGGAGCTGCGGGAGGGAGCAGAAAAGCCGCCATGAGCCGAAGCCCCCTCTCTGCGGGCTGCGTGAGTCAGGGGAGGCTTCACTCCCTGCCTCGGGCGCTGCTGCGGGTACCCGTGGGAGGGCGATGGCTGGGTGCTGCTCAGGGAGAGGGGCTTCACCAGCCACCCTGCGGTCACCAGAACTGAGGTCCTTTGGCACCACAAGTTGGCGACCCCATGGGAGGGGGGCAGTGGAGATGGGCCCCCGCGCAGCTTCCTGCCAGCGCTGAGAGCAACCGTGAGGGGAAGAAAGTGCTGAATACATGGAAATGGGCCGAGCATCCTCCGTGGGGCTGACCCTCCTTGCTGCACCCCACAATGCTCCCCCTGCAGCCCCCCAAGCCCTGGCACCATCCCAGCTTCAGCAGCTGCTGGGGACGCCCCGTTGCTGCGTGGTGCCAGGGGCTGGGCAGCCCCCCCCAAAGTCCCACCGGCTTTATCTGAGTTTCCGTGCACTGAATCAAGGCCGCCATCAGTCCCACGCACCCAGCAGAGCTCAGGAAACGCAGTGGGGTTTCCAGGGTAACTCGCAGGTTGTTTTCTAACACTAAAACCATTTATAGCTGCAACCCGCTGCGGCCTGGGCTCTCCTCATCGCCTCCTGAGACAGTCCCCAGACAGAGCCTTTTGCTCGGAGAAAGCTGACGGAAGGAGAAAAACAGCTGGAAAATGGAACACGGCCATGAATGAACCGCTGAACGTCAGCTGAGCTCCAGCCATGAGGCATGGCTGCCTCCCCACCAGTGCTCGCCCTCCCTCCGAGACACGTTGCAGGAAAGCTCCAGGCGCAGTGGGGCTTCCCTGGGGGGATTTCTGCCCCCCAGCCAACCTCGATTCCATGCCACCAAGCAAGTAGAGGAAGTCTGATGAACTTCCCTGGCTTGGCCCTGCTTCCCTGCAAGAGCACCCGTGGAGGGGGAGACCCAGCCCCGCAGGCGCCGGCGCAGCTGGGTCACCCCGCTCGGGTGCAGGAAGCCTCCTGGTACCTGCGGGCGTCCTTGCTAAGGGAAGGAAGTTTTGCAGAAACCCAGAGCTGCCATCACCTCCCCCCCACATTTCAGCTGGGGAGGCTGCAGGACTCAGCCGCCCTTCCCCGTGGCTCCTGACTGGGGGAGAGCCCCCACGTGCCCCATGCAGAGTGGGGCTACACTGCGGCCGGGTGCTGGGTGGGCACCAGGGGATCCCAGCCCCCAGCCCGTGCAGGCTTTTAATGCCACTCAGGAGCCTGTATGTGAAGCTGCGTACCCTCCAGGGCACAGAGAAAGCCCTGCGTGGCACAGCCCCCCTGCCTCGCTCCATGCCTGCGGTGGCCAGGCTGAGACCACTCAACTCATCTGAGCCACGGCGGAAAATGCCCCGGCCACACCCAGTCCCCAGACTGTCCCTGCAGTGCCCTGTCTCTGTCCCCCACCGCTGCTGACACCTCTGCAGAGGCTGGGGGAGCCGCCCCAGCTCCTGCCTTGCTATGTGGGGATGATGCCCAGACAAACACACCACATCCATGGGGCAGGCGGCAAAACCTGGAGGCTGCAGAGCCCAGGCATGGGGATGTACCTGCCCCCCCCCCCCCAAAACAATGGAGAGGTTCAGGCTGTGGGGGTCTCTGGACAGAAAGTGCCATGAGAAACCTAAGTGATGTGCGCAACCCTTTGCAGAATGACCCACCCTTGCCAAAAAGCCTCTTGCCCCCCCCCCCCCAGCAGCGTGCACCCCACGTGCCCTCCACGGTCCCACCACAGCTTTGGGCTCAGGGGTTTCACCCCAGGAGCCTGGCAGCCCCTTTTGCAGCCCGCTGCCTGGCAGGGGTCCCCAGCATGGCCGCACATGGCAAAGGCCACGGCACACCCAGCACCCCATCGTCCTGCCCACAGGAGAGAAAGGGAGCTTCGTTGTGTTAAAAAAGAAGCATCCGTCCTCCCTGAACGGCAAGGGATGCCCCCAAAGTCCCCTGCCCCACCCCAGCACCAAAAAGTCCCCTGGCCCTCCTAGAGCTCCATGCCTCTGGGGTGGAGCATGGCACGTTTGCCCCTGCAAAACTCTGGGGGTACCAAACCAGGGGATCCCCCCCACCGAGCCCAGCTGGACCCCTGCATGGAGGGATGGGCGTTTCCGTAGCCGCCGCAGGGCAGGGGCCCGGACAAAGGCGCATCCCGGCGGGGACACACCCATGGGCCCCACAGCAGTGCCCGTGCCCACCTGAAAAAGCACCCCCTGGCCGTGCAGCCCTCCAGGCTTTTGTTAAAAAGGAAGGATTTTTCATAAAAAGAGAAAGAAAACAAGGATCCCCCCCCCGCCCGCAGCCAGCCCTTGGAGGGACCCTCCGCTCGCCCGGCCAGGGCTTTCCTCCCCTCGCATGCCACCACGGTGGCTTTGCACACCAGCACTGTCCCCTCGCCTGCCACCATGGTCCCCCCGCACGCCAGCGCACACTTACGAGTGGCACCGAGGTCTGGCCGGGTGTGCTCGCGGAGCAGCCGGCGGGCTCGGTGCGCACTTGTGGCCGTCCTTGGCCTGCAGCTGTTTCCTATAGTGAGACGTCACCGCTCACGAGCCCTCCAGTCCCCGCCTGCCACGGCAGCGGGGCCAGGGCCGCGCTCCCACCCTCGCCACCATGCCAGACCTCAAGCCCCTTGGGTTTGGGTGCCCACTGTGCAGGGGGGGACCTGGTGCCACCTTGCAGAAGCACCCTGCCCTTGCCAGGGTGTGGGGAAGGGGTCACTTTGGCAGAAAAGCCCCAGCGGTGGGTGCAGGGGCTGCGTGCCAGCAGCGGTGACAGGCACAATGTAAGGCAATAACCACAATTGCACTTCGGCTGCGGAAATTTCATCCCCTTCCGTCCCCCATTCCCGCCCCCCCGCCCTGGTTTCCTGGTGAACACTGGGGTGCAGGGTACCCCGCTGCCTCCCCGGACGGTCCTGCTGCTGGCCACTGCCACTCGCACCAAATTGCCCCCTTCCCTGGTCGTGGCTGGGAAGTATCCATCCCTGACTCCCTCTGCAAAAGCCAAGGGGGGGGGGGGCCCCCGGCCAAGGGGGGAAGGGGGAGCTGGCACAGGGAGCTGGGCAGAGGCAGTCCCCTGTCCCCCTCAGCCTGCAGACACAGGGGTGAGAAGACCTTGCAGCACAGCCATGGATGCAGGCTGAGCCTCTCCCTCCGAGATGCTCCTGGCAGGCTGTGCCGCTGCCTGCAGAGCCCCAGGGCCGCTTCCTTCCCTGCCTTGCCGGGGTTAACCCCACTCCTTCCTTACCACCTCCCTTTGCCCCAGCCAGCACAGAAGCTGCAGAAGGACTGGAGGAGCTGGCAGGGGTCCCCAGGAGCCATGGGCAGTGGTGTCTGTGCTCTGGCTGATACCAGCAGGACCAGGTAAAATCAAGGCCCCCCTCAAGATGTTGAAGGCTGCTGGCTTGTAACCTTTCAGGCATCCAAATCCTGGTGGTACCCACTGGCTAGAGCATCTCTCTGGGGCTGCAAGGCAGCCAAGCTGCTCAGCCCTGCCTGTCCTGGGAGATGATGGTAGTCCTGGGCAACAGGGACCCCAGGCTGGCTCTGACAAGCCTGATGGTCAGCATGCAGCCACAGGGCTGTGCCCCCAGGGGAGTGGAGGCACCCTGGGAGGGGGAGACCCTCATGGGGGGCACTGGCTGCTCCTTTGTGCCCTGTTGTTCCCTCAGGGCAATGTTCCCCTGGGCTAGCGTTGGTGTCTGGAGGCCTTACCCACGTGAGACAGCGTGGGTAACAAGCACAGCTTTGTTTACTCTCTGCTGCAATGCAGGACAACAGCCCTGCTCCCCTCCCAGTGCCCTGGCTGGGTCACAGTATGCTGAGCCCCACTGCCCCAGCAGCTCACAGGGTGTACTGGGGATATGGGGCTGCCCCATACAGCCAGGACAGGGCAGCCTTATGGTTAGAGCACACATCTGTGCTTTAAGTGCTCTAAATCCCACCTTGCTTTGTTCCTGCATGGTTGATGTACCCCTCCTCTTCTTCTTACAAGCTGGAGAATGTGCTGATACACCACAGCTTAAGAGGTTTTTGTCCCCAAATACCGTAAGCAGACACAGCCTCAGCACTTTCCACACAATAAATTCAAAATTATTTTCTCCCTGCAAAATACTAGCTCCCAGCCTCTTCTCAGAGCCCAGACTTAGTCCCCTTCTCCCAGGGTGCTGAAGACCAGCCAGATCATACCACAGCTTTCCTATATCCTCCCCCTGCCAAGAACAGCCCTACAGAACAGCCATACTGGGGCCTGAGGGCACTTATATATGCCATATGGGTCCTGAGCAGCCTCACATGGGGCCCCCACCCACACAGCCCCTATTTAAGCCCAGCCCTGGACTCACCTCAGTCCTTAGTTGCATTTTGCTGCTCCCTCAGAAGGGAGGCACTGTGTTGGGGTCATTCCTGGTGCCCATTTCATCCTTTACAGAGGAGCATCTAGGTCTTGTTGCACCCTTGCAACCCCACCAGCCAGGACTGGGGCTGGAATGGGGTTGGTGTTGCTTGGGCTGAGAGCTGCAGCCCCAGCCCTGCTCCCAGGGCAAGGCTGGATGGGTTAGCGATGGATGGTGCTGCTGCCTGCCCTGCTGTGAGCTGCACTTGGGCTGAGTGGGTACTTTTCTTCAGCTAAGGCTGCTGTCTCTAAGCAATGGGGCTGTGAAAAGGTGTGGGCAGTAACTGGGTGCTTGGTGTCCAAATGCTGGGGAAGTGCAGGCAGCCTCAGGGTTTTGTTTCTGGGAGCTATAGCTGGGTGTGCTGCTGCAAACGTCCCATGGAGTTGGGTCTGTGCTCCTCTGTCTCGCTGCTGCTGTCAGTTCTTGGACCTGCTCACCTTCCACTGTGTTCCACAGGTACAGTCACAGCTGTAGGTGCATGCACCCCTGCTTCCTGACCTGGCCATCTTTGTGCTCCTCTCTGCCTGGATTTCCTCCAAAACCTGCTCCACAGATTGAGATGAGGGTCTTGGTGTGAGGGAGTGGGGACAGAGGGAAGGGGTTCCCCCTTCCACCTGCACAGGCAACTTTGAAATGTTAATTAAGCTCCCTCAATAATGCCTCTGAGCCTATTAGCATTGCAGGCTTGTGAGTGTGATTTGGAAGGCGTTGTGGGAAAAATATTTCTGCATAGATTTCCCATTGTGCAGCCCTGAGTAGTGGTCAGCGGGGGGAGGGCCAAGGCGCTCCCAAAAGGGATTTAAGGGGAGAGTGTAACTGGGGCTGCCTGGTGCTTGCCCTCCCTATCGGCTCGCAGCTGGAGCAGTTTGCCTAAAGGATGGCTGGAGTAAGTAGTTTGTTTGCAGAAGAAGGGAAAATCATCAGGGTGAGATGCTAAGGGTGGGACTGGTGGCATGCAGTGCGTGGGTGCTGCTGGGGGGGGTAGGTGGGAAGGCAGCCCCAGCGGGCCTGGCCTTGGGCAGCCCCTCTCCAGCCCCTATGAGACACAGGGTTGTCCTGGAGGTTGGGGCTCCCTGTGCCCCAAGGGCTTACAGCATCCCATCCTGCGGGTCAGGGTGCTGGGCATTGCCCCAGGGCAGTCCCCGTCCCTCCAGGCTTCATGCTGCAGGACCACATGGCCCTCTGATCCTTGGTGTTGTTGGGATGTGCTGGTGGGGAAGGTTTCCAGCTGGGTGCCTGGCTCTGTAAGTCGCTGGTTATGGGATGTGAAGTGTTGCAGGATGGGCTTTGCTGCGGGGTGACCTGGAGGTGCTGGCAGCACCATGCAGATGTGGAGGCATGCAGCCCCCTTGCTCCAGTCCTGGGAGCTGCTGGGGAGGGACCGGCAGGATGGGGGAAGGCACACAAATCCCAGGCATGTCATAACGAGCACCTCACTTGCCCCAAGCATAAATGTTGCACAATTTGGGGTTTCTGCTGTGCTGACATTGGTGACCTGAGCAAGCCACCGCATTAGTGCACAGGCTGATGGCCCAGGAGACCCAGTCTCTGAGCTGTGCTGTTGACCCACAGTTATGGGTGCTGTGGGTGCATCTTCAGCTGAGCCTATGGGTCCTTCCTGGTGCACCTCAAGGCCAATGGCTGCTCCAGGAGCAGAGCATCTCCCATCCCTCCTTCCCTGGCCCTGCTTCTGCATTTCAGATAGCGTCAGTGTCAGCTGGGACAGTGCTGGCTGTGCATCCACACTAGGGATGCTGCTGGAGCAAGAGAACTTGCTGAGCTGGCAGGGGGACAAGCAGGTGTCCTTGTCCCCTCTCACTGTAGCATGAATTGGGCAGAGCCCAGAAAACCCCAATTGTGCATTGCTCCACTTCTCACTGGGGATGAGAGAGCAATGCAGCCACTTTACACCACCTTGCTCCAAAATGGGCTGTTCTTCTGGCACCGACGGAAAACAGGCAGTATCCAAAGAGTCCGGAAAGCACTGTGTGGGTGGTGGGAGCTGCAAGGAAAATGTTCAGGCTGGGTTTGGGTCACATCCCCAGGGCAGTGCCCATAGGGCAGCAGCATCCTCATGCCTGCTGCTTTTCCTCTCCTGCAGATGCCGTGCTGGGGCTGCCTGCTCTCTGTTTCGAAGATGCTTTCCCGCAGAAAGCGAGTCCAGGCCGGCTCAGAGGGCTCCAGCCTTCGCCGCTGCCTCTCCACCATGGACCTCATTGCCTTGGGAGTGGGCAGCACGCTGGGGGCAGGCGTCTATGTCCTGGCAGGGGAAGTGGCTAAGACCAGCTCTGGCCCAAGCATCGTCCTTTCTTTCCTGATTGCAGCTGTGGTGTCTGCTCTGGCAGGGCTGTGCTATGCCGAATTAGGGGCCCGCGTGCCCCTGGCCGGGTCTGCCTACCTCTACAGCTATGTGACAGTGGGCGAGCTGTGGGCATTCATCGCTGGGTGGAATCTGCTGCTGTCCTATGTCATCGGTATAAGGCCCTTTTGATCCCTCCACCTTTGCTTTGCATTGGTGGCTTTGGTGGGTGTCATGCCCAGAACCATGGGGCCACCATCACTGCTCCAGACACTGCCTCTTCCCAGGTACTGCCAGTGTTGCCCGGGCCTGGAGTGCTACCTTTGACCAGCTCCTCGGCAAGAAGATGGGGAGGTTTTTGGGTGCTCATGCAGCCATGAGTTCTGTTGGGCTGGCAGAGCACCCGGATGCCTTTGCCGCTGGCCTGGTGGTCCTGCTGGCAGGTAGGATGCCTCCCCCTGTGCCACCTTCCATGTGGGATGAGGTCCTCACACCACCATGGGCTCTTCAGGATGGTACTGACCCTTCTGAGGCTTTGCCATTTCCCTGAGCAAAGAATGGGGAACATAAGGGAAATCTGCAGATCCTCCTGGCTCTACTACTCCACCCCCTTTTCCACCCTCCCCAGTAATGTCTACCCTGGGCCTGGTATCATCCAGGGGGCTTGGCCAGTTTTGCTCTTTTTGTCCCTAGGGCTTCTTTCCTTTGGGGTGAAGGAGTCCACCATGGTCAACAAAGCCTTCACAGCTCTCAACGTGCTTGTCCTGCTCTTCGTCACAGTGAGTGGCTTCATCAAAGGTGACTTGAGCAACTGGAAGCTCGGGGAGGATGACCTGCCATGGGTGGCTGCCCATGAGGCTGGGTATGAGGGGCACCACTCTGCTTGTGCTGCCTTCGGAGGGCCCTGGGGATGGCTGGGTCATCCCCCTAATGCTTTATTCCAGGAAATCCCGCTTTCTCTCATTTCTCCCTGCCCTGTTGGCAATGCATGAAACAGCCAAAGTCCTAATCCCTGCTGGGTTGATGCTGGAGGGAGTGAGCAGGTTGGATCAGGCTGTTCAGCCTGGCCCCATCCTGGGACCCCATTGCACTGACCCCTCTGCACTGCCTGGCTCTTCCTCCTCCTCACAGGAATCGGTCCGTGGCTGACAACATGACCAGTGCCTTTGGGGCAGGAGGCTTCATGCCCTACGGTTTCACTGGGACCTTGGCTGGAGCCTCTGCCTGTTTCTATGCCTTTGTTGGATTTGACGGCATCGCTACCATGGGCAAGTGAGGTGGGGAGGGATGCTGGCGGGACCCTCCCCCGCAGGCTGGGGGGCCGTGGCAGAGATTCTCCCAGCAGCCCTGGGAGAGCTGGTATAGGCTGGGCTGGGAATGGGCAAGTGCTGGCTCTGTGCCGCAGCCACCCTCTCCTGCCCTCCATGCTCAGAGGAGGAACTATGAGAGTCCATGTGGTATGACTGGGCTAATCCTGAAGAGGAGGCGCTCCCTATCCCCTAACCCTGCAGCCCAGGAGGTCTAGTGCTCCTTGCTAGGAGGCCTCTGTGTCCCCTCTCGTGGAGGGATATGGGATATGAAATGAGCATCTTTTTTTTACAGCTGAGCTTGTCCTTCTCAGGGGAAGAAGTGCGGGACCCGCAGAGATCCATCCCCATAGGCATCGTCCTCTCCCTCCTCATCTGCTTCCTCGCGTACTTTGGGGTGTCTGCTGCTCTCACCCTGATGATGCCCTACTACCTCCTGGATACCATGAGCCCACTCCCAGTGGCTTTTGAATACGTTGGCTGGAGCAGTGCAAAGCATGCTGTGGCTGTGGGGTCACTGTGTGCCCTGACGACCAGGTGAGGGGCGGCCCATGACGGCAGCTCTGTGGCTCAGAGCAAGGTTGCATTGGAGCTATAACACATGCAGGAGCTATCCCCAGCCCCCTTCCCTTGGCCCTGGTCAGCCAAAATCCTTCAGTCCTTTGTCACAAATTCTGTTGCTCCCAGCCTGGCCCATCCTTGTCAAGGAGAGCAACCAAACCCCTTGGCATGCCACTTATAGCTTGAAGTTGGAGGACATGGACAGGTGTTTGGCACCGTGACCACAGGAGCAAGCCGGGGTGTCTTGGTGTGCATAGGGTTCCTGGTGACCTGCGGACATTGCTTCCCTGATACTGTCCCTCATCTGATGGTGAGGGAGGTGATGGTCTTGTCAGTGTGTTCTTGAGAAGGTCATGGACCGTACAGATGAACGGGAGCTCCTTTGGCACCCAAGGAGGAGCAAAAGGCAGGATGGCACCTTCTGGATTCCTACCCTCTTCCCTATCTTATCCCCTCTCTGCAGCCTCCTGGGGTCCATGTTCCCCATGCCACGGATCCTCTATGCAATGGCTCGAGATGGGCTCCTCTTCAAACCTCTGGCCAAAGTTAGTCACCGTCAGTGCCCAGTGGTGGCAACACTGGTGTCTGGAGGAGTGGCAGGTGGGTGAGAGATTGGGTTACCCCTTAACCTTGAGTAGGGCTTGGTGGATGTCCTCTTTCAGCAGGACAACAGAGACCCCCTAGCTTGCCAGCAGCTGTTTGAGCAATATCTCTCCACCCAGAGAGAGGTCTCCTTGCTGTGGGTGAGGACCATTTGGCCTCAATGCTGTCCCAGACACCAGTTCAGTGCCTCCGAGCTGTCAGGCAGGAGGTGGCAGGATGCTTTGCACTAGTGACCGAAGTATCACCAGCTCATCGAGGTGCTTGGGTCCTGTTCCAGCAGGTGGCAGGGGGACCCAGGGTGGGGGGCACAGCTGAGATGGGCACAGCAGCAATGCTTTGAGCTCTGCCGGGAGGCTGAAAGGGCTTCTCATCCCTGCAGCTCTCCTGGCCCTCCTCTTTGACCTGAAAGCCCTGGTTGACATGATGTCCATCGGCACGCTGCTGGCCTACTCGCTGGTGGCTGGCTGTGTGCTGCTGCTCAGGTGAGACTGCTGGGGACAGGGCTCACCCAACGGCTGATGTTGGCCATGCCTGGGATGAGGCACCAATGCCTTGGTGTGCTGCAGATGCACACTCAGGCACCTTGACATCCAATATCTGCTCCCCAGGTATCGGCCTGGACCCAGAACTCGGGACACTCCTGCGGGGAAGGTCCCAGCTGTGCAGCGCTGGTGGGACCATCTTGTCTGGCCACCCCCGCATCCCACCCCACGTTCCTCTGCTGTTGTGGCAGGGGCTCTGATGGCCATAGGTATGCCCAGGAGCGATGAATGGGCTTCATGGGGAGCCAGCTGGAGGGGACCCATGGGGGACATTGCTGCTGTGGCATGGGCTGGCAGCTTCCTGCTTGCAGCAAACCACCCGGCAGCGGTTTCAGGCAGGGCCTGCCTGGCTCCCTCCTGCCCTATCCCGATTGCCACACGGCTGGCTCACCCAGCGGGGCCTCAGATAACCTCCCGCTCCCTCCGCTGCCCAGGCTGGCTGGAGGGAAAAGCTAAACCCACCATGACAAGCCACCCAGCCCCGACCCCTGGTTGTCCTTTGTCCCTCCTGCCATGGCAGCCTTGGGTGCTGCACCCTGGGAGAGGGACGGGTTCGTCCCAGGGAGGTGCCACCCTGATGCGCTGCTGTGGTCCCTCCACAGCCCCCCTGCTCTGCACCGTGAGCTGGGTGAGCACCGCTGGGCTGCCCTGCCTCTGGGCCGGGGGTGCCTGGTGCATTGCTGCTCTGGCTCTGCCTCTCCTGGGGATCCTGGCGGCAGCTCTGCTCATCTGGCGGCAGCCTTAGAGCTGGGAGAGAGCATCCTTCATGGTGAGCATACAGTCCGGCTCTTGGTGGTTGTCCCCAGAGAGAAGGTCCTGGGGGACGGAGAGGAGGCGAGTGCCGCAGCCCCATGGGGAAGGGGTTACGTTGCATTGGGGGGTGTTCCCTGTGCATCAGGTCAGGCAGACCTTTGCTGCATCCATGTTGAACAAAGCACTATTGGAGGCATCGGGCAGCTCACGGGATTTTCCATGGGGACTGAGGGCTGTCTGGTTCTTCCCCCCACGTCTCGCTGGCCAAAGGGGCACCTCCTGCAGCCCCCACTGAGCCCAGTGCCTGCTGCACGAATCAGAGCTGCTCTTCAGTAAAAAGAAACCCAGTCCTGGCACCCTGGATTCATTTTGCTAGCGGTTTACTGCCTCCTCCTTAAATTCTGCAGCGCCTCCTGCCCCAGTGCAGGACCTGTCAACCAAACCACTCTCCATGAGCATCCCTCTCCAGCACAGGCTGCAGGCCAGGCTGGGCTTCCTCTTGCCTGATGGCAACTAGCCAAAGCAGCCAAGAGCCTAAGTGGGCTGTGAAATCCCTGCCCGTGGGCTGGCTGGTGCCTCTGGGCGAAGGCATGACCCTGTTGCTTTGTGCTTTGTCCCTGTAGGTTCCTTGCCTGCCCTTCTTGCCTCTCCTCAGCATCACCATCAACAGCATGCTGATGGCCCAGCTCAGCGCAGCTGCCTGGCTGCGGTACCTGCTCTGGATGGCCATCGGTAAGCCCAGCCACCCTTGAGGTCCCGGAGGTAGTGGCAACGTCTTTGGGTGAAGCACAGGTGATTTGAGAGCCTGTGGCATTGACGCTGGCTGCAGGGCGGTGGTGGGTGGATGGAGGAGATACTGAACTTCAATGTCAAAGGGTGGTGGGAGCACCCTATCCTCTGATGTGCAGCCCAAAGGAGTGGGAACTTTGGGGCTGGGAGGGTAGAGGACCCCCACACACCCTATTCTGCCTGTTCCCAGGTTTCCTCATTTACTTTGGCTACGGGATCTGGCACAGCGCCGAGAGCTGCCGGCCCGAAGGGGCACGCCCCCAGCAGCCCCCAGGAAGCATGGCCAGGGAGGTGGCCCCAGAGCCCCGCGGGACTGCAGGGTGCCCATCTGCTCCAGGGCAATAAAAGGAGACAGGCTGGTGGTCCCTGAGTGCCTGGCTCCCTCCACCCAGAGGCCCCTTAGGCAGAAGGTCCCATCCCACAGAGGGGCAGAGCCCTAACAGGAGCTGCAGGAGCTGTTTTCTCCTGAATCTGGTGAACCTCCATGAGCAACCTGAATCCTCATGGCAAGTCCCTGCTGAAGGAGTTTTGTTTGATGTGGATAAATAAGACAAGTGCTTTTGCTGCTGTTATTGGGTTGGGGGGTTGTTGCCTTTGGAACCTCTCCCTGCAGCCCCCCCAACCTCCCCATCCCCTTGCCCACCCTGGCCCCTCAGCTGCTCACGGCAGGGCGGAGTGGAGGCTCCTTGTGCTGCCTTGGCACCCCGAGGCTGGCAGGGCTGACCTGCCTGTCCCCCCACAACTGCTGAGGCACTGCCTGGGCCAGGCTTGTTCCTCCTGACTATGGGTAAGTCCTTTTCTGGACTCCCAGCACTCCCCTTTCCCAGAGCCAGGCATATTCCCCCAGGTCCTGTGCAGGATCTGCTCGGGGCGGGGGACATGGTACCAGGTGCCCAGGATGCCAGACCCCACCAGCCACATCTCCCTTTACCCCCTTCAACCACAGCTAGGTGGGATTTCCTGGGGCAGCAACCTGCCCCATTTCCCCTGCTTTGGTGCTACAGCACCTGGCATGTCCCCCCATGTCCCTGAGATTGCTGTGCAAAGCTGGAGGCAGCTCTACCACCCATCCCCAGAGCCCTGGGGATGCACGGAGCAGTGGGTACCCTGGGGGGGACACAACAGGCACCCCCATTCCCCACTCGGGGCACCCTGTGGAAGTGCTTGGGTGAGAGCCAGACCCCACATCTGTGCTGCCTTCCTGGCTGCCTTGTTCAGCTGATATTTTCCTGATAAGGATCGGCACAAAGGACGGAAGTGGCTGTTGCAGTGGCCCTGCTGGCTTGGCAGGGCTGTGAGGGTTGGGGTCTGCTCTGTGCTGGGAGCCCACTGAAATGAATGAAATGAGGGAAGGGGTAGGGAAAGGGGGACTGGTGGTGGGGGCCTCCTCTGGGGCTCCCTTCTTGTAGCTTTGTGGTGCCTGCTCCCACCCTCCCCTTGGTGCGGAGCACTCAGCCCCACTGTGAGATGCTCCTGCACTGGTCCCCAAAAACCCACTGACATGGGACTCTTGACGCTGCTGCTTCTTACAGACTTGTAATTGTTACAGCCAGTAGCATGTTGGCCTGGGGCACGCACACACACACCCCCAAGCTGAACTGCCCTGGGGAGGGGACAGGCCAGTGGCAGCCCCCGGAGCAGCATCCGTCCCACCACACTCGTGCGCCCAGTGGAAAGTGCTTGTGTGCATCCAGCCCCAAGCAGTGGCCCCGCAGCCGTGCTGGCAGTGTCTTCCCAGATGGGGATACACTGGCTCGGAGCAAGGAGGGATGTGCCCTGCTGGCAGCCACTGCTGAAGCCTGTTCCCCCTTGGGAGGATGCTCCTCTCCCCAAATGTGCAGCACCTCTGGGAATGCAGCCTCTGCCTGGCCTGGGGGAGATGGGGCTGGTGGTGCTGCTGATGGGCAGTGGGGACAAAGAGGGCTTGGCCTCGGCATGGCACTCAGCAGGGGCACACATGGGACACAGGAGCAATCCGGGGGAGCCATACCCTGAAGGTGGAGGTGATGGGGAGAGGGAGGCATGGGCAGGAGCCCTGCCTGGCCCCCCTCCCCAGATGAGAGGCAGGTCCTGGGCAGGGGAAGCCCTGCTTTCACTGGAAATGGCATGAGTGAGTGGCGTCGGCTGGGAGAAGCCTGAGCGGGAGGCTGAGCCCCAAAATGGGACAGGTTGACGTGGTCTATGGCAAGGGCAGTGCTGGAGGTGGCAGATATACCCGGCTGCACCTATCCCTCCTTCCCTTTGCTGCCACCCCAGGAAAGCCTCTGTGGCTCAGCCCTGGCCTTGGCCATGGACTTCCCAGGGATGCTCCTCAGCCTCAGGGAGTGAGGTACCTTAACACCACCATGTCCCCAGTGCCCTCCTCATCCTCCCAGTGCTCATCCCCATACTGTTCCAGTGACCACCTCGCCCCTGTGCCCCCAGGCAGCATGGATGCTGGTTATGCTCAGCGCCAAGTGCTGGGTTGGGTCCAGCCCAATGCACGTCTGCATGTCCTGGCTGACCCCTTTTACCCCCAGAGAGCCCCCCGCAGCCTCCCTCCAGAGGAAGGGGTGCAGGGATGGCACGGGCTGGGGAAGGGCAGGCGCAAATGTCCTGTGAAATGCTCCATCCTCTCGGTTGGATGGGGCTGCCCCAAGGGCTCGGCTGGCCTGGGGGCCTGCCCCAGCAGTGGGGGGCACTTGTGAGAGCAGCCCCAGGCTCACATGCCCAGAGGAAAGCCCTGGCAGCCCCTCTGGCAGCGCGCGGTCGGTGGCCGGTTGGCGTTGTGCTACGTGGCGATGAGGGGCACCTCGCCGGCAGTGATGGGGAAGGGGGAGGAGTCCCCCCCGTTGAGCACCCGGTACAGCAGCTCTTCCTTCTCGTGGCGAGCCTGCTCCCGCAGCTGCGCCTCCTTCTCCAGTGCCCCGCGGGCAGCCAGGAGCTCCTCGGACAGCTGCCTGCGGGCAGAGGGCACGCGCTGCCGGAGCCGCCGGGCAAAGCGCCCGTGAGCCCCCTCTGCTCCCCGCAAAGCACCCGGTGGCACTGCAGGCAGGGATGTATCCCCCCACCACCACCACCTCTCCCCTCCTTGGAGATGCCACCTGCGACTGCTGTCACCGTGCACCGGGGAGCCGGTGGATGCGTGGGACCAGCACTTACCTTGCCATAACCAGATGGTTCTGGGTGCGAACCTGCAGGTCCTCATTCTCCTGCTGGAGGGTCTTCACCTTCTCCTCCAGCAGAAGGTTCCTCTCCGCCTGGAAAGGGGGCGTGAGGGTGAGGAGGGAGCTGGAAAACGCCTCTGATCTCCCCACTGCCCCATCTGGGGGGAAAGCTGGCTCAGTGGGAGCATGAGGGAGGAACCAGGCTCCATACAGCTCCACTTCAGCTGCAATTTCGGGATGGTATTCAGGGGTGGGGAGAAGAGATGGAAAAAGGAAAGCCAACCTGCAACCTCCCCTTTGAACCCACCACAGTCTCCAGGTTCAGCAGCTTCTTGTCCAGGCCATGGATGTGCTCATTCTTCATCTCGATGACGAAGTGCAGGCTCTCCAGCTCCTGCTCCCAGAAGGGGCTGGGGCTCCCGTGCTCCTGCGGCGCACAGGGGATGTGGCAGCTGCAGCGGGGTGGGCACTCGGGGCATCTGCCACGGTTCCCCCCCACGCAGGATCCCAGCGGGCCAGTGCTCTCAGCTGGGTCCTGCACGGCCCAGGATGGGTTTGTACCCACAGGGCACCATGTTTCGCCCATCGCTTGTGTTCAAGGGACCCTAACAGCCCATGCACCTCCCAGGGATGGGGCTTTGCTCCCCCCTTTAGCTGTCCTGTGCCCCTCCCTGGCTCCAGACCCTTGCTCTCAGGGTCCATCAGAGAAGCACCCCTGGCTTTGGGCCAGCATCCCAGAGCAGGTCCCCCCCCGACACCCTTCCACCAGTCTTGCATCTCCCTGTACCTGAATGTGCTTCTTGTAGTCTGTGCTCAAGAGTGACTCCTCCACCCGCTTCATCCTCTCCTGGAAGGACTTCAGCTGGGAATTCAGCGCCTGGATCGTCTCCTAGGGCAGCCGGGGAAGAAGCAGGATGGGAGGTGTCTGGGATTTCTTCCTGAGCAGGGGCACTGCTAGGCTACAGCACCCCCATAACCGCAGAGCTGGAGGAGCCTGAGTGGTACCTGGGCATACCAGGGACCGAGGTGGCCACTGAGGAGCTCAGGGTGCCTTGGCAGAGCCAGCAGATGCTCCTCAAGCCCTTTCCAAGCACCCTCTCCCCAGGTATTTCTCCACAGGTACCTGTAAGGCTGCCTGGGACCTGTGGTGGGACTCTGCCAGCAGCAGCTTCTCCTGCTCATGTGCTCTCTGCAGCTCTGCAAGGGGGGACGTGAACTGAGCATCACCGGTGCGGGGACACTGGGCCAGCAAACCCCACCTGAGCCCCACAGTGCTGTGGTGCAGGAGGGGCAGCATCCCCATGACCCCGCAGGGAGCTGGAGGGGCACCAGTGGTGCGGGGGGAGCGGGCAGGGTGGCTGCAGGGAGCCCTGCTGTCCTTGCACGCACCTTGCAGGGTCTCCGTGTGCTCTCTCCTCAGGGCATCAAACCGCTCCTCCAGGTCCAGGCATTTTCCCTTTTCCACCTGGCAAGCAGGGAGATGAGGATCCCTACGTGTCTGACCCAGTGTAAGGGATGCTCTGGAATCCTCATTGCCAGACCTGCACTGCTCCAGGCTTCCTAACCCCTTCCTAACCCCTTCCTTCTCCCAAAAATGGGAGAGCCCATCCCAGTGCGTGCCAGGTCCGTGATCGCTGCCTGGGAAGCCCTGGCTGGCCACACACACCCTGCCCGGCCGCTGCCCCCAGCAGCACTTGCCTTTTCGACCGACCTGGATGTTAACGTCCTGGGTGATTCTCGCAGTCCCTGCCCGGCCAGCATCCCACAGCTGCTCCTCCTCCTCCTCCTGGCCTTGGAGGAGCCTCCTACTCTCCGTCGGCTCCTCTCTGGGTGCTGCCTTCTCCTTCCCATCCTCAGGCAACAGGGCAGCACTGGCTGCAACACAAACAGAGCTGAAACGGTGCCGGCCACATCCCGTTAACCATGCTGCTTGGATGTCCTGGGCAGCCAACCTGCCAGCACGGCGGTGGCTCCAGCCCCTGTCCTCCTCCCACTGGATAGATGCCTCCCCCCATCTCACTGGTGCAAATTAGCACTAATTGGGATGGCTCTGGCAGGCTCAGAGACGACAGGGCTTGTTAGGCCTGGGGACCACCTGTCTGCCCGAGAGGACGGGATGCCATCCTCTCCGGGATGCCACCACGTCTGCCCGCCTGCACTGGCGCCCTGTGGAGGCTGCAGCCATCCTCCCCATCATAGAATCATAGAATCATAGAATGTTTTGGGTTGGAAGGGACTGCTAGAGGTCATCTAGTCCAACCCCCCTGCAGGGAGCAGGGACACTGCTAACTAGATCAGGTCCTCCCCGGCCCTGGCACGGGCTGGCTATCCTGGGGTCTGTCCTACTGCTTTCTTAATGTCACACTGAGAAAGCACAGCGGGCCACGGGGGAGACACATATTTTCTTCTCACCATTCTCTGCCTTCAAGGCGGTGAGCTCCTGGGAAGCCGGTCCCCTCTGCTGCTGGGCTGATAGCTGTCTCTGGCAGAGAGAGAGGGGGTTGGAGCAGGGGGGGACAAAGGGTGGCAGAGGACACCCTGCAGCCAGGCACCCTGCACTCTGCCAGCCCTGAGCTCATGCCGTTTCCCCATGTCCCTGCCACTTTGCCACATGGCATTGCCAGCCAGCAGCTGGAAAACCTGGGGGATGCTCACAAACCCCCCAACATGGTGCTGGTGCAAAATAGGCTCTGGCAGCGAAATACTTAGTGGGGGAGAGCAGGCAGCACTTGGCAGGGCTCTGGCTGTGGCAATTCCTTGCCACCCTCCATGTGCCCCATCCTGGGGTGCCCAGGGTCAGCCTGGTCCCCGGTCCCTTGCAGCACCCCAAACACACCCCTCTGCCCATGCTTTACACAGCTGGGCTTTGACACAGAAGCGAGAAATGAAAAATAACCATAAATCAGAGGTGATGCCGACCCCGTGCAGGGCTGGCAGCAGGCAAGGGCTGGCGGTGGCATAAACAATGACCTCAGGAGTGCAGGAATGTGCTGCTCGGCCCCGAGCGCTCCCGCACGCTCCCACTGCTGCCGCGGGGCTGATATAACCCAGAGCTGGGAGCTGCCTTCAGCAACACAGCTCCGCAGGATGCCTTCCAGCCCTGCATGGGTTTAATTTAGTCACTTGGAGGGGAGGAGGAGAGAGAAGGGAAAAAAAAAAAGGGTATGGATATATTTTTATCTGTTGCTGAAAGATAGAAGCAAAGCTCGCCTGCTCTCACAGCTCAGCCTCCCCGGTGCGGGGCAAATCTTGCCCCTGATGCCCATCACTGGGTCCTGCTTCTGGGCAGGGGTGCAGATGCACCGTGGGTGAGGGAATCTACCTGCAGACACGTTGCTGCTCTCCAGCTCCAGCCAAAGTCACCCCTAAAAACACTGGTCCCTAGTGAAACCAGCCCTGCGGCCCGTGGGGTGCTGGGGACCCCGCTGTGCCGGCTGCACCCCGGCTTGGCCCCGCTGTCACAGTGGCGTGGCCAGATACAGACCAGATTAGGGAGCCTGGCTTGGGAAAAAAGTGAGGCGAAGCAAACAGGCGGCCCTGCCTCTGCCTCCCCTGCAGCCCCCCTTCTGAAGCTGGAGGAAGCGCAGTTGCCAGAGAGAGCAGGAAAACTCGGAGCCTCTGGGAAGCCACAGCTTTATCTTCCCTTCTATGGCGTGAGCGGCTGCGGCGTTAAACGCGGCCCAGGCAACGGGGCGAGGAGGCACCAGGGATTCACAGGGTTTGCTCTTGCCACCGACACGGCTCACCCTGCAGATGAGGGGTGCCCTGGGATGCAGCCCTGCCTGCAAAGCATCCTCAGGGTCCCCAGCCTGCCCCCCCACACACCCATCTCATGCTGATGTGCATCTCCCTGCTATTTAATGTACCCCGTGTCCTGTGCTGGCTTTTGGAGCCCAATGGTGGGTGGGTGGATGAGACAGTTGGGGCTCTGCAAGCCCGGGGGCATCACAGGAGCCCCCAAAGCCCCCCTCCCACCCAGTTTTACTGCAATAAAGCAAAGGCTGTGTGAGGGGACTGTCCTGGCACAATGGGGTCACACAGCCCCCAAACCTTTTGGATGATGTGAGCCTTGCCGGGAGCAGGATGCTGGTACCTTCTCCAGGAGAGACCCCCAAACCTCACCTCCCCAAACCAAACTGCCTCCGCTGCATCCATCCCGCTTGCTGGCAAAGGTGATGCCCAAGGACAGGGAGCCCAGGGCTGGTCACCCCTGATCACCCCCATAGCATGGGCAATGTCCCCAGTGCAGATCCAGGGCACTTTCACCTCTCCCCCATGCCCCAAACCCAGTGGGATAGGGCCTCACAGCCCCTCGGACGCTCAAGGAGGACAGCTTGAGACGACTGCCCTGAACTCAGAAATGGCTAAAGGGAGCATGAGGTACATCAGCATAGCAGATGAATCTAAATACCTGCCCTGTGGCTACGAGCCAGGCACCCTTCCTACCTCCAGGAGCAATTAAATCGTGTCTAGAGTGAATTTTACTCCTAAGTACTCAATTGTCCTTTGGGGTGAGAGCTCCACCACCAAAGCCAGGGAGAAAAACAAAACGTGGCTGAAAACTAAGTGAAATATAGAGGCACCTTCTGCTGCAGCTTCCAGAGCGGCCTGCGGCACCTGGGTCTCTCGTATCACCCAGTGCATTTTGGAGAGCTGGAAGGCAGTCCTGTTATCTGCTGTGTGTGAAAGGAGCAGGCTGGGAGCTGCTCCAGCTGGAACGGCTTTGGCCCAGGGAAGATGCAGCCTGAAATGCCCCGCAGGTGCAGGCCATCGCAGCGCTGCTTATTGTGTCAGGTCTCAGCATGGAAACCTCTAGCGTCGGCTTTGGGGAGGCGCATGCCAAAAAATACCTTCTAGATATTAAAAAAAAAAAAAAAAAGTATCCACATTCTTAGAACTAAGTATTTCTAATGGTCTGGAGCAAAACTGTTTATGGATGGATTAATCGGGATTTCCAGCAGAACCTGAGGCACCTTGAAAGGTGCCAGTGGTGGGGAGCACCCATGAAGAAGCAGCCGGCATGGTGCAGGCAGCTGCAGCCTCTGCTCCAGCTTTCAGCGTGAGGTGGGGTTTTGTGCTGTATTTTGTGCTGTATTTTTCTTCCTCTTTTCCTGTTTTACGAGTATGTTAAGCAATCAAACCACGCAAGGTTACCGTCAGCAAACGAAATCACAAAGAGGCAGGAAACAAGCATTTAAATCCTGACGCTGCTCCTGGGGACGAGGTTTTGCTTTGTGGCTGCACAGAAGGGGGCCAAGATTTGGCCCATGACCCTAAAAACCTCCCCGGGACCTGGAGCAGATGCTCAGTGCTGCCAGAGCAACGCTGGCACGGGGCCGTGGGACCTGTCTTTGCTGCTGTTTTTCCTCCGGTGACGGTTGTGTTATAAGATGGCTATCACCTCTCGTACAGTCAGATCCGTGCCGCAGACCGTGTGCAAACCCTTCGTGCCGTTGACAGCCCCGAGTTTTGCGTCCTGACCTTTCTCTGGCTCCTGCTGCTACATATAGTTCCTGTATCCCCAAAAATAAATTCACCCCAGCCCTGGAAGCTGGTCAAGCCTCAGCCCTGATCTTTCGGGAAGGCGTCTTGGCCATCTCATGCTGGGAGCACAACCAAAGGGCAAGTGGTGACCACGAGCGGTCACGCGTGGGTGGATGGAGCTGGAGGGGAAGGGGCCCCCGGGGACAGTGCCTGCAGCTCGGGGCCGGGCTCTGGCCGTGGCACCTGCGCCCGTGCCTCCTTATCGCCCTGCAGTCCGGTGATGGGAAGGACAAGGCTGCCAGGCCGCCTCCCCCGGGGCACGCAGCGGTGCCTGGTATGCTGTCCGCCCACCGGCCCCAGCCCGGCACGGGCTCCCCAAGGTCACCTCCAGCCTGGGACCTGCCCCAAATGCCTCCGCAGCCCCCAGCCCCATGACAGCCCCCAGCCCTGTGACGAGCACCCAGGGTCTGCCAGGGCTCGCCCCTGGGGTTTGAGGGCTCTCCCATGCCCAGGCAACCCCAAGGGACCAGCTAAGCATGTCCACCCAGCAGCAGCAGGAGGGTGAAGGTCTCCCACCCCATCTTTTGGTACCCTGGACACGAGAACGTGGGCAGGAGCAGCTCAATGCCTGCCCTTACCCCTTTTTACCATAAAGGGGATTTTTGGTGCTGCTTTCGGGATTAACTTGCCTCTTAGTCACACCAACAGGGCTGTTTTATGGGGCCCAGATTGCGGTGAGCAGCACCGCAAGGCTGAGCAGAAGAGCTCAAGAGTGGGCAAGCGCAGGAAGGGAGGCGTTCAGGCTGATGACTTAAATTTCCGCATTTCAGTAAACGTGTGGCTCTCAACACCTGGGGCCTTGGGGCTGCTGTTTCTCCCTGTCCCATGGCCCTTCTTGTGAGCTCTCAGAGTCACAAACCAGCCCAGAAGTGTCCGATCTTATGCCATAGAGAAATGTGGGAGGGTTTTCCATTATACGGAGAAGCAGCCAAGCCTGCAAGTGCTGTAAATAAAGGCACTTGCTGGCTCCAGGGCTGTGCAAGCTCCGTGCCTGCTCCCCCCACACGTCCCAGCAGCGCGGGTTGTGCTTCAGCTGCGTGGTCCTGGGTGGCTGAGCTCTCACAGCTGCCTCTGCAAAGGCACTGCAGGGCCTTTCCGACTTTCCTCCTGCCCTTGCCACCCTCCAGCAACCACAAACCACCGACACCAGTACGCACAGCACATCCAACTTCACAAACAACTCCTGAGGCCGTTGGCGGGGTGCTAAGGCAGCATAAGCATGTCAAAAAATACTAATTATTAGCAGCAGATAATCTCTAGACCTTGCAGAGGAGCTCTTCAGTGCGGAGCAATGCACTGAGATCTGCTGGGGACTCAGAGTGTTCCCCTGCAGAAGTGTCGCCTTTGGCACAAGCAGGGACCCGGCACAAGGAGGGACGCAAATTTTAGGACAAGGGAGGATGCTGTGGGAGGATGGCAGAGGTCTAAGCTGGGGGAACCCATCCCTGTCCTATATGGGACCAGCATTTCCAATAGCCATTGTCACCCCAGATGCTGCACCCCCTTTAGTACGGGCTTCCCCGTGTCGTGGGTGGGGGGAGAGCCGGGAGGGGTGCAGGAGGGCGCAGCAGGGCCGGTGGCTGCCAGCTCCCCCTGTGCCCGGTGCCGGCTCCCCCGCCACACCACGGGTGGGGGCACAGGTAGCCGGGGAGAGCCCCGCTGCCCAGCCCCCGGCTCCCCGGGGGGGGGGACCCCCGGGCCCCCCCCCCCCCCCAACCCCAACCCCCGCGAACCCCGACGACGCGCACACTCGGTCCCACGCCAGCCCCGACCCCACGCGGAGCCCAGCCCGAGCCCAGCCCAGCCAGCCCCGCAGCCGGTACCTTGCCGCCGGCGGAGCAGCAGGAGCCCCGGCCGGAGCCCGCTCAGCCGCGGGGCGCGGGGCGCTGCATCCCCCGGCGAGCGGCTTCCCCTGCCCGGCGGTACCGGGCAGGACGGGACGGGACGGGACGGGACGAGCCGCCCTAGCAGGGGCTGGCAGGCAGAAAAAAAAAAAAAAAAAAAAATTTAAAAAAAAAAAAAAGTCCCAGCAGCTGCTCGCAGGCAGCGCCGGGAGAGGGTGCTCTGCACCCCCGAGCCGCGGGCAGGGCCCCCGGCCGCAGCCTGCCCGCCCCCGGGGCTGGCCCGGGGCGCCCGGAGGGGGTGCTCCGACCCTGGGGCCCCGCCACCTCGGGGTGTCCCCGCCCTGGGCTCGGGACGCTTCGTCCCAAGCAGGGTAGCGGGACCTCCGGCCCCGGGGATGCTCCTGGGTGGGGGGAAAGGGGAGTAGGACCCTCGCACCGGGGCTGGGGTCCAGGCGGGGCAGGGCTGGCTCGGGGGTCTCGCCCTGGCTGAACCCACCCCAGCCCCTGGGAGAAAGGATGTGAGGGGCAAAGGCAGGATCCATCCTGGCTACTGCCTTCACCCTGTGAAGTTTCAGCTGGTGCTGGGGTGGTTGTGTAAGGGTGGTGGCTCTGGGTGTTTTCTTCTAGCAGGAGCTCTGCTCTGGGGGTAGCTGTGCTGGCTGGAGGGGGTTTTCGGTGTGGTCCATGCTGCCTGGGGGACTGCATCCTGGCCACCCCCATCTTGAGCATCCCAGCCACCCTAAATGCTGAGCCCGGAGCCAGGGTGCCCTTTTCCAGGAGGAAATCCTGCGCTTTGGAAATCATCCTGAAGAAGTAGGGAAACACATGGATTTGAAAGTGTCCTGTCTAAAAATTAATAGGAGGAAAGGCAGGTTCCTCCAAATATTTTGGTTTTGATGATTTTTTTTAAGTGGTGTGAAATAATGGACATTTGTAAATGGACACATGTTCTGACCTGAACAATCAACCATTGCCACCCAGCACTGCTGAAATAGGAGTGTTTCAACCTGGTCACGAGGCTGTGCCCGTATGGAAACATTGCCAGTTTTTGTCAACAAGTTTCTATTCTGACATTTTCCAAATATCCCCTGGGAGAAGTCCAAGCAGCACGCAGCTCTGGGGCTGCCAGCACGCTGGCGTTTTGCCGCTGCTCCGGCACCGCCTGCCCGGCCAGCGAAGGAGCGGAGGTGTGTGGTCATCCCATCACGTACGACTTGGAGGTGGTTTTTTTGCCCTGGTAACCCTGGGACTGGGGAAATTGTGAAGCACCACTTGGATAGGAGGGTAAGGAAGGTGAGAGGCAGGCCCACAGCTGCCCTGAGCCTCCCGGGGACTGGTGGGACCAGTTGCCTGCATTCTCTTGGGTAGGTGCTGCTTAACCTGGGTGAAGTTTCGTGAATCACAGCAGCTTCCTGGCATCAGCTCCCACCACTCAAAAACCACTGAGAGCAACCCTGTTCTTATCTCCCCCAGGAATTCATACATGGGGCAAGTCTCCTTCCCCCACCTGAGAGTACTTATTTGGGCTGAGTAGATCATTTGCTGGATGAAAAGCTCTGTCAGTCCAAGGTGCTGGTCTCCACCTCTCCAGGGTTAATTGAAAATTCTGGTCCAGACTTTGGAGACTGAAGGCATACAGGGGCAAGCACAAAAGCACATGCGTATTTCTGTGCTGAATGTGCATTGCTGGGGCTGTGGCGGGGAACAGAAGCAGCTGTGGGGGCAGCTGAGGAGGAGCCTGTCCACCTGCCATCGTGTCTTGCTGGTGCACAAAGCTTCACCAGTTTGCACATGTGCTTGTGATAATTTCTGGTTTTACTGGGGGTGCACTGGGATGCTCCTGTGCCACAGAGCAGGGCTCTGGGTGGCATTTGTCTTGCTAATGGTGGAGAAAAACAAGAGGATTTGTTCACATCAAGCTGAGGCATCGAGCCAGCAAGGCAGAGCTGGGGCATGGGGCTGAGGACGTGCAGCGACACTAGCTCCAGCACCCCGCTCCTCAGCCCTTCACCGGGTGCTGCCGCCATGAGCTCTGGCATGCGGTGCTCGCCATGGCAGTTACAACCCTGCACTTTTATAAATCGCTATCTTTTGGGGAAGGGGCCATGCCAGATCACGTTACATCCTTCCTTCAGCCTACGGGCGCAGCTGCGAGGCTGCCTGCTGGAGGCCCTGCCTGTGCTGCCCCCAAAGTCTCTTACTTTAGCTTGATTTTAGCAATTTCTTGTTTTTTCCAGTCTTTTCTGTGCAGGCTGCACGGGATATGTCCCTGCTGGAGAGCTCTCCCATCTCAGCCCTGCTTCATCTTCCTCTGCCCCAATACACTGATCATCTGCTCCCTCACCAGGGCAGCGCTTAAACAGCCAGAAACTTTTCCATCCGTCTGCTTTTGAGCAAAGCAGAGGCTTTCCATGGCATTGTAGGGGTGAGATTCATGGCTGCAACAACCCCCTAACTGGGGGAGCCCGGGGATGCGGGGAGCACGCGGGGCTGGGGCTGCCAGAGGCTGCTCACAGAGGGCTGGCAACAACAGGCACGGTGGCAGCGCGGGGATTTCTGCCTGTGCAAAGACAGGAAAGCGGAGGTGGTGTGTGGCAGACCCACCTGGGGGAGCTTCGGCTTGTTTTGGAGTTTGCCCTGATGTCTTTTTCCATGTTATCGTGATGTCTCCCCAGGAACGACAGCATTTGGAGAAGTCTCAAGGGTTTTGCCTAGAAAAGCGAGCCTAGGAGGGTTTATCTCATGCTCAGCTGAATTGCCGTAAATGGGATAACAGCTGGCTGGATGTTGAGTTAATTTGTACCAATGGTCATTTAAAGTGTTTGTCAGAGCTTATGGATAAGAGAAGTATTTATGCAAGCTGTTGAAGTGTCTCGGCTCTCTCTCTAGTTCCAGCTGGTAAGGACTGGGCAGGACAGGGTGGGTACAAGGTGGTGTCGATGCCAGTGTGTGGGATTTCCATCTGGGACCTGGTCCCGCGTGGTCTGTGTGCAGGGTGGTCCTGTGAGCACAGATGGGGTCTTTTTTTTTTTTTATTTATTTATTAAGAAACCCAGTTTGAAAAAAAATAAGGGAGAGAAGATTTTTCTGGGAGGTTTTTGGGTGATGAGCTGGCCCATGGCAATGCCCACCAGCAGAGCTGGTAGCACGGGTGGTAAAAAGAGGATGGCTTGTGGCTGCAGCCTTCAGCCTGGTGCATAATTTTTGCACTCTCTTTGCTTTTGTAAACGAGACCTAATGAAGTCATTAACGTTGTCACCCATCTGTGCTGGCTGCTTTTCAATGCAAATCAAAGATGTTTAGCCAGATCTGCTGAAACCTTGTGACTCGGGCTTTGCATGGGTGAGATAGCTCAGAGAACCGTTTGAACTGCAGAGGATCTTGCATGTGTTGGAGCCCAAAAAAAAGTCACAGACTCCTTTGGTGGGGATCTAGGTCACACATGCTTCTGTCTTGAGGCAGACCAGCGATTTCAAGTCATTTCTGCCCCTGCTTGTGTTTTTCCAAGCAAAATGATGTGGGTTAACCTGTCCTTACAGTCCTTTATTCTCTTTTTCCCCATGGAAAAACAGAGGGGGGGGCGAATGGAGATGGGGGAGTGACACCTTCACCCACACCAATGGTGACAAGCAGGAAAGCACGTGGTGCCAGGGGCCTGAGGCGAGGGGCTGTGCTCCCCTCCTGGCCCCAAACACGATGGTCTGGCCATGCCCGCTCCCCTCCCCGTGCATCTCTGTCCCCATCCCCATCCCCTGGCTGCTCCAGGGCCTCAAAGTGAAAACTAATCCTGGGGGATAACTTTCCACCCCACTCCTGGGTGGGAGGAACAGGGCTATTTATTCCTTGCCCTTAAGCCTCCACAGCAGATCAGCGATGCAGTTGTCGCTGCCGGCGCGGGGTGGGCAGCAGTATCCGTCACAGCCCTTGCCTGCTCCTGCGCCCTCCTGCACGATCCCAGCTGGCCTCGCTGCTAAATAAGGATGAAAGGCTAAAAATAGAGCTGAGGCAGGGGTTTGGACAAGCCGGGCAACCCTTCCCAGGGCTGGGAGGCTGGCCAGAGTCAGCGCATGAGGGAGAGCCGAGCTGCCCATGGGGAAGGGTCCCACGCGTGCTGTGGCGGTGGGGGGGGGACGTCTGAGACCTGCCACACTCGTGTCCTGTGTGCTCAGTTGGCTCAGCCCCTTCCAGCTTTCCACAGAGAAAAAACATCTGTTCACCAAAATATATGGGAGAACCCACACTCCTGTGCCATCCGTGAATGTGGGGTCCGTGGGGCCATTCCAGCGCGACGGGGGGGAGGCGGGGGGGGGAGGAGGGTCTCGGAGCAGCTCTGGCTGGAAAATGGGCACCCGAAGGGGTAAGGCGGGAAGAGGGGGATGTTCAATCTGAAATGGTGGATAGGTGGGTGGTGGGGTGCTGAAGCAAACAGCCCAGTTGGGGACGGCGGACGCCGCGCCCGCCGCGGCGCGCGGGGAGGGCCGGGGGGGGGGGGCCCATGGGTCTGGTCTCACCCGCCGAAGTTGGGGGTGTGTGTGGTGTGTGCCCGTCGTGGTGGGTGCACCTCAGCACCCCGCGCCGGCAGAGGGGAAGCCCTGGGTGCTTGGGAAAGCGCAGCTTCCCGTCCCAGCATCCCTGCCGCTCCAGCCCTGCGCTTGGCAACAAAACCGGGAAGGAAAAAAAAAAAGAAAAAAAAGAGGGAGGGAAAATCTCTGAGCACGCACGCCGGGAGGGAGGGGCAGGGGGGGGCGGGCCGGGTGCGGAGCTAGCGGGGTGCAGTCCCCGTCCCCGGGCCGTCCCAGTCCCCAGTCCCGCCGGCCCCGCGCTGCCGGGAAGCCCCGCTCGGGAAGCCCCGCTCGGGAAGCCAGCGGCCGCCGCGGCTCTCGCTTCTCCCTCCCCGGGCAGGTTCCCCGCCCCGGGGGCCCGCCTGGCGCCCCAATCCTGCCCCGCTGCCGCAGGGATGCTGAGAGCGGGGCTGGCGCTGGCGCTCTGCGCCCTGCAGCTCTGCCCGGCCGCGCTGGGCTCGCAGCCGCCGCTGCTGGTGGAGCGGAGCGGCTCCCGGAGGCTGAGCAAGGTGAGAGGCTCCAAACCCTTAAACCCTTCATCCCGTTCCTCTTCGGGCAGGGAAAGGGGCCGAGGGGGCTGCCGGGGGCGGGGGGGCTCGGCGGAGGGAGCAGCCCGAGCGGTGCTGGCAGGTAGGAAAGCTTTCGCCGTGCTGCTGGGTTTCGCAAGAGATCGAAAGCATTTTCTGTCCCAGGAGGGCGAGTGCAAGGTCTGCTTCTGGGTGCGTGTCTGCGGCTGGGCTGGGGGGGCTGCGTGGGGTCCCGTAGACCTGACTGCCTTGGGGGAGTGGGGCTGCAGGTTTGGGTTCAGGCTCCGAGCAGGAGAGGATTTCGGTTTTGACAAACTCTCCTGGACCCAAAAGCCCAGCGGCCTCTCTTCCTTCGGCTGAGCTTTCCCTGCAGCCTCCCAGCACCTCGGCTTCCGTTCCTCCCGTTCGCTGGCATTTTCCAGCTCACCAGCTCAGGCTGCTGCCTCCTTGTTCCCACGCAGCGCTGGGCCGGGCTCATCAACATGCGCTGGGTAAGATACAGCTGATTAAGGTGCATGACTCTCACGTGGTGTGGAGGCGAATCTCTCTTTTTTTTTTTCCAGGAAAGCTGATGTGGCCTCAGGGAAGGGGGAGCCGGTTAGGAAGGCTGGAGGGGGCTCTGCAGGGCAGCAAGAGGGTCTGCGGCACAGCAATATGCAGCCACACACTGATGTTTAGCTCCCATGGAGCCTCTTTGCCTGCAGACCCGTGGGCGAGGGGCTCCCAGCTCTTGCTAAACGTCGGGGCGCAGCCTGCCCCTTGCCCTGGCTTGCTCTGAGCCCCGCGTCCTGCCCTGAGCCCCGGGCTGCTCCCGGCTGGCGAGCGGGACGGCGAGACGGGCTGCTCGCCTGCGTGGGCAGCGCGCTGGGGCTGCCGGCTGGCACCAGGTAAACAGCCTCCACCGGTTCTGCGGCTGCTGAGCAGGCAGGGAGAGCCCCATGCCTGTGGCGCAGGGACACGGGCTGCCCCGGCCAAACCTGCTCGGGGTGCACAGCCCAGGCATCCTCCTGCCTTCCCGCTGGGAAAAGACCTGCAATTAGGCTGGAGCCTGCTCAGGGAGGGAGCTGGGGCTGGGCTCTCGCCTCTGGCTTGCGGTGGGCTCAGGGGCGGCTGGTGCAGGCGCGTGCTGCCATCCTCCTGCCTTTGAATTCGGGTTGTGGGAGCAAAGGGCTCGGTGCGGTTGCCAGCCCATGGCTTTGCTGGCAGCAGCTGGGACTTGGAGGAAACAGGGGAGATCTCCCAGCATGGCTTCTGGCCCAGCTGGGACACGAGCAATGTCTCCCTGTCCGGATGATGTCCCCTATGTGTGTATTTTCATTATCCCATGGGATGATGCTGCTTCCCTGGCTCATTCGGGCTGAACCAGCTCAGCATCTGGCTCCTGGGGTGTATCAGGCAGGGAATTAGCCCAGCTCATCTGCCCCCCAAGCATGAACGGAGATGGAAATGTTAAGCCATGTTTAAAATGCAATGTGCTGTTGTGGTTTAACCCAGCATGCTTAGGGACATGGTTTAGTGGTGATGGCAGTGTTAGGTTAACGGTTGGACTTGATCTTAAAGGTCTTTTCCAACCTAAACGATTCTATGATTCTAAGCACCACACAGCTGCCCACTCACTTCCCCCTGGTGGGATGGGGAAGAGAATCAGAAAAGTAAAAGTGAGAAAACTTGTGGGTTGAGATAAAGACAGTTTAATAGGTAAAGCAAAAGCTGTGCACACAAGCAAAACAAAATAAGGAATTAATTCGGTACTTCCCTCGGCAGGCAGGGGTTCAGCCATGCCCAGGAAAGCAGGGCTCCATCACGTGTAATGGTTACTTGGAAGACAAATTTCATCGCTCGGAACATCCCCCCCTTCCTCCTTCTTCCCTCAGCTTTATATGCTGAGCGTGATGCCATATGGTGTGGGACATCCCTTGGGTCAGTTGGGGTCAGCTGTCCTGGCTTTGTCCCCTCCCAGCTTTTTGTGCCCCCCCAGCCTCCTCGCTGGTGGGGTGGGGTGAGGAGCAGAAAAGGCCTTGGCTCCATGTATGCACTGATCAGCAGGAACGAAAGCATCCCTGTGTTATCAGCACTGTTCCCAGCACAAATCCAAAACATAGCTCCATACTAATTACTGTGAAGAAAATTAACTCTACCCCAGCCAAAACTAGCACGTACAAATGTGATTCCTGCTCCTGTGCAGGATGAGGTGGCTGGGGCTGGTGGATGAGGGCTCACAACAGCCAGGCTGGTCCTGGCTGAGCCGGGAGGCTGCACTGGCCCTGCGGCCCACCCAGGGCACAGCATCCTCCTGGCCAGCGCAGCCACCACTGCCTTGCCCCTGGCCCCGCTTGCTCTCTCACCTTCACTCTCAAACACCTTGCTGGGTGCTGTTGGTGCTGGCCTGAGGGATGCTTCTCACCTCGTTCGCATGCAAAGTGTTCGGTGGCTGAGCAGAGGCAAGTTTGGGAATTGCAGCCTGGGAACCCTCTTTGGGTGTAAAGTACATGCAGGGGGTCTGGGCGGAGAGTTTCTGCAATGCCCTCAGGATCAGAGAGCTGGGAGTGTGAGAAATGCAGAGAGAAATATTTATTTGGTGTTTGAAGTGAGGCTGAAGGTCATTTTCTGGCTGTGTTTGTGAGCAGATGTTTTGAGGGGGATTGGGGGTCCAGCACTGGAGAAACCTGTAAACCCAGGGCAAGACTCACCTTGGCTCTAACCTCTCCCGTCCCTCGGTGCCACAGGTTGGTGGCTTTGCCTGGGAGAACTGTGGTGACAAGAAGGACCCCGTGGTGCTGCAGAGCCTCTCCGTGGCGCCCGACCCCATCAGCATCCCAGGGAGCCTGCGCATCAGCGCGGCTGGCAGTAGCAGCAAGACCTTGGCCTCCCCTCTGAAGGTACGTGCCGGAGATGCCTCTGTGAGATGAGGGAGGGCAGAGCTTCCCGAAACCACCAGTAGCTGGGAAATACCCAGCAGCGGGTATGGGAACGAGCAGCTCTTGGGGGAACGAGCCATGGAGCAGCGCAGGGCTGAGCACACCGGGCTCTGTAAGCCAGAACGGGGCGATGGGCATGGGGAGACCCACTGTGGGAGCAGACAGCCCAGTGGGAAGCTCCCAACCTTGTCCCAGTTGGAGAAACCACCTGAGCTGTGTCATGTCCTGGGGATGTGATGACTCAGGGAGGGAAATGAAACCCCAAGTGCCCTGGGTGTTCCCAGCGGTTGCTGCAGTGCTCGTTTTTCAGCAGCCAGATGTGGCTGCTCCCCCCAGGGGTATGCCATGGCACTGCTGTGGGAGCCCTGAGCTGGCCCAGCTGCCCTGCACCACTTTTTGGGGACTTCTTGGAATGAGACTGAACACGTCTCGCTGTCCAAAGTGCATGGGCTGTCTTCAGCAATGCCACGGTGCCTGTTTGGGGCTGGGGCTGTGGGGAGCGTGCTGGTGGAGCGTGGAGGCAGAGCTGTGGGGTGGGAGCTGTTGGGCAGTTTTGGTACAGGGCACTGAGGAGAGGGAAAGGAGCGGGTATGTGGGGTGCTGGGGGGTGTTTGCTCAAGGGGTCAAGCTGAGGTTGGAGGAAGAGAAACCTGCAGGCAGACAGGAACCGAAAGCAGGAGGGGGAGGCGGGAGGGCGTGCGGTGGCCCCATGGATATCCCAAAGAATTGCATGAGGGGGGGCGGTGGCCCCGGAGCTGAGGGAGATGGCTGGGGCAGGGAGGGGGTTGGACAGGCTGGAGGAGCTGTGGGTGCCCATGCTGGCTGTACTGGTGCCAAACACCTTCCCTCCAGGCGGTGCTGCTGGTGGAGAAGGCGCTGGGCGACCTCTGGATCCAGCTGCCCTGCATTGACAATCTGGGCAGCTGCACCTACGATGACGTCTGCACCATCCTCGACAACCTCATCCCGCCCGGCACGGCCTGCCCGGAGCCCCTTCAGACCTACGGCATCCCCTGCCACTGCCCCTTCAAAGCGGTACGCCTGAAATCCCCAGCCGGTGTGATGCCAGCAGCGCCGCCGGGTACCACTGTGCCCTTCAGCACAGGGCTGGGGGGGTTCGATGGGCATCTTGCCTACATGTCCCCTCTCTCCGCAGGGCTCCTACTCCCTGCCAGCCAGTGACTTCGTCCTGCCTGACGTGGAGCTGCCTGCCTGGATGACCAATGGCAACTACCGTGTCCGGGTGGCTGTCAGCAATGGTGGGGAGGAGCTTGCCTGCGTCAAGCTGGCTTTCTCCCTGCAGTCCCAGTGAGGAGTGGGGGGGCCCGTCCCTCCTTTCTCCGCCACCTTGGTCCCCTGTCCCATCATATGTAGTTGCACTCCATCCTGTCCCAACCCATCCCTGCAAGCTGCATCCCTCACACGGCCAGGAGGAGGCAGCCCCCATACCCCTGCTTGGTGTCCCCCTCCCCTGCTAAACACAGAGAAGCCCCTCCAGCTGTCCCACTGTCCCCAGCCCCATCACCAGGGTGTCCCCTGTCACAGGCAGGGTGGCTGTGGAACTAACCCCAGCCTTTCAGCACAACTTGGGTGTAGTTAGTTTAGTTAGTTTTTACCTAGTTTCTCTTTTTTTTTTTTTTTCTAATCCCGTCCAGGGAATTTTAGACAAAAACATTCCAGGGAAAAGCAGTATTTCTTGAAGCAGTCCACGGGGGAAGGGAGCGTTTGGGAGTGCTGGGGCAGGTTGGAGGCACGCAGGATTAGCTGCGGAGGGTGTCCCCCCTTGCCCCCACCACCTCCAGCCGGAGCACAGGGCTGTTTTGCAGAAGTGTCCCCAAAGTGGCTGCAGGAGACCTGTCCCACCATGGACAGGGGGGGGTCTGCCTTTGGCGCATCCTTGTCCTGTGCATGGGACCAGCTCAGTGACATGAGGGACCAGTCCCTCCCTGTGTCCCTCCTGTGACAAACATCACAAGCACAACAGGACCAAAACCGTCCAACCCCCCGACTGATGTTCCCACTCGTGAAGGACTGGTGCTGTTCCCAGCATCAGGAGAGGTGGCTGGACATGGGCTGTGCTTGCTCCAGGGGGACAGATGGCTGTGACAAAGAGTGGGGGCACAGCCTGGCCAAGGACAAGTCCCACTCATCTCATTTTGCCACTGGGACTGAGCTGAGGCAGGACGTTGCGCTGGGTCCATCCTTCCCGTGCACCAGCAGAGGCACCCCCACCATGGAGCAGCATCCTGGAGATGGGCTGGACCGGGAGATGACCATGAGGACCAGCAGCCTGGGTTCTATTTGGGGGCCCTGTAATCCATCTCCTGGTCGTGGCTGGGGAGCCGAGACATGGGCAGGCAGCATCCTTCCTGCCTGCTGCTCCGGGCAGGGCATATGTCTGACACCATCTGCTTCTGCCAGGTCCCCACAGGGTGCAGGTGACCCACCAGCCCCCCGATCCTTTGCTTACTCGCTGTCCCTGCCTGCTTGCATTATTTAGCCCCTCCATAGAGCTGGTCTTCCTCCAAGCACTTTATACGCCTTAACTACTGCTGGGCTGCCCTGGCGGGAGGTCCTCTGCCATGCAGACAGGCTCCCACTGATTTTCTGTGCCCTCGACCCGCTCCATTTCATCCCACTGCTGGGTCCAACCCGGGTTTGTTTTGCCTGGAGAAGCACTAACCCTCTCACCCTGCTCCCTGCCTGTGCCAGGGCAGCATCCTCCTTTCGGGCAGGTACTGCAGGTTCTTAATAAATCTTTTTACCAGAAAGCAGAGCTGGTGCCTCTTGGTGCTAGGTATGACCCGGGGGTGTCACTTGTTTCCCTCAAAATAGTGGGGATGTGGTTTTGAGGCGAGGGAAGCGAAAGTGGTCTTGGGGCTGGGGTGGGGGCAGCAGCGGAGGATGCTGCGGCCAGAAGAGCTGAGTGTGAGCAACCCCGAGGCCGGCTCCTGTGCAGGGGGCACAGTGGGGATATGCAGGTGCTGCTTTTGGACACAGGGACAGATCCCCCTGCCCTTGGGGGGGGGGGGGGGCACAGCCTACACTGGGGGTCTCTGGGGGTGTCGCTTGTCCCAACCACCATCTATCTCAAAATCACAGTCTCGTTTAGGTTGGAAAAGACCTTTAAGCTCCCCCAGCCCAACCATTCCCCTACCCCTGCAATCCCACCCCCAAACCCTGTCCCTAAGCACTTCATCTGCCTGGCTTTTAAATCCCCCCAGGGATGGGGACTCGACCCCTTCCCTGGGCAGCCCCTTCCAGTGCCTGACAGCCCTTTGGGGGAAGAAATTTTTCCTAATGTCCAACCTAACCCTGCCCTGGCACAACTTGAGGCCGTTTCCCCTCGTCCCATTGCCCGTTCCCTGGGAGCAGAGCCCGACCTCCCCCGGCTCCCCCCTCCTCTCAGGCAGTTGTAGGGAGCGATGAGGGCTCCCCTCAGCCTCCTCTGCTCCAGGCTGAACACCCCCAGCTCCCCCAGCCGCTCCCCAGCACCCTGGGGCTCCAGACCCCTCCCCAGCTCCGCTGCCCTTCTCTGGACACGCTCCAGCCCCTCCAGGTCCTTCTGGGAGGGAGGGGCCCAACCCTGACCCCAGCATTCGAGGGGCGGCCCCCCCAGTGCCCAGCACAGGGGCACGGTCCCTGCCCTGCTCCTGCTGGCCACACCATTCCTGATACAAGCCAGGATGCCGCTGGCCCTCTTGGCCACCTGGGCACGCTGCTGGCTCACATTCAGCCGGCTGTCGACCAACCCCCCCCGGGTCCCTGCCTTGCTCTGCGGGCCCTGCCCAAGGAACAGCCCCGCTGGGGGGCCCGCGCGTGTTGGGCTCCAGGGCTCGGCCGCGCTGCGCCCCCCCTCCCCGCAGCCCGCCCGCTGCCCCCGCCGCGCCCGCCAGGCGGCGCCGCCCCGCCCCGCCCCGCCCCGCCCCGCCCCCCGCCCCGCCCCGCCCCGCCCCGCCCCGCCCCGCCCCGCCCCGCCCCGCCCCGCCCCGCCCCGCCCCGCCCCGCCCCGCCCCGCCCCGCCCCGCCTGCGCCTTCACCGCTCTCCGTGCGCAGGCGCAGGGAGGCGGGAGGGGTCAGCTGAAGCGGCTGTCACGTGACGACGCGGCTGAGGGAGCGGGCCCGGCGGCGCCGCGCGGCGCGGGGCGGCGGTGGCAGCAGCAGCAGCGAGGTGCGGGGCCGGGGCCGGGGCCGGGGCCGGGGGGCTGGCGGCCCGCGGGGGTGCGGGAGGGGGCTGGCAGCGCGCAGGGGTGCGCAGGGGCCTCGGGGTGCTGGCATCAGGCGTGGGTGCTCAGGGGTGCAGGTGCTTGCTGGCAGCCCGCACGGGTGCTCAGGGGAGCTTTGGGGTGCTGGTAGCTCGTATATGTGGCCATGCGGTATGTGGGGACACTCAGAGCCTGAGGGGGTGCAGGGGGGTGCTGGCAGCCTGCGGGGTTCCCCTCAGAGTGTTTGGGGATGCCATGCAGTGGGCGGCGGCACCCCCGCGCGCCAGGGGGGGGTGTGCGCGGCGTGCTGTGAGGGGGAGCGGGGCAGCACGCGGGCCGGGGCGGGAGCTGTGGGGACTCGGGGGGGGGGTCGAGCAGCCTCCCTGCAGGGAGAAGCCAGGGGGGGGGCCAGGCCATGCTGCGAAGCACTGGGGAGTCCGGGGGTGACGCTGAGGCCATGGGAGCCCTGGGTCACACAGGGACAAGAAGAACCCATGCTGTGGGGACGCAGCTGACGTGGCTGTGGTGTTGGGGAGGTGTCGTACCGGCGTGGGCACGGTTGCCTGGGGAAGGGGCTTGGCTACAGCCTCCCTGCAGGGAGGGGAGGGGGGCAAGGCAGGAGGGGATCTGGCAGCACCGGCTCTCCCTCTTGTCATGCTGAGATGGGCTATAAGCAGCACTTTGGAAAGAAAGGATTCAATACTCGTGATGGGAAGCAGCAGTGAGTTTTGCTGTGCAGCTCACTTTTCCGGAGGATTTCGTGTTGCCTGTTCTGCACGCAGCCCCTGCTCAGCTGGGGAGAGCTGTCAGGGTCAGCAGCAAGTTGCATCTTGCTTTTGACATCTGGCATGGGATTGTCACTCTAAGGGACAAATTGCTGTCATCCCCTGCCCCACCCAGCTTTCCTAGGCGCTTCGCTCACCACGATGAAATTGCTCATGTGCATGGGGGGGGGGGGGAAAAACCCCGCATGAAAGTGGCCAAGGAGTTGGGTTTAAAGTGGGAACCGAACGTGGCTGTTCCCATCTTTGCCATTTGTAATGCTGAGGAAACGATGTAGTGGGGTTTTGCTTCATTTTGAAATATTCATTGTGTGGATGAGACAAGTTTTGCAGCCGCTTCTTGTTGATTGCGGGGGAGCGGAGTGCTCACTCCCTGCTGCTATGCAACCTTTAATCCAGACACAAAGAAGGCAAGTCACGATGAACGTATTTCCCTGGCTCTTCAAAGCAAAAAGCAGCCTGGCCTGCTTGGGGGGGAAATCACAGGGAGCGATCAGTCAGACTGATGTAACCGTGTTGTGTTTCATCTGGAGGACGTCACTGCTGGGTACTTCAGATAACGTGTGGGCCATCTGTGGGGAGGGGTATCCGTGCCTGGCCCAACCCTGGCACCCCCTCTGCCTGCTGTCCTTGCTTACTACCAGCCCTTGGTGCCTGACCAAGCTTCCCCAGCCTCTCCCCTGCCCCTCCGGCCTGTCACCCATGACAAATAGCTTCTAACGCTTTCCTTGTGTAAACTAACTCTGCCGCTCATCCCGGTCCCTGCCTGGCCGCATCACCCTGCCTGTGGTGGAACCGGTTCAGGGCATGATTACGTGGGCCGGCTGCGAGGGAGGAGGCTGGGCAGAAGCCATGCATGTCCTGCCTTCAGCTCTGGAGCCTGTCTGCATCCCAGCTTGCCTGGGCTGGGCTCACCGCTGCTCTGGAGGCTGGTATGTGTGGGACGGACCAGCCCTGCTTTCTGCTGTTGGCGTTGCTTGGTGCTGCAGGAAATAAAGCCGTGTCGTTGCAGCCTGGGTAACTGCTCCTGAGCCGGTGGGATCTGGAGCAAGCATCCAGAGCCGAGCGAAAGTCCCTTGCTCCCCACTTCCCTTCTGGTCACAAGGCTGGACCCTCCCAGCAGTTGCAGCTCTTGGCTTATTTTTGCACATAGCAGCCAGTTTTGCAGAGAGCAGTGCTGGGGGGGGAAATGCCTGGGGACTTTGGGGATGGAACAGGACCCAAGCAGCCTGGTCTGAGCTTTCCCTGTACAGCAAATGTTTAGGTCCGTGCTGGTCCTGCATCCTGCGGGTGCTCGCGTGACCCAGTGGGTGCCTGAGGAGCCATCTGGCCGGAAACGAGCCCGTTTGTGGTAGCAATATTTCTCTGCTGCTTCCGCTTGGCCCTGGCTGGGCTCCCAGCCAGGGCCTGGGGATGGGGAGGACTGGGACTGCTGGGGTGGGGGTGATCCCTGGGGCATGACACCCCAGAGGAGCCTTGGGGCAGGGACTGAGTTGCCAGACTGTGTGGTGGGAGCCTGATAGATAATTTCCCTGCCTCTGGTGCTCCTTCCCAGTGGGCACTTGGGGTGCTGGGTGCAGCCTGGGCTGGAGGAAGCAAAAGGCTTTTTTTGGGAGGGGAGCGGCAGGCTGTGCAAAGGCAGCAGGAGCTCTTCAGGGTACATGTGGGAATTAAAGCAGCTGACTGCTTTCCAGCAGGAGGCTTCTGTCCTGTGTTATGGCTTAACCCAGCAGGCAGCTACACAGCACGCAGCCATTCCCTTGCTTCCCCCCCTGCCAGTGGGATGGGAGAGAGAATCGGGGGAGGGAAAAAAAAGTTTGTGGGTTGAGATAAAGACAGTTTAATAGGACAGAAAATGAAGGGATGATAATAATAATAAAAAAAAAGATAAAAGAATATACAAAATAAGTGATGCACAGTGCAATTGCTCATCACCTGCTGACTGATGCCCAGCCAGTTCCTGAGCAGTGGTCACCGCCCCTGGCCAACTCCCCCCAGTTTCTATACTGAGCATGATGTCATATGGTCTGGAATATCCCTTGGGCCAGTTTGGGTCAGCTGTCCTGGCTGTGCCCCTGCCCAGCTCCTCCCTGGCAAGGCATGAGAAGCTGAGAAGTCCTTGACTGGTGTAAGCACTACTTAGCAACAACTAAAATGTCAATGTGTTATCAATGTTATTCTCATCCTAAATCCAAGCCACAGCACTATGCCAGCTACTAGGAGGAAAATTAACTCCATCCAAGCTGAAACCAGGACAGTATCCACCCCTTATTCCATACCATCTATGTCATGCCCAGGTCCCACACTTTCCAATATGTTCCAGTTAATTGCTACCACTTTTTCAATCTTTTGATATATACACACAGATATCATTCCCTTAGTCTATGGGCCATCCCTCTAAATTGTTCGTTTAGTTCATGGCTTCATCACCCACCAAGTGCAGCCAGGTCCTTGAGCAAAAGCCAGAAGGGTCTTTTGAGAGGCCGGGCAGGGTAGATGGCTATTTAATTTTAAAAGTCCCTTTATTAAGACTTAAAGTAAAATTACCCTTTCTACTCTGTCTGGGGAACTGCTCACTGGGAACTGGGGCAGCAATTTTCCTGGGAGAACCCCCTTTTGTGATTGTTTTTCCTTGCAACTCACGCACCCGTGCCTCTAGGGTCGAGGTGGATTTTCCACCCCACTTCCTCATGTTGTCTCTGTGGTCACGCAGGTAAAACCACAGGGTTTCCCCTGGTGTGTGCCCACTGTATCCTCTCTCTTGAGCAGAGGGATGCTGACTCCTAAAGGCAGGGATGCTGGTCTGTACTGGTGGGGAGTAGGGCATATTCTCTTTGAGCTGCTGGAACTCCCAGGGCAGCTTTTTGGATGGGTTTTCCACAACTCAGTCACAGGCTTGTAGGGAGGGAGAGAGACTTTCTTCATGATGCCAGAGTTGGCCAGGGAATTCATCCGTTGTTTGTCCCTCTCCATCTTTCCAGGTCATCGCTGCCAGTGAGTTTGCATGCGACGATGGTGTGCTCCCTACCAACTTCCGCCACATGGGTCGTGCACACCTGACTTCATCTGGACCTTTGGAAACTGCTCGCTGTTCAGGTCATCATAGATCACCTCCAGCACGGCTGATTCCCTCAGGTACTGGATACCCCTCTGCATGGTGGTCCGCTTGCCTGGGATATGACATCTTCCTTGAAGAGATACCTGTCCTTCACGCCTGTGGGAGTCTCCTCCAGAGGCTGAGGGCTTGTGCCCCTTTTCCAATGGTTTTGTCGGTGCCTCCTTCCCTAGAAAGTGATCCCAGCTGCTTGGCCTCCCTACCCTCTAATTTCAGGCTGCTGGCCCCATTATCCCAGCATCGGAGCAGCCAGGTGACAATGTCCTTGCCTGGACAATGACTGAAATATTTTTGCATATCTCGCAGCTCGCTCAGGGCTAGGGATCGTGTGGTTACCATCTCATTTATGGGTTCTGCCTCTTCCTCCTCCTGTTCTTGTGATGGCCGTGCTTCATCTTCATCCCCTACTAAATGAGCTGACTTTCTTCTGTATTTCTTCTTGTGTATAGGGGTGACTGATACCGGCATGGGTTGGTTCTCTGTTTCAGCTGCAGTGCCCATCGCAGGGGTAGATCTCTGGATAGTGTTCTTAAATAGTTGTTTAACCCTAAACAAGACCTGAACCACATTCAGGAGATGTAGCAATCGGAACATGCTGGTTTGAACATCCCAAGGATGTTCAAAATTCTCAAAAGTTGTTATAAGTAGCCTGAAGGAAAAAGGGAGGGTGAAGGGGTGGAGGAAAGCATCCCCCTTGTCTTCCCTATAGATTGGTTCTCCAAGGAGAAAAGGTAAAGAGTGTAATTTTTAATAGATTCCGAGTGGTGGCTCCCGAAGTATGGAGATGACAGCAATGCCAAGTACAAATACCAGATTAGTCTCGCGACCAATAATTTTATCAGATCATAAATCAGTGTTACATAGTGCAGCAAAATGATAACCTCGATCCAGCTCCCAGTGGTGATAAGCGGGGAATGTATACAGCAAGTGAGGTGCTACGTAACACAACTTCGAGAGCGAGCATGACAACTTTGAGAACAAATTAACCAACATTGTAACTAGCGACTATTAAACTGATATAATGAATGCCTGTAACAAACTTGCCTTTACACACTCTGGTCAGATCTGTCCTTATCTCAACCATTTGTGCCCCACGTTGGGTGCCAAAAGGACTGTCATGGTTTAACCTGGTGGGCGGCTAAACACCACGCATGTTCAGTCACTGCCCTGCCCGTATGCTGTCAGCATGTAGGCTGTGCTCCTGCCTGATAGAGCATAATCAATTTTTTTTTTACTATTCCTTTTAAAAAAAAAGTCTTCAATTTAAAAAAAAAAAAAAAAGAGAAGTTAGGAAACTTTCCCTTCCCTGGCAAAAGCAAGATGTTTCCTTGCAGCAAACTGTGTGTGGATTAGAAGCAGTTGCTCTTTCCTGGCC
Organism: Gorsachius magnificus; assembly: GCA_034008185.1. Lineage (NCBI taxonomy): Eukaryota > Metazoa > Chordata > Aves > Pelecaniformes > Ardeidae > Gorsachius > Gorsachius magnificus. The sequence goes on along the minus strand of CM067093.1, from coordinate 14,434,570 downwards.
GTCCTTTTGACAGCTCCAGCCCTGTGCAGCAGGGCTGGGGCCGCTGCCAGCATGTGGCTGTGGTGCCACGCTCACCACCCTGAGTAGGGTGCACTGGTCCCTCGTCCAGCACAAAGCGAGTCTCATCCAGGCTCTGCCTGCAGGACCCTGAGGCTTGTCCTGCCTGGGTGTGCCCGAAACAGGGGCATGAGCCTGCAGAAAGAGCTGATGGAAATGTGCTGTGCACCTTTGACCTTAGGGCATGCCAGCTCCGTGATTGCTTGGGCGGGAGCACATTGCTGTATAAAAGCCCTGGAGGAGACCTTGCTCTGTCCGGCAGTAGGAGCTGATCTCTCTGCACGATGGCTGACCCCAAGGAGTCTGAGAAGGGGAGTGTTGAGCTGGGCACCCCTAATGCTGCTCCCTCCACAGGGACCATGTCCACCCAGCGCCTCCGCAGTGAGGACTACAACGATTACAGCTCCACGGATGTCACGCCAGAGGGGAGTCCACCCGGCGGCATGAATGGCTTCGCCCATCCCGAATCCTACCAACGCTTCGGGGAGACCAATGGGACAACGTGAGTGACGCTTCCCTCCCTTCTGGGCTGGCCCAGAACCCAGGGAAGGTGGAGGAGGTAACGGTGGCTCCCTGCTGCCTGCCGGCGTTGCTGGAGGATGGTGCAGCCCTGGTTTTATGGGGAATCCCTCCTGGGGGTGCCGAGGGCGGGGCCGTGGTCCTGCTTCCATGGGGTCCTGGCACCAAGTGAGCAGCTGCCCCAATATGCGTCTCTGCTCTCCAGTGAAGCTGGGCTTGCTGGCAGTGGGCGCTGTTTGATGCTTTTCCCAATATTCCCCCCCTCCAGCTGTGTTCAATGGGGAACTGTGGTGAGCAAACAGCATGTCCAGCTTCAGAGGATACGTGGGCATGTTACAGCCATGCCCTGGAGACTTCCTTGTACCTTTTTCACCCAGGTGTGCAGAGGATGCTGTCTCTGCCTGAGGGAGACAGATCCCTTCAACTCAGAGACTTTCTTTTTGTGCAGCCCCTTGGTGCTGAGCTGTGCTTGCGCTGGGTTTTGCCTTGAAGCCAGCTCTGCAAATGCTCACCGAAATATGTTTGTTGAGTCTTTGCCTCCAATCCTTCCTTGGTCCCACTGGGCTGAACTGGGTTCAGGGGACAGGATCCAGACCCCCATGTGTTTGCTGCTGTTCCTGGACCCTGGGCAGGATGAGCCAAGGGCTGAGAGTGTGCATGGTCTGGGTGCAGGCATCTGCTGACAGTCATCTCTGCATCTTCTCTCCCTCAGGTGGTACCAGACCCTGATCCACCTCCTGAAGGGCAATATTGGCACGGGGCTGCTGGGGCTGCCTCTGGCTGTGAAGAATGCTGGCATCCTGGTAAGGTGGCATCCTCGGGGCGATGCGGCTTGTCTCCCTGCCAAGACTCTTCTCCACTCGGCAGCTTGCGAGCTTTTGCACCCTGTGTTCTGTGGCTCACTCTGTTTGCTGCTGAGACTGTCCTTGCTGCTCCTGCATTGTGCTGGCTGGGCTTGAGGAGTTCAGTGTGTGAGTTGGGGCTGTGGTTTCTTCTGCTGGGGTCAGGCAGGGCGCCAGTTCCCTGCCTCCTCAGCCAGCTGGGTGTTACCTCCCTGGCCCCTGCAGTGTCAGCCCCATTCTCCAAAAATGCTCCACCTGGGTGGCATCTCCTTGCCCTGGTCCTGTGGGTTGCAGGTTCAGCCTTGGTCTGTCCCAGCTGGTCTGTGCCGAGCACGCTGTGTGCCTCCTGAGGGTCCTATGAGCACAGCACACATGTAAGAGCCCTGTCGGTCAGCGGTTAAGGCTAGTGATGGGAGATGGCAGCGTGCTTCCCTCTGTGGGGTTTGATGTGGGCTGGCCCAGCCTCACAGCTCTGGCTGTGTTGAGATCAGTGGATGTGATGCAGCTTTGCTGCCTGAGGGCTGAGGTTGTACTTGGAGGTCAAACAGCAGCCCCCAGCCACTGTCACATCTCCCCCAGCTTCTGTCCCAGCGATCAGCTCCTCGGTGTCTGTATCATGCCCCAGCCACTGCTGTCTGTGGGAGAGGTGGGGGCACCTCGCTGCTCTGCTCTGGGTTTTCTCGCCCAGCAATGCAGTGTTCCCATTGCTCGGATTGAAAAATAAAAAGAATTAAAAAAGACGACTTCCTTCCTTTGTCCGGACCGTGACCTCTTTGTCATCTGTATAATAGTGATGTGCAGGGTAGTTTGAAAAACAGTCCTGGAAGCGCTTTTCTATGCCCAAACTGCCCCAGCTTGCTGCTTTTGCATCATTCCTGCCAAGCTCGTGGTGCTCTGTGGGGTTACTCAGTTCTGGAGGGCTGGTTCCCAGGAGCAGCACTCGAGCTCAGGTTCAGCCTCCAGCGGTGTTTTGGGTTGCTGAGCCTGTGGGGTTTTGCCTGGAAGTAAAACCCATCGTGCAGCTCTGCCTTTGGCCATCAGAGTGCAGCCTTCCCCCTCTCTTTCTCTGCAGCTGGGTCCTCTGAGCCTGCTGGTGATGGGAATCGTGGCCGTGCACTGCATGGGCATCCTGGTGAAATGTGCCCATCACTTCTGCTACAGGTAAGGAGCAACTCCCCTTCTCAGCCCTGCTGCTCCTATGGCTCTTCCTTCCTTCCCAACAAGCCCTGTTGTTTCTCTGAAGCCTCCTAGCGGCGAGTTGCCTGTGTCAAAGCCTCAGTCAGGAGCTGCTTCTGGGCTCTTTCACAGGAACTGTTTTCCCATTAATGTAATTGTTTGCCTTGGGAACCAGCGGATGGGGCTGATGTGACGTCCCTTCTCTCTCTCTTCTCTGAACAGGTTCCAGAAGCAGTTTGTGGACTATGGGGGTGCTGTGATGTACGGGCTGGAGTCAACTCCCAGTGCATGGCTGCGGACACATGCCATCTGGGGAAGGTACCTGTTCTCCCGCTCCAGGCGGGGGGCTTCTCTTTGAGCCCAGCATATGCTGCAGCTGGGACAGAAGAGCCGGCTGGTCTCTGAGCTGTGTTGGCAGATGAGCACAAGTGACATAAAATGTTATTTGGCTCACTTGCCCTGAGTGCTCGATGTCCCCTGGGGGGTAATGTTGAGGTCTTTGACCCAGTCCTATCCCCAACCACATGTGGCTTGTGCTAAAGGGCTGGGAGAAGTAAGTCTCTGCAGCATAACAAAGGGGTAAATAACACATACTGCAGTGTTGGCCCATCTTGTTAGACACTGAGCATGTCTAATGGTTGCTCCCAGGCATGCTACCAGCCCTATGGATGTCCCACATCGCATCGTACAGATGACATCGCACATCAGATGCTGTGTCCTATTCATGTGTCCAGGGAGCATTGTCTCCAGCTGTGACAATTCAGCAGCAGACTGGAGATGCTAATCTCAAGGGGCTGACTTTCCTCCTGAGGCTGGTCCTGACCCTACGGAGGGGATGGGAGGGGGAGATAGGGGACCCTGAGGTCTGTGACGTTAGATTGATCATCGAGGAGAACCAACCTGGGCGTGCTCTGACCGGCACACCTCCACCCCTGGGGAGAGCAGCGTCGCTGCAGTGTTCAAGTGCAGCCCCAAGCAACCCAAGTGGGCTCTTATTTCTGTATGGCCTGGCTAACAAGTGGTCTTTTTTCTTTTCTAGGCGTGTAGTGGGACTTTTCCTGATCATCACTCAGTTGGGTTTCTGCTGCGTGTACTTTGTCTTTCTAGCTGACAATCTGAAACAGGTTAGACTTACCCCCTCCTTCGTGAGCGAGGGGAAGGCGAGATAGGGTGTGGAGGTGCTGGGGTTGTTCTTAGCTCCTGTGTCACAGCCCTGTTCCCCACTAAAGGTCCGCTTTCCATAGCTGATGCTGCTCAGGAAGGCACTGCTGCTCAGGAAGGCACTGCTCCTCTGCCTGGGTATTTTGGAGGATTGGTTTTCCCGTTCCAGCAGGGCAGGTTTGTCTGAGAGTCCCTGTGAGTTCGCTCCACGTGCAGAGGCGCTGGAGCCATCTGTGTCGCCCAGGGGGAGCGGGGCCATTCCCAGTGAGGGAAGGCAGGAGAGTGGTGACAGCGGAGGGACTGTGCCTTTGATGTCCTGCCCACCCCAGTTAATTGGTTTATTGATGCCCTGTGTAGATGGTAACGTATGGGTACTGGGACCTGCTGCGAACCTCTTTTCTCCCTTTCTTAGACCTGTTTGCATTCCTGTTTCTTGCATCATCCCATGGCTCTGGAGCTTAATTGCATCTTTAGGGAAAGAGTTTCCTTCTGCCAGGCATTGGGAGGAAATCAATAGAAACCCTGGCTGTAAGAAACTGGGAATAATGAGTCCCTGTTCCCAGCCTCCACCAGCTTGATGCCTTGCTGGCACTGCTCAGCGTTGTTCCCTGTGCGCTCCTGCTCTGCTCTTGCAGCGGTGGTCCAGTTGCTACCACCGTGTCCATGCCCTTTGTGAGCCCTTCCCTGATTGCCCGTGAGCTTCAGAGGTGGCTCCTGGGGAGCAAGGGGGCTCTGCCAGGGGTGGCGGCGGATGGACAGGCTCTGCCTCTGCTCCAGGAGCAGCAGCTGAGGAGCCTTGCCTCATGCTGCCCCATGGGATGGCGGGGAGGAATAATAAATGGGTGAACGCTGGTGAACCGATGCCAACAGCCCTGAGAGCAGGAGCAATAAGGGTGTGTGCACAGGGCTGGACTGCTGCTGGCCCCCTGCTCCCTGCAAATGGCCCCCTTGCTGCTGCTTCAAGGCTAGCTGCTTTCTGCTGGGCCCCTCACAGTGGAGACTGAAGGCTGGTTCAAGCCACAGGGGAAATTTGCAAAAACCTGCAAATCCAACCCATTTTAGGTCACAGCTGGGAAACCCCTTGGCTTCAGTTTTGGAATTTTTTGGGTGGGGAGAGGGGAGTGTTGCTTGTTTCTTTTTGTGGTGGGGTTTTTGTGGTGAGCAAGGTGCCGCTGCACTGGGCAGAGCTTTGGTTTGTAAAATGGCTTTGGAGCAAGCTGTGGAGAGGCAGGACAGGGCTTGGAGGAGCACTGCCCCATGGATGCGTGGCTCTGCATGTCCTACGGAGGATGCTGATTTGCACAGCAGCTCTTTAGCCTCTTCTCTGGGGCAGGACTTGCTCTTGAGCAGGTTAAAATAATTTGCAGGCAGCCCTTTGCCGCAGTGGCCAGACAGTGTCTGGTACCCAAACCAGCTCAGTTGTGACTGTATCGGTGATCCACCACGTGCCCATGCTCTTGGAAGGGATGGCTCAGCCACTCGGTTCCGGGGGCAGAACTGTCTCTAGGGGTGAGCACGTGGCCTGGAGTGCCTTTGGGGATGAGTGACCTGAAGGAAAGGATGATTTCTCATGAAGAAAGCAAAGTTGGGGGCCAGCAGTAGCTTCCAGATGTCCTTGCATGGGAACATGGTGCTGAGCAGCTGAAGGGATGCCTGATGTTGAGTGCAAGCTGGTGCAGCAAGAGGAAAAGGATCTCGGAGGAGATAGCACTTAATGCTTCTTTCCTCTCCTCTCAGCTGGGCACGTGGGCAGCACACACTACCTCTGCCCTCGGTGTACTAAGCTGCCAGGTTCATGTGCTCTGTGAGCCTGGGCTCGGGCAGGTTTTGCTGTCTCAGCTCAGATGCTGTAGCTGGTCCTACCTCTGCTCCTAGCAAGGTAACAGATTTTCTTCAAAACTACCTGAAAGCCTGTGTTGCTTTGATTTTAATCGACTAGCTGTGTATGGAAGTGAGCTGATGGGATAGTAGTCTGACCCACCTGGGATGGGCTGCCGAGATCCACGGCTGTCAGACCTGCGTGATTGGGTTCATCAAGCCTTCCTGTGCTTCCTCAGGTCATATCTGCAGCAAACGGGACCACCAATGACTGCACCTCCAACAGGACGGTGGCCATGACCCCCACCATGGACTCCCGGCTATACATGCTTTCCCTCCTGCCTTTCGTGGTGCTGCTCTCATTCATCCAGAATCTCAAGGTCCTGTCCGTCTTCTCCATGCTGGCCAACATAGCCATGCTTGGCAGCCTTGTTGTGATCTACCAGTACATCGTCAGGGTATGTGTGCACGGCTCCCCTCTGCCATTTCTGTCATGTCCTGTGTTTTGGCAGGTGGAGGGAGCTTGACAGTGGGGTGTTTGCATGCCGTGGGGTGCTGCTTGCTCCCGTGGGCACGGTGGTTACCCTCTGCTCTGCAGGGCTTTCCCTGCAGCGTGTGGCTGTGACAGGGAGTGGTGGGAGCAGGCCAGGTCCTCCCCATCCTCCCCATGTCTGAACCCTGTGTGGGCTTTTTTCCAGGACATTCCTGATCCCAGGAACCTGCCTCTAGCAGCAGCCTGGAAGACCTACCCTCTGTTTTTTGGCACTGCGATCTTTGCTTTCGAAGGCATCGGGGTGGTAAGTCTCGGCGTGTGGCAGCGGGGCTGCCTGCATGGGAGGCTCAGCCGGTGCTCGGGCTTGCTGCAGCACCTGCTCTGCGTTGCAGCTGTATTTGCAGATGAACTTCTCTGACGGTAGCCCAAATTCTGGATGATGCTGTTAGCTTTAGCCTCCAGGCTATCTCCTGGGCCAAACCCTGTTGCTTCCATCTGAGGCTGGAGAAGCACATGCTCCAAACCTCAGGAGGTTGGTTGCTGCTTTGAAGGTACCTGGCGGTAGATTGGGCTCTGCTGGGAACTGCACTGGCAGCTGCCTTTGGCTGACCTGTGGACGAGGAATCATCCTGAGTCTTGTTAACCAGGCTTGACCCTGAAGCTGCCTAAGTGGGAGGCCATAAAACATGACACAAAAAAATCAATCTCCTTTTGGCAGCCACGTGGCCCCAGCCTGCTGTGGGGCTGGGTTTGCATGTGCCTCTTGCATGGGATGCTGTAAATAGACTGGCTGTGTCTGTGAAAAAAACGGGGTGGGTGGGTGGAGAGCTTAATGGCTCACTAAGATGTTGTGGGTTGTTTCCGGGAGCTCCCTTCAAAGGAGAAAAAAATCTTTTCATCTCTTAATAGAAGCTGGCTGTGTAAACACAGGGCTGGAGAGGGCCAAATCCATTACAGGAGGAGTGTTTATCGAATGCTCTGCCCAGGGCAGAGGGCTCTTGCCGGCAGTGAGGCACAAATGCTCTCTTCCTCGCATGACTTGGAGGTGGGGAAGCAAATAAAAGCTTTTCTGGTCCTACCTCCTCACCAGCCCTGCTGCTGTGCCTCTTATTGAAATCCCCACCACCCAAAGACAGCTGTAAAAAAGTTTGCTGAAGTCCTATATTTGAAAGCAAGTAGTATGGAGATGAGGGACTTGGCTCTGTCCTTCTTTTTTTTTTTTTTTTTTTTTTTGGTTGTTGTCCTGCCTGATTGAAATCTGTCCAGACAAGCTTGATAGGAGAGGAGAGAGAGTCTTGGTCTTTCCAGGGTCTGCTGGAGAAAATAGGACAATGTATTACGATGGGCCTGTCCCAGTGGGCATGGCTGTGCTGTTTTGGGATGCAGAATGTAATGCAATCAAGGTATAGGGCAGATGGCACTGCCCCAAGATGCCAGGCCCCAGTGGGCACAGCTCCTGCCATGGGGAGGGAGCAGGTCCCTTTGTTAAGTCAGGGGCGTGAGTGACACTGCTGGGGGCTTGCCATGCCAAGCGCAAAGGTCTCAAATGGGAGCACAGAAATCAGATCTCCAGTGGAGCAGCTTTTTCAGCTGGGTTCTTCAGGGTCCATGTGTGACCATCCTGTCCCCTGGCATGGGGGGTTGTGCTTGGCCATGGGGCTGCCCCTCCTGCTTTCTGGGGCTGAGGGGTATAGAGGAACAGGGGCAACCTGCTGCTTTGTCATCTTCCTTCTCCTTCTCCTCCTCTCCCAGGTTCTGCCTCTGGAAAACAAGATGAAGAACCCCCGGCAGTTCCCGGTCATCCTCTACGTGGGGATGACCATTGTCACCATCTTGTACATCAGCCTGAGCGTCCTGGGGTACCTGCGCTTCGGGGCAGACATTCAGGCCAGCATAACACTCAACCTGCCCAACTGCTGGTGAGCCCCCGCAGGGAGCGGAGGGGCTGGGGGGCGAGGGAGGAGGGTCCCAGCCAGGGAGGCAGGAGAGGGGGCAGTGGGGGATGTCACTCCTTAGGAGAACTAATCTGGGTGAGCTTGGGGAAAGATCAACCGTGCCATAGCCAAACTGTCCAAAGGAGCTTGTCAAGGGTTGTCTGATGAACGGGGTGGTGAGGCTCATTGTTTCAGTGTCTGAGCTCGGTCTTACCTCTGCAGTTCAGGCTGCTCTCTCAGGGTCCCTGGTGGATTCTGCCTGGGTAGGTGCAGCTCCTGCCTTTTTCTTGGAGCCTTACAGTGTCTTTTTGGGGGCTAAGCTGCACTCTGGCTGGTGGATGTTGAACACAACCCCCATGTGGCCATATCAGGTGGTCATCAAACAGTTCAAAAACTGTTTGTCTTCCCCAAATGAAGCACAGAAAAAACTAAACCCAAAGCTGGGAGCTGCCAGAGGGGGTGAGATGTGACACCTCCACATGTTGGCTGTGTTCTTTGTTTGCAGTCCCGGAGCTCAAACTCCCACTCCTGGGCTCCGTGTTGTGCCTGGATGCGGCTTGTCTCAAGCTGGCGCTTTGCCTGTGAGCGCTGGTGCCATGAGGATACCCCTTCCTTCCCTTGGGGGCTGAGCTCTGCAGTTCCCCAGACCTGGCTATCCTCCTCTGGGGTCCAAAGCGACCTCTTGGGAGCCTCTAGGCGCTGGCTGGAGCCCTGTGGAAATACATGTGGCCTGACCCTGTACTGGCTTACCTGGAGGGGTTATTTCTCTTCTTGCTGGCACTGGTGGGTGTTCCAGCAGCTGGCTGGGCTCTGTGCAGGTCTGTCCCTGAGGGTGAGTGGTTCCTCAGTGTCACAGCTCTGGAGGAGAAATGCAAGCAGTTTCTCTTGCCTTTGGGACAGGAAGTGTGGAGAGTGCAAATAACTTTCCAGCTTGTTCTGCTTGGGATTATTTGAGAAAGTCCTGAAAAAAACCCATCTCTGTTGCTTCTTATGACATGCTGCTTTGGGATGTCTGTGTGGCAGGACATGGTGCTGACAGGCAAGCTGGAGAGAAGCTCTGCTCTATGCCCTACAGAGGAACCCCTCGCATGGCAGCATCTCCTGCGCCTTGGTGCGGAGCTGGAGCTGGGGGCTGGCTTTGATGCCACGAGGCTTCTTGGAAAGCTGTCCTGCAGCAACACAGTTTCTCTGGGTTTGCCTAGCAGAGCTCTGAAGCTCAACAGTTTCTCTTTGATGTCTCTGCTGGCTTGAAATCCTGCGAGAGACCAGAGTGAGAATTGGAGCTGGGGGTGCCTGTCCCCCTCCCCAGCCTATCCTCTCTGCTCTTAGCAGCTTCCCAGCACTGTGCAGCATGACTTGATGTCTCTTCCCCACTGATGAAGTGGATTTGAGTAGGACTCATTTTTGAGTCACTGGTGGGTTTCCACATGCTGACCTCCTGGTGCACAGCTGGGGCTCTGGAGAAAGCAAGGATTTAAAAAAAAAAACAAAACCCTGACCATATAACCTGGTTTTGCTTTAATTGTTGCTATGTGGTTTTCTTTCAATTTGAGTACATGGACTTTCATTCATGCTGGATCCGTGTAGTGACTGAATTGCTGGATGTTGGTGTCGGTGTGGTAGAAGGTCCTGCTCCTGCTAAGAGCCTTGCCTTGTCCCCTGCAGGGTCTGGGAGCCCTGCCAGGTCTCTCCTCTCAGTGAGGAGGGATGGGACTGGTGGAAAAAAGTGCTTGTGTTGTAGGGAGATCTGAAGACCACTGTGCTAAGCACAGTAGGCGTGAATCCCATCAGCTCAGCAAGCTGAAGTGAGGTGTGGAGAAGATGAAATGCTGCTGCTGCTCCTGAGGGTGGAAAGGAGATCAGTCTTGGGCTCGGCAGGGCACAAGATCATGCCACAGCCTGTAACATCTGCTGACCTGCAATGCTGCCGGGGGCTTCTGCGGGAAATCTCAGCTTTGTTTGCTCTAAAGGATGGTGTTCCCTTAGAAGGTAATGGGATTTCTGTGACTTGCTAGGCTACAGAAAGATCCCATTTCAAATGCATGTTTTTAGGAGTATCGATGCTTTCTGTCAAAGTACTTTTCTGAAAAAAAAAGTAGTTTTTTTTCAGCTAGGGAGAAGAGAATAGGCCCTTTGGGAACAGCGCCTGGGGAGGCCCGGGTGTGCGGCAGGGCTCTGGCAGGTTGGGCTGGCGAAGGTGTGCTGCGGTCCTGACTCAGCACGCAAACTGCTTCGGTGGTTGTGCATATTGCTTCCTGGCAGAACGTTTGATGGAGGCTGTAAATATTGGACTTGGAAATGGGTTATCTACAGTAAAGACTGGGATACTTGGGCTAAAGTCTTGACTGCTGTGTCCCTATCCAATGAAGTGTAGGTGATGGGTGAAGACTTGCTCTCAAAATGAGTGTTTTGCCTGTCCTGCTTTGCCTGTGGGTTTTCTCCCCAGCAGTAAAAGACGTTGGGCCACAAAAGGTGGTCATGAGGGCTGTGGGTGAGGAGTAGTGGGGTTTGCCTGCAGCGTGGGAGACAAGGCAAGGATTGTCGTGGAGATGCTGCATCCTTCCTGGGCTGTAGCCATCGCCCGAGGTCTCTAGAACAGATTCGATGAACGTGTCCGGAATCGTTGAGTTACAGGATGACTAAGGACTTTTCCAGCCTCATTTCTCTATAACCGCAGCTTCCTCAAATGAGGAGTGTGTCGGTTCCCAGCGCCCAGTTCTAACCACGACCTCCGAAATACTGTACAGTTATGCGGAAATCCCTTCTCGCGTCCTCAGAAAGGTTGCTTCACCCCACCATCTGAAGAGTGAAGAAATGCTGTAGTATGGGGGAAGATGTTTGGTTGCGTATGGCCACTTGGAGGTAGGTAATGACAGAGCTTACAGTCAAAGGAGGGTATGCCATTTCTCGCAGCTTGTTGGGATGGCCTGGTGTGGCTCTCTGGGTTAAGCAGGCAGTTGCTGTGGTTGGCAGAGATGGACCCATGTTTTGGGGTCAAGGCTAGTGCTTGAGCTCTTTCTCTTCTTGATATTTAAAATGCCCTTTGAGCTTGTTGTCCTGCTTCCTGACCTGTACAGGATTGGTATCCAACCTTCTTCTGTACCTTTTCTAATAACATCTATTAATCATGGATTGCCCTGGAACGCTTTATGGCTTTACAGCATCACTTAACTGAAAATAGAATGATAAGATATGCTGGCTGTGGGGTAGGTGGCTCAAGGCTACTGTGTGCTAAAGTCATGTGTGGCTGAGCGGGTGCACTCTGGACTCTGTGATAGCTGTCTTTGATTTACCTATGGAATCACAGGATAATTTAGGTTGGAGGGAGCATCATGAGATCATTATGTCTACCCACCTGCTCAAAGCAGGGTCAACTTAAATTTTGAATATCAGTAAGGAGGGACGTTCTCCACCTCTCCAGGCTCTTGTTCTGGTGCTTAGCTACCCTTTTGGGATGCAGCTCTGTCCTGTTGCCCCTAGTTCTTTGCTGTGCAACTCTGAGAAGAGCCTGTCTCTGTCTTCTCTGTGCTCTCCTATTAGGTAGCTGAAGACAGTAATAACATCCCCCTTAACCTTCTCTTCATGCTGAATGAGCCCAGGTCCTGCAGCCTCTCCTCTAATGTCATGTGCTCCAGCCTCAACTGTCCTAGTAGCCTCCACTCAACTTGCTCTGGTAGGTCAACATCTGTCCTGGGAGTCCCAAGACTGGACATAATACTCAAGACGCAGCATCACAAGCCCCAAGCAGGGGAGTAATCCCTGCCCTTAACCTGCTGGCTATGCTTTTGCTTACACAGCTGCTATGTGATTGACCTTAATCACTGCAAGGTCTTGCTGCTGGCTCATGTTCAGTTTGCTGTGCACCAAGATGTCCAGGTCCTGTTCTCCTGGCCAGATGGGAAGCTGAGCCCCAGCCCTTCCCATGTGCAGGATTTTGTGTTTGCATCTGAAATTTGCCCGTGCCACCACATTGTTTAGATCCTGCTCGAAGGTGTGTCAGCCATTCCCTCCAATTTGGTCTTGTTGGGAATTTGCTGAGTGCGTTCTCTAGGTTGCTGCAGGACCCATGCTTACTGCTTGGCCTGCAGTTGGGGAACGGGTAGGACCATATGTGATACAACTTGATGTCACTTCTTTTTTAGAGAGGCTTGTGGTGCTGTCAGGGAGCTCAGGACAGAGACGAGGCTGGGAGGTGGCTTTTTGGCCACCTGCAACAGGTTTTCTCTTGCACCACGCTTGCCTTATGGCTGCATCACTGTAGGATCTGGGACGTGGTGAGATCTGACTCAGGGTGAGCCTAAGGTGCTGTTTGCAGCCTGTCTGTCCTCTGCCTTCCTTCTCCTCAGGCCTCTTAATTGTCTTCCCCCCAAACATGTATTATGCAGTGTTCCAAAACCAGCTGCTCTTTTTTGTTTTATGGAGGAGATAGAGTTGCAGGTGGTGGTGGTGACATTTGCATCGTATTTGCTTTGTAAGCCCAGACTTATCCCAGCAGTGCTGTCCTCTTCCCCCTACTCAGAAGCCGAGCAGTAATCGAAACCTGTGAAATATATATGGTTTTAAGATGGAGAATAAAATCCAGCTGCTAACAAATAGGACAAAAGGAGCTTTTTTTTCTTCCTTCAGCTCAGAGGCTGGATTCTGTTAGTGAAGGTCAAGGTGAGGAACCTCTGGGATGGGTGATGGATGCAACTTCATTCTGGGTCACCGGCCAAAAGTTGGGATTGCAGGCTCCTGGCAGTACCAGTGCTATTGGATGTTTGGGTGTTGTCTGTGTGGAGTGATCATGAAGGCAGCCCCCATCTGTCAGCACAGACCTTGCAGAGTCTGGCCTGGTGAATTGGAGAGGGTGGTACGGAGCCTGTACCCATCTGTGGGGAGCGAGGTATCTGGAGGGCTCATTGCTTGGTGCAGCCAAGGGCAGTGCTGCACACATGAGCATCTAGAAATGTACGTAGGTGCCTTAGCTTGTCGAGGAACAAGTTAGGCTCCTGGTCCCTTGGCTAAGCACACATGAGCCTTCCCTGTGCCTTTGAATGAGTTAGGAGCAGGACAGTGGTTTGGTGTTTTTGGTTTGGGTTTGGTGGGGGTTTTTTTGTTGGTTTTTTTTTTTTTTAATTCCAAATAGCTCTAAACATCTATACCCATGAGTTTTCCCAAGGGGAAGCAGCACTTGAGAGGCTGCTGGCCCAACTCCTGGCCTGATGATTCCTTACGCAAAGCCAGGGCTAAAGCCTCTGATTGGGTGGGAAGGCATGTGTTGCTGCAGCTTGGAGGTTGCTCTGTCTCCTTGCTATCTCTTGCCAAAGAAAGGTCTCTGTGGATTGCATGCATCACCCCTAATTTTCCAAGAGTGTTCAGGAGGGGAGACAATGCTGTGGGGACTGGAGCAAGAGTATGCCTCACTCGGTCTCCTTGTTTGCAGGTTGTACCAAGCTGTCAAGCTGCTCTTCTCCTTTGGGATTTTCTTCACGTATGCTGTGCAGTTCTACGTGCCTGCTGAGATCGTCATCCCTCCCGTCGTCGCCCGGGTGTCGGAGCGCTGGGGCTGGCTGGTCAACCTCCTCCTCAGGGTGGCCATGGTTGGTGTAACCTGTGAGTAGAAAGCAGCCTGTCTGAGTTCCCCTATGAGGACCCGACACCTCCTTCCTGCTGTGGGCTGGTGGTGCTGAGAGACTCTTTGCCCTCTCCTTGCTGCCTCTGACCCTGCTGCTAAAGCCTTCACAGCAGGGAGTCTCCTGGACTTTGCTGATGAAAGCTGGTGGGCCAAGGTGACCTCCAAGGAGCAGCAGCAATGGTCCTCTGCCCCCTCTGTGTGAGACTGGCCTCCTCTGTGGAGGAGTAGTAAATGTCCCACATTGTCTGGAGGTGGCAGATCCCTGTGGAGTCTTGGGCCTGGGATCCCGCGGATGGCACTTTTGAGGGCCTTGGAGTCCCATCAAGCTTTGTATGGAACACTCCCAGCACCTGGTCTAGTGCTAGGGCAGCCCAGACCAGAGGCTGTGTGCAGCCAGGCTCCTCGTGCCTGCATGGCGGGGGCATGGCTGCAAAGGGGCTGCTGGCCACGAGGGAAGGGGGGGTGCTGTACACACACACATTCCTTGCAGCATGTAGCACAGCAGAAGACAACTGAAAATAGCACACGACCCATAACCAAAGCCCCAGTGTGCCTGTGGCCACAGGGTAGGTCTGGCTGGATCAGCCCCAAATGATTGCTTTCCCTTGACAGTGTTTAGTGCCTGCAGTGAGGCTCTGGTGGAGCAGGCTGCTGGGCTCGAGCCTGGTGGACCTTTGGGAAAGGTGTGGAGCAAATGAGGTGCAGGAGTATCTGATTTTGGCTGGCTCTGACTCCTGAAAGCTGAATCCTTGCTGTTGTCAGCACAGCTGAGATGCCTGACTGAGCTCCCAGGCATCATCTGCTGAAAAAGCTTTTCTCCATGGCTTGATGCTGCTGATGCACCAGAGTTAAGCATCAGGAACCTGGCCCTGTGTCCCAGTTGGCTTTGGTTTGGGTTTGAGAGGCACGTGGTGCTAACTTGAGGTCAGTGGAGCTGGCTGAGAGCAGGGTGCCGCTGGTTTCTGGGCTCCCACTAGTGAAGGGCCAGAGGCACTGCATGAACAGAGGTGGGCAAAGCCCTGTCTCCTCTGCGCTGTGTTTCTGAAGTGCGCTCTGCCCAACGCCTGCAGCTGGAGGGATGAAACCTGCCTGTGCTGGACCACGTGCTGCAGCCACCCTGGTGCCTCAGTCGGGCTCAGAGCCTGCCTGCAGGATGGGAGCCTCTCCTGGTGGGCGTTGGGGTGTGCCTGGCCAGGGAACTGAAGGCTGGGAGTGATGGGAAGGCTTTAGGCACCGACAGTGGCTTTACCCTCCTGTTTGGGTGTATAGGGAGGCAGCGGGGGTGGGGGTGGAAGGATGCTGGTTCCTTTGTACCTCCTCCCCTTACCTTTCCACGTAAGAGATTGCTCTGGTTGTTGCCTTGGATAAAAGCAATTAGGAGGGTTGCATGAATATTCATTGGATGATTGCGTGGCTGCAGAACAAGCCCGTATCATGGCTTTGCCTTCCAAAGAGAGGATGCAATTTGGTGTATGGGTGTCTTTTAAGCTTAGACTTCAAAACCAGCAGACTTAAAAACCCTTTGAATTAATACCTGTAAAAAGCACAACCGTTGCCCCTGGAGGCTGAGGACTGCAGCTGGTGCTTCAGTTCTGCTTGTTTTAGAGACGGGTTAATAATTTTGTTTACTTTGAGTCCAAAGAGTGGTGTGGGATGGGCTGAGGATGCTGTTAGCATCCCCACGGGCTGCGGATAGGGGAAGCTGCTGACAGCAGAGACCTGGCAGAGCACATCTTTGGCTCTGTGCAGGGCTGAGCCCCAGGATAAACTTCCTCTAGGTCAGCTCAGCAGGGACCTTTGCTGCTGTGCCCCATGGCAGGGGGACTGTTCATCTTTAGGCTTATCCAGCAGGGCTGGAGTGGTGGCAATGTGCAGGAGGATCTCCTGTTTGTGTCTCTGCCTGCTGTCCATCTCCTGAGCCTTCCATCTCCTGCGGTGCCGTGGGTGATCTTTGGCTCAGGGAGGCTCCAAGAGCCTCTCTCACCTGCAGCCGATTGCCAGGGAGTGCATGAATCCCACCCGTAAGGAGCCCTGAGATACCCCTTCTCCATGGAGGCTGTGGCTGCCATGGTTCTAGGTGTCTCCTATTTCTAAGCAGAGCTTTCAAAGCAATAAACCAATTTATTGCTCTTGGTCACTTTAAGTGCTGAAGTCTTCTTTGCTTGCAGAGAACGCTCTTCTGTTGTGCAAAGCTCTGGTTGCCCTTTCCTTGGGCTTTGCTTGACCAAAAAGCAGCAGCGCTGCTCCCGAGTGCTGGGGCTGCTGTGGGTGGGGAGCTCACTCAGTGTGTGAGCATGCCAAGGGGCACTGCTCCCAGCTGCAAAATGAGACCTTGCTGATCCTTTATTTTAAATCTGCTCCCCAAACACTGACAGTGTGGTGCCCCAAGAGGAGCCCAGAGGTGGTGGCGGCGGCTGTGGGCTGGTTGGAAGGAGAAGGCACCATCCCTCCATCCTCCCCTTGCCCCGAGCAGGAGGAGGGGGAGCAGGGATACGCCAGAGTTTGCACCGCTAAGTGTGAGCTGTAAGAAGTCTCCCAGGGGGTTTTTCCTTGGCTGTAGTTTTTACCTGACAAATGTTCTCCCCCAGGCTGTGCCATGGGCGCTCTGCTGCTGGAGCAGCTCTAAACGCATGCAAACCACACAGGTTTATTTGGGGTGGGGGGAGATGGCTTTTTCCTCCTGTCTCCAGCTTTTATGGGGTTTCTGAGGCTTTACGGCTCCCCAGGTGTGTGGAGCAGGAGTGCTGGCTCTCACAGCGGGGGCCAGCAGCCGCTCCTCTGCCAGCGGCAACTGTTTGCTGGGGCATGGGTCCTGCTCAGCCCTGGAGCTCACTGTGGTGGTGCCCAGGGCGACAAAAAGGGTTTGGTCTGTGTGCTGCGCTTCGTTAACTCAATGCAACAGCTTAATTGCTTGTTGGGGAGGAGTTGCTGGAAAATATGCAGCCAGTCTTCAAAGCTCATGCGTCAGGGAAAAGGGCAGAGGTATGATTCAAGAAGACAGCATCCCTGCAGTGGGTTTTTGCTTGCTTTGGCTCGGGGGAGGAGGGTCTCTGCCCTCTGGGAGCTGGCAGCACTGACATTGCGTTTGCTCCCTCTCCAGGCGTGCTGGCCATCCTCATCCCGCGCCTGGACATTGTCATCTCACTGGTGGGCTCCGTCAGCAGCAGTGCCCTGGCTCTCATCTTCCCCCCGCTGCTGGAGATCGCCACCTACTATGCAGAGGGCATGCACCCCCTTGTCATCGCCAAGGACATCGCCATCAGCCTCTTCGGCTTCGTGGGGTTTGTGGTGGGGACATATGAGGCGCTGGTGGAGCTGGCAGCGCCAGCCACCACCGTTGTGAATGCCACCAGTGCCATGGTACAGTGATGGTCCCCCTGCCCCCTGGCCCCTCTGGACACTGTGCTGGGGGCACACGGGCTCCGAGCGCTGCTGGTCCCCTGGGGACGTCCCTTCTCTCCTCTGGGGAAATGTGGTGGGTTTGGTCTGCGAGAGGGTGGGGCTGCCCATCGTCCCAGCTGCAGCAGGGTCCTGTGCTGGGCTCTGGCTGGGCAGGGGGCGGATCTGGCCTGGGGCTGGGGCAGTGCCTTCCTTGGGGGCTTTTTGGGCAGGTGATAGAGAAAAACAGCCCCCTCAGCACCTGTGTAAATACTCACTTTGAGAGATGAAGAATCCCGGGGATGCAGATTTTTTATTTTATTTTATTTTTTTAAATCTCAACCTTTCCATATTTCCCCTGTCCCTTCAGTCAGGGCAGGGAACAGGGACTGCTCTTTTTTGTGCCAGTTTTTATTTTCCCCCCTCAGCACTTTATTTTTACAGCAACACAGAAACCTCAGCTCAGGTAGAAGAGAATGGAGCTGCCTCCTCACCCCAGCCTTGTGGGGAGGGTGAGCAGAGCCTGAGGTGTGGAGCATCCTGGGGCCCCCCCAGCTCTCCCGTGGTGGGATCCCCAGACGTGGGCATTGGCTCCCGCTGTGCTCGAGCTCTGGTTCCAGCTGCTTTGGGGGACTGAGCGGGGCCTGGAGCTGGGCACCAGGCACAGCACCTCCCTGGCCTGGGAGGGTTTGCTGAACAGTGACCCATGCTTTCAGTAGTGACACTTTTCCCCATCTAGCGCACACACCAACGCACGGCTTTCAGAAGCATTAGAGAACAGAGGCGTGCGGAGGGCAAATGGGCTCTGCCACAGCAAGGGTCTGAGCCGGTCGCCTTCTGCTGGGACCCCTCTTCCTGTATGGGACAGGGTGTCCCCAGGGGGGTCACCATATGCTACCTGCACGCCACAAAACTATGTCACCTTGTTTACAGTGCCCGAGCTGGCCCCGGCACGCTCTGGCTGCATCTGCAGGCTGCTACTGAATGTCAAATCACACACAAAACTCCTGTAATAATTTTTTTTTTAACACTTTCTTGGTCCCACTCCCTCTGTGTCCTTTGCCTCTGCTCCAGCTCCTGTCCTGTGGTAGGATGCAGCTCTCTGGCACTTCTCCCTGTGCTCCTGTTGCTTCTTTCGGTGTGGCTGGTGCATGCCTGGGGGGGATGGTCCCCGCTACGCTGCTGCTTTCCTTCCTCTTGGTGAGCCCAGCTTCCTCCCTGGAGAGTTTCCTTGCCTTTCTGCTGGATTTCTTTTTTTTTTTTTCAGACAAGAGAGCAAATGCATTCTCCATGGGATGGCTTTTCCTAGCGGTACAAAGGGGTTTTGGTTGAGCCATCCCTCTGCAACCCTGTGTCTGGGCCAAACTCCTCCCTGCTAACGCAGCACCTCCCAAACGCCGGCAGTGTGGTGGCTTCCTTCGGAGAGCCTTCATCCCTGTGTCCTGCCGCAGCCGTGTCTCCCTGCGGGTGGGCAACGGCTGCTGGCAGTGGTGGGAAAGGGGTGTGAATACAGCACTGGTGGGCTGCGTTCCCATCTTTGATGGAGGATGAGTGAGGCTTGGGGTTGTTTTTGGTGTTTGACCCCCTTCTGGGAGGTGAAGGTGGTGCAGAGTGGTGTCCCTGCAGCCTGCCTCCTTGATGTGTGGTGTTTCAATGTCTTGCACTGTGTCCCCTCTGCTGGCTCTGCTTTGGATGCACAATGCTGGGGCCACGGTGGGGTGGGTCTGTGCCATGCCGCTGCTCCTTTCCAGCCCCTCGCCTGCTCCCTGTGTTTCTCGGGGGTCACCTCGTCTTCTCTGAGTCTGTGCTGGTGAAGGTGTTGGCACGCTCTGGCATCTGGTGATAGGCAGGGCAAAGCTTTAAGTCAAATCCTCCATCTGGAGGATGCCATGGGGGTAGAGAGCACACAGCCAAGTTTGGGAGGAAGCTCCAGGGCATGCTGCAGACGGGAAAAGTGCAATATTCACGTCCACCGCTGTGTACTGACCCCGGTGTGGCCCTTGGGTGTTGGGTTTGGGTGCAGAAATGCCACCCTTGGCAGAGGAGGGCATGCTGTGAGGAGCAGGGGACGTCTGTTGCTTGCCCCCAGCTCTGTCGGTGCCCCACAAGAACACTGGCCATGTTTCAGGGGACAGCTGTGTGACAGGGTCTGTCCCCAGCCTGGCACTGGGCATTGATGGGTTTGCTGGCAGGGCATGTAGCATCCAGTTCACTTGGCAATTAGCGGTGAAGGCCTCATTTACCGGGAGACTGGGATATCACAGCAGCATTAACGGTTTTTTGCAATTCTTTACTTTTATTGCGGTGGGCAGGGGGTGTTCGGAGATGGGGCCAGAAGTGAGGGACTTTGCCAAGCCAGGAAGACCTGACACAGGACCCAACGGACATGAAAACTTGACACTTGTGTATCATAGGCTGCTCTGTAACCAAGGAAATTATCTGTGTAAATATAGAAATGATTAATGTACGTGTCTCGTGCCTATGGATGTCGTCAGCGTACAGCGTGTGTAGCTGCTTGGTGGAAGACCTGGTGCTGCACCTGAATCATGTATCTGACTTTAATCAATAAATATGATCTATTTTTTATGTGAAAAGGCTCTGGGGTGTGAGGTGGAGGTGTCTCTTCCATGAGGCAGGTGTAAAACTACCCGGCAGGGCCCGAGCCAGGCATGGAGCAGGTCTGGGGACCTCGCTGTGCTGGGCTGGATGGGCAGTGGTGTGGCATTAACACCAGTTGGCTTGCTACAACTTTAGGACCTGTCTGTTTTGCTTTTTTTTTTTCTATTTTTCCTCCTTTTTGCAAATATCACCCAAGTACAAGGGCTTGGGGAGGAGGGGGTGTCTGTGGGAGAGCAGCAAACCTGGAGCCCAGGAGGCAGCTGGGGTCAGCCCCTGTGCTTTCCCACCCTCGCAGCAGGATACAAGACTTGTCCTTCTGTGGAGGGTTTCAAATAGAAGTGTTTCAGCTTTGCTGCTCTGCAAATTAGAATTTTTCTTCCGAACGCATTTGTGCAAGTAGGTCGTGATGAGAGCATTTATCTGCTGCTGGGCTTGGCTCTTTTCTCTGCCCCACCAAAGCTGTGCCTGGAGTTCTTGGCTGTGTCCTGGGACCCAGCAGCCTGGTTTATGCTGAAAGCAGCTGAAAAAAGGGCCCGGCACATGCTGATGGCAGCAGTGTGGTGGAAGCCGAGCTGCTGCTGATCCGCCTGAGAGATCAAAGCAGCAAAAGCCAGCCCACGCTCGGAGACGGCCGGGTGCAGAGCCAGCATCGCTTGTAGCTGGCTTACCCTCATGCTGCTGCATAGTTCATGCCATTGCAGTGTGGCATTAGTGCGGCTGTTTGGGATATTAGTGCAAAGAAAAAGTTAATCTCTTGATGCTGTGGCTGAAAAACCTCCTTAAAGTACGCAGACTGATGGGGAGTGTGGTCCCTGGAGGGGGATCTGAGACCACCTGGACCCCAGGGCGGGTGGAGTGGCTGGGGTGTTTCTGACCATGGAAGTTGACCACGGCTGGATCCACAGCTATCCTTTCTTCCAGGGGTTGAGCGCTGCAGGGCTGCACCCATTCCATGAAATGGCTTTGCTGAGGATGCCCCTTCCCAGGTGTCACTTGGCAAAGCTTCGTCCCCGTTGCCCTTGACCTCCCCTGCACTGTGGTTTGCTGGCTAAGGCGACCCTGGGGAGTTAAAAGTCCAAAAGTCTAAAAGAAAATATCATTGCTGTTTTTTGTGCTACTTCTGATGCTGGGAAGAATAATTTGGGCTTGCCTTATGGAAAAAAGTGGTGTGTGTTGCTGAGAAACTGTGGCACTCTTGGAGCAAGGGTGAGAAGCCGGCAGGGCAACAGCCTGCCCAGACCCTGAGCCAGCAGCAGTGGTGGGTCCCTGCTGCGATACCACCCATGCCAGGGCTCGTGCCATCCTGCTCTGCTGAAAATGCCAGAAAGCAAAGGCAGAAAGTGGGATTTTTGATCAGGAAACAGGGGCAGAGCAGGTGAACCCCAGCTTTTCCAGCAAGCCTGGGGGTGGCAACCTACTATTCACAATGTCCTGTCAGCATGCCGGGGGATGAGCCTGCCCTGGGGACCTGGCTGCATGTAGAGTTTTATTAAAAATACCCACAGGGAACTGCAAAGCTCACAAGTCCATCCCAGCAGAGGAAAGCTGGGTTGGGAACCTGCACAAGTGCAGCCAAGTGGTCCCTGGCTTTAATTTGGGATTAAGCCCAGCTGTGGTGGGGTAACAGGCCAGGAGGTCTGGCAGGGCCAGGTGGTGCTCATCCTGCCATCGGCAGTTTGGGCAGAGGGAGGGTGTCCTGCCATTCCCTTCTCAGCCTCTCCACAGCCTCTCCACATGAGCCCCCCTCGAGCCAGCAGGTAGGGTGCTGTGGTATCCCTGGGGTGTTTTGGGAAGCAGGGTGAATTCTGGGGTTGGGATGTGGAGCTGATGGCAGGATTTTCAGCCTGGGGTGCTGGGGCGGCATAAACGTTGTGTGGTTGGATCGGATCGGGGGTTCGGAACAACATGCTGTTATGGGTGTTATGTTATTCTCCTGCTGCTCGTGCTGCCCCTGCCCAGAGGCAGCCCCCTTCCTGGGCCTGGCAGAGACATTGCTGTGCTCTGGCAGCAAAGCGTTTTTGGGTTGTAGGGTAATTGAGGCCGGCAGGAACCCTGGGAGGTCTCTCCTCCAACCTTCTGAGCATGGCCCAGCCTTAAGAGTGTGGTCCTTGTGAGCAAGAGATGGCATGATCTCCCCTCCTACCCCTGTGTGTTAGTGCTCCAAGGGGTCCCACTGTGTTGTCAGTATTTCCTTTCAACTGCTGTGCTATACGCTTACCAACACAGGATGGGCTGACACCCACCAACATGCTAATCCCTCACTCGGGTGTAGCATGCTGGCATCTCCCCAACAGGGCTGTTGAATAACTGAGTGTTTTGCTGTTACTTCTCCATTGCCATCTGGGCGATGGCGTAACTGCTGGATGCTCATGTGCAGCCAACATATATGCATCTCTGGGCAAAGCGTGGTAAGGGAAAGGTAAGACGGTGCTCTGTCCTGGGTGATTCTCTGAGGATCTTGGAAGAGGGGTCTCACCCTCCCAGCCGCTGCTGCCAGCCGAGCATGAGGCCTCGTGTTGTGCTGTGGGGTGAGCATGCTGCAATAGCAATGGGAAAGGACAGCAAAGAGGGTTGGGGCACGTTATCTGGCGTCAAAATACCTTGTTCCATCTCGGCAAACAAGATTTTGTGCTTATAACCTCCCGTTTTCTTGCGGTCGTGCTTCTGCTGCAGAAGAACAAATAGTACAGGATTAGAAGGGAGCTTTTCCAAAACGACACATGGATCTTTTTTGCAGGCCAGTGGTGGCTTAAGCTCACCCATGATTCCTAGCCATAAAATACATTCAAAAGGTGGTGTAGAACTTGCCATACTCTGTGGCTGAGATGCATGCACAACTCAGGTAGCTGGAGACAGAGGGAGGTGGGAACAGAGCAGTCTGGAGCATATGAGGAGAGCAGCTTGTGCCTTCCCGAAGCGAGGGAGGCTACCGTGGGGTCTGCCTTCATCTTCTAGCATCCTCAAAGAGGCATGGAGCTCGCTGTCTCGGTACTTCTCTGGAGAGCTGAAGAGGCTGGGGGTGCCGGTGTCCAAAATACGCTGGGCTGCCCTTGGCTGGAGCTAGGCAGGGATGTCCTGTGTACGGGGGGTGGTGGGTTGATGCTGGCTGGAAAGGCTCCTGGGTTGAGATAAGGGCAGGGAGAGATCACTCGGCAATTACTGTCAGGCTCGACTTGGGAAAAATTAATTTAATTTATTACCAATCAAATCAGAGTAGGATAATGAGAAATAAAACCAAATCTTAAAACACCTTCCTCCCACCCCTCCCTTCTTCCTGGGCTCAACTTCACTCCCAATTTCTCTCCCTCCTCCCCCTCCAGCGGCGCGGGGGACCGGCAAGGGGTGCCCGTGATCACACCCCGTCCCCCCCCTTGGGGGCCCCGGGAGCAAACCTGCCCCAGTCTGGGCTCCTCTCCCCACGGGGCCACAGCTCCTGCCAGGAGCCTGCTCCAGCGTGGTCTTCCCACGGGGTCACAGCCTCCTTTGGGCACCCCCTGCTCCATTGTGGGGTCCTCCCTGGGCTGCAGGGGGAGATCTGCTCCCCCATGGGCCTCCCTGGGCTGCAGGGGGACAGCCTGCCCCACCAGGGGCTGCACCCGGGGCTGAGGGGAATCTTCGCTCCGGTGCCTGGAGCTCCTCTTGCCCATCCTACCCTGACCCGGGTGTCTGCAAGGCTGCTCCTCTCACAGATTCTCACTCCTCTCTTTGGCTGCGATTGCCCAGGGCTTTTTTTTCCCCCTTCTTAAATATGTTATCCCAGAGGTGCTACCACCATCACTGATGGGCTTGGCCATGGCCAGTGGTGGGACTGTCTTGGAGCCAGCTGGCATTGACTCTGTTGGGCACAGGGGAAGCTTCCAGTAGCTTCTCACAGAAGCCATCCCTGTAGCCATCCCACCACCAAAACCCTGCCATGCAAACCCAATACACAAGGGAATCCTTGAGTTATCGAATAGAACCATAATAGTAAAAAAATCCAAACTCTTTTAATACTTTCCAAAAATCAACAACAAAAAAGTTACATCAAACAACCAACCAAAGAAAACCTCTCACAAAGAAACGATACATTCCCAAGCACAAGGACATACAGGCACACCCACGCTCGATAGCCTCGGTGCCTCATCTCGGGTAGGAGATGCCATGCAGTGCTGGCCAGTCTTTCTGGGATACACCAGGCAGCCCCAGTGGGGTGGCCGGGCCATGCACCACTGCCTTCAGCTGGCACCACAGCCGCCACGGGGACGTGCTGGTGCTCGTGTCCTTGGGGCAGGGTCTCCCTTGTTCCGTGGGTGCAGCCTGGCTGGGCAGGGGCCTTGCTTTGCTGCTAGCTGCGCTGGTTTGAGTCTGTGGGTGGCTCCTGGTGCGGCGAAGTTTGTTGCTTGGTTTTTCTACAGGAATGAACTTTTTTTTTTTTTTTTTTCCTCCTTGGATTTCTGTTGGCCAAGTGAGGGACATGCTGGTGGGATCAACTGCATTCCCTCGTGTCTCTCCCTGCATTGGGGAGCAGACATGGAAGAGGGTTTGCATCAGCCGATCCATTCCACTGGGCAAACTGTTGGCTCAGTGCGAGCACTTGGAGCCGGAGCTGGGGACAGGGAGCATCTGCTATCCCACCCGGGGCACTCCCAGGCTGTGTATTGCTAGTCCTTTTGCACCTTCTCCACCACAACTGCTGCGTTGCCTGCAGTACTTGCCCTCCTCCTCCTCCTCCTCCTCCTCCTCCTCATCCCTGTGGCCAGGGAGCCCAGGGTGGGAGGAGGTGGCACACTGCGGTCCTGCATGGTGTCAGAGGAAATCCCCTTGGTGAGGAGGTGGGTTAGTCATTGGCATCCCAGGAGCACCCTCCATGTCCCGGCAGTGGCTGGAGCATTTCCCCTCTGTTTGCAGCAGGAGCACTGTGGAGGGCAGCAGGGGAAAGATCCAGCCAAATTACGATCCAGCCGTGCAGGGGGAGATGCCGCAAGCTGGGAGGGGGACATGTAGACCTCCCTTCGGTGGCACGTGCCAGCCCCCTGCACACTGTTCTGCGTGGAGGTGCACTTTTCTTCTCATCTCGAGGATGAGCCCCCCGTTAAAACATCACCTCCTCGCAGCTCCCGTAGTCGCTCTCCACCATGTCGGAGCCCTCGTAATTGGGGGGTGGAAGGGGCTGGGCTCGGATGCTGGGCTGGTGGCCCACCTCGCAGTCTGCGTAGGAGGGCTGGGCCACGCTCAGGCGCATGCTCACCCGCTTGTAGCCGGGGTCGGGCTGGTACGAGATGCCCTCGCCCTGCACCAGCTGGGCTGGGTAGTAGCTGATGGCCGTGTATTCGTTCTGGCACTGGGAGGCTCCTGTGTCAACGGGGCTGAGTGGCAAGAAGTCCTCCAGGTTCTGGTTGCTGTAGCGGGGTGGGATGGGGGCCCGCTTGTTGCTCTGGTCCAGTGGGAAGGGGAAGCCCCCGTAAAGAGCGACTGGCTCTGCATCTGCCGGTGGAGGGGGCGGCGAGGGGAGAGGAGGGTGGGAGGAGGATGCAGGGGGACCTTGAATGATCTCATAGTGGGAATATTCCTGGACATCTGATGACAGGTACCGGGGGGGCCAGTAGGTTGTTTCTGCTGGGTAGACTGGAATAAAAGAGAGTTGTGTTAGCTGCAGCTAAAGCTCTTGTTTCCCACCTCTTGCCCTCCCACTGATTCCTTCTGGAGAATCTCAGCCTGCGGGAGATGTGGCAGACCAGGGAGTAGAGGAGACATGAGGACAGGGGAGTTGTGGTTGCTGCTTTGGGAATTGAGGGGACCTGAGGGCACCCCTGGCTGTGCCGGGCAGTGTTCCCACCAGCTTATCCCCTGCTCTAGCACCCAAAAGACATGCTCCATCACACCATCTGGATGCAAGAAGCTTGCGTGATGAAGGGATGGGGGCAGAGCAAGTGATCCACTGGATCTCTCCCTTTCCCTGTAGTTAGTCTGGTGAATTGTCTTCTAACAGCATCCTTTGGTGATGAACTCCTGCCCGGGGAGAAAGCAGTAACCTTGCTGTCCGGAGGCATGCAAGGTGTTTCCCTGAGGGCATGATCCTTCTGCTGAGGAGCATTGATGCAAATGCCTCTGCTAAAACTCACACTGACTTTTAGGTTCTTAATTTTTTCCATTAGCTTTGTTATTCTCTATATAGGGTCTTTTGCCCCAGGATGTCTGGGCATCTAGGCTATGCATTAATGGTTTCCCTGTTGATTATATATGAGACTGAGCAGGTTAAAACTGGGATGTACTGGTGAGCAGGGAGGAGAGAGCCAATAAAGGACCTGTAGCAGGGCTTGGGCAGCATTTACCCGTTTTGCTTGGCTTTAACCAATGCTGTTGGTCCCTCAAGTTTGCAAACTTTGATCCACCTCATGGGGCAACAGGGATGTGCAAGAGGAAGAAAAAGTTGTGGCTACTGACCCATCTCCTCCCTGGCCCAGGTGCACTTGATGAAGGACTCGTTGTCAGAGTTGGAGGGGGGTGCAGCGGGGGGCAGGTTGGGTGCCACGCTGCACACGATGGTGCCCCGGTGCTTTGGGGCGTTGGCTGAGTTGAAGGTGATGAACTCTGGGGTGCTGGTGGGTTTGCGCTGCTCTGGCGTGGCCCGGTCCAGGTTGTTGTGCGCTGTGTCGCTGAGGATGTTGAGCTCAATGGGTGGCACAGCTTGGGTACCCACACCCACGCTCTTGGAGAACTCGCTCTTGGAGAGTAGGTCGGGGTCCTCCCGGGCCACGGGCTTGTGGGCCTTGGCCCGGTGGCAGTAGCGCTTGCGGACGATCACGAAAGTTGCAGCCAGGATGGCGACCCCCAGCACGCCGGCTACGATCTCCACAATCTCCTCGCGGCCCAGTGCCCACTGCGTGGGCACGATGGCAGGGGTGATGATGGGCTGCGTGCAGTAGTCCCCCTGGTAATCCGATGGGCAGATGCAATGGATGGAGCCCTGGCTGCTCACACAGCGCCCTGCATTTCGGCATGGGTTGTCTTGGCACTCCTCAACCAGCTTCTCGCACCTTTGGTGGGGACAGGATGGAAACAACCACTGTTAGCCTGGGGCTGCTGCTAAAACTGCATAATCCTATTCAGGGCTCTGGCTGATGTTCCATCTGGTCTGCTCTCCCTCCCTCACTAGACTCTTGCTACCTGCACCCCCTGGCAGAGAACCATGATCCTTGAGTATAAAATAATGCTTTTCAGGAGACCATGTTTTACAGGATGGTCTTATTTTTCAGTCATATGCAACAAATTAAAATGGGGGGCTTCCTGCCTCAGAGGAGTATTTGGAGTTTCTAGGGCTAACCCCGTGTACAGATTCTCCCATCCTGTTCGGGAGCCCAGGGCCACTCTGAAGTTTGTTAACCTCTTAGGGAGTCTCTTGTGTCCTGAGGCTCTATGGGGTCTTAGGGTGATCTGTGCTTGTCTGCAGGTTGCAGCAAAAGTTTGGGGAGCATCTAGCCTGAGAACTGGTGAATGGACATCCTTGTTGGAGAGGTTTTTTTGGCATTTTATGGAGCATCTGCAGAACTGAGACTGAATTTCTGATTCTCAGACCTGCTCCACCCCACACAACCTAAACATTTCCCAACAGTACAGGGGACCTCTCCTTCAACAGTAATGTTCTCCCCATGCTAGGGGGAATGTGCAATGCTTTGTTGGCTTTCCTTCCTTTTTTTTTCTTGTTACCGAACAAAATGTGAGGTTTGGGCTCCTCTTGTCTCTTAGTCAGTGTTGTAGGATGTGTGAGCTGGTGTGCGTAAGTAACACGCACCCACAGGCTCTGGCTGGCCGGCCGGTATTTCAGATATTACACTGCCACCTAATGCTCAGCTGCACACTTTTATTCCGAGAGCTGCACGAATAATTTCTGCCCTTTCACTGATTCAAAGGACTGGTGTTCGTCCTGGCTAAATGACTAAGGTGGAAGAATGAACTGGACGTGATGCTGTTTGAGCTCATGCTGGGCATCTCCAGTCAGGCTGGGCTGGAGGCAGGGCAGGGGGCCTGGGGGGGAGCGTGGCTGCGGTGGGTAACGCTGAGCAGCAGAGCTGCCTCTGGGCCTGGGGTGATGCTCCAGCTGGGGATACCTGGGAAGCATGTACTGACACTTTTTATATGGGAAACGTATCCAAGCTGTGACGCTGATGGTGAGAACTTTGAAGTGATATGAACCGTAGAGTTCAGGGTCAATGCCAAACACTCCAACGCCTCATGCTAACGGGGATCCATAGGCTGGCTGACAGGTGGGGGGAATGGCATTCTGCGCTTTGCTTTTCAGCATAGCCCACTATCCTGAGCTGCGCTTTGAACTGGATGAATCGTGGCTGTGACCTGGGACAGAAATTCCCCTCAGATGAGCCCTGCAGACATAGTCCTGGGCAGAAACAGCCCCTGTAGCACCCAGGGTGGGTGTCTCAGCTACTGAGGGAGGGGGCAGCTCACCACCATGCTAGCCAGCCTCCCCCCAGCCCCAGGGCATCCTCCTGCCACCCAGTGCCTGCCCGACCCCTGCTCCCAGGCAGCCCTGGCCCGCAGGAAGGTGCCACCATCGCAGCCGAGCCCAGCACGCACCGCGGGGAAGAGCAGTGTGTGAGGAGAGGCTTTGAACCCACACCAAGCGTAACATCTGCAGGCATTCAAAGCATCTGTGAGATTTTTTTTTTTTTCCTTCTGCTCAGAGGAGAGGGGCACAGAGGGGCAATGACCACATGATGGCAGAGCTATTTATGCCCTGGTCTGCTCAGCTCTGCCTTCGGACCCTCCCCTGCTGCAATGCTCAGGTACAGGCAATTTTCTCTTAAACCCAGAGGGTCTGGTGAGCTCCAGAAATAGGCGGTGCTCGTTGCAAAGATCGGGTTTCCAGCCCACCATGGGACATCGCCCGTCCCGAAGCTTGCCTTGACCTTACCTTTCGCCCAGGTACCAGTCAGGGCAGTGGCAGGCGTAGCCAGTGGCAGAGAGGGTGCAGGTTCCCCCATGCAGGCAGGGCTTGGACTCACAGGGACTGTCCCCTAGCTCACAACGCTCACCAGAAAACAGCCCGGGGCAGATGCAGGTGTAACCTGGAGAGGGTGAGACAGTGCCATGAAGAGACTATCCACATGGAAGAACTAGCAAGAACAGGGGGGAGCAGTGCCTGGTGCTGATGGCACCCACAGAGGGCTCAATCCAGCTACCTAAGCATAGGTACTTGTTGCCACAGGAGGTGCTGGTGGGCACCCAAGCCATCCACGGAGGGCCGGTGGGTACGTTACAGGGCCTGGAGCAGTTGCTGGAGGCTGGCTGGCTGCTCTGGGGCAATGCAGTGGCACTAGAGAGCTATTTTAGCAACAAAGCAAGCCTGTCCTCTCGTGACACGGACCCTCTCGTGACACGGACCCTCTCGTGACACGGACCCTCTCCTGCCAGGGACCCTCTCCTGCCAGGGATATATCCAGGACACAGCTTTATTGTGTGGAGAAGCTGGGGGACATATTCAGGTTAAAGAAAGGGGAGCCTGGCTGGCTGATTCACAGTTTCTGACTCTGCTAAATGCAATCCTCTGCAAACGATTGTTCTCTGAAGCCTTTGGTCCTGCGAGTTCTCGCGGTATGAAGCGCCTGTCTCAACACGCTGGGTTTCTCTTGCCTACAGGAGGTGTCTGGTCGCAGCCAGAGAGAAACCCAAAGACTCGGAGGGAGCTGCTGCTGTTTGTGTTTTTGGCTGCTGTTTAGTGTAGCCCTAAGCATGGGAATGTCCCTGGCTGTGCTGAGCTCCTGCTAGTCACTCGGCTGGTGGTGCTGTGCGGGAAGTTCAGAGTTTCCACCTTGCAGCATGCTTGAAAAGTCTTTGCTACTCATCCACAAGCTAAACAGCCCTGCTTCGCAGCACAGGCTGAACAAATGCAGACCTGTTTCCACAGACGTGTTAGGGGTTGTACAGCCAGGACATGCTGACACTTGCACAGCAGGTGTCGGACATCGCCCGTAGGGCTACGTGTGCCCAAACGCTTGCGTTCCTGGGTGCGGGGCTTCACGTGTGTTTGTGCTTGTGGTCCTGAGTGCGGTGGTTGAAGTGGTGCCTGGTCTGGCTTTGACCCTTCCCGCACAGATGCATTCTCACATGGCTTACGTGGGCTCACTTGCACAGACATGTCTGGCTGCACACGTAATCCCACACCTGAGATCCCCGGGCAAAAGCAAAAGCATAAACCTGTGCTGCACGCCCGTGGTCTCCAGGACTGAGCCCACGATGCTCAAGGAAGCCGAGCACCCGGGATAACCTCACAAACTAAATACCCCTTTCCCGGCAGTTGTGTCCTGTGTGTTTCTGCCTGGGGCCGTGTCCTGCAGGCTCTTTCCTGGGCAGTTGGGCCATTTGCAGAAGCTGATCACCTTTGACGGAAACTAAGGGAAGGGCACTGGATGATTATTAGTGAGGGAGTGATTTTCCTCCTCCCTCTTCCCATTGTATGCTCTCTGCAAAGCAAGCAGGTGATGCCTTGACTTAAAGCAGAGATAAATTTTCACCTCGTGGGCTTTGAGCCCCCTTCAGCCCAGCCAGGGGGGTGTTCTGTGCAGAGAGTCTCAAGAGTAAGGCTGAGGCATGGGTGCCAGCCGGGCTGTTTGGTTTAGATGCACCTCAAACAAGTTCACCTGAACCGGGCAGCTGCTGAGTTGACAGGGCTGGGAATCTTGTTCCCAGAGGCTGCGGGCAGGGCAGGAGGGGGTGTGCTCCCTCCTCCATCCTCGCTTGCTCACCAGGCAGGGTGTGGGCTTTGGCCATGGTCCCAAATTGCATGGAGCTATGGGAGGAGCTCCTGCCCCACACAGCAGCCTGGAAAGCACCCCTCTGTCCCAAGGAAGGGCCAAAGTGCAGGCTGTATCTGTCTCCCATAGACAGGGCTGTGCCCCACTGTGCTGGAAGCTGGCATGTGGGTGTAGGGTGGTGACACAAGGGTGGACATCGCTGGGAACGGTTCCTCCCCCTGAGGGCCACTGCAAACTAGCCCTGTCCCAGGGATACAGCCCTCTGCGGGGAGACCCTCTGATGGAAGTAACAGGGCAGTGGTGAGACCATCTTGGGAAAAGCCTGGCACCAAACCTCTGTTGAGCATATGCACCACACGTTAGCCTGAGACTCTTGGATTTCAGCTTATGGTTTTCTCATATCCCTTCCCATAGCCCCAGGGAGTCACTGACTGCAGTGGGAATAGACCAAGATCTTGGCTTGTTTCTGCCCAGATACTACCGTGGCATGATCCCATCTTGCCTGATTCCAGCCTTGCTAATGGCTCCTTAAGCAAAAAGGATGCAGGGGAGTGGGTGGAATTTCTATTTGCATTTGAGATTTTGGCAATGCTGCACTCTCCTAGGTCATGCACGCTCCTTAGAAACATCCTCCTGCCCTCCGGGCCATGGCCCACTGATGAGAGCCAGGAGGATGATCTCATACCCCGCCAGCTGCTGCTGCACTGAGTCAGCCATCACTTGTGATCCCCCCAGGACAAGGGACCTCCGATTCTCTTCTGGAGTAGCCCCTCGCATAGGGATCAATGAAGATGTTGCATCTTCCCCTCCCCTCACTGCTGATATTCACGTACCTCCTCCATGAGTTTCAGAGCACATCCCGTTGTTGAGGCATGGGTTGCTGCTGCAGGCACCGGTGGGGGAGCAACACTGCTTTATTGCCACCTCCTCCATGACTTCCTTTGATTGCCCTTTCCCGGGCAGGAGAACCACTTCTCTGCCATTGATTGCAACCACATCCAAGCATCCTCTGAACCCCCGTGTGACTCTCTGGGACTGGAGCGGCTGCCAAAGGCCCCCAAAAAGCAAGTCTCGTCTGCCCTGGGAGATGCTGCAGGTTGCTGGCAGCTGGAGAGAGGTGTTTCCCAGTCCATCAATGAGCAGGCGAACAGACGTGTTCTTCACCTCCAGGAAGACTGAGTGCCACTCACCATCGCTCATGAAACGTGAGGAGGAGAGGTTCCCGGTGTAGTTGCCCTGGCAGCTGTACCCAAGCTGAGGCACTCCGTTAACCATCTGCAAAACACGCCCCAGAAGTCATAGTTAGCTGTGATACAGGTGGCTGCTGTTCACAGAGGCTTTCAGCACTTCTGCTGCTTGTTCCCCCCTCTCCCTGCCTAAGCACTGGGAGTCAAGGTGAATCCCAACATTCAGACTCCAGGAATTACCAGCTAGGCAAATGCAACCCCTTTCGCTCATATTAGGCTTTGCATGGATCAATGAAAGCCTGTTTAAGTGACTGCAACCTCCTTTATTTTGCAAAACACCATCATCTCTCGCACAACTTCACCCATGGTCCTTCCCTGCAACCTTTGACCGGTGTGCAGGGAGGTAAGCTCATCTTGCCACC
The DNA here is from genome assembly GCA_034008185.1 of Gorsachius magnificus. Classification (NCBI taxonomy): domain Eukaryota; kingdom Metazoa; phylum Chordata; class Aves; order Pelecaniformes; family Ardeidae; genus Gorsachius; species Gorsachius magnificus. The sequence goes on along the minus strand of CM067093.1, from coordinate 14,402,599 downwards.
CAGCAGGGTGCAGAGCCATGTGTTCATACTCCTGCAGTGGCGTACCCCTTCTCCCTCCCTTTCTGACCCTAATCAGAGCCACGGTATTCAGACTATCCATAACTCGATCAGGTTATGGATATGGTGGACTCTTGTTCTGGGCCACATGGCCTTTATTCTGTTCTGAGGGTTCTGAAAGGACCTCAGTGAGGAGGAGCACTGGCAGCTTTCTCTGGAGAAGGCAAGGAGGAATTGGGAAGCAGAGAAAGGAATTAGGGTTGTACCCAGCTCCTAACCAACATGCTGGAAAGCCAGGCGAAAGCTGCTGATGGGGGTTACAATCCAATCCTTGATCTCCAGCAGATGGGAGGGATACAAGATGCTGGATTTCTAAAAGTGAACCACACCAGTGTCTTCTGTATGAAACTGGGGCGTTAGAAATCCCTATCTGTGGCCCTAGAATCATCTTTATAACTCATGGAAGGAGGAAGGAAAGGTTAGCTGTGTTTCAGGGTGAAGTCAGGGGTAAACCTCACTTTCACCTTTTTCTCCCCAGTGCTTTGTTGGTAAAACCTCTCTCTCATAGAAGCCAAGAGCCTATGGAGAAGGAGAAAAGAGGTGGGATGAAACATTCATGGAAAACCTGCAGAGCTTGCTACGTAACATTGAGCAATTCATCCCAGGCAAAAGAGATCTTGGGGCGGGGGGGGGCGGGCATTAGAAACAGTGAGGAATGGTGATGCTTGGAAGAGGCTAGAAGAGGAGTCATGATGATGGGCTACACTGAACTCTAGAGGAACCTACATACGGTATGATGGGGCTACTCTAGAGGGGTCAAAAGCAGAGCAGGACAACAGTTAACTCTTAGAAGTCCACAGTATAAATAAATCCCAGTGGGAGGAGAGAGCAAGTGCTGAAGGAAGGAAGAACTAGATGCAGCTGGCACATGCCGTGGAAGGGCCCCAGGGCAACATGTGTGTAAAACTCCTTGCACAATTGGCAAGCGCAGCAGAGAGCTTTGTCACTTCACTTTATCTGGAGGAACATGATTTCACTTCAGATAGGTCTGTAGATTGGGCTTAAAAATTTCTGGGGCTGGGAGACAGCTGAGAACTCAATTCCCTGGAGCAAGAACTGACAGACTGCCAAGCCTTTCCCAGCTTGCCTGGTTTGCCATCCTCTTGCTGCACCCTATTTCTGAACATCAGGAGAGCTGAGTGATTGGAAGGGCAATGATACGCATGTCCTTGGGAGAACTCGTCCTCTTCACCAAATCTACAAACCATCAGTTATGATTCTTTCAAATCTTTGGCTCATACCTAGAGTACTACTGCAGCCCACACAGCTTAAAATCTTGAGAGATTCCTTAATTTTTTTCAGTCCAGATGGTCTAGAAAAGGTTTGATCCCTGAGATATCGTTAATAAAGTGAGTCAGGGAAGAAATGATTCACAAGAAACTTTGTGGTGGAGGCTTTATGAATGTTTTCTATTGAAAAACTTGTGGAGACATCTGGGTACAGGTGATCATGGGCACACTGAACTCCATCAATAATGAGTTTTTTCTCCCTTGACTCTGTGTGATAGGTCTGGTTCAGCAGGGCTTCCTGCTGTCTTATTCTTTCTGAGCACCATCCTGAGTGCTGGAGTCCTGCTGAACTACTTGGTGACTCTCCTTCCCAGAGATGGGGCAGAAAGCTAGAGACCCTTCTTGAGAAGTTTTTCTCATCAGCCCTTTACAATGCAGCTTAAAGTCACTCTGGGAGATGGGTACAGGACACAGGAATGACGTTTCTTTGCTCTTGCTCTTAAGGAGTGCTGGCTGTGGGAGCAGGAGCTTGCAGTGTGAACTTTGGGCAGGTCTCTGGGCGTTGGCTGCTGTGCAGCTCCCTTTCTGTGTGGGTCTTTTATAACAGCAGAAAGAAAAGTATTTCAAAAGAGGAAGATGGGGTTGTGAAACCATGAGAAGGGACAAGGGAATTCAGGGACAGGATGAACGCTCCCAGGTAGGTTACAGCGTAGATCTGAAATGTGATTCGTCTCAGGGACAAATCTATGCAAGCTGGTAAGTGTGTCCTATGATCTTGATCTCCAATTAGTCTGAATTTTATTGAGGAGGAGTACACAACCCCCCTATTCTTTAGTTATCTGCTGCTTTCCTTCTGTTGCCAAAGTGGAAGAGGGAGGTGATCTGTGAATGCTGGGTGGATTCAGTGTGCAGCCAGAGGGAGGAGAGCGATCAGACTGAAATGTTCCTGGCTTGCAGGTGTCTGAAACAGTGAAACTGCCTGAAGAAAGTGGTTGGAAAGAGGGTGTATGTATGTGTGTGAGAAATAGCATTTAAGACTCCTGTTTTGCCTGTTCCATCCGTTACCGTAAAGGACCTTTAAAGGTCCCTTTGATTAGATGCGTGCACTGTGGTGTAGGTAAAGGCTGGTGAAGTCCTTCCCATTCTCAGAGCTCACCTGTGCCCTCCCCATCTCTACCCTGCTACCCCAACCCTCTAGCCCAATGTGGTTGCCACCTCTGTGTTGGATTGAGCCATTTTGCCATGGTCGGGCAAAGGGTTTGGGTGCTCAGTGGGAGCCTGACTCCACTCTGGGGGGAAGTTTGCCCTTTCCTGCAGTGGAAGCAGACTGGTCTGGGGAAAATCCCACCTGGTAAATTCTTTGCCCTGAGAGGTGTGATATAAGAGAGGGATTGAAAAGCAAGCAGTAAGGAAAAAAGATGATGTAGACCTACATCATAGACATCATATGCTGCCTTCACACCAGAGACTAGCATGTGCATTCACAGAGGTAAAAACGAGTTCACTAATTGTGGTTGCAGCAATTGCCAGACTGCGCCTGGCTCTCACTTAGTCTTACGTTTTAGCTAGATGAGCTACTAAGGCTACATGTCATTGCATCTTCTTTCTGTGATTCCCTTCTCTGAAAGACTAGGTGTTTTTTTACACTGGAAAGAAATCCCTATGCATTTCAATAGATACCTCCAAAGTGGCGTGGTCAGTCCCGTTAGCGTAGAAGACGACAGCGTGCAGCTGGTGGGTCTTCAGGCGAAAGTGCATGTGCCAGGAGCCGACCTGTGAGTGCTGGTACCAAATGTAGCTGTGTCCCCCAAACCTCACAGCTGATCCTGGAAGGAGAATGAGTGAAAGGTCTCATCTTTGTCATGGTTTGAGACTTTGGACTGTATCCAACCTTGCCTCTTTTCCCAGCTCAACACCGTAACTGTCCAGCACCGGTCCCATCCACAGCAACCCATGTACAGCTGCACTGCATCTCCCACAGCTCCCATTTGGAGCTCCCTGTATTTCTTCTACGTACTCAACTGTAAAACAATCCTGCAGTAGCAGCCCTGTTATTTCTGTCCTGTAGCACCTTTGAGGTGCCCTCAGTGTGGGCTACAACACCCTTGAATTTTTTCATTCTTAATAAGTCTTTATGTTGTTCTGTCCTCCTACCATTCCTGACCAAGTGATGCTAACCTCTGTCCCTGATCCTTCCATTTTTTTCTTGAAGTCTACTAGAGCAAATATAATAAATATACTTTATTTGCCTTTCCTGAATTTTTTTTTCAGCTACTCTTGTGTTTTGCTGACTCTAGGATCAACACAGGATCTCAAAGATTGAAATTCTGATCACTGAGCTTCATTACCTGCTAGGTAATAGTGACTTTTCCCAGTGAGATGGATAGATGTTGCTGCTATTTAATGAAATGTTACAGGAGATTAATTAAAAAAAAAAATGCTGAGTGAAACTTTCAGGCTCTGAGAGTTTAGATTTGGCTTTGAAATCGCAGGCAGAATTGTTGGTCATTGGGACACCCTAATTCCATGGGAAGTCCAGGTGCTTTACAGTGTGCTGAAGGAAAGCAGAATATGTCCATGTTTATAGTGTGGGACACTACTGGGAAGGATTGCTCACCGTTGCAGGAACAGATTTGCTCCAAGCTGTGCCGTGGGGTGAGGACGCTGAGTCGGGCAGTGCTGTAAGTAGACATCATGCCTGGATCCAGCTGAATGGTTTCCCTGCAGACACGGTGGGCGCAATCTGACCCATGGCATGGCACGTGAATTGCCTTCTTCATCCGGAGACCGACAAGTTGGTCCATCTCCCCAGCTGACACAGTGATCTTATTTGCGAGGACCCGAGGTTCATACAAGGAGCCATGTGGCTCTCCAACAGCCAAGAGAAGGTCCACTCCATCAGAGGTAGCTGCAGGCTGTAAGCTAGCCATGTGGATGTTTTGGCGCCGGGTGACAAGGATGTTTCCCAGAAACCTCTGTAAGTTGCGCCAGTGGTCCCCCACAAACTCCTCAGGGGAGAGGTGGCGGAAGTGTAGCACCACGGCCTTGTCCAAGGCCTCCTGCGTGAAGCACCACACGTGGACGTTAACGCTGGTGGTGGCTATGAACGTTCCATCACTGACTGTCACATTCAGAAGATAGTGGCCGTGGGGAAGCTTGTCCCCAGCTATGATCTTCCCATCCACAGCCCCAACAGAGAAAAGCCCCTCCTGGGGCACTTCTGCCACCAAAGTATACACCAGCATGTCATGGGGGTCTCGGTCCGTGGCATGGATCTTGCCCAGAACACCACCTCGGAAGGCTTCCTCATTGGTGGTGATGAATATTTCCAGAGGAAGGGCTGAGGGGGCATACTGGCTCTGCTCAGTCACTTGGATATTTATAAATGCAGATGAGGACAGAGGAGGGATACCGCTGTCAGAGACCTGTCAAGGAAAACAGAAGGATCCATTAGAGCCACATGGTGACTTACGGTCACCTCACCTGACTGGATGGGCTGATAAGGTCTTGCAAAGGAGAGCGCCTTGCAGGTAGCAATGGGTAGAAGCTGTCAGGCAGCGGGTTGGGAGTGAAGAAGGAATGGGAAAAATGGGCAGCAGTGTTGGACCTCTGCCTGGAGCTGGCCCCAGGGAAACGGCAGCGTGAGTTCCAGCATGGAGGCTGATTGAGACTGCTTCTGTTAGCGGTCGGGTCACACTCATTTCCATGTGTGCTCATCAGCAGCTGAGGCACACCTGAGTGGCTCTGATTTCCTGAGGATTAATCATCTTTAGTGATGCTGCCAATTTTTGGGGTTCGAAGTGTAACTGACCGCACAAAGATATAAAACAGTTACGCACGTCAACACATTTGCTCACCTTCCAGACTATTTAAGCCTGTGTCCCACCTCTGACAATGTCTGCCTAGCATGAGTCAAGGAACCTCAAAATAGAAAAACGCGAATAATCAGATTATCGGATAAGTTTGTCCCTAATCTTAGGCTGTTAGCGGTTGAGGTTTATAATATAATAGTACCTAGCTATTACAACTACCATTACTGAAGAAGTATGTACTTTACAGGTTATTATCCTTTAGTTTGTAATGGACTATCCTTACTGATAACGTTGAAAAATAATTAATTCACTCTGCAACAATAGACATCCTCTTTGACGAGGAACTTAAACCACTTCTTAAGTGACAAGGATAATTGGAGAAAGTTTGTAGGACCAGATCCAGGTCTCACTTTAAACTGGAAATCATTAGAATGATGGTGGGAAAAGCCTCTGCCTAAGGAAACTGCTGACGGAGTATTTCTCATGCTCATATTACCTGATTTTATCGATGCAGAAGCTAGCCCCCAGCTTCTTGTGGGCAGACTGGGTGGAGAAAAGAGCTCTGGAGCTGGCTCCAAGCTGCACTGTTTGTGCCTGGATTGGATTTCTCGAAAGCCTGAGATGTTTCCATCCAGCTGTGCCATCCTAATTTGTTGTGTTACTACTAAACCTGGCAGGGGAACTGAGATACCAGGACAGTAAGGCAGGCTCTACCTGGACTTGTAATAGGTACTGCTCTTTCATTCTTCTGTTCAGGATGGATGATGTCACCAGCAGGCCATTTTGGGTGACATCAAAAGCATTCCCATCGTTGCCCTGGGTGATCTGGAATGAATATGGCGGTCCATTTTCTGAGGAGTCTCTGTCGCTCATGATCAGCTCCAGGACGCTTGTACCGATGGGAGCATTCTCCTGAAATGAAGAAAGATGCTAGTGGTGAAAGGCAAGCAAAGAGAAAAGGCCCGGGGGAACCCACAGTGCCCCTAGAGCTGCTGGATCAGGAACAGGGAAACAAATCTCACAGCCCATGTGCATCTCTCTGGCACATACACAGGCTGAGACTCTTGCCAGCAATGGTAGAGACCCAGTGGTGGCAAGGGACTCCCTTTCATGGCCTTACATACGTGGCAGCTAAGCACAGGCAGTTGAGCTGATGCTGTTGCTTTCCCCCGAGTCACGTCAGCACAAGAACAAATGAAAGCATGTTTTGTGTGCGTTTCTGTCTGAGTATGCTTCACCGCTGTCTCAGCCCTCTGCTCCAACAGCAGCCCATGCATGAGCACCTTAGTACCCTGAGGTGGACTGGGAGAGCAAAGTGCCTCTTGGCTTACCTGCACCACCACGCTGTAGTTGAGCTGGAAGAATCGAGGAGGGTTGTCATTGACATCAGACACATGGACATGCACAGCGACATCACTGAACTGAGCAGGGTGACCGTTGTCTGTGGCTCGAACTGTCAGGGAATAGCCGGGGATCTGGAGGATTTATACTGTGTGATTACTTGGAGAAATAGAGGAATGGTGGCTTTTTCACATTGATGTTTTACTCTGCTGCAGCTTGTTAAAATGCTTGAGGCCATGCATTGCACTATAACAATAGCTTTGCTCTTGGCTAAGGCTCTCCATCCATAAATCTCAAAGCACATTGCTAAAGAAAATTAGCCTCACAGTAGTTAAAAAGAAGGGAAACAACTTGGCAAAGATGGATGAGACCAAGCTGGGCAAACATCTGTCGATAGCGGTTTGAGCTGCTACTGCTTTATAAATGAGAGATTGTCCAGATGACCTTTCCATCTCCTCCCCATACCTGTTTTCTGTAATGCTCTGATGCAGAGAAGGAGAAACCAACCATGTTGGTTTCCAGTTTGGGGCTGACTCTCACCCAGCCAGCTTTGAAGCACCAGTGGAGCAGACGGCAGCCCAGAGTGGTGGACTCTGAAGGCTATATAGCCCTCCCTAAAAGCTCACCCTTCATACAGCAGGATCCGTGAGTCTAGAAAATGAATGTAAGGCTTGCCTTCTGCTTACGGTATTATGAGTAGATCATTCGGAAAAGAGGAGGTAGCTGAATATACTGTGCTCCCTCAGTCTTTTGGGGCACATCTGGTTTAGACTTCCTGTTCCCATTTTCTTGAACTCACCTCCTCCCTGTCCAGATGCTTGGCGATGCTGATCTGCCCACTTTTGGGCTGAATGGCAAAGTGTCCCAGTGGGTTCCCTCCCATGATTGAGTATGTGATCTGATTGTTCATTGCTCCATCCAAGTCATCAGCTGACACCTGTTAGGAGGAAAAAAAAGCTGGGATCCCTGGCCCAAAAAGGCCTTGCCATGGAGGAATGGGGGCAGGACCTCCTTGTCATTTAAGGATATTGGTTTGAGCTTGCCTCAAATAAGGAAGAAGAAGGAAGGTGGTTTACATGTGTTATTTTTTTGTTTTTTCAAGACAAACTCAAAGCTACAACAATGGCTTTTTCCTTGTCTCTTTCCTGACTTTACCACCCCTGTGATGGTAACACTGGCTGGGCATGTGGGTTTACCTTGGGCTCCACTATTCTGCCCAGGGAAGCCTCTGCCTTCCCCAGGCTGCAAGGGTATTGGCCTTCTGCAGGCATTTTAGCTCTCTTGGGGGGTCTTCAAAGCTCCTGAGCCCCCCCCCTCCTTAGGTATCTCAAGCTTTCACTTAAAGATGTCTTCTAAGGCAAAGTGTTCTCCCTGTCTATGGAGTGTCAGGAATTCTGGCAATCATACTTTTTTTAAAGTCATGCTTAAATCTTAGATGTCCCAAACTCACTGAGGTGACTGTGTCCAAAGAAAAGTGCAAATGAAGAGTATACAATGCATAGCACAAGTAAAAGAATAGGTAAAGACATCTGGCCTGGTTCATAATCGTACCGTGAGGATGATTTCTCCAACTGCAGCATCCTCCCGGATATCAGCAAAGTAAGGATCTTGGATGAACTCTGGTGCATGGTCATTGATGTCAGTTATGTTGATCACCACCATGGTCACATCACTGAGAGAAGCTGAGCCCTTCCTCGTGCCCTCGATGGATAAGTAATACTCGTGACTTGCTTCAAAATCCAAGCTCCCATTTATGTATAAGGCACCTGCATTGGCAGATGGATAGAAAAGGAGAGAAGATACTTTGAATGAATGGCACATGAGATTTCTTGGAATACCAGAGATATACCAAGATGACTGCCAAACTGTCAGGTGAAAAGGTGCTGTTGACCTAGTTTTGACTGGTTAAATCAGGATATCGAAAGTCATGGCATCACATAAACCAAAATATCATTGAACTGATTCTGCCATAACCTGCCTTGTTCTGGTAGCAAGTATTTGAAGAGATGAAATAAACTCTCATTCTTGAAGGTCTCCAGGAATCTTGATTGGAGGAGATCTGGGACAAAATAGGATCAGAGCCCAGTGGTGCTATTGAAAGCTGTGACCAAGGCATCACTGAACTGTGTCACGGGCAGGATGAAAAGGGGTGAGATGTAGATGCAGCGTTGTACAACAGAAAGAGGTGTGCGGTAAGATGCTGTGATTTGTAAGTGAGGCTTGGGATGCAACACAGAGAGGAAGAGGAGGCTGTTAATCTCAAAAAATGAGTGAGGAACAGGGACTAAAGACAAAGTGAAAGCCAAAAAAAAAAAGGGACAGAATGTGCCTGTATACTTCAACGCTTTCCTGGTTTCAGCACTGAAAATAAATGTCACAAAATTATTTCCTGGAAATGATGCTGTTCTTTGTCTTTTAAGACGTACAAACTCATAAGAAGATTGTTGTGGAAAAATTGGCAAAAGCCTTGGTGATAGAGAAGCTGAGGAAGGAAATGTGGATGAGGATGTTGCAGCCAAAGGCTTGTTTCAGGGAGTTAACATTGACCTTCCGATAACAGCACTTACCAGATTGCTGTGCAAACAGATCGGTGCTTTATTTGGCTAGTAAATGTGGCTCAACACTTGCTCGCAGCTGAGAGATTGATATTATCCACAGTCATTGAGTGCTACCTAATAAAGCTGCCTACTACCCTGGGCTAAAGCTTCCTTGTGAGACTAGGATGGAGAGACTTTTAAAAAATTAAACCAACTTCTTTGCGTTTTGAAGTGGAAAAATTTCCCCATCTTATTCTCCATGTATTTCTCATTCCCACGGATCAGGTCCCAGACATATAACAGGAATATTTCCATTAATTTCAATAAGATTTGGATCACTCTTTAAGTGACTTGGCTGAAAAAATTTAGGGTAGAATAGAAGACTGTATTCCCTACCCTTGTGCTGGCTAAAGACAGAGGAGAGCAGAAGTGCAAGCCAAATGGAGAAGAACTAGAGAAGACACATACAAGGACAGCCTTTGATGTTGGGTCCATCTGGACCTGCCTGGGCACGTGACCATCTTACCTGTGTTTGAGTTGAGCTGAAATTTCCCATGGTCGTTGCCATTCACAATTTCATACTTGATCTCTGTGTTTTCTGCATTGTCCCTTGTCAGTGCTGACAAGTTGAGGACCTCTGTACCCACAGCCACATCTTCTTTTACCATGGCCACATATTCAGGGGCCAGAAAAACAGGCAGATATTCATTTAAATCCACAACGGAGACGGTGACAGTGCCAAGAGCAGAGAGGGGCTCTGGGGTGCCCCGATCGGTAGCACAGACTGTCAGCTCAAACGCTGAGTGCTGCGAATCCTTCAGAGGCTTTTCCAGACGGATCACCCCTGTGGTTTCCTCAATAGAAAAGTGTCCATTGGCAGAGTCAGAGAGAGAATAGACCACCTCAGCATTGAGACCTGGAAGGATAAGGGACAGGTTGCATTTAATTCATGGCTAGGAGTACTGCAGTTTTAATTATTACTTCTTTTAATCCATTAGGACTATGTACCTAAATGACCTTGAATTTCTAGGGAAAATGGAGGCTGTATGAACATCAAGCGTGCCCCTCTCCATCTGCAGGTTCAGACATCTAGCCACCCTCACCATCAGCATCAACTGTCTGTATTTACTAGTGCTTCCCATGTTTAATTCCCTTGTTTTTAAACTTAATTTCCCTTCGTATCTGCTTCTAAAGCAGGTAAATATGATATTGCTTCTCTGTTATTGTAAATTCAGTCTTTGCTGGAGGGGTTTATTAAAAGCTCCTTTCTTAGGAGCCTTACCTATGTTTCTGAGAAACTTTATGTCTTGAGAAGGCCTCTCCATCCATATCATCTACCCCATCCAGATCTAAAGCTCCTTTTTTTCCTTATGCTCATTCTCAATCTCCATTTTTGGTAAAATTTCCGTCTGGTTTGGATTCCAGACAAACCGTGTGTCAGCTTGCACTGTGCACATCACGGTTACGGTTACTGAGCGTGTCCTTGAACTCTGTCTTTGCATGTTTCTACAGATATTGCACTTCCTACTGACGCAAAAAATGCTGATGCCAGTCAAGAACATGTCAGCAATGAGACCCAGGCACATCTTCGCCAAGATTCAATCATCTATGCCCATTGCTGCAGCCCTTCAAAGGTTTTTATTCAGGATGAAAGATGAAGTCTACTAAAAAGTAAATCCTATTCTGACTCACCTTCATCAAGGTCCCTGGCAGCAACCACAGCGATGGGTGTCTTTGTTGTGGTGTTGTCAAAAACAGCCACGGCGCAGTGACTGGGGAAGAATCTTGGTGCATTGTCATTCGTGTCCTCTACGATCAGCGTTATATCTGCCTGGCAGGAACGGCCTCCGCCATCAGTTGCTTTGGCAACAAGATGGTACGTAGGTTTCTGTTCACGGTCGAGAGGTGCAGATGTGGTCAGTTCCCCTGTTGGGAAGAACAGGAGATGGTCTTGTCTTCTGCAACTGCAGCCTAGGAGAGCTCAGAGAGGTTCGAGCATGCTGCCTTCCTGGATGAACCGTGGGAGACAACAGACTGGGTTTGAACACCATTTGTAATCCAGCTAATAGCGGTGATGTGTCCACACCACATTGCTCGGGGCTATTCTCAGATCGCTGCCAGCCAGTGCCCTGGCAGGGCTTGGCATGGGAGGTCCTGCAAGGCGGGCTGAACTTCAAGCAAGGGATGCCGTCATGGGATAAAAGTGCTCATAAATAAACTGTACTTCTAAACACCTTTATGAACCCTGCTGCATTAAGCTTTCTGCAATGTAATGAACCCCAAGTTCTGCAAGGTAATGAAACCCAAGTGATCTCTAGAATGATCATAATTTCTTTTTGGAAAGGAGGAAACCTCTGGGCAAATATAATGCCCAAGACCTGATAAGGCGTTTTTTAGAGTTTAGAACTTAGGTCTTTGGCTCATGCCAGCACTGTAAGACTTGCTGATCTTTCCTCCTTGAGACCTGGCTGTTAGCAATAGCGTCTGTGCTTCATTTAAACAACATTAATGCTGACATTTGTAAAGAAAGCCAGCAGGAAGATGCAGAGCTCACTCTTCTCTATACTGTACTGCAATAAATGTACCTGTTTGCCATTCCCTCCTAGCCTGAGGGAGCTGGAATGAACAGTCCTTTTGTTTGGTCAAGAGGAGATAAGCATCGAGCCATGCCAGGACCTGGCATATCTTGGGAGTGGGTGAGGAAGAGGATAAAAGCATCCCATTGCTCAGCTCTCACCTGTGTGTGGGCCCAGCTGGAACTCCTCTGCACCAGGGCCGTGGAGGCTGTACGTTATCTGGGCGTTGCTGCCGACGTCAGGGTCTGTTGCTGATATTTTCAAAATGAAAAGACCTGGCAGAGCGTCTTCAGAGACTCTCCCAGTGTAGAACATCTGGCAAGGACAGAAGGTATCATTGGCATCTGAGCCACCTCCAAAAATACCTTCACCAATACAGGGAGGAATGGACTAGCAGAAGCTTCGCATAGAAGGATAAACCTTGTGGTTTATAGGGGAACACAATGTGCCTCACGTTGCTGGCTGCTGTGGAGTGGACTGGGACCAGTGAGCTCACTGCACACAAGTCTTTGAATCTCCTTTGGGAAGAAACCACTTCTGCTCTTTCTCACCATGGGTAACATCCATACCAGCGATCAGCTCTCTACAATAACAAACCTCCTGATGGGAATCTCTCAGCTTAGCAGGATATAAAACTCAGTAATTTACATGGCCCTACCCAGGAGGCTTCCTGGCATTGTTTATCTCCAAAAATTATCCTTCATAATGCTTAGGCGCTCACTTACTGCTGGCAAACATGCTTGGAGGCTAGATTTAATGTTCTTGCTTGACATGCAGCTTAATTAAAATTGCTAAGCATAATCAAAGCAACAGGATTGTGTGAGAATTATGACAAGCCAAACCCTCTCAACGTGCTCTTTCTGTTCTTTCTTCCCTTCTATTGTGTTTTCTCCTTCCCAGCCACTCCCCTCGTGCCCCCAGTGTCTCGGAACAGACCTCTTACCTGACCGCACTCAGGGCTGTTGTCATTGATATCCAGAACAAAAATTTCCACTTCAGTGGTAGCCTGAAATTTCCCATCAGAGGCCATAACCTTGAGGAGATATTTCTCTGTATCTTCTCTGTCCAGAGGTTTCTTGGAAGAAATAGTCCATTCTCCCTCAATTTGGTTAACTGTGAACTGTCCTAGTACATCTCCTTCTAGAATCGGGGAGGAAGCAAGGAAAAAAGGCATTTACTGAGTGCTGAAAATCAGATGTGATAAGGGCAAGGGGATATCGATATGTCCACTGCGGGCCTCTTAGGAGCGCTGAAGGACTTGCAGTGGTGATGCAGAGAGGGCATTGGCGTTGTATCAGCCAGGTGGGGACCATTTGGTCTACCTCACTGCGCAGCTGCGAAATCCCCTGCCTGTTTCTGTTATTCACTGTCTGAATATTACTCTGGGGAGATGAATGGGCTGGAAGAAGGAAACAACTCCTTACTGCAAAAATGTCTCGGTAATGTTCTTCAGACGTGCATATTCATTGCCTCAAAACCACATTGTCTCACCTTCCTAAAGCGTCTTTCTTGGTGCGTGTTCCTAAAGGGATCTGAGAGTTGTAAACACCCTGCAGACATTGGTTGTATCTTATAGGTACAGTACCGTGTATACTTGTATTTCCTTTTAACCTAGAGATGTTTAATATATAGCTGCACTTTCTGAGGCTATTTTTCGATTCTGTAAGAACCAAATGATAACAGACAGGTAAATCCAGACTAGGCAGGCTCCCTGGTCCACCAGATTCATGCCACTCATGGCATGGATGCTGCCTCTGGAGAATTTCTCTCTCCTGGCAAGAAGCTGGTGTCCTCTGCTGAACCCACGCCGTTGGGCAGAAGGAGGGAGCACATTAGGTAATGGGAGGCAATGAAGAGAGCTGGCTGCAGGGCTTGTTTGTGTTAGACTCTGAAGGGCCTTGCACAGCTGGCTAAATTAAATTCACTCTCTTTCTGCTTTCATTTGTGTCGCAGTGATGAGGTTGTGAATCTGGAGGCACAAGGAGACCTCTTCTAGCCCTTCTTCTGATGCTGGGAGACTCCAGACCATGCTCAGATTTAGTTTCTGTGTGTTTGAAATCAATGTGCGTGGGAACAACGGGAAGCTGGGCTCTGCATCCACCTCCGCCTTTCTTTTGCTGCAGCGCTATACTGCAGTTGTATTTGTATGTTTATGGGTAGAGTTTGGGCTGTACTTGTAAGTACAAAGTAGAGAGAACACGGTATTCACCACTAACACAAGTGTGCATTCTCTCAGGTTTAAAGTAGTTGGAAGTTACTGCTGCCTTTAAGATGGCAGAAATGTGAACACATAAATGGATTTAATCTTTCCTCCCAAAGGCTTGCAAACACCTAGGCATGCCGTAAACCAATTGAAAGTACCAGCATTCCTCCCCTGTTTTGGATGGTTACAATAATAGATAACAGGCTGCAGCATGATCTGGCTAAATGTTTTGACCCCGAAGGGTCTTCATTTGAGCTTGAACAAACATTTTAATTTGAAGTATCTGTTCCAGGTCTGAGAAAGACCCTTTGGGGTCAAAAAGTACTGTAAAATCAAGCTTCTACTTGTGCAGATGCACAACAAACATTCCAGTGTAACTTTATTGTTGTTGTTTTACATCAGTGATTAATTATAGCTGGCACAGCCGATGTTTCAGGGATGCAAGAGTCATCTTTAGTATTTCTTGTTAGCCAAACCCTTCACTAATATTGACATGACAGTCTCAAATATCCACCAGTCTCAAATATGCACCAGGGTGGTTAACTGCAGCCTTGTGAGGTCTAATAATTTATTAAGTCAATGTGGCTTCACAGGAAACACATTTAATTCCAGAAAGTTATACACTTCATATGTGCGTATATATAGTTATTAAAAAATACAGGCAGACTACACATACGTGTGACATGTAAACTGACTGCAGTGTTTGCAGGAAAAAAAGCTTAAATACAGATCACAGTATCGATGCGAGAAAAACTTTCCTTCCTGCTGTACCTCTGCTTCTGTCCTTCTGATAGATATTACAATGACACTGTCTTAATTATTTCTCTACTAAGAAAGTGTAAATAAATATACTGTGTAATTATTTTTATTTATTTATTTATTTCCAAATAAATTTGATGGATCAGCGGTAGCATAGTTGTTATAATGATAATTCCACCCACCACAGTTGGTTACTAAAGAGTTTTGGACACCCCAGACTCATTTAACTGAAGAGTCCTGCTCATAACAGAGCTCGGGCTTCACCTCCTGTCTCTGATTGGACTGTCAGTATAATGCTATCTCTGTATTAATATTCTACAAGACAAGGTATCAAGTCCTCACTTTGAGATGATACTCTATTCATGCCCACTGAAGATTTAAAGTCAGGAAAAACTCACCAGTTATGTAGCATGTGACCCGCCGGTTCTGCTCAGAGATGTCTGCATCGATGGTACTCAGCGTGACAACAACCTGCCCTGGCTCCGCGTTCTCGATTACCGATCCTTTATAGAAATCTGATGTGAACTGTGGAGCGTTATCATTTTCATCAGAGACGGTGACCTCCACCAGGGTTTGAGAAGAGAGCTGGACTTTCCTGCCATGGTCAGTGGCCACCACGTAAAACCGATAGATCTCCTGAGCTTCACAGTCCAGCTCTTTTAGTGTAGTGATCCACCCACTCTCACCATCAATGGTGAAGAGCCCTCGGAGGTTGCCAGATTCTGCTTCCAGACTGTAGGTCACCTGTCCATCACTTCCCGTGTCCTGGTCATTCGCTGTCACTTGAATGACTGTGGTTCCTGATGGCATGTTCTCCATCACAAAAGCTTTGTAGGGATCTGCTTCAAAAACAGGTCTGTTGTCATTGACATCCTGCACTTGGATGTTCACAGAGACCAGGGAGACCAGCTCAGTCTCATGATGTGAGCAGTGAGCCATAACATCAATCTGGTACCACTTGGTGGTCTCATGATCCACAGCCTTTTTGATTTTCAAAGCCCCCGTTTGTTCATCCATTGTGAACACCTCGTCCTTGTTACTTTCTGTAGTGGTTCCCTTCACTAGGCTGTATATGATGGGATCCTCTGCAAAAGCTTTGACTGACCCTATTTCTGATCCCTCTGGAAGATCCTCAGATGCAGAGAATGTATAAAGGGGCTCAGAAAACCTCGGCAATGTCACCTCCCTGGGGACAATCTGAAGATTCACTGGGATAAGGGAGTTCCAGTGAGGGGGTCTGCCATCTTCAGCTTTCACCTTGAAGTTAAAGGCTCTGTTTTCTAAACCAACAAGGCTCTCCTTGACCTTAACAACCCCAGTGGCAGCATTGATCTCAACAAGGTCTTCTGCCACATCTTCCACAGAGTCAACAGAGTAAATGACATCTGCATTTGCACCTTCATCAGCATCGTAAGCCAGTACCTGGATAACGGGGGAGCCTTTGCTTACATTGGACTGGATGGACAGTGTGTATTCAGAGGCTTTGAACTGGGGTGGGTTGTCATTCTCGTCTGTAAGGATTATTTTGACAGTGCAGAATGCCACCTTCCCACCCCCATCTTTGGCCATGACTTTAATGGCAATGACTCTCTCTGTTGAATTTTCCCTGTCCAGTTTTTGCAGTGTGGCAATACGACCTTTATTGTCTATGGAGAACTTCTCATGGGCAAGTTTATTTATGATGGTATAGTCTATGGTGCCATATGGGCCACCGTCTGGGTCAATAGCCAGCAGCTCAATCACTTTTGTACCTATCTCAGCATTTTCTGCCAGCTCTGCCTCGTACACGTTCTGCCGAAAAGAGGGGCTGTACTTGTTGGCATTTGTGGTATTGATATACACGGGCACAGTGCTCTTGAAAACTCCATCCGAAGCAGAAACTCTGAGATTGTAAGATGACTCCAAGTCCTTTTTGCAGCGGTTGAACATGGATATTATTCCAGAAGTGCTGTTGATAGCGAAATGCCTGTTGTCATTGCCAGAGAGTATCACATATTCCAGTCGGGTGGTGTCTCCACTGTCAGGGTCCAGGGCCTGGACTTTTATCACGATATGCCCACATGTAGCCATTTCGCTTACCTTGGCTTCATACTGAAGCTGGCTGAACTCAGGGGGATTGTCATTGATGTCTGTCACATCCACAACTACCAGGGCATCGCTGCTGAGTGGAGGCATCCCATGATCTACAGCTCTTACTTTCATGCGAAACTGTTGATTTTTTTCATAATCAAGTGCTTGAGCTGTTGTTATTTGCCCTGTGCTGGCATCAATATTAAAGAACTTGGTAGCATCTGAACCATCATCCAAGATCTGATAGGAGACCACTTTGTTTCTGCCTGAATCCTTATCAGAAGCAAAGAGCTGGACAACAGGGGTCTGTGCTGGCAAACTCTCTGAGACAGATGCCGTGTAGATCATCTGAGAAAATACAGGGGGGTTGTCATTAATGTCCTCTACCTCCACCTCTACTCTGGCTTCTGAAAAGGATCCTAGCGCTGTGTCTGTGGCTCTAACGGTGAATGTGTGTTTTGTCTCTAGCTCGTAGTCCAGCTGGCCTGTGACAGTAAGGACACCAGTTTTGAAGTCAGTGCTGAACAGTTTCAGGGAGTCTTCTTCCATGATGTTGTAGATGAGGCGCAAGCCTTCAGGGCTGCGAGCCTGTATGTGGAGGATAGATGTGTACAGGGGGATGTTTTCTGGCACCTTCACTCGGTAGTATAAACTTTGGAACAGAGGGTTGGATTTGTTCCTGACATTGATCACAACCTCCTCTTCAGCACGGAGGGGAGGCTCGCCTTTGTCCTTAGCAATGACTCGGAGGTTGTATTTATTTAAAGCCTGATAATCGAGAGGTTTCTTAAGTGAGATGTCTCCTAGGTAAGGGTCAATCCAAAAATATTTGTAGTCCTCTGCAAATGAGTAAGTAATGGCTCCGTTATCCCCTATGTCTTTGTCCGTTGCTGACACCTGAAAAAGTACGTCACCTGGCTCTGTGCCGTCCTGCACTGAGGTGTAATATGGCACATTTTCAAACTGTGGTGGATTGTCATTGACATCCTCTACGTAAACCTTGACTGTGGCTTGGGACACCCTTGGTGGTTTCCTATTGTCCTTCACTTCCACAGCTATCTCGTGCATGTCTTGTGCTTCACGGTCAAATTTCACACCCTTGGTCTGGAGTATTCCAGATGCCTGGATCATTTTGAATCTTTCCTTTCCGTTCAAAAGCGAATAGAAAAGTGGTTCATTTAGCTGATATCCCTTGGCCCCAAGAATGGTGAGAGTCTTCTCATCTGTAGAGTTCTCCATCACAGTTGCTGTATATATGTCTTGATCAAATTTTAAGCCGGTACCTTGTGCTTGAGTTAAATTTAGCTTAACCATAGCAGTACTCTTATACAAGCCATCCCCAGCTCTGACCGCGAGTTTGCGATAGCTTCCCAGGCCAGTAGCATTAAGAATGGAGATGAGACCTGTGAGCGGATGGATATAGAAAGCATTATCAAGGTTCCCTTCCACAATGCTGTAGGTCACCTCTGAATCTGCATCTTTTGCTTGCACTGACAAAAGCTCCATCCCTGGATGGGCAGGTAACAAGACAGAAAGCTCATAAGTGTCTTTGAAAAAGACTGGAGGTGAGTCATTCACATCTTTAACATGGATGGTGACCTTGGCTGGCTTGGATGCAAATAAGCTGGGACTTCCACTGTCATGCACATGTACACTGAAGTGGAAAACTGAGGTGAGCTCATAGTCTATATCAGCACGACTGGTCAGTGTCCCCGTGCTGGGATCTACTGTAAAATATTTCAGTGCCTCTGGTTCCAAAATCTCATAGAACAGAAGAGCATTGGAGTCTTGATCAGCATCTGTTGCATGGGTCACGAGGGGAACATTGTTTTCATCCAGAACCATGCTTTGTGATGGAGCATTCTCCATGATCCAGCCAATGAAGGAAGGCTTAGTGAAGATGGGCACATTGTCATTCTCATCTATGACATAGATAAGAACCATTGTGTCCATAAATGCTCCAGCCATGTTGGTGCCACGGACTTTCAACTGGTAAAAAGATACCTGCTCAAAATCTAGGCTCTTCTGAGTAGAAATAAGGCCTGACTGATAGTTCATGGAGAACACTCCATCCCCATTTCCATCTTTTATTTCATAACTGACTGGTGACAAGCTTGTGGCTGCAACCTGAATCAGAGGAGAGCCAACAGCAGTGGATTCACTGATCTCTGTGATATATTCAGCCTCTGGAAATTTTGGAGGGGTCCGATCAGAGGGTTTAATGCGGATGTGTACTGTAGCAGAATCTTTAAGCTGGGGGAAGCCCTGATCTTCTGCCTTTACAATAAGAGTAAATCGCTCCTGCCTGGATGGGTCCAGTTTCTGGGCAACTGTAATAATTCCAGAATATGGGTCGATTCTGAAGAAACCTTCCCCGTTACCTGCAAGAGGAGAAATTACAAAGTGAAGAACACAGACAACCTGTAGGTTTTGGTTTTTTGAACCTCTTTTCCATAGATGCTCCTGATTTCAGACCTAATTAACATCTGTTTCTTTCACTGGGAGACAACAATCTTCATTCATTTCTAAATAATTTTCATTCTAAGAACAAGGAACCCATTGAGATCTACGAGCTAACTTTTAAATGAATCAAAATGTAAATTAGAGATAAATACCCTTCTAATTTGAGCATATTTAGTGGTGGTAGAGCATGTGCTTGAAGCTTTTGCCTTGTGTGCAGAACATGGTAGCACAGACTGTACTAGTTGCTTCAAGCCCTGTCATGCTTATAATTAACAATACTTCAGGAGCAATTAAATTCCTTAGTCCTTGATCTAGTTTGCAGTGAAAAAGATGAAGCAAAGGATGGCTTGTCTCCTGCAAAAAAAATTATGCTAAATAGGCAGTGTGGCACAGCCATAAATATTTAAGTTTTAACCTCTAGAGTCAATAGTAAAATACCTGCCCACTGACCTTGTACGACGTAAAGACCATTAACTAATGCTGAGAAGGTGCTAAACTTTCCTCAGGGATGTATTTCTTGATAGAACTGGTGGAAGTAATGATGATTGCTGTGGGAATGGGAATACTTTTGCCTAACAGCTGGATAAGGATCTCTCCGTCAGTTCCCATGGATGGGAGGAGAAGATTTGAAGTTGTTCTAACATTTGTTCTTAGACCAGTAACTCAATATTGAACTGTCTTCCTAAGGAAGGATGCTTTTTCCATAATATGGAAATTACCTGCTTGCTCTAGATTTTCTCTGGATAGGAAAAAAAACCCAACATGTTTTAGCAATGTGCAACCATTTACTGTTATTTCAACAGCTGGAAAAAGGTGGTCAACTGTCTGGCCACTAGCTAGAGCATGGAAATGAAGGCATGTTCATAGCCTAACTGTCTTGTTGCATGGCTCTCACCTGCCTGAAGGGAGTAGTGGATTTCAGCGTTGGCTCCTTGGTCCGGATCAAGGGCTCTGACTTGTATAATCTCTGTGCCCACCACTGCTGAGTCCAGCACTTGTGCCTCATAATGGATGCTGCTGAACTGCGGAGGGTGAAGGTTGCAGTTCTCCACATGGATGATGACCCGAACAAAGTTCCTCTTGATGGGGACTTCCTGATCTCGTACCTGAATGACAGAGGAAGAGCAGGTATGGTCACATCAGCCTTTCCTGCACCAGGCTTCCAAGTAGCTCACCAGGACTCTTACTGAGGGTGCCATGTTTCAGCGGCACCAACCCCCTGGGTGGGAATGAGCCTGCAAGTTTCAACACCAAAACTCAGGCTTGGACTTGAAACCAAACATTAACAATTATCTGCCATGATTTCTTGTACAAGAATCCAGTGGTCCTCCAATGAAATCATCAGGTGATGGGCTCAGCACATGGTTAGAGTAAAGCAGGGTGTTAGCTAGGTTTATTCAGGATGATTATATAGAAAAAGGTAAACAACCTGCTTTCCTCTTCCCTGTTGTTCTAGACAAATCCTTCCTCAAAGACTAGAACCAGTCTGAATTTCTCCAGTGACCCCTATATCCCAGGGAAGCTGATTGACTCAGCAAGGTTTGGCTGGGACTCACCATCACTGTTAGGATGTGTTGTGGCATGGGCTGGGAACTGAAGCCTTCTGCTGTTGTGAGGACCCCACTGCTTGGATCCAGCTGGAAAAGTCTGGTGCTTTTGGGGTCCACGCTGCCATGGATAGTGTAGATGAGCCCCTTGCCTTTGTCCTTGTCTGTGGCACTGACTTGAAGGATTTCCCTCCCCGAGGGGGTATCTTCAGGAATCCTCGCCTCGTAATGGCTCTCCAGGAACTGGGGACGGTGCTGGTTGATGTCAATCACGTGGATAAAAGCCTGTGGGGGAGGCAGCACAGTGAGGGCAACAGAGACATGGAAGCAACCTGACTTATGCAGCCATGTAAAATCTCAGCTACCAACCCCTCTTGGGTGTAGCAATGCTCTGAGGCCAGTAACCATCACAGTTCTCCAACTCTTGGAGCTTTGTCTTCCATGGTGACTGGGACCCCTTTTGTCCTTCTCCCTGAGGAACTTCTGCCATGCCTTCCCTTAGTGGTTTTCAGATTGCTTCCTCTCATTTTTTTTAATCTCTCCAATCTGGCAAGCTGTTCAGACTGAATGTGCCTGCACTCGGCACATGGGGAAATGCTCACAGCCTGCTGTGGAAAGTAGCAGTCGCTCAGCTGTGGTGCCAGCTTTGCTGTCTGGTGCCTCCACACCAGCACTCCTTAATTACACACCAGAAAGCTGACAGAGAGGGGATGTTTGGTAAAGGAAGGGAGGGGCTGGCCTATCTCAAGAGCAGGAGATGTGTGGAGAAGGTACGCAGCAGCAAAGTTTGCAGTCTGCATTTTTTAGCTCAATCTTCTCTGCATTTAACAGCAAACCCCTGTGAATGGCTGCAAAGTCACCTACTTTCTTCTGTTGGGCCTCCTACACTGCCTGCATCTTAGGAAGTCCAAACCAAGCGTAAGAATTTGCTTCCTTTAGCAAACTTGAACATGCCACTGGTGTTTTGCACAAGCAGGTTTTTTGACATCTGCTAGCATCCTTGAGTGCCAAAATAAACGTAGGAATGAGATGCAAGGTGGCAGGGAATGCACACCAGGCAAGGTGGGGCTTTGTTTGTTTATTTGGAACAATACTTGAAGATTGTTGAGATAGATAGTCGTCCGTGTTCCTCACTCATCATCCCCACAAACCTCCGCAGTGTATTTCCCACGATAAGCGTCACTGACGGGTGACTCACATTCTAGGTCTCCCTGTGCAGCGAGGGTTGGATTTTTGGATGCTTCTTATGCGTGGAGAAAAGGGTTGGTGAAAGATCAAGCCCCGAATACCCCTCCTGAGGGTAGGTAAAGGTGGGCAAATCTCAGCAGCCATTTTAACTGGGGCTCGGGGACGTGCCTGAGAGCAGCGTGCCTCCTTTCACCAGTGCTTGCTATGCATGTGGCAACTCAGAGGACACAGCACCTCTGCAGTTGCCCCACTCAGCCCCATGGACCTCAGTGCTGATATGTTATCAATGCCTCATGCACTTGGAGCAGCACAGGGCAGGGCCTCACCTCACCTCTTGCAGATGCATCTGTGCTGGCTTTACATGGGCTAGCAAGTCCCAGGAATGCCCCTTGATGTGGTACCGTGGACCCGAGCCTCACCCAATTGCATATGTGTTTCCCTTATATCTTAGCATGTTGTCCCAGCCATGTTGTAGTTCAAGCTGACCAGCTCAGAGCAAGTTGAGGTCTGAGAGTGTGAGCAGCCACCCTGGCTCGGCTGGTGGTGTAGATGTGTCCTTGTGTGCTGGCTGCGATCAACGGGAAAGGCCCGAGGTTTCCTAGACCATTTGCCTTTCCAACAACATAAAAAAAAATCTTAGCTTGCTACTTAGGAAAGACTTGGGCCACTGCATAATGTAAGATCACAGTGTAAGGAGATTCTTGTGCCTGGCACCTGATCCAGTGCTCAGCGGAGTCAGGAGAAAGACTCCCTTTGGCATATACTCACTCTAGATGGGATCTCTACTAAAGAAAAAAACATTACCTGGGTTTTGATGGTAGTGGACCCATCAGTGACTTCTACTGTCAGGTTATAACTTGACTTCTTCCTTGCATCAAGGGCTCTTGCAATAACCATGCTGCCTGTGCTCTTTTCAATGTCAAAATCCATGTCATCATCACCACCTGGGATAAGGGAGAGATGAGAAGAAGAAACAGAGGGACAGTTACAGTTAGGATTTCTGTCTGGAGCAAGGTGCGGGTGCCAGCAGCCTCTGCAGGGGAAGGGATTCAAGGAGCTGCCTGGAGATCCAAAGGACAAGGATTTGCCCTCCAGACATCATACACAAACCGCACAAGGAGCTCATGCCGAGCCACAGGTATGTGGCATGCCAGGTGATATACCTTGAATCACAATGTGTAGGCATTCACTCTACCTGTACCTCTTTGGCCACGGTTAGACTGGGGAGAGTGCCATAGGTGAGGTTTCCTCCAAATCTGGAAACTTAATAGAAAATGTGCTTGGACACAGGAGACAGGGAGGACATGGAGAAGCTGGACAAAGAGATGGTCACAGATGGCAACAAAGGAGCACAAAAGGGAAGGTGAGGGGAATTAGAGAAAAAGAGGAGGAGGAGCAAACAGGAAAGGATGCACGCATGCATCTGATGTTCTGGCTAGATTTGCCACAGGCATATTTGAGCATTGATTTATTTGCACAAAGTCTCCAGCTATGCGGCACCACGGGCTTAGCATGGATCAGGGACCTGCAGGGCTGAACAACACTCTTGCTGGCTTCCATTTCAAAGTCCCACTGTGGGCATATCGGTGATGGTCTTCATTGCCACGGTTGGGAGCCTGTGAGCTACCCAAAGAAGACCAATACTTGAACAGTTGGGGAGGCAGACGGTGCTTCCAGGGTGAGCAGAGCCTGTTGCCTCCAATCCAGATGGCTGCGTAGTGCAGGGAACCGCAGGCCGGAGCAGCTCGGCAGCAGAAGGCTGTGCCTCGTGCTGTTGCTGCTCAGCCCTGGCCTGGCAGCTCCTTTCTCATGCTGCGCTTGCTGGTGGCCTGTTAGTTCTCTGTTGCACATGAAACACTGCTGTTTCTGAGAGATGGAGAGGTAGAAGCAGTTTTCTGTGATTTATCCCAGATCTCAACTCTTCCCTTCCTGGCTACTGGATGCTCTGGATTCTGCTTTACTCCCTTACCAGCTGGGAAAATCTTGGCTGGTTGTTACTTTACACATCTTCCCCTGCAGGAGAAATGCAGTGGTTGCCAGCCATCTGGACCACCATCTTCCTGCTGGGAAGGAGGCAGAAAGAAGCAGAGACAGGAAAAGAGAGACCCATGGATGCCTTTCCCTGAGAAAAGAGAAAAGGGCTGCCTTTGCACAGTGCCAAAGGGAAAGGGGAAGCTCAGGAAAGGAAAGAGATGAAGAAAGATGTTGCTTTGTCAGAGTTTTTGTAGACACCATCAACTCCAGTGACAGAGCCTTTGTGGACTGGGAAAGGTGAGTTTTTGGATGAGGTACTGAAAGCTCCTGGATCTCTGCATCACCTGCTTGTTTGCCAGCTACTGTGATGCTCTGATTCCCTAGCAGGGAAAATGAAACCCTGTCCTCTTCCACCAGTACAGAAACCAAGAGAGCCCTGAGTAGCACTTGGTGCACTAGGAGCTGGCAAAGATGAGGTCGAGCATACAGGCAAGCACTCAGCAGGGAAATGATGGGATAACATTCCGAGGAATGTACCGTTAATTCTGCAAACCTGAGCAGACACTACTAATGCCAGATAAGCCTTGCACTGATATCGTCTGCTCCTTGTAGTGTTGTATCTCTTGTTGCTTAATTGTATTTATACACCATTATCCCTGCCCTAACACAGTAACGGGAAAAACTATTCACTCGTCCAATTAAGGCTTTGTCTGACAAGGGCAAGCCCTGCAGGCAGTGTCAGGGAAAGGCTGTGCAAGACAGATCGGGGCAACACTTCAAAACACCAAATTGCCTGAGCACAGTTGGCCCTCATTCACAGGACCAGTTCTGCGCACGCGCTGCCTGATGAGTCCCTGGGGGTGACAGCCCACCTCCCCTCTGCTTTAGCACCGCATGCCTTAGAGGAGGCCCTAGAGTTTCATGTTTCATGTCTAAGTCATCCCTGGGATGCTGCGAGGTGGAAGGGAGAGCCCCTGCAGTTAGGTCAGATCAGGTCTTTGAGAAATCCTTCCCTCTTGGCTCCCTGTCGAGACTGTGGGCTCAGCAGGGAGGGAGAGATGGGGGTTGCCTGCAAGACCCAGCCAGACACCCAGATCCTCACAGGCTGTTTCACCATAGCCAACACTGTCACTCGATTCCCAGGAGGAGCTGGGACTGGCATGCCCTGCCTTTCACGCGACATTGGAGAACACCTCAAACGCTGGCAAGTCCCAGAATGTCATTAAAAAAGTGTGTTAGATAATTGCACTTGGCACCGGAGCCCTTGGATGGGCAGCTTTGTCTATGGCTGTTTAAGCCTTTGGTGTCTGTGAGAAAGCTTTCCCTGTAGTTCACCTACACCTAAAGCAAACAACTTCATTAGCTCAGGCATGCGAGTGCTGAAAGCCAAGGGAGCTGGGGCAAATGCTCCCAGACACCGCTGCCCTGCTTTAATTTCTGTGTCTCACCTGTGATATTAAACCACACTGGGCTGGGGCCCATTTCAGTGCTGATCACTCCCACCATATGGTTTACAGGATCTGTTTCCATCACGGCAAAGTTAAAATGGGGTTCATCGAAAGCTAGTGGCTCCGAGGAAGGGCCGGGCCGGGCGACCCAGCTGATGTGAAGCCGCACATGGGAGGAAAGCGGTGGGCTGCCGCCGTCTGTTGCCTTGACCTGCCAGGAGATGCACATGCCATCAGGGAGAAGGCTGGTTTAGCCCATGGGACCCCCATGGGAAGCTGCTTCTCCCACCCACCAGGAGTTTTAGGTCCAAGTGCACCCAAAATCCCACAAATCTTGACCCAGTGGCCTATGCTCTGGCTGCTTCCAAGGTAGAGCTGTGCAACCCAAATTCCTCTTGACCATCTAGAAAATCTGCCAAGCTCAATCCACAGCAGAGACCTGGATCACAAGCCTCATTGCAAGGACCCACAGAGTGTGGGAGAGTTTTAAACCTATACCCAAGCCCCAGAGCCCGATCAGACTGCCCATAAGAGGCACCACTGAAACCCAAAGACTGTTTGGATTCAGATCCACATCCATATGGGATCATGGATCACTGTGTTAATCTCTGAGACTAGGTTGGACAGTTAATTTTAAATTTATCCCCCATTTTTAATAGCTCCTTACCTTCTGCATTTACCATCATTCCCTCCTGGTTTCTCTCCCTGTAACCCAAGTCTGTCTCATTCAAGCTCTTCTCCCACTGCTGCATTTTCTCCATCTCTTTCCTCCTTCTACCTTTTCTGTTTCTGCAGCCTTTTCTCTCTTTCCTCTCCACCCATCTTTTCCCATTGGAGCTCTCTGGTTCCCTCTCCTCTTACCGTGAGTATGTTGTATTCAGCAGCAGGAAAAGCTTTCCTGGAGAACACCATGCCGGTTGTAGGGTTGATGGTGAATATCCCTTCCTCCTCCTCCTCAATGGTGTAGGTGATCTGGCTGTTCTGGCCCTCGTCACGGTCTGAAGCGATCAGCCTGTAGACTGGCAGTGGCGTCTCTGAAGCATCTCTCTCGGGGAGCTGTACCATGAAGAGCTTTTGGGGGAAACTGGGAGGACTGTCATTGGCATCCAGGACTTGTATCACGACTCTGCTGGTGGACTTTAGGGCTGGCTCTCCATTGTCAGAAACGGCCACCTGCCAGCAAGCAAAGGGATTAGGTGACAGAGCTCTTCGTTGTCACCTAGGACACGAGCAGTCAGCCTTCATCCTGATGGGCAATGCCTAAACTAGGGGGTTTTGTGTGGATCTGCATTGGTATCTCAACATGTTCAGAGGCATTGCTCCTCTCTGCAGCGTAAAGTCTGGTGGCTGTAGCTGGCACTGGGCAAGGTTTGAGCATGCACAGGGAGACGCGTCTGCCGGGCTCCTGCTTCCAGTCGCTCCAGGCAGTGGGTCAGATTGGCCATTAGAGGGTCACACAACTGAAAACGGTTGTATTGCAATGACTTGGCAAGTTATCACCCATCCTCACTTCGCTGTACCTGTGCATGCTCCCAGCGTGTTGCATTACAAAGAGAAATGTATTATCCTCAATCACCCTGATAGGCTGGAACACCTCAAGATCCCTCTAATGTAAATACACATAGCTCCAAGCAGCTAAGGATGGGGGCCGGTAATACAAAGCTACACAGCAATGTCTGATACAATGAGATAAATAAGGGTGGATTTTGCTGGCTTGCTCTTTCCCTCATAACTTATTATCCATCCTGCTAGAGGACAATTCCAGCGCTCTTCCTGCATTCCCACAGCTTCCAGAATGGGCCTTTTGCTCCAGTCTTCAGTAAGGAAATAATAAACCCCACGGTACTGCTGCAGCTGTCTCTTAGGGCAACACACACCATTTAATTAAGTTTCCCAGCAGTTGGGAGCTGATGGGATGAGATTCTTTCTCTGTGCTCCAACTTGCAAGGAAAGCTCTTTGAGGACTTAATACACTTGTAGGTAAATAAAGCTAATTACAATCATCATTACCCACCTCTAGGATATGTTCAGCCTTGTATTCTCGATCCAGCTGCCGTGAAGTCGTAGAAATCAGACCTGCCAAGAAAGAAACCCTTTGAGCTCCAAGGCTCAGTGTCCGAGGAAAGCCAGGGCTGATCAAATCCCCACATGCCCCACATCAGCCTGGCCACCTGCCCTGCTTCAGGTTCCCTTTGTGATCAGAGGAGAAAGACAGACATCCCCAGGGGACATGCTGCCCACTTCCAGCCTGAATCCCTGTGCAGAGCCGGAGCCGCTGCCTTCTCTCCTCTCATTACAGAGGCCACGGAGGAGGGGGGACACCTACCAGATGCCTACATCCCAGTGGGGGGATGTCAAGGCATTTGGTGAGAAAAGCTGCAGGACCATGAAAACAAAGCCGTTCTTATGCCTCTAAGTAGGAAACATTCTGCATGCGCTGGTGCAACTTTGGCCTCTTAAGAAGTCTTGACTCCTATTTTCCCTGTGCTGCACTTTGTTCTTTGTAATTTACAGTGTTTTGACAAAAGTTTTGTCTTCAGTCTTGGGAAATATCCTCTATTCTACTGCTAGAACAAAGGCATTCAGGCTAAAAAAAAGGTACACAGTCGATCATAATGTTGGTATATTATTTAAGCCTTGCTGAGAGACAGGATGAATCCTCTAACAATTGGAAGATTTGAGGGATTTCTGAAAAACACACATAGGTTTAACTGCAGGGAATAGGTTGGATGCAGGAGGGAGGAATTGTGGTTATAATAAATGAGAGTTTAAACAAAATCATCATAATTGCCTCTCATTGGCCTGCCAATGACTAAACTGAGTAGATGCAAGTGTGGAAAGGATGGAGCTGAGGCTTGTGTTTCCATGTCTGGTTTGATAATAGTCCTTATCAAGTGCCTTGACTCTTCACCTTTGGGGAAAAGCAGCTCTGGACCATTTTCACAACTGCTTTACAGATGATGGAAATTGTATATATAATGCGTGATTTTCTGACGGTCATCAAGTGGTGAGTGGTTTTGTCCATTCCTCGCATCTCCCGTTCCCAGTGGTCGCTGTTGTCATGGTGTTTGTTCCTCACGAAGAGGAGTCTGGCTTCCTTGCACAAATGAAAGGCAGGGTGAATTTTCCTGACCATGGCAAGCAGTGATACAGGCTCACGCTGCTCTGGGAAATGCTTTGCATGGGAGGCAGCCTGCATTTGCAGTGGCGTGGGCACGTGCACTTGTGCATCCTGAA
The DNA here is from genome assembly GCA_034008185.1 of Gorsachius magnificus. Classification (NCBI taxonomy): domain Eukaryota; kingdom Metazoa; phylum Chordata; class Aves; order Pelecaniformes; family Ardeidae; genus Gorsachius; species Gorsachius magnificus. Next base: position 14,374,158 of record CM067093.1, on the reverse strand, counting down.
AGACTTGTAATTAAGAGTTGCGTGAACCCATCTCAACTCTTGTTTCTGGTCCAAAACCAAAAAGTTTTAATTAATAGTATTGTTTTCAGTAGTATCACACTTTGCTGTATCGATGTCTGAGCATGACAGGCAGGAAACACTGTGCAGCTGAAGGAGGGAGCAAGGAGCAGCTGCTTGGAACAAGGCTATTTTTAACTGTTTCCACTTGTTCTCTGGGATTATTCGTTTTTGGCACCGGCTGCTGCACTAAACATTTATTTGATGCCTTTACAATCATAAGTCAACATGCCCTAATGTGTTATGACAAGATGGTTTGAAAGACTCTGTTTGCATGTATGTCATGGATTTTTTTCTTTTTTCTAATCATCCTTTTGACAGCTCGGCAGGTGACAAGGACTCAGCAGTGGCCTGAGAGCACACTGAGGAGCTTTTGAACCTCTCCCAGGCTTGTGGGAGGCTATAGGGCTCCAGTAGCAGCAAAATGGAAATAATGTCTTAATGGGGGCCTAAAGAAGGAATTGCAGCAGCAGTTCACTGATGCTCCTGCCCATGTTGCCAATAGGTTGGCTAGGACAGGGGAGCAAAGCCTAAAACTCCAGCTATCTCAGGGGATGGTCCATAAGTTTGGCCTAACAAGCCCATAGGACACATAGCTAGATATCAACAATGGAGCCATCCAGCACCTGTGTGCACACTGGGGATATTTCTAGTCTATCAGATTGCAAAATTCAGTTGCAACAGACTAATACCTTGTTTGCACTTGGTTACTGCATGCCAGATGATGGAAGGTAACTTAAGCCACTCTGAAATGATTATTTGGATTTGCATGGCCACACCCTGAAATTCTTTCATGGCCTAATGATTAAAATGAAAGAAATAAGGATCGTAGCTGATCTTGCTAGAGCTGGAGAAGAAGGACTGTAGTGAAGGCAGATGAAAGGGAACTTAATGACAATCTTAAATGTCTGTACCACTGAAGATGCTCAGATCTCCTGGGGAGTGAGAGCTGACTCTCCCCTCTATCACAGACCTGTACCGTATCCCAGCTGGGAGCCTTACCAGATGGTATTTTTGGGTTTAGCTTTGTATCTGTTGAGCCACAAGTCAAAGCATTGGCTTCTCCTCCTGACCCCAAGCAAACTTCCTCTGTCCCTTACCCCATGCCCAGTTGTGGCTCCCAGTTCCCCTCTGCAGAGCCAGTTACCACTTTGCCTTGAGATCAGAAAGCCCTTGTGGTTAATAGTTAATCACTCTAATTCCTGTACAGAGCCGTGGTGCTGTGCAGCTGCCAAGATGCTCAAACTGCCAGCAGTGTTCACACGGCAGCTGAGCACCCAGAGACAGGGAGACGGGGATCAGACGCGGTGCTCGAGAGAAGCCAGCTGGAATTAATGCATATTTTTATTTGTTGCTACTTGGTTATACACGCTGTGAAGCCAGAGGGCTAAAATGGAAGTGGAAACTGTTATTAAAGGGGAACTGCCGTCAGCTTTTGTGGCCTGGGGAAACAGTTCCTCGGTTCTTTCTGCTGCCACTTACAAGGACCCGGGAAATGCACGTTTAGTTTTTAATTTGTGTGTGCATGTGCATATGTGTAGTCCCTGCCCCTCTGGAAAACAGCAGCTAGCCCGTCCCATGGGACTTGCGATTGAGTGGGTGTCCTTTATTTGTGTTCTTGCATGTGGCCCTGAAGGTTTCTGCTGAGTCCTAGAGACTGAACAGAACTGTCAAAGGTCGTAATTGCACTTGGCCAATTAGCCAAGCTCTGAATTCACCTGAAGGTCCAGAAATTATCCCTTCTGTTGCTTGCATACAGACAGGCATAAGCTCTACTCTTGCAGCCTATCTACATGCAGCAATGGGAAAGGATCATCTGTAATTCTCCCGCTTGCTGCCTGGAAAGGGGAGAGAGGAAAGCTGGTCGTGTTGGAACAGGAGCAGCAGAATTAACAGTGCATTGTTGTCAGGGAACAAAAAATAATAATAACTTCTGCTGGCAAGAGCAGGGCTGGGGTGGAGGTTGCTGGCCCCCTGCCCTCGCTGCAGGGAAGAAAATCTAAGATAGTTAAAATAGCCAGAATCAGGTTTGCAGGCACTGGGGCTTTCACAAGAGCCTGAGAAGGGAAGAGGTTGTTCTCCTGAAGTCCTCTTTGTGTTGTCTCACTGTTGCTTCCATTCCACCTTCTCTTCTCTCCTCTTCTTCTCCTATCACCTCCCGTCTTGTTCTGACCCTACTTTGCACTACTCCACGCTCAGCTGGAGCCTGTGGCATGTTGGTTTGGGGAGCAGCAGTGCAGCCATCCCTCAGATTTAAAGAGCAGGCTGTGTCTGAATGTCCTTCCATGCAGAGAAATCCTGGGAACCACAGGCATCCTGGGTAAGGCTCTGGACACTGACACAGCAGCAGAAGGACCAGAACACCAAGCACTAGGTAACAGCTGGAGATGAATAGTCCAAGGTAAAAGGATTCTCCAAACAGCCTTTCAGTGGGATGAATGGCTTCATCCTGGCTCTTCCTGCCACAGCCTCCCAGTTCCTCCTGGTCCTGTCTGGACTGGAACCCCCTTCACACCAGGGACTGCAAACCCTGTATAAAACAAGCTGAAAACCTTTCCAGCAAAAGAATACCCCAAACCCTACTACCTGCCCCTCTCTCCATGTATCCACCTATCTCTCTGTCTCCCACAAACACAGCTCTGCACCAGCTGCCAGGCTGGGCTGGAGAGATTCCATCGCCGATGGCAGAAAGCTTTCATCTCACTGCACAGTTTTATCCCCTCTTCTCATTAGCTTTTCATTTGTTTCCCCTGTTTTTTTCTCCACCCTCTGTAGGGAACTGAGAGCTGGAGGAGTTTAAAGGCCTTCTGTAGTAGTTCAGAGATGCTGGAGGAGCCAAGCCCTGCTGAGGGACAGTTATCATGGCCATTCCTGTCTCCTTGCAAGGCCTCAGGAGGAAAAGCCAAGGGGCCTTGCTGGGTACGTCTCCACTGGCCAACCCACCCCCCTCTCAAGATACTGGATTAAATGCAGAACAAGCCGGCTCCAGGACCAGAAATAGGTTACTTGCAGTAGTGTGGCACAGTGCCCTGAATAATTATCCAGGGCTATTCCTCAGGGTTATTCTGGGTGTAGATGTGTCTGTTGTAACAGTAAATCGGGACCTTAATTCCTATTAGCACACAGGATGAGAACAAGCTTCCTCCTCTTCTCCTGCCAGGGGGCTCCTACCCAAAGTGCCTGGCCCAGGAGAGACCCAGGCTGACCACTGGCCCTCTTGTGCTCTGGCTTATTTCAGTGCTGATGTGACTTATTCTTTGGTGACAGTGTGGGATAGAAGAGGTCTTGGTCACAGCCTTCTCCATATGGAGGAGCCTCCCTTCTCATCTGAGTGCTGGAGAACTCCTGACACATGCAGATTATCCTGTTCTTTGCTCAAATCGTGTGACTATGAGCAGCAGCCTCTGCGGTTTCCTCTTGAAACATCAATGTTTATCATTGAATAATGTGACAGAGATTCAGCTTTGTCATAGATAAGCAGCTCTGCCTACTCAAACTCTTTTACTGTCGTAGCATTCAGGATTGACCACAGAAGGAGAGTTGGCAATCTGGATCATATAGATCTCTGGCATTTCAAGAACTGAAATATTTCTGCATCTTTTTGTGATAATTTCTTCTACGTAATGAAAGAAGAGATGAATTTATTGCATTTGAAGAACAAAGGACATGTCTAGCTGAAATCCAGAATGAGCCTCAGTGCTCAGATACTTGCAGTGCTTTCTCTTTTCTCCCCTTCCAATGTAAGTCATTTGATTTGCACTGCACTGGGATAACCCTTTTTTTTTTTTTTTTGGAATAGAACCCTGCATTTATGTGAATGACCAGGAACTGAAAGACCAGCAGTTCATCTTCCAATGCTGCACTATCAGGCTGAGACCACAGATTATATTTTTATTCTACTTAATGGAGCAATGTCATGCCCAATGAAAATATCACAGGGTTTCCAGTAAGCTGCCTACAGCCCTGAAATTTAGACAAGCTGTGATATTCCTTCTGGCAGTGGTAGCAGATGACTTCTCTTTAGATACTGTAAGCACAGGGATATAAACTGCTCAGTTTATGCCAATGTTTGCAGGTAATTATTTGTTCTGTTGGGTGACGTGCAAGTAAAACAACGGATAACTGAATCCTCATCAGGCTTGGGAGCAGGTCCTTAAACAACCTCCAAGCTCAGGGTTTAAAGAAGAGACCTCCAGCAGCTGACCAAGAGATAAGATCAGCTCATGAGTTCCTTACAGGGCTGACAAACTTATCCCTCTTCACATGCAAATTACCCGACTGTAGGGAGAGATGGGTAGGAGGTGACTCAGAGCCCAGAGAGCTTTTTTGTCTAAGATGGGAATTAAAGCATTGGCTTAGAGGTGAGGTGGCTCACTAGCAAGTGTTCAGATTTTGGCAGTGCCAGTTGTTTTACCATAAAACACAGCAGCCTTGGAGCATGGCTTCGTAGGGCCACGTTCATACTGGGGTGGAAGTTTTGCCTGCAGCATGGAGAAGATTGAATTTCCTGCAGGGTGCATGGGTGCAAGGTGGAGCTCAGCAGATGAGGGGAGCTAGCCTGCTGTCCTGACAGCCCTTTCTGGCCAACATCCCACTGAAAAGGCAGTGGTCTTCTAAAACAGCGCCTCTGAAGGCACCTCTCCATGGAGATCAGCGTTTGTGCAAGCTGTCCGTGGGGCTGAATTGTGTATAGTAAGATTGATTCTGTGGGAACACTGGATGCAGAGCAATGCCCTGAGCTGGCTAAAAAGCTTCTGAGAGTGGAGGTAGCTACATCTGGGGGCAGCAGTGGCCAGAGCTAGCTGACATCTCCAAGTGTATCTACATGGTGCCAAGCAGAGACACCCTATGAATCTCTGCTTGCAACCAGAAGGATTTCAGTGTTTTGGGGTAACAATTTCTTTCTAAATACCCCCCTCCTAGCTGAGGACTGCCAGATACTCATTACAACATGGACAACACCTCATTGAGAGCTGCACTAGCCTTTTTCAATACATTCAGCTCCTTTCTTGTCCAAGAGCAGGCTTCTACCCTGCTGCAGTGGTTGAACTGCTTTTATCACCCGCAGGAGATCAAAGTCATGCAATTAATCCTCTCCCATCCTCAGGCTCTGTGCCCTCCCTTCCCTCTTCTCCCAGGAGCTGATGGAGTGAAGGGCTCAGCACAGCTTTCCTTGCCAGACTGGCCCAATGTCAGCTCCGCTGGGAGAGTTTGAGGAAGCTGTTTACACAAAACATCAGCAGGTTTTTGATGGCTCTGAAAGATCTGGTAATTAATCCTCAGATGAAAGATACAGTCTAGGAAGAGGCTTACTACACTCACTGCATTAACAGTGCCGGAGAATGGGTGGAGCCTTTAAATGCAGTGGGATTCATTTTTATTAATCCTGCCATGGTCTGTCTCAGGAACAGAGTCACCTCCAGAAGGGTGTTCCCTGGCTTGGGCTGTGCAGCAGGGCACTTGTTTCTAAGGGGGAAGATTAAAAGCAACTGTTTGGTTCTGTTTAGGGCTTTGAATGCAGCACATTTGTGCCATTCTAAGAGCCACCTGGATGCAAATAGCAGCTCTCAGGTTGAGGGTTTCCATCCTTCACCTCCCCACACAGTGTGTTTGGAGACCGGGGCTTTTGCTGCCGAAGGCAGGTGCAACAAAGGCAGCTGTGTGGGCTCTTTATATTGAATGTCTAACATCCTCTGGGCACTTAGAAGCCTCAAAACCAGATGCTGAGTTGGGTCAGTCTTACCTGTAATAAGGTTAATAGTGAAGAGTCCTTGAGGATTTCCAGTTAGGATGTGAAAAGTCAGTTTTCCCTCTGAGCTAGAGTCTGGATCTAAGGCATCGAGCTGAAGGACAGACGTGTTTGGTGGGGAGTTCTCCATCACAGAGGCATAGAAGACAGGTCTGGACATCTGAGGTGGGTTGTCATTGGTATCGGTGACTTCAATATAAATTTCAGTCACAGAAGACAGAGGAATTGTTCCCAGGTCAAGAGCTAGCACTGTCAGCCAATAGTGAGATATTCCTTCTCGGTCAAGTGGTCCTATGGTCCGGATGGTGCCTAGAAGAATAACAGAAAGTGCTTGTGAGAGATTTAAGGAGCTCAGACCACTTTGTCCTTAATGCCAGACCAGTCTGTGCCTCTAGTCTGCTCCTGGTCTTTGCTGCAGATACAAACTGTGGCACCAACCTTGTATGGTTGTGAGATTGTGTGGGAGGTGAGAGCTTGCTTGTGCTGAGGGTAATTTGGTACACAAGTGAAAGGGAAGACCTTGATATTTTGAGGGAGGACAGACATTGATTTTCTGTTACTTTAAGGAGACAAACTCTGTTTGCTCCCCTCCAGACACAGGGATGCATGTTGTACATCCCTGCACAAGCAAGGAAGATTTGAATGTAAGGAACTTTGTAAATAGAATATGGAAATGTCCTATTGGGTCAAAAAGTCAGGGCAAACACAGCATGCAGTTTAAGCCTTTAAGGTACACCATTAAACTAAGCTGTCATTACCTGTGTCCTTTTCAATGCTGAAGACAGACAGGCCAGTGCCCTCCCGAAGGAAATATTGAACTTCTCCATCTTTCCCCTTATCGATATCCTTTGCAGTGACCACCATCACTGATGTGGCCTCGGGGCTGTTCTCCTGCACCCAGCCTTTGAAGACAAAGGAGGCAAAGCGTGGTGGGTGCAAGTTCTCGTTGACATCGAGGATGTTCACTTCCAGGTGGCAGAGGGAAGAGCGAGAGAAGGGCTTCCCACCATCACTGACCTGCACGGTTAGATTGTAAGAGTCCTTCTTCTCATAGTCCAGCTCCTTCTCCAACCGGAGTGCCCCAGTCAACTTATCCACATGAAACATCATGTCCTCGTCATTAATGAGGCTGTACCTCACCTCACCCCCAGAGCCAGCGTCTGGGTCAAAAGCCTCCAGAAACAGGAGAATGGTTCCCACAGGCAGGTCCTCTGGGACCTTCACGCTGTTGAGGGCTGGGAGGCATTGCGGGGTGTTGTCATTTACATCCTCCAGAGTCACAATGAGATCTGTAACGGAGAACAGCTGGTAGCCTGTTTTAGGCTGGTCCCTTGCTTCTATTTTCAGCACATAACAAGGCCACAATTCTCTATCAAGGGCACCTGTAACCGTCACTTCTCCAGTGACACTGTTAATGGCAAACTTATCAGTGGGGGTTAGGAGAGAATATTTTATTCTCCCATTGTCATCTGTATCAGCATCTTCTGCTTTCAGTTGAGCTATTGTTGTCCCTGTTGCTACATGTTCTGGTATTGCCACCCAGTAGGCACCTTGTGGGAATTTAGGAGTATTATCATTGGTATCCAACACATTCACAGCCAAGAGTTTCCAAGATGATTTTTGTGGTGTGCCAAGATCGCACACAGTAATGTTAAGAATGTAGAAGCTGGTTCGTTCATGATCTAGAGGAGAAAGGACTTGAAGGAGACCCAGTTCCAGGTCGATGGTAAAGCAACTGTCATCATTTCCATCTGAGATCACGTAGACCAATTTCCCATTAAAACCAGTATCAGGATCAATAGCTGAAAGGTCAGCAATAGTTGAGTTGATGGGAACAGTCTCTATGATATCAATAGATCGTGGAAAGCTGTCATCAAACTTTGGAGCATTACGGTTTATAAGGTGCAAGTTCAGAGATGTTTCATCATCCTGCCCATGGCCTTGAGACTGAGACTCAATGGAGTGTATGATAGTTTCTGTCAGTTGTTTCAAGACTCCTGTTTCCTCACACTGCATTTTGATGGGGAGACCTTGGCTGACCACAGTGATATTTACAGATGTTGGCAAAGCGTAGTTCTCTCCATCTGTTGCAGTTATTTTCAAAGAGTAGAAAAGTGGCTGCTCAGAAGGAAGATCTCGCAGAGATATTCTAAGGGATATTACTCCAGAGATGGGATTCAGTTCAAAATGCCGTAACTCGTTGCCAGACTTGATTTCATATTTGATATGTTGCAGCTCATCACTGTCGATTGCAGAGACTGTGGCCACAGGGTTCCCAACAGGAAAGTCCCGTGGTATGGTGCCGCTGCAGCTTGCCTTCTCAAACACAGGAGCATTGTCGTTAACATTGCTCAGCATGAGGGAGACATACACCTCTGTTTCATGGCGGAAGGGTGAGCCCCAGTCTGATGCCCAGACTCGCAGATGGTACCATCTCTGCATCAACTCATAGTCCATTGACTTGGAGGTGGAAATGATGCCAGAATAGGGGTCAATGACAAAGGGAATGGATTTCTGGTTGGCTATGGTGTAGGTGACAAAGCCATTGTCTCCTTCATCTTCATCTGTAGCCCTTACTGTTAAGACACTAGTACCAGGAGGAACATTTTCATCAAAGACCCCACGGTATGAAGACTGAGTAAAACTTGGAGCATGATTGTTGCAGTCAGTGATGTCAATGACAACAGTTGTGGATGTGTGACTGTTAACAGTTGTAATTTCAAGTTCAAAATGAGACTGCTCATGGAAATCCATTGCTCTGACTGTAGTTATCAGTCCAGTGTGAGGATTGATTTTAAAGCTTGTGCTGTCAGGAGTAGGTCTCAAAATATATTTAAGATTTGGGAAGACTGGGGTGACCTTCACCATAACAACTTGGCTTCCAGCTGGGGAAAATTCACTGAGCTGGACCCGGTACACGTCTTTCTCAAATCTGGCAGAGACATACTTGGAGGGAGGTATATGGATAACTCTAATAGCAGAGAACAATGGTGGCTTGCTCTTGTCCTTGGCTTGCAGACTGAGGTTGAAACCAAATGGGTAAAGTAGCCAGTTGACCTCTTTGGTTGACACAATCATGAACTCGGTGCTCCCAAAGTAGGATTTGATTGCTTTGAAATGCCTTCCTGGATCTCCATCCACAAAGTCAACTGAATCTATCTCTGTTTCTGAGTCACCACTTTCTACAGACAGAGTTGCATAGAGAAAGTCTTCAGCTGAGTCAGGTGGTGTCACCTTCACCGAGGAGATAGAGGGGGGTTTCCTGGCAGATGGCTCCACTTGGATCATGAGACTAGCCAGGTTCCCAAAGCCATTCCCCTCGGTGATCTTTCTCATTCTGTCCACAGCCAAAACTTGCAGATGGTGCCTGCCTCGATGGGTACTGTTCAGCCTACCTGTGGTCATAACTGCTCCCGTGGTGGGGTGAACCGTGAATAGGTCGGACTTGGTGTTGAGGGCATAGTAGAACTCAGCATTCTGGCCAGAGTCAGCATCTGTGGCACTGAGTGTGCTGACCACCGTTTTCAGAGGAGTGTCTTCTCTGATGGACACTTTGTAGGAAGGGGGTGAAAAGAGAGGTTTCAAGTCATTTCTGTCCAGAATGTGGATCAAGACTTTGGCCCAGGCTTCATAAGCAAAGATGCTCTCTGTGGCCTTGATTATTAACATATAACTGTCTTTGACCTCCCGGTTTAAAAGTGCTGTGTTGCTGCTCCTGGTTCTTATTCTCAAGAAGCAGAAATCCCCAATCACATGCTCCTCTGTTTTAAAGAGACCAGTGTTGTCTCCAGAGGCTATTCTGTATCTGATGTCCCACTCAGGGTCTGTCTTGTAAATACCCATTTTGATGTAGCTCTCCACGTAGGTCTTGGGGGCTGAATTCTCATAGATGGTGGCGTTGTAGAAGAAGTGGGTGAAGTGAAGAGGGGAAGTGTTGCCTTTCTCACAGCTCGCCATGCGGATCACACAGTGCATCAGGAAAAGAGCAAAACTCAGGAAGTGCCTCTTGGTAGTGACTTCCATGGTGTGGTGTCTCCTTGGGTCCTGCAAGGGTTAAAGGAAGAACATTGGCAATTCTTATTCAGGCCAGTATGTTAGGGGAAATGTCCCCATGAGCTCAGCCTCCCCTTCCTGCTCTCTCTACCCTGACTTTGGTGATGTGATTGCTATCTTAGCTCTTCTTCCCTTCTGCCCCAGTGAGAGGCCTGTCCTCCTGCATCCCCATGCTGGCTCAGGCCCGTTCATGTTCCCTCCTTCAGCTTTTGCCCTTGAAGAAGGCAAAATGTGAAAAGCCATGTGAAATGCTCTGATCAAGCTGACTTCCTATTCCATGAACGAACTCTCACTCCCTTCATTCTGCCTTCTCCCTACTCAAACAGCATATTTGAATGCCCCACCCCCAATGCAAACCTCACTTCTGTTTTGTTTCTCCATTCTCCCTTCTCCATCCTAACTTCTGTCTCCACACAAGTTCTTGCAAAATATTTTGAAGAGTCAATACCGAACTGTGACTTGATATCTCTCCCCATGCCTTGTCTTCCCTTCCCTCTCCCCTTCCTACAGCAATCTGTTCTCCTTTCTTGACACAGATGCCCTGCTATGTTGTGAAAATTCCTTCTGAATGGCCAGCTCTACAGTTTTTTGACAGCTTTAGCTCAGGTCCCAGTCAAGTTGTATCTCAGTTATTGCAAAGTTCTTCTGATTTGCAAGTCTGACCCTGGCTGCCTCCTCTGCGTTGCTTGAAACAGCAGATTTCCAGCGAGACACTTTGACCATGTCACCTTCAGCTGTTGAGTAATCTCACCCGTTCCTCCCCTCTCCCAGCAAAGCCCCAGGGTCAGGATTCCTGCGGAGGAGCTACCATCCATGACCACCCGCCATCAGCTTCCTCCTCTAATGACTCCTGAACATCTGCAGCTCCGTGATTTATCTCTGTGAACATGGTGTATCAAAGAAGGAACTGGGGAGCACATACGTGATTAACAAGGATGTGACTTTATTAGCGAGCTTTGCAGAGCTTGTTAAAAGATCAAGGCCTTCTCTTTTCAAAAGCTAAGTGTGTGCCGCTGTGTGTGCATTTAGGGGTTGAAACCAGGGATAAGCTAAATATAGGTGCATATATTTCCCCTAGATATCCCAGGAGATCTTTATCTAGAACTGTTTCTTCCTCTTTTAAATTTAAATTATGTATCAAGTACCTGCCAGTCATTTGGCACATTCCTAATTTAAACAGGGAAGACTTGTTTTTCCAGACACTTTTTCAGGACTCATCTCTTTAAAAGCCAGAACTAGTTCAATTTGTAAGTCAAGTCAAATGTTAGGAACAAATTATCGGAGGCTAACTAACAATGTGTGTCATATTCTTTTACTGAAATAGCTAATTACAAATAAATACCAAGCTTTAACTTTGATACTTCCTTCAAATCCCTTTTTGCTTGGTAAACAGATGCCAATCATCCAGCAGTCTCCCTGCTGTGGTCATTCCTTTTTGCAACAAATAGTCTGAAGCTGAATTGCAGGCTATGTCACTAGGGAGTGAAACTACCAGGATTTGCAGAGAAGCCCCCACAATTTGGATTTGCCATAACTGACAAAATTTAGACTCTTTTTTTGGATGATGTCATTTCACTTCTAGGGAATACAGCATAGCTCCAAATACCCAGCAAATGGAAGAAAGTCTTGGAGGACAGGGCTAGGTGATCCAGAAAGGCATGTGGTTCCTTCTGAGAAGTTGAAAACCATGTTCTTAAAAGCTCTGCTTGTTACTTAACCATGCTTAAGAGTTTTGCAGCATGTAGGGACTTGCCTAGAGCTGCTCCCTTCCAACATTTTCAACTGCTGAACCTGGAAAGAAGATGTATGCACACCGCGTGCGCGTGTGTCTACTAGGACTGTGGAGCAGGAAAAGTCACATACAATTCAGAGTAGAATAAGACAGCAGAACAAAACAGCAACAAAACCCAGCACTATTCCATGAACAGCAGAATTAATGAAGCCGATCTCTTTGTATCTGGGCTAATTGACTTTTTAATTGAATTGTACTGAAATGGCAATGTGAACTCATCTCTTGTAAGACATCAGAGAACCCACAAGGCACAGACATTATGAACTCCACACCCACAAGAAAAGCTGGAGCTAGAGCACATGCCTTCTCGGGCACCAGCAATTCAATATGGGAGCATAACCTTGAGCAAGGAGTGGGTTTTCTGGCATTTAGCGAGACGCAAACTTTCTTCTGAATCTCTCCTGGAACGTCCTTAACCTCACTCTTGCCTGTAGATTTCCTGACATCTAAGAAGGGCTTCACTTGTGTTGGTGTTTTTTCCTCTGTGGGGGCATTAGCAAGGTTTTACGCCTCTGTCCAGCTAATTATTTTGCAAAACCTGTCATGACCTCATATTTCTGAGAGCTTTGCTCTCAATTACAAGCTGGGCTGAAAGCAATCAATGGCTTCAGCAGTTATTATGAGGGATGGAGAGTAACTACGCACGTGAGGCACGAGGCAGAAGCCTCATTTCCTCTGGAAATGATCTGAAACATTGAAAGGCACAGCCAAAACTTAGGCAGAATTTTCTAGGAGGCATCACTATCAGCTTTTTGAAGCCTTCTCTTGTGGCAGGATGCATGCCCGAAGGTCCAACATTAGCACAGAGAGCCTGTTGTGTCCCCTGATAGCAACTGTCTGTGCTCTGAGATGTGCTGTTTTACCTTTATTACTGCCTGCACATCTGCTCGGACAATTTCTATACCACTGTTGCTGGGGAAATCCTATCACTGTTTGTGCAGTTCCACACAAGCCCATGTTTGCCCTCTCTTAGTTTATCCTTTGGTAAAAGAATGAGGTGGCGAGGGTTGGTGACAGTAGCATCCTTCAAGAGTTGGCCTATTCCAGTTAAGTGTCCTGGGCTCCCAGGAAAACTCGCAACTTCCCACCCTGGAACGGGAAATCATCACCTGCTCCCTGTAGACTGGAGTTTCTTCTTTAGTAGGTCACACTGGGAAACAACGCCACACTGGATGTTTCTGTTTCTCCAGCATGGTTTTAATGTAAGTTGAAGAGTATTAGGCCTCCCAGGAGGCAGCTGTGCAGCCCCTGCTCTGTCGGCTGTTTCTGGGATCATTTACACCACATTCACAATGCAAAATCATCCAGAAGTGGGACTGGGACATTTCTGAAGGCCATGGTGAAGCTCAACAGAAAAACATGGCACAGTGCTCTGAACAGAGGGCAAATCTGGTGAACTTGTGCCTTGGCTCAGCTCCAGCGAAAGCCCCGTTGGAACTGCCCCTGGATGATGTCAGCAATGAACTAGCAGAAACAAGACACGTTTCTGTGACTCTTGTACTGTGGATGGGAAAGCTGTGTATGATGTGAAAACAGCATAAAATCAATTCACTAGCACTTAAAATCCCAGAGGGAGGCGAGAGCTGGGCTGCCAAGGGTGAGGAGCAGCACTGCCAAGCTCAGGGGTCCTTGCAGTGGGGTTCAAGGATCTCCATGTTGAAAGTGGGTGAAATCAACTGCACATGTGACAGGTTTTTCCTGCAAATTAGGAGAAATATTCTTCCTGTTTTTCTGAGCTGTGATACCCCATGTCCTTGTGCTGACAGTAATTAGTGGATAGGATCCATGGGACCCATGGCAAGGGCCATACCCACTTTAGGTCTGTCAGATCAGCTGCAAGCATTAAACACTTAAACACCCTCACCTGCCTCTGGTCCCTCATCTCATGGGACCAGTTATTTCTACTCCTGAAAGCCCTCTGTTTCTCTTTTCTGTGGCTGGCCTGGGCACAGATGCCCTCCTAGAGCTGGTTGCACGTGTGGAGGTGGATGTGCTAGAGAAAGCTCATCGGTGGGATGGAGCGAGGCAGGTAAAGCATGCTCCTGGCTGAGGGAAATACCAGGGCATCATTATGTGGTGATTCAGCCTCCTCTCCTAATCACCCGGCGAGGATCAGAGAGCCTCGAGGGGCTTCGCCCTCAGCCCTGTAGATGCAAACTCCTCGAAGAGCGAGTAAACACTCCCTGCACCTCTAATCAGAGCCTAAGCACGCGTCTAAATTTAACATCAAAATTGAGATCCTCTGTCAAAGACATGTCCAAATCTGTTGGTTTGAAATGAAGGAACAAACACAGCACTGAGGTTCAAAGCATGTGCGTGGGGAGGCTGTGGGGATGGGTGATTCAGGGGGATGGGCGCAGGGCATGGCTACTGCGGCTGGCTGGGGTGAGCAGCAGGGGCACGGCCTGGGGGGTCCTCCCGGGGGTCTCCTGCGATGTGCAGGCTGCTGTGGTTGTCGGCCCTATGCAGAAAGCTGCTGCAGCCTGCCAGGAAGCAGATGTGGCCCCAGCCCCACCTTTTGATTCCCAGCAAAAGGAGCATTTAAAAGCAATAAAACTCCAAAACATGGCGAGTGCTGAGTGCACCAAGAGCAGCGTTCCCCTTGCTGCCTGTGGTGGGGGCTTGGCCCACAGTTTTGAGACTGGACAGTTAGAGAAAAAGCATCATTTTGATGGGAAAATAAGGACAACTCTTCCCTTATTGCTCTTGTGCCAACACGCATCCCAAACTTTCTTTCTTCCTTTTTCTTTCTCTCTTGCTCCCACCCCCCCAGTTCTTTCCCTTTTTTCCTTCCCTACAAGAAGTGGTCTCCTCTCCGGAATAAGTGCTGATCAAAACCATCCCCAAGCACATCAACATCTTTTTTTTTTTGGTGGCTACAAGCACTAGGGGCTGGGGGGAGACAAGAGACCTGTGCTTGGTTGTTCAAATAATCAATGATGGGTCTGAACTTCAGTGATCATTGGGGAATAGAAACAGAGAGCAGAGGAAGTAAATAATGTAAGATGGTGGGTACAAGGCTTTGGGAAAGTGAGTAGGAATTGGAACTCTGGCTTCTCCTGGCTTAGGTGGTAGATGAGCAGAAGGGGTTCAGCTACAGTTGGAGCAGTATCCTCACAGCCACCGGCCAAATAGGATTGGAAAGTCGCGGATTAAAAAGTACGCTTCTTGCACAGGTGTTGAGCCACATCTGTGAGATGCTTTGATTCCCAGTGCTGACATAACCCATGTACACCCTGCATGGGGGCTGGGCTGCTTGGTTAATATTTGCCCCCTCCTCTGCTGCAGCATGCTGATAGGAATGAGATCCTTTTCCATTTGGTGCCTTGCTCAGTTTTGGTGGGTTCCCTGCCGGTCACTCACAGAGCTGGGCTTGTGGGGTTTGAATTCTGTATGGAGACGGGTATTTCTTGAACTGTTTTCTTGCACTTTGCAAAACAAACAAACCCATCCCTTCCCAAGCCATGGCACAAAGCCGCTTCTGTGATCTTGACAGCATTTCTGTGAATGGGATGCTGAATCTGCGCTAGCGGCTGGTGCTGTCCTCGGAGATCCTGCTCCTGAGTTCGGTTGTGCAGAGTCTCTGCTTGTTTTTGCTGCAAAGCAGAAGAAATGCATCCTGGAGGTACTACACAAAGCCAGAAAGCTAATGAAAAGAGCCCCTGAAGCTGCAGTGTTTCCTTCCTCAGTGCATCTCAGGGTTTTCCAGTGCTGTGGATGGTTTTTTGAAGGGCTGATGGTTCACAGGACTCTGTTTTGCACCAGTCTGCTCAGGTGCTGTGTTTGTGTGGGTACAATTTTTTGCTGGACTTGCAGATTCCACCAGCGCGCAGCCGGGCTGTTCCTTCCCCACCTCGTCTTTCCAATCTCAAAATGACTTGGATAGACCTTTGGAAATTGTTTCCAGATTGCTAGACAGCCTGGAGCAAGGCGGCTGATCATTTAAAACCTGGTGCGTGCACCTTTTACAACAGAGGTCTGCCCTTGCTCGGAATGACCTGTGAAATGCTGCTCCTGCTGCGCAGCAAGTGGCCATGGGCAGTGCCCAGACTCTGCACCGTACGGATTTCATGGTTCAGCTCTGTTCCTGGTGGTAAAGCATCTGTGTGCTGACAGGGTGGGCTGTACAGGGGGCTGCTGAGCCATAACACCATGGAATAGGTTGTCATGCTGGCGTATGGAGCAATGACTCTTGCTTGGATGATCTGGCATGGCAGGCGGTTGCACACAAGTCCTTGAGTGGAGTGGATACAGTCCTACAAGCACCACGGAGATGCTCATCCCATCATCTGCTAGCTGAGCCAGGCAGGTGCTTTAACCCTGGGGAGCTTGGACTGGCAGCCTCTGGGTGTTGGAGGAACAGAGACTCTCTTGAAGGAGTTTTGGGTGAAGCCTGTGAGTCGTTGACTTGTGTGGGACAGGCTGGGCCCCAGGTTGGTAGACCCAGCATGGTGCTGGGACACCCTTTTTCTCTAGTCAGGCTTCATTGCTGCAGAGATTGGTACAAAATGCTTCGTTCTGAGGCAGTTCTGTCTTCTCTGGGTCTGGTCTGCCACAGCCAGCAGACCTGCGAGGGGTCCCGCTAGGACCACCGCCCGGGGCTGACAGCCAGAGCATGGTGGGACGCTGTCTCTGGAGCAGTGAAGCAGATGTGTAAGACGTGGGTTAGTTGTGCAGGAGAGGGGAGAGCAGGGTGGCCTTCCACATGGGAAGCATTTAGTTACTTTGATGTCCAACTCCTCCTTCCCCCATATCCCCGAATGTTTTTGCCACCTTTGTCACCGTGCTGGTTGTTCCCAAGTTGGATGATCAGATCCAGGCTGGCTCAAAGGCACCTTCCTCCATGACCTCTTACTGTGGCCTCCCCCAGACAGCTGCTCACCTCCAGTGCTCACCCCCTTCCCCCTTGGACTTCTCGCCCATTGCCCCATCCTTGTGACTTTGACTGTGCCCTGCTGCTCTACCTGCTGCCCTGGTTTGCTCCTCCACTGCAGCAAGCAGCCGCTACGTGTCTTTGCCTCCAAGCCATCCTCTGTTCATGAGCAAGGCATCACCTTGTACGTGAAGCTGAAGGCTCTTGTCACCTGCGATATGCATTTTAGTCCAGTGCTCTGTGAGGAACCCAGGGAGAACCTGACTTTGTACTGCCGCCAACAGCTAAGCCTGGCTCAGGTATATCACATAGCTGAGGTTTCTCTATCATTGTTGTAAGCCTCCAGGAGCACGTCTGTGAGGCACAGGAGAACTTGAACAGGCTTGAACTTCCCATAGAATTATAAGGGTCAGTGATCTTTATCTGTCTTGGCATTGCAACACCATTCTAGAGCAAGAGTTAATCATGCAGCTCCAGAGCTGTGGAGCCCTCAGCAAGGGTCTGGGGGGCTGAGTGAACCTTACAGAGCCAACTGCCTTGCGGCTGGCTCCTGTCCCAGAGAAAGCGTGACATCGGGGCTGTTGAGTTGCTTGTGCCAAGGGCAGGGGGAAATATCCTTCTGCATTGCCCCCAGTCCCCTTCCTCTGCTCTCCCCTGACAAGATCAGCTGCTTTTCCCTTCTCTCTGATCACTTCCTGCCCCCCACACCCAGTTATCGACAGCAGGGGATAAATCCTGCCTGTGGTCCAGAAGCTGCCATTGCACCAATAAGCAGGGAGGCATTGTGGGGAGGTGACTATCCCCCTGGCCAAGGATGGTGGCTGGGGCAGCCATGAGCCAGGGATGAAGCAGTAGATCCCACTGGTGGCTCTGAGGGGAATTGGGTACTGGAGATGGAAGGTGGAGGTGGGCAGTGCTGGTGGGAAGGGGGGGCTCAGTGGGAGCTGCTCATCAGGCGGGGTGCAAGGGGCCCAGGGGCTGGGCATTGGGGTGCTGTAGCCCAAACACGCTGGCACGAGAGCTGGCTGCAGCATGCCAGGGACTCGCGTGAGCGTGCCCTGACCCTGCTGCTGGGGCTCTGCACCTCTCTCTGGGATTCAGCTCCCACGGAGGCCATTAGTGCCAAGGGCTGCATACCTCGGTCACTGCAAGCTAGCTGGCCCAGCAGGCGTGCCGTGGCCATCAGCACAGGCTGTGAGAGCCCACAAGGGATCCTGGGCCCTTCCTTGGTTGCTTACTCCTGCCAAAACTCATACTGAGCCTTTCACATTTTCCTCGTGCTTGGGATGCAAATTATCTTGCAGTGATAGTCATTCCCCTGCCTGCAGAGTGCTGAGGGAAGCCAGTGTGTGGGACCACATTGTCAGTCCTGCCTGCTGCCTTTTGGATCTGATGGCCAGTTTCAGCCAAATTTAACCAGATAGGTAAAGACTTGAAAGGAGTTAGGTTTGCATGAGCTTGTGAAAAGCAGCAGGAGAGAGGAGAGAAATCCAAATTAGGACTCCCAGCTGGAAGAAAAGGCTCTAATGTGAGCCCAACCCGATTATTAGACATCAGAGAATCCACACAAGAGAGAGTGCCCCAGGCAACCAAGCTTCATGAATTCTGCTGCTCGCAAAACAGCTGTTTATTTAGGTGCTGCAAAGCCTGTGAGATCCTTTCTGGGATCCCAGCACACAGCTCCCATCTGACCCACCAGAGCTGCGAATCCAGCCCGGGCTCAGCTCCCACCCCAGCCTGGAGAGAGCAGCAGCTCTGCCCGGTGTTTGCAGGGGCTCTGACCCTCAGATGTTTGGCCCTGTGAGTCCCCATTCGCACCTCGACTCAATCTGGATGTTTGCAGTGAGGACACTGGCTATGTCACCTGAGTGCTGGTAGTCCTCCGATGCCCTTTCTGTGGTTTCCTATGGGGAACATACATGTCATCCTACAATCAGTAAAATTGGCTGTGAAGGAGCCCAAGAGCATGTTGGCCTGCAGAGTGGGGTGAGGAACCGTGTGCCTCGCTGGACGCAGGTGAGGAGCCCCAGCACTCAGCAGGACGTGGATCGCTCGACTTCTCTCAGCCCAGCAGCACAGCCCTGGCCACCATGCCTCCTCCCTCACCTCTTTCTCTCCTACCAGCCAATTCTCATTCACCCGCAGACCTGTCCCTGCACCGATATGAAGATCTTCTTGTTCCCCTGCCCAGCACCCTGCTGGTCTTTCCCTTCTGGTGCCTGGAGGTGAGCACGGGGAGCAGCTTTCCACTCTGCCTGTAGCCTCCTTCACTCTGTTGCCATCTGTCTGCCTTGCACCGCTCCTTCCCGTCCCTCTCCCGTGCTCAGAGGCAGCGTAAGGACACGGAGGACAGGGAATGAATGAGCCGATCAGGGCACGATCCTCCCTCGTAAAAGGATGGCTGGCCAGGATGCCAGTAGCTGTGCCACAGAAATTCCCTGCAGCAGACATTTATAAGAGATACCTGCAAGCCGATAGAAAAGCTTCAGCTCCCAGACCTGCCTGCCCTCGGGAAACCTGCTACAGCATCCCACCTCCTCTGCTGTATCCACAGTGCCAGACAAGCTGATCCAAAGCTAGCCCCTGGCCTGGGGACCTCAGGGTTTCACCAGAGAAAAGATTAACCCCCGAGACAGGCATGTTTGCCCAGGCTGGTCTTATTGCCACAGCATGTCCTTTTCAGCTCTCGTTACGCTCCCAGCACAAGGCGCTACCTCCCACTCCGGAATGTCTGCTGGAAACACATTTCTGAAAGCTCTTGCCATTGCAACACCTCTGCAGAGCAGGCAGCTGGGCACGGATGCTGCTCACAGCACCTGTGACAACCAGCTACCAGGCTGGGCATGCGGTGTCCCTGTCACCCTGAGCCATACAGAGCACCCACGCGTGGTGTGACCAGCATATCCCGGGCTGCCCGAGCCACAGCACCTCTCCAAGGTACAACCTGGTCAGTCTAATGTAGTTCCACAACATAAGAACATCAAAATAGTCACATGTGGCCATCTCTCTATAGTCTCTCTCCCCAAATGGCCAGATTTGATTGCCTAGTGGAGGAGCATAAGAAACAAGGCATAGGTACCATGCTCCTCCCGCTTCCCAGCATCAGTGCAAGTTCTCGGGCTGTTGTGTTTAACAACCTCCATTGGAGCTCTCCATTCCAAATGGATCGAAACCTTTTTTGAGGCCAAGTACACTTTTGGCCTCTGCAATATCCTGTGGCAATGTGTTCCAGAATTTAATTATGCCCTCTGTGTGGGAAAAAAAAAACCAAACAAACTTCCTTTGGTTTGTTTCAAACCTGTTGCTTGTTCGTTTCTGAGCTGCAAACCTTCCTAACAGCCCTTGCAGCCTGCCCCTCCCTGGAGCTCCTTCTTCCAAGAATTAGGAAAGAAAGTTTCTTTGCTAATAAAGCAATACCTGCCCCATTGCCAAGGAAAAAGTGTGGTTGAGAGGAAAAATTGCTTGCTCAGCAAATCAGCTTGCTAATAGACTATGGAGCATCAGTGTTGCCAACCCAGTTTAAAAAAAAAAAAAGGGCTGAGGGTATTTAATCCTCTTATCCTTGTGCATGATACAGAAGAAAGCCCACTACTGCTCGAGGTGCAGCTGCACTTGCATACTCCACATGTGGCAAAAAACAGAACGAGGTGCGCGGAGCGGGGAATGCCATTTCTGTAGAACGGAGGAGGCTGGAGCGATCCTCTAGGCCTTGCCTTGGAGCAGTTGGCAGGAGCGTAGGATGCAAAATGCATTAGTTTCTAACAGATGTTTGATTCCAGGTGTTACGCCTCCTTTGAACTCTCCCTTCGTACATGAATGATGCTTGTTTGTTTGGAGGGCTGGGAGACGCACCGGTTTCTGAGAGCATTGGGATTTGAAATGTGCTCATGGTGCAAGGGAAAGGCTGAGGGGAGGCGTGGATCCTGCTGCTCTCTGCCCTCGGCGGGCAGGGTGCCTGGGCTTGCTTTTGCAACCTTACGGAGCGTGTGAGAGCACAGCAAGTGTACAGGGAGACTGAAGCCCCTGGCTGGGTGGCAAACCTCTTGCCTGCTCAGTCCCTCAAGAACCCCAACCGCTTATCAGACAGGCGGATGTCCCTGAACTGTTCCCGATAAGGTGAGGTGTGCTGCCTATTAGGAGATGATAAGGGCGCACAATGCCAAGCCCAGTGATTTTTGCCTCCCCGAATACCAAGACAGACCAGCCTTCCTCAGGAGCTCGATACAGACTGTTTGCTTTCCATCCCGAGGCTTCTATAACCTCCCAGGTCTCCCTAGCTGACAGCCTGGAGAGCCGTGGCAGCTCCCTATGTGTCCCATTCCCCTCCTCGCCCTGAGGGCCAGGGCAGAGGATGCAGCGGGCTCTGTGCCTGGACCCAGGGCACCCAGGGTGAAGCAGGAGCCCGTTTGCCACAGCCCTGCCTGCCCTGGCAACACCTGCCCGGCTCTGGCCACCGCACAGCCCAAGTTTCCACATGCCCTGGAAACTCTCAGCCCTTTGCAGCAGCAAAGCCAAGCGAGCACCAGCTTTTTTAAGAGTTTTGTCCAAAGCAACCCCTGTCGTGTGACAGCCGATCTTTGCCCCTCTGGAGTGCTGCATGCAGCTGAGTCTGCCTTTAATTCCCCTGGGAGACTGATTCACTGATAACTGCTGTTTGGAAGGGCCCCGTTTGCTCCAAGTGCCCAGGCCTCCCTCCCTGTATTTTCACCTCTTTTCTCAGTGCTGCACGTGTACGTGGGAAATAATTCCTGCACACCCTGAACTGGGACTCGATTTGCTCTGGGACTTCATCTTACTTTGCCATCAGACGCCTGACAGGGGAAAAAAGTTGCATCGATGCAAACATGCACACACTGATATTCGTGCTCCCGCGCAAAGCAGGGATGGTGGCTCTCGCTTCAGCTCCCCGGCTCTGCTGCCCGTTGCAGAGGGGGACCAGGGCAGGCAAGGAGCTCTTGCCTGGCCATACCAGGAGGCAGGGCTGGGGAAACGCCAGCATCGTGTCTACACTCAGGGATCCCCAAGGCATAGCCGATTTCAAGCTGACAATAGAAATAGCTTCATGGGGAGTGCAGAGACAGAGCTTGGAGCAGCACTGACTGGCCCTGGTTGGTGAGGTTGTGTACAGCCAAGCCCTGAGCCCACAGCTGGACGCCATCGCTGCTCCTGCAGAGGCACATCCATTTACTCTGGCACAAGCGTGCTCCCTGTAGAAATCCTGCCCTGTTCAGACACCTGGAGCGCTTCTCTGTCCAGTCCTTCCTTGCCTGCCTTGCTCAGCAGCGTGGCTTTTGTGTTTGTTACCTGGACCCCACCTGCTTGCACTGGCTGCAGCGTGCTAAAATTTCCCAGCTAAGACCAGATGCAAACTCCATGCAAACACCGCTGAAGCTTCTCCTGGCTCCTTCCATAACCCCCATGATAGGGCTGCTAGAATGGAGGAAAAGATGAAAGGCTCTCCCTTTGCATCCCAGATTCCTCTGTTTAGGATAAGGCTGTTTCCAGCAAAAGTTACTCGCATGCAAAAGCAGTTTCATGACTAAACCTCTACATCCTCCATGTCTTCCTCCATCCAAGCTGTACAGACTGCTCCCTGAGTCATTTCAACGCCCCACACCAGCGAGCAGCGTGCCTTACCTGTTGCAACAGGAGAGGGACCTCTCCTGAAGTTTACTGCTTCTCTGCCCTCACCGCTGAAAATCCTCTCCCGCAGCAGCACCTCGCTGGCTGCCGGGGGTCCATGGTGCTTGCAAATCAGAGGAGGGGGCTCAGAGAAATTCCCACAAGAAGGGATTTTGCTGGCTGAAAGTCCGGCAGCACAGGTTGAGAGCAGCGAGGGAGAAAGTTGCAGGAGGTGGAACTCCCTCGCTGAAGAGCCAGCCCTTCCGTGACGGACTGGAGGAGGAGGAAGAGGAGAGGCATCGCCCGCTCCCTCGCTGGAGAAGTGCACTTGAGTGTGTGCGTGTGTATGTCAGGGCTGGGCAAGCACCCAAGCCTTAGAGCCAGATAATTGCAGAGCTTTTTACTATTAGATTAACTAGCATTGCCATGAAATCCAGGACCTTAACTGCAAGAGGTGGGGTGGGGGGGGGCAGAAAATATCAGGTAAATCCCTCCAATGCACCTGAAAAACCCAAAGATTGTTTTTAACTCGTTGCCAGGTGGGTGTTGCAAGGAGGGATGGGGAGAAGGGGGTGGGGGAAACCTGAATCTGCCCTCAGAGCAGCTGCTTGCGGAGAGGCACTTTGAAGGTTGTTGTTGTTTGTGTTGGGGGAGCCCCCAGAAACCCCAGCTGCCGCCAATAAGCCCTGGGGTGCTCGGCGCTGTACAGGCAGAGGATGAAAAGGTGGTCCCTGTCCTGAAAAGGCAGGAGGCAGAGAGGAGGGGGAGGCAGCATGGAAAGAGAGCAGCACAGGGAGACCAAACATTGTACCAGAGCTTTGGGGGATTTTTCTTAGCAAAGAAAGAGCATCCTGGCTCTGGGGGTGTTGCTCAGGGCTGGACTGAGGGAAAGGGACAAGGACCCTTCTGTGGGTGCTCCTTCTCACATTGGCTAGGGCATGGGCAGTCTGTGGGTAGTTTTGTCCTGGTCCACCTTCCCCCTCCCCTCCTCCTTGTCTCCCCAGCCCGCAGTAAATAGTAACTTTAGACTGCAGATACAGGGTCAGGTCTCAAATTGGGAAATCAGTGTTCACGTTTAGGTCACGTTTTTCCCCCCTGTGGTGCATTTTTGCAGAGGAAATGACCAGAAAGCTTTCTGTACAGTTTTAGGAAAACAAAAACAAGTAAACAATATGAAAACCAGAAAATTTTGACTTTAAACAGTCTGAATAGGTGCCTAATGGCTCTGTTAGAGGCTCCGTGCAGGGGACAATGATGAAAGGGAGCACAGGAGTGGGTAGAGAAGAGAGACAGGCCCCATTCGCATCCCTTTTGAGGAGGAGTGGTTGGTGCAAACTTGCACCTTAGTAGTCACCATCAAATCCCCCAGGACAGCAGGTTATGATTCCTCCAGCCACACATACAGCTTTGACTGGAACTTGTCTCAAACCAGACACTATCGAATTAAGTGGCAGTACACTACACTAATCCATGGGAAAAATCCATGTGATTTCATGGTGCAAATCGAAAAAGATGCTAAGAGTTTGACCCATGATATATTGGACTATTTGGGGTTGTCGGTGAAGGTGAGTGAGAGCAACCTGGTAAATTCATCAGAAAATGCAGGTTTGGTGGAGGCAAATGTTTAGCATTTTAGATTAAATCTAGTGAACAGTTTGTATCAAGAATGAGAAAGGAAATTTGCATGGCATGGTGAGCCTGAATGATCTCCCTGGGGTCACCCTGGGACTGTACTGGGTTGGGAACTGATCTGCAAGCTTTTGTGCTGGAAGTGGTCATGTGGGGTATTCTCCTCACAGCATCTTAATTCCACTTAGAAAATTACTTTGATTTCAAGCACATCATGGCCTTTCAGGAATAGTTTCAACGGAATGAGAAGAGGTCATAAATCCAGTTGGATTTACATGTGCGGCTTGTCCATTTTTCCAGCTGGTTTAGTCAGAGGACTTGTAGGGGAACTTGCAGGGAAGTTTTGAGGAACATGAAAATGACATTAGAAGTAATAGTACCTTGAGGTTGTAAATCAGCTCCTCTTCTTTAAGATGTCTCATGAGAGGAGGCCAGGTGGTCAGTTGGTAATGGCAATGGGAGATGCATTTGGGAGGAATGAAAGGAAAAGTTCCTTCACACAGCTGCGTTTCTCACAGCTCTGGAAGGTCAGAAAATCAGGTATTGATGGCTGGATTTCAGTGGGGCTGAGGCAGCTCTCAGAACAATACTTGTATTATATTTAGACATAACAAGGTAAAAGTGAGCAAGTCTCTGGCTTCAGGGCATCAGCTGATTGCTACAAGAACCAGCATTTCCCTGTGTTTGGAGCCTCTCATGACTGGCCAGGTGCCTTGCTCCTTTTGCCTGCATCTGGAGCAGTGGGTAACCCTGGGGACACTGGACTTGGGGACTTGGTCTCATCTCGTGTCGCAAGGTGTGAACTCTCAGCTGGCAAGGCTAGCAGTGCTGATGTTCAGCAAGGCAAGAGGCTGCCACGCCACCCGCCAGACCGCTCTCCTTTTTGCACTCGCTGCCCTTCCAGGCGGTCACAGAGGCCCTCTTCTGTCCCTTTTCTTTGCCGTGCTTTGCTGACGAAATGCTGTTTGAGGAAGCTGGTGCCCTCAGAGGAGCCATGTATCGGGCAGGCCCCGCAGAAAGGCTGGGCATACGCCAGGGGTGGTTACTACCTGATGCCCTCATGAAACATGTACAAATGCCCAGCAAGTGCAAAAGCCGCTGACAACTTCACCTCGTTGCCAGCGGATTGGTGACACTGGGTCTTCCTTTCCACAGCAGTGGTAGAGCATGGTACCAGTCTTGTTGGCTGCAGGGGACTTAGTTTCAGTGCTCAGAGAAGACTTTGCCCCCTGGCTATGGAGCAGAGAAACATCACATTAGCTGAACAGGTTTAGCTGGGAAAAAAAAAAAAACAGCCAGGCTTTTTGGGGACATGAGTGAAGGAGAACTTGATTGTCCAAAAGCCTGACTATTTTTCCAAATGTACCAGATGGTTTAATAAGAAATATTGCCTTTCCTAATTAAATCACAGCATTGGGGTGAGCAGCACACTAGCTATGGAGAAGAGACCCCAAAATCCTCAGGGTGTAGCTGGCTAGGATACTAAGATGGACTCTTGCCTTCCATGCAAGGGCAAACATGGGCTCTTAGAGCCCGCTTGGATCAGATCCCCCGTGATCCAGGAAGGGAAAGAAGCACAGAACTTCTCCTGAGGTCCAGCTGTCAATTCTCTACCAGTGGTGGGTGAGAACCTGGGACTGGTGAAAAATGGCTCTGCCTTCTCAGCTTTCCTACTCATCTTGAAGTCAGGCTGGGTTGGAAAGAAAAGCATTGCATTTGTCCCAAGGAGCAACTCCTGCAGAAAGGGGTGGGTTGCAGAATTACCTGAGGTTGCAAGCAGAGAGGAATGGCCAGGCTGGGGGAGCTGAGCCAGGAGGAAAGAAAAAAGGGAGACAGAGCTGTGCATGATGCCTGGCTTTGCCCTGAGTGCTGCTTCACACCGCTCAGACAGTCAATCAAACAAGCCAACAAAAGCTCCGTACGTTGGTGTCAACCTTGCATGCCACCATGTCCCACTGCTGGGATCTTGCCCTGTCAGATGCAACAGGCCCTTTTCCAGGGCGCGGGGAACGTCAGAGCTCCATCACTTGGCTGGCAAGGATGCTCCTCTCTCCCTAATCACCGGGAGAGATTTCATTTCCTGGTTCCACCCAAGATCTCCGTTTGATAAAGCCAAGACTTGTGCTGTGGGTTAGCTGCACACAAAGAGTTTTGCAGAGAAGCAGCGTGTTCAGGCTAGGGTAGGGAAATCACCACAGGCCTCTCTGGACCGACAAGAAACGCTTATAGGGGCCTCACTGCCAATGGCTATACCTACTCACTGCCCTGGGGACCAGATCTGCTGCCTCCTGAACACATGCCTGCAGGGCCATCTTCCAGCTCATCCTCCTAAATATGTGCCCTTTCTGGCTAACACTTGCAACTGGCCCCACCGGAGCATTGCCTCTGTGGATCTGGAGGTCAGGGCAGTGCTGTTGAGATGTGGCACTGGGGTGTTTCTCCAAACACTCCTGCCCTCAGAAGCGGACGTGATGGTGCAACCCCCTTTATAACCCCTGCTGAGGGTTTGGCACTCTTTAAGCAAGCTGGCCCGGCGAGGAAATGAAATGTTCCAGCTGTGGTGGTGAGGGTGGGCAGCCAGCCTCGTGGCAGACATTTCCTAAGCGGTCCCAGCTCCCATCACTCTCCCACGGCACCTCACCTGATTTATCAGGCCACCTCCAAACCTATAGCAAATGTCCGCTCGCCAGCCTGCCAGGATCCGACAGGCTCCAAGGCAGAGCTGCAGCAGACGGAGAGTTACCTCCCTCAGGGGCAAACAACTTTTGTTTCCTCTTTGCGAAAAGGAGAGCCAGTCTGTGGGTCTGGCCTTTGAGCCTCAGCATCTGCTGTGCTGAAATGCTCCGTGGGTATGTTTGCACGGCAGCGTGCAGGGACTTGCAAGGGAAGGGGCCATTATCTGCCTGGAACAAGAGCAGCATTTTCCCCAACAAGCGGGAGCGTGTGCGCTGGGGGAGGGGAGGCTCCAGCCCTGCGCAGGAATCGCCTCCCTGTGCTTGGGTGCGTGCTGCAACCTCATTGACCAGTGCTCGTAACAACCCCCCATCAAACTGCTCCGATGAGCCAGGATTGCTCCTGCCGAGCTGCAGACCACCCTGCAGCTCCCAGCCCGGCAGAACGCGTGGGAAGCGAGGTGGGTGCTGCCTGCAGAGAGGGACAGGCGGGTGGCATCTCCCCCATTCTTCCTGAAGCCTCCTGAGGGGCACAGGGTGGATCCCTCTCTCCCTTTGCAGCAGACCCTCCAAGTGCTAACCAAAGGCCCTCAACCACAGCTCTGTGTGCAAACCTCATTCTCTCTCTGAGACTCACCCTTTTTTCCCAATACGAATTTGAACTGGGATTTCCTTAGAGCA
Organism: Gorsachius magnificus; assembly: GCA_034008185.1. Classification (NCBI taxonomy): domain Eukaryota; kingdom Metazoa; phylum Chordata; class Aves; order Pelecaniformes; family Ardeidae; genus Gorsachius; species Gorsachius magnificus. The sequence continues at coordinate 14,347,030 of CM067093.1, read as the reverse complement.
GCTCCAGGTTATCCTGGTCTGAGGTCCAAGAGGAATCCGTCGATGGATGGGTTTGACTCAGGCCACCCATCATACTTAGATTTGGGGATAGAGGCTGGTGCAATGCAAACCGCTCTTTCTGGTCTCCCCAACATCTAGTGCAGGCTCCACTAAGACATCTTTGGCTTTTGAGGCTGGGTGCTGGGCAGTCTCTGCCCTTTCACACACAGGAGGGCATCACTACAGAGCTCATAGAATCACAGGTCGTTTAGGTTGGAAAAGACCTTTAAGATCATCAAGTCCAACCGTTAACCTAACACTGCCATTCCACCACTAAACCACGTCCCTCAGCACCGGAATCAGGGCCTGCACTTGCTATGGTGTTGCACAAGGCTGTTGTGTGGGACAGATCACACACAGTGGATTGCTAAGAGTGAAGGACGCAAGGTCATCGGCAGTGTTGGACTGGAACCCAAGTTTCTTCGGGCCCTTTTTGGGGTCATAACCACTGCTGTGCCATGCTCCGCTCATTGGCTTCCCCACCGAGGATGATGCACTCTGACTCCTACAGGGCACTGCTGACAGATCCCTTGCCCCTTTAAAAGAGATGAAGTCATCTGCCTCCAAAGCCATCTGGCACCTGGACAGAGTCAGAAGCTCAGCACAACAGAAGGCTGGGATGCCAGCCCACAGAGGGGATGTCATCGCTCTACAGACAGATGGGACCCTGATGGGATGGGGTGAGATGCTGTGCAAGACCCCAGCAGAAGGTTTGGTGTTGCAGGGAAGGCAGCTAAGACCTGCCGGCAGAGAGTACCAGGGTGTGCCATGGCCCTGCTTCCATCATCCGTACCGAGTGGAGCCCCGTTGGGAGGCAGGAGCTGCACGCTGTCCTCCTGAGAGGGCACAGGCTGGACCACAGCTCTTGTCATGGGATGAGCTAGCGAGTCAGCGTGCCTCCTCCTCCCCCTCCGTCCCTCTGCGCAGAGCAGGCATTAGCTCATCTCAAGCCAATCGGTCTCCACCGCGTGCCGGATGGCTGATCTCATCCTTGGCTGGGGCGGCGGTGACTGCATCCGGAGCGGCGTGTGACTGCAGTCTCTGCGGGACAGCCGTCGGGGCAGTGCAGGGAAAGGAGCCACTGCGTCCCTGCGAGGCACAGGGAAGTGACCTCAAGCAAAACTGCCCGCCATACCTGAGCGGATGATTTCATCAGAGCGTGCTGGGGGATGAGGCAAGGTCCTTGCTGGCGTGCCCAGGGAACAGCCTCTCACTTCCAGGTCTGGCAGGAGGTTTCTCTCTCAGTTTCTGAGGCAGTGTCGCTGGCCTTACGTTCCCAGAGCGCCTACACAGCCAGTGCCTCTGGTGTCACAGACTCCCTAACCCTCCTAGCTTAATTAGTGAAGGATCTGGTGCTCTTCACAGGACTTCACTGGGTCATGCTATTGTCCACCAGGAGTGTCTCAAGCCACCATAAGTCTTTCTGAAATTACTGCAGTGGAGCCCCTTCTCCCCACTTGGCTTCCAGCTAAGGCAGGGCCCCAGCAAGATGCTGTTCATGGCCCTGTTGCTCAGGAAGGAGCTGGGGCTGTGGTGGGTGGCTGGACTCAGAGGTGCCTTTCCACCATCCTGACTGAGAAACCAAGCTTCAGCTTGGTCTTTGTGCAGAAGAGGTTGGTGGGGGTGGCAGTGAAGAAGGGTGGAAGGGAGACCATGGCAATGGTTGGGTCATTACTGGGGTCTGGGGAAAGAGGAGAGTGAGTTAGTTTATCTGAAGGGTAGAGCAGGGACGAGAGGTTAAATTACAAGCCCATAAGTTCAGGTGCCTGTCCAGGAGGAATGAGCTGTTCTCAGAAGATGCCTCTCTCCCCTCACTGGCTCCACACGAGTAGCTTAGATGGGATGTTTAACTTTCAGTCCAGCACATGGGATCACGTGTTGGGGGTTGCAGAGGCACTGGGAGATTGGGCGTGGGTCGAGCAGGGCACTGCCCGCTCTCGTGCTGCACTCCCAGGTCTCCATTTTGCCTGGCTCAAGCAGGAACCCTTTCAAACTGGAGGTTAATTTTAATTTTCAAGCAGGGAAACAACTGGTGTTTATTCTGGTCTGGCATGAAAAATCCTGGACCACCAACTCTTTTCTCTACTCCTCCCCGGCTTTGTCTTGCTTTGGGAAAAACATTCTGTTCTGCTCCAGCCAAGATCCTTTGTACGCTTTTCTCCTTTGCACAGCAGTCTGTAAATGTTTCTCTATTAATCAGTTGCCTCAACCCCAGGTTTTCCTATTCCTCTTTCAGATCCTCGCTGTCTACCACTTCTCCTTCGGCTTGGTGCTGAGACCTGATGCCCAGTCATGCCTGGCGGAGAAGCCAGTCTGGAACTTCCTTGCTCCGAGGGCATTATAAAGAAGTGCCATTGTGCAACGCAGCCTTATAGCAGGAATACAATCCCTGTGATAATTATCTTGATACCATCCTCACTGAACCAGGGGAGCCTGTGCCAAAAGAAGAATTTAGAGCTAAACAGCTCTTGTTTACAGGAAGCCAGAGCACAGTGTCTGGGCTTGTACCAGTGCAGCAGGAGATGTTGCTGTTGTCTCAGACTGCAAAATATTGATGGATGGTGTGCCCCTGAGATTTCCCAGGGACGTTGCGGGGGTAATTTCCCTCATTTCTGAAGCATCTTGCATGGCAGCCCAAGGGGAGAAGTGTTTGCTTTGGCTGAACTGAACAATTAAGCAAGGGTCATCAGCTTTATTGACTGCTATGTTTGGCCATGATTACTGCAGGCTTTGCAACCTCTGCAGCACTCTTTGTGTGTCGGTACAGAGAAAGGTAGGGTCTCAGCCATCTTGTGAAGGGTGATGGCCACCAATGGACACTGTACCAGTAGCCCAGATCTCTGTTGTGCTGCTGAACAAATCCACTGTCCAAACTCCCACTGATTTCTTACAGGGTATCAAAGGAAGGCATCAAAGCTTCTTTCCCAGCAGTGCAGCTACCTTTCCGGGGCTGCTAGTACCTTCCTTCCCGGTTTACAAAACTGTGGTCCTACACACAAGAAGCTGATAGACTGCTCTGCAGAAATGGGTCAAGAGCATCATCTTCAAGAGCTCTGGGAGAGGGCAACAAACACCAGAGAGAGGAAATCAAAATGGCCGACTGCTATCCAGATGTGGGGAAAGGCTTGCCCACATCTGGCAGGGAGTGTTTCACAATGGGAACAGCCTTCCTCAGCCCTTGGCACACAACTGGGGATGGCTGTTGCATTCGCAAACAGGATGGTCCAGTTCCCGTGGAGGCAGGAGATCTGTATGGCCAGCTCGATGAGTCAGAGAACATCTACCGAGAACTTTTTGTGTCAGGAAATGCATCCTGAGCACAACAGGAAGAAGTTAAAAAAAAAAAAAAAAAAGTGAAAAGTGAAAGAACTGTGGATGGCAGAGGCATTTCCCCAGCCTAAGCAGCAAACCTGAGTGCTGAGGGACACCATCCAGCCCAGCAGGGACAGCCTGTCTGGGATTCACCAGTGACCCACTGCCTGCTTTCAAGCCAACCACATTTGCTAACTGCCCATGGGAGATACAGGTAAGACTTAGCCCATCTTTGAAACATCTTTGCCCAAGCATTCAGAGAAATGTCCCAGGAGTTTCCCCTTGGACTTACACTGCTGGTTTTTATCAGTCCTGGGCTCTTTCCCGTTGTTGCTGGGGCAGGGGGATGAGGACATCTGTAGGGCTGACAGTTGTCTTGGTGGAGGGTAAAACACTGGTGAGAGAGCAGGAGGGGCAGAGCCCCTCTAGGTGTTGACCTGTGACACCTCCCAGATGTTTGTCATCTCCCAGTGCCTGAATCCTCCAAGGTTAACCTCCTTTTCATTGGTGGGGAAACTGAGGCATGGGGATGTTCAACTATACTTACAAATGCTTTAAGACAAACAGGGATTAGGTGGGTGAGGGAGAGCAGAGGAATGGAGAAGGGGCCTGAGGAGGTTTGGTGGGGCCAGAATCATAGAATTATTTGGGTTGGAAAAGAACTTTAAGATCCAGGCTGCCAAAGGACTGCCTTGGGAAGGTGAGCCTGCCCAGTCTCCTTTGCAGAGCCAAACCCTCTCTTTTGTCAGGGGTGCCCAAGGTGCTTACCTTGTCACCCTGTCCAGCAGATCCTTTCCCAGCAAGCTGGGCATGAGGCATCAACTCAGCTGCTTGAGATGACGGCTGGATACATTACTGGATAGCAAATCCAGTGTGTCTTTGGTATCCCCTCCAAACACACCTTTCCTGGTTTGCCTTGAATCTGAGAAAGATGTGTGCAGTGGGGCCATGTGTGGGAAGTGGATGAAGGCAGCAGGCATCTCTTCTTTGCCTGCACCAGCAGGCAACATGGCCCAGAGAGGGCTGCAGAGCAGCCGTCGAGGCCAGGGCTTTGCTTACAATGTTAACTCTGCCCCGAGGCCGTGGGGCCCTGTGTGGGAAGTGGATGAAGGCAGCAGGCATCTCTTCTTTGCCTGCACCAGCAGGCAACATGGCCCAGAGAGGGCTGCAGAGCAGCCGTCGAGGCCAGGGCTTTGCTTACAATGTTAACTCTGCCCCGAGGCCGTGGTGCCCTCTCAATTCCCCCAGAAAGGAGGTTTCTCCATTTTCTGCTAGGACAGGGCTCTCCACCATTGATGTTGGGTTGGGGCTTCTGCTCTGAAGCAGCTTTGAGTCTCCACCCTTCCCTCCTTGCCCTGCCTCGTACAGTTGGGGCATAGCATGAGCAAGAGGAAGGGTCGATCTTCATTAGAATAAATATGAGAGGCAGCCTGCCAGAAAGATAAACAGAAAAAGGGCTGGGTGAGAGGTGTGGAGAACCCCTAAAGCTGAGGGGCTTTGCATTAATTATCATATTAAGTGTTTGAACAGCAGAAATACCCATCTCCATTTTCATGCATGTTCACTTTAAAAAAAAACCAACAAAATCCTCCTTAATTGCTCCACTGTTGTGGTTTAACCCCAGTCAGCAACCAAACACCACCCAGTCGCTTGCTCACCCTCCCCCCCCCACCGGGGGGATGAGGGGGAGAGTCTGAAGAGCAAAAGTAAGAAAACTCAGGGGCTGAGATAAGAACAGTTTAATAATTGAAATAAATTATTATTATTATTATTAATAATAATAAAACAACAAGAGAGAGAGGCACAAAACCTGGGAAAAATAAGGGATGCAACTGCTCGCCACCCACTGACTGATGCCCAGCCCCTTCCTGAGCAGCAGTCACTGCCCCCCAGCCAACTCCCCCCAGTTTCTATACTGGGCATGATGCCATATGGTATGGAACAGCCCTTTGGCCAGTTGGGGTCAGCTGTCCTGGCTGTGTCCCCTCCCAGCTTCTTGTGTGCCTCCTTGATGGCAGATTATGGGAAGCTGAAAAGTCCTTGACTTAATACAAACACTGCTTAACAACAACTAAACCATCAGTGTGTTATCACATTACTCTCCTGCTAAATCCAAAACACAGCACTATACCAGTTACCAGGAAGAAAATTAACTCTATCCCAGCTGAAACCAGGACATGCCCTTAATTCATTATATAGCAAAGACTAAAGGAAAAACAGTGAAGCATGATCAGTGGTTCCAGCATCCCGCTCCAAACTGTCCGTGAGTGTTTCGGAGGTAGCACCGCGTGCGAATGTGACTCCTCCGCCCGGCGCTCCTGCTCCGTTCCCAGCAGCGCGGGGTGAGCCCTGGTGCCCAGGAGCTTAAGCAGCCTTGGCCACTGCCGACCGATGGGTATTGGGGCATCAGGAGTACAGCCCTGGGCACTTTTCCTCGCTCAGCAGATGCAAATCCTCCCCAGCACTTTTCTGTCTCCGAGTCCTTCTCAGGAGGCTCTGCTGAGACCTCAAGCCACTCTCCAACCTCTTTGCTTGACTGCACATTTGACTGATGCTCCTGACCCATTGGCAGTACCCAGTACCAAGCCATCCCATAAACCAGGGTTTTCTCTTTCATTTTAGAACAGAGCTGAAATGCTGCAGCAGGAGGCAATGATGATTTTTGCAAAACGTCCTCTGTATTAATTTGCATTGAGCTTTAGAAGTAAACCGAGGAGGCTGGTTTATCTCTCAGGCCCATTTTTATTTGAGTTCCCAAAGTTTAGAGGTCAGGTTGATGTAAGCCGTGCTGATGTGGGTCTGCCCGCACCGCCTCTGGGCAGGCAGAGAAAGGGTTGGGGGAAATGGTGCTGGTGGCTGGTGCAGATGGGGAGTTTGCTGCCTGATAAGGGGAGGGGAGGGGCTGGCAAGAGGTTAAGGTTAAGGTCAAGGTCAAGGTCAAGGAGAGGAGGGGGAGTGCTCATCACTTCTCTGAGAGTGCTTTGGTGTGACCAAAGCCACGCTGGAGCGGTGCCTTTGGAGCAGAAAAAGGATAAGGGTAAATCCACCTCGGTGGGATTTAGCTGTCCCGAGGAGTGGAGGAAAGTGCTGCTGAGAGCAAGGGATGCGGGGGATTTCACAGGGCAAAGAGAAATAGGAATGGAGCTCTGGAGCATATGTGTAGCACCAGCGCTAAGTTATTACCTTGTCCTGGGGAAGGCTAGTGGCTAAATGGCCCTGAGGGACTGTGCTTGGGGGTGAGGCATTTGGGATGCTGCTGTAGAGCCCCTGAAATCAGATGGCACCCCACTGGGCAGTTCATTTGCTGAAAAGAGGTGGAGGCTGCCTTCTGTCCTGCTCCTTGTGGCTCTGCAAAGGGCTTGGCTTTAGGAAGTGAGCCTGTGCATGAGGAGGCCAGGACAGCGTGGCAGTCCTCGGTGAGGGCTTCCCATGCTGCCCGGAGTGCGTTGCCTTCCTGAAGCAAGCTCCTGCAGGGCTGAGGTCTCCATTTCCACACTGCCTCTTCCCAGCTGCCAGCACGCCCCGAGCCAAGACGCGCTGGGGAGGGGGAGCGAGGTATTGCAAACTGTTCCCTCCAGCACTGACTGAGTACAGATGGGTCCTGAGCACCAGCAGGGGCTATTCGGAAGCCAGGGTTTGGCCTGGAAGGGGAATGGAGCTCCCCGCTCCTCTGGGGTGCTCTCAAATCAGGGTGCAACATCTGGAGCAGCTGACTGGGCTCAGGCAGGGCTCAGCCCCTCTGCAGAGCATCTCAGGTTGAGCCGACAGCCCCGGCTTTCGTTCCCTTCTTCCCTTGATTGTCCCTCTCTGATCCTATTGCTGACCACGGGTGGTAGCACACGCCTCACAAAAAAGCCAGATTGGAGTGGCAGTCTGGTGGTGGGGGGGGGGGGGCGGAAAAGCAAATCGTCCTTGAAACAATGTCCCTTTTCAGAGCCTTGGCTCCTGACAGGAATAATCAGTCCTCCCTGGGCAGCTCAGCATGGCAGCAGCTCTGCCTAATCCAGCCCAAGTCGGGGCAAATCTGTGGATTGCTCAGCTGCGGGGTGACAGGAGATGCTTCTGCAGCCCGTCGGGGAGCTCCTGGGGCTTGTTGTGGCTCTAGAGGAGGCTGGGAGGAAAGGGCAGGTGATGTGTTTGCATGGGCAGGCACATCTGTACAGGCAGGCACATCTGCATGGGCAGGCAGGAGCATTTGGGAGGGGTGGGTTGTGTTCTGCTCAGAGGGCAGCCCCCATGGGGGTGCTGGGGGTTGATCCAGGGTTGGGATCAGGGTGCAGTAAGGAATAAGGCTTGATGGCCATCCCATTGCCAGGTGGGAAGAGCGCTGGCTACCTGTTCGTGGGTCAGCCTCAGTCCCCTGGTGCTGGAAGCAAGGCAGAGCCCCCCAGTCCCCACTGTGCTGCAGCAGCTGGTTGCGAGCAGCCCTGTGCCCTGGATGAAGTTATTGCCCGCAGAACTCTACCTTTGCCTGTGGGTGAAACGTAAGGGCTATCCAAAGAGTCTCAGGGTCTGGATAACCCTATTTCCTCCAAGCAACGGAAGACAGCAGGATAGTGCTCTCTGGAGCTGTTTGCAATAGTGGTGCTCAGGTTACAGGGGGGTGCGTGTGCAGAGATTTAATTTCAGGAGTTGTCAGCAATGCATGTTCACTGGGGACTTCTTTTTGCAAGCGACGCTCGTGCTGTTTTGGATGTAATATTCATTGTTTGAAATGCTCTCCTGGAGTTTTTCCCCTACCAACTTTTATCTGTCTCCGCCATCATAAATATCGTCTCATTTTCTCTTTCAAATGGGTCCTGGAATGAACGCTGTGGGCTGTCTTGTACCCCAGCCTGGGGAATTCAGATTTTATTTGCAACATGCCAGGAAATTTTATTTTCCAGTAACGACTTGCACTGTAATTGTGAACTTCCTCTTGCAACAGTGATCTACCTCCCCGCTTCCCTGGTGAACACTTGCTTTGGGAATGGAGGCTGGAGCCGTTCTGGTGTTTTTCAGTGGGTTTTCTGAAGTCCCACTGAAATTCCCAGAGTTTTAGCAAAGCTGCTGCAGGAAGACAGGGACTTGGACACCTTTGGCTGCACAACATCTGGAGAGGGAGATGCAGGAAGGGCCATCACAGCTGTACCTGCCCCGCAGGGAGGCTGGAGGGAAGGAGGGGTCCCCTCTTACCTCCCCCACCCTCTGCCTTCCCTCCCCAGGTCTGTTTTTCCACTTCCTTTGCCTCCCCTCGACAAGCCCTGACCCACAGCATGGCCCTGGGCCACCTCCTCCTAATCGGGGACCAAAGCCAGGCTCACGCCTGCGGCGCTGGTGGGGAGAGCAGCGCTGCCCTGTCGCCTGCCCTGCATGCTGCCTGCCTGCCTTGTGCCTGCCCGTGTCATCTGGCAGCCGCAATTAGGGCAGGAGAGGAGAGTTTACATAGCCTGCTCCTGCCAGACCCCAGGGTGATGAAAGTTGGTTTTTAAAGGCAGCAAGATAGGGCTGGGGAGGGGATCAAAGGCATCCTGCCTGCCTACAGAAGCAGTTGGCGATGCAAAGCACCGGGCTGCGCTCTGCAAGGCGATGCTCAGCTCGGCACGCCGGGCACACCTCGGCCTCCCAGCCCTGCTTGTGGTTCCCCCCCACCGCAGTGCTGGCTCCAGACCTGCTGCTCCCAGCGCCGCTCCCCACGGGGGGAAGGCTCTGGACTGCACCAAGGACAGGCATCCCTCTGTCACCAACCCCTTCTCCTGCATCAGGGCCCACGGGGAGGTGGCTGTGGCCGTGTCATTGGGGGGCTCCTTGGCCCCTGCTGGGCGGACATGCTGCATCCTGGTGTGCCACTTCCAGAGGCAGAGCTGCAGAAATTGCATTACCATTAAAATGCAGCTTGTGCTGCCTGGCAAGTGTGGAGCAGCCTCTGTTCCCACGGACTCATTTACCTGCTTGGAAGTGGAAAGTGTTCAGTACCTGGCGGGCTCTGCAGAGCTAATTAATTTATTTAATAACGATGCTTAGCTGCTCTCCAGGCCTAGCTGCTTTGCATCCCAAAGGGTGATGATTTTTCTTAGAAATTCCCAGTGGAGATGTGCTTTTATATAGATAGATAATTTTTTTGTTGTTGTTGTTGTTCATTTTGTACAGCATCTTGCACAATCGGGCTCTGGCTCCGTCCCCCTGCTCTGACGCGCTGCTGTCGCACACATGAGCACTCCCACTGGTCTGGGATGCTCCGGCTCAGCCACTCCGTGAATTCTGTGGGCTCTGGCAGAATAAGTCCTGGGGACCTGTGACCAGAGGAGCTGCAGCTTGAGCTAAGGATCCCACCTGATTAACCTGAAGTCTTCTGAGGCCTGCAGTCACTAGAGGGAGACAGGGGAGCCCTTGCTGCTAGCCTGGGTGTGAATCGTTCATGGGCACCCTGTTTCCCTTCCTCTGCAGTCCCCGGGAAGGAATTCAGCTGGATCTGAGGGGTGCGGGAGGACGCCCTGACAGCTTTCCATCATGCCTGTTGTCATCTCCGCACTGATGCTCCCAGCCGGCACCTTCCCCTTGCCTACAGAAGGCTGGAAGTAGGGACCAGGCTGTGCCCCAGACTGGGGACATGCATTTCCTAGCAGGGATTAGGAAAGCCTTGTTACCTTACTGGGAACCTCTGCCCGTTTTTCCTGCTGCCCCTGGCAAAGCTGTTGGGACAGGTGACTTTGGGGAGCTTGTGTCTTGTTGCAACATAAAATGGAAATGCTGATCAAGGCTGCCTTGCCTTTGGGGGTAAGCAAGAAAACATGGGTGTGGGAAAAAGTCTGTTATCCTGTAGGGCAGGTGCAGGGCATGCAATTGGAATTACCCACAGCAGTGCCCATGGAGGCATCTGGGTGCTGGGGACACTGGCTCACTGGTGGGGCATGGGTGCAGGTCTTGCCCTTGCTGCCTCAGAGACCATGGAAGGGAGGAGAGGAAGAAGGTGCCATCGGCTAGTTTGTCGAGGGCCCGTCCTGTGCCACCGCCAAGCGTGGGTACATTTCTGCCAGAGCCTGGCTCCGTGGCAGAGCTCAGCAAGATGCACCCTGGCATCATCCAGCCCAAACCTTAGGTGACCATTCTGTTCATGTGGGGACTTCTGTGGGTGGATCCCACCCTGAAAGAGAAGAAAAAACTCCCAGCACTGTGGCTGGAGGAGGATCTTTTCCACTTGAGCTCAGCTGGGGCTGGGATGCACCAGCCTTGTCAGCGTAATGAGGTGTCCGTCGCTCCCAGGGCGGGCTCACTCGCCCGACGCCATTCCCCACGCTTTCTCACTGCTCTCCACAAGTCTGCTCTGCACAAGTTTGCTCTCCTCTTCGCCCCGAGACAGACCTGGGTGTTTCCGTGACTTGCACCCCCGGTTTGTGGCCCGGCGGGTTGCTCTCCTCCTCACATTCCCAATTCCTACCCCAAATTGCATTTTTCTCTGCCGGTGAGTCACGCATTGTACTGTTGCAATACTCACCTTGCTGCGACCTCCGTGGGAGCCGTGTCCCTGCATGCAGGAGCTCATTCAGGGCGCAGTGATTCAGCTCGGATCAGAGGACTTGCACCTCTTCCCTCTGCCCAGCTGTGTGTATCCAAGAAAGCATTTCTGCCTGGTGGGGAGTGAATCACCCAGGAGTGGCTTACCCAGCCCTGCCTGCTGCCAGCAGGAGGGGGAATGGGAGGAGAGGAGAAGGGGGACGCGGCTGGGTATTCACTGGCAGGGAAACCCTCCTGCACTTGGGACGGGGGCCACTTTGCAATGCAATGCTCGGGTTTTGGGTTGCAGAGGAAGAAGAGTCAAGTGGAGATGTAGCATTTGGTTGCTCATGTATAGGCTCGCAGGCCACCCCAGCGTCCGTCCTCCTGCAGCAGAGAGCGGCTGGTGCCTGCCCTGCTCCGACTGCATGGGCTGCAGCTTGGCTCCAGCCCGATGGCTTGGCTTGTTCTTTGCTGATGCTTTGGGCAAGCTGGGACATGGCCACCGTGGAGAGGACGTCCGCTTTGTCATGCATTGAGCTGATGCTGGGCTGATCTCTCTGCCAATTCCCACAGCCACTCTCTGGAGCTAGAGGCCGGGGACTTCCCAAGTGGGGGAGCTGGCACGGGGCCACCCTGCCTGCTCAGCCATCATCCCCAACAGGCAGCGGGGCGCATTTTGAGTGGGGGGAGAGAGTTTGCATTGCGATCTTTCTGCTGCTTTATTTCACTTGCTGTGGTCTGCTTTTGCTGTACAGTGGCCTAGAGCAGTTAAGGGCATTTAATTTAAGAACTACCAGAATAAATATAAGTTGTGGCAATGACATCAGTTTTAAAAGAAAGCCACTTGGTGAGTCTTCCCCTTCGACCTCTCTGTTTTGGTGCACTCTGTAGCACGGCAAGCGTTATTCACTTGGAGCAAAAGCAGTTTTGCACTACTGGGTCCTGGCAGAAAAGAGCTGAGGGTAAGGCTGCTTTGGGCTCTGCAAAAGGCTGTTGTGAAGGATGAGTCTGGTGAGCATGTGTTTAGGTGGGATTTGGGGGTGGGGTGGATGGGAAATGTCCCTATCAGGTCAGAGCAGCCTTATGGCTCATTGCCTTCACATTCAAGATGCATCATGGCTTATCCCACCTGGCCAAGCATCCCTTATTTGATACCAAGTGATGGGCTGTTGTCTCCTGGGCTTGGGAAGAAGTCTCCCAACCTTATCCCAGGTGGTGTCACCATCCTTCAGGCACCTTCTTCGTGCTGTTACCGCTGGCAGACGCATGCACATGCATGCAGCTGATGCTGAGACACGGCAGGATGAGGGCTGCGAGGTGCTGTGGTAATACATGTGATCAATAACTGCAGGGGATGAATCTCAGATACACATCTCTGGGGCAAGGGACCTGCAGCTCATGTATTTCTGGCACAGGAGTCGAGTGTCCCAATAAAATCACAGCCCCTGTAAGTTAAATGATAAATCTGACACTGATAGGTGTGGGTAGGGAATTTCCTGCGAACTGCTGACTATAAACATGGCCATTAATATTATTCTGAGAGGATCTTGTCCGTGATTTATTAGACCTGTGTGGGACATGCCCATAGAAGGCACATGGAATAAATCAGGTGAAACCCTGAAATGCCCTTGAGCTGGTTCAACCCCTGCGACTGCAGTGAGGGCGATGGGAGCACGGCAACCCGCGGGGAGGCTTTCCACGGGCACGCAGCAGTGCTGGCCAGGATGGGGTCTGCGGGCTCCTGATGGGACCTGGGATTAAAAGAGGACTTGAGGGACTGAGTTGCAAGGAGCTTGACCTTTCCTGGGACCCAAAATGGCAGGGCTGGGGCAGCGTGCAGCTTCGTGCCCCGTGCTGCTGAGGGGGCACGGGGGGTGGGAGGGAGGCGTGTTGCTACAGTTTTGCCGTTACCACATCCAAAATTATCGCTCGTAGAAACAAGGTGAGCAAGCAAACCTCAGGGCAAACCCAGACTCGTCTGGGAGAAGCGGGAAAAGGCAGGAGCTGCCAAGGGGATGGGGTTGTAAGGGGGACTGCTCCTACAGGCGATGGGCTCCTGTAGCTGGTACTGTGATTTAACCCACCTTGCCTGACTGTGCTCTGAGGCTGCTGGACACTCCTGCAGCAATCACCTGATGTGGCCGATTTTTCCCCGGTGCAGTTTGGAAGGGGAAGATGTGGATGTAAAGGAGCCAGGGGTACCTGGGGAGCAGCTCGGCTGTGCTGATGTATGAGCTTCTCCTTAGCCCCAGGCAATTATCCAGCAGCAATTATCTCCTGTGGGTGCCACCCAGAGCGAAGCTCTCGCTGGGTTTTATTTCCTGGACATCTAATGACTTGCCTGAAGAAAGCTCTGCTGTACAGCCTGCATCACCTCGCTCCATGCATTAGTATGAGAGTTTGTGCCTGGCTGGCTTGCACCCGGGCGGTGCCAGCAAACAGGCTCTGCAGAGGGCACCGAAGCAGCAAAGGGGCCGTCTGCCTGGGCTCCAGAGCACCCTGGGCTGAGCTTTAAAAGCTAGGCTGGTATGGTGGCATAAATGATCTTCTCATTCAGTAGCCCCACCTCCCCCAGATTCTGGTGGACCTTTTCTGTGTTACACTAAAAAAATGAACGTTGCATACCACCACTGCCCCAGTTGGGCTGAGGGTGGAGATTTACCACTGAGAATTAGGAGAGGTCATCAGGTATTAGGTGGCTTTTAACAGGGAATTAACAGAAGAGCTTACACACCAAGGCTCTGGATGGGGTGTCTGTGCTTCAGGAGGCTAACCTGACCACTGGGGTCATTCTGCCTTCTGAGGGGCTTTCCCTGGTACCTGGAGAGCATCTCCTTTCAGCTGCATTTTCTTTCCACTCATTTCTTTTAATGGAAATAAGTAATTCTGGGGACATGCTGACATGGAAAGGAAAGAAGAACAAAATCTGGGGTTTGCTCTCATGAAAAGGGTCACGTGCATCCTCAGAGATTGAGGTTATTGCTCAACACCAGTGCCTGAACTTGTCTTTGGTAAGGAGTTAAATGACATCTTTATTGGATATGTATCTATCTGTGCTGTAGGCAAACAGCTTGAACATCCTGGGTATCAAATCAGAGGGGTGAAGGCCTCGAAATGAGGAATTCCAAGCAACAGAAGAGTAGAAATCGAGAAATAACCAGTTCCTTGACTGACCATGGGAAAGTCAGCCTTCTGGTTAGCTTCATCGCAAGCTTTGCAGCCATGTAGGCAGGCAGATGGATGGTTGAGATCTTCTAATACGTATTGGCCAATACTGGCATGGTTTAGCGTATGTGTACATAGGATGACTGTGAGTAGCCTAAGTATGATTGTTGGGCAATAGTTCGCTGTTATACAAATTGCACAGATGTTGCACAACCAGGGAGGGGTAATTCTTCAGGTGTCCCAGTGCCTCGGCTGTGGCTCTGCTGGGCTGAGAGTCCCACTTGATCAATGCTGTGGGAGCACGACGCAGGGCACACGGTGCTCCTAAAAGTCATCTCTTGTTCTAAGCACAGGGGACAGATCCCTGCGCCCTATCTCTTTTGCGCTGCTGTCACAGGCAGAAGGGAAGGGTGTTCCTGGCTACCTAACCCACTGCTGGTGGCGGTGCCTGTCGTCTTGTTCATCAGCCACCCCTTGTCCCTTCATTTAGCGTTGGTTGGAGCTGCGCAAGGGCATGGGAGCTGTGGCTGTCCCATCAGCAGACATAAGACTGCTCTCAGATAAGCTTGGGGACAAGTTTTTCATCCAGTTTTAAGTCTGGAGAACTTCGTGCTTACAGCCGCAGGGCGCAAGGAGCCCGGCCTGGTTGCAGGTGGAAACACACCCCATCATGTCGATGCACTTTGGCTCTACTGCTCGCTGCTGCTGGGTAGTCTGGCAGTGTGAGGTGTTCAGATGTGGATCAGCACTGGCTGATCCTTAAACAGGCCCAGACTGCTATTATTGTCCTCTTAATATCCCCTAAGCTGGTTATAGAGGAAATTCTACCTCAGATGCTGCCTTGTGCTCCCTGCCAGTCCTCAGCATAGCTCATTGTAATACCAGTTTCAGCAACATGCAGGATTCCCAAATGAATAGAATATTATGGGGCATAGCTTTGTTAGGCACTCAGAAAGGATTTCCCTCTGCAAAAGCAGAACTCTGTGTTAGTGGGGTAAATTATAAAGGAATGAGGAGTGAATGCACCTCTGCAGCAGAAAGGGCACCAGAGCGGCACGTGAAAGCGCAGTGGAGCTAGACTCTGGGCACCCGTGCAACCTCCCTGGGCTGGGGTACAGGCAAGCCTGGGGTCCCCAGAGCTGGAAGAGGGAGAGCTGAGCACCCTGGCTTTGTAAGTTTTTCTCTATGCCCTCGGGAGCCCATCCCAGGGCAGATCAGCCTTGGCAGCTCCTGGGACCGAGGAAAGCTGGGACCCATGAGGCATCGCTGGCTGTGACCAAACCCCCAGGTGAGGGGAAGAGCCATCAGCCCAGCGCTTATTTTGACTGCATCCCTGAGGGCCTGATTCAGGGTTGCTTTAAACCACTAAGTGCAAGGGGCTTGAGGTAGACAGAAACTACCTGCTAGGCTACGCTCCCCTCCGGGTGAGCAGACCTGGTTTCAGGGGTAAACCAGGTGCTTGAAGACTGTGCTGGGAATGCACTGAGGATCTGGTGTTGAATCCTGGGAAGCAGGACATCCATCAGGGCAGGTGCTTTGGGCCAAGGCTGGTGTAAAGTGAGGGACAGGCCCTAGTTCCCCAAACCATGTGCATTGAGCCAAAGCTTGCAGCGCTAGTAGAGAGTAAGGCTTTTTGCAGCAGCCAGCTAGATAGGCTCGGCTCTGGAGCCCTGGCTGAATGTGGCCTGGCATATCCAGCATAGCATCAGCCCCCCAGCGCACGGGGGGAGATTTGCATCTCGGCTACAGGAGTTGAAATTATTCTGCTCTTTGTTTGCTGGCAGAATAGGAGAATAGGTGGATCCTCATGAACTCTCTGATTTATCTCCTTCCTCTAAATGCCTGAGATCACTAAGGACAGGGAAAAGAAAGCCTCTTATCTGACTGCCAGCAGCACTGAAAGGGCCCTCTATATTAGCTTGTGGTTTATAATTTCCAAAGTATTTCTGTCCAAATTTACCAGAGGACAGAAAAGCTGTAGGGGACACAGAAACAACAACAGCATGGACACAGCTTGCTCTCGCTTATACAGGAATGGAGCAGCATTCACAAGGCAATTAGAGCATGGGTTTTCAGCAGGCACATGAGCACCAGATGGACAAATACCCTGTAAACTCTTAGCGTGGATGTACCTGGCCAAAGCCTTTTTCTGCTGTGGATTTATGCATGTATGGACTGCATGAACAGAGTGTGAAGGCAAAGTGGCAGCAGGTGGTTACACAGAAGAGCCGACCTTTCTGAGTGTGTGAGGAAGCTTTTATCCTTGGGAAGACATGTGGACCTCTGTGAGGCTCAGGAGACGGTAAACCGAAGGTGGGGGAAAGTCTGCTCTCTGCCTTTGATGAGAGCCAATTCTGAAGGCAGAGTTAATCCCAAAGGAAAGAACATAGGTGTTTGGGTGGTTTCAGGATCAAGGGATTGCCTTCAAAGCTGGTTGGGCATCTTGTGTTAACCTAGGGTAGGTCGTGTAAATAAATCTAGGGACCTGGAAAATACAGCAGGACTTCACATCACTGCTTTCTCTTCTGCTAGGCGGCCGGCATGCAGCGGCTGAGGCATCTGCTGTCGGCTGGCAGGGGAGCAGCACTGATGCAAGCGTACGACACCGACACTAGAGAAGGCAACAACAAAGTTGTGCGTGTATGGAATGAGAATGTTTAGGTGCATAGAATAAATACATGAATGCACACATATGTCAAAACATCTTTGTAAGATGCTAAAGCAGAAGTTTATGCAGAATGTATTTATGTGGAAATACATCTTGAGTTAGTAAACATCAGTTTGTGCTCTTCTCCATGTATGTGCACAGACGCCTTTCATGGCAGAGCACGAACATGACGAAGGGGGAGTGCTCCTGCTAATTGAGATGAGAAAAGATATGGAAGCACATAAAAGAGGGAGATTACACATTCTTGTAAAGCCTTCAAAGATGAATTCATGCACTGGCATACAAATATGTGGGGTGGGGGGGAAAGAGATGTACCCAAACACATCAACAGGGAATTATACCCACAGAGGGATGAGCAGTCCCCCTCTCTTTTTGGATGAACGTTTAATACCTTTGTGATGGTAATTAAAGCCCCGTTTGGGTGTTGCGTCTCACAGTTTACTGCGGTCTTATAAATCTTTCAGCAATTTGAAATCTGCAGCGAACAAAGGTATTGCAAAGGTTTGGAATAGAAACAAAGAGAAAGAGCAGCACCGTGTTCGGCAGAGGGTACCTTGGGCTCTCCGGAAAGAGCGGCTGATAGGCAGGGAGAGTAGGAGGTCCCACAGGGCTTTCCAACCCAGGAGACAAAAAGACATTGCCTGTGGACCCCAATTCCTCCCATGGAAGGGAGGCACCCATCTCAAGCTCCTTGCCCCTCTGGCTGGCTCTTACAGTCATGAAGGGGATCATGGGCAGGCTGATCTCTCTCCCAAGGGGTAGATGGTAGCTCCACACCTTCCTGAAGACCCTGAAGATGGGAGGGATGAACGTGGGCCTAGAAAGCCACCTGTGAGGTAGGCAGCACTGTCAGAAGCTGTGGGTGGAGGTGGGCAGAGAGTGCAGCTGGGAGCAGACAGAAGTGGGGCGGAGGTGGTTTTTGGGGTGGAACTGGAAAGGGAAATGGAGCTGGTGAGGGTTATGCCTGTGAGTGACAGAGAAATGGAGCAAAAATAATTAGATGAGATGTGTGAAATGGGTGGCTGTGGCAAGAGGCACTGGAACAAAGGAGAAAAACAGAGAATGTGGGACACAGTCTGGAAGGAAGAGCTAGAGGTGGGGAGGACTGGATGGAGAGACAGAGAGGAGGGGGAAAAAAGAGGTCACAAGGATTCAGAGAACAAAGAAGAGATGTCTCTAGGAGGATGAACAAGTGTGAGAGGCAGGCGGGCCAGGGCCAGGACCACTCCACCACACAGTATCCCTGCTGCAGAGTGCACCCGGGTGGTTGATCAGGGAGGGACCTGGAGGAGCCATCTCCTCCCAACCCACCTGAGCCTCTGACCTGCTGGCAGTGAGAGCATTGCAGTGGGGCTCTGTGGACAGGCACAAACCACATCTCTTCCCCACCCTCTCCGTGACCCTGGCAGGGTGCTCTCACTCACTGCTTCCAGGAGGTCAGCAGGCTGGGTCAGCAAGCAAAAGATGGAGGGCTTGGTCTAAAGTAGAGCTGTGGCTGCAGTATGTTGGAGGCTGAGTGACCACCGTAAGACCTGGTATAGCTCCTAAATTTCATCAACAGGGGTTAAAGCTCCTCTTGGGAAGACACAGCTGGGAGGTAGACAGGCATGGTCTTGGGGGCAGGGTGAGGCTCAGGTGAGAAATTAAAACAGTGCATGGTGTGCAGGGAAGGTCAGTCATTGCATTGCTGCCCTCCTTCCAAAGGACTGAGAAGGGACATCTTGAGGACAGTTGGCTTCACAAGAGACACAGTACCTCAGCATGCTCCCACTGATGTGCTCCCACCTGAGCAGGCAACAGGAAAGTTTTATAGTCCCACAGCTAAGGGAAGAAGGGGCGACCGTGATGATACCTGGGGTGCAGAACAGCACCTGGCTCTGTGGGTGATGGCCAGGCTGCCCTGCCACCATGCGGGCAGGGACATGGGGAAGGGACAGTGCAGGGATGGGACCGTTGCAGAGATACATGATCTGCCTTTAGCCCAGCAGTATCTACCACGCCATACATTCCAATCCAGTCCTTGTCAGTCTGACCACTTGCTTGTGCCACCCTCCTTGGGGTTTGTTTTGCTACTTCAGCACTGAACTGGTTTTCTTCTACTCTTAGGCCAGCTTGCCTGATGTCCAGTGATGTTTGGTGGCACAGTGGCTCTGTCACGGTGGTGGCAGCAGTCCTGACGACTCCTGCCAGGAAATCAAAGCTGAAGAATGTGGAGGTTGAGGTGTTGGTAGGAGGGGTGGAGAGGCACCACAGACCATCTGCAGAGAGCATGGGCAGTTGACAGTGAACACCATGATTTGCCCAGTAGAGATGGTGATTTCTGGTTTCCTTTCTAGGATGAGATCATTCATTGGATTCCCACCAAGAAATCAGCACTCTCTCCTTCAAACGGTTCAACCCTGCTGAGGGCATCTGTGCTGATTATCGCTGTAGATGAGCTTCCGAGAAGGCCAAGGGGCTGATTCTTCAGAGAGTCAGAGCCTGGCCACTTGTGGGTGGACAAGAAAGTAAATAAAAGGTTGAAGAACTTGGTCAATCAATGTCTCCCCATGCTGGAATGACTCTTGTCTTCACCAGGGTAAGGAGAAATGGGATGCAATGTGATGAAATGAGCAATGTATTGAGCAAAACTGGAAATGAGTAAAAGCCAGTGGGAGGTTTTGAATTTTTTTTTTTGTGAATGATCACCTGTGTGATCATCATTTCACCACTTCCAAAGCAGCTCATGACTTAATTTTGGATTCTGCAAGGAAGAAAAATTTTTGTTGCCAGGCTACTTCTGATCCCCTAAATAATCTACAAGAAATCCACCCATCTCTTCCAAGGCAACTCAGGATCAAACTAAAAGTACTTGGATAAGCGCTCTGACCCCACACCTAATCCCATTCCTGGGGCACCTGCATATAAATCGACTCCGGTGGGCAGCTGAGACCCTTCAATTTGTGCTCATGTTTTTCACCGCTGCTCCTCTGCAGGTCTCAAGTAGAGGTGGAGGGAGGTCACAGGCAGGCTCCTGGCAGGAGAAAGCCCCAAGAGATCAGCGCCTGCTCCTTCCCAGCGCCTGTGGCTGAGAGGAGAAGGAGAGACTGATGGGGCAAGGGGAACAAGGGCTGATATTAGCCTGTGGGTGAGCAACGGGCTTGCCAAAGAGGTGAGGAGCAGAGCCTCCCATTTAGCTCTGGGGGAAGGTTGACTTCACTCCGGAGGGATGGGGGTAGAGCTGGGGTGGCTACTGGCTGTGGCACATCTCTGGTGATTTAGATCTGGAGATACGGGGTAGGCTGCTCTGGCTCCCGGAAACCCCAGCAGAGAGAGGCAGAAAATCCCTTCCAGCATTTCCTGGGAAGCCTTGTGGGCTCTGGAGAAGCCAGACTGGGAAATGGACAGAAGAGATGGGCATCCAACCCTGCAGAGCCTGGGGTGCTCGGAGAAGCTCTCCAGCCCCGTGCAGAGAGCAGGCTGGGGGCGGCCGCCTCCCAGGCCCCGTGCAGCCGGCTCAGTGGGATGGGAGGGAGATGGGAGGAGAGGGTGTGCAGGAATGGGCACGGCTTTTGCCTGGCAGCAGGGTTTGAACAGATGACTCCCATATAGAGGCACCCACAGGGTTGTGGCTCAGGTTAACAAGCCCAGCTCCTGTTGTCTGTGGAGCTGGTGGGGAGGTGCCCGTGGGGCTGGTGCGGAGCCGGGAAGAGTCACAGCCGCTTAGACTCAGCTTTACTCTGGTGTAACAGTAACTGGGATGGAAGGGGCTGTGCAAGGATGAGCTGAGACCAGGGAGAAGCGAGAGAGGGAGCAGAACAAGGAAGAAGTGGAAAGTTGTCAGATAACCCAAGAAACCCTGTTGGTGTGTGTGCACATGTGTGTGTTAAGGTGGCTCTGCCATGCAGTCTCCATCCTGTCTGCATGGAAGGGGAAGATCTTTGCTCTCCCACCTGGAAGGAAAGAGGAGGCATTTACAGAGAAGCAACCACAGGGGTGCCAAGGCGGGTTCATTCACTCATTTTGCAGATCCTTGTGTACCCTCGTAGAAGGAACCTTTTGCAGCAGGGGTCTTGCCTCATCCCCACCTTGTTGCCTCTGCCCCTGTGCCTGCCAGGCAGCACCAATCCCTTGCTGGCTCCTCCCTGGGTCTGCTCACAAGCCCCCCCAGCCAGGGCCAGATTGGGAAGCCAGGCCTCTCCCAGCTTTGGCAGCCCAAGGCTGGCCTTTCCCCAGCAATTCAACCTCTCTCGAATGGAACGTGCCCCGACACCTTTGCCTTGAACCGAATTGCATTCAAGAGCCTGGGTTTGCCCACACATGTTAAAGGTACGGCTGGAAGCAAAAAGCAGGGAAAGCCAGCCACAGCTCCAGCGTGGGGGAAAAGGGGAACCATCAGCAGAGCCCAGAGCTCGGCGCCTGCACCCAGCAATGACGGTGGAGGGGGGCTGGCCGCTGGTGCAGCTGGAGCAGCAATGCCTACCCCAGCTTCCCATCACAGCTCCTTTCCAGAAGAGTTCATCCTTATCTAATGTTTGGCTTTTCAAGCCAGGATTGAGCATCCTTGGGGAGATGAACCCTCCAGAGGAGGAGGGCTTGATCTGCCAGGGGTTCATTGCCACGGCACTGCAGCTGTATGGTGGTGGTGGAAGTCTGGAAGCAGGGGTGGAGGGAGTGGGAGAAGGGACGGGCACAGTGGGGTGGGAGTGCCAGGCTGAGCCCAGCAGCGCTGGGGGCTGCGGGGGCTGCTTGGCACTCCTGGCGTGCTCCTCCCCAGAGGGCCTGCCCATGTGGGCAGCAGCACGGGCAGAGGTTTGCAGGTGTGAGCTGTATGCGGAGCACTTCCAGCCTTGCCAGTTGTTAGGTAGAGGCAGCCAAGGAGAGGAGGATGGTCTCCTCCTCCCCTTCTCTTTTGCTCTTTGTGTATGGAGGGGGGATATTATCTTCATGCTCCTTCCAGCCTTTCTAGCGTGCCAGGATCTCCAGGGGAAGTGAGCTTCCATGGCTGGGGGTTGAAGATTGCCAGCACTGGCTTGAGAACATCTGTATGTGCAGGCCCTGTGTTATGGTTAATGTGCAAGGGGTATGGGCATCTGCCTCTGAGGAGGAGCAAACCGGAGCCCTCCAGATTTCCGTCTGATTATTACAGCATGTTTCTTCCTGCCACAGGTAGTTCATCAGATGCCAGCTGCCAGGCTCAGGAGAAGGATGCAAACAAGACGTGTTAAGTAAAGTACTCCAGCATCCAACCTGGATGAGCAAGCTGTAAAGGAAAAGGAAATTATTCCTGTGGAGCAGGATAAAGGCTCACCAGACTGCATGTGGGCAGCGCTCAGAATAGGGTATGGCTCTTTGAAGGGCATGAAAGGCTGCACCAGAGCTAAAACCTGGAGCTGGCTCCCAAGTGATGGGGGAATCATCTGATGGTAGATAAGGTAAGGATTCCATGAGGGACACCGTGACCAAGAGAATACAACAGGAATCCTGCAGGATGCATCCTGCTGCTCAAGCCCGAGCAGACAGGGCATAATTGCAGATGCGGTTAGTGCAGAAGGGCAGCTGGACTGGGTCAGACCAAAGGTCTGCCTTGACTCATCTCTGCACCCAACAGCAGATGCTTCAGGAAGGGGGAGCATAGCAAACGTGGTGATACTTGCCCTAGTTATTAACCCAGCTTCCAGCCAGTGGCCAGCTCAGCCACTTCTGAGCCAAAGCAGCTCTTCTGGGGACATTAGTCTTGGGGGAGAAAGAGCCTTTGATTTCCAGGAGACGCCTCATTTCACGAGAGGGAAGTGCACCATTGTGGCTGGTCAGCTCTGGATGCTCATTCTAGTAGCTCTGTGCTCTTTTTACACTCCTCCCAGCTGTGAAATGTCCTACGAGCAGCCGGTACAGCCCCAGCCACCGGGCAGTGTCCAGCTGGGCATGGCTGTGGTGCCGTGGCTGCCTTGGGCAGGCCGCAGATGGCCACCATCGTGCTGCGGTCAGGCTTGGCTTTGTGCATGGGGAATTTTGACCCTGTAGCCAATGGCAGCAAAGTCTCCAAAACCCAGGCAGTAAAGGTGATCAGCGAGGTGTTTGGACAAGAAATAACAAGAGACTTTTGTAGTTGCTCAGGCCCAACTGAAGCAGTGATCAAAAGGAATATGAAATTAAGAAAAATTTAGGGAATGCACATAAAAATGTGTCCTGGGGCAAGCCGTTTCTCACGAATCGCAGAAACTCTGATTCTGTGATTCTTAGGAGCACAATACTGAGGCTGACAGAAAGTGGGCTTAATGGGGAACT
Organism: Gorsachius magnificus; assembly: GCA_034008185.1. Lineage (NCBI taxonomy): Eukaryota > Metazoa > Chordata > Aves > Pelecaniformes > Ardeidae > Gorsachius > Gorsachius magnificus. The sequence goes on along the minus strand of CM067093.1, from coordinate 14,324,103 downwards.
GGCCATGGTTTATGTGGCAGGCCATGAGACAGGAAATAATGTGACTTCTCCATGGCCAGTGCAGAAACTGGATAGTCCCCAACACAAATAATTAGCCACTGTGCAATTATCTTGGCACCAGAGCATCCGGGCGGCAGAGCTAGCCCAGCTCCTGTTAAGACTTCAGCATCGCTGTGTGGCGAAGTACTTGTCCGTATGTGTGCATCCTCACTCTGCCTTAATGCTACCTGGAGGAATGTGATGTCTTTGAGGTTTAATGCCCCATCGAATCAAGTTAAAAGTAGCCAGTAGGTTCAAAAATCAGAGGGAATGGTACCGAGGCAGGCAGACGGATCCACAGAACACGAAGCCTGGGATCATTTCAGCCACGGTCCTTTAGACTAGCAAGTGGTCCCCGCTCCGGAACGGCTGGGCGGGCTCGGGCACCGCGGGGGGGGGGGAAGGGGGGGGGGCCAGGGCTGCCTTTCGCGGGGCGCCGGCTGCGAAGGGCGAAGCCCGGGGCCGGGATCTGCGCCCCCGGGAGCGGCTCCCAGCGCCCCGGCACCCCCCCGCTGCGAGCCCGCCCTCCTCGGCCGGGGGCACCGGGCCCGCCCCGCTCCGGCAGCGCCGGCTCCGCCTGGCCCTGCTGCTCCCCCCGCCGGCCGGCCCCGCCGCTGCCGCCGCCCGGGGGGGGGGGGGGGCCCCCTGCTCGCCCTCCAGGCCGGCCCCAGGGACCTTCGTCCCTGGCGTGTTTTCCCCCGGCGCTGTCTCTTCGACGGAGGCAGGGCTTGGTTTTACTGAGTTTGCCCGTCTAGGAAATAAATAGTCTGGCTGAAGCTGAAGGAAGGCTCTGCGGTGGAGCTGTGGAGGGGCAGAGGTGGTCCTGGCACCATCCCCGCCAAGCACTCTGCGACCCACCCTGTGCCAGGCCCAGCGGGTCATGGTGAGACCCCCCACCAGCAGCAAGTCTGGGTGTGCTGGAGCTGCCGTGAGAGGTACCCAGCCACTGGGGACAGTAACACCATCAATCCCACCACCATGGGCCAGCTGAATGTGGGTCAAAACCCTCGCTTATATGGCTGGATCTTCCTTTGCAGAGCTCGAGCTGGTGTGAAATACCAGCCTTCACACATGTTGCAGAATGGGTTTAACCCTGTGGGTTTCCAGTGGCACCGTTAGCTACAGCAGAAGCATCTCTGGGTGCAGCTACACCTTGAAATGCTGAGCCTTGGAGTCCAGGCTGTCCCCAGGCTTGTGACTGGAGTAGTCGCAGTCATCCTGGCTTGTGATCTTTTTGCATCACCCGAATTTTGAATATCTAACCCACAAACCTTAATGCAGCATTTATGCAACAACTTGGGATTTTTTTTTTGTGAAAGTAAGGCTCAGGAAAACAGACGGGAAAGCACTAATCTCTATGCAAAGCTTTGTCTTTCCCATCTTTTCCCCGCTGAATGCAGGACAGTGCTGTGAGCTGCTCTGTGGTGCTGCCCTGCGTAACCGCAGCAGAATGAACCACCTCTGCCTGCAGATGAGCTGCAGTGCTCAGGCCAGACTGTGCTTGTGTCAGGCTGGTTTTGGATCCAGATCTCTCCGTTATTTTTCAATTTTCTTTTTTTTTTCAAGTTTGCAAACTGTGTCCTCAGTCAGCGCTAACCACAGGGAGAATTTCCACTTGGAAAGTACAGGCGAGTTTCTTTACTGCTGTGCAGGCACTGGAAGGCTTGATTTCGGCTGTAACAGGGAAAGGGCTGTTCTGTTCCACCCTTGCTGACCGTCCAGGTCTGAAAGCTTAGAAAGGCCAGCTTATTCCTCAAGTCCTGATGTAACCCCATGTATGGCATTTGCCCCAAGGCAGTGAAATTCCAGCAACTTGATACTTCAGGCTGTGACCTTTGAAGGGTTAAGGGAGGCCCAGCTGCAACCTCCGGAGCTCGCTTTGATGTGATGCTCCGTTAAAGCCAGGACAGCTGCACTTGTGATAGCATCGAGCTTGGGTCCTCTGGGCTCTGCCAGACTGTGGGGACATGGATATCATCCCCTAGGATGGGAAGTGGCCTTAGAGATGGAGCCCTTTGCCTTCCTGAGCCGTGATAACCGGCTCTCCTCCTGAAGGCTGCTGATTTTCCTGAGCTTGCTGTGATTTAGCACCAGTTCCTGCACAAGAGGGGAAGGCAGAGGGGAGGAGGGCTGGAAAGCCTTCCCTTGCATGGGAGCAAAGCCACCTGTGTCTGTCCAGTGGTGCTGGCGGGGAGGGCTGGAGCTGGAATGAATGCGGCTGCATCTTGGCCGGAGGAGCACAAGAGGGAGTTTCTGGCTGAGAGGGAGCGACTGGAAAGCAGGTTTGCATAGGGCAAATGACCTCCTCCGGTGCCCGCCTGTCTTCCCATCCTCCCCCCCCGCCCAAATCCTCTCTCACCAGCTCTCCTGGCCGGGAGGTGGTTCGGCAGCTGACTAGATCTTGCAGGCAGGGGTCATGGGCAGCGGTGCCTCTCGCTGTGCCAGGCCTGCCAAATCGCAGCGGCAGCCCCTGAGGTGGGGAGGCATTCGCTGTGTCTCCATTGAGAAATCCAGCCCCAGGAAGCAGTGTGGCCGGGTGGAATGAGCCCTGGGGTTCGAGGCAGGGGTGAAAATCCTTCACGTGGTCCCTCTGGGCACCAGCTCTCCCACTGGGTTCAAACAGCTTGGCAAAGCACCTGCAAAGTGACCATCCCTGATGGGACCTGCCCAGGGCTCTGCAGCCAGGAGCGACCCTGCGGCAGGAGCTGACTCGGCAGCTGCGTCTGGAACACATCCAGCAAGGGACTGTTAACAGGGGGATGTCACAGCTTAAGCAGAGTCCTTGCAACATGGATATTTTTAGCCCTTGCAAATGGCGATGTTTATTTTTCTAGTTGTGCCTTTCCATCTTTCCCAGGGGTTTTATTGCTCATGAAAGCAAGGACCTTAGAGCCATGCGAGCGTCAGTGCTGGCTGCTACAGTGACCCTGTCTGCCTCCATGGCTCAATCCCTCAATGACCCCATTTACAGTGAGGTGATGGGCTGTGATGGGCAGAAGCACCTCAGCTTACCTTGGCCCAGAGTCTTCCCTGGGGCTGGGATGCCTGTCTTACAACTTGAAGGCATCCACGAGGTTGTTAACACATGTGCAATCCCCCTCGTCGGGGTGGGACGAAACAGAGAAACATTGCAAGCTCATTTATTGTCAGTGTTTCAAATCAGTATTTTTTATTACAGAGACTCATCAGCTTGCTCACACTGTGGCAGGAATTTAATAATATAAGGCACAGGGAACATTCAGAGGTAAAAAAAGAGTTCTCAGCCTGTGAGACTTAACCATCCCTTTGCTCCTGTCAGGACCCTCTCTATAAAGCAAAATTCAAATACTTTCTCCCTTCCCTCCCGCCCATCCCTTAAACCCCAAAATCCACAACAGGAAAAAAATATTACAGCCTTTCCCTCGAGTGTGTGGCAAGCACGCCCCTTTCTGAGCAGAAATGTCCTTTCCAAGCCTGACACAGCTTCCCTGGGAGAGCAGGGCTGGAATTTAAGCACGACCAAGGCAGAGGTGGGAAGTGCTTAAGGGTGCTGTGATCTGGGGAGAGCCAAGAGCTTTATTTATCTCAGCTACAGCAGAATCTCAACAGCAAGGTTCAGCCACGCACACCCCGGGGGAACAGGCGGCCGTACCCCATCTCCCTTTGCAGCACAGAAAACACAACAGCAGTACGGTCACTGAGCAATCGTAAAGCATGTAGCACTTTCAAACCTTTATTTTTCGAGGGGATTTTACAGAATGGGATGCATTTCATTTTATTTGTTTTAAATTTTGTGCACTTTCCTAATCGCTTGTTTGATTAGCCCTTTTTTTTTTTTTTCTGCCCAATGATTGTTAAATTCAAGCCCTGGGAATGAAAAAAAAAAAAGGAGAAAAAAAAAAAAGGAAACCGAAATCCCGCCACACTACGTTTTTCTCACCCCTCTCCATCCCCCCTACCATGAGCTGGGTGACCCACAATGTCACCCACAGCTGCTCTGCTCGAAAAGCCCGATCCTCCGACATCCTCTGGCTTTGCCTTCCCTTGCTGGTGGCCTGTAAATGGGGACGGTGAATCAGCTGGGAGGGCTTTGCGTCTACGCTGACGTGTCCAAAAAATGTGCTGTTAGTAAGAAGTTAAAGAGAAGTCGATCTGAGAGCAGATACCAAGATGGAGCAGATATTTAGGACAGGAACAGGGTCAGTCAATGGCAAAGACATGCCAGAGAGAGAAAGGGCTGGTAAGAGCGTGTGGAAACAGCCGAGTAAGTAATCTAGTGGTAATAGATTAGGCTATGAATGAGGACTGTTATTTCTCTTAGCACCGTTACTACATATGTTTAGATCTATATTAGCACCTTGTTCCCAGGGAAAAAAAAAACAAAACAAAAGCGGTTTAAAAACCAAAGGAAGTGGGAAGGTTAAAACAAGACAAAGTTGGCAGCAAAGAAGGAAGCTGGGGGTTTAGATCACAAGGTCCTTGTCTATGTCCTCTGTGGAAGGAAAAGAGAGAGACGAGGTTAGGAGGCGGATGCTGCCCCGGAGCTGGATGGTCCCAGGGTCCCACTGCTCCTGCGATCCCCCCTTCCTGCTCTCCCCTGCTTTTCCCTCCCCAGGACCAGCTGTAATGCATTGCTTCATCCCGAGTGGGGGATTTGGGGGTGCTTTTCAGTGTCCCCTCTACCCCCATTCCTCCCCTACTCAGTACTTACGCTCCTTAATGCCAAAGCAGCTGGCCCACTCCTCCAGGGCGATGTACTTGTCGTTGTCCAGGTCGCAAGCCTCGAAGAAGCGGGTGGTGCAGTGCTCCATGGGGATGAGGGGAGCACGGAGGGGGGCCAGCTCGGTGTGGGACAGGTACCTGCCAAGGTGACCGCAGGGTCAACGCGCTGCCTGCCACCGCCAGCCGCCCTCCAGCGGGAGGGGAGATGCTCTGCCAGGCACGGGGACCAGCATGGGGCAAGATGCTGGCCCCAGCTCTCCGTCTGGTTTGACTGCTGTCCCAGTGCCCTCCCAGTATCCACCACTGAGTGTCATGAAGGTCAAGGACTGGTGTCTGCTTTTGCAACTGGCTGTGCTGGTTACAAAATAGCCAGCAGATGGGGGTCCTCACTGGCTGTCCCCACCCCACGTGTCCATGTGCGTGATCACCCTTGCGCCCATCTCCAGCTCACAGCTAAGCCAGCAGCTGCTATTTCAGCTGCTGAACTTATCCCAGGGCCGTTGGACTAAGATATTTTAGGGAACTATCATACGACAGTAAATCTGAGAAGGCAGAAACTCCAGGCAGGGGAGATGGGCGCAGCTGCGGCTGGGGGAGGCCCCTCTTTCTGCAGAAGACCTGTTTGCAGAAAGTAAAATTGCCTCTACCTCAGCCTGGTTTGCTTCAACCACTGGCAGATGTGTGCAGGGGTTGTTCCTACACTGGGCTTTGCCTGTCCCTCTTCCAACCAGACACCCACTTGTGTCACATCTCCAGCCTTGACACCTTCTGCCACCAAATCACCCTGGTTCTGGGGCAGGATGGGGTCCTGGTGGGGCCTCTGTCCTGCTCTGCCGGCACTCACCCGTCAATGGGGTGCTGGTCCAGCTGCCCGAACTGCCAGTGCACGGGGAAGATGTACATGTTGTAGTTCTTCTCAAAGTCACGTGCCAGCAGCTCCACGGTGTGGTCACCAGCCTCCAGGCGCTTCTCGTTCTCGTGAATCTTCTTCACCTGTTGTAGGAGAGGCCGGGGAGACCTTGTCAGCAGCGGAATGGGGTACAAGGTGGGGACCTCGGGAGGGGCTTTACATGGGGTGTTCACAGGTCATTCTGGATGGGCTCCCCATGTGTGCTGGGCTCTGTTGGCGAGGTGAGCTGCCAGGCTCCCTCCCCAGCCCCTCACCTTGAGCTTCTGCTTCTCGGTCAGCAGGTTGTTGTCCTCATCGCGCTCATACAAGGTGATCAACACGTTCTTGAGCCAGTCCCGCATGCGCAGGGGGAACTCGGTCAGCTCTGTGTCCAGGCAGGCAGGGATGACTGGAAGCCATACACAGTGGTCAGCACAGCCCCTGGACATGCAGCCCCAGACCCCAGACACGCAGCCCCAGTACCCTCCCACCTTGGCCCTACATCTGCCTGGACCTTTGCTCTCCCTCAGCCCATGGGCAAGGGGGCTGTGCTCAGGTTAGGGGTCCCCTTGTCTGAGGGAATGGCTCCACTTACATTTGCAAGGTCCAATGTAGTCCAGATGCAGCTTGTGTCCCTTCTTGGTTCCCTCCAAGGTGCACTTGGTGGCAAAGAAATGGCAGGAGGAATCATAGGTCTTGTTGTCAGTGCCGCAGACCTGCACAGGATGGGGAGATGTTGCATGAGAGACAGCAAAGCCCAGCCTTGCTAGGGGGGTCAGCAGGGAGAGCCTCCAGATGAGATGTTTAACTTGTTTCCTTGGTCACCACTGGCTGAGGTCAGATGGGGACCTGTCACCTTGACTCTGACTGTCTCCCCCACCATCTCTGGCAATGTCCCATGTGAGGTCCCGGCCTGCTCCAGTCCATCAAGCAGCTTCTGCCCTCACCTTCTCGAAGACACCGGCGGTGGCTGGGCAGCTGGAGGGGTCCTGGCACACACACATAGGCGAATTGTTGTCATCCACCTCACACACCTTGCCGTGCTTGCAGTGGTGGTTCTGGCAGGGGTCTGGCAGAGGGCAGGGAGCAAAGTCAGAGCCTGCCCCATCCTCACCTCCCATGAGCTGCCCGGGGCATCTCAGCACAGACGGAAGACAGACACTTCACCAGAGACAGCCCTGAGCATCTCTCCCTGCACTGGGAAGGTGTGAGGGTTTCCAGAAGTCCACATTAGCCCTTGGGCTTATTCTGGGCTCCTTCTGTAGCCACACAATGCAATGGCTTTTCTGTTGCAAAAAATGGCTTACAGAGAACCCGGTGCTGGAAAGAGTCCATGCGCCTCTTTTGCTTTTAAGTGTGCATCTAGGTTGGCATTGTCCTTGTGATCCAGCCCTTCCCAAAGAAGTCCCTCACTTTTTGGGGTGGCTAAAGCTCCCCCAGCCAGGGAAGGGACAACGTCTTTGCCTGGGGGCAAAAGAGAAGAGCAACTTACTCTCTGCGACAATCTCCTCTACATCTTCTGTGGGTTCCTCGAACTCTCCCACCTCCACCTGGACAGGGTTAGCCCCCACAGGCTCCTGCAAAAGAGGTCAGTGTGTCTGGTTAGGGGTGCAAAAAGAGCTGGGCCCCATTCCTGGGAGCTGAGCAGCCCCCCCATTGCCCCTGCTCCTCCATGCTTTGGAGATACTCTTTTCAGGACAGCGGGTTGTGCAAGCGATGGGTGACAAGGAGGAGCAGAGTCACCTACCTCTGTGGTGGGGTCTTCGATGACCTCTGTCTCATCAGGCAAAGCCTCCTGCTGCAAGGGAAAAGGACCATGAGCTGGGGCCCCTGGGGAGGACAGCCACAAGGGGGGTGACCCACTGAGGCAGATGACAGGGCCACCCTCAAGTTTCCTCTCCCTCTTCTGCCCCCATTCCTCAGGGGTTTATTTATTATAAAAGAAAATCCCCATCAGATTCACCGGACGGACAACCGCGACAGCAGAGAGGCTCCGTTGTCTCCCATACTTACCGGAGCTGCCAGGGCTTTGCCTGCCAGGCAGACAAGGAAAAAAATCCAAGCCCTCATCTTTCAGCAAACCCTGAATAAAGGAGAGGAAAAGGAGGGATGAGGATGGAGGCTGAGCTCACGGCTGGCAGTTCAGACACTTAGAAAAGGGCGTTTTCTTCGTTTCCTGCCTTGTCTGTTCAATATTACAGCCCCACATGCTGGCTTTTCTAGCCAAAACTTTAAGCCAAATCATATTTCCAAGACAAATTATTTTGATTTTGCAAAATGAGATGGTGGGGGTTTAGATTTCTGTTGCTTTCCTGGATACCTTTAGAAAAATTGCAGTCAAAATGGCAGTTCCTCTTTCCTTCACAGGAGTTATTTTGGACCACCCCCTCCACCCCCCTCTCATTTTTCGTGTTGAAAGCCCCTGGTATGAGCCCCAAGTACAGGCAATGAAAGTCTCTACTATTTTATTTGTCAATCAGAGAAAAAAATGAAAGCGGAGGAAAGAAAGAGAGAACAGAGAGATAATGAGATGGGGCACTTGAGAATTAAATCCTGTAGGAAACCCCTTCCCACATGGACACAGACATCTCTAGGGGTATTGGGGACCAGACCCCATCCCTGGCACCCCCAAATATTGGGGTCTCTGCTATGGTTTTCCCTTTCCTGCTCAGACCTGAGGGTCCACAAACTGTGTTTGAGGGATCTGGGATCTGGGATGCTTTGAGGTTGTGTCCTGCTGGGAGATGAGCTCCAGGAGAATGAGCTCTTTGCACCCTCCTGATCTGGGCTGTTGCAGGGACTCTGTAGGACGAGTGAGCCAGGCAGCCCAGCTTCCACCAGCCATGATGTGAGCCAGGAGAGCGCAGCTGTTGGAATTGTCCCCCCCTGTCCTTGTCCCCCCCAGTTCCTGTTTGGCAGGATTGAGCCCCTCTGTGTGAGGGCAGAGAGGAGCTCAGCTGGCTGCTTAATATGCCAGCGGCATCCCACTCCTGACAGTGAGGGCTGCCCGCTCCCTTCCGCCCGCCGGGAGAGCGAAACACCCCCAGTTTGTCTCCTGCCAGCGAGGGGACTTGTCCCCCTGCCAAGGCTTCCGCTGCCTCCCTTCCGCTTGTCCTCCTCCGCTCCACCTGCGTGGCCAGGGCACCGCAGCCCACCAGCACCCTGGGGCTGGGCGGATGGAAGGCTTTGCTGGGACAGAAAGTGCTGGACAAGGTGTCGTCTTCTCTCCCAGTGAGCATGGATGGCTATCTAATTTGCCACTACATCCTTTCCCTTCCTCCCTGTGCATGGCAGCTCTCCGGGAATAAAACCAGGCCAACACTGTGCTGCCAGGGCACCAGCCAGGCTGGGCTGTGCGTCCTAATTTAGCAAGGTTTGGCCACGCAGAGCCTGAAATCCTCTTTCCAACCTCAGTGCCTCACCCAGCCCCGGCGGGGTGCCCATGCAAAATAGGTGTCAGGGCACGGAGGGCAGCTTCCCGGGGATGTTGGAGGGCTGGGAGCACGGGGTGGTGGGGATGGCTGCTGTGGTGGGAAGGAGGACCTGTGGGAATAGGGGCTGCCGGTAGGGGTGGATGAGCCCGTTTGCTCTGCCAAGGCTGCACCTGAGCAGCTCCCTCCTCTCCTGCTCCGTACGTGCCATCCCTTCCCCTCGCCTTTATTTGCTCTCCCGGCATTTGCCGGGAGAGATCACTGGTTCTTCGCTTCTGGAGGGGTGGTTTGCGGGGGTTGAGGTGGAAAAGTACTGGTGAATCTGGCCATCTCCTCCCTTGCTGCCATCCCCTGGCTTGTAAAGTCTCCCCCTGGGCTTCTCCCAAGGGGCTTGTTTGCTTTGGAAGATGCTCTGAGGTTCAGTGGTGCTTGTTGGGCAGAAACATGGCAGTGCCCAGCCTGGAGGAAGAGGGCAGTGCATGTACACGTGGAAGATGGCATTAAGAAGAACCCTTCCCCAGACCAAGGCCCTCTCAGATCATTTCCCCAAGCCCAAAAAAACCCTGAATTTCAAAGTCTGGGTATGCAGTGAGCTGGGGTCAGGGAATTACATGCTTGCTAGGAGCCAGCAGACAGTCAGAGCTGCCAGTGTTGTGTTTGGAGGAAGAAGGAGCATGAAAGAGTCTGAGCAAACAAGCTCTGCAGAGCTGTCTCGCGTCGGAGATGGGAAAACAAGTTTATTTGAAAAACAACATCCTCCTGGAGGCAGAGCCTGTGCGCAGAGGACATTGCAGTGTCTGTGAGCCCCTGGCTGTTTTGCTAAGGCATGGTCTTTCCTGAATGCCTGATGGCCAAAAGTCCTGAAATAATGGCTTAGGAGCCCGGCACAGGGAGCTGCTCCAGCAGATCCTGGCTTACAGTGCAAGTCACTGGTGCAAGTCTCCCTGCGGACCTACCATGGTCCTGCTGTCCAAGCAGATGCTCTTTGGAGCTGGCAGCTGGGCCATACCATGAGCTCAGCATCCATCCCCCAGCCAGAGGGGCTCAGGGGGATCCCTGCGAGGGGCCCTGCACTGGGAATGCCTGGCCCTGCTCTGCACGAGCCCCACAGAGGGCAGTGTGAGGGGCAGAGCACTGGGGCACAGCAGGGGGTCATTTTGGGCAGAAGCAAACAGGACTGGGAATGAGATTTTTAGCAAGCAGGGTCTTATACCTTTCTGTATCCCAAAGGAGTCAACAGAAGCCAGTGCTTTGCCAGACAGGCTGGAAACCAGCACATTGTGGGCACAGAGGGGGCTGCTGAATATAAAATAAGAGAAGTCTCCATGGTCACCACCCCCTCCTCAGGCCTGCCCTCCTGACTGCTGCTGATGGAGGCGAGCGCCCAGCACCCATGGGCTGCAGGACCCATGGCCTGCACTGCTGTCCTAATGCTTGACCCCACTTGAATCTTAAGTGGGCACTTCAGCTCCCAGCTGCTGTCTAAACACAGTCTTGTGGCTCCCATAAACCCCTCGGGACGGTTCACCTTTCTAGCATGGCCCAGGCTGTCCCTCAGCATCGGCTGCTCACTGCATTTTGCAGCCATCTCCCTAGTGGGGAAGCCATGGGGTGCAGAGAGGTCCGAGGCTGACCCTCAGCACCTCCATAAATTCAAAGCAGGCTACTCTGGCAAGCTCTTTACCTCCCTCCCCCAATCCTGTAGCAACATAATAATTTTCTCCTGCTGGGAAAAATACCCTGCAGTGATGCACAGAGGAGAGCCTGCACCACTGGGGTCTGTTCAGTCCCTCTTGTCCCCTCCCGCCCAGCCTGGGGCCTTTGCGGGCTGGGGGAGGACAAGAACCAGGTGGGTGCAGCCTCCGGAGGAGGCTCTGTGGATGGTGGAGCGTGGCCCATGTGGCGCTGGCCCTGGCCAGGGTTGCATAAGCCCTTTGGGATGCCACGTTAGCGCGGGGAGGAGTCTCTGCCTGGCCACTTTGACAGCTCCTCCCTGAGGCCACTGGGATAACCCCAGCTGCCTACACCACTAACTGGGGCGAGAGGAGCAGGTAATCGAGAGCAGGAGTGGGTAAGCTTGGGCAAACCCCCTCCCATGTCACGGCTCCCCCCCTGCACCCCAGCCCAGCCACATGGGAGGTGGCCAGCCCAAGCGGCAGGGTCCCCTGCGCTCACCAACCATTTGCTCATTGCTCTTCCAAGGCTCTGCAAGGTCTGATGTGCCCCAGCATCCCAGGCTGAATGTAAAGGCAGGACCAGCCCAGAAAAAGCTTGTGCCTACAAACCTCACCGTGGGCCATAGTTTTCAAGGTGCAGATGGGTGACCAGCCATGGCCACCATGGAGATGCGAGGCAAGGGCTGTGACCCTGATGCCTGGCCCTGAGCTCCCTGTGCAAGCAAGACCCCCTGAGCTTTACCCAGCCAGCCGCTCTCGGGCTAAAACTTGATTTGAAGTCAGAGTTGTTTGCGTGAGTCCCCATAAAGCTCCCTGCTGAACAGGTCCCTGCATGTCCGGGCTGTGCTGCTGGGGATGCTGGCTCGCCCAGATGTGCTGCAGCTGTGCTGGGTCCCAGGGGAGCAGGGCAGGAGCAGAGGAGTGGGCAGAAGCCAGCCTGGCTCCTGCCACCTGCACAGCCCCCTGGCACGCAGCGTTGCAGCCTCACAAAGCCAAGCTAGGTTTAGATACAAGTGAAATTCCCATTAGCTCCTGCACCCACTTACATTTCCCACAGGGAAAAAATCTATCATCTACCACATCTGTCCCTGCAGAGTCACTAAAGACACGTCTACACCATGACGCTGTATTAAACCATTTCCCTTGCAGGGAGCTGAGCAGCTCTGATGGCACTTTACAAATGTCCCAGGTCTTACAGGGTTTATTGATGTAAGGGCAAGAAGCCCATATACCACTATAGCTGCATGCTAGCTCAAAGCTGTCATCGTTTGTCTGGGTTGGAAATTGCATCCGTAATGGGAAACAATTAAATTGTTACCAAGAAAAGGGCATGGATGAGACCTGTGCTGCAAGCAGCAGCGCGCAGCTGAGCCCTTTGCGGACCTCAGGCGGGAGGCAGGCGATCCAGCGTTTTGCTGTCCTGCCTGAGCTTGTTCTTTTGTTTGGACTGGACATGGGGCAGTGCCAAAATCAGCCTGGATACTTCTGTGTCAGGTGCAGGCGGTCCCTCTGGCTCCCGGGGGATACAGAAAGCTGATCTCGCACAGCTCCACAAAGGAGAGAGAGAAGAAACTGTCCGCTCAATATTCTGCAAAAATGCAAACCATCTTCAAAGCATTCCCTGGGCTCGCCCTGCCACAGCCGCTCCAGCGATAACAGCCCCGACATCCCTCCGACCAGAGGACCCAGAAAGGGTTTCCATGGGAGCCGACATTCCTCTAGGGCTGAGTCATGGAAGAGCAGAGGGTTGTGGAAGGAGGGGCTTGAAAAAAAGTTTGAAAAGTTTATTTCTCCTCTTCCCCCTCCCAACGCCACCCGCATCCCTGCTCCTGCCTATGTGGCAGACAATAGCTTGGCTTTAACTGCCACGCAGAACGCCACAGCCTTTTATTTCCCCTTAAAACGTGCCTGATCCACCCTAACAAACAGCTGCGATCTACTCTTGTCCTTTTGCGGCATTGCTGGGGTTTTGGGCGGTTTCAGGTTGGTGGCAACTGAGGGTTCAGAGTACTGGAGAGCTTCCCGGTGCCCCCCATTTCACCCCAACTTGAAACTGCTGCCTTTCGGTTTGGGTGGGAATTCGGCCCCCATCCTGCTAAGTTTCCTTTTCTCGGCTGGATGCGACAGAGCGGAGCTTTCTCAGAGGAGGGACACAAAGAGCAGAGTTAGCCTGCGGCGCAACGGGAAGGACAGCGGCTGCCTTTAAAGGGAACAGGCCCTCAGCTCTTCTGCGTGGACTAAAATCGTGCCTGACGGAGCCCAGGTTCTTAAAACTTTAAAAAAAAAAAAACCCAAAACAAAAAAGAGCTTTGTTCCTCCTCTCCTGCAACCTCCGTCTCTCTAAGAGTTGATCAGCTGGAGTTAAGCAAACCAGGGCAGCGGGACTTGAAATGGTTTCAAAGTCTGCTTGGAACAAAAAGCCAAGTGTCTGTCTGTTTGGGTTTTTTTAAGGGGAAATAAGAGTGGCTGTATTAAAAAGAAAAGGCTGAGATGAAGTCGACAGCTCTTTTGTTCTTCCACTAGATACTCCGGTGAGTAAAACATCACCTGCCTGCACACCTCAGGCTGGGTGTAATTGGGACGGGTTTGTAACTAGATCTGATTTGCTCTGCTGGTTGGTTTGATGTGCCCAGGCGTTGGTCTCGTGCACCTCGCTAAGGAAATACCCCGCAACTGAAAACCCAGAGGGGAAAAAGGGAGGAGAGAGAAATATGAGGGCAGGTTAAAGCTTTACAGTCAGATGCCACCAAAGTTGGTAATCTGGCAGTGAAATACAGAAACAGACTCAGTTTAGGAGTGGAGATGCTGCAAAGAGGAGAAAGAGGAGAAGGCAGGAGGCAGGAGGGGTCTCTAAAAGCATCGCTCGGGTGGGGAGCGTCCATCTCCCCACCCTGAGTCTGTTGCATTGCCGAGCACTGGATGCACCCTATGGGCTGGGAGAGCGGCTCCTGGGCCAGGGACCCCCATGAGTGGGGCTATTGGGACCCCCATGCGAGGAGAAATAGCACAGCGAAGGCAAACGCGAAGGTCTCGGCCATACCTGGCAGTCTCGGCAGCAGGGCTGAGGAAACTTCAGGCGCTTGGTCGGGCTGGAGGAATCTGCAGGTTTTAGAAGGAGGCAGGAGGAAGCCAAAGGGTGGGCTGGGTTTCCCAATGCCTCTCCTCCTCCTCCTCCTCGCTATCTTTCCAAATCGGTCTCTTCCTCTCCCTCTCTCCCCAGTGGGCAGTCCCACCCGCCCAAAGACAGGCTGAGGCACAGCCTGGGTCCAAGGGATAGACCAGAGAAATCAAGCAGGGCTGGAGATGAAGGGGGTCTCTTGCAGGGACAGATCAGCCCCCAGCACAACCTTCCCAGCAGAGTCATTGTCACAGCAGCTGCCTGTGCTGCTGCAATGAGTTTGTCCGTTCTCTGGCTCTCTCAGACTAACAGCACGGGGGGAGCAGGGAGGAATACCATCTCTCTGCTTGGTTTGTGCACCTCCTAGAACCTTGGCCTACAGAAATTAAAATGTTAAATGCTGTCATTTCACAACAGGGTAGTTCAGTCGCGGAGCTGGTGTTTCCCATCCTCAGGGGGACGCAGAGGAAGACAGGAGAGTCCCCGCTCCTCCATCCTCCCTCCTAACACTGCTGCTATTTGGGACTGCCTTTCAGGGAGGGAGAGGAAAGGATGATCTAGAGAATGTGGAGAGTTATGACATGTCTGAAATATGCTCCAAGTAGGCAGAGAAATGGTGGGCTGGTGGATGTGACCCTCAGCAGATTGGTGTCTCTGCTGTGGTTATCGTCCAGCAGATCTGGACTGACTGAGCAAAACCCACACTCAGAACTGCCAGCCAGTTGAATCCGATGGTCTCTTCAGGCACCACGAAGAGATCACTACAGATCATTAATCAGCTGAGCAGCTGACCAGCCAGAGGCAGCCAGACAGCAAAGCTGTCTGGGGTTGACTTTTCCCATCTGTTCCTCTCTATGCTCGGGGTGAAAAGCCAGCTCCTCTCCCCTTACATCTCACCATGACTGAGAGGATTTGAGGTTCATCCACTCCCCTGGCAGAACCAGACAGTGTGCTGTTATGCACCAGCATGGCCATGGTGCTGCATTGCAAGTAAAACCAGCAGCCAAAAAGAGAGGCTATCAAATTGGTGGAATTTGGGTGTCCCTGAAGAGTGTCTCCATGACACACAGGGCTGTCCTGGGCACTGCAGATAGTCCAGCTCTTTGCAGCTTGTGATCTGCCTGTGGCACCAACCCTCACCCCACCCAGGGTGATTGATGCAAGGTCGCTCTCCAGGGGGTGCTGGAGAGATGGGGGCTCCTGTAGCCTGCAGGACTGAGGACATCATCTGGGCACCAGCAACCTGATTGCAGATGCTGGGTGAAGGATACCCAAGACCATAACAAAATGCAACATTGTGTTTCGTCTTGGCTGCCTGGTGTTTGGGTTCATTCCTCATGATTACACGCTATCTTTGAGAGGGGCTGAGACACTGTTCTTGGTGCCGAATTCTTCCCATTGATGTTGCTGAGGATTTAGATGTCAACATAGGGACTGGCCTGCCATGACGGGCTGGGTGGCGCTGGCTCCTTGCTCCGTAGGATGCCTGTGACTTTGTGATTTGTGATTCTTTATCAGCCCACTGCTTGTCCTGCCTTGCAGCACTTCTGCTGCATGTGAAAGAAAAAAATGTGAGACTAAACATCCATATGGCCAACCAGAAACAAAAAGTAAACAAAACAGAAAGGGAAAGGAGAGGGGAAAAACAAGGGAAAGGGCCGTGAGAAACCATCATAATTTCCTAGTGAGACGGTCGATCTCTGTGATCAGGCAGCTCGGGAGGCTGGTGGCAAAGTCCAAGAGAAGAAAAGCTTCTTCACCCATTTCTTTACTTGGCTACGTGCCACTCAAAAGCCATCCCTGGGTGCTGATATGTGGATGCTGATATCACTCACAGAGACATTCATAAATATCCCAGACAACCCTCTCGGGTCCATGTGGAGGCCAGCTTTGTGATAGTATCTAAGACCCTGTGGGTCCTTCTAATGCAGCCCACCACCTGTGGCATCTGGAGCATCTTCTCCTCCCACCCCAAGTGTCCATTGCTCCCACGTGAAGCTCAGTGCCACTCGTAGGTCCAGTTTGGCTCCAGAGGTCACACATCCCCTAAGCCAAAGTTCCATTTGCTTGATTTGCAGCCGGAGCAGCTGAATGCTCTCGTTGAATGCTCTCTGCACTGGATTAGTCACGGCTCGCATTGAAATGGTACAGCTGCTGGTACTTCTAAGGGGGGAAAAAAAAAAAAAAAAAAGACATCTGGAAAAAATTTTAGGGAGGAAAAAAAAAAGAAAAGAAACCACGTCTTTTCTAACTGACGACGTGGCAATTGCTTAGTGCTCTTCACTGTAGCCTGAAGCTAAGCCCTCTTCTGAGGGCTTAGACAAATGACAGTGCCAGGAAGATAATTATAACAGGGATTTCTTTATATACGTGGCGGCTTAAACCCAGGTTTTGAGCAAAAGCAAAAAGCAGCCCGTTGCAGTGATGCAGTCACATCTGGAGATGGCCCCCGAGCTCATGGCAGTGAGCCCCGGGTGGGTGGAAGTGAGGGGTCCTCGGGGTCCTCCATGCACATGGTGGGGACAGCCAGGTCCTGCACGTTGCCAGGTCCAGGTGTGTGTTGCCAGAAGTGGGATGGAGGGAGATCACGCAGAGAGGGAAACAAGAACCTGGAGCAACTGGCTGACTCTCTAATCTCAGCGGCTTTAAGAAGCTCCAGAAATGACTGAGAGCTTGCAAAGGAAGTCCTGAAGAGTCCTCTCCATGCTTATAAGCCTTAGTGGGGTCATCAAACAGGAGATTTTGGTGTCAGGCTGCCAGGAGGAGAACTGGACCTCACACATGCTTAGAAGGTCTTCTTATGCCATCTGGGGGACTGGACAGGCAGGAGATCGCCCAAGGGGCCTCATCGGACCTGGGAGCCCTTGCAGTGCTGCCAGCCTTGCACGTCTAGCTTGGGCTCTCTGACCACGTGCCAGCAGGGTGGTTTCGGCACAGCCAACGCACCCCAGGGCTCCTGGCACTCGCTCCCACCTCAAGTGACTGCACAAACTCTAATGGAAACAGCTACCAGGACAAGACCCCTTGAGACTTGAGCTCAGTTTACAGCAAAGCCAAAAGCTTTGCAGGGCTGAGGTTTGAACTCCAGCTAACCCCAGTTCAAAATCCAAATTTCTTCATCCCATTTTAAGCCCAGTTGGGCAGATCTGTGCTGGCGCAGTTGAGAAAACCCCAGTGCTCTCCAAGAGGGGAACAATTCTGTTGCAACAGAAGGAGAGAGACGCGAGTGTTTGGTGGAAGCGATACAAGTGAGGATTAATAACTGTGCTGCTCACAAGTCTGTCAGTCTAAGGAGCCTTTCTGTCTCTCTGCTCTGGGAGGTATTCTCTAATGAGTTTTTCTGAAGAGGATGGTCCTGCATTAATGGCTGGTGGATGCTGCTGCAAAACGATGAACCCAAAGTGCATGTAAATAAACAGGATGCCCTGCAACCACTGCGGGGATGTCATTCACTAAGCCTTCATTGCTAGATGTGTGGGGCTGGGGGCTGAGCTCCTCACAGGCACAGGGCAGCGTGGGGAAAGGCAACGGCCACTGGGATGGGAACCCGGCACCCAGCTCAGGAAAAGGCGAGTGAGATGAGTAAGTGCAGAGCAGGCAGGAATCTGCTTATCCCAGGAATGTCCCAGCTCTCCTGGTATCTGTGAGTGTGTCAGCAGCTTCTGCAGGAGGGTTTCTGGTTTTTTTTTTCCATTTCAGAAGAAGATCAGAGGCAGAAAGGCTGTGGTCTCTAGGCTCACACTAAGCAGATGCATGGCCACTGGAAGCACCATCTGCACAGGGCAGGATGAACCCGAATGGTCCTGGGAACTTGCCCAGGGGTGTCTGTCTTTGTCCTACATGGGGCAGGGAATTCTCCATGGTGGGATGGGACTCTCCCCTGGGCTCAGCATTAGGACTGACGCCTGGTCCAGATGGAGCAGACTGACACCCAGCCAAGGTCTCTTCCCATGCCTGGACTGGGAGAGCCTGAGCCTTGGTGCTCTGGGGATGGACTGGGGCTGAGCTGGCTCAATGGGGCAACGCAGGCAAGCAGGGTGCTGGCTCTGACAGGAGCAGGCAGAGAAGGAGCAGTGGTTGTTATTGCAGATTTTCAGCTGTAAACCTGAGGTCTGCGGGGCAGGGGGTGGATATCCAGCTGTGCATGGCTCTGCGGTGAGTCACGGCCTGAGAGCAGGCTGCGGAGCCAGGAGGCAGGACATGCTTGCTGTGGGATGGCTTGCTCTTTTTGTGGTGTGCACAGGCTCTCACAGCTGAGCCCTGGGGTCTCCAGTGGACCATGCCCCATGGGAGGGATCTCTCCCCCACCTCTTTCAAATTACCCCTGCAATGATCATCTTACTTGCTTAGGAACATGTTGGGCTGCATGTTTGGGAAAGCCTCTCTGTCCTCTCTGAAACCAAACTGACCCCAAAGAAGCAGAGGACAAAAAAAAAAAAAAAAAAATCCATACCTTCCTCATCTGTGGTGCAAGCATGGAGCTCTGTGTCCCGCAGGTACCCCGCACTGCCCTGGCTGCCTCTCGTGGACACAGGTTGCACATCGAGGCTGTGCCTGCCTCCACCCCGAGTGGGTAATCTGGCCACAGCTCCCCACCGTGTCCCTCTGGCAGCATCCCCACAGAGCTGCCCAGAGCCGTCACACCAGGCACCATCAGACGGGTCAAGTCTTCAGCTGCTTTGAAGCTCTCGTGAGCGGTCTGGGCACATCCAGCCTGGCTAGGCTTGGTCCCAGTCCAATACCTCCAATATCCAAAGGACCTCATTGCCTTTCCCAAAAGGACTTCTCCCTTGCTGCGGGGGGCTGTTGTCTATTAATCCCGAACACGGGGATGTTGCGTGCCTGAATTACAGTCTGGTGTCTCAGCCCGACTTCGCTTTTGCTCGAGACTTTGCGTTGGAAACGTGCCTACAACTTGCAGAAGGTGCACTAAAGCTTCCAAGAGAGAAGTGCAGCAAATGCCACTATCTCTGGGCAGTCCCACCTTGCTCCTGGGCTTTACCCAAGATGCACTTTCGAGTCCTCTTGCGCCGACAGATGCGGCTTGGCAGCTTTTGAAGGCTATGAATAGAGCTGCTTAAGGAAATAAACAGGAATCCACCTTCAAGCCCCTGGGACACACGGGGAGAGGGAAGCTCCTGGGCTGCAGTGGCAACTCTTTTGCATGGATAAACACAGCCTAAAAGTCTCTCCTAAAAGGCAGCCTTGATGGGAGTACCCAGGTTAAGCTGTGCCAGCTCCAGGACATCCAAATGCCATCTGGAAAGCAGTGGCAATAACCACAAGTGAGGAAAAGACCAGAAAGGCAAATGCCAAGGTTCACAAGGCTCTCTAGGGCCAGATGCCTCTGCTTTTTTGGGCCATGAGTGTGAGGTCCTCTTAGAAAATCTTGATTCTCAGATGAGTTGGCTACATATTCTACAATCACTGATAATCAGACCCCTTTTAATTTAGTTCAATAGCTCCATGTCTTGGGAGCAAAATCAGCAGTTTTCCTGGGCCATGTCTTTGCTGGGAGCCCCTTGGGGATTTGCTGGGAGCCCATTTAGGTGGCTCTTGCGCTGGGGATACGATGCAGTGGGCAGACTGGTGAATGCCCAGCAGGGCTGAGCGGGGAAGGGGCAGAGCTGCCATGGATCAGGATCACAGCTGAGGCAAAGCAGGCAGCAGGGCTTGGTCTTGTCCTCAGCATAATCTTCTGGCTGAAGGAGTATGGTGGCTGAGAACATGGACTTGGAATGATGGCTGCCTTCGCTCCAGGCTTGTGCACGGCTGGAGGAGAAGAGGAGCAGGGAAGGATGGTCTTGGGGAGGGAAAGGCGCGCTGGTGACAGGGAGGCTGGGCTGCTCATTGAATTAAAGTCTGGAAAGTTTAGCAGTTCCCCATGGAGGCTGAGGAACAGGACTTTATTGTCCTCCTATTAACCCTCATTGATGGCATAACCCTATCAAAATATTCCCCCCTCCCGGCCAGCCCTGCCTCGCAGTAATTCAGTCTGTGTACGGCTCGGTGCTCCCAGCACAGTCCCTGTTCCCTGCCAGCTGTACAGCCCCAGCCGTCCTGCTGTTGCTTAAGCCAGGATCCCAAGAGGCCACATCCCCTCTAGCACCGCTCACGGACGAGCTCTTACAGCATCCCTGGATGGGAACCGGATGATGCTGGAGCTGTGGCTGCATCCCAGCACAGCAGGCAGGGCGCAGTGTGGGGGTGCCCGGCGTGCTTGGGCCACCCCTGGCTGAGCATGCACATTCTCTACCCCAAGAATCTGCATTTTTCAATTTATTGCTCTGACACTTTCTGCTTGAGCTGAACTCACTTCAGAACAAGCCCTGGCTTGAGATATACCAGACGAACGAGCCAGGCTGCCGGATGCAGGAGGCTCCATAAACAGGGTGTCCCTTAAAGGAGACAAAATGGGATTGATTTTGGCAACATGCCTTTGGGAGGATCCCGTACAGAGGAAAAAGCAGTCACAGGTAGGCTCAGAAGCAAGCAAAGATACAGGGGAGATAGTAGGAAATGCTTTTTGACAGCAAGGGTTTGGGGCAGGGGATGTCTTGGGAGACTGAGCCACCCCTGCCGTGAAGCAGCCACGTGAAGGGCTGTTGGGACAGGGCAGGTCGGGCTGGTAGGGGCAGTGCTGACAACTGCTCAAGGCTTTTAGCATCTCGTGATGCTGTGATTTACAAACACAGCTGCTCCAGGCCACCACCAACAGCAAAGCGCTGATCTCCCTGACATGTTTGCTTGCTGGCTTCCTCCAGATTGACTCCAAGAGTTCTTCTGAGGGCCATAAACTCCCCTGCCCAGCCTGGATTTTACCCTGGGGAGTTCAGGTCCCTTAAAATCTTCCTACCTTGAGCAATTCAGATCTTTACAGCCACACATAAATATTCTGCTTCTTGCAAGGGCCAGTCAGTGGAGGAATTATTTGCTTCATGTGTCTGGAGTTTGATGGGTTTTCACTGATCAAAGGGTAAAAGAAACCTGAGAGGACACAACCCCCTTAGCTGGATGAAAATACAGCTGCCATGTGAGGGCATATGCAGAAAATACTTTGTTCAGTCTCTGCTTCAGTGTGATGAGTTCTGGGGTTCTCAACTTAGCCCTGAAACTTGTTTACTTCCCTTCAAAAACCGCCATCCAGTTTGGCCAGGGTTTGGCAGGAGCTGGCATGGTGGGCAGGAGCGGCACTGCGGGCAGGAATAGCTGGGCTGTGGGAAGGCTGGGAGCTGATGCTGCACCGTGTCTGTGGGCTTGGGGCAAGGTGGG
Organism: Gorsachius magnificus; assembly: GCA_034008185.1. Lineage (NCBI taxonomy): Eukaryota > Metazoa > Chordata > Aves > Pelecaniformes > Ardeidae > Gorsachius > Gorsachius magnificus. The sequence continues at coordinate 14,302,977 of CM067093.1, read as the reverse complement.
ATGTGGTCAGCCCCAAAATAGCGAGGTCATGCGGGGCCCTGAGCGAGCACTGTGACTTTCCATCCTGCGCCTACACCAGAGCCGGGTCCCTCCCTCGGGACCTTCTACTAAAATTAGCAGCGTTTCCCCATGCCGTATGCCCTGCGTCTGTTATCAGCAGCTGTTTAAGGAGATGGAGGGACCAGAACCACAGTTTAAAAAACCATCAGATTTGGAGAACTCCCTTTTAAGCTTCTCTTTTATGGGAAAAATTGATGGAAAAAAATTCTTCCCTGAAATGGGAGCCCTGGGGAGAGGCCCCTGCACTCTTTCCTGTGTGATGCTGAGACTGCTAATGAACATTAATTGTATCAGGTACCTGCAAAGAGTAACCAGAAAATTACAGAGGTGAGACACAAGCATTGGCAGTATCACCCCCCAGACCCTTAATTTCAGACTTGCCCAAAGGTGCCCACCACAGCTCCTGCCTGCCCACACCACCCCAGGGAGCTCACTCACCCAGGACTGATTAACAGGATTAACAGATTGGATTTTTAATGGCATGAATGTTGAAAAAACCCTTCTGTTGTTCATTTGGGGAAAAAGGTGGGAACTCAGAAATTAGTGCATTTGGACCGCAGACACAGGCTGAGGTGTCGGGGAGCGGGCTCCAGCCGCTCGCCCCCAGCCTGGGAGCAAGCTCTGCTCTGCAAACCTGAGCGAGCTCATTCCAGCAGGGGACGGGGACACTTTCCCTCCCTGCTCCCCCAAGCACTGCGGGGGCTGAGCCGCTGCCCAGCCGGGTGCCAGAGAGACAATGCCAGGCGTGGGGAGCAACGCCTGGCTTTCATTTTTATGCACACACACACAAACAAGTTTGCTTCTCTGGCTGCAATTGGCAGCTCTTCTGTTGGGTTTGTAAATCTGAAAATAACAGCTGGAAGTTTCCTGTGTTATCCCACTCTAGGGATGAATTTTAAACCCTCCTGCATTGGGTTGCGTTGGGTCGGGTCTATTGTTTTCCATGGCAAAGAGTGGTTCCTGCCCAGCTCCCTTTGCCTCAAAGTGGCTCTTGCACCGTGTATCCCAAGGGCAGCTCCAGCTGTTTGCTGGAGCTCTGGGTGACTCACAGGGAAGGTTTGCTGGCTTCTTGCTAATGCAGCCTCTCTGCCTGGCATGCAGCTGAGCACCCACCGCTCCACCAGCGTGCTGAGACCCTGTTCTGAGGAGTTGCGGACAGGCTGGCTCTGCCAGGGAGGGGGGAAGCAAGTGGGCAGCAGCAGGGACGTGGAGACACCCAGCTGAGATGGGTGGTGGGTACCGGGGCCCTACGTTTCTGATTTTCCTCTGGACACACCAGTAATTGTAGTTCCAGCTGTCCCCAGTAGGTTCATGGTGGAGGTGGCCCTGAGTGGCCAGTGCTGGTGGCAAAGGATGGTGATCCACACCTGGGGATACACATCCCTGTCTTCAACACATGGACCCTTGGTGAGGAGCCAACAGCTCAACACAGAGCCTTTAAAGAGTCAGAGCTGGCCTCTGGTTTCCTAAGTTCTTGCTTTGACCATACTTTGACATATTTTGATCTCAGGGCAGGACAAACTTGGAGAGCCGCTCCTGAAACTGGAAGGCTAAAAATCCCCCAGCAGTTTTAAAGGCAGAGGGGAGGACTCTGGATGTGCCACATCCCTGCTTTTTTGGCTTCTCCCCTGACAAAGGACAGGCTGAATTAAGAAAGTAAATGGAGAGGAAACCGTGGAGAAATAAGAGCAGCACTGTGCGTTGAGAACGCCCTGGACTCAGTCCCATCCTGGTTGCCTTGGAAATTGGATTGTTCCCACCGAGCCGCCTGCTTTGCTGGCTGCTCCTGGGAGGGCACAAGCATTTAGCACTGATCAGAGGCAGGGGAAGCAGGGAAGGAAAAAACAAAGGGAAATATAGATACAAATACTGGTACTGGGGTTTCCTCCCCCAAAGGGCGACCCTGAGCTCTTTGCCCCATGCCGTTGCAGGGATGTTATGAAGAATGAACGCCCACCAGCTCAGCTGAGACACAGAGGCCAAAGAACTGTAGGCTCTCTTTGCTGGTCAATGGCACAGCACAAACCTGCACTGTGGCTGGTCTGCCAAGCCTGGGAGAGCCAGCCCCAGGGACACCAGGGCTACTCCCGACAAGGCTGTCCGGAGCAGGCAGCACCCCAGCCCCCCCTGTCCCCAGCCCTGCCTGCCCTCGAGACAGCCCCGTGTCCCATGCAGACTTTGGATGCAATTGGTGGGGTCACCCTGACAATAGCTGTGTGGGTTGGGTTTTTTTAAAGCTGTGCACAACAGATTAAGCCAGTGGCCCCTGTTGTGATTGCTGGGCATTGTGCACCGTGCTGATGCTGGCTTCCATGGGCCAAGCTTGGCCCACAGCCAAGCAGGAGCTTCAGAGGGGGGATTTGGTTCATCTGAACTGGGGCAGGAGGGTAACTGGGCACAGTGGATTCCGGCTGCATTCAAGCGTCCCTGTTCATTCACAAGGGAATGAGCTGGGTTTGTTTTAACATTTTCTCGTCAGATGGGCTGAAAGAGATGGTTCTGCCCTGGGAATTTCATACCAGCTGGGAACTGTAGAGAACTCTGAAATGCTGCAGCATCTCTCTTCTGGCTGTGCCCCGCCCCAAAGTGACAGCACAGCAACCCACTGGCCTGGGCTGGTGAAGAGGAAGCCCGAGCCCAGCTACGGAGCACCCAGCAGTCTTTTGGGAGGTGCTCAGGAACCAGCATGATGAGCAGGGGGACAACAGGAGGAAGGGCCCGGCTGAAGGCTCCTGCCTATGCAGACCAGTTCCCTCGCCCCTTCCAGGTGACCTGGGACAGGTCCATGTAGCAGAACAGTCACAGAGCAGATCAGTTCTCCCCAGAGCAGCCAGGGACCTTGCATCATGTCCTGTGTATCCCACAGCCCCTCTAAGGGAGCTCCTCATCCATGAGAGCTGGCTCCCTACCTGCTCCCTATCACTGCCCCAAAATGCCACCGCCCACAGCAGCTGTGGGGCTGTGAAACCCAGCTCTCTGGAGTCCAATAAATTAAACCTTAGTCCGAATGGGGCTTGGGCTGTCTTTTGCAAACAGAGGCGGCACAAAAGCTGCCTTTCTCCCTCTCATTTGACTTTGTTTTCTCTCCCTCCCCATCTGCTTTTAGCCAAATGGTTGAATAACTTCAGTATATACTGCGGGAAGCTAAAGCCAAAGGCTGGAGCACTAGGGAAGGATGGAGAACAGTGGCCTGTGGCCGCTGCCTTCCGGAGGGGCTGGGAACTGTTTGCTACCCTTGCTCTGTAACCCAGCCTCGATCACCTTGCTAAACCCTTGGAGAAGGCAGCTCCGAAAGAAAATATTTGTGCTCCGGCTAGCACACGTGCACATTTCCTGCTCTTGAAGTCCTTAATTAAGCCTGGTTTTTGTTTGTTTGTTTTTTTTTTTTTTCTGTTTACGCTGCCCCAATCTTGGAGGGTGAGTCTGTCAAGTCCCTGTGTGTTTTGCTGTTTTGGAAGCTGCAACACCCCAAAGCTGCCCGTGATGGTCACACAGGGAATCTGCGTGTATTGACAGGGGAGTGGGAACCAGCCAGGGCCTTTGCTGTTGCTCTGTATGTCAGTAGAGTAAGCATCAGGACAGCCCAGTGCATCACCCGCTATTGAGCAGCCTCAGCCTGGCCGTGGCCTCACAACAAGGAAGATTTGGTCTTTGTAGACCTTATTTGAAAAGATGCAAGATCGGCACATTTAGTTCAGAGAGACCGCCAAGCTTTTTCCAGCCAGTTTGGGAGCTTGAGTCCCTCCAAAGGACCACGTTATCTGCCTGTTCCACCACACTTGGCTTCCATCAGCAGAGATGTATGACCACTCAGGGTGATGCTCGTGACTACGGAAACCCAGCCCAGCGCAACAGAGACCTCCAGCCAGGTCCAGCTGCACAGCTCTAGCTCATAAAGCATGGTCGGGGCAAGGTTGCGGATGTTGACCCCAAAAGCATGGGGGTACGTTCCTGCCTGCAAGTCAAACATCAGTCATGGTGCTCATCCAGCTCCCAGCTCTGCTACTGCCATGCCTGGGCTGGGAGCAGGCAGGCGAGCGAAGGTGGAAGCCTGAGGCGGGTTGTTTCTTACAGCGAACATTTAAAAGCAGAATAAGACTAGAAAATCCCCATCTTTTGGTAATGAATCCCTCGTGTAACAGCCTTAACACCCAGACATGACACACCTGTGGAACTCCTGAGATTGTTGCAAACTGAACCCTGCTTTTCCACCCTGAGATTTCACAGCAATTTACCTCGCCAAGCCGTCAGGGATCACCATTTGCAGGCACCGAGGGGGATCTCCCATCCCTTGTTTGCTTTCTGCAGCCTGCGGTGCTATTTTGGAAATTCTCTCATTTACTGGGTGGTTCAACTGAGTACAACTGCTGCGTTGGCTAAAATCATCCCCTGCCTGTCATCTGGTAATTAGAAAGCGCCGAAAAGCCAGTGGTGCTTAAGGCGGCTCTGGGATAACCATGGCAGCTTTTTCTTTTGTGGATAAAGGACTGGGCTTTGCAGGCTGTAGACTTTTCCACTGAAATCAGATTTTGGTTTAGAAAGCGGGGGAAGGTAACACTGGGCGAAGAATGACACCCAGAAACACGGCAGCACTACAAGAAGGGCAACGCTGCAAACGCAACAAGGTAAGTGAGAAAAGCAAATGCCTTCTGCTGGAAACACCACGGCGGGGGGGAAGCAAAGATAATTTTGAAGCCGGGGAAACAAAAGAACGTTTAAAGCCTGTCCCTCCGGCTTTGCTCAGTTCTTACTGGCAGAGTAGAACTGGCAGTTCACGACTCTCACGGTTCAGCTGGAGCCAGGCTGAGAACCTCGTGAAGAAACCAGAAGTGAACTCCTGCTGCCGGGAGGACGTCTTCATGGATGGCAATGCACCAAATTGCACCTCAGAAGCTGCTGGTCCTGCAGCTGGCAGGGCCGACACGTCCCTCTTCCAGCAGGTCACTGGGATGTCCTGCAGAGCCAGGGTGTCTGTGGTACAGGAAAGCTCCTCTTCCAAGTGCCACCCTTTCCTGTTTGCATTGCAAACTGAGTATTTCCCTGTCTGAAAACGGCCTCACAGCCTCTGTGTCTGGCACATTGTTTCCTGTGGAAATTATTGTGACCACGTTATCTGTGCAGGCTTGTTGAGGTCCCTCTCCATGACATGCAACCTGGGGGCCAATTTCAGGCCAATCTGATGAATGAAGATTTTGAAGATCTTGAAGTTGGGCAGTGGTGGAGCAAAGAGACTCTGCTTAGGTACTGACTGTCTTATCCTTTTAGACTCTATGAAGGAGTTGGGTTTTCTCCCAAGGCTTTTCCACAAGCCTCTCAGACAGCTGCCCTGCAGGTCTGCTGCTCTGTTCAGACTCAATCATCCTTCCTTAACTCCCCCAGCCCAGCTGTGATCAGCCCAAACGCAGTCCACCCACCAAAGCAAGGACTGTCACAGGGTGCCATGGCTGGGTGTTCGTGGGAGAGGTGGCCTTTTGGGAGGCACCTTCTGCTCCCGCAGAGCCACTGCTTCAGGAGCGCTGGTGCAGAGCCTCCTGCGCTCGCTGTCCCGGTGCAGGACCAGCAGGTCATCTTCCCCAAGCACCTTATCTTATCTGGAGGAAGGGAAAGCAGGCAGAAGGAGCATTCTGCAGATTGTCTGGTCTGGTTGAAACGCCCTGTTCCCCTGATAAGCTTGCAAGGTTGATGGGGGAGCACATGTGATGCTGTCCTGCTGGGCTTTTGGTGGAGAAAACAAGGAGCAGCTTGGGCGTCATCCTCCAGCCCTGCTCTAATAGGGGTTGTTCTCGTTCTTTGGTATTTTTACTGAATCTGCCTGGAGTGCTGAAGTTAGTGACCATCATGTTCTTCTCTCCACTTGGCTGGAGAAGAAACCTGGGCAGTTCTCTCCCCTTCTCCACAGGGCTGAGGGAAAGGAAGAGGGATGCGATGGGAGAGTCTGAGACCTGGGGCCACTGAAGGGAGGCTGAAGCAAGGCCCACAGGAGTCTTTGGTGCTTTCCCAACTGCTCACTCCCATCCTCAGGGTATGGCACTAGAGAGAGGTGGCCTATGCAGACTTGTCACCCCTCTGTCCCCTCTGCTCTGGGACACTGAGTGAGGCACAGGATATCAAATGCCGCGAGCCATCAGGTATGAAAGCCCACGAACCCTGCACACATGCAGTCTCCATCAGAAAGCAAGTGGCAGGGACACCTCAGGGAAGTGGCTGTGGCCAGCCCCTGCCATGCTGTGCACACAGGGGAATTACAAGGGCTGTAAATGACACTAACGGCAGGGTCGAGCACAGCAGCCTAGCGTAGTTAGAGGCATTTCTTAAAGCCCAGGGCGGGAAGCAGAGGGGAAGAACCCCCAGCCCAGACATCACTGCTCTGGTGGATGGAGACCAGCTCCAGGCAGGTTTTGTGAAGGGTTGCTCCCCTCCCCTCTGGGCAGCATGTATTCCCATTACACTCTGCAGCCAGCTTGGGATGACCACAGCCAATTTCCACCCAAAGCTGCAACATCATTTTTGCAGCAGTCAAGAGCTTAAAGCAGCGTCCAGCTGCTCCACCCACACTGAATGGCAGAGGGAAGGCCTGGGAGACTGCAGCCCTGCAGATGGGTGCTGAGACTTCAAGTATCTCCGTGAACCTCTTGGCTGGTTGTGGGTAGAAACCTTTCCTTGTCTGGCTCAGAGATACGCGGGCTTTAATCAAAACAGATGTTTTAGCAGGGCAGGGAGAGAGGAGCAGAGCAGCCGGGGGAGCGTGCATAGCATAAGCTGCAGCACCGGCATCAAGGACGAGCTGCCTGGTTTACAGTAAGACAGACCGGGAGTTACCCTCTGTGGGCACATCGCCGTTCCCGCCTGCCAGTTTGGCAGAGAGCAAGCGCCATGAGGACTGCTGGCTCTGAGGCCAGCTGTGCCACCATGTGCCATCCAGCTCCACGCCAATTCAACAGCACACGTCCTCCCCCAGCCCACTGCCACCAGAGCAGAGCCACCAGCTGCTGGTGCCTGGGAGGATGCTGAAAGCACTGAATAATAACTAACATTGGCAAACACCAGCTCAGACCAATGCGGGGAGGGAGGAGGGAAAGGGAGCCGCTCACTCACCCGGGACCCCGGGGGTGCCATGCCGTGCGTCCGAGTGCGCTGGCACAGAGCAGAAATAGGTTGAGGTTCTGGGCCTCAGCTCTGGAAACTTCCTGCCACTGGGAGATTTTAATGCAAGAATGTTTTTAATGCAGTGATGTTAGACTTCAGCTTCCCTTAAATTAAAAAGAAGTGTCTGCACCACGTTCTGCTAAGTGTCTCCAGCCCCTGCAAGTGCACCCATAGCAATTAATTGTGCTGTAGATCAATGGTAAAGAAGGACTTGGAAGTACTAAACCTCTTTAGGAAAGAATAAATGGCAATTATGTCAAAAATAATTTCAATGTACAAGTATGAAAAATCTCTTAAATATAGAGTAACCTTTTCCTTCAAACTTTAGTTGGTTTTCCTCTCTGTAAAACAAGTCACATGTGACTGGTAGGCATGGCAGACATCCCCCAGGTGAAACAAGAGACAGTAGACTGGGACAGACACATACAATCTTTTCACTGGGCTGAAAACCTGACTTAAATGGCTGGGAGGTGGGCAAATCAACAGTATAGCCCGTAACACTGGTCCCTGGGCTGAGAAATAAGAGACCTTGGAGAAATTCCCACACCCCTCTCCCTCCTCCACCCTTTCTGCATTTCTCCTCAGCACAGGTATTCTCCTACTGTGCCTGTGGGTGCACACAGCACCCGGGACCCTGCCCAGCACCAGGGCCCCATGATGCTATTGCCTATGTTGTTGAAATTGTGTAGGTGGGCAGGGAAGGGGGCATGAGGAACACTTGCCAGGGGAAGGGACTGATCCAGGTGTCTTGAGCTGGGCTGAGGATCCAGAATTATTCCTCACATTTATATGGTCATGCAGCTCTCTAAAAAGCACTGTACTAAACCTAGGCTAGTGGAGGCCCCATCCCTGGGAACATTCAAGGCCAGGTTGGATGGGGCTCTGAGCAACCTGATCTAGTTAGCGGTGTCCCTGCTCACTGCAGGGGGTTGGACTAGATGACCTCTAGGGGTCCCTTCCAACCCAAAATTATTCTATGATTCTAGGCTGAGCCTGCGTTCCCTGCTCCTTGCAACGTGGTTGGCCTGTGAGCTCAATCATGTTGCTGGGGTCCAGTGACTTCTGCCTCATGGCCCCATCTAGCTCAAAAGGACCCTTGGTTATCCTTGACTTAAAGGGGCTGCAAGAGTCCCTTCTTCCCAGCACTTGCATCCCAAATGGAAAGTCTGTCTGTTCTGTGATGGAGAGACATCTGCCAAGACACGGATTCCCTGAATCTAAGTGATATTCAGGCTCAGTTCTCCTGAGATGTGTCCCTCAGGCAGAGGTTGCAGTCAACTTCTAAAGATAGGCGCAATTTCCAGGGAGACCTGACTTGTATGTAATGGGTAGTTTCCCTAAGAGCCATCTCTTTTACAGAAAACCACTTAAAGCAGTACAAGACACACAAGACACATAGACATGCACTGAAAGATAGAAGCAGCGCCTCGATTTACTGTGGGACTAGAAACAGCATGTAACTTCCTCCTCTAGATTTTTCCACTTTTAAAGCCAAGATGCAGCTGTTTCCTCCTGCCAGCCCTCTGCTTTCCAACATCTGGCAGGGTAGTAAAGGTCAAATGACAGAGCAAGTTGGGAGATATGCAAACAGTTAAGCCATCTTTTTGCTGAGGTCATGTTTGAGTTCCTGAAAAATAAATAAACAAACAAACACACACATAAATAAATTAAATAAATGAAAAAAATACCAAGGCACAGAGGAGCTAACGTTATACAAAGATGCCCTCTGCCGGTCAAAAGCCAAAGGAAAGCCATCCACCTGAGCTCTGTGCCAGGGATCTGCAACTTCCTTCCTTCCCTCCCTCCTTTATAGATGAACCCATAAAAATATTCCCTATGGAGGGAAATGTGCCATAAAACTTAATAGATTTAAGTGGTTTTTTTCCCACGACAGCTAAAGAGATTTAGCAGCAAAGTACTAGCAATGGCAGGCCACCCGCCCCTCTCCTTTGTTTTGGATCTTACGATCCTTGGGTAAGTCAAATAGCTTGAGTTAAAATCCAACAGGAAAACAAAAGCATTGAAAGAAATGTTCTGCCAGGTCGGCCAGCTGACCTGACTCCTCAGCTGCCTTGATGTGATATAAGGAAAGTGGTGAGAACCCAGGGCCAGGGAAAAAAGGGACACATCCACATTATTTGAGACTGGCTTTGCTGTAATGGTTAACTTTTGCAGGCATTTGAGACGCAGTCCACAAGTCCCTGCAAGTTGAAAACAGCTCTTGCAGTCAATACTGTGAGCTAAAATCTACTTGAGGCACTAATCAGCTCAAAGCACGTTACTCTCTGTTTTAAACAGCAATGTTACTTGATTAAAGCTATGATTTTAAACAATTTCTAAGTAGTATTGAGAACTTGCTCAAATGATACAAATTGCAGATTTTAAATGTTAAGTCAGTCTATTAAAACAAAGCAGATCTATTGCACACACACATTGGTATCAGCTCAACTCTTTCTTGTATCAGTTTAATTCCTGCTGGTGTAAATCCCTGATTTAATTTACTGACTGGGTATTAAATCAGCATGAACTGGTTTCAGCGCATCTGTGCTGGTTATTTGTCATGATCAAACTAGAGCATTTTAAAACAATGTCATTGGATTAGACAGCTCCACTGACAGAAACAAGCTCTTAAAGACATGCAATATAATAATCTTGGGCACTAAAGAACAGTAGATGCAGCGAGTGGGCAGCCCTCTCCTCCCACTTCGTTCTTTGCCACTGAAAATGAACCCTGCCTGCAAAAACATTTCACAGTCTGGAAAGCGTTTTGTACATGTCCTCATAGTGCTGGGACTCTAGGAAAATCGACACGCTGCAACAATCAGATTATCTTTGGGATACGTGTCCAGTTGGCCAGGGGCTGTGTGGCCTGGGAGCTGTTCTGAAACCCAACATTTTATGTCCATGAGGGTAGCAGGGTGCTGCTCGTTTTCCATCCTTGAGTTTAGTGGAGGATTAACAGCGGTATCAACAGAATCAGATGTTGGAGGTCCTTGTGCTAGCAACCACCCTCCTGCATCCTGTACCCACAGGGGTCTTCGTGTCCCATTGCCCTCCCTGGTATTGCTGTGGGCCACCACTCTCTCTGCTCAGGTGGTGAATGCCTTTGGGGTTTGTTTTCATGCATGATACGCTCTGGCAAATTCTAGGTTCACCTGGGAGTGGCACAGAGGCTGTGTCCTCCCTCTCCACTACAGCCATGGTTGGGATCACATGGGCTTTGCCAGAGTAGCTAAGGGGTCCCACACAGAAATGGTGCTGGCTGTATGTGGTCCAGCTGCTTCTCCGATATAAGGGGCTTGCTGAAGCTGGACCTGCAGGTCTTTCCTACTTTGTGCTTTCCAGGAAGCAGCTTGTTTGACTGGGATAGCTGGAAAAAGCTCAGATCTCTCTCTTCAGCATTTCATACACCTGGTATATACCTAGCCTCCTCATACCAGGCAAGGCTACTGCGCAGACTTCTCCCCAAGGTAGGAAGCATTTTTCCCAGTCTTCTTCAGGGTTTCCAATAGGGTGTCCACGTTGTGCTCCGAGTCAATGCACACCTTCTTGTTGGGCAGGTCAATATCAAATTGGACACCTATGAAGAAAGGAAAAAAATTTGCACAGCTAGAAGGGGAAAGCTCACCCTCACACATTTGTGCTCCTAAAGCCATCAGTTAAATGTACGTGTGCCTCCTGCCAGCAAACCCTGATACCACCACCACCAGCTGGCAAAATCAAACTGGTGTCCTGCCAGCAATGGTATGAAGGAAGCCATATCTCCTATAGATCTGCATCGGGCACCAGAGTTTCTCAGCTGCTTTAATCTACTCACCCCACCTTGGATCAGCACAACTCATGCAATAACTAGAATGAGCTGAGTTTAAAGCAACCACTATAATCTCCAGTCTGTGCTGTGGTTTAGCATGGGTAGGCACTAACAAGGGAATTAGCGCAGGGGTTAGGACAGGGTCAGGACAGGTTTCCTCAGTGGCAGTACCAGCTAACAGCTCTAAGTAGGAGGGAGGGAAAAGACACTTTCCCATGTGGATATCCCAGTGGCTAGTAAGGGTAAGCCACTCTCAGCCCAGTGAAAGGAACTGGACATGAAGTCTCTATCCAGCCACATATTTTCACAAAACTTGTAGGTATGTGTCAGCTTTAAGAGCTCTGCCATGTCATCACATGGGGCTGATATTGGCCAGCACGTTGAAGAGTGACAGAGGTGCTGGCAACTACACACAGGGGAAGTGGGATCACCACAGCCTGGTAACAGGGTCTGGAAGAAGTTGCAAGGCCTTTGCCTTGGTTCCTGAAAGCTGTTCTCACTCAGTGAGGGCAGAGGAGCAGGATGACAGCTCCCCACAACTGGCGAGCGTGGGTCAGATCCTCTTCTCTTGGTAATCCCAGCTCAAAGGAGACACAGGTTATAATTTTCCAGGTTGTATTAAAAACAGGCTATGCAGGCAACCACCAAATGCTCTGCTCAGCAGCTCTTCTCTGTGACTGCTGATGACACATCTAAGGAAGCACCACAGATACCCCAGTCCTCCTTGGGAACACCACCTGGTAGGACATCCCCCTCCCTTCCTTTTGGAAGCCTGAGTAGGGGTCTACCAATGTGGTTCCCAGAGGGTTCAGGATGAGGCCCTGGTGATTCAGAGCCACCCGCAGCCATGGCAGCTCCTTAACATTTCTCCACGGGTCACACAGCGACTCGTTACCGACTAAGCAGCAAGCTCAGAGCAGAGCGGGGAGCAAAGGTTTCCAGTCAGCCACTTTCAGCTTCCACCCACAGCACTACTCTTGCAAGACAGAGGATCCCAGGGCACTGACATCCTGCCCTGGAGCTGTCACACACCCAGCACTGACTCACCTCCCAGCCTGTGCAGGACACGGGTGACCGCATTGGAGCAGCCTTCACAGGTCATGTCCACAAAGAACTCGTGTTTCTGAAAAGAGGCAGATGCGGGGTCAGGGAGGACGCAGCTGGCAGCGCACCTCAAGCACTTGTCCTCCACACTTGCCTTTTTCCCTGGGGAGGTGGGTTCAAATCATCCCAACCTAAGGGTCCGCACATACCACTTAAGGGATCCTCAGCAAAACCAAGAGCTCTCGGTATGCCTCCCTATGGCATCCTTGTGCTGTCCCTCACAGTCTTTGGAGACTGTCTGGCCCCTACTGAGAGCAGGGCCACCTTCAGGGTCAGTGCAGGTTGCCATCAATGTGGGCCTCTGCCGGAGTCACTCCACTTGCCCAGAGGAGCCCAGGAGAAGTAAGCCTCCTGCCTCCAGCTACCCACTGTCCTGACTTAGTCTGCAAGGTTTTTGGTGCTTGCCCATCCTATTCTTCATGTATGTACAAGGCCTCTCATCCCCAACATAATAAACTCATAAAAATATTAAGAAAACTGAAATTCAAGGAACGTTGCTGTTTTTTCACCCCTTCACCAGGGCCCCAGTGTTATCTTCACTACTTGTGAGAGATACTGGGTCAACATAAACATGCTTGCCTGTAACACTAATCATCGCATTCAACCTTTGGCACCAGACGGATCCTAATTTCTTTTTCTTGCACATGCTTTTTACTTTCCTTAAAAAAGAAAAGTATAGCTGGTTTTTGTTACCCGCAACCCATTATTTCTTTCCATTCAAAACCACCCTTTGCCCTCCGCCACTGAAAGGCTAAAACCCTCATGGGCACAGTACACCCGGGAAGGGAGTTTGGGAACGGCCGCTCCCATTGGGATTTTCCAGAGTAATTCGTATTTTCTTGATTTTTACTTTACAAATGCCCTGCGTGCCCTGGGGGCCGGCGTGCGGGGCGGTGGGGGGCGGGGCAGGAGGGGCCCGGGCAGGCCCCCCAGGCCCTCCCCGCCCCGCCGCCCCGCTGGGCCCGCCCCCCGCGTCCCCCGGCCCCGCCGGCCCCCGGCCCCGCACAGGCCCCCCCGGGCCCCGGCCAGCCCCGATGCCCGACCCAGCCGGGCCCGGGCCCCCCGGGCCGAGGCCGAGCCCTGAGCGCCGGCGCCGCACAGCGCCCCCGGGGCCGCGGAGAGTCCGTCGGCCCCGCTCCGGCCCCGCTCCGGCCCCGCTCCGGCCCCAGCCCCCCAGGGAGCAGACACCGCCCGGCCTCCCCGGGCAGGGAGGACCCCGGCCCCTCTCGGTAATCTCGTACGGGCAGAACCATTCCGGCCACCGTTATCTGTAAGCCCACAGCTCTGCCAAGGACGGCGTTTCAGAAGGGTTTGCGAGGTCGCCCGTGGGCCAGCAACCGGTGTCAGCTGCAGAGAAGCCCAGGGAGGGCGGCGAGGTCCGGGACAGCTGCACAGGGGAGGTTTCAGCCCACCAGGAGTTTGGGGCGAGTGGCGTTTGTTTGCACGGAGAGGAACTGGCTTAGACCGTGGGATGCAGGCGTTCAGACCCTCTTTGGCCTGTGCTTAACACTGACGAAATTGCTTTTAGTAGCCTTTTGGGGATGGCAATTTAATTTTTGGGAGTATTTGTTGCTGAAACACAGCCCCACTTCTCCCAGTTATGTTTCTCTTCCCATTTTTCTGGTACTAAAGCGCTGCCACTCCTTGTGAGAAGATGCACTGGGGCCGTGGCTAGACCAATGCTGTCTGAGTTTGGATGAAGCCCAAGGTGGGAGTGAGGCATGAGCCAGAAGGCACGAGATGCCAGAAAGGGTTAAAGAGAAAGCGGTGGAGAAAGTTTATACTCGGTGTCGATCCCCAACAGCTGCCTGCACCCTGCCTGGTGCTCTGCCTGCCTGCTTTACAGGCTAAGGATCAGCACAGGGACAGAGTGGCTGCAGGAGGGAGGTGGGAAGAGTCATGAAGATGGGGCAGGCGACGTGAGGGTCGGCTGGGCTGCTTTGGAAAGCTCATTCCTCTCTGCCTGTTTAGGTTTTGAGATTTACTGGTTTAGGGGAGCTCTGGTAGTCTGGATTATTGAGGTTTAGGGGGGGTCTCTACTTCAGAGTAGGTTGAGAGGAAGGATGCTGGTTCCTGAAGATGTTTGTCTGTCTGCTTTGGGGTGGTTTATTGTTTTTTTGTTTCTTTTCCCTGGCTGTTCGGCCCTTTGAAGGAGAATGGGCTCCTTTCTTAAAAACTCCAGTCGATGTGGAGGAGGCTGTGGTGGGGCCTGGGAGCAGCTCGGGCGCTTTGGCAGGCTGTGGGTAACCAGGAAAGCAGGCAGAGCAGTACGTCAGGGCTGAGAAGAGCTGGCAGAGCTGTGTGGGGGGTGATATTTCCTAACCACGTGCCGGGTTTCAGCATCTTCCTGTTAAGAAGCCTAACCTGCAGCAGGAAAAATAACCGAGGTGTTTCTGGTTATTTGCTGCCACGCCGCTGGAGCTGCACCCAGGGATGTCAGCTGGCCTTGGCTAACCCTTCCTCTTGCACTGTGCTGATGCTGAACAGGCTGAGCACCTGCCAGGATGACTGCGCTGAAGATGATGTAGCTTCCTAGCGAGCTTCCGTTGCACGGGGGGAGTGAGGCCACTTGTTTTAGTGTGCATAGGACCCCGTTGTTGCACTGACCTTTTTATAAGAGAGCCATTACCTGTCCCCCTGTTGCTCTGGGGAGAGATGCCTGGAGTCCCCCTGGCGGAGTTTATTTTGGACGGCTGTTGTGCTGGGTCACTGGGCTCATGTTAAATTTTGCAGAAAGTCTGTGCTACTGATTTATGAACTGGCAGATTGCAATGCGGCCTAGTCTATAAATAGCCGGGTTGTGTGTAGGGGGAAGGATATTAATGCTGAGCATGGCCCCATGCCAGTCCACCGACTCTATCTCTAGCCGCAAGGCAGAGCAGGGAGAGCTTTAGGCAGCGTTTTAGGGATATGGCGGTGCGGAGGAAGTCACTTTTACAGGGTGAAATATCTCTCTACTTCATGTCGTACTCTTGGGACGGGATGTGACACAAACAAATGGAAAGCTATGGCCTTCTGGGAGCTGTCTGCTTCCTTTCCCTCCTGCTCTCCTCGGGCTCCCCGGACCAGCATCCGCTGGTAAGGAAGGACCTGTGAACTCCGAGGCCTTTCTCCTCCTTTGCAGGACTACTTGGGCCTTGCAGAGTGGGTTAGGAAATTTCCCTGCTTGGCTTGGCTTTCCTCCGGGGCAGATAATCCATCAGTCTGCTTTGTTCAGAAGTTGTGAAGGAAAAGCAGCTGCCTGGGTTTCCCGGCTCTGCCTGGTGTCTCCCGGGGACGGGCAGGGGAAGCCAGCCCGTGTTTCTCTAGCCTGGAGATGGTGACCACCGCCTTCTGCCTCATGTGAGCGGCTGGGCCTGTTCCTGGTGGAGGTGGCCTCGGCCGCAGCCCCGCATGGGAGCCCTTTAGCGTCAAAAGCTCATTCTCTCCGCCCTCACGGGTGGTTTCTCTCAGGTGAGGGGCTGGTTGTGCCGGGAGCGCGGGTGCCCAGGCCTCAGGATGGGTGAGCACCTCTGGTATGGACGGGGCTGGGGCAGCCGGAGGAGGTGCAGCCATCAAGGGGGGAGGCCGCGGCCTGTTCACTGTAACGGCTCTGCGGCCCTGTCCCGTGGGGGGCCGGGGATTGGGTGCCCCCGGGCTGGGGGAGGTAGCAGTAAGGCCTCGGCGACCCGAACCATGGCCCGCCAGCCCCCGCCATGTTGGGCGCTGTCCGCTTCCCTCCAGCAGGGGGTGGTGCTGGGCGCAGAACACCGCCCCTCGTGGTGGGCTGCCTGTCCCTTTAAGAACGCTGGAGGTGGCCTGTCCGTCAGGGCCCGCCGCGCTCTCCCATTGGTCGCCGTGGTCTGTGCCGCACAGAGGGGGCCGCCCCGATCTATAACGGGGTTTACCAGCACCTTCTCAAGGGCGCTGCTGTGCGGCTCAACCATACTACGGCGTCAGGCCTGCCCCGCCCTTCGCGGCTGGTAGCGCGGGTAGCGTCGTCCTATTGGCTAAAGGGGAAATCTAGCAGGTCTCGTCCCTCCCTAACAGGGTGAACGCCATCACCCATTGGTTCTGCTAGGTGTCGGTCACTCTTACTGCCCCGCGGAGCCAGGCCGCATGGTTGGTAGACTGAGCTGCTTCTCAGCTATCTGCCCGCCTCTTTTCCTGCTGTGGGCCAACTAGCATCCGAGCAAAGGCGACCCCGTTCTCTGATTGGCTGAGCCGCCTCCTGTTGGGGTAGGCTGCGCGCCGGATATATCTAGCCGGCGGCAGAGCACGCCGTTGCGGAGGTGCTTCTCGTCCGCCGGGCAGGCCTGTGGTGAAGCGACGCCTCCCGCTCCTGTCCCGCTCCGCCCGGAGGGCCCGGGGAGCAGGCGGGAGCCGCCGGCGGGGTCACATCCTCCCGGGGACGGCTGCGGGCCGCACGCACCGGGCCTGGCCTGAAGCGCCTTCCCCGAGGCGCCTCTTCCCCGGTAGGCCGCGGTCTGTTGGGGGAGGGGGGCTGCCGGTGCGCCCCCGGCGCCGAGGCGGTTCCCGCTGTCCCGGGCCCGCGCTCGAGGCCCGCCCGATCCTGGAGGCGCTTCGTGGCGAGCTCTCTCCTGCCCGAGCCCGGGCTCTCGCAGCCTCCTGTGGGACTCTGGAGCGGGGCCCTCAGGCGGAAGGAACCTCCTGGTCCCGCGGCGCCCTCGGGGGCTTCCGAGGCGGGAGCGGGGTACCGTGGCGCGCTGCTCGGCGGGCGGTTACTTAGACGGGAGCGTTATTTGCGGGGGGGGGGGGGGGGGGGGGAGGCGGCTGTTCATGGGCCTTCATTGTGCGAGTCGCGATGTGGAGCCGCGAGCTTTGTTCTCGGCTTTACAGACCCTGGCGTCTTCTCATCCGCTGGTTGGTTTTTTTTGGTTGGGGTTTTTTAGGTTTTTTTCCTTTTGAGTGGGGTGGGGGTTAGGCGTGAGGCGACCCAAAGCCTGGCACGTAGCTGAGGAAGCCCCTTTCAAGAGTTTTAGCCGTAGGTTGAGAGAGTAATTCTGGGTGCTTACACAGCAAGGTCGTCCGTGCCGGGGTACCGGATCGTAGGTGTCTCCCTTGCTCTAACTTTATAGATGAAGGGAGTCATCCTTCGAGCAGAAGGAGAGCACGTATCTTACCCTGACTTACCGCATGACCTTGGCTGGATCCGAGATTAAGCCAAGATTTAAATGTGAAGTAGTGCTTGCGTGACTACTTTCTGGCCTCTTGGAAGGCCCTAGGTATACTTGCTGGACAAAAACCAGAGAAAAGGCTTCCATGCATCTTTCAAGTACATTTTAGTCTTGATCTGGATGATCTAATGTGTTACTAACTCTTAACGGGCTTACTGGCGACCTTTTCTGTTAAGGGTTGCATGCATATAGTAAGTATTCTTTACAAAGAAAATGGTAATTTTGTTTTCACAACTGGTTGAAAGCAGCATTTGCAGCAAGCCGCCATGTTTCCAGTGCATGCTATTTTTGTCTAGCCTGTGCTCTCACAGCCAGGAGTGACAGCTTTAGGAAATGTGGACGCTGCTATCAAGCTCTGAAGGCTAATGCTTCCAGGTGCCATAAATCAAATGCGGTGGGTGTGTGTTGGATTGTTTTTAGCTAACAAGACTTTTTAGATTGGTGTTGTAAAGAGAAGGGAGTACAGAAGTTGACAGACAAAAACTGTATTTCAGACCTTTCCTGAAGTCTTCCCTTTGGCCAAGTTTTCGTTTTTCTTATTCCCTCTCTGTAAAGAATAAGCCTAATAATTTTGCTAAAAAGATAGGTCTGTGATACCGGTGGTAGGATGTTCTCATCCTGTGAACTGAAATCACCTTTTCCTGGAGTGTTTCAGTCAGTATACTTAATGTTGTGAGTCTAGCTTTAAAAAAAGCTTAGTGAATGGAACATACAGATAAATTGAAGGCTAGCTGTAAGTATTTATGTGCTTAAAGTCTTGTATCTTAATAGTCACGGAGCATCCTTATGATTAAGCTCTTCCAATTTTTTTGATAGCATCACCTGTTCCAGGGACTAGTTTTCCTGAAAGGCAGTGTTAAAACATGCTAGAAAGCATAATTTTATAAAATCTGTTAGAAAAAGGATCAAATCAACATTGGAACCTTTGCAAATGTATACCTTAGTTTTAAGTGTAAATCTTCTCTTAAGGTCTTTTTTTAAAAAGAATGTTGTCTATACATTGAACACTAAATAGCAGTCTTCAGTTCTTGACTGTGTGAATTAGGCAACTACCTTTTTTCTGCTAGGTTTTATTTTTTAAGTGTGAACTTCTTAAATTGAAGGCTGAAAACATAATTAAGGTAGAAGACGTGGTAGACAAGATTTTCTTTGTGTATATGGGTCAAGTGTAAACATCAGGATCTTCTGTAGGGACTCCTTGCATTTGTAGCCTAAGAAGCAACAAAAACATAGAAGACTTGTTTGATGCTGGCACAGAAGCATCAGTGGAGTTCAACACAACTGATGACACCCTTAAGTTTGAATGTCTTAATTTTAAACACGAAATCTTTATGCACCTGATGAAACAGCAAGCTCTTTGTGGGTTCAGAAAGCTAGTGTTTTCTTTTTCACTTTGCAAATTGTAAGGTGAACAAGAGGAGCACTTTTTAATGAAAGTAAAATAAAGCAAAGATGGTGTTACTGTAAGTACATATTGATATTTCTGTTCATAACAATAGTACCTGTTGAGAGAGCACTCATAAGGTTAGCATAAATGGCGTTTTTGATGAGTTAAAAACTAGAATAATCAATTCAAATGTTTTCTAATATTAGAACCTGGGCCTTTTTGTCTGACTAAGTAACATGAATGAAGAATCAAAGAGGAAATCAAAGTAGAGCAGAGCTCTGGCAGGATGGTGCTAGTTACTACCCTGGCTCTAGTCTGCTGTGCTTGAAACAAACTGAAGGTGAAAGTGATAGTTTTGTGTAGAAGACTGGATACTCTTTTGCAGGTGCCTATGTAAAATCTCGGGAGCTGAGGTAATTATTAACTTCTTGCTGAAACTGCTAATAGACTCAATCTTCAGCCGCCTCACTCAGTAATTAAAAATAAGTTAAGTCTGATCTTCAGCTACTCCAAAAGAATCCCTAAAACTTTGCAGGCAGTGAAGATTATACTGGTCTGAGGTCCTAGTTTTGCTATTAAGTGTGGGCCTCTTCCAGAAAGACATAGCTGGTGGAGTACTGCTTTCAGAGCTAGAAGATTGTGAGCTCTCACTCATGTACAAATCTGGTTCCTTGTTAAGGCAAATGAGAAATACTGCATTCTAAAATGCTGGTGGCCATCTTCCATTTTCTTTTGCATTGGCCTGTACTGTTTTCTTGTTTCACTTATGCTATTAGGCTTACTCTCTGTTTTGTTCTTAAGTGTCTAACAATGTAACGATGCAATGATGGATCAGTCTTAAATGCTAGGATCCAGTCTATATATGAAGGTTAAGAGTCTTCTGTGGCTAAAAAGGGTAGAGATGAAAGAGTTGACTCTCTTTACAGGTATCTGTTGCTTGACATGCAGAAAATAGATATTTTGTTAAATTTTAATCCTGGTGATTATAATCCAAGTGAGATTGAATTTCACTGTAAATGTCTGTGTAGCTAGGTGTTCTAATCTGCCTCTTCTGACTGCTTATGATTAACTTTTGCTTTTTACTTTTAAGAAGCTGCAGTGGAGCCAAATGGAAAAATTGCAGACCTAAGAGAAGATGACTGGACCTGCTGCCAACTTCATCGAGTTGTTGGAGCAGCTCTTGGATGTCAAAACAAAACCTGTTCTAATGGCAAAATCATAGGGTTTAAGCTACTTTATTGTGAAGCAGTCCAGAGCGCAGTATAGGCATAAAGCTAACTTATTTTTAATTTTAAAAATGAGTAATCAAACCATTCAGACTGCTGGTATCCTTCTACCCCTTGGGATGAAATTTACATGGTTAAACTAATTTTACAGAAAAACATTACTTCTAATGTAGGATAAATGAGGTTGGAAGACGTCCAGTTGGAAATGAAAAAGTCCTTCACCCAGGTGTAGGAGAAATCAGATATCCTAAAGCCTGTTTAGGACATATTCAAAAAAGTATAGTAATATTTCTGTGAATTCTCAAGACTTTGAATTTTGTGAGAACTCAGATTTTTAAGAGTTCACTTTGTACCTCTCTCAAATCACAGGGCCAATTTTTTTTTTCTGTAATGCTAAATGCAGCATAGCTATCTTCTTGTGATGGTATGAAGTGTTACTAGTTAGGCTCAGGGCAGATAATCTTAGCTTAATGTTACAACAGGTCCCTCTGCAGCAGCCTTGCTTAACTTTTTTTTTCTGTGGCAAGATTATTTCCAGCTTCTCTATCAAACTCAAGCAGGATATGAGCAGCTCCCAGAACTGTTCTAGTATAAAAAGGAGAGGGGATAAGGCATGTTCCATTCATTTTGGAGCTGTTTACCTAACATACCTGGTTACAGCTTCCCAGCAATTGAGAACTGTTGATGATCTTAAAGGTCTTTTCCAACCTAGACGATTCTATGATTCTATGAACTGTACTTCTGGAAATGCAGAAAGGAATCGGTGCAGGTACAGACTATTGTGACTGTTTTGGGGGCAGCTGTTGTTGGAGGATGATCAAATTGTCTATATGTTCCTTAAAGATAAAAATATTGACAGGCCTGTATGGCAAGACCTATTGCAGGTGAAGTTGTCTCATGAAAAATCCCCAAACAGCAATCAAGCTTCAGGTTGTACTTCTGAGATGGTGTGCAAGTCTGTTTTTAATAGCAGAGTCCTGCTGCGGGAGGAATTTAGCGAAGTAGCTATCAGTCCAGGGCTCTCTTCTTGCCTTTTGGGCATCTAGAAGTACCAGAGATTAAGATGTCTAACTTGGTGCTTTGTGGTTTGTTTTTTTTTGTTTGTTTGTTTTGGCCAATAAATCTTGGGTAATAGGAACTTAAATTTGTGTGTTTAGTTCTAGAGCTTCCACCTTGCCTACTCTATCTTCTTTGTGTGATGAGTAGGAAACTTCTGGTGACTTGTTGAGAGATGCAAAGCCATATTGAGACAGCTGAGAACAGAAGGTGAAACATTTCACTTCCCCCATCATAAGTCTGTAGTATACATTATTGAAACAAAAGTAAGTAATAAACTGCATGTGAAATTCTGCACTGATCTGTTTGTAATGTAAGAAATAACTTAAATATTTATCTTCTAAGTTTGAGTATTTTTCTCCCATGACACAGTAGAGCAGAAATTTCCAAAAAGTAACGCTAAATACCTTAGCTGCAGTCTAAAGGGGAACTCCAGATACTTGGCTTCTGAAAGGTGACCCTTGCTGGGTCATGGGCATAGCGCAGCTGTTACAAATATTAACTTATAATAAAACCTGTTTCTTGCTGCTAATCCTAAGTAAGGACTCAAATGCTTGTGCTGCTTCTGCAGAAATGCTATCCTTCCTCTCATTGTATCAGTAGCGCTTATGTTGCTGAATAGAAGTGATGATTGTGTGATACAAAGTAGAAAATTGGACACCAGTTGAGAGGGCTTTAAAAAGGAAGAAAGAAAAAAAGAAACACCCCAAAACCAGCCACCAAAGTAGGCCCAGCACTCAGGGAAGGCAAAGTGTTTTGAGGGGAGAATCCAAGAAAAACAACTTGTTGAGAAAACTTGTGATATCGCTTACCTTTAATACCAAAATTCTTAAGATTTTTTCCCCCCTCCCTTTTTAAACAGGACTTAATTTGCTGTTTGTCTTTGGACAGTAGATGTACCTTTATGCTCCTAACTACAGGAGTAGTATTTAGTATCTTTTTCCTTCCCCAGATGAATGTTCCTTACTCTACAGGTATAGATGCTGGTCTGAACTAGCTTAACTTATGCTTTAGATAGTCTTCCTTGTTTGGTTCTTTGCTTTGAAGCGTAATGCTCTAGAAACTGTATCTCTCTGAAATGGTCACTGTTCTTTTAGTTCTGAATAATAGCAGAAGAAATCTTCGGTTTGTTTCTCTTGCTTGGCAGAGCTGAACCATACAAGAAACACTGAATTTTGTCTACAAACTGGCAGACTCCATCATATCCATCAACTTGTGGATCACACTTAGGTTTGTTAGCAAAAACACAGGCTGACTTCTAGAATGACAGCTCTTCTGCAGCAATTCATGGTTTGTTTATTTGTATTCTTATAGTGTTTAAAGGGCTGTGCGTTGCTGCTGAGTAAGGCTTCCCATCTGCCACTGGCAAGCAGAGGGGTTTTTCAGTACTAGCATGGGCAGCATGGAATGCAGTTCTGAATTATTTTTTAATCATGTACTGAAAATGTTTTTCTGGTGCTTAAATTTGGATTGATTGCTCAGATACTTTGATTAGAAATTAGTTAAGTTTCTAATTTGACTTTTGTAATCCATATGTTGGTGTTCTGTCTAGCCTTTCTGTAGTGTTCCCTCACCAGTATGTCTCAAAGAGCTTCAGAAATGGGTTCAGGTATTGCAAAGCCTTTCTGCAGCATCAGGATAATTAAGTACAGAGAAAGCTGTTTGCCCAAGGATGCAGCATTCCGGTTGCTGCATGATTATTCTTTTAGGATCCAGCTCCTTGTAACACCTCAAGTACCCTATAAACATAGGCACTGCCTGTCTTTGTAGGTTGTGTGGTTGTCATCCAGTAGGCACTGGTTGCTGTAGTGAATGAGTAATGGTGTGTTAAAATGTGGATCTGGATCCTCAAACTTGCTAGGTGGTGGTTTTAAAGATTATTAATAAAGGCTACTCTGTCTGCATGATGTATCTAGCACTTCACACTGCTCTGATCTGGGGAGTGCCTGCTTCTGGAAGTTCCTGGTGAATACATGTATCTTCTGGACCATCTTAATTTTTCCAGAAGATACTAGCAGAATTTGAATGCTGGTAACCTCACAACTAGTTCCAATTTGATCTTCAAATATTTTATTGTTCATTGGATAAGTTATCCCATCACCCAGCTTTCAGGCTCTGGCTTCCAAGTGTTTTGCCTCCTGTAAGATAGTGCTATTAGAAGGTAACTTCTTTCAAACAGAGTACTTCCCCTCTGAATCTGTCAAAATACAGAAAAGGTGAATTGGTTGCAGGCAGGCAACTGTCTATAATGGTTTCTGTATAAAATACAAGCTGTGTTGCTGTGATAGTGTTTCCTGTGAGGTTGTCTACTTCTGCATCCAGTGGGAGGCAATTAGAGACCCGTTTTTTTTAAAGGACATTAGTGTTTTGAGACTCTGGTTGCCCACCTATTTGAGGTGCTTTTTCAGCACTTCATAATTTAGGCTTGGTGTCAACAACTGGGTTTTGGGATTTTTTTTTTTGACCCCCTCAGATAGTTCAGGCTATGTTAAAATAAGAAGGGTATCTCACATCTCACCATATCTGGTATCTCGTAGTGTTTTAAATATGCATTTCTTTGAAAAGGTTTACATTACTCTTCCTACTTGGAGAGCAAGCTGGTGTAACGATATAAATCCCCAGTTGAGATAGGCACTGGAATTTGCCTAGTGATGCAAGTTTAGCTTGTTTGTGTTTCATTGTTCACTCTGTAATGTTTTGTATCATAGTTCACACAGGTACCAGCTTCTCTTTTTTTTTTTTTTTTTTTTTGCTCAGTCAGCAGCACTAGAGGATGCTGGTCATGTAAAATGTATGGAGAGTTGGAATTAACTAGAACTGTTTTGCTTTTGTTGTTTAACTTTTAATCTGTATCATGCCTGTTGGAGGCATGTTAGGAGTTTTCCTCATGATTTAATTTGTTCTGAGTATTTTTTTCTTGTCCAAAACAGCAGTAGTAACTGCTTCTAGTGCCGGTTACCCTGATGTAGATAAATGGTTTGTGGCTTTGAACATGCTCACCTGTTGCTAAGCAACTTGGAGAAATCCCAAATGACACTTAATTACACAATCCTATTAACTATTGACCAGACCTTTAATGTCTAGCAAAACTGCTGTTTGCTGGCTTTGTAGTGTGATGTGCTCAGGTACAGAGATGTTTTTTCCATGTGAGATTCTCTGGGTGTTTCTTAAGTTTTCAAAAAGCCTTTTTATGTAAAGGAATTTTAATTGATAATAAAATGATGGAGTAGAGTTGCATGAAAAGTTTGACATTCTGGTCTAAAGGAAAAATGTCTTCAACTGGGTAACCCATCATTCATACTGTCAAAGCTGCTTTTCTATAGTTAGAGGTAAAGTTGTAGAAATGAAAGATGTGAATTATATTTCATAGAAGCTGATTAGGTTGTTGGAAATGGTGTAACAGCTCTGAGGATATCTTGGCCAGTTAAATCTGTAATTAAAGGGGAGGGCAATGTGACTGTTTCGATACTCCGTAAACTCTACCACCTTGTAAGGATGGGCAGGAATGTAGGATCAAATGAGTTACCTGATAGCACATGAACAGCCAAAAGAGAAAGCATGAACTGCTATAAGGTTGTTCCCTGCATTGGCTTTGTAATATGCCAGTCAAACAGAACTGTAGTGCTTTGTAGTAACTCTGGATTTTTTGAGACTGTTTCTTGTACTGAAATGCAAATCAAAAAACATGGAAATGAAGATGGCAGGGAACAAAGTCATAAGGATAATAAAAACAAATGGTGGCCTGTTTAGAATATGCTTCAATGTAAATTTTTGCTTGTCTTTTCTGCTAGTACTGATGGTTTTCTTGAAAGAGAAGATTTTTTAAAATTTCCACGCACTTTGGGAAGTAAAGTTTGGAATTTTCTGTCTTGCATGTCTTATTTCAATGGAGTCTGGTCCTCTGGCTTTTTAGATCAGGCTAAGGGTTCTGTAGTCACTGGTTGTCCTGAGAGCTGAACACTGCATGATGTGCACAAGATATTTTTGTTGTGTAAGAAGTCTAGTAGAAACAAGATTCAGACTAAACTCCTTGTCTGATTTAAAAATAAAAAAAACATTGAGTTGAGATGGCAAGGGTTAGTTCACTTTCATAGTGTAGCAATTTAGTGAGAAAATTTGCTAGCTGTTAGGTGTTCTTTGAGTCTATTATTTTTCTGAATACTAATTTGCTAATAGGTTTTGTGGACCTAAATCTGAATTTGCTAATACAGAATTTACATAAATGGCTCTAATTTACATAACCGTACTTTAGAAATTCAGTGCCTAGCATTGATTTTCTGCCAAGTAGGCACATTGTAACAGATGGTGGAATTTTCCACCAGCCAGGTGATAACCACTGTAAAGGAGGTATTTGTCTTCCTGTAAGTCTCTTGGCTTAAGGAAAGGGCTCAGTTATCTTGCAGAATTGTTCTAGTATATTTGTTATAATTCGAATTACCTAATATGTTTTACATATATGGAGTAATATGAATGCATGTTTATGAATGAATCTTAAATTGTCTGTTTTTCAGCTTTTCCTGTCAATTTTCACACTTTTCTCATTATCGTAATTGACATGAAAATGTGTGGATAAGCTGCTATCAGGAGTAATGTAGTGACAGCTCAAGCATTTGGTACTATTATGCTCTGTGCAGTAGAAGTGCAGTATAAAATATTCGCAGTTATTCTTGGGTCAAGGAATAGTGGAGTAATGAATTGCTCGTGAGCGGTAGGGAGCAAATATTCTCTCTGGAGATGCTTGGCTTCGATCATTCAGGTTGCGCTGGCTGGAGAACAAGAACAGATGGCAACTGGCAGTGTAGCAGCAGGTGCAGCAGGAGTAAAAACAGATTGTTGTTGTCCTCTGATTAGGTCATGTAAAGGTTTTTCCCATTTCAGATCTGCTTAATGAGAACTAGGCATTCTGCTATTCGACTTTCCACGGCAAAAGTGATTTCTGATAGATTTTTCCACCTTTAGTAGTGGGGAAATGTTTTGATTTTTAGCACGTAAATATGACAGAACATAATCAGCACAAGCCACTTTCAATATGTCTTCAGTACAGCATTGGGACCACTCAGAACAGCACTGAAGATGATGTGCTAGTGGGTTAATACAGGTGAGGACTCTTTCATTGAAGGAGAAGAATCTGAAAGAGCTCTTGTTGCATGAGCTGTTGAGATCTGAGTGCTACAGGTAACAGTTTACCATTATGTGAGAATGTCAAGCTTTCTATATTGATATTCTATAAGCAATTGAAAATAATTCTTAAGAGAGCCTGATCTGGCATTTAACAGCATTGAGTAGAAAACCTGCCTGTTGACATCAATAGGCATAAGCTGGAATTTGAGTGGAAACTAGTCTTTACAAAAAAATTAAATGCACCCCCTGTACCTTCCCCACTCTTCCCGCCCCCCAAAACAGAAAAAGAGGAGTGAACAAGCAACATCTATCTGCTCTTTATACAGAGCTCTTGTCATACTCGAAACAGTGATCTTGGGGGATATGGTAGGACTGGCTTTCTAACTGTAAACTCTCAGCATGGAGGCAAGTTTTCTAACTGTTGTGGAGCAATTAAGTCTTGCATTGTCAGTTAAGCCGACTGGATCTAAAAGTAGGTCTTGTCTACTCCCACTCTTCAAGGTTGTCCTGCCACTTGTAATGATAGAGCTTCACAAGGGCTTGACAGCAAACAAAGTTAAATGAGGAAATCGGCAGTGGTACCCACAATTTAGCCTTACTTTACCTGTGGTGGTTTTTGTTATTGTCTGATAATATTTTGTGGGGATCTAATTTAATGTGCACTAGAAGGCAAACAAGCTCATATCTTTGAGGGTTTTGTCACTGCAGACTGTGCTTGGTCTTGGACATCTGTAGCTGTAATACATTATGCTTACAATTCAAAGGCAGCTTCAAAACCACAGATACTGGGCACTTCCTAAAACGAAAGCAGTCTGCAGAATCTGAGCGCTTTCTGCGGGCCAGACCCAACCATGGAGTATCACTTTCTTTCTGCACGGTTAGCTCTTGAAAATATCCTCAAACAGCTGAAAGCTTCTGAATATATTGAAAAGCCTTTTTCAGTTCCAAGTCGTGTTTGGTCTTACCCTTTCTGCATGTTGTCATGTAAGTAACATTTCGTTGTACGGTGGTGATACACTTCCTGCTGGAAGAGCAGGTACTTGTGTGTATGCATCCTCTGGAGCCTGTCAGATCTTTCTCCCCTGTATTTAAACTTAGAAAAAGTGCATATAAAAATAGATTTTGCATTTATGGTTTTAAATTTACAAAGTGGAAAAATGTGTTCGTGGTTGTATTAAAAGCAGAGCAAATTATATCAAAATATGCAAAACTATAGCAATTTTTGTTGTCATATTAATAGCATTGTAGTTATATTTTCTGTTTTGAGCCTTAAACTGCATACCTCCCAGTGTAAGAATCTGTGTACTGTATCTCTGACTAAGCTGGATGCAGTGCATGCTGATCGTTGCTGGGAGCTTTGGTGTGATCACATCCTCAAATATATTATCTGTATGTTCTACTAGTATAGATAAACATTGCCTTGTGTCTTTTGATTACAGTGCATTGGGTGTTAACCATAGTTTGAGATATAAGGAATTTGCCAGGTTGATTTGGACTTAGCTTTATCCAAAATACCAGCTTCCATGTTGTCCTTTTTGTATGTTCTTCTCTTTGGGGTTTGAAGCTTCTGTTTTGCATTCCTGGTACATCCAGCAGTGTGGTTGTAGCTTCCTTTGCAGTCCTACATATGGTGTGCATTTGAAACTGTCACTGTAATAACACTAACCTGGTAGGTCACCTCTGTCGTGTGAAGCTCTAGTCTGGTGTTGGTTCTTACCGTTTAAAGGACGACTACTCTGAAATTCAACAAATGTAATGAAAGTCTTAAACAAGATCCTTGAATGAACTGGAACAAGGCTTAGTACGAATAGTTGCAGGAAAACTAGCTATCATACATAGTTTTGCTGTTGTTATATCAGACTATCTGCTAAGCATCTATTCTGCTAGCTGTTGGTATAATTGAGTATGAAACAGAAAATCTACTTTTGTTTCTGTATTAGGTAGCAAGAAATAAGCTCTGCTATTGATGTGTTTTCCCTACCAGTTTGAACAGTGTGTGTGAGTATTTGAAAGGAAGGGAACACAGCAATGTGCTTTGGTTTTGACTGACCTGGACTGAAGATATACATATTGTGTAATCCACCTGAATAGCCTTTCTTTTTATAACTTACAGATCCATGGAAATTAGATAGAAGGTACCTAGATTGATTTGTCCCTGGGCCCAGGTATGGGTGGTAGAGTTCCTCTAACTGGTCGTCGGGATTTAAGTGGGAAGTGACTTGCTGAGTTTGGTGAAAGCAAGGGAAGAACAACAAGCATTTGTTTGTAGCATAGTAATTTTAATATAATCCGATATTCCTCTATAGTGCTTGTTACTCATAAGCAAGGAGTGCTGTGCTGCTGATAAAAATAGATTGGGCTTGTTCTGATATTTTAAAAATGCCCTTAATACAGTAGCACAGGCTTTGCCTTAGAACATCTGACTTTTAATTCTGATTGTGAAGTCAAGTGAGGTAAGTAGAACTTGGATCGACTGTAAATTACTTAGCCACTTAGCAGATCCTCTTGAAGAACCATACTTGCTTGCCACCTGCTTTTTACTGAGGGAATGTAGGATGATTAAATGCTGGCATGCTATGAGGGAATCTCCCTTGCCCATGCAGCCTCTCCCACTGCTGGTTTAGTACCCAGAAGTCCGCTCCTCAGCACCAAAGACTGATGACTCTGAAACACAGCAGTTAAACTGCTTACTGTGGTAAAACTACAAGGGGTTTTGGTGTGTGCTTTCCGCTGTGTTTATGCGGCTTATGCTATCAGTATGTGAAATGCTTGTGGTTTTATGGAGCTTTTGATTTTCTTCAGTTTTTAGTTGACCAAAGAAATGGTGATGGAGAAGCCAAGTCCCCTGCTGGTCGGGCGGGAATTTGTGAGGCAGTACTATACTCTGCTGAACCAAGCACCTGACTACTTGCACAGGTAAAGCTCCACTTCACTTTGATCCGTTTTTCTGTGTGCATTTCTTAATTTGTATGTTAAAATTGGTGAATAACCTTATTATCATGTCTTGGCTTGTTGAACTTCAGTAAATCAGATTTTTAAATGTCCAAGACAGACTCTGGGTGTAGTTTGCTTTCATTTTTGATCAGCTGAGTTAGAACATGGTTAATAAAGATTACAGGAATTCTTTAAATATCTGTGTTCTAGTTGTTACTGAAATGCTGCTATACATGTATTCTAAGCAAAAAAAGAAAAAAAAGTAAGTCAGAAGTGTGTTGCTTGCTACTTGTGCTTGTAAACAATATGAATGAAAGCTGGGTAAATGTTTATTTAAGCATTTTTGTAGTTTTGTCTTGATAAAATGCCCCCTGACTAGAGGAAAAACACTGAAAATAGCGTATGCTTATATATTGGTATGTCTCAGTCATACCAGCAGCTCTTGCTTAAAGGAAAATTGGAGAAATTATGAATGTGCAGCAAACTGAAATCTGTTATCTAAACAAGTTTGTCCTGTCTGATTTGTCAGGTATCCTACTTCTCAAAAATCAGGTTAGTTCTAGCAGATACGCTTTGTTTTGCTGTGAGTAGCTAGACAAGCAATTTCTGAAACCTTCCTTCTTCCAATCTGAGGAGCACTTATTCAGAGTATTTCTGCACTTCAGTGGACAGCTGACCTTGTCCATTTAGGTCAGAGGAAAGTTTACAATGTGCCATGGAATTCGGTTCTAGTCTTTCATCTGCTGGCAGAATGCAGTCCCATGATGTTTATGACACTTTAGCTTGTAGTCCCTCAGTTACAAAATGGAAGACTTACCTGCAGTACTTTCTTTACTGTAGGTGAACAAAAAAGTACCATTGCTCCTTGCTCAAGCCTTAAACTATAACTTGAGGGGAAGCCTTCAGCTTCCTGGATGTTCGGGGTACTGTGTTGCTTTAGGGACCTTGTACAGAAAGGGGAGAATGGGACTGGATCATCTAGCTCCTATGAGTCTTTTTGATTTTTGCTATTAGTGCTTGGGTATCTGACATATCTGAAAGCTGCATCTTACACAGGAGGACTTTGCATTTTCCCCTTTGATCGCCCCCCACACCCCTGGTCCCAAATCGCTAGCAGGATTATGGAATTGTATGGCTGTATTCCAGTAATTCGGGCGGAAGATTTGCTTGAGAGTATATTATTCATGGTGCACTCCAACATAGAGGCTCAATGTTCTTGCATAACAAAGCTTAGTGTTAAAATATTTCTTTCCAACAGGTTTTATGGTAAGAACTCTTCCTATGTCCATGGTGGCTTGGATTCCAATGGAAAACCAGCTGACGCAGTCTATGGGCAATCTGTAAGTACTTAAACCTTACTGTTGTTTCCTTCTTTCTTGTCACTTTTGTGGTTGAGAAGAGACACGTTTCCAGCTGTGATTCACCCCCCTTTGTCCAAGTGCTTTCTGTTAAAAAAAAAAAAAAAAAAAAAAGCGGGGGGAAGAGAAAACTGCAACTGTAAACATCAATAGCTATGCAAAATAAGCTTCCATTATTAAAGTTCATCATGTAAAACTGCTTGCAGACTGAACTTAAAGAGCATGCTGCCAAACTTTCTAGAGTTAAGGAAATATATTTTGAAACAATGTTTTACAGTTTCGCTTTCTTTGAAAGCCAACTTAGCAGAAATAGCTTCTGCAGTGTAACCTGTAGACTGTTCTTTCGTAGGATATCCACAAGAAGGTGCTGTCATTAAACTTCAAGGATTGCCACACAAAGATTCGTCATGTGGATGCCCATGCGACGCTCAATGATGGTGTTGTAGTCCAGGTGATGGGAGAGCTCTCCAACAACATGCAGCCCGTGCGCAGATTCATGCAAACATTTGTACTTGCGCCTGAGGTATGCTGTGTTGAGAGTTAGTGTTATTATAGAGCTTCTAATACCATGTCAGGATTAATGAGGCCTGTCTGGTTCATGTGTTGGAATCTGAAAGGTTAGACTGGGAAGGTAGTTTGCCACAAAATTCAGCAGCAACGTTCTGCACATTCCTTAGGAAATTACACTACTTCTGTATGGCCATATATTAATCTTGGATTACAGTTGTAAATTAAATTACAGTTGTAAATACCCTAACTTCCGGCTGCTAGGTATGTGCAATGCATACTTTTTTCTTAAGCATTTTAAAGTTATCTTTGATTTGCGCTCCTAGCAACTGTTCCTCTTACGGAAAGGAACTAGTAGAAAGGAAAATGCTTCCTGTTGTTTTAAGACGTGGAGTCCAGACTTTCTTGTTGCATGAAGCATTGGCTTAACATTTGAGGTGGCTTCTTAAATAGACACCTCTTCTTGAACAAAACAGTTCACATGATTGAAAATGGTAGTGAAGAAAGGAGTATTGCAAGATCACTTTATTTTACAGTTTGACTTGGAGCTGAGAGTTGATACTTAAGACCCCAGAAGGTTCTTGCTCCTAGTTTTTCAGTGTTGTGAGCTATTGGAATTAAAAGCCCTAATATGTTTTTTTCCTATCTTTCCATGCATGCTTGACTTGCTAGTATGATGCGTCTTCCCCCACCCCCTCCAAATAACACAGATTTTGCAAAGGAGGCATGTTTGGATTAATTTTAAGTGGGAAGGATTATTTGCTTGATTTGTTCTCATTTTTTCGTTATTTCAGTTTTTACATTACTGCAGTTGATGTAATTAAAACTTCCTCCCTTTAATTTGCTTCTAGGGTTCTGTTGCAAACAAGTTTTATGTCCACAATGATATCTTCCGCTACCAAGATGAGGTGTTCGGTGACTCTGACACCGAGCCTCCAGAGGGTAAGTAGCGGGAATTTTTGGGTGGTTTCTACTGGTATTTGTTTCTGGGTCTGTGTCAACACTCCATTCCCAGACTCGGAGGAAATCTTGCTGGGGAAGGCAGATCAGCATTAAGCTCCATGTTCTTCTAAGTGTTTTTTTCCTTGCCTGTAGCTTCCTTGCACTGCAGCAAGGAGTTGTGACATGCAGATGATTGTTATTTTTCTGGCATGTTCTGTTTCTATTAAAAGAACTGTAAGACTTATTTTAGCGGTCACAGTTTTCTAGTCTATAAATCTGCTTCTCTGAAGTATTTGGAACATGTTGTATGACCTTGGTCAAAACTGAATAACCAAAGTGAGAGCAGAAGCACAAGGAAATGGCTGTTCCATGTCACATCTTGATAGTGCTTCCCATGTGCTCTTTAGCAGAGACTTCACCTGCATGTTGTAGAAGATGCCTTGTGTTGGAACAGAGTACTAAAGATGTGTGTGGTGTATTTTTTCCTTTTCTAACTTCATTTAGAATCAGAGGAGGAAGGGGAGGAACCTGAAGAAAGACAGCAGACACCTGAGGCTGTTCCTGATGATACTGGTGCTTATTATGAGCAAGCTGTCAGGTAATACTATCTTATTATATGAAGTCAGATGTGTGATAGAGACTGCCTGTAGAACAGGTCAAATGAACTTATTGCTACTCATGATTTTCCTTTGACAGTCACAAGATTTCTGTTTATTGGGCAGCTGAAACCAAGGTGTTGTTAGGCTGAACACAGGGACTTTTCAGTAGATGTAATGCTTTTGCTGCTCTGTAGTGTAACAATGTGAAACTTGGATCCCTCTTTTTCTTGTTTTTTGTGGTGCTAATAGCAATGACATTGAGGAACACCTGGAAGAGACAACTGCAGAGCCAGAACCTGAGCCAGAGCCAGAACCTGAACAGGAACCTGAACCAGAGGTGCAGGAAGAAAAATCTGAGCCGGTATTAGAGGAGTCTGCTCCAGAAGAGACTGTGGAAAAGAGTCCTTCTCCAGCTCCTGCTGATCCAGCTCCAGCTGTGCAAGAGGACTCCAGGGTAATGATAATGGATGTCTCTTTTTCTTTGATCTGGTGGTTTCATCAATATGTTTGACTCTCTCTGTTTTACAGAGCATGATCCTCTCTGGCAAGAGGAAAAATATCCAGAATTGGAAGTGTTTAAATGCTTTAACTTTTCCTCTCCTGCCCAAATTGGTCTTCTCACAGCTAGTTGCCTCCTTCCCATTTAGTTCCTGTACAACTGTAGTTGTCCCATACTGTTCCTGTAGTTGAAATTCTAGCTAGAAACCAGTTGGTTAAAATACCAGGAGCTAAGGTAAGGCTTTGTATATTTGGTAGGTGTAGGAACTGTGGCAGGAGTGAGAGGCTCAGATTCTTTTTGTTAAACAGAGCTTTGGAAGTTCTGAACAGACTGCAGCCAACATGCTGAATCAGGAAAATGGGTGAAATGCCACTTTATTTCTACCTGGGGGTTTTTGTCACTCTTCAGTGTTAAGGGAGGCAAAAGTGGACAAATGGGTACTTTGAAACCCGGTGCTTTGTTTAACCTTGATGTGATACTTGGTCTTAGGCCACTGCTGTGTCCTATTTCAACTCTACATAGAATTCAGAAATAGGGTGGAAGTGTGACTCCATTGCCATTGAACTAGGTCTTTTGAATTGAAATGATTTGAAGGAAGTTGTGGGGAAACTGCTAGTGGCTGGATGCAGAATTTCAAGTACAGGTTAAAATTTGTTACTGTTATCCTATGTCTGTTAGCTGTACTATCAGGGATATGTTTCAGAAGGCTAAAAGCATCTGGAGTTGAATTACAATTTTTTTTTTTAGACGTTTTCCTGGGCGTCAGTAACCAGTAAGAACCTCCCTCCCAGTGGAGCTGTTCCCGTATCAGGAATACCACCCCATGTTGTGAAAGTACCAGTCTCACAGGTAGGAATAAACTGACTGACAGTAAACTGAGATGGGGAAAAACATGGTGAAATCTACTTGCTTATGATCTGAATTCTCATACTCAAAGACTTTCAAATTCAGTGTTTTATGATAGACTTCATAAAAATGTTATTCCTTAGCTTTTGGGTTGAAAAGGAATTGTTTCTTATGGAGGAAAACCAGAGAATGTTCATTTGAGTGCTGGATGTATCTGCCATCTAAAATGATTGTACCCTCTTAACAAAAGAGGCAGCTTCTCTGGGCAGTGGTAAAAATTAGAAATGAGGCTTTGTCATAAATGAGTTGATATAATACAATCTAGCTGCATAACTGCTGCTGCACTTTGAGCAGGCATACTTTATTGTGTGTAACTGTGAATGACTTCTGAAATTCTAATTTAGTCAAGTGACATGTTTGCTTTTAGCATATAGTTCAACATGCATTTTAGTCACAGGTGGAAGGAGCTGACTTTCTTCCTGTACTTTCAAGTTCTTTATCAGCAGCTTGATAGTGAGCTCTTAAAAGCTGAACTCTACTGTTATGTCTGATTCTTTCCTGTTAACTCCTTTTTGAATTTATACAGCCCCGCCCTGAGGCAAAGCCTGAATCTCAGACTCCACCTCAGAGACCGCAAAGGGATCAGCGAGTGAGGGAGCAACGAACAAACATCCCACCACAGAGAGGTCCTAGACCAAGTAAGAGAATCTACAAAGAGTAAACTTGTTTTCTGCTATTTGATGGTTTTGGGGAAGCAATGCAATGATTAAAGATCTTAAAATCTTGTTAATTTTGTCAGTAAGTGAATGTTTTTTTACTTCTGTGGATACTGTTATTTTAGATTATCTCTGTCTGAATGTCTGGTAAGCTTTAGAGCTGAATTTCACTAGCTTTCTGTTGAAGTATCTAGGTTTCTACTCAAGTGTTTGGCCTCAGGTGGTAAAAAGCACACAGTTACAAACTTGTTAGTGTAGAATGCTTACCTTTTCATAAATATGAATGGATAAATAGTGTGAATTTTTTTTTATAAGGTGCTAATTCCCCCATGGCTTGGGGTTTTTTTGTTTGTTGTGAGGACTGAATTTTCTTAAACAAGTGTTACTTTTCTGTTCCAAGTTCGTGAGGGTGAACAAGGCGATGTGGAAACTAGACGGATTGTGAGATACCCAGACAGTCATCAGCTGTTTGTTGGGAACCTTCCCCATGATGTGGATAAAACTGAACTTAAAGACTTTTTCCAAAGTAAGTTAGTTGCTTTGCTGTACTCTCAGGGTTTGGGGGTGGCAGCCATAAACATGGTCAACAGAGCATTCTAATGTATGACCCAAGAACTTGGCTTTTCTCTTGCAGGCTATGGCAATGTTGTTGAACTCCGCATCAACAGTGGTGGAAAGCTCCCCAATTTTGGGTTTGTGGTGTTTGATGATCCTGAACCAGTTCAGAAGA
Organism: Gorsachius magnificus; assembly: GCA_034008185.1. Taxonomy (NCBI): domain Eukaryota; kingdom Metazoa; phylum Chordata; class Aves; order Pelecaniformes; family Ardeidae; genus Gorsachius; species Gorsachius magnificus. Next base: position 14,267,758 of record CM067093.1, on the reverse strand, counting down.
TCCTTGGCAGCAGGGTAAATAAAATTCTAGTCAGTGGGTTTTGGTCTGTTAATAACAGGCAATGTTTTTCAGATTACTCTAAGAAGTGATTATATTGGGTCCCTTTCTTGGTCCCTTCGCCCTTTCTTAAGCATCTTAAAGTAGGTGGGATGCTTTTCCCTCCTATTACCCAGAATTGTGCAGCATTTGTACAGGTTGAATCTTTTGTCATTGATGTAGCTTGTAACAATTTAGGTGAACATGAATTTATTCATCATAGAACCTTTTTCCAGTGGGAAGTTGCTGAGCTCTACACAAGAAGCAAGTAAAAAGCATTCGGGAAGGCAAAGTAGAGAGAGTCTGACCCTGTGGACAAGTAGAATCTTGTTTGTCAAAGGGGTTGAAAGGAAAAGCTTTACTAGTGTGCTGGTTGAAAAGTATTTCTGCTAACAAAGGCAGGAGGTACCTGCTCAGCTTGTTAGTGATTGCTAATGCAGAATGTGCACCCCATGACTGTACAATGTGGTGGTAGACAATGAATCTGGATGCACCACAACAGCTGTGCGGTGTGCTTGCTTATAACCTAGCTTTCACCAGACAGGGACATCCTTTCTTCTTTATTTCGTTCTTGTACAGCAGTATTGCCAGCATATTTCTGTTCTTAAACTGAAAGGTAGCTTGCATGCAGATTTTTAAGCCTTGACATTTGGTCTGGGCTTGGGGTGTTTCATGTGGTTAAACATGTTTAGCTGTGGGATGCCAGCAGCATTTGTGGCAATGCTTGATGAGTTAGTGCATATGAAGCCCAGCAGCCCTGGAAGCTCTCACAGGGAGCTGGTGATTCAAGATAGGAATGCTGATAATGTTGCTTCCTTAAGTGCTTTCCTACTATCATGGGCTGAGCAGTTCCAATGTGGTCTAGGGTAAAGTCTAAAATGGGTGATTTGAAGCTAGTGCTAAAAAGTAGGCTGAGTAAATCTGGTTGACTTTGGCCTGAATGGGTGTGGGAACAAGTAGTACAGTGACAGTGGGTCCTTAAGCCATTTCTTAGCTGCAAGCAATATGTGAACACCTTCACCAGTGAATTAAATTTGCATGTTTGAATTTTTGCTGAAACGAACTAAAGTGTTCACTTGTAAGTTCTTGTGTGGTGGGAGAGATAGCAAAGAGCCAAGTGCCAGACTTCATGTCCAGGGAATGCCAAAGACACACTCTCAGCTGAGGTATTTGTGGCCTCTGTTTACTTGTTGAACTGTGCCACTCTGAGTAACTGGAGCCAGAGAAGAGAGTGGATGCTGGCTTCCAAGTTAGGCTTTGAATGTGTAATAAGCTTTCAAAGTTGGTGCACTCTGCAAGCCCATGGAAATGTTTAAATTATAATGGATGGGCATGCCTTTCTGAAGTAAGATATCTTTTTTCTATATATATATGTAGACTTAAGTCCTGTAAAAGCAGTTAAACACATCTACCCTGCTTTGAGCAGCAATAAATTCTGTTTGTAGTATCCACTGTGTGAATTGTTTTGCAAATGGGCGCAGTGCTTTAAACAAACATGTCCTCAAAGAGCAGGACTTTTTCCAGGATAAGCTTTGCTATAAATGAATTTAAAAGGCTTTGGTAGACTGTCAGCCAGTGAAGCTAAACCTGATGCCTGCTGCCCCATGTGAAATGTGGGAGCTTACACTGGAGTCAGTAATAAGGCTGTAACATGATGGTTTGATCTTTCTGTCCAGCACAGCTGATGGCTAGAGGAAGGCAATGCACTTCATCCTTAGATCTGTTCTATAGTTAGTTCAGCAGAAGTGAATGGCTAGTCTCTCCATTTGATGAGAAAGCATTGTGCCTGTACCAATGATGGATCATTTTTCATTTTGTTGTTTGTTATGCAACTGCAGGAATAACTTGAAACAAGTGAGTCCTTATTCCTGTAGTTCTTGGATTCTTGCAGACTTCGCAACTTTTTGTCTGCAGTGAGGTTTGTGGGATGTTGCAGTCCTGTTCCTCTGCTCTTGCTTCAGTGAGGTTTCCCAATCAAGTGACCACTTGTTGCTGCAATTCTAAAAAAATTGAGCTTGACCTAAGTGAAAGACTTCACTGGTTTGTATAGCAAGGTGACAGAGAAGATCTGACATTCTTCATGCCATAAGAAAATCAACTGGGACTCTGCATGGTGGCAGACTGAATTACCACACACAGTAACCTGTTAAGTAGGTTACTATTAATAGTTCAATTCCTTTTCTAATAGGTGTCAGAATGCTTGGTGTTAAGCCTGAGACTGCTTTTCAAGTGTCACTCTTTCGCATATTTTTTTTTATATCTTCTCCAGTAAAGCACAAGACTGGATGCATAGTTTGACTGTTGCCATTTTCTGGTAAACAATTACAAAACACTTTAATTTCCTTTCATGGAGAGGAGGATATGAGACAAAGTTGCAGAAATCTGCTTGACATTGAAGTGTTACTGGTCAGTCATTAACGACAGTACCCTTTTCTGCTTTTGTTGCAGCCCATCATGTTCAGGGGAGAGGTACGCCTGAATGTGGAGGAGAAGAAAACACGAGCTGCCAGGGAGGGTGACCGCAGAGATAACAGACCACGTGGACCTGGAGGCACTCGTGGGGGGCTGGGAGGTGGGATTCGAGGGCCTCCACGTGGAGGAATGTCCCAGAAGCCAGGATTTGGAGCTGGAAGGGGGATCGGGCAACGCCAGTGAATGCATCACGGATGTTGACATGGTGGCGCAAACCCTTTTACCTGCAGATTTGTGAATTTCAGCCTTGGGTATCTTGGAATGTGGCCCTAGCCTGTTATAGACTGCTACGTTTGATACTATTTTGGCCCCTTTTTGTTTGTGTTATGGTTTTGTGATAATTTTTTTTTCTAGTCCTTGTCCCAGATTCCAGCTTTGTGGAACTACGTTTTAGGAAAAGTGGATTTTAAAAAGAAAAGAACTGAATTTTCTTGTTCACCTCAAACTTACGGACTGGATTTTTTTGGTACCAGTGGTCTTTCCTAAAGGAATGTCTCTTTATTTTTTTCTTTTTCTTTTTTCTCCCCCCTTTCTACTGAATTTGGTGCATTTCAGTCAGTGGAATAATATTTTGCGTGCATGTGTTCAACCGCCTGTAGGAAAACATAGTACTTGGCAAGTACTTCAAGGGCAGAAAAAGAAAACTATCAATTTATCCTTTGAGGGTCATACGAACATCCTCTGGTCCGGAGAGATTGCCACTTGAAAAGTTGACATGTACCTTTCTCTTTGTGGCGCTGTAAAAGTGGAATAATGGGTATCCATAGAATTTTTTTTCTTTTGATACATGATCACGGAAAGGAATTCAAACTACTGTTTTACCACTTTAAAATTTTGGATTGTGGGATAGGTTTTAAATGTCTAGAACTTGACTCTTAAAACACTTTTCCTGAACTTGTGAAATTTTTTATTGAAATAGGGAAGTTTTTTCATGTTTAGTTTGTATTTGTATAAAAAAAGCAAAATTGTTGTGCCTTCTATTTATCTCTCATTCCAGTCTTCGCAAATTGTTTAAAAAAAAAATAAAATAAAAAAGGTCTAGATTTGCTTTATCAAGTCAAGAGTTTGTTGGAGTTTTTCCAAGGGGAAGAAGTTCTTCCATCAGTCACTAGGTTTACTAGGTAGAGGTGAAGTTTCTAACACCTTCTGTTCATCAGTTTGCCTGCATTTAAATAATTGAAAACAAGTACTTTTTGGATGCAGAATTTAATAACTTTGATTTGAGGCTGGGCAGGCCCCATTACAAATGTTGTGAAAGTAGAACTGAAGCAGAAGTACTTCTGTCATACCCTCTACAGTTCAAACTACTGTATGTAATAGAGTAATTTTTTGAAGTTTAGGCATTAATTTCATCCCCTGCTTCTGCCAGACCTGAAGTGGATGGATGGCATTTTTGTCACAGAAGTACAGAAGGTGCCTGTCTGTGCTGGTGTTAAAGATGTTGAACGCTCTTCACTGCATCTTAAAGAAGATGAAACTGAAAATAAAACACAGAACTGGGTAATTTCTATCAAAGAGATCTTGTGAGATTGTACTGCACAAAGCAGTATTATTTCTGTAATATGTGGTGTTAAACATCTGGATGAAAATGGCAGTTCTGAGTCTATGCCAGACCTTCAGAGCTCTTGGTAATATGAAAGAGCTGCTCAGTGAGTTTGCTTGTATGTGTTGGGGTTCATTATTTCTGTTTTCTTGGTTTATTGACATGACTGCTGTGCATAATGCAGTATATATCTCCTTAATGTTTCCTTGCTTTAAAGCTAGAGCAAAGCTGCCCTTGCCCAAAGGGCAGATAGGTATTACCTCTTCCAGAACAGTAATTTTTGCCTTTTACTTGCCAAACCTAGTGGTTGAGCCTGGTTATACTAAATGTCAATAGAGTTTTGGTTTCTGTTTTATTTTAGCTTAATCTTCAGAGTTTTGTTATGCCATTTGTCCCTTCGCGCCTTACAAATGTTTCTCAGATTGACTTGCTTACAATCTATTCCTGAAGATTTAAATACCTTAGTGAATTGGAGGAGAGCTTGGTGTGACAGTGATAGCTGTGGTGTGCTTTCTCACAGCCAGCATACTGGAAATACGTACTGCTTCCTCTTGTGGTGGTAACTGGTATTTTTCTAAAAACTAAAAAAGCTTTCTGCATTTTTGTATCAGGAATGACCATAAGGTGAAGGTGTGTGATGGAAGTCTGTCACTGAACTCTGTCCTTGTTGTTTGTGACTCTTCTTTACATTTGTTGGGTTTCTACTGTTCATGTTAAATCCAAAACTGCAGTAACAGGTTGCACTTCAGACTTATCAAAGTGCTATTACTAGAAGCTTTTTATAGCTCTTAACCAAATCTGCAAATGCACCTGTAAGCCTGAAACACCATGTCTGTAGTGGGAATTGGACAGTTCTGGCTTGTTGTCTGGCTTGAGAAAGAGCTGAGGAATGTCAGTGAAGAATTTCAAAGCCTATAAGATGAAGTGTATGCTTGTTTTCATATGAATCATACTCTCAATATGTTAAATAATAAAAGACCCAGAAAGTGATGTTCTTGTCCAAGATGACAAGCAAAATAAAATATTTACATAACATTTTCTCGGAATGTCTTGTAAAGAAATACTTTCAAAACCAAGTTATGTTGACAGCATCTTGAACAAAATGTAGAGTGATTGTTGGTATGTGCATTTTGGTTGTTCTGTTGACTAGCTAATAACAAAGCATACTGAAAAGACCTGCTGTAAAATGTTGTTGCATTGGCTTTTTTGTTTAAACTTCTGGTAGCCTCAAGCCCTCCTGGTTTCTGCATTGACTGTGCTGTTAAATCCTCGGTATCTCTTGTCTAAGGTCTTCACTGCTTTGCACTTAATGGTGAAGATGACTGTGAAGAAGTTGTGATTCAATTGACCTCAGCTGGCTGCAGTGAACTAGAATAGCTACAAGAAGGCTAACCTCTAACAGCAAGGTAGTCTAATGCTGGAAAGACAATGCTACAGGGACACCTCAAATGTATGGGACTGTCTCCTTTCTAGCACCTTGTGCTTTAATCGAGACAATGAGGTGGTGTTTGCTGAAATGCTCTTGATGTTCCAGTGCTCTGCAGGGAGTAGGAAATGGAGAAAAGTTGGTCAGACCGGTCGTAGGCAGCTTCTGCACCCACACAAGCCACATGGACAGCAACCTTTATGATCCTTATACCCTAATGCTCTGCCCTTCTGAGAGCCTGGGGGTTTCCTGTATGGCCAGGTTTGACCTGGCCTCTTCTAACTGATCTTAGTGTAGTAGAAATAAGACTGTTTCATTTACAGCTGTATTTCATACCACCAGAAGTGATGCTGCCTTCGCTGCATTTTCTTTGGTTAAGGGCATTGCACATTTAAATAGGCTTAGCTATCCCCTCTTCTTGTGCAGGGAGAAACTACTCCTGGAGTACTTTCAAGTACCAGCTGACTTCCATGGGGCTGTTGTGTAAAATTTAACTGAAATTTTTGTGTGTTCAGGACTGCAGGTGTTTGTTCTGCAGTTGAGGATTCAGGCAGAGATCACTTGCTCTACAGGGCTCTCTACAGGTTCCTCTTCTTTTTTTTGAGGAAGAATTTGCTCAGAGCTGAAGCTCCCGTGTTCCTGGGTGTACACTAGCCATACGCGGGCAAGCATGGAGGTGGTGAGTGTGCTGTTGGAAATGGGGCTTTGCGGAGAAGATTTCCACCCAGGGTAGGAAACGGGCTGTGTGCTCACATGCTGTGTGGTAACAGCGAGCTCTGGCTTGAATCTGAATGAGAAACATTCTGCAGCAGTGCCACATGGGAGGATTACCCGTTAGACCTGGGAGTCTGCTTCATGGCTCTGGGTGCAGGTATGAAGATGTGGAGTTGACTTCTGCAGCTGCTGATTCTGCATCTCTCAGAGGGGCATAATCGTTTTGACCAAAATGTGGGTTTTAATTGTTTTTCTTCACATGCTGTTGCCTGGGGCTAAGAGCACATGGCACACTAGCAGTTTCCCTGAGTTGTGCATGCTTTAGCAGGAAGTAATTATCTCTGTGATTATTTTGTTTCTCAGCAGTACCATTCTTACCCTGGCAGGTAACCTGAAAAACTGCTCTCCTAAGATCTTGATGATCTTGTTTGCATGTTGTGTGGAAGATGGGCCAAGGGGGTTTGTTAATAGCTTGCCTGGTTATGAGACGTGAAACGATGGAGTAAAACACTTTCAAACGCCACCATTCCTTAAAGACAGCAGATTTTAGAGTAATGGTGTGTTCTCAGAACAGGTTTGAAGGGCAGGATGTTGCCCTTCTATTTTCTGTCACAAAATGCCACTTGCAAAGCCAAGTGGGATCTGCTGTTCCACTGATATTTCAAACTTGACAAAGCGCCTGACTGTGGAAAGAAAGATACTTCATCATGTCTATCTTTGAGAGTCAGTGTGAGTGGCAGTCCTTTAACATGCTGAAATGCCATTTTGGGTCTCTAACAAGGTCAGTTCACCTACTGAAGAATTTTAAGGCTATGTATAAATAATGCTGTGTCCTAGCTTGCAAAATAGTACATGAAATACCTTTTTTTTTCTATATGGACCCTAGGCCCAAACAGCTAAGCTCCTTGCCAGAACCTGTTTCAGCTTGCATGAGAATTAAAGGCATAGCTTGGCTCTATAGGGTGTACTGCTGCTCATTTGTGTCTGGTATTGAAATACCCAGGGTATTGTAAAGGCAACACAAACAGAACTTTGTTGGGGTACCTGTCACTGCTGTGTGAAAGACCAGAGCAACTTAGAGATGGTTTATACAGCCTAGAGATATGATGCGGCCCCTCTTGATCACACTTGTGGAAAACTTGCTTCTGCTGCCTGGACTTGATCTCGAATTCCGGGGAAGGAAGGCCAACTCTGTTAGCCTTGCAGGCGTCTGAAACAGTAAGGAGCTATGGCTCTCTCTGTTGCTACAGGGCTGTTGTTGCTGCTGCTGCTGTAGGAATTCCTTTGTGGGGTGGAGCTCAGGAGGTCACAGATGGGAGAGATTATTTTTCAGAATAAAAGGCTTAACAGTAAAACTGGTCTTTTGCCTTATTTTCATAAAATGTTACATTAGCACAAATGCAGCAGCAGTGTGGGCTGCAGCGTGGAACCTCTGGCACTAAAAATCCATGGAGAGAACTTCAGAAAAATCTTTTTTTTTTTTAACTGGAATCAGAAATGAATGTATGATTCAATAAATATATTTTATATACATAGAACAGTGGAAACTTTACATTCCATCTTCAAATGGCTGAAATAGAACTTCTGTTTTAAAATTTTTTTGCAAGCCAGAAAAATAATCTGCCACTGTTCCTGTGTGGTCATGCAAACTGTGTAAGTTACAGTTTTATTTCTTCATGATGGAAAAATGCTGCTTTTAAGGAAGCAGTTACTTTGCACTCTGACCCATGTAGCAAAATATCCTTAAATGGAGTGTAAGGCCATACCAATTTTGTGTATGCATACATTTATAGAGATGTATATATAATCATATAGAAAAGACAGGTCCCTCTTTTGAAGTGGGTAGGGAGAAGACATGTAAGCACTTCATGATTATTTTATTTTTGCAGAATTTTACATCCTAAGTTTTAAGTATGGGTACCACACTTTGTATTCTGTATTTCTCTAGTCCCCCCTCTGTTCTTGAGGGGGAGAGTAGCATGAAAATGTATAAGCATTGACTTTTTCCATTATTTTCTTTCAGAATTGTGTTGTTAATGAACCAGTAGAGGTACTCGGAGCACTTCACTCTTCCTTCTTACCTTAACTCCAGTGTTTAATTCTTACCCTGTCAATACTTTTCTGATTATCTCCTGTGAGGTGCCAATATTTTAGCACCCCCCTTGTAAGGAGGAAAACTCACAGCTGAACAAGAACTATTCCAATGCCTGTTTTAAAGAAGCTTATTTGAAGTGAAAGGGAGATGAGTTTTGTCCTCTTAACAGCAGCTGCCTCTCTTTCCTATGCTTAAGAGTTGATTAAACTGGGGCAGTTTTAATGCCACTGCTTCATTCTGAGGTCTCAATAAGCTTGAACAATGAAAAGGAAACACTCTGGTCTTGTTGCCAGTCTTCTCATTAAGAACAAGATTGAGAAAATATCTGTATCCTGATTTTTTTTTTAACAAGCATAGACAAAAAAAAAAATTTGCAGAAGTAGTTCAAATCTAGATTTAGTATTTACAAAAAAGCATTGATAAATGGGCTCTGGTGGATGGGCATGTCAGGAGGGTATCATCCTCAGTGCTCTGTCGTGCCCCTTTGCGGGAGGGTCTGCCCAAAGCTGAGGTCTTGATCTGTGTTGACAGACCCCATGTTTTAACCCTGAGCTCCACCAGAGAGCGGGGGGTGACTGGTATTGCCTTCTTGGGGGGGACAGTGGCTGCTGGCAGAGGGACATCTCGCACTGCTGCTGCTAAACCCAGCCCAGCTCCTTTGTCAGAGCCCTTGGCTGTCCCTGGTATAAACAGTATCAAGGCGCTGTTGTATTTTGGAACAAATGAGCTTTAAGTCAAGCTTTGGAAACAAAGATTTTCTTCAGGCAAATGGCTTGCAGATGGGAGAGATGCAGAAAATAGGACAAAACAATGCCACCACTTCATAGGCTTTTTTCAAAAGTTTTTGGGAGGTATTCTTCCTAGATACCAGATTTTTGGGGATTTGACCAGTGATTTGGATTCCTTCTGGGAAACTGAGACAATGTTTATTAAGGACACAAGGAAAGCACTGTCTCTGGGTGCTGAACTGTTCCCACTTTTATTTATTTTGTTTGTTTTTGATTAAAGTGTTCCTGCTCTGTGTATCTCCCCTCCAAAGTAAGACCAAATGTGCAATGGTTGTCCTGAACAGAAATATCTTAAGTATTTTTATTGTTCTTCTAAAGATAAATTCATTTACAAAACAATGTAAATGGGTGTGCGTTTACAGTTGGAAGGGAGAAATTCCTGGGTCTTCTCCCCTCCTTTTTTTATATCACTTACGTGTAAGGTTTTCATTACTCCTCATCGCAGATTTAATATAATAAGCGTGATATGCTGTACACTGTTGTGGAATGTGAGTAGGCAACACAGTCCATAAAATGTCACTGTCCACAATGATGTTATGCCTGCTTATGGCTGTTGCTCAGTCTCATGTGGGTGGTTACAAACCTTGTGCATCTTCAGCATTCAAAGGCTGCTTCCAGAATGGTGTTCACCAATGCCGCAGGAATGGTAAACTGCGATGAAATGCACCGTGACCTTTGCATGTCAGGCCATTTTTTGGGTGAAGTCCTTAGTGGGTTGCTTTGTCTTTGCATCTCTCTACAGATCTCTTAATTCACTGAAGTTTTGCTGTATCTCACCGCGTGTGTGAGTGGCTTTTAGCGCAATTGCCTTCTGTTTTGGTTCTTTTGAAACAGTAATTTCTCTCCTGCAGCTCAGCAAGTCCATGAAAGAAGAGGTGAGCTCTGGCCATCATTAGTGCTGTCAGTATGTCATGGCCAGACCCGGGAACCACACAAACTTATCTTTTTCCGTATGAATTCCATTTCACAGCATGCTTGAGATGCTCCAGGCTGTGCATTTTCCAGGATAATTAATTCCACGCGCATGTGGTGAGTTAAGTCACTTGGCCTTTGTGCCTTAATGTCTGTGTCTGTCAGCTCTGTACACCTCCACAGCTGGCCTGTGTCTCCTGACCTACCCCACCAGTCGCAGGGAGTGCGGCGTGGATTCGTACAGTGAGATGTTCTGATGTTGCAGTGAGCAGCAAGATGGAGCTCAAAGGCAGAGTTCAAACACAAACAGATCGCTCTTCCCATCAAGGGGAAGGTGGATTCACATACCTGTCTCACACTCTCACATAACATCGCTGTTTGAACCTTACTGTCTATTTCCCCTCAAAATTCCAATTTGGATACTCCTGAATCTGACAGATCCCCAGATTAACCTGCTGTCTTGACCAGTTTTAAGGAGGGATGCATCAATCATGGTTTTGATATGTGTGTGTCTTTCAGCTGCCCTGCCAAGTTTTGTAACCCTGCTCAGTGCTGGAGGACTGCGAAGGGGGCATCAACCTGGGGGTGGAGGTGCTCTGACAGTTCTCCGCTTTGAGCAGGTCAACTTAGGGATTTGCCAGCTTGGTCCATGCTGCTTCTGAGCTTATTTTCCATGCTTGCTTCTGGTCTAACCCTCGAATTGGAAGAATACAACTGTTTTGGGCAAACATAAGCAGGTTTGGGAAGAGGGGGACAGAAAGGAAACCGTACAAGTTCAGTGTAGGCAAAGGCAGAGCAGAGTGTTCCAAAGCCCTTGTTCAGTTGTTTCCCCAGCCTAGGCAAGCACAAGGTAAAAGAACTTGTGCTCCCTTCTGCTCAGATTTTGCTGGGTCAGCCTCTAGCTGAGAATTTCTTGTAGAGCTGAGCTCTACTGGTGTGACCAATAGCACTCACCATGGTTACTTAAAATGGTAAGGAGAGGATATACCAATAGCTTAATTAGTGGTGTGGTGGGTTTTTTTACTATTATTTTTCCTGATAAAAGTGGGATTGATGGCAAGTGAGGCATGCATCTGATCAAGGACTTGCAGGAATATAATGAACAATCCTGCCCTGTGAAGGAGGTACTGGAGTCCCTCACCATAGCACGTACTTGTTCAGCGAGATGCATTTCCAGCACTGCTCTTACGTTACAGAGGCTGCCCCTTCTCCACTTCCTTTCTTTATTTACTGGTTTCTCAAGTTTTGTTTTTAGGTGACACTGCCCATGCTGTACCATACCCTTTCCTCCATGGGACAAGTCAAGCCTCATGAATTCTCTTTCTGACCCCTCAAAAAACAAGCAGCTGTATTTCAACCTTAACTCCCAGGAGGACCACATGGACTGGGGTTGCAACTGTGATTGCACTTACTACAGTGAGGAGTAAGTACTACAAGCTCCTGTGCCTCACACGATTCTTGATCTGCTCTTCCTTTCTCATCTTTGATCCCTGCCCTCACTCTACTTTTGGGTGGGGAGCTGAACTTTTAGGACTCCTCTGCTTCTAACACTGCAGCCTCGGAGGAGCAGAGCTGGCCTAGAAGCTGTGGTCACAACACAGTTGTGTCCATTTGTGGCACATCACAAGCTCCAGAGCTGGCCCTGCTCCTCAGGGCTCGTGTGTTGGTTCTTTAGCCCATCACAAGCAACCATGATGAGGGATACTTTCAAAAATGTGTAAGTGCATACCCAGGAGAGGTGGCTAAGGCACCACCCTTGGCACAATCTGTTCAATATTGCATAGTTCTAGTTCAACAAAGGTCAGTGTTTGGGGATTAGGTGTCAAGCAAGAAACACTGAAGCCCAAGCCCCAATTCTGCTATCATTGGAAGTCATGGCCTGTTGATCTCTGCAGGGCTGTGACAGGGCAGTGCTGATTTAAGCAGTACTGCTATCAGGCCTCCACTATAGTTGTGACTGTGAGGGTGTCTTCACTGCAAGACTGAGTCAGGCTTGACCCTGGAGTTGTAATTCAGTGCCTAAATTCTGTGGTGTGTTCAACCCAGGCCAGCTGGCTCAGCTGGTCTGCAGCCTAAAGCCTGATTCATGTTTTTGTCAGACAAGTAACCCAGCAGTGCCCCAGTATCACCAAGTGCCTAAATAAGGCAAACGTGTCCTCCCACAGACCCTCTGGGGAAGGCAATTTCAGCTTGTTACAGTGCTAATGACCCTGGAACCAGCTTCCTAAAAGCCTTAGCAGTGAAAGCTATTTGTGAGGTCTGCGCCCCTCTGCCCTGGCAGCTCCAGGCCAGCTCTACCTGTCCCTGCTTGCGCCAAGCTTGACTCACTCGCCACAGCAATGACACTTGCAGTTCTAAGCCAGAGCACATAGTTAATGATGGTACCTCATGCCCCAGCTAGGCTCAGCCAAGTGCCCTGGGGAGGTGAAGAGGGTGTCCTTGTTTGGCTTAAGCTACTTAAGCAATTCAAGTGGCAAATCTATAAATAAAGCTATTTTCAAGCCAGGCTGATGGCTTATTTACAGTGGTGTCATCCTATGCCCAGGAAAAGATGGATGATTTCATACTGGATGCACCAACATACCTGAATCTCAGGCTGGGAACAGGTAATGGGGTTTTGTGTCCTCTCTCCTTGCTGAGAACTACTGCTGTAGAGAAGCTGCTGAGGTCCCGCTCCCTTGTGCTTTTTGTGGCTGGCTTCTTACTGTTGGTAGGAGTAGTGGCAGCACTATGCGCAGCCCATGAGCCCCAGCAGCAATGATGGGATTGAGTGCTGATGGGATTAAGCCAACCCGAAGCTATCCCTGCCTTCCCCCAAATTGGCAACATCCCCTTGTGCTGAACCTGTTCCCAGTGGATGCGGCTCTCCCTGTGTGGTGCCTGGGTCAAACCCTGGCCAACCCATCTCCAGTGCTGCTGGGACCTGTCCCTGTCCCAGGATGGGCTTCAGCACTCTGTTATAGACTCAGGAGCAGGAATATCACAAACATAAGACTCCCTTACAATTTCTACTCAGAAGCCTGGCACTAAAGCATGTGAGGACTGCAACTTAGGTTTGCTAGATTTGATGTCACAACTACTTGATACAATTTCATAATTTCTGCTGCCAGCTTTGACTCTTGCATCATACCTGTTAGCACTGTCTGCCTCGAATGCCAGAAGACAGTGATGTGGCATGCAAACAAACCTCTCCTATTGCTTTTCCTTTTCCAGTCTATGACAGGATCCTCATTTGACAATTTAACCAGCAATTTCTTCTGCTAGGTGCTGAAATCATCCCTCTCTTTATAGACTGCCATGCGGTTTGTGTCCTTTAGCATGTTACAGTACCAGGAGCTTTGGTCTTTTGCTGGTAGCAAAATGCTGGGACAATGTGACAGAGTGAGGGTAGAGATGAACCAGGGAAGTTGCAGACCATACAAACAAAAAGGTCGGCCTTCCTGTGCGTGGGACGCCTGCTGTGAGGGAGACCGCAGGTTGGGATTCCTCACCTGGCTCAGCCTGTGCTTCCCATTACCAAGCTGACTCCAGTATCTCCAGTCCAGGCTGTGCACTTCAATGTTCCCTCAGCATAGGATCACCCGTGGGCTGCTCCTCCCAGCAGTTCTCGGAGGAGAATGACTCGCCTGGTGCAAGCACCGGCAGCTCCTCATCAGCTGCAGGCAGAGCCTGGAGTAGCTCCAGGAAGATGCCTTGTGCAAAATGTGCAACAGCTCCTTACCCGGTGCCTGGTTCCCAGCAGCTTATTTCTTCTGGGGCCCTCTGCTACACACCACAGTAGGAGACTTGGGATAAGAGCAACCTGATTTCCAATAAACAGCTGCTCTATAGCTGGCCACTGAAAAACATGGAGCCCTAAAGGGATAACAGCCAAAAAGTCTGCCTTCTCTCTGACTTATGCTGCTTTGCTTTTGCACAGAGCACAGTCAAAAAAGACCTCGTTGGCCACCCTCATGTTCCCCAGGAGTCCTCTTCATGCATGCTTTGCTCTGAGAGCTCTTCCTTTGTAACTCTGTTACCCTGCCTGCTTAGGGGGAATGGTTTTATTTGCATATTTTGACCTGTGTTTCCCAAGATGCCTATCTGCGCCAGGGCCTTCAAAGGCTGCGGAGCTGAGGAACTTAGCACCATAGAAATGAAAGTTCAGGTGGTGAAAGAAGAGAGATGAACACAGAAAAATGTAATATACCTGAATGAAGTAAGAGACTTGTGTAAATTAATTTAATTAAGAAATAATTGTTGAGGAGAATGAGATGAGGGGATGGGAAGACTTAAAGGACCTGAAGTAATTTTGAAGATGCTAAAATTAATGAATATTAGCTTCTACTTTGGTGCTCATCCTATCAGCCTGAAGAACAATCAAGTATCTCAATTTTCTATTTAAGTAGTATACTGTCTCCATACAAATGATGGAAATCTGCTGAAGCAGGAACAGCACCAGACACCCCTTACATCTCCCTTTGAGAAGAAGATGGGAGAGTGTCAGGTGCTTTCTAGCAGGGAAGGGATCAGATTTTTCACTGAACTGAGCTCTGTAGGGTGCTCCAGCAGGGCAGGACCTGCTGCTTGCAGTTATCCAGGCAGGAGATGCACGATGTCCTGCTGGCAGGGAGCCACCCCGGACCTGCAGCCACGCTGGTAGGATTGGGTTTTGAGGGAGAAGGGCTTGATATTGCACTATCCACTGCTGCCTGTAGCAAGGTTTTGGAGTAAGGAACGGGGTATTGAAAGGGATTGTCTGTCTGGCACAGGGATAAGAACTATGTTTTATTAAGGAATGGTAGTAAAGTACAAAAATATGATTGTATAAAATCTGTGAAAAATATGGCACCATTTAAAATAGCCTTTTCTCCTTTCATATGTTCCTTTTTAAAAAATATATATCATAAATACTTTTTTCCATCAGTATTAGGAAACCAAGCAGGATCTTCAGATTCTAGTCGAGATAAAGGACAACCCATAGCACAAGTTGAATTGTCTTGGATTTGCCTTAAAATGAAAGATCTTCAAAGGAGGCAGAAGAAATAAACACCTTCCAGATAAGTCTGGGGAAAACAAATAAAGTCATTGTTCACCAGACATGAGAATATTCAGCATTTGAAAATGTTTGCTGCTTTCGGGAACAAAGTTGCCCAGCCCTGGCAGCAACGGCTTCTAGGGCAGGAGGAATGAGGGCACTACCGGCCCCGTGAAGCGAATGACCCTGCTCGTGGGTTTAAAGGCAAGCTGGTGCTTTGCCAGGGCCGAGGCTAAGCCTTGCAGCCTGTAGCAGACCACATGCTTACTGGTCTGTCCTGGACCCTCTCCAGCTCCTTGCTCAAGATTTTCGTGGTACTGGGATCCCAGATGGAAAGCTGCTTTAATCGGGAATTGAAGTGGGGAAAAACTCCTCTACCTGACCAAAAAATAGTAAGTTTATCCTACTTTTCTTTTTCCCCCCCACAGTTATATTTATAAGGAAAAATAGTTCCTGCTCATGAAGTGATACATTTCCAGCAACATCTGGAAATAACATTATTTGGGATAAAGCTCTGTTTTTCCAAAGAGTCCAAGTGAATTAGGACCCTATTTTCTCTCTTTACTGCCCGACTGACTGCTGTCTATTTTATTCAGAGGTTTTGCATTTGAGCCCCGTTCTTACAAGGAGCTAACAATTACTGAGTTAAATTCCATCAATATGCCTGGAATCTACCCTGAAATATCAAATCCTATACATTCTTACTAATAAGTATAATTGCTGGCATTACTAAAGCAGCTTACTTGGAAGATGAGATAGGTTATCAAAGCAAATTCTGTTGCAATACTGAGACTAAACACAGCCTAGTACATACGGAGAAAAATTTTTGATTTTGAAAACTGCACAGACTTGCCAGGGGCCCTAAGCCTAAGGTCAAGACAGTCTAAGGTCTTTTCTACCTGACGAAACTGTCCCGCAGGACGTCTGTGGGACAGCTATCCCACCACAGACCTTTGCCAAGACCCCAGCATGTTTCATGGGGGGGATGCGAGTGCTGCTCACTGTCACCATGCAGGCAGCCCCGGTGGCTGGAAAATGGCCCGAATGGAAACTGGCTGCTTAATGAAGAGAAAATAATGCTGCTTATGGTGAGCATCAAATGTGCCTAGTGGTTGGCAGAGCTGAACTGGATGCAAAGGCAGACGGGTAAGCGTGTAATTCTTATTTCAGTCCCTAAACTCCCATGGGCTCCACCAGCAGCTTGAAGTGCTTCTGTATGAGCAGGAAACACAAGCATTCTTCTGATTTCTAGTCCCTAATTTGCCTTCCTCAGGCCTTCCTCAGTGCCAAGAAGTGACACTGGAGCTCTAGTGAAGCAGTAACTGTGAGCTTATCTGCATCTCCAAGCAGTAGGTCTAGGATGAACATGGGATTCCTCTTTGGTCTTGAGGCCCTTCTTGAAGCTGGAGCAGAATAAAGTGAGGTGGGGATGTATTCCTTCTCCTTGCCCTGGTCTTGGCCTAGGGATGTAGGATCAAAACTCACTTGGGTGGGAGGATGGTGCATGGGATTTGTTAACAACCTACAGGCAACTCCTTAGAGGAGCTCCTGTTAGGAAGGAAACCCGCAGCCCTGCAGCTGGCTGTGCCCTGGTGAGCAATCCTAGCTAGAAGTTGTGTGAACCACAACCAAATTGCCTGACTCCTAAGTGCAAGTTCTGGGCATCAAGGCAGGATCTTTTTTGCCCAAATGACAATGATCTGTGGTTGTTCCACTGCGTGAGCGAGGAGCCACGGTGCGTGGGCTGCCAAGCCTCTGCCCTGCTGCTGGGCAGGGAGGGGAATTCCCTGGATTTGCTCTTTCATCTCAGACAAGGATGCGCCGTTTAAAGCAGTCGCACAACCTGCGGTTGGCACAACCGTCCGTCGCGCATGCAGGGAGATTTCAATAATTCAGCAAGCAAAACCAGAGCCAGCAGCAGATTTGGGCTCCAGCCAAGGCTTGGAAAGCTGTCCTAGCATCAGATAATGGCTCTGCTCGACAGCTTGAGATCTCCCTCCTTGGGAAAGCACTGTCTGCTGGGGGAAGGAGAAATCCTCAGCCCACAAGTTTTCTGTTGCTCCAATGGAGAGAAGGGGGGAACGGGCTGACGTACTGGTTCACACTGGTATCGCATGACCTTTCCCCATCCCAGAAGTGCAGAGAGTCAGGAAGCTAAGTAGCCTTTGCCAAAACATTAGGAAATATTGCCGTTTGCCCTAGTCCACAGTGACCATCATGGTTTTTTTCTTTCTTCTCCCTTTTTCCCTTGTTGTTCTTATCCTTTGCTTGTTTGCTTCGTTTTTGTTGGTTTTTTGTTTTTGGCTTTTTTTTGTGGTTTTTTTTTTTAAATAAAGTGTATTTAGTGCTAGTGGAAAGGTGCTGAATTGGCAGCCTTGGGGATGGGTGTCCCTCTGCCTAGCCCATGAGAGCCCTGGTGCTTTCTCTGGGCTTCCTCCTCTTGGCACCGACCCTGTGCTAGGACAGCTCGCAGGTCCCTACGCTCCCCTGCCCTCTCCCATAGCTGCCTCTTGCTGTACTGGTTGGGGCACCCATGGCTGAGCATGGGCTCCCACCTCCCGTCCCAGGGGACTGACCTGGCTCAGACGGGACCTGACGGTGCCAGAGGGCACTTTGCTGTGAGCTGCTCCAGATGCTCTGGGGGATGCAGCTTCTGCAAGCAGGGATCTGTCTGTTCCTGGAGCAAGCATGGTGTCTGCAGCCCAGGTCACCTGTGGTCCAGCCCAGAGCAGGAGACGAGGGTGAAGGGAGAGGAGGGAGAATAGAACACCTTTTGGGTGTCACTTGTCTCTCTGCCTTCATTTAGTGCCTAATCCAGACCTGACCCCAAGTGCTTCAGTACAGACTGATTGTCTCTTCCTTCGTGCTCTCTTTTACCTGCCTTGCTAAAGTGCAAATGAACACAACTGAATGACCCTGGGTAGCTGCAGCCTTGTTCATGCCCAGGGTCCCAGAGAGGCAAGGGGGACATCAAGCCCTTGACTTGCCCATACCAGCCCTGAGCCAGGCTTTTGAATAACACCCTGGAGGCATTTGGTGTGTGTCCCCACCCCCCACCCCAACCACCACTGACAACCTGTGCTACCACTTGGCCAAAGGGAAAACCCTTTGCTCACCTATTCCCACCTCCCTCCCCCCCCTTCCCTATCCCCACCAAACTATGCCAGCCTCCCCCAGGACTCTGCCAAGCAGCAGAGAGGGGCAAAGCAGCCTGCTCCGTCTTCCTGTCCATGTTAAAGCTAAATGCAGCACCAAAATAGATACAAAAATAGAGTTTTGGGTCCATTGGCCCAGCTTTGCTATTAATATTACTGCTATGAAATGTCTGAAAATAAGAGCCGCTTTCTCTGTACACACCTTTCCCCCCCCCCTCCCCCCCCCTTACTGACTGTATTGCCATTTGCCCGGTCCTGTCTCAAAAAGGCATGAATATGCCTGTTTTCAATATAATTTCTGCTTTAACTCATCCAATGCTTCCATCCCCCCCATTGTAAACAAATATGGCAGAAAGGGGTTTGGAGGAAAAAAAAAATCCTTCATAATTTCTAGCGTTCTGAATAGTATTTCTGGCTCCTGGGACTCGAATCCTACCAGGTCATTTAAAAGGATGGAAGGTACCTGTGATTTCTGATGAAGGCCCTGATGTCCTTCTCGGGTTTCCCATTGGGTGCTCTCTGATGGGGATGAGAGAGATAATGTATTTGCTTTCCTCTATCCAAAAGTCACAAAGTGTTTGATCGGCAAACCCGTGACTAAAAAAAGTAAATATATAAAATAAATAACAACCCGCAGCCTCTTTCTTAAGTTTCCCCGTCTATCCAGTTTTCAAAGTGCAAAACCTAGAGAAGCATAGAATTATTTTCTTGTGGTTTTTTGTTTTTTTTTCTTTTTCTAGGGCTTTTTTTCCCCACGTGCTTGACTGGTATGGCCTTTCTACAGCAAAAGTCAGATAAAGCATAATTGTGGTCATTTCTGCACATGGAATTATGAATCATTCCAGTGACTTGAGAATCTAAGCTGTTAATAGGCTAAAAAAAGGATTTTTTTTGTTTATCTTTTTTGATTGTTTTCTTTTTGCATTATAATTAAGCATGAATATATATTAATATATTACACTGCTTGGATTGCAGCTGGAGCAATCCAAACCTTCCTATGCTGTAAAACTAACCCCCACCCTGCACTCCCCTGATCAAGAGCTTTTTTCTCCTCCCTGTGCCCTTTATCCTCAGTTCACATGATTAAAAGTCCCTCCCAGCCCCCCTTCCCCCTTATTTTTTTATTTTTTTTTTTAGTAGATATTGCCACATTCTTAAATTCATGCATTGCTGCATTGCTATTGCACATATATAAAGAATTGCTCGCTCCCTCCCAGCTGCTCCCCTTCCCTCACTGGTTGTGCACATCCTCTCTGCGGACGATCTTGTAGATGATCCAGTAGAAAATGTTGAAGATGAGGAATGCCATAGGGAAGCCGATGCGTGAGATCTTGTCAATCTTCTTGGCTCGCTGAATGAAGAGCTTTCGCATCTCCTCGGGGGAGCGGGACGGCGGTGGGACCGGGTTGGCTGTGTTGTTGTTGTTTGCGCCCTTGACGGAGATGCCATCCTTGGCTTGTAGGCAAGCTGGTCCCATCCCGTAGGCAGTGAAGTTGAACCTGCCTTCACCAGCTTCATCCTCCTGAAACAGATTCAGCATGGGACTCTACTTAAAATGAGATATAGACAGTGCACCCTTGCTATAAGGCTCTCCACTGACAGCTTCCTGCTCTGCAAGGGAAAGACACCTCTGTCATGCCCCGACCTCAGCGCCCTTGGACAAACCCTCTGCTCTTGGGAGATCAGCCTTATAGAGGGGTGCCAGCTGTGTGATGCACAGATGCAAATCAGGGGATCCAGGTACCCCGTGGAGAACAGGACTGACTTCCACCCCGCTGGCGTCTTTGACAGACTTGAATGGTTTGTGGGACTGTGTTCATTTTTCCAATTGCATCCCCTGTTTTGCTTCTGCCTCTCCCTCCCCCCTGCTCCTACCAGCACCTTCTTTGTTTTGCCTGTGCTGTATCAGCTTGCCCAGAAGGAGTGGGCTCCATGTAACTCAGGTAGTCGAAGCCGCAGTGCAAGATTTCCTACAGAGTTACATGGATGCGCAGGCACCGAGACCCTTCCAGGAAAAGCCCTCTGCAGGCAGTGTGCACCCTGCCCATGGGACCCTGAGCCCCACAGCCCCTCCCCATGAGCCATCTTTCAGGTGAGGAACAGAAGTGCCCTTCTGCAGGTCAGCGATAAGACATGGCTGCTTGTGCTAATTCCAATGACTGAGCAAGAAAAATAATTTATTTTCCAGTCTAAAGGCAAATGCAATCAGTGTTTATTGGTGGAGGCCTCGCAGGCTTTTTGGAACAATTTAGTCCTATTTTATTGAAGACGGGGGTGTAATCACAGGAAAACTAAGTTTGGCCAAAGTAATACAACCAGTGAGTTGCAGAGACAGGGTCTGAAACCCAAGTCTCTTGACTACAGGTGGTCACCGAGGCTAATCGTTAGACCAATGGCACTAATTATCTGTCATGGAGGCTGATCCACTCTGTGTCCCCCAACGCTGACCCTCGTAGCCCGCCTGCCCTCTGTGCCCTGCTGTCCCTTCCTTTCTCCCTTGCAGAGTGCCTTTTCTGGATGGGCCCCAGTATGGAGCAGGTAGCTGTGTGGGATG
This sequence comes from Gorsachius magnificus, assembly GCA_034008185.1. Taxonomy (NCBI): domain Eukaryota; kingdom Metazoa; phylum Chordata; class Aves; order Pelecaniformes; family Ardeidae; genus Gorsachius; species Gorsachius magnificus. Next base: position 14,247,046 of record CM067093.1, on the reverse strand, counting down.
GAGGCACTGTGCCGGGGTGGAAGAGCAGAAGGAAGAGCACGCTGACATATCTGAGCAAAGCAAAACAACCCAAATGAGATTAAGCCTTCTTCATTTTGGGTTTTTTTTTGGGAGGGTGGCAAGCTGGTGAGTTGTGTGACCTACCCAGCAGGCTTATTTACTGAGACAAATTTGCAGGCCTTTGGATAACTCTTCCCTGCTCTGGCTGTGTCCCCTTGCTGTATCTCTGGTCCCTGGCATCTGAGACCTGTCAACCCTTAAATATCTTTGCCTCCTATCAATGACTTTGCAAGGAGGCAGTGCTCTGGTCGGGGAAACTGAGGCACCAAAAATTAGGACCCAGCTGCTCTCAGGGCTGGGTGGGTCCAGGTGCTGAACATCTAGTAAGAGGTACTTTGTGAGCTAAGAGTTGAGGTTCAGAGGAACTCTTCTCTTGGCTCTCTTGGCAAGAATCTTTCAGCTAAAATGCTGATTTTCTGATGGTAGGCGATGCAGGAGTTCTACTTTTCACGTGGCCAGAACCTGCGCTGCGGATGAGGCACTGGCAATGCAGGTGGATGGAGACCTGGAGGGGTACAGGTGGCAGGGGCCACTCCTGACCCTCCCACTGGGCTGGCGGCTCCCATGGCAAGGCAGGAGTCCTGGGCTGTGCCAGGGGCTGCGCCTGGGGGCAGCGGGGACCAGCATCCTTTGGCTCTGGCTCATCAGGGAGAGTTTTGCAAAGGTTCGCTCTCATCTCTAACTTGTTCCCCTTTCCTTAACCGGACCCCTTCGTACAGCTAATGATGGGTGCATGGGCTGCAAAGACCTGGCTTTCTGGGATGCTCAGAGCTTATAGACCTTATCATCACGTCTGTATTATGGGGGTTCAGGTAAAACTGCCTCTGGGTGCACAAACACATATGCACTGACACATCTGGTTTAGCCTAAATCACTTAATTCACTAATTTACTGAATTTCTTTTCTCTCCTCATTGCTGAGGGGCCATTGGCTGTTTTCTGTGGCTGATTTGTTTTGTCTGAGTGCCATACCTAGGAGAGAGAAGCTAACGGTGCCTTTTTGAAGGTGCCATATTAACCAGACTGGTCCCTACCTTGAAGGGACAGTAGCTTTCCCTAGCGATCACGGTCCCTACATCTCCCCGTGCCAGGACCCATCTGCCTTGGTAAATACAGATAGAGTGATGGGTTTGGAGAGAACTCTCTAGCTGATCTTTCTAGTCTAGTCCTCCCCTTCTTCCAGGGGGAAGGAGGTAAGACATGGCTCAGAAAAGGAAAGGGCCAGTTGAAACCTGGCAACAGATATTTATTTATTTGATTTTTATGTTTTAGAAAGAAAGAAAGACTGTCAATAATGGGAATGAGCTAGCACCTTGCATCTAACTCCAAGGAAAGTAAGAAACAGATTTGTCTGGATTCACTTGTATTAATGCCAGACGATGGCACATTGTCTGGCACATCGAGCTGTGAGTAGGTTTTGATCTGGGCAGACCTAGTAAAAAAACCTCTCCCCAGCTGCCTCCGCTAGCACGGACCACTGCAACCTCTCACTTGTTTTTAGCCTGGCACGTCACACTTAAACCAGGCAGAGCTACCCAGACAAGTCAGGACATCGGGACAGAGCAATTAGGTTCTTTGGCAGCTGTGCTAGCCATTTGCATATTTGCAGTCAGCTCCTAGTTTCCTGATGAGCCTGCAAACCTTGTTCATTTTGCTTTTGAAAGTGTTTTTGTTTATGCTTTGTTCCAATTAAATTGCTGTGAGATTGGGCAGGGATTGTAATAGCAGCCTTGTGTTCAATGGAACATGTCTGGCAAATATCTTTTAAACTCATCTGTATATTAGTGGCTTTTTTCTCCTTATTGTTTTATCAACAGAACGATCTGCATCCAACAGCATGGATCCAGAGACAGGATGCCTGAATCTAGAGGGGGAGATAAAAGTGCTGTGAGGCACCTATGCTGGGTAAGTTTAGCTTTGGCTCTATTATGCATCTTCTGAACTAAAACTGCCTCAGTTGATTGGGAGATGGCAGGGTCTTGCTCTGGCCAGACAAAACCAATGGGTGCTGATGGTCTTATCTGTTCTTTTCCCTTGCACTTGTCCAACGGTCTTCATCCCTGGTCCTGACTGGGTTGGGGACAAGTGAACAATGATCTCCTGTTTTGCAGATAGGACAACTGAAGCAGAGTGAGGCAAATCTACAAAGAAATGGGGATTCCTGCTCCTTAGCCCCCACTGTCTCCTGGGATGGTGGCAGGTCTCCAAGCATGCACTGTGAACTGCTGTAGGACAGGTTAGACACTGGGAAAAGCTTTTAATGGCTGGGCCAGTGAAGCAATGGAATGGGGGTATCTCTGGATGGGGTGGATCACAGAAGGCTCTTTAAAATAGGGGGTAGATAAATACCTATGAGGAATATTTTAGGCAGACCTTGGTCGTCTCCGAGGGGCTCTCCTAAGATTCCCATCAGCAACATTTTCTATGGGATTTTTTCTTAGCAAATTTACTGGATTTTTAATGCTGGCTTGAGGGCAGCCTCTCAGGCTGGGTGCTGAAAATTTGATACCACCTTCCTGATTCTACTAGTTAATTAAGGACAGTTTTTAAGTGCCTTTGGTCTTGTGATCACAGCCACCTTTATGTTTCTTTCTAGTGCATCCCATGAGGTGAAGTCTTTGCTGTGGTACCTCAGCCTAAAGGCTGGTAGAGTCCAGGCTGCAGGAGATGTGTGTCTATGTGACGCATGCAGGCTTGGGTTGGCATCGGTCATGGCGAGTAAGCATGGAGCGAGGCTAAGGCTGAGAATAATGCTCTGCCATTCTGAGAGGAATTTGCAGTCAGTCTGAGAAGCAGATGCTTTTGAACACAGAGATGACAGAGACAAAAGAGCTGTCACTTACCTCTGGGCTAACGTAGGCTCTCTTGTTGGGGGATGCTGTTCTCTGATAGACATCCCTCACACCTCCCCACCTGCCTCCCCCCAGCCCTTGCTGTGTCTTCTGAAGAGAACTCAGATTGCTGTATGGAAATTGTTCTGTTGAGAACAACCCTTTTGGCTTGGACCACTTGGCTAGCTAACAAAACCCAGCTTGCTAGACTCCTGGGGCCAGCAGTCTGTTAGAAGAGACACGATTCATTGAGGTAGCCCTGCTTTTTGATGTGTGACCCTCCTTAACATTTGACCATATACTGAGGGCTTCCCTGGGGGCTAGTGGCTCGCTTCAGTTGACCATGTAGTGATGTTCTGCTGGGACAAATTCCAGCTGTGTCCTTCATGCTTTATGTATTACCTTATGGTGCCTCCTCTTCCTTCTGAACCTGAGCAGCTCTTTGTGCTGCCGAGACACAAAGTTGACGGCAGCATACTCTAGAAGTGCAGAGAATACAAACAGCAAGCACACGGCCATCCAGATGTCTATGGCCTTCACATAGGACACCTAGGAATTGGAGAGAGAGACTGAGATGGGGTGGCTTCCCAAATGCCTTTTTGCTTGCCATTTTACATGTGACTGCCAAGGTCTTTGGAAGGAGTTGATCAAGCCATGGTATGGTTGACATGGGCTCTTTGATAGCAAAATCTAGCTCATTTAACATGAGCATATTATCAGGCCACTGAAAGTGCTCCTGGGATCTTAAGTAGCAATAATTCCACAGTTTTTAATCTATCCAGGTCCTGATTGTGGTGGTTTATGCGCACAGAAAATAGTAATCCAGTCTGATCATATCAGAAGCCCTTCATAACAGAGAAATTCAGTACTATTATAAAATATGATGGTCAAGTGAGTAAAAAAGTTAGAATGTAGAGTGCATATCCATGTGTGGTTGTTGCAGGGGCTTTTAAGGTCAGGGCTCCGGCTACTGGGAGCTGTGGTGGATCTTGGGGTGAGTGCTGAATCTTAGGGGAAGTTTTGCTGCTAGTCATATCAACTTCACTTGCCCTTTAACTGGAATAGTGCAATGGCAGCAGAATTTCTCTTGTGTTGAGCAAGAGAATCTGTGTGGTGGCTGACTTATGTGCTGTCCCCAGAAAGTGCATGTTTTGCCCCTCTGTGAAGATAAGTGTGTTCCCTACCTTGGGCAGTGATGCTCGGGAACCAGAGCTCTGCGTGGTCATAGTGAGCACTGTGGTGATCCCCAGGCCAACACGAGCAGGTGCAGCATCCATGTTGATCCAGAAGGAGATCCAGGACAGAATGACAATAAGGAGACTGGGGATGTACATCTGGATCAAGTAATAGCCCATCTGCCGCTCCAGGTGGAAACGAGCTTCTATACAGGTGAACTTGCCTGAGAACGATGGGAGATACATGGAAGGTTACTGATAAGGCACAGCGAGCCTCCTGTTTTCAGCTGTTGTCTGGGGACTTCCCTTGCATTGCTTAGAACCAGAGTCTTGTTAGATGAGGAATTTAACAGCTGTTGCCCAGTTCTGAAATATGAATGTACAACATCAACATAGCAAAGAAAGCTCTTGGCAATATGTCCTTTGTCACTTAAATTTCTCCTGCTCCTTTGCATCAAAGATAAAAGAAGAAGTTGAAAGACCAAACACCCTTGAACAGATGCAGATGTTACTGGGGACAACAGGGTTCCACACATTTGTGTCTATTATTTTTTTATTTGCTATATATGTGTATGTTTACTGGCAACATATCTATGTGTATTATATGTATGTTGTCCCTAGGTGTGTAGGACAAGTCTTGTATCACCAGAGTGCCATCAGATACAGCAAGAGACTGGCAAATGCACAGTCCTGAATTATTCTTTATTGAACCCAGCAGCTACGGGTAAACAGCACTGACCTGTGTTGTAGTGCTTTGTGCAGTATCTCAAGTCTTTTTCTTCTTTGAGGATAAACTGAGGCAAAGTCAGCCCGTCAGCAACTTGCACGGCTCCTTTTTCTTGCCACTCAAATATGAGATCATTCATTGTGTAGCCAACTGTTGAGAGGAGGGGACAAATACCATGTGAAACATTAAATACTGATCTGGACAGAGGCAGATTTGTAGAAGAGAGCTGTGCTTGGAGGCAGGGATTTATCCTGGCCTTCCTTGGCAATGCTGTAATGAATGGGATTTGGGTTGAGGCAGAACTGCTTATGCATATGGTAAAAGCCAGGGCAATAACCCACACTGGAGCTGTGATGGTGTGCAATGAATTGTCTGCAATAAATAATTTTTTCTTGAATTTGGCTTGTTAAGCTGTTTGCTATTTTTTCAAACTTGACCTCTTTCTCTGAATGAAGTTGTTCCTCGTCTTTCCCTCCTTTGGGATAAGCAACATGTACAAGGGGCAAATGTTCATCCAGAGAGGAAAAAATCCCATTTGCAGCTGAAAGCACTTTCACCTTTCTCCTCCAAAGTGAAAGGCCAATGTAAATACAAGCAAGCCAGGGCTCCTCTCATGGGATCTTTTAAGTTTTGGCTTCTCTAGGAAATGTCACATGCTGAATGAATGGAAAATCCTGAGCGAGTGGTTCTTGAGCAAGCCTCCAGTGAAGGCTGAACTGGGAATGGGTTGCAGCTGGGGAGGGAGATGGCAGGGGAGAGGGAGAGGGAAAACACATTGTCTCCTCGCCAAAATAGATGTGTACAGGACTCACAGCTTTCTAACTGCATGATGCATGTCTGTACGTCCATGGGAAAGTTCTTCAGGTCCATGGGGCAGGCCAGAGTCAGCGTGATCCTGAGGAGAGAAAACAGCATAGGGCAATGCCAAACAGTTTGTGGTGCTGATGAGGGGATGAACCCTCTTGTATACCCAAAGTTGCAAACAGGCTGGTACCAGCAGGACATGCTGGTGTACTGAGGGAATGACTGATCATTTACCTCTTCCCTGCCTGTGTTTTCACACATGGTGTTGGAAAGCATCAGAAATGCTTAGCATTTGGGTCTGTGATACCACCCCCGGCAGAGCTGCCTGCTGCAGGTGGTGTTTCATTGCAATGTTGGTTTGGACTCTGCAAAAAAAGAGTTCCCATGCCAAACAGTTTTGCTGCTTCTGTCTCCATTTCTTGCCTCAGGTTCACAACAGTCTGGATTAACAGCAAGCCCCAACTCATCCTCTGGACCCCCCAGATAAATTTGTAGAGACTGGGCCTGTTTAGAAATCTTTGAACAGAACATTTCTGCGTCAGAAAAAATAGTGAAGTTTGGTCAAGATCACACGTTGTGGGGGCAAAGAGAGACGTTGGTAGGATTTTCTGATGGGAAAATGCCCTGTGGTAAGTCAGCACGAATCTCTGTATCTTCCTGAATTCCTGCTGTGTCTCTTGAGACCTCTACTTTTGTCTCGCAAGCTCTATTTTTCTACTAGGTGCAGGCTGCATTTCCGTGGTATATTGCTGTGCTGTCCTATATCTATGCTCAAAATGTTTGTTTGGTTCAACAAGCTGATATTAAATGATTAGATTCAGAGAGCTAGAGTTGTGTTATTTGGTTTGATAATGCTGAAAATGTTGTTCTCTCAAGTGTTTAGGTTTTTCAGCTTTTTGCCTTGATGTAGAAATAGCAGAATTTCCTGGGGGACAGGAATTGAATTTTTCTATCATCAACCCTACAAGAAACTTAGTAGGAGGGAAAGATAGTTTAACTTAAATCCTTATGTTGGAAGAAATTCTCTGCTTGAGTTCAGAGGCATGTTGGGACAGATGTGACAGTAAAAAGAATCAACCTGTTCAAATTTCCTTTTCATGAAAGCAGCTGCATTTTCTGTATTTAAACAAACACCTCAGTAGCAGAGAGTCACCCCTGGCCTTTGCTGTCTTTGTTTTCCTCATTGCACCTCTGGCAGGAGGCTCCGTCTCCGATCAGTCGGAGAGTTAAGCCTTCAATTAGATCTTCAGACAAGCCCCTCAAAAAGAATTTACTGCAAATATCTGCCTGGTGTGAAACAGGGGTAACTGTGGATGCGACTAGGTGGTGAGATGTTGAGCACATGCGGGGCAAGTGTGTGCTGGGAAGGGCTCAGGGGGTGAAATCCTCAAGGGTGATTTTTGGGTGAACCCAGAGCTGAGCATGCTGAGTTTGGGGTCCCCGGGACAAAGTCTACCTTCTTGTAAGTGCCTTGACTGGAATTTGACTGTTGCAAATAGTAGTAGCAAAGAGCCAGTTAGAAAATGGTAAAGCACTTCAGATGCAAACATTATTTTTTTTCAAAAGGGAAAGACTGTTTCTCCTCTTGGAAACTATCTACATTGTGCTCTTCCATCATGAATGTCATCTTTCTTTTTGCTTTTCATGGGAAAATGTACTTAAAAAGAAACCTATATTTTCATTTGGAGATGAGGAAGATGATAGGAAAGTTCTTTATTTCAAACAACAACTGCAGTGTTTTCAAGCTTTTGCCTTGCAAACAGTGATCAGCTCAGCCATGTTGCTCCATTTCCGCTGCCGAGTCATTGCTCTGTTTTGTAGAGCAGCCCCAGGGCTGGGGTGATCCATTATCCCCCCTTTGTGCCCCTGCAAACACCCCTGGAACAGGACTCTGTGCCACGCTCACTGCCAAGTTGCTGGTGGCAGTTTTACTACCTGCCTGGTTTTAGAAATTAAGAAATGCAAGGTTTCCACACTCAGCCAACATGCATGACAATTCTCTTACTGTTTTGGCCATCAGGGATCTGGTCTTTGGACTGGAACCATCTTGATGTTTGATGGAGGCTGTCTACGTTGCAGAATTAAATTGTTTATTTTCCATTTTACATCTCCATGCTGCTTTTTCTTCCCCCTGGCTGCCACTGGGAGCTGCAGTGTGAGATGGGGTGTGCATACCTTATGCAAATTTACATTATACATGAGGTGAAAAAGTCTTCAAGATAGAGTTAAACTTTCCCTATTTAAGCTCATGAAGTTTGATACTAATTTCATTGGTTTAAAATAAAGAGTGGCTGGGGTTGGAAGTGAAGGTGGGGGATTGGATTGATTTCCTGTGGGAAATTCAGTGCAATTAGTTCAGCTTCACTGATGGATTCTTGGATCTAGTGATAAAGGGATAAATGGGAAGAGTTATGCTAAGACAAAGCCATGGAGCTCTGCTTAGCAGTTTCCCTAATATTTTGTCAGGAAATGCTACAGCTTTCAAAACATAGCTTTTCATGGCCTTCTACCAGTTTTCAGGTAGTACAGCTGGTTTTAGGTTTGTGTTAGTATAATATCTCCAGTAATTTTACATTGGGGATCTTAAGGAATCTGCTAGTGAGGAGCAGAAGTCCTTGGACTGAGAAAGAGAGAGATGAGCTAGATTCCTTCCAGAGCAACCCTTGATCTCAATATGCTTTGGCTAACACCTTCCTGGTTATTACTCTTCTGCCTGTTGTAGAAGCAGCAGCAAGTGGCGACCATCTGGCTGAGAGACTCACGTCCTTCTACTCCAACTACTGATGTAGATGTACTGATTCAGCTATTGATATAAGGAGGCATTTGCCACCATCCCTTTTTCACTCAATTTTTTTCTCTCCCTTCTGCAAATAAAACTGTTTCTGCAAATAAATTCCCCAGGCATAGTTGTGTCTTAGCAGGTCTTGAGGACAGAACTGCCTGGGGGTGTGGAAGCACCCCCAGCTATGCAGTGGTCTCTGCTGTCCCAGAGGCAGCCCAGCTCATGGTGTGTAGTCTCTCTGCCTTTTGGAAGTACCACCCTTCTCCAAGATCCTGAATTCTGGAGGGAGGCATGAGGCACAGGAAAATTTGCCTGTCTCAAGCTCTTCACTGTTGTGTGATAGAGCACTGCCAGGCTGCCCAGTCATTTTGGATGGGCATCATCTTCTTTAACCGTGAAGAAAATAATGGTGTTTTGTATGTTTTCTTTTAAAGGGAAACTACTGATTCAAAATTGGGACTTGAAGCTCAGGTAGCTGGTGGCACTTTCTCAGAAAGATTCCACACTTTTGCCAACCTCTTCTTCTGGGGTGGCTGGAGAATGAAATCTTCACTTCCAGCACATTGCTCCCACAAGGGCATGCTTAGACCTGCAAACACTGAACTGTATACCTCACTGCTCTTAAGCAGAGGTTAATGCTGGATATAAAGCTCCAGATGAGGGGGCTGGTTTATGACCTTTTTCTTTCTTTTAGCTTGTGTAGCTGTATTTAACTCAAAAAAAATTTGAAACAATATTTTTCAGAGAAATAAGGAAGTGTTTCACTTTTCAGTGATTTTTGTGTGAAGGAAGCTGCCCCAAAAGGAGGCTGAAACACTGGCACAGGCTGCCCACAGAGGCTGTGGGGTCTCCATCCATGGAGCATTTCAATTTGGCCAGACAAAACCGCAGCTAACCTGAGCTATTGTCAATAGTCAGGAGGTGGTTGCATGGGAGACCTCCAGAGGTCCCTTCCCATCATTGCTATGACACTGTTAACTGGATGCTCTCCCACTTAAATGCCCTCAGTTTCTTTTATCCAATGGCATGCTCGAAGTCTCCACTTTCTCATTTTAGGCTTGAACAGTGGGAGTTTAACTCTACCCTCCCCCATTTTGTTGAAGCTCTCCCCATTGAGTCACCTCACCTGATGCTGTAGAGGACATTGCCATTTCTGGAGATCCTCAGAAGCTTGTTGTCTGTGGTAATCTCATGGAAATGGGCCCCTTTCTCATTAGCGAAGAACAAGTCAGGCTTCCAGATGGAGTCCAGCATAGAGGGGTCCAGGTCCAGAGAGTCATCAGGGTATTCGTTGTATGCCAGCCGTGGGTCATTCCACTGCTGTCGCAGGAAGATGTTCACCCTGTAATCCTGTAAGCAGGGAGCAGAGAAACACAGTTAGTGCTCGGAGCAGGCTGAAAGTCCTGAGAACTGGGGAACACGTACTAAAATAATTCTCAAAACCAGACAATGTCTAGACCTATGTTCCCAAGTCATGGCAAGCCTTCTTGCCATTATTTCTCAGGGAGCTGTTGTTATTTTTAGCTCTGTAGCTAACAGCTATCTCATAGCATGAGCAGCTGCTTATCCTTGCATCCCTCCATCACAGCAATCATCAGCTGTGTGTGAAGTGTCAAGACCTCTAATCTGAACCCTGGGGCTGGAGAAGCGATGTTCAGTTGCAGGGGTCGTAAGAGCTGGTGTCAGCGAGACGACTGTTGAAGAGGATTAAGGGGGAAAGGACATTAAAGCCAACGTCTTTTCAGTGTTGAACCATCTCATATTGTGATTACATATGGTTCCTCCAGACTTGTGAAAAAAAAAAAACCAAAAAACAAAGTCACAATGAGACAGGCAGTCCATGGAAGGGATATTCCCTGTGTGTTCACTAATATAACGATAACTCAGATGAACTGATGGGAGCAACTGAATGTGGGAGGGATGTGCATGAAGTTGCTCTTCTAATCCTAAGTGAGTGTTCTGGGTTCCCTTCTCTAATGTCAGAAGGCCATAAATGCTACAAATTTTATAGGATGGCCGTCGTCTTTAATTGAAGCTGGTCCCCCAGCACTATGCAAAATGATATCTGCCTTGTAACTGTGTGTCTTAGAGCTCCCCTGAGTTCCCCAGGCCATGTCTGGCTGCTGAGGTCGAGCTCAGACGCTCTCCTGGACAATTAAAGGGAGTTTCTGTTCTCCCTGTCTGACCGATAGCTTTCCAGGGTGATCTGCGTGCACCTTTTCTGCTGAATTTCACAAGACAGCAAGCCAACAAACTGAAATGGGGAGAGGACGTGCCAGCTATCAGGAGAGGGATAAAAGCTCCATGTCCATAAATTAATTGACATTTTCTACGTTTAGAGGCAGACTGCGTCTGAAGAGCAGCATATAATAAACCTATTTCACTGCCTTGGCCCAAACTAATAGTTGCTATCATGATTAAGGATTTCTTTGGTGCCTTTCTAATACTAATGTACTTTGAAGACTTTTATTAAGAGACAGTTAATGGAGGGTTTCTGACGTGCTTACAGGAATCTAATACCTGCTGCAGGCACTAGGACTTTTCTTTCAGTGAGACTATTTGGCATCCCTCAGGAGCTCTCTCTGATTCTGCCATCAGGTCTGTTCTTTCCATCTGGAGAACACAAAAGCTCTGGAGTTGAAGGTTGCATGTGGAGGAGAGTCTTTCCAATGTTGTTCTCAAGTGCTCACTTGACTGTGAACCTACAGCCTCTTGTCCAGGAGGAAGTGACTCTTGTGGAGTCTGGTCACACTGGAGGGTTGGAAGAGGATTGTGTCTTGGGTGCTTTGTGGTTTTGGATGGGGCAGTTCATAGCCAAGCCCATGGTCTAGAATCTGTTTCAGGCCACGTTAGTGCCATCTGCATCCTCAGAACACAGAAGCTGCTAATGACATTAATGATTATGATAACAGCAAATGGACCGAGGCTAAAAGGAGCAGAGCTCTGAACGTAAAAAAGAGTTGCAACACCCTCTCCTTCTGCAGATATTCCAATCGTCACCTTCACAAGCCCTAGTGCATCCCTCTGACTTAATTATTTGTCTCTCTCCATCCTGGATAATGTGTCCTGAGAAAATGTGAATAGCTGTGGACAGCTGGGCACCAGGGGCTCGCCGCAGGACTAGCCAGTCACGCAGACCTGGGAAAGGAAAGCAACCCTGAATCTCCACTTCCCATGGCACGCAGCAGCTCCCCAGATGACTTGTGTACTTTTGATTCTCCCTTTTCTGTGTGTAAAGATCTGCAGCCATTGCAGTCAGGGGAAATCAATGTCACTGACCTGACAGGTAGAAAGCAAAAGGTTGTTTTGCTTATTCAGCTACAGATAAGCTGGATGCTAGCAGGTCAGCTCCAGTTGGGGGCTTATGTCATGTACAACACAAATTGAACTCATGTTTGGAAGAAACTTCAGTGGTAGCTGCCCAGAAGTGTTCTCAGCCTGATGGAGTGTTGGGGGGGCAAGGGGGGAGGTAGGAAATGGAGCCAATCTCACCACAACAGCCTGTTGCCACGGATAAGCTTTGCTGCTGGAGTAAATTCACTGCTTCAGCTCCAAAACTGGCTGAAAGGAAAGGGTGAGAAGAGAGGTGTAGTGTGGTTTACATTGCCACCACAGCAGGCAGAAGAGGCCATAGACAGAATGATTGCCATAGTCTTTGCCAGCATGATGAAAGATCTTAATTACATGCTGGTGGGCCAAATGAAAATTAACTTCTCACAGCAGATGGCTGTGAGAAGGCCCCTCCTAACTCAACTCCAGAGACCAAGTGTCCTGTACTCATGTCCTACGTGGGAACAGTCCAGGGGCATGTCATGGATATGTGGTGGGAGGGACCTCACCACTTCCCGCCAGGGGATGTTCAGTAGTGCGGTGAGTCACTCTGGTACATGCAATTCATCGTGCTCCTCCTTTGGAGACAACTGTTTGCAGTGGATATTTTTCTGTTTTGGAATATAGACACCTGAGCATTTATGTTGTGGTATAAAAAAGGCAAGGACAAAGAAACATAATACATGCACTGACTGCAATTCTCTGCCTTTGCTATTTTTTTGCATTAATATTTTACCTATGTCTGTGTGTGTTTATGAAGATCTTCCTTCTCAGAGGGTTTATTCCGCAGTCCTGTGCTGGCCACTGAGAAGGGCTTTTCCCCCCAGATGCCTTTTCCCTTATGACAGACAGCTGCATTGCACAGTAAAACTGCAGGTGCTGAGCAGACTTTTAGATTTCTTGTGTCCAGGCTTATTTGAATATAACTGTAAAAACAAGCACTGTGACTGCAAACTGGACATGACACTGCCTGAGGAGCCAGCAGAAGGCATGGAGAGCAAGTGGGTTATGTCTGTGGCTGTGACATAGCCTCAGGTAAGGGCTGCAGTATTCCTTACCAGCTAAAGGATCCTGTGTGTTGAAAGCTTTGTGCCCAGGCAGCACAGTCAAGCGGAACAACACTCATTTGTTGGCTACCTGCAGATATACAGTGTTTCTCTCAGATGCTGTTGCATGAGATCTTAATTAGCATCACCAAGAAGTCCACAGTTATTCCTAAATGATGGACAGAATGGACCAATTTCTGATGTGAACTTTCAAGCAAAAAAGTAAGGTTTTACTGGGGCTGCAAACTCAGCAAAAAAAAAAATCTCTTTCTCCATACCCTTCTTATCACTTGAATTTCTCATTTGTGTGCCAATCACATCCAGACATTGATTATCTTGTGCAGCCTACTCCTCTGGCTGGCTTGCGAGTGGAGAGCAGCAGCTCTGTCTTGTGAAGGCATTCAGAAGCTTTGCAATTTGGCACAAAGGCATTTTACTCTCAAGGGGGAAACGAAACAGGGCAGGAAGAAAATAACTGAAGTGATCAAAGTAGTTCAATTTGATAATGCTGAAAGGAAATTCTGCTTAGTGGCCTCGCAAGGAGCCAAGGAAATGGAAGACTGTTTCAGACCGTTCCCTCCCAAGATACCACACTCTTGCCATCTGATGATAAGTGAGCTGATGAAAGCGGTGGCAGGCTGGAGGTAGCACTGTGCAGAAGGGCTGGAGACTGTCAGGAAACTCAATAGGTTTCAGCCCCTGACTCAGGGATTCTGTTAGGCCAGCCTCTGCACTGATCAGGTTTGGGGAGAGACTTCACTTTGATAAATTTACATTTTGCTGATGGAAAAAAGCAGGGTAGAGACTGAACTCCCTCAGGAGCGGATTCTGTTATCCCACCTGGACAGCAGAGCACAAGGGGCTTTACTGACATTAGGTTCATTCTCTAGAAAGGGAACAAACATATTTTTAAGGCTACTTGCCCTGCAAAGAAACACCACAACTGACTGACTGCAAAAAAAAAAATAAACACAGTAGGAGCAGATCTTAGAAAGGTTAATAAGGGGCTTGGTTACCTTGCCACAGCTGTAGCCAAGTAGCCAATTTGAAGCCTGGTGTGAAATTCACAGCTGGGCCAGGGGAGGAGATGCTGCTGAGGAGTAGTCTGTTGCCTGAGGAAGGTAGGCATGTGGCGAGAGCTTGGAGCAGTACCCTGGTTCTTAATACGTGTGGGTTTTTTGTTCTAGAACCCAAAGTTTTTCAGGGTCTTCCTACAAAAGGAGGGGGGAGTGTATTCCTCTGGGTCAAGGATAGAGCTGCTATCCTGAATTTCAAGCTTAGGAACTTAGTAGTGAGGTCATCTTCTTCAGATTGGTTTGTTATGTCCTTGTATTTTTAGTTGCGTAGTCCCATTTTGTGGCTTTTTTCTGGGTTTGTTTATTTTGGGTTTTTTTTTGGTTTGGTTTTTTTTTTTCCCTTCCCTCCTATATTTAGTGCAAAGACAAATTGCAACCATAGAGCTGGCCAAAACACTGCAGGTCTAACATTGAAACCGCAGCAGACTGTGAGATGTTGTGAAAACCTTTTCATTTTGTGTTGCATGAGTCATTACATACTTATCATCTCTGCAGGGCTGATTCTTGGTTTTAAGAATGACTGACTGCAGGCAACAGAGCTCATAACCTAGCCTTTGCTACAGGCTTTGTGCATTGATGCATACGTCTTTTGCTGACCTTGGGGTGAGTGGGCCCAGTATTAAATGTGACCCATGAGCTTCATCAGTCATATTTGCTGCCTGCTGTACTGTGGCTTGTGAGGCTGGAGTGCACTGCTTAGCCTGTTTTGCAGGATGGTTTGTTATCTCATTGGAAAGCTCATGTACAGATGTCTCTGAACAAGTATTTAACATTTGGACAGTTGCAGCCTCCAGCTTCTCCTGTCCTGAGGATGTGCTGGGAGACGAATTGTGGCTGTGTTGCAGCTGGCTGGAAGGTTACACTTGGTTTGCTCTTTTCAGATGGCCTAGCTATGGCATGAAATCAGCAGAAATAAATTTGCATATATATACTGTATCTGGGGAGCCTGTGCTGGCTGGTTTGTGGTTTTCTTTCTTTTACACTCTTGTTTGCTGCATGTGGGTCCCTTTTAAAATGTGGGACTGGAGGTTTCATCTTAAGTGTTGAGTCCAAATTCTAGCAACTCTAGATAGTGATATATATATAAAAAAAAAAAAATCTTCCTTCTCCATGTGCCTTCACTGCATACAAAATGTTTCCAACTGCCTAAGCCAGTGAGAGATCCAGAAAACTGCAGCTTCCATTGGAAGAGAGATCAAGGGTATAGCTTAATTCCAAGTTTGTTGTTATAGTAGGAAATCTGTTAGATCAAATGCTTAGATAATCTTACTGGTTGTTTCAGAAAAGCCAAAGCTGGTGCAGTTTATCCACTTAAAACCAAGACCCTGTTCCCTGAGTGCTTGAATTCTGTTTCATTTTGAATAAAGAATTTGTAGTTTTGTTATAGGTTTCCTGCTCTGGTATGACCGGGGCACAGGTGTTTATGCTATTGAGGAGCAAAAAGGGATTTAACAGCTTGTGGTTGGGGGTTGTTTGGTGTTTTTAATAAAAATAAGTGGATGGAGTGGATGCATCATGCATTTGTCCTCTGGAATCCCTTGCTGTTGGATGCACTATTGTAGCAAAGCTTTGGGGCAGAAGGAGGTTGTCTGGACTTGTCTGGCTGTTGTAGTTGGTAGTATCTTTCCCCTTGAAGCACTTGTTGGGTTCACAGGGATGTGTTCCAAATCACGGATTCCCTGGTCCTTAGAGCTGATCATAAGTGAGGTTGATGGATGTAAGTTATGAGCCACAATCTAACATAAATGTCCAATTAATTATGTGCATCACTAGAGGCTTTTATGTTGGGTCTCCAGTTCTGCAGGATGCTTAAAGGAGTTTATTTCACTTCTTATAAGTCAACTCTGCTTTGGGGAATTCAGTTTGGTGGATGACTTTTCTACCTTCCCACCCTTCCTTCTATCCTTACAACAGTTTTCAGGTCTTTATTTCTTGCCTTGTTTATTTTGAACCTTTGTGGGGCAGACACCAGCTTTCTGTCCACTCTGGGAAGACTGCACCTTCTCTTGGCCCCAACTCATTAGCTTCACTTCTGAGGTTTGTACACCCAAGTGAATTTTCTCCTCTTCCTATGCCTCAAGCTGTAAGTGAGTATTCACCTCCAATTTCTCTAATCCTCTGCATGGTGACCTGATGATTTACACTGATTTGTGAGATTCAGGCAAGGTAAACTCAAATGGTAGCAGTGGTATTTTTCTGTAGGAACTAACAGCCCCACTATGGAGATATTTTAAAGCCTTCTATAATTGCATGTATAGTATCCATAAAAACCTGTGACTCTTCTCCTGCAGCTAATAGTGCAATAGTAACCAAATATAAGATGATGCTTGGAACCTGAACCCGGCCAGGCTTAGGGTGCCTGATGATTGAGGTTTAAACTGTAATGTTGTTCTTCCTCTTGGCCAGTGAAGCAGCTGGGGAGCATTACCATCATCAGTCCCAGGGCTCAATGCTAGACTACTGCTTGCTTTGTGGTAGAACATTGAATTGCTTCTCTTCCCTTGCCAAGCTTTTTTCCCCACAGATATTTGATCACTTATTTGAATTCAAAGTAGTCAGGTCTGTCTGAAAATCCCTTCCTGACAGGACCTTCTGCCTTTCCCAGAAACTGTGGTGGGGAGCTGACACTGCCCATTTGACCTGCTGTTTCCTCGGAGGGGAGAGACTGGTTTCTCTGCAGGGTAAATCCCAGGCTAGCAAATCCCAAAGACTGCTCTAGTTGCTGGGCTCTCATTTTTTTTGATGTTTCTGTACCTGTGTTGCTTGTGTTCTCATCAGCGTTTACAAGCAGAATCGCTGTCCCCAAAGCAGCGCATTACATTGGGTTGTGCACAACGCTGCGTCAGCCTGACATCTGGACTAGCTTGTCAGAGCTGGCTCGGGTATTTCTAGACAAAGCAATGTGCCCAGAGGGTGTTCTTGGGTTCCCATGGGAATTTTTTCTATGGAAGATAGACTATGAAATGAGTGGCATCTGGAGAGGATGGCAAGTCCCTGCAGCCTGTCTTCGAGGTGAACCGCATCTCTCTCATGCTAGTCTATGCTAATTTTATAGAGCATCCTGCTTACTGGGATCCTGTGGTGTCTTTTTATGACTGCTCCAATGCTTCTTGCAATGTAGGGCAGTTATATTGAAAAATGTGTGATGGTAATGTGCTCTGTACGTTGCACAGGGATCCCTTCCAGGCCTGCCCCTCTCCCCTGTGGTCTGTGGATTGTCTCTGCTAGATTGTGCATGAACAGAGTAATTATTGCCTGTAATGCCAAAGGAGGTATCCAGTAAAATAGTACATTAGGAACAAATGTGTATTGAGGTTCTAGTTCTTTCTCTTTTGCTTTATATACAAACAAATCCATGAATACACTTCTCACCTATGAACTCCATCAAATTCTGCAATCCGACTATGAAACCAGTTTCTCTGTGCTTGGATGGAGTAACACCTTTTTTCCTTCTACTGGAACTGAACTGCTCCCAGCCCCAAACATTTCCAGAAGAGTGGTTTTGTGTCAGAAGAGACTTATAATCCCAGGTACATGGCTGCTGATCTCCCCTGACAGTGGTGCACATGACAAGTAACTTGTTCAAGCAAGTCAAGGGTTGGGATCCATAAAGCCTACAACTTGCCCGAATGCACAAAACACCTGAAGCTGGAGTCTTGCATTCTTCATTCAACATCCTTCTAGAAAAAGAATTACCAAAGAGTAATTAAACACTGTATTTCTGGATTACCTTTAATTAGCACAGAGGTAAGGCACTGCACCTCCAGAGTTTTCCTTTGCTGTTCACTGATTATGTCACAACCAATCTTTAATAGTTTTCAGATGGGGCAATTATCTCCTGTTCTGGTGATCCTCTGCTCCTAGGGTCTTGCCAATTAGATACAGCCTTTAGCTGTGCTCACTAATTTTGTCTGAAGTGAGCCTTAACTTGCAAATATAGGTTTTGATTTTTTTTTTTGTTAAAAATCATTGTTTAACAGAAATATGTCTCTAAGGGGAAAAAAAAAATCACCTAGTGATTCTCTTAATGTTTGGGAATCTGAAATCTGGTGCAGACTGAATTTGAGTTCAGCTGATTTCCTTTCACTTCAAGTGTTGATTCAAACTTCTGGGTTTATGTGCACACAGAGTATCTGCAGCTGCCTCTGAGCTTGGAGCCTTAGGCAAGTTTTCAGAAAAGACCATGCGTTTCCTTTTCTGATCTTTATACTTTGCCTGTACAGTGTTTTCACAGAGATGCAGATAGAGGCTGTGTGATCTTCAACTACATGCAGTGGGAGTCTCACATGTTGACCATTAATTTACTCAAACCTTTGGTAAACTTGGTCACGCTAAAGAGGAGGGTGATGCTGCATTTGCTGGAGTGCAATGAAGCTGAGCCAGTAGCAGAGCAGCTGTGCTGTGATTTTTACTCACCATAGTCGTTTCTGCAATCGAACCAAAGCTGTTGATGAAAATGTTGCAGCTGACATTCACTGGTGGGCCTGCATGATAAATACAGATTGGAAGAGCAGTTCACCATGTGCTCATAAGACAAAGTATTTCCATTCAGTAGTATGAAAACCTATTGCAGGAATGGGGTGACAGAGGCATGAGTGTGGGACTAAGGTCTGGATCGGCTGGCTTAATCTAGGTTTGGTTCTGATGCCGGTTTGACATCAGGCAATGCTCTTGCTTTGCCTCTGTTACCCTCTTTGGGACAGTGTTTATATATCTCTTCTGTGAGCTGTTTTGATGCAAAGGAATAGATCACAGCCAGACAGGGCAGCTTTCTAGATATCTCTACATTGCTGTATGGGTGCCAAGCTCCCCCTGAACACGATGGCAACATATCCCAGAAAAGATGCTGAGAGGCTATTGACAGGTCCTCTTGTTTAGAGCTCTATACTTCTCAAATACTCATGTAAAGCATCTAGAAGCTTCTAAACTAGGACCATATGCTCACTATGGAGCCAGTGCAGCAGAACATGATGTAGGGATCTGGCTGGGTAAAGGAGCAAGTACCCTGTGTGATAATGGTGGTGTCTGCTAAGGCTCGCAGCTGGATAGGAGACCCCAGGGCTCTGCCAGCAGAAATTCTCTGGCCATTGTGTTTGGGGAGAGGGTACTCCCAGACTTTGGTCCATGCCTCTCCTGGGCTTTATTTGCTTTCAGACTGAAGCTTTGCTTATAGCTTTGCTTTGCTTGTATCAGAAAAGTTAAGGGGCCACCAAAGGAGGGGATTGAGGATTAAGGGATGAAAAGATTGTGGTTAAAGGTGGTGGTGGTGTCAATCTGTTCATGTGGTACTGGTGCCCAAAGGTATCAGTATGACTAGAAGCGGACCACAATAGTGCCTGGGAAACTTGAGGTGGAAATGCTGCATTTGGACTGAGGGAGATGCCAACAGCTGCAGTTGAGCACAATGCAAAATTCTGCAGAACATTTTGGAACCAGAGGCATATCTGGTACCTGACAAACTAGCGGCTTGCCCACATATTTCTATAGAGTCTTAACAAGGGGAGGGGAGAAGCAAAAAGGTCCCCTGCTCTGGGGGGCTCCTCAAGGAGCTGCTACTGGTCCTGCCCAGTGTGTGGTGGGGAAAGGGAGCCCAGGCAGAGAGCAGAGGATACTGCCTCAGGAACCAAGGTCCCCTTTTAACACTGGGGACAATTAATCTCATCTCATCCCTGTAACAGGCTTCTGGGAAGACAAGATCTGTGGAACTGGTGAGTGTGGATTTTTAGGTTATTCCCCCATCCTTTATGGAGATAAGAAAGGTGCCTCCATTTCAAATGCTTCCTAATGTCTTGGCCTTGCATCCTTAAGGCCACATCTGCAGTCTGGCAGCTGCTGCAAGATTAAATACTGGAGGGAAGAATGGCTTTAACAAGAGGCTTGCGCCTCTAATCAGTGCAAGGTTCCTCCTGCGTGGAGATTAATGAAATTTCCTGATTACTAAGTAACACTTGGAGCTTGGTTTGCTCTTCTTCTCTTGGTTTCCCTCTCCTACTTTGTCCTCTTCTGCAGAGGACAGGCACAAAGTTTCAGGAATAGGATTGCAGCCATGTAACAGCAACGCTCTCTATGGCTGGGATTTTCTTGGTACGAGTCCTAGGCAATCTGAGCAGGCTTTGGTCTAACCAGCTCCCAGGCAGCCCTTTGCCAGTGCAGCAGAAGCTCACATACTGTTCAATCTCTGCAGCTCTTCCTCCAGACTGTTAAACATGGGCATGGGCTAAAATACCAGTACAAAATGGTGTCTTCCCCCCCCCCCCCCCTTCACCAACCCCTTTTATTGAACAGGCTTGTGAAGTTTATCCAGCAGCTGAAAGCACACATTTGATCAGGCTTTAACACATGTTTTATTTCTTCTGTAGTGTTCCTGTTGAGCTCAGGAGTAATAGTTTTCTGCTCTGGATCCATCTCATGAACCATATGGAAGGTCCATGTGGATGTGATTTCCCTTCCCAAAGGGCACAGCATAAGAAAAATACTGAGCTGACCTCCTGGATGACCGCATGTGCTCATGCCTCTGACTTGCATGGAAGATTTTGGCCCTTCTCTTCCTGACCCTGTGCTGATATGAAGCTGAGTGTGGGATGAGCTTGGCCCAGTGCATGTGAAGAAGAGCCTCCCTGGGGCAGCCCAGCTCTTGTCAAGCCACCATGCTCTTTCTGCTACATCCAAGGGGAGCTATGAGCATTCTGCAGTGTTTTTGTTTTGTTGTTTTTTGAGGGTTTTTTTTTTTTTTAGCTTGTCTGAGGCTCTAGAAACTTCCCTGCCTACCACTGAAACGTGCCACCTCTGCAGTGGGATGTGGCTGTGAAGGACTATAATTTCCCAGCAGCAGGGTTGAGGGTACAGCCTGGGTGAAAGGTCTGTTGTCCCACACCTGTGGTCAGGTCTGTCCCTGCCTGAGTAACTGACTTCACCCTCAAACTTAAAACCAAAGCCCAGATGCTTCTTCCTTGTTCTCAGAATGTGAATCCCCAGATAAGTCCAGACTTTGTGACATTTATGAAAAAGCTGCAATCTTCTTTTTGTTCATCTTCCCCACCCCAAAAATCAATCTGATACGGATCTTTGGTGGTATTTTAATTTAGATCTAAGCCATTAAAATGCCCTTATGAGTTACTGCAGTTAATTTAAATGACATGCTTTGAGAGCTGCAACCCCAAGCTCTGTAAAACACCTCCTATGCCTCCCATATAAATTGGAGTCTGATTTATGTGTGGGAGGCTAAGCCAGCAAAACTGCCCTGTGGGGAAGGTGTAGTTCATTGAAATAAAACTGAAATTAAATTATCTGAAATAAAAATGCAATACAGCTGCCTTCAGCAGGAAGATAATGTATACATTTCATTAAATATTAAAGTTTAATTTCTTTTGTGTGTGTGCATAATTTAGTGGTAGGCAGGTTTACAGGGTGTTTTTTTTTAACTCTCTGTGATTTGGATAAAGCCAGCAGTGTTTTCTGTTGCCTGGTTGATTACTGGGACATAAGAATCCCACCTACCTTTGGGTTTAAAAGCCCAGAACAGAGCTTTTTTGCTTGAAGCTGGATGGCAGGTGCTGTCACCATGATTAACGGGTCCTGGGAGCCCTATGTTAACATTGCCGGTGACTCTTGGGGTGAGGAGGAATTGGTGGTAGGAAACAAAAGAAGGGAATGAAACTAGCATTGAAGAGGGCTAGACAGTGGTGAAGGCGGGGGGGGGGGGGGCAGGTCCTGCTTTATCTCTGGGTGTGATTCAAGGGCAAATAGCTCTGGCAACATGAGTTAAAAAGGAGACAAAAAATCCCACAACCCCTACCCTTGTTAGAAGAGTTGTTTTTGGGAGCAAAGATGTTCTGTTGCCTCTTCAAAGGCTTGCTTCAGCGTTCTTTGGTTGCCACTGAGGACAGGGTGAACTGGGGAAATTGGGTGTGAAACACTGTTGTTGTGATGGGGCAGTGTTGGGCACCAGCTTAAGAGCCCTCTAGTAATGGGGGGCATCGATGGGTCAGAGACACCTGGCATCTTCCTGAATCCCTTGGGCTGGTGGGGGAGAATCCTCTTGGCTCTAGTGGGTGTAAGGGGGAGATTTGCCTCCTATTAGAAGGTGCTGTGGGCAGTGACTTGGGGGGAAAGGGAACTTGAAGGTTTTTCTCCTAATCTTTAAGCTGTTCAGCTCCCTGCTGGTCACTGCTTGGTTTGGCAGGATCCCTGATCCCTCAGTGCATGTATAGGTATTACAAGGTTGTTTCCATTCTGTGAGGAAATCAGATGTTTTCCAGACATCTACAAGGGATCCTTGTACCAAATCTATCATTATCATACACATTTTATATAAACATAAAGATTGTTTGTATTCTATGTAGCTAGGGAGGCATTCATGAAGACTGCATGTGGTTTTCAGTCCCAAAATGAAACAAAGTCATAAAAGCAGGGGTTTTGCATACCTTTAAAATTTGGCCTGATCCTGGCATCGTATCCTGAAGTTCGCCCCATCAACTTATCCAAGAAGTCGGAAGGAGACATAGGTTTGGGGGCAGATCGTGCTGCTGCTTCAGCTTCTTTGGAGGCTGCCAGGCTGTGTGAGTAGAAAGAAAGAGGAGGTTTTAGTGTACATCCAATACCAGGGAGTGTTTGGGGTCCAGAAACCCAGCACTCAGCATCTCATTCCTGCTGTGAAGCAGGATGGGTGCCCATGTGAATTCCTAATGAGGCTGGTCTCTGCTAATTTGTTTGCCTAGCCCAAACATCTCTGAATACAGAATCCCAGCTGCCACCAAAGTAGAAGAGATGATGAGTGGAGAAAATCCTTTTGTGAGTTTAGGTATAGCTCCTTGGCATGCTACTAAATTACAAATGTGAACTCTGGCACTGAGCTCCACAGGAAAAATACACTCTGAGATTAGCCTTGGGCAGCAATTACTGCTTAATTACATGGCAAATAGCAAGGAGCATATTTGGTGCTCCAACAGTCTAATTTTCCATAAGGCAGGTAGGATCAGAGCAATTTGGAATTTGAGGCTTAAATGAGTGTCATGTGACTGCATAGCTCCTGCAGAGCCTTTGGGTCTGTAGGGGATAGATGGATTTTTGCTTCCTGCTTGCTGGTCAGTCCAGCATTTGCTACTGGTACCTGCAATGCAGGGGTCTGAGTTCAATACAACAACATGGTCTCTGGACTGGGAGGTGTCTGGAGTGTGATCCCAAAATGATACTTGGGTGAGGATGAAAGGAAATTGAATCTTTTTGGGACTTGTATGGCCTCTGGGGCAGAAAGAGTGAAATCACCAATTTATCTGTAGAAGATGAAAATCTAAGGCTGGCAATGTGCTTTCTGACTCCATGGGAGTTCTCAGGATCTGCAAGGTGATGATTTGGGCTTAGGAAGTCTCTGTTGTTCCCATCTGCACAGGAACAAGTGACCCCTGGTACTAGGAGCTTGTTCCGAACTTTGCAGGAAGGTTTGATTTCCAAGGCAGGAATAGACACTGTTCCATTCCTTCCCTATGGTTATATGGCTTCTACTTGAACACAGATCTGTTCCCAGGCTGAAAGTGTGGTGTAAAATTGCGTAGATTAGTGCTGAAAAAAAAAAGCCTGGTGCGGGTTGAAGCCTACAGGCAGTATTGCAATGCAAATGTATAATAAGCCAGAGCAAGCTGCTCAGGAGGAAGTGAGGTTCATTGCTTCACCCTTTGCAAAACTCCTGAATTTTTTTTAAAGTACAGGGACTGTGTGGGAACTGTGGGAAACCACTATGGCAGAGCAGCTGAGAGGCCTAAGCATGTTTACAACAGGCACAAGAAATTTAGCTACATATGTCCTCACAAATGATGCCATGGAGTCCTCTACAGCAGGTTACCTTGGGAATTTTTGCTTTCTTGTCTCGAGAGTCTGCGGTAATTAAACCTGCTGTCTTTCAGAAGTTGTGCTGAGTACTGACACAAGATCTATCAGGAAGAATTTAGGAACATTCTCAAAGACCTGTTCATACAATGCAAGCTTGAGCTGAGACTCCAAAGACACAACTGTTGTTTAGACAAGGTCTTGACAAGAGCATTTTGAACCACAGAGTTCCCTGGGGACTTTAAAAATGGATGGGATTCAAAAGGGCTTGGGTGCCATAATTTCAAAGTCAGGAGTCTGTGGTAACCTGCATTGCACTGACTTTCTTTTCGAGTGTTAGCAGGTGATGGCTTGCCAAGCCTTTGTTTTCAATCCTGCCAACTCACAACTGCAGTCTGGCTTCTTCTGCAAGCTGCAACTGTATTAGGGTTCTCTGATTGCTAGTTTTTTAACTGTTAAAAACGGTTTAATTTCTGCAATAAAGAAAATAAATTCCAGATAATTTCCAGTGAGAGTCTAAAGCTAGGATTTAATTTACTCTTTACATCTTCATGAGCCACTCCCAGACAGGACTTTATCTGAACTGGCTGATGCACACTTATACTTGGAGATGATCTGACAAGGTGTGGATCTAGCTTTTACTATAACCACCTGCCATTTCTTGTCTTGTCCCCATCTCCGCTCTAGCCAGTGTGTTTCAGGGGTGAATAGGGTTGTGGAATGGGTCATGGGGTTTTTAATTTTTTTTTAGAAGGAAAACAACAGGGTGCAATTGATATGCAAACTCAGAGGAAGAAAGCTGGGAGTGGGAGGACAATCAATACTGGGCTTGACTACTGCATTCCAATAGAGTGTCTGCATGGCAATGAGTCTAGAGAAAAGATTGCAATTAAGCAGCAAATGACTTGGTAACCGAAGTCTCCTGCCACTTCAGCAGTAAGATGCCAGATAGTGCAATACACTGATTTCTTCTCATTAACTGTAGACTGGAGGAAGTATATGGAAGTGGAAAGTGGGGGGGTGGGGGGAGGGAGGAGGAGGCAATACAAATCTAATAAGCTTTAAGTGCAAAAAGATAATTAAAAGCTGCACTTCCCCTGGCATCCATTTTAAAAAGTGAGGTGAAAAAGCTCAGAAATCAGTGTTCAGCTTTCCTATAAATTCAGTGTTCAGTGTGAAAGCCCATGCTGAGTATGTTCACTTCACTTCCAGTAAGTGAGCTTGCTGGTATTTCCTGGGTGACTTTCATGGGCTCAGTTCCTACACGGAAGGCTACATCCAAGACAAATGCTTCCTACATGCATCTGGGAGAGGACCACCCTCTCACAGCCCCACTGCTTTTTGCAGTGTCATGCCTATCCCTATGAGCAGTTTCTGTGAGCACCTTTGGGGCTGTGCTGAATCTGTTCCTCCTGGTGTGCATGTTAGAAGCTGTTTGGCTGCTCTGTGTTGTTAGTCAGGTGACCTAGGAATGCTGAATTCTGAGTTTCTTCCAGTTTCTATTTGGTCAGTAAATGTTCTTCTGAAACTAGCTGGGAACAACTCCCCCCCCCCCCCCCCCCCCCCCCATTTAAGAAGAAAAGGCAAGAAAGCATGGGGATGAGGACACAGCAATGCCTTTGCAGCAGCAGGCTCTATGGGTTGCCCACAGCTCAGAAAGTAATAGTAGAAAACAGCACTGGGAGCTACAAAAAGGCTGGCCCACCCCACCATGCTTTGGAGGGATGGATTACATCTAGTGCAACCCTGAAATGTTCACTCTGGTGGTGACATTTGGGCTTTGCTATGGCAGTTTAGCTCAGCACCCAAAAAAGCAGTCAGCTTCTGCTCCTTTCCAGGTCTGTCTTGGCCAGTGCTGTGTGCTGCCCTGGGAGATTTCTGGGATTTTGTCCATCCATTAGTTCTTGCAGAAGCACCCTCAAAAGTCCCATAGGACTGTTCATCTTCTGGCCCAGCAGAGACAAGGAGAGGGAAATTGCCAAGTGATGTGAAAATTATTGATGATAGAAGAGAATCGGAAATTTAGAGTGGGTTGTTGTGTTCTTCAGAGAGAAAATTTGCAAAAAGAGGCAAAACGTAACAAAACCACCGATGATGTAGTTTACGTTGGTGTAGTTTGCACTGGTGTAAGAGTGCTGTCTGAGCTGAGAGTGCCTTGGTGCATTTTAAATAGCAGCCAGACAGTGGTTTATCTTATTTATGCTGGTATAATCCCTGGTGGGTCTGACTGAGAAAGTGCCACCAGGCAATCATCACAGCAACAACAGGGGAAAGGAGCGTTTCAAAGCCTTGATGAACTAGCATAATCTTTTGTGATATTAATACTGGCATGCAAGCAGGCACCACCAAGCCCCTAGGAAGTCCAGCCCAGGTGAAAGCTGGTGGAGACGAACAGCCCAGCTGCTCAGGATACCCAAGAATTGCAGTCCTTAAAATGGAGCAGTCAAGCTTTGCAGGACACCTATTACTGGTTTCTCCCAGCCTATACAGACACTGTTTACTGTGTCTGCTTTATTTTGCTTCAGCTAAACAGATGATATACGTTTATAAAAAGTTATTTGGCTTAGGAAGTGGCTCTTTTGCAATCTGGACATGTTAGTTTGCTTGGTTCCTAGCTCCCCTGTTGCCTGTTTCTTCCTTCTCCTTCCCCCTTGTCTGCTCCCTGCCCCCGCCCCCCCCATTTGTATGGCCCTTGTGCAATCTTTTCACGCTTTTTTGGCTGTGCCCATGGTTGTCCATCTAATTAAGTCCAACATCGCAAACTGCCCTGTTCTGGTTGAATGCTGATACTGAGAAGTATCAATTTTTTTTCTTTGTGAAGAGGAGAGGTGAAGGAATTTAATTAGCACTGGGCCTTTATTCCCCTGTCAAATGATTTAATTGTTAATCATTAATTCTGAGGGTAAAAAATAATGTCTGACAGCAGAAGCACAAACTGTTGCAAAACAACTATTTGTAGAGGAAATGTATCTCTGCCAAGTGTGGAAGGCTCAGGTCCCTGTGAAGGTAAACTGGTGCAACACCAGTGGCTCCAGAGAACAGCACTGGGTTTATACTTCTGGTTGGGCTCTCTGCACATTTGGGAAATAGAAGATACCTGATCTCTTACCCTGGTTCAGTGCTGCTCAGCAAAGGTATCTGAAGTGTGGTGTTTTTTTTTTTTATTTTTGAAACATAACACAAGCCAGAAAGCTTGGCAAGGATGTGTTGGGGGTAGTGTTCAGGTGGGCTGGTTCACACATTTGTCTTTCAAATGTGATATTTTTTGTAGGTAGGTATCCAAGGGGAGAGGCTAAGGTGACCAGTATAACTGTTTCCCCCATTACCTTCAAAGCCAGGCCTTTCTAGAGCAGCGTGGGGTCCTGGGGACACAGGAGCTTAGTTTTACTGACTCCAGCAGGCTCTGAGAGGTGCAGTTACACAGGGTGCAGAAGTGCATCGTGTTGTCCCTAATTAACTGGTGTGGTAGCTCTTCCCTTGCTCTGCCTGGGTTTCCTGAACCATCTCCCTGGTCCAGAGACTGGGCCCCTTGGGTGCAGAGGCCCCTGAGCAGAGATGGGAGTTCAGCAGAGCCCAGCCTGTACCCAGCCTCTGCTGATGCAGGGGCTGCCCGTCTCCACCTTGTCCTCAGCAGCTAGAGGGAGGATGGAAGGACAGATGATAGATTTTCCTGGTGAAAAGGAAAAGGGGCAGCCCTAAACTCTGTAGCCAGACTGTTATTTCTGACTGCACATCAACATGTTATCTTGAGGGAAATGCTGCCAGATGCTGGTCTGGGAAGGCTTGGCAGAGAGTGCGAGCAGACTCTTTTTTTTTTTTTTATGATTAGATTTACTATCAAAATGAATAGCACAATCAATATTGGTATGCAATTCAATTAAAAAGGATGAAACTCATTGTCTGCATGTTTTTCCCTGTCACATCTGAATTCCTGGCCTACAGCAGTCAAGCTGGACATGATAAAAGAAGAGTGGAATTGTGTGGGGAGAAGAGAGCCCCAATGCTATATTTTTGGCCCAGCCTGGTGCAGAGTAGAAGGAGCTCTGAGCGTTACGTGCGTGCTGATTGCAATCCATGTGGTCATAGAATCGTTTAGGTTGGAAAAGACCTTTAAGATTATCAAGTCCAACTGTTAACCTAACCCTGCCATCCCACCACTAAACCATGTCCCTATGTCTACCCATCTTTTAAATACCTCCAGGGATGGGGACTCAACCACTTCCCTGGGCATGCTCAGCTGCTGGCGATTACAGTCCATGCAGTATGGATGTGAGGTGTGCTACAGCGGTGAATTTTAAAGCCGATTCTCAGAGGTGCAGAGGAAATTTGAACTTTGTTATTTTCTTAATTCAGTTGAAAGCTTATGCAACAGAAGCATGGAGCAGACCTGGGTATCAGGGCAGGCTAGGAAAATAATTGTGTACAGCAAGACTAGTGAAATATGGAATTCGAGAGCCTGTGAGAAGGAGATTTCACTCTGAGAAAGAAATGGGCAATAAGCTATTATTTATCCCTATTTGTGGCAGGAGGAGGGGGACAGGAAAGAAAAAAGTAAGCTTGTAGAATGTTGCCATCTCTGTCCTGGATGGTTGTGCTGTGAGCTATTTAAACCAATTCTAGCTTTTGCACCAGAAGTAACTGCATTGCAGTAGTCGCAGGATGTAATCAGTTAAAGTTTTAACCCAAAGGATCCTAAAATGTTCTTAATGATCCTGCACAACACATGTTACCACTGGTCCCTGTGGCTGTACAGGAGGAGAGGAGCTGGGAGGCACTTTTCCATGGGCCTCAGGTAATTAACCCTCCGTGATCGTTCCCATCCAGGGAAAGCTGTAAGAACTTTACTGGAGTGAGAAAAGTATCTTCAGACTGCAGCATTCCGATGTCTCTGTGTTCCACTGCCACGTTCCTGCAGCCTATGGCTCCTACCCCATATGGCAAAACAACCTGTCTAGAACTATAAAACATCCCAATTACACTGATTAACTTTATGGAAAGGCACCAGCACTTTGAAGAATTGCTGATGCTGCCTGGACAGAGCAATAAAAAAATAATAAATGGCTGGACAATCAGCTGGGGGGGTGGTAGAAATCTGCACATTGCCTATAGTTGAGATGGGAAGAGCACAGGGAGACCAACAAATTGCATGGGAATGGTGCTCAGCTGCATGCAAGATCCCTGCTCTCCCAGGGACTGTTGTTCAAACTCCCATGTGTTGTGTGGTCACTCTTGCTTATTGCATATTATAAAAATGTGTGTGTTAAATTCAGTTTTGAAGCCACAGGCATTTTCTCTAGTGATGTTCTCAATATCTCTTCCAGAAGGGTCTACAGCTCTTGGAGCATGTGTAGTGACTTTCTGGAAATGTATGATCCTAAGCCACTGAGACAGGTTTGAAAACCTAACTCAAGCAATGGAGAAGCACAAGCCAATGCTCAGGTTTTAATTACTTGTGAAATAACTCCAGCATTGACTTTTACATGTGCATATATTGAAGGGTTTAAAAGAAAAAAGTTATAATTGCATTTTTCATGGAAAAAACAAAGGGGAAAAAAAAGCCCCTGCAAAGACAAAAGCATGTGTCTAGCTTCACACACTCTGAATATTCCCTTTAAAGTCAGGGGGGCTAGTGAGATATTTAAAGCTGTGCATAAACAACCTTCCTGAATGCAGTAAATAGAGGGGGAAAATGTCTTTACAAGACAAGGCTTCATATTCTAGGTAACAATATTCTCTTCACTGATGTGCTCTTGATTTAGTGTTTGGATGGAGAGCTGCGGTGGGAACCTCACTTGACGTCAGAAGGTTTTAGATCACAGACCAGACAAGTGTCAGAGAATTACAAGAAATCATGGATGCTCTTCTATCTATAGCTCTGCAGTTGCACTAGCAGTCGCGTTTTCATCAGTTCAAATAGCTTGCTACAGCAGCTTTTTAAAAATTAGTTTTAGTTTAAGGCTCTCTGCTGCTTGTTATGATTGGGTAAGAATATTGTAACTGCTTTTTTCTTTTTTGATAAATCAGAGGTGGTACGAGTAGAATTCTTTTAAAAGGGATATAACATGCAGTGCTGAGTGGTGGTGGGTTTTATCTTCTGAAACTTTTTTCTACAAATCCTTTGAAAAGGCCTCCTGAGCTAACACACATAAGCTAACAACAAAATTGTGGGTCCCATAGTAAAACTGGGGCTCTCCGATGTGTGTATTTTGTACCATGTAAAATGAGTTGCCTGATAAGGGAGCTCATTTTGATATTTTCTGACAAAATTAGTTGTTGTCATTGCAATGCAAATACTCTGCTGGAGCTGAATGTTCCCTCTGTGCTGTCTGCGATTCCTGGTGTAATTTATCAGTTTATTCATGAACCACAATGAAATGTAACTTCTGGAATGAATGGCTAAGCTGTGGGTCCCCTGCCCAGAAGGGCTCTTCTCCTCCCCGCTCTGTCTGCCCTCTGACTTTGGTCTCTTCAGCTCCCTGACAAAAACCCCCATTTTTTTCAGCCCTGGCAGTGCTGCAAGGCCCGCATTGGTGCAGGAGAGCAGGTTGTGTTTGATGAGGCTTGTACTTTGTCAAGCCACGCTGCTGTGAGGTGATTTCTAAGCCCGTAGCTCTGTGTCAGGGTGTGATGGATGGGGCTGGAAGCTGGAGGATGCTTGCCATTCTCAGGTGCGTGGGAGTGGCAGGAGAGGTGGGATGCACACATTTTTGTTTGTAAATAGAAACTTGGGGAGCTCTGGTGCAGGAAAAAAGATCTCTGTGTGTGTGTATATATCCTAGGAACTATTGCCCTGCTCAGCAGTGCTTCCAGAGGGTAAAAGCACTGGGAATGAACAAAGAGACAAGACTGTAAAGATACCCCACGAAAAGTCACTCTTTTGCCCCCAGCCTGTCTTCGCAGTTCTCACAAGATAAGAAAAGGCTGCCTCAGCCAGGAATTCTGAGCATCTCCCTTACTCCCAGCTGCAGCAATACATGCGGTGCACAGATCCTGCTGTAATGGGGGGCTCGGCCCATCTTGTGCAGGGGCTCTTGGCACCAACATGGACTTTTAGAGCTAAGGATTTTTTTTAAAGGGTGCTGCTAACAGCTGAACCTCATATGCTTTCAGGTTTTATACCCCATCCATAAGAGAGGGGAGGAGGGGTCTGTGCTTGGGACTTTGAACAAAGCATCTTTTTACTTGCATCATCCAAAATAAAAGAAGAAAAAAAAAATTCAAAGGAAATTGGGTAAAGGTGAGAAGTGATGGATTTTGTTGGGTTTTCTGCATGATTCCTGGCTCAGCTGTGTTTTGCTGCTGACCCAGACGCCTGCGATAGCGGTCCGATCCATTGCTGATCCCAGTTCTGTTGCTATTTATTGATTTGTGTGTTTGCTCCAGCCCTACTGGGGCTGGCAGGCAGGATCCGCATTCTGGGCAGTGGTCGTAGGGGCAGGCGTCGCTGGCGGGGCAGGCGCATGGGGGGAGCTGCTGCTGGCAGCTTCCGTCTGAAGGCAGCGGGTGCGATGATTGATTGCACTGCAAGCCCTGCTGTTCCGTGCATGCGACACTCCTTGTCTTGGCAACCTTTTGGTAGTTTTTTCCCCTCTTCACCGACCCCACAATGAGGCACTAATAAAAACAGGAGAGTTCCCCGTCTGTCTGCTAAGGCATTTGGGTTTTTGGTCTCTTTTTGTGTCTCTTTTTTTTTTTTTTTTTTTTTTTTTGTATTTTCCTAACGGGCTGTGAGCCCCAGTGGGAGGATGACGAGAGAGAAATCAAAAGCAAAGCAGGTGCAAAAGTGTGTTCTTTTGTTTCCCCCTTCCTCTCAAAATCCAAATTTCTTGGGGTTTGGTAAACTAAGATTTCTCCTGCTTTTCCCAGCTGGCACTTAGATCCAGCAGGGATGTATTTACAGGATGCCAACTGTGTCTGTGTACCAGCCAGATGTGGTGCAGTCCCCAAATCAGCAGCTTACCATGGTGCATTATATGGATGAAATAATTGTCTGCATAATGGGGAGTGCTTAGCGCGTGTAAATGACGGGTGCATCTGTCTCCATCTATTTCTGTTCTCGGCAGGCCCTCTCTGAGCTTTGGCCTTACCGAGGGGACAAAAGCTATATTTCTGTTTTGGTTTTTTATTTTTTTTCAGTTTCTGTGCATCAGTCTCTTGAAGTATCAGGAGAGATTTAGGAGTAGCTTGGAGGTGTGTACCTGATCTATAGCACCAGTGTGATCAAAACACACAGACCTCCAGGACCAGACCAGCTAGAGCACATCAGCAGTTTCCCAAGAGGTTAAGGGGACTACATCATTTTGCACCAACCTGTCATCTTGACTAAGAAATACCAAAATACCAATGCAAACCACCTCCCCTCGAGGGAAATGGATTCTGTTGTCTGGCTTTGTAAACACAAATGTAAATAATTTGTGTACTTTGGGGGGAAGGGTGAGAGAAACAAAGAAGGGATGATTTCCCTCCCCCCCACCCACCCCCTTTCAGGGGAACTGACCTGCTGAATTAGCAATATTTTACTATGCTGAGTCAATGCAAAAGTTGCTCTTTTCTGGGCTGTGCAAGTAGGGTAGACCTACTCAGCCTGGTGTTGAGTTGTCTGGTTGTGGCTGCTAATGATCCTTCCAGCACCTTGCACTGGAGCAGCAGGAGGAATTCCTCCTTCTTGAGCTCCTTCCTTTTTGCTTCATTTATCCCAAGGTTTGTTTTTTTTTTTTCCCAAGCTGAAATTATCAAAAGCGCTTGGAATGACTTTTTTGTCAATCAAAAAATTGAATCAAACCATGGTGGGGAGGGTAGGCTGGAATGGCATTTTCAGCATGTGAAAGAATACGATGAACCA
Organism: Gorsachius magnificus; assembly: GCA_034008185.1. NCBI lineage: Eukaryota > Metazoa > Chordata > Aves > Pelecaniformes > Ardeidae > Gorsachius > Gorsachius magnificus. Next base: position 14,214,552 of record CM067093.1, on the reverse strand, counting down.
TTTTTCTTGAAAGGTGCAAGGTGCACAACGGTAACTGTACTTCATAAGAAGAGAAATCATTGTGCTCTTGCTGATAGATAAAGGTCAATAGAAAGTATGCAAGGTAATGACAGAGAAAGGGTAATTTGCTGGAAATAGCAAAACCCTGATTCAGTGTGCCACAACAGTGAGAGCTGATACAGGCAAATAAGACAGAAGTCAAAATGCAGTATCAGCCTATGTGTTGTCTTAATCATAGTCACTCTGGGATTCATGGAAAAGTTCCAGGTTATAGAAAACAAACAAGTGAAACTCAATGAATATATTTAGATGATTTGGCATATTTAAATGTGCGTTTGATTTGGGTGTTATGATTTTAAAGCATGACTGAATTTTTAAAACCCTTGTCTTTCATCAGTACCTAAATAGCAATTATACTCATTAGGTGGTCTGACATCTTGTTCTCAATACTGAAATTTGGAGAGCCCTTTTAACCTGCATGCTAGGATGAAATGAGAACAGACTTCTCTACTGGTTTTCTATCACAGATGAATGATCACTGGTTGGTTCTGAGATAATAAAGTAGTTTAAATTTGGACATTGATTAACATCTTAATACAGATGCTGGGATCCTTTTCTATCCAGGTCAGCTCATGAGGATTTGGTGAGATGAATTTAATAAGCCAACAAGGAAAGTGTTTGCCCAAGAACAGGAGAACTGCAGTGTACTGTTGCTTACAAGTGATTTTCTCTTTGACTTGAATCACTTGGTCAGTAGCAGAATAAATTTCTTAGACCTTAGTCTGTGTTATTAAATCTGAGACACTTAAAAAAAGAGTCAGAGGACCCTTTGCTGCTGACTTGCTTCATACATAAGGGTCTCCAACACCTCTTTCATGGGAGAAGAGGAATAAGGGGGGACCAAATTCCCATGCCTAAATTCTTGTTCTTGAAGGAAGTCTCTGTAGACAGTTCATATGATGCAGTGCTCTTACATGTGAAGGCATGATCCCGCCATTCCCTCTGCTTATTGATCTCTTTCCAGAAGCAGCTCCCTTCAGGTATTTGGACAGCAAATATGTATTCAGTGGGACTTGCTGCAGTATAGGGCAATGTTCAGTGGGAGTCAAGGTGGGCAGCCAGTCTGTATTACCTAAAATCTGCACAGCACCAGTGCCTCAGAGACAAAAGATATTTTATTAGTGCATGTGAGAAACAGAGCGTTTTTATGTAATGTTTTTGTTAAGCAAGGTGATTATCTCTCGTTTTCCTGCTCCTTGCACTCAACATAAGGGGGGAAATATTTTTTGCCCAGACATTTCTGGAACCTTTCTTTTGTTCTGATATACCCAAAGAGCAGGTCTGGAGTAATTTAAGGCAGCTGTTAAGAAAGGAAGGTTACGATTAAGCTGCACTAGAAAATGTTTTTGTGTATTTTATGTTTATTTGTCTTAATTGCCTAAAATGCAAGTGAACTTTTATGGCTGGATGGAAGTGTGTATAAAGTCCCTGCAGAAGGCAGGGTCCCAAACATTTTGTACTTCTGCTGGGATAACACCAAATTAATCTTTTGTTGTGGAAAGATTTATAAGGTTTTCTAGATAGAACTGTCTACCTCATCACATTTTCAAACCTTGAATAAGTAACCCTTTTAGCAGGGTCTCTAATGGGGCTATTACAGGTTGCAGACCAAAGAAGCTAAAGAGTGTCCTTGGAGCCATCTGGTCCAAGCCTTTGCTAAATCATTTTTATTTTGTGGAGGAGCTGGCAGACTCATCAGAGGCACAACAAGTCATAAGGCACAACTTCTAGTAGCTTTTGGTTAGAGTGAGGAAAATACTCTTTAACTACTAAGAATACCTGCTACGTTGCTTAGCTTACGGCTCTGTAAGTCTCTGGTTACTGCTTCATTCGCTGGTACCTCTGTAATGCTATCTAGCACTGCAGAGCTATAGCAGGAGGTTTGGAGAGAACGTGCACGTTACTCTCCTTCTCCTTCCCTGCCTTTTCTTTTGCTGTGTTTTCAAGGGGCTGGAATCCGCAGCTCTCCAATCATCTACTTTTACTTGTCAAGTCTGTTTTAGATAAAAGTGTCTTTCTTTCAAAGACAAATAACAAAGTTAAGAGGTATCATATTCACAGTGGTGGCATTTTATTGTTTTAAAAACTGGACTCAAAGAGCTCTGTTACTGACAGGAGGGAATACAAAAATGCCAGTTAGAGCAATCCAGTTGGGTCTGAGGCTGGCAGCAAATTTTAGCCTGTGAATCACTTGGAGCAGTAGCCTTGAATCACTCCTGCTAGCTGACAGATTGCTGTTCAGAAGGGGCCAACTCTGATCTTGTTTCAGTGAAGGTCATGCTGCTGATTCCCGATATACAGAAGTACAATTAGGACAAGAATCAGGCCCAAACAATTTCAAAGCCTCACAAGACAGTGCCCAGTTGGGTAAGATGCCAGTTCTAGGCTTTTATCTCCTAAATTGTACAAGGTGCATTCCTACCCCCAGGCTTATGCAGTGGTGTTTCTAGACCACTATAGCTATTAAAATGCAATGGTACAACAGAAAGTCTAGGCAAGATCACAGGGTAGGGGTAGCTTTTTGTTCTGCATGAAGGAATTCACAACTGAACCAGGGTATGAATGTGCAGTGTTTGTAGCTAAGACTTTGGGAGAATGTCTGTATATGTTTGCACAGATCTAAGCAGGGACATCTGGAAGCCCCTGTGTAAATACTGTCCAATCTATTTTTATTTTTGAGAAATAGCATTTTGCCTTAGAGATATGTGTAAGGAAAGGCTGGTCAAGCAGCCTGTCTGACAGAAGACCGTCTTTATTTTCCACCCCAACCCAGTTTCCATCCCTGCCTCTACCCAGGTTCTCAGCAAACGTCTTAGTCACAGCTAAAGCGACTGCAGTCTGAGAAGGGAGGTAGCAAAATGGGAAATGCTCTTCCGTAAAGAAAGGCATGTTAGAATAAGCCGCTTATTGCAAATTCCTTCTAAAACACCCCAACTGTAACAGAAACAAATATCATATTGGCAATACCATAATGTTTGCATTCACACACCAGCTGTTACTCTTTCCCACAGGGTCTTGTTTTTTAAAAGGCTGACGAAGGACATTTTTTTTTAAGCAACAGATCTAGTCTTATTTCCTATATGGGCTGCATCTAATTTTCCTTTGCAACTTTGGTTATTTCTTTATTTTTGTGGTATATGTGCTAACACAGAATGGATTCTTTTTCCAATATATTTTTGACAGGCTGACAATAAAGTATGGTACACCCTGTGATTTAAAGCAATGCATACTTCTATTATGGATTATTGGATTATCAGCTTGTGGGTTTTTTAAACATTATGTATGACTGAGTGCTGGACTAATTGGCACACTAAATTTATGAATGACTGTTAATGAATAACTTTTCTTACTGAAACTGAAATAGCAAAGCTATTCCTGGCCCAGAAAGGCTGGTAGCTTTTTGGCCTGTAATAAATTGAACACATAACACAAAGTGGGAGAAAAAAGAAAAACATTGCTTAGAGTCAGTTCTGAGCAGGAATTACTGATTTTTCTTTTTTTTTTCTTGTTTGGAAAATGATTGCAGTATATCAAACAATTTGGTTTCAATATCTCCCTCTAATTGAATGAAAGCACTTCCAAATTTTCTTAAATGTTAATTTCGGGAAAACTAGACTTCCAGAAATAATTTTTGTATGCAATATGACATAATCATATATAGCAAATACATATGTACATGCATATGTATATAATTTATAACAGTATAAACACTTACATTAGAACCTGAAGGGACTGGTTTACCAAGGTTTTGAATGCCCAAGACTTTAATTGGTGTGCTGAGAATCTGTAAGTGCTCACATGTGTTGTGTGATGTGTAAGAGTGCATCATAGAACAAGAACAGCAAGACAAGTATGTACCAATTTCACTTGTTCAGGCAGTTCAGAGGAGAGCTGGACAGATGCTTTACTGCCAGGGCCATAGGAAACTCAAGCCTGGAAATGCTTTTTTTTTTTAAAAATTATTTTCCTTTTGCCTTCTAGCTTATTTATGGACAGCATTCCAGAGCATTTATGTGTTCTTTAATCTTCTATTTTATCTCTATGCTTCAACATTGTTCAACTAAAGAGTTTATTGCACATACATAGGCTTCCTTTTAGTCCATCCCACTATATTGTGCACTGCTGCTTTACACCTGTGACTAAATACAAGGAGAAAGGATGGCTCTGAAGTATTGGGTGTTGTGCGTTGCTTTTCAGACATTGGTGATTTTAGTTGTTTCTAGAATTTCTTTCTTGTTTTACCTAACAGATAAACATTAAATGCTTTGAGTTCACATTACAATCTTGCTGTCTTTGATTTTCTGGGGAATTACAGAAAAAGTGGGGATATGCCAATTTTTACACCTGGAAAGACTTTAGTGTTCAAAAGGAAAGAGACTGCTAGCTAGAAAAGTCTGGCCAGTATCAGCAGGTCTGCTACTGTGGCTCATAAAAAAAAGGATTACACCAGTGATGTATATGTAAATAATGCCTGCTCTTTGATGCTAAACTACAAGATGAGACTTTGTTAGAATACAGAAATGTAAGAGCCATACAACTGAAATGAAGTATAAGACTGATGAGCGAGTTTGGGTCACGAAAGAAGGGTGTGGGGATATTTGTATGTGTGTTTGTTTTTTTTTCTCTCAATTGCATGTATCTGGCATTTATCACTTGCTACAGCAGGCTGCATTATTCATGCAAACACAGCAGAGCTTCTACCTTCCAATATTTTTGTCTGTCCATTTAATAAAAACACTGCAAGGAGAGATGGACCAGAAACAGTTCTTTAAGACTAAAATTGTTCCATCTCTTATCTTAGCTTTAATTAGAAACTGAACACATATAAAGCAGAGTCAAAATACAGCTAGTTAATAACAGATATAACAGCACATCCCCTTTGGCTTTCATTTACATTCTGCAAGGGAAGGATGTTGAAAACAATATGCAAGAAAGAAGTTGGGAATGAAGGTGATTATTTCTTTGCTTTCAGTGACTTTAGACATAGGAAGCTGAGGAGCTAGGGTGAGCCCTCCTTGAAAAGGAGACCCACGATTTCTCAACGTAGCTAAGCAGTGGGAGCATCCCACGGAATTCACCTTAACCTGCAATCTGAGGATGGGGAAAGGGCGAGGTGGGAATATTTACCCGGGCAAATTCAAGTGCAGCATTCCCAGCCGCCACTAGTTGTCACTTTGCAACCAGCCGGGGTCGGTGTTTTCAGCACTGCGGTTAGCGAGATTGCAGTGTTAATTAAACGGAGTAACTCCCAAAGCCGCGGAAAGTCCCGAGCCCGGGGCTGTGCGATAGCCAGTCTCGGGGAACCGAGAGGAGGCGAAAAGGCAGCTCGAGAAAGGCGGAACGCCGCTGTCCTAAGGTTGTGTCTAGGGGCTATGCCCTGAGCTCGGGGTCGGCACGGCAGCCCAGCCCAGCGGCGCCCGGTGCGCACACACTCCTCCCGTAAAGTCGAGCCTTACCTGAAGAAAACGATCGTCTCCCACACGTAGACTCCGAGCGCGTTGACGTTGCACATTTTTCCAGCTCTCGCTGCTTTTTCTTTTTTTTTTTTTTTTTTTTTTTTTTTGTACTCCGTGAGGGGTGGGCCGGTGGGGTTGGCCAATAAAGTAACCCGGCACTTGGGGAGAATTGGTAGGGGAAGCGAGCCACCCCCTCCCGAGGCGGGCCGGGCGTGGCCAGACCCGGCCCTGCGGACCTGGCAGAAGGGGCCGGCCCCGCCCCGCTCAGCACCCTGGACAGCGGCGCTGCGCTCCGCTCCGGCGCTGCCTCGGCTCGTCCCCGCGCTCCGCCGGTGCCCCCGCCGCCGCCACCGCCACTGCAGTGGTGCTCGGGGCCGGCGGACCAGGCTTCCCGCACCGGAATCTCCCTTCAGCGGGATCTCGCTCCGGACATCAGGCTGGCGAGAGAGGGAGACGCAGGGGGTGTAGGTTTGCCATCAGGGTGGTGGGGGTAAGATGGGAGGGGTGGTGGTGGGGTGGCGACCCTCAACAACCCAGGGCGTTAATCTCCGCTGCTAGCCGGGGTGTCTTCCTAATTACATCCACAGGAATTTGTCAGTGTGGAGCCGTGCTGCAGTCCCAGTTGTGTCGCTTTCCTGCCCGCCGTTCGGCTGCTGTTGATTCCTGCTTCCTGGGCTATTTTCCTCCCGAATAAGTTATTGCTGCTGTAGGGAAGGCGTCCCATTGCTCAGGGCTAGAGCGGAGGGAAGCGAAGGGGAAGTTTCTTGGGAAGTACTCCCATTGTGCTCAGAAAGAAAGTGGCTCAGTGTCCTCCTAATGCATCTCATTTCCCCTCTGCCCTCTCTCCCTTGCTAGGACTCGCCAGATCTTGGGAGTTTCTTGCTGCATTAATTTACTAAACTAAAAAAAAAAAAGGGGGGGGGGGGAAGGAGGGGGGGACGCAGGCAAGAGGGAAGGCAGAGGGGAGGGGGTAGCAGCCTCTCCACCATCCCAAGGCCCTCCTCTTAGCTGTGCTCATTGGTCTCGGGGCTGAAAAAACTGCTCTAGGAGGTGGTTGGATAAACGCATGTTGTTCAGCAGAAGCTGTTAACCTCTAAAGCGCTGATACATTTTGGTTTATTTCATTTTTTTTACCCTGAATTCCTGTCTTTTTAAGAAGTCTCTGAAATCATCTCCCTTGACAGGGCAAGCGTAACGTGCCTTAAGTCTCCATCTCGTGGAAGATCTGCTTGGCTCGCAGTTGCTATATGTTGCTGTTGGCTTTTAAGCAACATCTCTGTGTTGTTGTATTTTTTGGTTGGCTTTTCTTTTTACTTCTCTCTTTCCTTTATGTGATTATTTTATTTTTCTCCCTTTTGAATTTGATTTTGCAAAGAGGTTTGGCAAACACCAGAGCCATCAAGGCCAGGGCAGGTAAGGAGCATTTAGCAGTCTCCGGCTGTGCTCGCAGGGTGCTGAGTGTGGTGGTCGGGGCGGGGAGGAATGGGCTCCTCTGTCACTTTGTCAGTGTGTCACTATGCTGGGCTTCTCATCAACTTCTGAGAATTGAAATGAAAACTTAGCTCTCCTAAATAATCTAGGATGTCTATCTTCTCTCTTGTCCTGGTGTAAGGGAATTTTTCTTCTTTAAGTTCTGTTTTGTTTACTTGTCCTGTGCTTTGCAAAACTCCCTGTGGCAAAGAAAGAGTCAATTTTAACCCCCTTATAGCTGTTTTTAATCTGTTTGAAGACTCGCCCTATCCAATGTTGGGAGGGTGGAAGTGAAATGGACTGCTTGCTCTCCACCACTACTGTTGCCCCCCAGGCTAGAAAATAACCAAGTTTTTCTTCTCACTTGGAGTTGTATCTTAAAGGACCTTACTGCCAGACTAAAATTCACCTGATGTTTTTGATCTCCTGTTTTTACTTATTTTAAAGCAATGTGTTTACTTAGCTAAGTAGACAGAAATATCCTTTGGGTTGTCATTCAAAAGAAAAGGGAAGAAAGACTTGCTTGGCTTCTAGCCATTGATACAGGAGGAGTTTAATTTGATTTACTCCAGCTACTGGGTCTCAATGTCTAGCTAGATTAATAACAGGCTCTGATTTCAACTCATGGAGATTCCTGGGGATGTGATTCCATGCAGCATTTCCTGCCTGCTGCTTGCTGGCTTCTCACTGTACTTTCTCTCCTGATATTTATCCCCACATGGATAAGCCTCTGTCACTGTGCTTTTCCAGTCCCCAGTGTGCTGTGAGACCAGAGGAGGAGCTCCAAACTGGGAGCGTTAACAGGACCTGTACAGTAAGAGAGAAATGGTGTTTTCCTGCATCTTTACTGGGAAGCAGGACAAAGAACAGGAGGCAGAATCATCTCTTGGCATCTGTGGGTTAAAACCAGAGGCTAGTCAGCCTTCTGGTTCCCTTAGAAATGGGGTCTGTAAGATAGGACTCTCTCATGTGTATCTTGGTTGTAAGTTTGATGTTTATACCAAAGGAATCTGGACTTGTGTCCTTTTGTCCCTGCTTGCTCTCCCTGCACTGCCTTGGGTTAGGGGAGCAGGGTGGCTGTGCATAAGATCGAGTAAGCAGATGAATCTCTGTGTGTGTATAACACAAGCTTCACAGTTGTTCCTGTCAAAGGGTCCCAAAACTGCTTTTCCCAGAGAAAGATCTTATCTGCTTTGCTGTCATCTATCCCAGTGATGACGATGACTGAGTGATTTGTGTGGGTCCAGGGACTATTCTACTGGTATTCAAACATTTCTTCTTACTGGAGTGAAATAGGAGTCTTATTTGCTTTGACATTTGGGGAAACAGGCAAACTCAGGTTGCAATACGTGTTTGGAGCAGGTCTAGGTGTCAAGATGGTTTAGATCAGTGAGTAAAATCAAAGGAAATGTAAATTGATGTGAGTTTTGCATGTCTTATCAGGACCCCAAGGGTTTTGCTGTGATTGGAAAAGGAACATATTCTGGATAAAACTTTCTATGCGTGTGGTGGGGTTTTTTTTTTTGGTGGTGTAGGTTTTTTTTGGTTTGTGGTTTTATTTTTGGTTTGTGGGGGGTTTTTTTTGTGGTTTTTTTTGTTTTGGCTAGGGATATCTGCCTCTGTATGCTCTTGTATCTCCTCTTGGTGCCGAGGAGGCAGTCATTGCTCATTTGCCTTGGTACAGTGCATGCTGCTTGTGTGTGTCAGACCTTGGTCAGGGTGGCTCTGCATTCTTGGAGTTCCCATCCTCTGACTTAACCCAGGTGATTCAAGAAACAGCCAACCAACCCCCACTGAAACCCATCTATAGGGATATCTGTAGTGAAATTACCCACATTGGTTCTGTACAGTGCCTGATTTTTAGTTTCCTTTTGCTCTCCAAGAAGATAAGGAGACATAAACTGGAAATCAGGTCTGGAGATCTAATAAGGGCTGGAAGTCAATTTTATCACCATAACTGTGAGTAACCATTGTCATCAGGTATTGCTTGGCTGCAGTCCTCTCCCTGGATCTGTCCTGGCTTGCTCTTAGATTGGGTTTTAGCTCTCTGCTTGATTTTACTGTAGTGTTTTGTGATTTTTTTTTTTGGGCGGGGCGGAAGGGTTTACTTGCCAGGTCTCTTATTTTTCAAGCGGAGTCCAAATGGTTTTGAAAGGCATTTGTCTTTCTTTGGTGGCACTTGTACAAATGACAGAGTTGAAGATAACTTATGTGAAATGAGGCTCTTAAAATTAGAATTGCTTGCTGTGTGCTCACCTTGTTGTTGTTTTTATTAGTTTGCTTCAAAGTGGATGAGTCTTGTAAAACTTGCTGGAGGTGAAGTTGTCTGGGAAGCTTCTGTGTCATCTTGCTGGGCAGACATTGTACCCCCCGTGCTGAAATGTAGGAATGCCACAAGATCCCCTGAAAGCCAAAGACACGTAGGCTGAACAAAGGGATGAGCTGAAGTCATGGTTAATTCTATAAGGCAATTGTAGCAGATCTCATCTCCTGGCCTATCTCATCTCCCAAAAGCTCAGTCACTGTGTCTGAGGCTTTCCAAATTTTATTCTTCATAGAGTGACAGGTAATAAATAGCAAATAATAATTTAGTGATGTTTATTTGTTAATTACTAGTCAAAGACTGGGTCTGATCCAGAACAGAGTTACTGAAATGCATGTATAACCATAAGTCTCTCTTTCAGCATGTCTTCTCTTGATTCCTCGTGCAGTAGGAGCAGATCAGACCTTTTGGTAGGAAGGATCAAATCAGACTTCTCAGGAAATGAAACAAGAGCTGTGGGAAATGTAATGTTTAAAAAAAGGTGTAATACTTTTAATTTCTCTTAAGCACTCAACCAAAATTTAGGGACACCTGCAAAAAGGGTGTATGTGAGAAGTGACATATACTCTGATGATATGTCCGTCAGTAGCTACAAGTCCTTTGTGGCTGAAAAAAATCTACTTTCTAATTATGCCCTTTTCTTTCTTCCTTCATTTTCCAGCTATGAGAGTCAGGGAATATCTGGTCCTTCAGTTTCCTTCATGTGGTTCCTCCCTGATCCTTTCCCTTTGAAGAATGTAAGTGAATTTCTTCTCTTCTCTGTGAAGAAAATGAATCTTTCGATGTTCCTGGTAGTCTGTGAGTTCATTTTCTTTTTTGATAGTTGATAGTTTCTCTTAAAGACAAGGGGAACCCAGAAGGCCTTGGAAATCGCTCTGTGACTAGATGAGCACGCACCTTGTGCTGAGAATTGACCTAAAGCCTCGTTCACAACTGCCGGTTGATTTCATTCTTGATTTGGTTTTCATCTCTGGGTTTTATAGCAGGTAGGGCTGGTTTTAGTTCCTTTTGCTTGCCTTTTTAAAATTAAAATTCTGATAATAAATTAATATAGGAGGGTAAACTCCTTCAAGCTGAATGTGCACACACACTGCCTTCCTTCCCCAAATAAATGACAGGATTTTCAGTGAAGAAGTGGCTAGCACAGCAGTAGAGTACAGTCAGCGTATCTTGGGAATACTAAATCCATTATTGTCAGTTTGCTCTTTGGAGAATGGCTAATGAGGAAACAGTGCCCCAAGAACTTGGATTCTGCTTCCCGAGACAGAGATTCAAATTGCTACAGCAGCACTTCTTGCCTTTTGACACTGAACAAATCAAAAAAAAATTTTAAATTAAAATTAAGTTCAGGGAATTTTACAAAGGATTTCATAAAGTAAATTCCTATGCAGTTAATTTCCATGTGTAATAAGCTATTTCTGTGCAAGACGGTTCAATTAAACACAATTTTCTTAGAAACTTAAGAACCTGGGACTTTTCCTTTTTTTTTTTTTTTTTATAATTTCTGGTAAAATAACACCATAAAATGTTTCTGCAATGTTTTGTAAAGCTGAGTGTTCAGTGAAGATTTTTTACTGAAAAATATATAGATGGAAGAGAATTCGCTGGAATTAATGTAAAGGTTCATCTTATCCATATTTCAAAAACTATGTTTAAAATTGAACTCTGGAGAAAAGTTTGATTGAATTCTGTTTTGATATGCAGTGGATCTGTGGAAAACAACCACTGGAGAATTTTGCATAGGAAATTCAGCAGAACTCTCAGACTAAGGTTAGAAGGCCGCTAGGGATGGAACTGAGGGATTTGTGGTGTAGGTGATTGATGTTTTTGGCTGAAATTCAGACCAAATATCACTGTTAGCAGTCTTTTGCCTTATTTGTTTTAAAAAAAAATCATAGAAATTATAGGTCTTGCCATAGAAATAGAGCTTGTCTTGGAAAAAATAACAAAGCTGAATTCAGTCAGTACACTGGAGCTTATTGGTTATGAAGTACTCCATGCATGGTGTGTCCTTATAAAATTATCTCCTGGTTTTGTAAGGACTCTTTCTTAGGAACTGCACCCAGGATGAGAAATGCCAAGAGGCACAAAACTCGGAGGTACATTACTGGCAATCTGGGCTCTTGATGGGGTGACTGAAAGCTGAAGGTACAGAGCAGATAAAAAAGTTCGCAGAAACCAGGGGCCAGACAACTATCTATCAAGTACTTGTTTTTATTTTTTATTTTTAAGCTGGAGGAAAACTTACCTTGATACTTTGAGCCAGGGGGGATTTTTACAGCCATGCACACCCACTTCCACCCCACCCACCCAAGGTGTGTTGTTGTTATATATAATATTTGTGTCTCATAAATGTGTGTAATAGTCAAGTAGAAGTGTCCTGGGCAGAATTGGTGAGGCCTCCATATCCTCCTCCTTCCCTATAGGCTGTACAGGTGCATCTACGTATGCTGTCCTGTTTCTACCAGCGCACATAAGCTTTCCCTTCATGTGAAAGCATATATACACTGTATGCTGGATGTCTTAAGTATGAACATTCCTGTCCTACAGTGTTCTCTGCAAAAAGAGCAGTTATATAGATGGTCCTTGACCCTCACACTCCTGGGCAATATATTTCTTGATAAGTAGATTAGGGGCTGTGATGATTTCTCATCACTGGAAACACAGCCCCCATGAATCTAGTGATATCCAATCTGTGATCATAGACCTGTTGGAAGTGGTGTGAAGCCCCGTGCCAGGATGACTTGATAACAGACCATGTGTTTGCACAAGGCCAAGTGAAGTGCTCGTGGAGTGCAGCATTCAGGTCTTCCTGACCTGAATGTGTGTTTGCCTCCTGTGTCAGGTGCATGAATCAGGTTAAGGCAGTAATCCCTGAAGAAGATGAAATAAAGAAGATCGGATGGTCATTTTTCCCCTAGCAGTGCTGATTTATTAATGAATTTCCGTGTCTCGTATGTCATATAATGACACTCGACTTGAGCTGTGAGTAGTCTTGCTGCATATCATGGGCTTGTCACTGTTATAATTTATGAAGTGTTATGTAGTAAGGAAGCAGCACGGACCTTGTAGCCCTGAAGAAAATACACTGCTACTTCCATTAGAAGCTTGATTTGGAGGTCAGAAGTTAATTATTTTCTGACCTGTACAGAATAATTACCAGGCAATCCCAGAGAACCAGGAGTAGTATTTCTTTCAAAGACCTTGGCCAATAAAACTTTTTTGGCTACATTACTGCGTGAATGAAAAAGGAACCAAAGTTGCCTTTACAGCCAGTCTTGTCAGGTGCCGAACAACATGCAGTTGTTGGAAATATTATCTTAGCCTTTAGGTTTGGGAAGCCCATAGCTTCGGCCTTAGCAGCCCTCAAGTGCTGCGGGAAATTGAACTTGTCTACTTTGTACCTTGTTCGTAAATGAAAAAACCATCTATTTAATTTGAGAGGAGCAGGCACCAGGTTTTGAGAGATGCTTACACAGAGGTAGAAGCATACAGGGCAGACCTAGAACTATTCACATCACCCTCTTCATTCCTGTTGTCATGGATTAAAACAAACAAACAAAACCATGAGAAGAGAAAGAGGGAAACAAATATGTTGCATACTTTAATTGTTTAACTCGTCTGGTCAATTCAATAGAATGTGTGTGGGAGACACAAGAAGTGGAACCCCTTAGGGGAAAATTTTAACTGCAAACAGCAGACAGAGAAAGTGAATCAGGAGACAACAGCCAGTGATGCTGAAGTGGTCCCTCAGTGTCCAAGTGTTAAGATACTGAAACATCCTCTTACATGCCCTAATTCACTTATAGGACCAAGTAGCATAATTTATTGTCTGTAGTGAAAGAAACAAGATGCAGTTTTGTGTTTGTGGGGTTTTTTTGGTGGTTTTTTTCTTTTATTTAAGCTTTTGGCAATGGAAATATTTGCATGACAGATGTCTAAAGGATAAAAAAAGTGCTGTAGGACCCCTCTTCTTTCAATGAATAAAAAAGGTCTGATCCTTCACCCACTTTAATGAAGCTTTTTAATTCTGAAGAGAGGTATGGAGCTGCTGTTATTAATGATCTCTGTTTCCAATACACCAGAAAGTTCTGATGATAGGGTAGCTTTTCATGTTGCATTAGCAGGAGAAAGGGCTTTTCACCCATCTGAGATGCATTCAGGTTTGATAGCACTGATGAGATGTAATGTATTGGTAGGGGACTCTCTGGTAGAATGTGTTTCTTGGTTCAGTATTGCTGTCCTCTTGATTTGGCCAAGTTAGTGGATGCACTTTGAGGCTATTTTACTCATGAGGAGTGGCAGCTCTGGCTGTTTCATTGCCATCCAAAGCAGTCATTCCCTAGTGGGGTAAGCAGTGATTTTGAGATGTCATTAGACAAAAGACTTACTACCCAGCTGTCTTGTCTTTTATTGTTTGAAATTGTTGCCCTGTGGATTTGCAGGAATCTACTTGAGCACCACTGACTTGAGCTACTTGCTTGGTCTTCATAAAAACATCTTCTACCGCTCTCTTTCAGGCAGAGAGCTGACGTAGGGTTGGGTTATTAAGGGTGTTTCTGTAATAGGTTTACTGATAACTGTTTCTGGATATCCTACTGGGGGTGGATGGTGCCATTTGAAAATCTCAGCTGGGTTGTGTGCAAGTTGAGATGCTTACCTGACCTAAAATCCTTGCCTCAGGTGCAGTACCTCATGCCTCAGGTGAAAGAACAGGGATTTTAATGCATTTGCGAAGTAGCTTGTTATTGCCTTGGGCTATATATTTCTTTGCAGCTTGCTGCATTAAACCCTATGGCAGGTACAAGCCCTCTTTCATGCCACCTCTCAGCCTACTGTTTGCCCAGGGCTTGGGTTAAATATTTCCCCGCCCCCCCCCCCCCCCCCGAAAGGTTGTGAAGTTTGTTCAGTGTGCTCTGTTTTCTACATTTTATGTGGTACTACTGATTCACTGCTTGGAGGGGGGTATTAGACAGTGTGGGCTACTCATTGGATTCAGCAAAGGGGATTTGGCGTAGTCATCTTTTGCTGACTTGTCCTCTGCCAAATCTGAATGGAGGGAACACTCCTCTGATGCTTGTACATGCTCTACTTGATCATAGCATTTGATCAGGCTCCTTCTCTAAATGACTGCTGCCATTAAAGAATGGAATCTCTTGACTTTCCTAGGATACTAATGATTAATGACCTTTCTCTTGCACAGTGAGTATTCCTAAAGGCATATGGTGGAGAAGGGTGCTAAATCTCCTAGATCACCATTCTTTTTGCCTTAACTTCAAAACTGCAAGACTACCAGAATCAAAATTCTCTTCCCTCTTCAAAATATTTAAATAATGGTGGGTTCTAATGACTCTCAAGGCAGATAGCTTCTGTGTCTACAGTTCAGCTAACGCAAAGGCTCTAAAGTGCTACTGGTTATGTGTTTTGCAGTATTCTGCTGCTGGTTTTACCTGCTGTATGCCTGGCAAAAATGAAAGTTGAAAAGCCTTTGCAGATTCCTGCTAAGCATCAGTGGCCTGTATTTATTAAAAGGAATGGAAGTGTAAAACCCAGGATGTAAACAGAATGGATTTTTTTGGTAAAAATATGCTAGCTATGATCTCTTTTTTTCCCTCAAGCATCAATAAAATTTATTATGGTAAAAAAAATTGGAGTGTTATCATACATTTCCTTTGGACAAGTCAGAGAAAAGAAATTGCAGCCCATTCATGATGTTGTACCATGCCAGCATCTTTTTTTTTTTTTTTTATATAGCTTTACCTTCCCATGAAAATAGTTCTCTACCAAGGCAATTGAATTGGACAAAAGTGATTTATGTAGGCTGTGCAGAGAGAAAAGGCTTTGTTAGGTTTCAGGGAAGACGTGGAACACTAAGGGTGAGAAACAGCTTGGCTGAGACATGGGGAATCAAAATCCTCTCATTAAATCTCCATGTCTATGACCAGACATGGCCTCACTTTGCATTTGCTGCTTGATTACCGAATCTATGAAGCTGTCTGGAAACAAAAGGCAGTAAATCAAATCAGTGGGCATCTTTCAGTGGGAACCGAAGAAGCTTGTGGTGGTCTCCTTTGGCTCATTGTCTGAATGTAGCAGATGCTAAAACATGTCCATGCACACTTCTGCTTGCACATGGAAGTGCAAATGTAACTCAACTTTTTAACTCTTCATGTAATGTGTCATGGTCTAGGAGAGACCCCTCTCCATGAAAAGAAATCTCCCCCTCTCCTCCCACGTAACTTATCCATGGGAAAATCAACCCCTTCTACTGGTGGAGGATTTTATTTGACAGCATCTTTTGTCTGTTTTGGATTTTTTTGTTCCTTAATCCATCTTGGGCTGTCACAGGGAGAGTAAAGCAGGGAGCAGTAATTCACTGTTAGGGAGAAACAGAACTGTGGTGACTATCACCTGACTTCTGTGTGGACAAAAACACTGGAGTTAATTCTGATATTGCAATCTTTGTGTTCATGTTACTTGAAGTGGAAGTACTCTGCCAAAGGTACTGAATTAATTTTTTGAGAGCTTTATTTTACAGGCACTAGCTATTCTAATGCTCTTCTGTTGGTATTTGAGAGCTGACTGAATTGTTTGTGAAGGAATAATTAAAAAAAAATATATATACACACAAATATTATTATTTGTGTGTGTGTGTGTATATATATAACCAATAACACCTGCATGGGCTTTCTGGATAGAAAATATAAGCTGAAACCATAACATCTTTTGTCTTTCTGACATGTGTTGTGGAAACCTGGCGTAACATCATAGCTACCAAACCCTTGGTAGCATGGTATGTAATCCATATATAGCATCACCCTACATGTGCTGTGATATGCAACCCAGAGAGCAGTTTGGTGTGTAGAACCATTCCTGTAGGTTTGGTAGAAGTTTCTACCTTTTCTAATCCTCTCCCAAAAATGGGTGGACACTTCTTCATTTCCAGAAAAGTATTTTGTTTTATCTCCAAGCTATCTGCTGGAGCCTCTCACAGGGGAAGCGCTTGCAAATCTGGGCTGTGTTGTGTGTCCCACCTCCAAGATATGCATATTCATTCCCAGAGATATGCAAGAAATTCCAAAGCCTCTTTCTCCCACATAAGGGTCATCCATCTCTTCAGAAGACCTTTATAATTTCTTGACTTTTAAACTAGAAAACTCTAGTGTTCTAAAGTCTGTGGCTGCTGTATTGAAGCTGTCCTGCTTTTTGAATTCCTCTGGGCAACTACTGGGATAAAGAACTGACATTCAGATTTGAACCACTTCACGGCTTCCAGAGGCGAGCTATCACAGTACTTACTTTATCTTTATCCCACATGCAAATAATCTTCAGATCCTGGACTTGAGCAGCTTCTCATTTCTCTGATGTTCCTGGCAAGTCTGGGAAATCTCTTGCAAGTCTCAGTATTCCAGAAATCCCCAAGAGTCTCGGATAGGAGAACTTGAAGACTGTGCAGGAATGACTACATCTGGGTGTGTCTTTGCTGTCCTAAGAATGTGTCCAAGCCCAATTCCAGTTGAGTAGCAATTTGTGAGAACGTCTATGAGTTTATGGGAACCAAGGCTTTCCAAGGACTCATAACTTGGCTGTGGTTGGGCAGGTGTCCCTGGGAAGTTCCAGTCCCCCTGGAAGAGGCACATCTCCCAGCCCTACTGAGCTTTACTCAGAATTAGTAGAGTAGTGCCTATATAAATTACACAGAGGGATGGTTTTTTAGAATTCATAAACCAACATATTTTCCTCAAAAAGTCTGCGCTATTTTGGTGGAAAGCTAAGGAGAAATCCAGTATAGAAAATGCCATAACAGCAGAAGGTGGACAAAATCATAAACAAATTAAACAGGGTGTTACACTGGACTTCAGGCAGTCTGAAGTATAGGCTCTTCACCTGGCACTGGGTAATATGATGTATTGTCTTGTGAATTCTAGTTAACATTACATCAGCTATGGACTGAGGGTGTGTCTGTGCTCCTCTATAAAACCTGAGAGCTCTGGGACATTGTCTGTGAAACAGTTTGTTGGCCCGATAAAATTGCTCACGTGGCAGTGCTCTATATTAGAAATCAGTTCAGCTGCACTTTCCTTGTCCTAACAGAAGAAGGGAAAGCTCAAGGGACTGATTAAGTTCTCTTTGCTGAAAAAGCTGCTGCATCCTGAAACATTTTAAATAAATGCCACGTGTCTACAGGTAGTTCTGCATTTAATTCAGATTTTATAAGTTACAAATTATAAACAGCTTATTTACTGTAAATATGCATCTTGTTTAATAGATTCTAAATCTCATGATAATACTGTTTTTTAATTAGTATGATGAGCTGCCATAGTGGATTGTCATTGGCTAGAGTTTCTTGGTGATGTTGTGTCTAAATTCAGTTATCCATTTACCATCACAGCCCCAGCAACAGTCATTTACTTAGAGTGTTATAACACAACAGATAACGTATATGCTGCTTTTCACTTGGCTTGACAGGCTCAAAATTGTTTTGCTTTCTGTCCAAAGCCCCCAGTGACACCAGCTGGTCAGACTCTCCCCTGGGGCTGGTGCTTTTAGGAAGGAGAATCTCAGCTGTCTCCCAGTTGTCTATGGGAAACCACGAGGGATGTGGGTGTGGAGTATATTTGACAGATTACCAAATTTGTGGCTGGCCAAAGATTTTGGTGGTGAATGGGGGTTTTTAATAGGGACCAGCACTTCTTGCTCTTTTGGACTTGTGGTACCTCTGGACACTACTGTTAATGAGGAGCCAGAGTGAGGACTTGGAGAAGTTTGGCTGTGGTGGTGTGTGGTTTTTTGCGTGGTGGATGTGTGCTGGTAATACGGGTGCTTTCTGCCAGCCCTTGTGATGCTGAATGCAGGTGACGTGGCTGATGAGTCAGGTCTGTCCCTAAATGCCCCTTAAGAATTTAGGACTAAAATATCTCTGAGGACCTAACTGGGAAGGGAACTAGAGCCGCCTCAGGGTCACCATGTGTGTTTCTTTCTTGTTCCAAGAATGAAACTGGAAGGGTCATGCAAATGGGAATGCACGTGTACACCACCACCACCACCACCTCCCCTTGCATGTTTATATGCTCTAGTATTTTATGTGCATGTATTTCTCATGGAGCAACAGCATCTCCCCCCCCCCAAAGAAATTAAGAGAAAGAAAGTCTGTTGATTTATGCTGCCCAGTAAATTACTTAGGTGAAACTTTACACATGTGACTTTGCGATTCCCGATTACTATTCCCATAGGAGGAGCAGAAGGAGGGAGAAAAGGGGAACCTGCTTTGTTGGTAAGATAGGAGTTAATAATCAGTTTAATTCACAGTCTCCAGCTCTTCAAAGGAGTTGCTAATAAGTGTTTGTCTTTTCTTTCCCTCCCACTCCTTTCCCCTAGGAGCTAGTGAGAGACAGAGACAGTACTGATCACAGAAACAAAATTGTAAAGGAGAGAAGAAATCCCCAGTGGAAACTCTTTAATCTGCCTCTGGAAAGGGCAATTTGTGTTAATAGGACAAAACTGTAATGTTTAATATTAATTACAGGGATTTGGGGAGGAGCATGTGAAGGATGGAGGCAGAGAATAGACTGGAGGGAAGGAGAGAGCCGATTGCAACAGACTCTTGCTGCAGTAGGAAATAGAGGAGCCAGGTGAGCCTTGTCTCTTCTGGACATCATACCACTTGAATTCTGGCAGCAGAGGGGCTTCATGTGTTGCAGAAAGACCCGGTTTCTCTGTGTATTCTTGATGGGGATGTCAGAGATTGCTGAGGTCGGTCAGTAAATAACAGGGTGTGTAAAAGATGAGGAAAAGCATGTAGATTGGATTTCATGGCATGGAAGTCCCTGTTTACTTGGGCTCTAGAGTATGTCAACACATACACCCATAGCACGTTGGAAGCACTGTAGTAAGTCCTGATCTAGTTAGCAGTGTCCCTGCTCACTGCAGGGGGGTTGGACTAGATGACCTCTAGGGGTCCCTTCCAACCCAAAACATTCTATCATTCTAAGTCCAGTTTTAGCCTAAACTTCGGTCTCAAACAGGTGCCAATGGTGGATTGGCAGGGGAGTATGAAGAGGGCAAGCAATTCAAGGGACTGCCTGAAATCTCCTGCAGGATTTCTGGAGAAACATGTATGACAAGGGTATAAGGCAGAAATCCCAGCGATCCCAGCACTCAGAAGGGTACCTGCTGTTGTCCTTTGGTCCCTCTTGTTGCGCTGCATCCCACTGCTTGCCGTTGCTTTTCATTTGCATCGGGACACTCTGAATTGGGAGGCATCAATCTGCAGCTCCTACTGCTTCCCTTTGGAGTCATGTTTATTCTTTGTCCAAGCCCTTTGTCTGTTTGAATGCTTCCAAAAATCCTAATTGCCTCTAGGTCCAATTCCTATACAAACACACCAAAGTGACCAAAGTGGATTTGATTACTATCAGCCATTCAAGCCTTTGCATGACAGCTGAGGATTTTCTCAGGTTATGGTCAACAGGTAACATGCAATTGTTATGCCCTGGGGCAAGATGAGCACACAGAACCTCACTGATCTCTAGATGAGAAAAGGAAAGGTGGAATGAAGGGTCTTAACTGGCTTGTCCAGATGACCAGACACTCAGGGAACCTGATGTTGCATGCTGTCTGCCTCTAGATGTTCAAAAAAGCGTAAATGGTGGGAACAAAACTAGATTTAATGGTGCACATGGAGTTTAGGCTACCTAGATGCAGCTACATCGCCATGTACTTCTGAGTGGAAATAACCTTCTTCAACATATTACAGCCCTGGGGGTTCAGTGGGCTATTTGGTAATGCTAGCTGAACACACTGGAAGTGGCTGCCTTCCAACAGTCATGTCTTTCAGTTCTGATCTGAAATGGGGGCACTGAGGAGGGAAAACACTCTGGTCAGATGTTTTCAATACCCTGGAGTTTCTCCTTTGAGTTTGGATCCCTTGGTGCCATCACCTCAGGCTTGCCATGAGAAGCTTGTTTCTGCTGCGGTGCAAACACTCTCTTCTTTGATATAGCTTATCCCATTGAGAAAAGGCAGAAGCATTTTTTTTCCATTTAGTAACCTAACACAACACAGGTGTAAAAGAGACCTGATATTTGGCTCCAAGGCCAACCTGTGTAGCTTGTCAAGTAAAGGGATGGTGTGGGCAGCTGAACTGGGCTGGCAAAGAGCATCAGGGGCACAGAGCAAAGGTGGACGAATGTGTCCAAGTGTAGCAGTAACTTGTCTCATGCTCATCTCTTGCATGCTTGAATTAATCCAGCCCTAACAGTTTCAGCTCTTGCTTCTGCTGCTCATGTGAACACTGCATTTGGTTCCCATTTCTTTTCTCCAAAGTGTGATAAAAAGATGATAGGAGATTTAATTTCTAGAAATGGACACTCAGGCAGGCAGCAGGATGCCAGCTGTTGGGTAGATTAATGTGGGAAGGTTTTCTATCAGATGTTCAGAGTTTCTGTTACAGATAAGCAATTTTTCTTAAAAAAAAATAAATATAAATGCCCCTTTGCCGATGAAGCATCTTGGTGATGTTCCATTATAAGCAGGAAGAACATGAGCTGGATTTCATCTGACCTTTAAATTACCTCCATTTTATCAGTTCCATTTTATCAGCAGCTCTTTGGAGAATGAGCCCTTACTTGGAATTAATAGATTCCTTCATTGCAGGAATCTGACACAGGCCTGTGAATAGCTCAGCCAGAGCGTGCTTTTCTGGAAGAGATCACATCTGGAGCAGAGGAGTACACTGGCATGTAGGAAGGATGCTTAGTAGGGTTGGGTTTTCCCTGATTTTGCCTGTATTCCTTATAGAAATAAGTTCATCACAGGCAAACAGTGGCAGAGGCATAAAATCCTAATTCTTTCTTCTCTCTGTACTGCAGACCTGTGGGGGAAGAAGACTGACTATCTCCTTAGAATCCAAGAATGAAAGAAAATAACTTCCTAAATTCTGGAGATAGAAATCAAATAACTAGGTGTGTGAAGAGGTGGGATCTGGGGATTGGTAGGGAATAGATACAGGAGGTTTCTGTTTTCTGTGATGCCTAGGGCTGGCTGACTGCTGTTACCTCCTACATAGGCTGACTTCTGCAGTAAAGGTGGCTGGGTGTCAGAGGAAAGGTAAGCAGCCAAGGGCAGCCCTTGCAGTGAAGTGGTTTCCTGGAGCGGAGCACGAGGGTTGCAGGGGCTCTCTCCCTCTCCAGGTTTGATCTACCTCTTGGCATCATTTCTGGGGCATAAACAGCCCTCAGAAAACATTGAGGCTTTGCCACTGCCCTCATACAGTAGTTCAGATCCAAGCCATGGTGGCAAATGCCACTTTAATTTCATGGAAAGATTATGTCTGGGGGATGAAATGATACAGAGGAGCTTGCAGGGACCAAACCTGCTCACTTGGCCACGGTGGAGCTGAGGGTACAGTCTGTGCTTGTGCCAGTGTTAAAGTTCCATGGTCTCGTAAGGGGCAGCTCTTGGGACCTGTATGATACAAAAAGGGTACGAGAGGCTGACGTGGGCTTCCAGCAGAAAGTTGCTTGCTGTTTAGTTGAATGCTTTTCCTGACTGACCTTTTGTTGTGTGATTAATCACTGGTGTATGAGTGGAGTGATGGCTTTTGTTATCTAGACTGTGACTGGGCATATCAATTCCTGGCAGCCTCATCTATGTAAAAGTTAAACTTTTTTTTTTTTTTTTTAATTGTACTATTAGAAAACTCCAGAGTGAATCATGGTTATAATGACATGTGTTTTCTTTCACAGTCATTTTTAGTTTGATCCATGTATTTGTACAGCAGGATGTCACCTCTTTAGTTGTCCCTCCCACCTTGGATCACCTTAGGGCTGCTTTAAACAATGCTACTCCTGCATTTGGCAAGGAAGATGGAGTTTTATAATAGAGAAATATCCTGTTGATAGTAGTTAATCTCCTTGTTTAAAAAAAAAATAGACCCATTTCATCTTCTAATTTAATGATAAATTGCAGTGATTCATCAGGGAAAGAGGGTTTATTACTAGTGAGGATAATAAATGGGCTGCAGAGAGATATGAGAAAATAGTTTTGTCAAATAAGGGGCTTAGGGGAAAAAAAATGCAGAGTGTGAAGTCAGAACTGAAATCTTCAGAATCATTGTTATCTCTCTGTACCCCACAGATCACCGCAAGGACTTTTTCTCCATGTCTCGGACTTGTTACTTTAGGCTAGATTTATATTGTAAATGATCCAAGAAGAGAAATACCTAGGGATCCCCTGTATGCTCTTCAGGTCAGCGGACATGTCTCCAGATCCAGAGCAGGCATAAAAATATTCTCAGAATATTTAGAGCAATGGGAACTGAAACCATCTATGAACTTGGGTTGAATTTATGGAATTATTTCTGACAAAACTTCCAACTATAAGTTGAAAAATACAAAATACTTAATTTTTCATATGGAAAATGGAATCTGGAATTCCAGAGTCTAGTGTCCACTTTATAGGGACAGTGCAGGCAAAGTCACCCATGTAGTGATTTTCCTTCCAGTACTTTGAAGCGGGATTCTTCTTAGATTCAAGTTAATGGTAACTTGTCTAGTTTAACTTCTGTCCCTGCAAATGCTGATTAAATTTGCTGGGGACAAAAATTGGGTGGGAGATTTTCACAGAGTCACTGACAAAGTTCTTGTTGTTAGGAAATTTTGCTTAGGTGTGAAGATACAGTTCTTATTTCTCCACATGGAGGTGGGGAAAAACCCAAATCTGCATTTCCCCTTTTCTGGCAGGGCCTTTACTGAACAAGGGGCAGGCAGAAGCCGTTAATCTTTTAAGAACATCTACCCCTTCGAGTCCTTTGCTTCTCTCAGGAGAGGCTGAGGTGGAACATTTTTCCTGTAGACCAATTGAAAGATTTCATTTGGCAGGCAAATGAGATGCTTAAAAGTTTTGGTTTGGTGAACAAAAAAGCTAAGTCCTGATAAGATTTGTGTGCTGCCTTTTTCCTGTCTGAGCCAGCAGCTAAGCCAGTTCCCCACCACTCAACAGCTTTCTAAGACCTAGTACCGGTTCTTACCAGGCAGGCTGGTACCAGCCCAGCATTTCTGTCTGTCACACTTGTGAAATGATGAGTTATCCTTCTGGTGCTAGTTAACCAGCAGTTATTAATCACGCTTGCGTTCCATCTCCTTTGACAGAAGGAAAAGGTTGGGAGGTGCAATACTCTGCCTCTTTCCCTCAGCAGACAAGAGAAGATGGGTCAGGGAGAGGCATCACCCACTGTGGCATGGGAACGCTACCAATGTGTGTGATGCTATTTAAGGAAACAGATTAGAAGAAGGGCGGGAGAGGGGAAAATCCCTCTATTAACGAACTCATTAATGCTGGGAAAAGCCAAACCAAATTGCTCTCCAGAAAAGTACTGTCTAGCTGGATTTATTAGTCTCTGTAATTAGGGCCAAAACAGGATGGAGTGTGGTACAAGCAGGGATTGAGAGAGAAAAAGCGGTCTATTCAAAGGCTAATTACTCAAGTTGAGAAGTGGCATTTGCACCAAAGAGGGAATAACATTGCAAGGCTGTTACCTCACCTAAAGAGCCTGTGCTTTGCTTGCAGGCTGTCTGTAGATCAGCAACACTTGGAGGGAGAAGGTTTAAAGGGATTTGAGCACAACAGATGAGAGGTAGGATGCCTGAATGTGTTTGTACACTGACATAGACTGCTCCTGGACCTACACTGGTGAGGTGCATATACATCTTCATTCAGTCCTATGGACTCAATGGCAACAAAACTCGCTGTGGGAACCACTTCCAGGCTGGCAGAGGTCAGAGTTGGACATTCTCAGTGAAAAAACAAGAGCCTTGTGTGGAAGTGATCCCAAGCCTCAGCCACAGTTACTGTTGGATATCATATTGCTTTTAAGGGAGGTTCTCCCCTGTTGGACTTCAGTTGAGTGCTTAGTGCCCTGCTACGGAGCAGAAAGGAGGGGAGCAGAGCCTCCTGTAGCAGGGAACACTTGCCTGAGCTGAGGAGCCCTGGCTGAGCTGCCAACAAAGTCATACTTTGCAGAAACTGATGCAGAAGGGAATAAAAATGGGTTGCTCAGGGAAAACTGCCGTTTAGTCGCGTGCTCAGGAGAGCCTCTGAAGACTGCACTAGTTGCAGTAGCTTTTGTTTCTGCCTCTTCAAACACAGCCGCCTGGAGGTTTTTCTTTGAAAGAGGCTTTTTGGTGTATTTCTTTCAAGTGGTAGGAGTTGTGTGTTTGAGCCGCAGGTGGCCCGCTTGGAGTCTGAGTGGAGCGTGTTTGTAGGGGTTGGGCAATTTGAAACTCCCGGAGTAGAGAGGAAACATCAGAGACATTTAAAGCTTATCTGTGCCAGGATGTAGCCCTGAGTTGGAAACCACAGTGCAAATTTAAACTGCTTTCGTCAAAGAAGTATAAGCCTCTCTGTGAAGAGTCACAGCTGGCTTTAAAAGTGACTTTTTTTAAAAAAAAAAGTAAGTTATTGATCACAGTATAATCGCCTTAGTTTAGTTTAAGTCTCCTTGAGCTTAGTGGTGTCTGTTTAAAATGTATTTAAAGCAAATAAGGTAATAAAACTTAAGTTGATATCATTCCTCTTCTCCTACACCTCCCATCAGCATGCAGTTGTAGACTTCATCTTGCAAATCTAGCTCACACTGTCCTTTTGTGGAAATTTCTAACCATCCCTTACACGTTTACTTTAACACATTTACTTCTCCATGGAGCCCCAGCCCAATGGCCAGCCATGGGTACCGCAGTTTGCAAGCTCTCCTGGCCTGTTTGCACATCAGTAGCTGTCCTGAGACTGGTTTGAAATCCCCTGCAGAGCTCTGGTGCTTTCTCCTCCTTGGCTGAACCCACAACAGTTGTTCTGAGCCAGAGAAAGGGGCAGCTATGAAATGCTGGTCTCAACAGCATCAGAAATGGATGCTTGTGGGAGAGTTGGAAGAAGAGGGCAAGGGTTTCCAGGAGTTTGCAGCTCAGCAACTGCTTAAACCAGACATAGTATCTTTGTCTTGATGGGACTTTTTTTTCCACCTGAACTTGTCTGGCTGCTTTCTGAATCCTGGTAAGCATTTGGCATCCTGAACCTCCTGTGGGAAGAAGTTTCATAGCTTAACAAAGTGCTATGCAAAGCTTATCTGGTCTGCATTGAACCTGCCACTTACTAGTCTATTTGATGCCACTTTGTATGCTGGGAGAGATGGTGAACGATTTCCCTCTTCACATTCCTCGATATTACAAATTTCAGACTCCTGCTCAGCTGTCTCTTCTGCTCTTGAGTGCTAGGCTGCTTAGGTATTTCTTGTGCAGAGGCTCAGGGGACTTAGTAAGATTGCAGAAAGGGGGTTGGAAACCAGGGCTTGACCAGAGCCAGCGTATACAGTGCCATACAGGCTGGCTGGGAGTTTTATTCTATTCTGTTTCTTGCTCTTCTTGGGCCCCCTCACCAGGAGGCAGCTGCTGTCTGAGCTGCAGAGAGCTCATGAGGCAGTAACTGGCCCTGATGGAGGAGTCGGAAGGAATAGGGATAACTTCTATCCAGATGTCACATTGATCTGCATGGAGGGGAGGGAAGAGAATGTCTCTGTTCAGCAAGAGAGTTCTCTCCCAACTCATTGAAGCTCGGTTTCCCATGAAGTGCCAGACACACGCATGTATTTGTTCCATCATTCATTCATGTTAAATGCCTGGAAAGGAGCAAAGTCTTCATGCTGCTCTCCCTGGCACTGTGACCTGATCTGACACCATCACTAAGGCTTGTGGGCCTTTATGGGTAACTTAAATATCCATAAGGCTACTCAATTAGCTCTGTGTCTTCCACTTGTACAGCTCCCGTTGCTGTCACAGCTGAATGCCTTCCACGGTATTGCACAGCAGCATCTGACACAGCCCCCTACATTACTCGCGTCATTCAGAGGAGCCCCATAGGGGCCTGGAGCCTGCGGCTAAGAGAGCAGCTGGTACGACAAGAGGTGTGGCAGTTTGGCAGAAGTTATCTTTTTCACACAATATTTTTCCAGAGTGAGGAGTATGCTTATGATATAGAATACATACTGTCTTCTACCTCACTTCTTCAGCAGCATCTCCCAAAGCCCAGCCTTTGACAGCTCTACATGATGGAGGTGTTCCTCATGGAGGTAAAGAAACATTATGGTGGCAGGTATCAACTTCAAACAGATGTCGGTATGCAGATGGGCTCCTGCAGCACTACTGAAATACCAGCATTCCTTAGCTGATAAATCCTAGAATTTGTAGCAAAATTCTGCTGAAGGGAGTGGCACAGCTTCAAACAAAAACTCTGCTTAACCAAACAATACATGTAACGGGGAAATAAAGAGTTTGTAAACCTTGTTGCTCTTTCTCATTGGCTTCCTGGTCTCACATCCACTGAACCTCACTGCATGAAGCAGCACATACAGCTCAGTACCTCTTCTGTCACATACTGTGCTTGGAGACACTGGCCTGTCTCCATGGAATTGAATTTGGAGGAAGCCATTCTGTCAGTTCAACCTCAAGCGTGAATTGAAACTGCTTTAGGTATGGCCTCTCAGCAGAACTGGTAAGAAGTGAGTGGTTTACAGAAATTTTTCTTGTATACCTCATTGCAGTCTTCTCCTGAGCTTGTGGCTCTGAGGTGTTTCAGAGAGGAATAGGGGTGTGCATATGGAAGAGAGGTTTAGTGAGATTTCCCCTGGTAATTTTGCTGAACTCCCATGTTTGAAGGCATGCTTTTCCACCATGCTTGAGTTCATGGCATCTGAGTACTCAGACACTTTTACAGAGGATTTGGGACGCTGTCTGCTCTGTGTTTTGTTGTTCATCATCCTTTAATGTTTAATTTCACAAGCAAGAGTCTTAACAAGTGAATTGAGAGAGCTCTTGTTCAATTCTGTTACCCCGTTGGAAACTTGTTCTTGGTATGGCTTGGGGGTGCATAATATCCCTCATAACTTTAAAACAGAGATGTAGGGTGTTGACCTGGCAACTTCTCACTAGCATGTTCCCTTTTTGTCCACTACAAAAGAGTTTCCACCAAAGATTTGATGCTGCCTCTGACACGCTGCCAGCACTGGTTGCTCTTATGCCTTATTTCCCTGTCTTAGTTGCATATGTAAAAATCTGGCTCAGCCACAGATGGTTCCTTTTTCTCCTCTCTCCTCCTATGTTTGGAAGAAAGAGGAGGCTACATTTGAGCCAGAACCATCCTGTAGGCCAAAAGGGCCTGTTAATGTGCAGGCTGCAGATAAATCGGCAACTTGCAGTCCCATATTTTGCTGCTTTCTTTTCAGTTGCTTGCTGAGTGTGTGAATTCTTTGTTTGAGGCTCAGTCCTGCACAGAAATGGGACAGCTACTTCACCCTTCGGTGTCCTCCTGGGTGGCGTCAATGCTGCATACATTTTCCTGTGGTGCTGTTTTTCTGGATATGCCCGTGCTGCAGCATAGACAGCTTTAAATTAACTTGCTTGGATCTTTGTAGCTGTCAGACGTTTTGCAGCAGTTTGGCACTGGTCTCCATGCTGCTGCATTAGCAGGACTGCTGCTTGCCAGCTTGGGTGTTGTGGTGCCTTTCTGAGGGCCTCTGTCCTACGGCAGATGATGGGACCATAGCACAGATTCACTGGCTGCCAGAGCACAAGCCTTGCGGTAGGCAGGACTGCAACAAAGCTGTGCAGACATTACCCGAGTTCTTGTGGGTCTACATAGCAAGTATGGGCAATGGTAGCAATGAAGACCTCTCAGACAGCATGAATAGGATACCAGGGTTTTATCAGAGTTGCCCTGCATATGCTTGAAACTGTCCCTTCACTGCCCTCACATGGGCTTAACCCTCTGGTGCGTAGGGCAGAAAAGGTTGCACTTGCAGCCTGGCAGTTGCCGATGATGATGAATGTATGTCATGCTCAAGGACACCTCTGTGGAACAGGCTCTGTGCTAACCAGGTGGTGCTGGGGTGGAGAAAGCCTCTTGCTTTGCATGCCCCTGGTACTTCCAGGCTTGAGAGGTGGGAACCCTTCTCCAGTGCATTGGTTAACTCTAGTGTTAGTCCAGCACCTTGAGCTTGCAGTTCAGTCCTCTTCTTTCTCAGGGTGTCTTGTAGCTCAGTGAACGTATAAGCAAGGAAAAGATTTCTGTCTCTACCTCTCAGCCATTTAACAGTAAGAGGACTTTAGGAGATCTAATTTGCATGGTGGTAGACACATCTTTCTGTTTGGAGGTGTGTCTGTGCCGCAGGGAGCTGCGGGCAGGAGGCTGGGCAGGGTGGATTGCTGCCTTGTGGAACTCACCTGGCGCTTTTCAGAGGCACTGCTGCAGGGGCTGGAGACAGCACTAGCTCAGATGTCCCCCTGTGTGGTCCCAGAAGAATCCTGCAGCTGCCTCCAGCCTTTCCCTGTCCTTCCTCTCCACCCTTGATTTAACACAAAAATCCTACTTCTAATTAGTTTTGCTTTCTGAAGCCATGTCTCTGTGGCACTGAGTTGTTTCCAGAGATGCTCTGAGAGTACAGTGAGGGGAAAGGGAGACAAGTTTCTTATCAATAATAGCTATGTTTAACTCTATAAATATCCCAACCTCTGGGGATGTGCCTGAGTTGTTGGTTTATGTTGGTCCAGTTCCTGTGCAATGCTTGAAAATTGACAGGAGCGTAATGCAGAAAATGTCTCTCTCCTCTAGGAAAGCAGAGCATGACTGGGCTTTCTTATATTTCCTTCAAGGAAAATGGGGTTAAGACCTGATTTACACAAAAAGAAACAAAGAGGAAGAAAAAAAAGACCACTGCAATATGAACAAGGCTAAAGTCCTCATGTTATGAGATGGTTGCACAAACTAGTGGGGCAGAGGACAAAATAATTTGGGTATTGAACTTCTGTGGAGCTGAATGTTTATCAGGCAAGTGTAATTTCTGCTCTTGCACCTACTGGGCCAAGCATCCAGAGAGGACATGCCACAGTAGTCAAGGGGCTTGTTCACCCTCCGGAAAGCACAGGTTTTGCAGCTCGGGGCAGCAAGCTGTAAATGAGAGAAGGTGAACCAACGCCTGGAGCCTTGCAGTAGCTCAGGCCAGGTTACCACACAGAGACCATGCAAAGGAATTGGAAGGGACAGAGGAGGACAGTGGGAAATTCATAGCAATGATATGATGCTGTAGAGGGAGAGAAGGTGGTTGAGTTCTGCAAGTTTTGGTTTTCTGTAGGATCAGATATGCCTCATCTTTGGCTGCCAGAGACAGGATCCTGAGTTAGAAACTTCTGCTAGATACCATGTGACAGTTGTTATTTTCTGATCAAGTTCCTACTGCAGCCCATCAGAAACTGATAAACACAGATTCTCTTTAGCCTCCATTCACATATGAGCCATTACCTTGGACTTCTGGGAATTCGACAGCTAGATAAATTTTTTCGGGGGGGGAGGGACACACACAACACTTGTGTACCTAATAAAAGTAGGGATAAAATGGGTGTGTAGAGTTAAATCATGACAACCTAAAGAATGAATTTGTAGAGGTAAGTGCTTTTTTAAAAAACAAAAAACCCAACAACTTTTAGTGAATGTACAAAATTGTTACAATATGCCCTTAAATTTGACACAGATCCCCAGGTTGTTTGCTGACTATTCCATTTGCCCAGGTCTTGTGCTATCCATTATTCTCCGTGTTTGAGGGGCCATTTAAAGTCTATGGTATCATTAGTGAATCTGGACTGGAAGAAATCCAGACTAAATTATGTCTGGACTATTATGAAGATGATGAAAGAAATTAAACACTTCAGATGGTTTCATGCTAGCAATGCTTCTGAAACTATCTTTCTGTCTGTGCATTTGTGAGCTCTTTGCTGTCCGTGACTGGCTCGGGAGGCGGGGGGAAGTATTTCTGCGCATGTTTGTGGATGCTGCACAATATATTTAAACAAGTCTCTGCTCTTATTATTGTTTGTGAATGCTCCTTTTCTTCTTTCCTATTTTTTTTTCCTTGAACCTTTAATTCCAAGGGTTACTTGCAACACATGCTAAAAGCTCCCTCCGCACTCCGTTACAGTAGAAACAGACTCATTAATGAACTCATTAATAATCTCCAGCTGGACAGTACCTAGGGAGATCTATGTGCTCTGAGTTAACATGTCTGTGGCTACCTCTGCCAAGTGGACATCTATTATTTTCTCACCTCAGCCACAGAAATGGCTCCCCTGACAGAGGCACTTTGCTATACCACAGTACCCAGAGATTGCTGAATATTCATTATGTCTGACTACCGAAAGTGCTTCGCCAGCATATGGTATTGCAGCCAAGATGTTTTATTACCTCTTGCCTTTTGTTTTCCTCAGAGAAAGCAGTGTGGCTTCTGTCGTCAGTTTGGTTAACTTTCTCATCTGAGCTCCTTCGCTTGTGCTTTGCTTTGAGAAGGGGAACAGAGGGAAAAATTCTAATTTAGCCCTAGCGCTTTGCTTCCATGAAAGTGAAATGTACAGCCCTGTTAGTCTGCTGGAGGATTGATTAAAGAAGACAAGCCTTTGAACTTTGTTTCAAACAAGAGGTGGTTGTAATAACTGTAATCTTCTGCTTTATATTTCCCCATGTGAGGGAGGGAGGAACTCCATTTACCTTTCTGTCAGAGGGAAAATGAGGGATGTAGGTGGCCTGTATTCAAACAACAGCAGCCACAGAATCCTCTTTGTACCTCCTAAAATTGTATATGGCCCTTTTGTGTTGCTTACTGAGACTTAAAACTAGCCCACATTGCTTCGTGGGCTTCCAGCCTGATTAAGGGTGAGCAGCAGAACTGACCCTACAAGGATGTTGCAGGATCATGGTCTATGAACTCCATCTTCCATCAGAGATGAATATTAATTCCCTGATGTTCCCCACCCCATCATGTTAGCTGCTGATGTAAGAACATCAAAGTGTCTATAGAGAAACAGTCTGCAGGTCCATCCATGCAGCATATTGTCTGTGGTCAACAGCCAATGATAAATAAATAACATATATACGTATGAGACTGCATAGATACATAGTAAGCTCTCTTCTGTTCTGTAGAAGCAAATGCCAAACCCTTGTGGCCAAACAGCTGTGTATTCTTACAGGCTTATGCAAATTTACAAAATTGCACTTATGACAAAATTATCTTTTTTTCACTGTCATTGTAAGAAAAGAAAAAAAAAAGAAAAAATTGAAATGCATCTTTGTTCATGATATGATTACTTGAGAATTTATCTTGATGATTGTGGAAGATTACTTTAAAAAGCAGTTTTTCCTTACAGTCCCCCTGCCTGTGGTTTGAGAGACTTAGGTTCAATCTTTTTCCTCTGGCTGAATGGGTTCAAACCTGCTTTAAATTGTTTCACAGGAGACTTCCCTACCAATGAGGTCGTAGGCTGGATTTTTGTTTGCACGAATGAAGGTGAGAACTCCTGTTTCGGTAGTTGTAGTTCACGTATGGTACTTAAATACTCAGCAAGGGAAAGAGTGTGTCCCTCCCTTGTGTAGGGCAGTCCTACACATTCTGGGCAGCCCAGATAACACGTCTGGTGATCAAGAGCCTTGGGGAATTTGTGACTTGCTTGGTGGTTTGACACGTTCTTGAGAAATGTGAAATCAAATGCCATTAGGTATAAGAGGGAACCGAAAACCAGTCCTTTTTCCTCAGTCTAGGATGTGAAAGAAAACAACGTTGTTACCTTATTGTCTGACGCATGCAGTCTTCAATGCCTGCTCGAAGCATATGGCTTGAATCACTGATAACCTCATAGGCTGTGCCCACCCGTTGTGCTAATTCTTGTCTTTCACAAATTCTTTTAGAATTCAAGGGCATGCCCAGAGAATTTAGTATTTATACTTGCTGAGAAACTGAGAATTATTTAACTCCATGCAATTGTTAAGGCTCCATTGCATCAATCAGGACATTCTTCACTGATTGTATGATGAGATTTGACTTTCTACTTTTCCTAGTTCTGCAATTGATATTTTCCTCCCTTGAAAGGAATTTAGAGTAACAGTAAACATGGGAACAAAGTGACAAATAGGTCTTATTTCTTGGATACTCTGCATGGATCCCTTCAAGCAAAATTTTATGTGTAAGCAATACAGGCAGAAAGATGTACACAGAAAATAGTATCAGTGGTGGTAGTTATGTGGAGCTACTCTGTTTTATACTAGCTTAGATTAGGGATCTCTCTTCAAATTCTCTTGACGTTACTGTGGTAAGAAGTTAGTTCAGGACGATTACGTCCTATTGCAAACTCTGTAGACACTAGCGTCAAACCTCTTCCACTGATGAAACCACCCATGCCGCCCAGTTCTCAGCTCAGTAGATGCGCCTTCATAGTTGGAAATGAAATTATCTAGGTTTTTAAAATGTGTTTTCCCCACACTTAAAAACTGCCTAACAGGCTGTTTATGGAAAATGTGCTTTGGTTATAGAATAAACTATCTGTGTGTCTGACTATGGGCATCAAAACTAACAGTGAAAGAATTGCATTTTCTGGTTACTTATTCAGGGTTTGCCTTCATTATATTTAGCCACACTGCAAAAGAATAGGTTCATGTACTCTCTCTGCCAACAATATTAATATTTCAACATTACATAACTCAAATAGAATTTTTTATTTGTTTCAGTATTAAATGTTTTTGTGCAGGTAAATACTGTCCTTAGCTTTGTGGCACTCTGTGGAGTGCCTGTATTTTGGCTTGGTGAGGATTTAATCTCAGCTGAATTGCTCAGTGGAAGGGATTTGTGTTTTTGCTTTTCAGTCATAGGCACATCACGATCATGCCTTGGTTTACAAACAAACTAGAGACTCATCAAGTGGACAACATGGTAGTTCTCCTAAACTCAGATGGAGGAAGTACAGTTGGAATAGACAATGACCAAGTCTCTGTGTAACTTACTCTTCAGAGTAAATTTGCATGGTATTTATGCACCCGTGATGAGGAAAAAATATACCAAGATTTCTTTCCTCCCCTGTAGCTCAGCTGGGTATTTTGCTGTGTAATCCTGTGATGCGTGGATGTGCTGAATAGCTTTTTTAATGACTTTTGGTAGCGTGAAACCTTCCTGGGAGATCCCAAAGCTCATCTGAAAATGGCTAAATGTACATGCTATATCCCACAGACATGCATAAAGCAGGGCTGTGAAAGTGCTATCCCAGGGCATGATCTGCAAGATAAAGGCACTTTCCTTGACTCCTGTGAAACATCAGTTATATCATTCTGCTTGTTTTATCCTTACTTACTGCGGTGCCAACCACTGAGCTTCTGCGCCTATATGTTCTCAACTTTGTGGTGCCCCCCTTTCCCTCCCAATTAAATCTGCTTGATCTGATGTTTCTGAATCCTTTGCTGCCCCAGGTTTCTGTGTGCCATTCAGATATGTCAACTCCAGCCCCTACAATGCAGACTCATGAAACTGTGAAGGCTCAAAGTGGTGCAGCAGCCCTGAAAAGCAATGGAGCTCAGGAAATTAAGGGGAGTCCTGCCTCTTATTCAAGCTTGGGAGCAAGATCACTCCCATTAAGTGAGACATAGTGTATCCAAATGAAACTCTCCCTGTGCCTCATTAGTGGTGGCGTGGAAAGTAGAGCTTACGGAGCAGCCAGAGGCATTTGCAAATTCAGTAAATAGTTGATTTACTGGAGATGGATGCTGGAGATCTGCATTTATTACCCTCTTCCACAATGTATTTGGATCCTTTACTGTGTTAAATCTTTTTTTTTTTTTTTTAAAAATCTCCATTTCCTTTGATGCAAGAAGCTACCAGTGAAGAGTTCTCTGTATTAAAAAGTTATTTCTATTTCCCTGAGCACCCTGCCCATGTTCCTATTGCAAGGCCAGGACATGAGTTTGACATAAGGAGAGTAGAAGCAGCTGCAGCCCCACATGTAGGCAGGCTTGGCTACCAGCATCACTATGTGGGTCACAGAATCACAGAATGGCAAGGGTTGGAAGGGACCTTGGGAGATCATCTAGTCCAACCCTCCTGCTAAAGCAGGTTCACCTAGAGCATGAAGCAAGATGCAGGGAAACAGAGCAATCCTGTGTGAGGGTAGAAACATGTTCTTCATTACCAGACCAGACTGAACGTGGAAATGGGCATGACTGATAAAAGTGGATGAGCCATGCTGTCAAAAAGAAAGACTGTGTCTGGGCTGCCCGGGGTCGGGTGATGGGAAATCTAGTCATATTTCAAGTTTCCATTTTAGATGCTTTCCACACTGGAAATTTACTGCCATTATGTGACTCTTAAATTCCAGAATAATTTAGAACTACTCTTGGGATCAAGATGTTCTTAGATTTTTATTCTTTTTCCTGGGACAAAAATATTTAACCTCTGAAGGAGCAATGCCAAGCTTGTACCTTTTATGAGTCAGTGTATTTTTAGCTAAATCACAACAGGTGTGCTATCTTTTTTTTTTTTTATTCTCTCCTCATGCCAACTACAGGATTTTTCCTTCAGAAAGAATTTTTGAATAAAAGCCATTTCCCTCTATCAGTACAGAATTAAGTCCCTGTGGGGATCCTTTGATTTCTTCAGTGTACTAAAGGTAGGGCACAGGGGATTTTTAATTTTGTAGTTTGTTTGGTATTTCAGAACCAGTGTACACTAGTGGTTAGATCAGCTAATAGTGAATCAGAAATCAAGACATCATGTGTAGCTTTTGTGAAGTCCTTTAAGTATTCTTTTGCCTTATTAACCCCTTCTGATAGGATGTTACTTATACGCTACTTGAAAATGGGGATAAATCCTCATAAATGGCAAATTCACTAAGACTCAGCAAATGATTATACATAATTTAAAGTACAGAATTGGAAGGTGTTGGACAGGATTTCTTCATGAACGGGTGCTACTAAACCATTGCTCCAACTCTGCTTTGTTGAAATCCACCCCAAGGATGGAGTGTTCTCTCTGAGGTTAACTGGGGATGCTCAGACCAGCCAAGGACTACCTCTTATGTATGAGGAAAAGTGTCTATGGATTGGGACGTGGATAAAGGGGTGTTCTAGGGCTCCGTGTTGTACTGACATTTCCCATGTTGCACTTGCTCGCAGATAGCTAGAAGAGGTCAGTTCCAAGCTGGCAATTTTATCCTCTCCTAAAAATCGCCTAAAAAGCCAACATGTTTGTGCTTGCGGTTGTTTTGTTGGTTCCCCCCTTTCCTCGCAAGCCCCTCTGTATGAGTAGTAGAATTGGAAAGGAAAGAACTGGTAAATAACCATGAGTCATTAAAATCCCCATCTTTCTATACTTCTGCAGCCCCCACCTTGCAGGCTCTTGCTATCTGCAGCTCTGAAGTTACAGGGACTATGGTTTCATGTCAGATGAAATTGTTCACATTGCCATGGACTATTAAAAACAACCCACTCTTCTTTGGGATGATCATTCAATCTCCATCCTGATAGTGGTCTAGAGAAGGGGATTGTGAGATGTCACACAATATATAAATAACACTGGTCAAAAGGGGAGCAACAGTTTTAAGAAGAACTCTAAACTTATTCTGAAT
Source organism: Gorsachius magnificus (assembly GCA_034008185.1). Classification (NCBI taxonomy): domain Eukaryota; kingdom Metazoa; phylum Chordata; class Aves; order Pelecaniformes; family Ardeidae; genus Gorsachius; species Gorsachius magnificus. The sequence goes on along the minus strand of CM067093.1, from coordinate 14,178,772 downwards.
TTGCAGAAAATTTCTGCACAATTTGAAGCAAAAAATAATGCTACTTTAAGATTTTTATTTTCAGAAATAAGATGTGCCAGACATATATAATGCTAATTTGAAACCATGACTCCAAAAATGGTTTTAGCAAAAGAGTATAGAAATCCAAATGAAAAAGAAAAACAGAAAAATATAAAGTGGGGGCAGTTTCCCAGAAGACAATTGCCACCTTTTAACAGAAAATACTTTACCCATTCTGATGCATACACTTATGTTTATAATTCAGAAATTATTTAGGCTTTTATTGCACTCCATATTTTAATGACCAATTGACATTTAACTACCTTGTGATTACTAATGCATTTAATTGAGTTTTCTATTCCTTCTTTACTCGAACAAAGGCATCCTGGATACAACAGCAAAGACATTTCTTCTCCTTGTAGCAGGTCTGAGTCTTTCTACCAAGTTTGTTTAGTGTTCCTGTGTGAAATGAAATACAGAATCCTTACTAGGTTTTAAAGAAGGAATTTGGAAACTTCTGCTTCCATCAGCACTCAGGGGGTCTGATTTGTGTCTCTCACTGACTTCATGTGACCGATTTCAGAGGGTTGCTCCTCTTTCTGTTTACCTGTGGGGAAAATGAAGTTGTTCTTGCTTGTGCTGGAGCAGATGTCCTTAGATCTAGCCAATAACGCACCTTGCTTGTTCCCAGTCCGAACAAGGGCATTGAGGTGATGAAAAACGCACTCCAACACATGGGTGCAGTGTCCTGCGCTGTGTGTCCATGGTGCTTTGGGTGTCCTTTGCTCTGGAGCTGCTCAAGTGTAGCTGGCTGGGGATGAGCGATCAAACAGGGTTTGGTTACCTCCACACCAGCCACCTTAGCTCTGGCATAGTAGTGGTGATACCAATATTGGTCCTAGACTTCAAACCCACCTGTTGAGAAAGGAGGACCTTCAAGCTTGTCAATCCCTGTGCATGTGGAGCCTCAAACCTGGGCTCTTGCACTGCAGTCTAACCTCCAGGCCGTCCCTCTGGCAGTGTGATTGACAGGTAGCTAATAGAGGATTATAACTTCAAAATGAGACTATGCAGTGGGAGCAGATGAGTGTTTAAATAACAAAAAGTCTCTTTTTATGCAAATGTCCCAAGCAATAAAGAACAAAGAGAGGTTCTCATCCCTCTGCTACCCTCAGAGTCTGGGAAGTGTAAGCAAATTGCCCCTGTATGGAAGGGGAGGGGTTTGTTCTCTTTTCTAGCAGCGGTTGTGTATTCTGCAAGAAAAGCAGAGGAGGGATGGTGAACACAAACCTTCCCTGGGATCTGGCTGGGAGGGAGGAGAAGCAAAGTAGGAGACAAGGCTGGAGAGGGCAATCAAGTTTCTTCAGCCTTCTCCCTCTCCCCCTTTTGTTGAAGCAGCACTTGATTTATTTGTTGACTTGCTGTCCTGGAGAAGGCTTGCCTCCAGAATCAGAGGACCGTGTAACTGCAGCAAGAAGCTTCCAAATCCATAGCAATAACAGAAGAATAAGAAACAGAAATATTGAATTAAAAAGCATCTATCATTGTGGAAGAGCCCATTCCCTCTCCATTAAATTGAAACTGTGCGAAAGGAGGGTGAAAACATATGAGCGTCAGAACACAGCACAAAACTCCATCAGCCTTCCTGTCTTTTTGTCAAAAAACTCCGTGAACAGAGTGACTGGCTTGTGCCCATGCTCAGGGCGCAGGGTTGATTGCACCTGATGCAGCATCCAGGCCATCTTGAGTGGGAGGGTCTGTGATGGAAGAGCAGTGAAAGCTGTGTGCGGACAAATTCATTTATAAACCTGGAGCCCCCTCATCCTCTGAGGGGCACTGGCTCCCTCATTTCTTCTAGGACTGGAAGGAAATGAGTCTCTGAGGTAGCTAAAGGCTGGGGTATTGCTGAAGATCTGAGCCAGGATCCATGCATGTGAAAAGTGGAAAATCTCTGTCTCAGCTGGGAATGTGCTGCTGGCCCCCCTCTCCCTCTCAGCATCCCTCCCTTCACCTCTGTCAGCAGGAATTTTCTTCTAGACTCTGCTCTGTCTATAGCTGCTGGGTTTGGGGAAGGAGGGCTAAAGGATCAGAATTAAAACACAAGGCAATGGCAAAACTTTCTCCACCTGACCTCTGGGCATCACTAGTTTGATGCTGTTATTTCTCAAGGAAACTTTCATTCTAGCAAAGGACAGTGCTGTGAGTCACGGTCCCTCCCACGCCACTGCTCTTCATTGGAAAACTCTCTGTACTTCCACCCGATAGAAAATCTTATCTGGCTTGACAACAGCTGATTTATTTACGAGCTACAAAACCAACATCAACCATGCTGTTGATGGGGGCAAAGAAGATAATACGCTAGGAAGGTGATAATCCAGAAAGGTGTTTTTCTGCATAGAGAATTTTGATTGAGATTTGATTTTTGGAAAGGAGCAGGAAGAAGTTACTGTCATAGTTGCAGAAGAAGCTCTTGTGAGCAGGCTGTTGGAATTTGTGGGACTCTTCAAGTGCTTCCAAATTGCAAATTTGCTGCAGAGTGGTGGTGGGGAATTGTCCCTGCTTGAAGTTGTGTACCAGAACGGCAATAATGTGGGGTTGGTTTGTTGGGGTTTTTTTGGGGGGGTGGTTGCTCTTATTTGCTGTCTGCCTAAAACATCTCTAGCACAACAGGATTCTCTGCCTAGCCAACATGAAGATGTGATCTCTGTAAACATTCTTGCTGTTCTGCATGCGTGCACTTGAAACGTTGCTGGGGTGTGGGGAGAAATCCAGCAGTCAGTGTTTTGGTAAAATCTGTAGGCGGAGAGCTTCAGTGCTGCCAGTTCCCATGGGCATCCAAATCCCCCAGGCACCTTTGATAATCTCAGCTTGTAATTATTATCAGTAAACATTTTGCTGTTGGGAGCAGGTGAGTGCAGCTAGAAGGAACTGGCATGTATCCAAGGAATTTATATGCCACCTTATTATCATAGTAATTGTATCAGAGAATAGACGGTGTGTTTTCTTACTGCGTTTCACAGCTTCAGTGACTGAGACACAAAAAAGCCCATAGTCTAGCCAGAAATCTCTGTCCATTTGGGAATTTGGATAGAAATGTCCCATATTCCAGACCAGTACTCTTACATCCTTCCTCTCTGTTGTCATGTGTCAAAGGAGAGGTGGATGATTTCACTATATCTTTTCCATGGGGAATGCTGACATTTCATTACTTCTCTCTCTAAATTCCTAGAAAATAATTTCTGAAAATTTTCCTTGTAGAAAATTAGGCATTTTGGAGTGTCACTTTTTTTTTATAATCAAGTTTTCTTATCCTTTTTATATTAATTCATGGTATTTCTGAATGTAAATTTGTTTCATTGTAATTTTGACTTACAATAAAACAATATTTTAATCCAACCTCACAATTTGTCCCAGATTATCATCTTCAACAAAAGTTTTATTTGTAATTGATCTCACGGTATGTCCACGTGAAAATAGAAAAGTGGAAGTAATATAAATGAGTGAATTGTCAACAATCCAAAATAAAATAAAAAAAATACCAAAGCACAAATTCCAAAAAGATCCAGCATTTTTTTTATTGAAACTGATATAATGACACTGAAACATAGAAATCAGTTTTGTGCAAACAGCTTTCCCAAAGCAAATATGTTGAGATGAAAAGGTGTCTGAGGCCAGCTAAAACTGAACTCCCACAAAGCAGATATAAAAAAGTAGCAGTAATATTTTTATAGCAATAACTAGAAATCCTCATAGAAGGCTGTTGGTATGAAAAAGTTTTGAAACAGAGCAAAGATGAACTTAAACAACCAAACTCTGGTATTAGTACTCTTCTGTACTTTGTTCTGCCATCCTATGACCTTGTAAAGCACTTTCATGAAACCTCATCCCTTCTGCTGTTTTTGCAGCAATGAACCTAGTAGGAAAGCAGAATGAAAGTTAATTTAATGTAACATGGGTAATTGTGTCCCATCTTGATTCCTCCGCTGCTCTCAGCATCGCAGTGTCCGCCTGCCTTCCAGGAGTACAGTGAACAGTGTGCCTTGCATCTGGCACATGTTTGTTCTTTTGTTCCCTTCTTGGGGGAAATTATATCAGTTGAGTGTTTTGCTAAGAATTTTTTTACAATATGTGTACAGGGGATGCGAAATATTTGCTAGAAAAAGTCCAGGCCAAATAAATTCCTTATAGAATGGAGGACAATGGAGCTTGTGAAGATTATTATGGCTCACAAGAGTTAATACCATAGTGATTAGAGCAGAGGAAAGTTGTTACCTGCACAGGTGAGACACAATGTTGCTGACCACAGGGGGAGCGATGGCTTCAGGAGGCTGTTGGGTAGCACGGGTGCGTGTCATTGACCTTGAAGATAATGACTAAGACCCAGAGACTGACTGACCTGTGCCATCAGAGAGACGAGAACTTGGATGTACTTGTGGTGGCCCAGCACCGCTGACAGGAGCTGCTGTGGGGGGTTGTGATGCTTCAGTCATGATGGCAACCAAGAACAACAACCCACCTGGTCCCCCACTGTCCTTGGAGTTTGTAAAGCCTCCTGCTGTCCACCTGAGCTCTTGGTGTCCCCTGTCCTCTGCCTTGCTGTGTCCTTACTTCCCAGTGGCATCAGGGCCTTATAGCAAAAGGTTGGCCAATGTTTGTGTTAAAGTCTTTTGACCGTGCTTTGAGCTCTGCCGTCATTTCAGGTCTTCCACGAACCATTTCCACACTGGGCCGTGGCTGTGCGCTGCCAGCAGATACAGGTGGCTTTTTTTAGAGTAATCCAAATGCTGGAATTAATGACATACAGATATTGGGATCTATTAATCTGGTTTAAGCTCCACTTACCTCTATTAGCCTAGTGGTCTCTCGAATGGCATTGAATGGCCCTATTTACTAAAGCTGTGTTAACTAGTAGGAAACACTGGGCTTGAGGACTTGAGGGGTTTCAGATGCCCTTAGTATGATTCATGTTGTTAAGACAAAACCACCCCAAACCCTACTCCCCTTGCCCACAATCCTTTATTTGGAATTATAGGTTACCGTTATCTTGTAATTCCTCAATATTCCTTTAAGATGTTGAACTGAGGCCTGATTCCACTCTCACTGAATTAAATTCATAGCTATGCAAAGAGTTTTGTTCTTATTAAAAGGAAAGCTTGTTCCACCCAGAGATATTTAAAAAAAAAGGGTGAAAAAAATTAATAAAAATATCATTCTTTTTTATTAGTAAAAAAATACACAGTTTGTTTAAATGAAAATATTTGCCTCTTATTCTGCATGAGTAGAGGAGCTCTGAAGTGGTGCCCTGGCCAGGAGGCAAATGTCACCCATGGATTCTCACAGAGGGGTCAGGTGCCAGGTAATTATGTTCTCAAACTGTTCTCAAGTTACTCAACATGCAAAGTAGAAACAGGACTTGTTCCTCCTAAAATGCCGTGTCTCAAGGGTGTTCCAGGGTAACGACCATGGTGTGTCTATTGCCCTGTGTGGGTGTGTGCTACCATCTGTAGAGCTTTGTCCCCAGCAGCTGTTGGCAACTGTCTCCCTTTTGGGGGGTGGGAGGGGTCCTGCTCTCCTGCAGGGCTCTCGGTTGTGCTCCGTGAATCACATCTCTGCCTCGCTGATTCCGCACCTATCCAGCGGCACAGCCCACCTGGGAAGAGCTTTCCTGTCTCCTTTCCATGCTTGGCTCGAGAGGGAGCAAGGGGGCACACGGGTATCAGATGTGATGACGAGCATTTCACTGCTCTGTGCCTCAGCATCCCTAGCTCTAAAATGGGAAAAATATCTTTTTCATGAAACTTTGGGGTTAAATTTGTGATTGTTTACAGCAGCTTCAGCCCTTGTGGAAATGGATTTTGTGTGTGTGTATTCAGTTAATGAGCCGCTTTAAGAATTATCACTGCTCTGAGCTGGGTTTCTTCCACACCTGGTTCTGGCTTCTAAATAAACTCATATATAGCTGACTCTCTTAGCAGTACAAGTTCTTCTCCAGGAAGCTTGTACCTGGAAGGTGCATCCTTCTGTAAGAGGACAAATAATTAAATTCAGCAAGTTTGGGTGTAAAAAGGTGATCCAAATGAAGAAGGCGAGCTTTTCCTTATGTAGCCCTCTCGCCTTCCCTTATTCACCATCTGCTAGCAGCTGTGGTACTGAGCACCCGTCTGGCTCTTCCTACCGTTCTGCCTCTGGTCCAGAGCTGCTCCCTGTCCCCAGGAGGGCTCTAGGCTCTGAAGCGCTACAGAACTGCTGTGCTGACTGAGTTTGTGGCATTGCTAAAACGAAGGCTTTGGTACCTCTTGTAGGTCACAGGGAGCTCTTGGGAAGGAATGAGTAGTGGGAAGGGGTGGTACTGCTGTCCTTGCTGGGTTCTGTGAAACATCAGACACCTTACTTAAAAGTGATCTTGACTTCTGGGGGCTTTGCCCTAAACCGAGCTCTGTTCCCATCAGATACAAAGTGGACAAGTCATGGCTATAGGCAGGATTCTGGCTGAGGCTGTTTCTTTGTATGGCTGGATGGTTTCCAGGCACAGGGGGAAGGGTTACTCCCTTTCTTTTGCTCTGCGACTCATGCATTCACATGGACACCTCTGTTCTTTATCCAGTTTTCCCAGCAGCTGGAAACAGGCTGGAGGGGAAACTAAAATCAGGAGCTTAACCACAACTGATCTGTCAATGTGATACTTTTTGATAAAAGCTCTTACAGATGTTATGAACAATAATCTATCTTTCTTCAGGCTATTGACTTTCCTATAAAGAGCAATGCAGAGAAGTGTCCTTCCTTCAGAAATCTCAGAGGCAGTTTAAACACCACCCTCTGGGAGAACCTTGTTCTCATCTAAGCATAGTGGTTTTCTAACTAATTCAAATTTATCCTTATTCAGCTTCATTACTGTCAGGGCTGCTACTCAAAACCAGAACTTTTCCATAGGTGAAAGTCTCTAAATGCTGAACTGGCAAGAGGCAGACTTATGCCAGATTTTTGAAAATTATCACTCTATTTAAAATTCCACTTTAAAAATTAGTATGGGTTAATTTCAAGATGATATTTCTATATGAAATGCCTTTTAGGCAAGGATTTTATTTTCTGCTTATGCTCTTCCTCCTCCCTCCGTATCACCCTGTGCAAGCACCCTTCGGATTTCAGTGTGGCAGGATGATACACAGTCATTAACACTGCTTTCAGGTCCATGGGCATCTTCAATGTTGAGGTCATGATAGCCTCTCTGTAAGGGTTCTAAAAGTAATTTATGACAGTTCAATGTGATTCATTTTCTTCAGTTCAATATTTTTTAAAGTATGTTTTCCCAATTTTCTGGTATTTTCTTTATAGAGGTCTTTTCCTTTTTTTGTTCTCTGAGAAGTTTATGATTTGCTGGGTTAGAAAACATGACATTTGCAGAGGTTGGTTTGGTTAGAGTCTAAACAACTCTCTGCTTTTATTGACACTGAAGGTGTCAAAAAAGATTCAGGGTGTTAGGACAACAGAAATTATTTTCCTTGCACAACAAATGTGGCATCTTGAGTGAATTCTGTGATCCCCTCTAAGCCCTCCTTGAGCCCAGGGCACTGTGTCTTTCCTAGCCCTGTTACTCTCCTTGTGGTTTGCTACCACTTCTCAGTTGTTGCTCAGCTTGCCTCACTGGTGACATCATATCCAGTTGCTGGTGACCTGAGTGTGAAGTCAAGGGGAAACAATACAACCTGAATAAGTTGTATGATCTGGTTAAGCCGTCCCCAGATAGCAAATCTCTTATTTTCCTCCCTGGGAAAAGGGAGGAGGATGGAAGCCAGAAGCAGCACTGATAGCTGCAAAGCTGAGTGGTTTTCCAAAGGTTTCTGTGAGACATCAGCTGCTTTGAGCAAAGAAAGCAGAAGCTGAGAACAATTTTGACATAAAACTGAATTAGTTCTGAGCATTGCCATGGAAAACTGTGATGTGCTGGCATAAAAATTGTCATATTTATTTCTTAGCATGCTTGGCTAGTAATGCACTGCTGTCGTCCAGTCTCTGTTGGCTTTGGACTTTTTGCATCACCCTTCCTTTGTTAGTAAATAACCTACAACATCCCTAAAACCTTCCTGAAATAACCCGGGGCTTAGCCTGGCTCAGCAAGCATCTGGATCTGTAGTGATGTGCACTGTACAGTGAGAAGATGCTGGGGGCTCTGCTTCTTATGCATTGGTGTCCTGAGCTTGGGTCAAAACTCTGACTAAGCTTGATATTTAGGTTCAGCCCCCCCTTTTTATGGAAGAATCCTGGGTGTCTAATCAGGACTGAACCTGCACTGTATTTTCTTGTCAGTGGGAGTATTAGTAAAGTCTCTTTACTCCTTGGCCTCCAGTTCTGGTGGGACAAGTCAGATTTGGATGTCTTTGAAATTCTTCTCCCCTTTTCAAATGTAGTTTAAACTACGCAAAAGAATTTAAGAGGGATTACTAACCTACATGTGCTCTGCCACTGGTTTCACTAATAAACTGAGCTAAAAATATATGAAGGTGCCAGTTTACTTGCTCAGCAGAGATATTGGCTCGTGCCTGTGATTCTGCTGTGCTTAAACAAAACCTCTTGTTTTTCTAGGCCCTCCATCCTTCTCCTCTTACTGATGACCTGGGTTCCTTGTGTGGTCCTCTATGCTCTGCCAAGGTGCAAAATATGACTTCTCTACTGTCTCCGATCACAGCCTTCTCCCACCCATGGGATGCTCCCTCCAGTCCTGTCTGGTGAGTCTCCTTCCTTTCAGATTCAAATCCTTCTTAAAAAGTTATAGGAAGATCCCAGGGAAATCCGCTTTGGAAATGGTAAAGCAAAATGTTTTTCACTTGTTCAACATTTTCTTCATTGACCTGAAGGGAAAAAATAAAGAGTAAAAGAATTTTTAGCTTCTTGTGTGCAAAGCTTGAAATAAGCTGAGATGCCTAATTTGAGTGCATTAAAAGTGTGGACTAAAGCTCTAAAGAGTTGGATTAAAATCCAGTGACATTACTCAGTTTGCGTGAAAGATCAAAGTGAACATGTGAATTACTTGCAAATCATCTTGCTCCTCTAATGTCCTGGCAAAGCAGCAGTGAGCCTTGCCCTGATGCGATATCCAGAGGAGTCCTGGATGGTCAGGGCTGGCTGAAAAGACGGTTCCCTCCTTCCCTTATGTTTTTTTGGTAAGAACTACCTCAGGTGGTCACCCACCAAAGAGGACATAGACTTTTAACTGGAGACAATTTCTTCTTAGCATTGGGTGTACAAATACTGACTTGCGAAGTAAGGAGAATGTTACGTGCCCGTTGTCCGAGGTCAGCGTTCAGTTTCGGCACATTTCCTGTGTGTAGGATACTCAGAGCTGTAGAGTGCTACTAATGTGAGTTGTCTGGGCTACTGAGCTTGTACAGCTAGCATAACTGCACGTAAACTTCTATCACATATGCTACACTTTCAAGCATTAAAGAACCCTCTGGGCCATGTCTCAGAGGGTGCAGCAATTTCTCTTGGTTTGGGAGTACCTGAGAAGCTGCTATTTTTTCCCTCCTGATTTGTGAAGGTGAGAGTGGTTTTGGTTTGGTTTTTTTAATTCTCAGCAACTTCTGGAACTCTCCTAAATTCAGCTGAAGTGGGAAAGTTATTAATGTTGAGTGAGCAGAGTTTGCTTTTTAAAAAATAAATCAAAAGAACATGTTTTGGTACATTAAAAAATGCATGTCATAAAACTGCTGTTTCTGTGCCTGCCAAAGCCAAGAACTGTTCAGGCGTGGGAAAGAGCAAAGAAGAAAAAAAAAACAACAAACCCACAATAAAAACTATCCAAGCCTAAAGGAAATATTAGGAAAGGAGATGAAAGACAGCCACCTGGGATGCCCATGAAACAATGGGCTTTAATCCCCTGCTGGTGCTACATGTTTCCTTAGAAAGGAAACTTACAGATAAAGGAAAGATTGCATGGATAATGTGTTTGGTCGCTGTAACCCTCAGCTTGGGGCCAAAGGCTCTCCTTACAGGCAAGAAGCAGTGCTTTCTTGCAGATAGCAGGAATTCCCCTATTTTATGCATCTCTGCAGATCTGCTAGTGCTTTAGTGAAGGAGTGTTGGCCTCCAGTTTTATAGAAAGGAGGCAGCAACAGTCACAGACAAACGTGCACAAAGAGGTAGAGCAATGGACTTGGGAACCACTTAGTCTTTGGAAAGATGTTATAGCTGAGGGAAATTTGTAACTGATGGGAAAGACCAGAAAGAGTTTGCAAACGGTAACACCAGCTTCGTACTGCTGAGATAAGACCGCTGTATTGCAAACTTTAGGAAGATCTTCAGGATTATAGTATTTGTCGTTATGCAGCAGTATGAGAGTTTGGATGGTGGCCAGGATGCCATCTGCAAATGTCCAACAAAAGTCACGAACACTTGGTAGAATAGATATCTCTCTCCGCCCCCCCCGCTCCCCAACAGTAGTTCCAGCCAAATGGGAATGGAGGAATTTTATAAGATTAGCAGGCTATGGGCTACAAGCAGAGAGCTAACCTTGTCTGTCTTCAAAGCCGGGGTATAATCTCTAAATTAAATTTACATGATTTATCATAACTAGGAAGATTGGTGAAACATCCAGAAAACAGGGGTGGCAAGATGATAACCATTGGACTGGAGGGGTTTTCCCTCAGTGGTAAAATGTGCAACTCAAACCCCTGAAACAGGATTAGTACTGGGTCCCCGAACAAAATTGTTCTGAAACACAAAGGTGTTTAATATATTACTATCAAAATGCAATATCTCAGGACAGCGACCCATCTGTTATCACGGAGGAATCGGATGGAAAGTGCATTAGAAGTTGGAATTTGTCCCCACTGGGAGAACTGCACTGAGTCATGGTGATGTATGGGATCTGTGCACAGGGAGGAGAGAAAATATTCTCCCTATGATTTATCTATCGCATAATCACCACCACTTTCCACAGTGTTTCTGTTCTGTTGGCTGCAGACAATAGCAAAGAGAGGTTCCCCTGGCTCCTTTGCAGTCTGATTATGTTGCAGTTTTAGTGGTGGAGGAGCTCTTTTAGGATGCTTGAAATGTGTTTGAAAAGAAAGGAGAAACTAATATGAAAGACAAAGGCCAACAGAAGCTGACCTAGGAGAAGAAATAACAGATTTTGATGCATTTTATTTACTTGATACCTTAGTGTATAAATTTGATACATAGAGGGATGGTTTGGTTAAACACTTTGGTACGTGCCTTCTTCACAGCTGGCTTTCAGGGCATCCCATAAAAGGTGTCGTGTGAATGTAAATCCATGGAGATCTAACATGGAATTTGGGCTGTGCAATACCAGGCTGCTTTCAGTATGGCATGGGTCTGCTACCAAGGCTCGCTCCATGGGTCACAGAGAGCTAAAACCACATTTATGTCTGTATAGCTAAAATAAGAACTAGACCCAGGACAGTTGAGTAAAACTGGTTTCCAGCAATGACAAATTCATAGGGTAAGGGAAAGCCTGAAAACACTTTATCCCTTGCTCCCAAAGTGCTGCTCTCCAGAAGAAAGTAAAGAGAGATTTTCTTCTTGCTTGCCTCTGGACCCTGAAATACAACGGTGATGTGCATTTCCTTTCTGCATCTGCTGAGCCTTTGGTGCTCGCAGTAAAATTCACCCTTTCTTTCCTTCTGTGATTCCCTACACCATCTCTTTCCACTGCTACTTAAGCTATAGAGGCAGTTTGCCTTCATCCAGCTATATGCCTCTAGCTTTACTTTGCTGAATCTTAAGTAACACCTACAGCTAAGGCAGGAATAAAGCCACATCCTGGAATCTTACCCCACACACTCTGCAAAGGGACCGATTAAAACTTTCTTGTTATCCCTAGAAATCTGGGTATCTCCTACGAAAGCTATGAAATGGTTTCCTCTTTTAAGTGCTGGGATCTTCTTAGGAATCCTATCATATTTCATTTTTATTATCTGTTCCTAGAACTACCGAGGTGGCATATTGAAGAACACTTGTCAAAAAATGTAGCATTGTACTTTTATCAGGAATAAATGAAATTTATCTCATAACCCAATCACTCCTTCTGAAATTACTATAGATCCAGGCAAAGAGGAATCGAAGATAATGTATTTTCTTCATTTATTGCATTAGCATTCATCATCTTTTCTTGTATTTTATTCATCTTTTTTTCAATAAACCCCCAGGTATTTAAAGGCTAGAAAAGACCATTTGGGGGTTTTTTTTTTTGGTTTGTTTTTGCTGAATTTTGCAGGTTAGCTGAAGTTGGCACATGGCCAGCCTCACATCCACATAGTCTCTCTTAAAACTTGTTGGTGGGGTGCCACTCCAAGGAGACACCTCTTTAAATTCATGTCACCAAATGTTTGTCATCTTCTCAGGATCTCCATGGTGATTAAGGTTGGGATTTTCCTCGCCTAACTCCAGCTCTCTGAGCACGTTCCTGGTGCAGCCAGTTCCCGGATTCATGCTAACAGTGCTTTCACAGGTAGCCAGGATTAATTATCCTCTAATGTGTCTTTCTCTCTTTCTACTGTTGAGGGAGCCTGGATGACAAACCTAGGTTACATACTTCATTTTTTTGATGTTTAGAATGAGATGAATTCTATCCTCCAAATACTTCAAAGCTATTTACGTGATTTTTCTTCCCTGGCTGCGTCTGGTAAAAGGCTCTTTCAGATCAGTTCTCCCCTGCACGAAGAGATTCTCGCTCAATTCCTCCAAGGCTTGACCTTTCCTGAGCTTTTTCAATTATGCCACATGCTTTCCATGTTTGACACAGCCCTAAATAGTTTTGTACCATCTCATGAATTCTCTTTAGAGTTATGTTTTACCTCTGTCACCTCCGAGTCTCCTCTCTCCCAACAAATACAGGTCATGTTTGCCCAGTGCTTCTGTGCGAGGTGCCAAGCTGCTGATTCAGTCTTGCATTGCCTAAACTCCTTCCTCACATCAACATCTTCAGGGTCAAGCAATTGCTTGTTCAGAGTGTGAGAGTGAGGGAGAGGAAGGACACAGGGAAACTCTTTTTCCTTGGCTGAGGCACTTGTATTGGAAGAGCCTTGGTGCAGCTGAATGTCTCCAGAGATGCAAGGAGGTTGCTGAAGGCTGTACATTAGCTCCATGAAGGGGGTTCGTGCCAAGATTTGTACATTGGGAAGTTCTGAAAAAATTGAATGGATTCACTGTTCTCTGGGGGTTTTTGTTTGGTGGTTCCACCCCTCCCCCCCAATAAACTTTTGGGAACCTCAGGCACACTGGAAAGGAGCTTGGAGGACTGGAGAGCAGCTTCCAGGCCACATACATTTCTCTACTTCTTTTCCTACCCGCTTACACTGAAATTCACTTTCCTATTGTCTGGGTTGTTTCTTTAGCTTGGAGATCAGAATACTGTGGAGGGAAAGGCCATAAAAGCAGAGCATGGTTCAACATTACCTGAAAGGCACTGTGATAATATGTGCTATAGTTTGTCCAGTTTGGGGCTGTTTTTGCATAATCACTTTTCCAGCACTGTACCTTTACGTAAAGTGGAGCACCTTGATCACGTTTTCAGTTTACTGCTTGCTTAAATGTAATCCCATGCCTTTACATGCTCTCAGGAGCTTTTAGCTTAGGTACACCCTGAGCCTTGGGACAGCAGCATAAAGAAAGCTGGTATGAAAGAGGTGAAGAGATTTTTAAATATTTTTTTTTGAGGAAAGGAACTAATGAAGAAATTGGGGAGAAGAGAAACTGATTAACATCCTGGGCTTGCTCAGACGCATAGAGAGAAATTAGTCTTTCCTCTGGTATGAGGGAGGGGGTAGGCCCGTTGTGCCCCACACCAGCTTGTCCTTTCACTGTCCTAGCCTGTTCCTGAGGCCACTGGGCTGAGGTCTGCGGCGCAGCCACCCTGTTAGCTCTGCCTCTGCTGCAGCGGGAATCCTAGGATGTGTCTGCCAGAGCTGGGTGATCTTGCACCGAGAAGGGAAAAATATCCACCATAAACTTCACCCAGAGCACCACTGATCTGGAAGAACAACTTTCAGGAAGCAGGTGAATGAATGATTTATCACAAGGCAGTTTTGACCCTTGCCAGGGCCTTATTAAAACCTTCTTTCTTTATGGCTGACTGTGCGTAGCGTTGAGAAACTGGTCACAAGGCATTGATACATATTTTTCCCATCTTACTCTCCATTACCTGAGCCATAGTGAGAGAGTTTCAGTCTTTGAAAATGTACTAGGGAAAGCCTGAAAGGAAAGGAAATAAATCAGAAAGATGGTGTGCTCTGCTGGTGCAGCGTGGGCTAGGTGTCTTGTGCCAATTAACTGGAATTATTTATTTGGACCCTGATTTATTTACTTATGGGGCTGATGCAGCTATGGAGAGTGTGCTGGTCCCTCATCAGCAATGGATCTGCTTGTTCTGATTAGTTACCATAGAAAGAGGTAAAATACAGTAGTTTTTAGCTGCTACTCCCCAGGGGACAGGAGCGATTCCCTACTGCTTGGAAATTTCGCATCAAAACACGATGTCTTGCTCTCCAGGTTCAGTCTGCCAAATTTTGGTCCTGAAGCATCTATGTTGGCCTCCAAACCACCTCTCCTTTCAGTCTGCAGATTGTGAAAGGCACCTGCACAGGGTTGAGACCTCAGTGGAGCAAATCATCCTTTGGAAACCTCTCTCTCCTGTAGTGAGGGCCCAGGGTTGACTAGTTACTAATTTCTAATTTCAGCATCCCAATAAGACCCCTCCAGTCCTGTGGGGCAGAGCTGTGTCTGGTCTCCCAGAAAAACTGCTGGTGTTTAATGAAGCCTGTGGGATTGTGAGCCTTTTACTGCTGTGGGTGGGAAGAGGAAACCTTGGAATTTCCACCTCAAGAGGGAGGTGTCTCTCATTCTATGTTATCAGGGTGACAGCATGCTTTGTATATAAGGGCTTTAACTTCATGGCAGGAAAGCAAGAAAACACTAGATATTGTCTAAAGGAAAGCTTTGAATCTACCAAATATTTGTGAGGCAGCAAAACTTGCAAAGGGCCAGGAATGGCGCAGATTTACAACTGCTTTGTGGGCGTAATTTTCTCTGCTTTCTGGTCCTAAGCTTTATTTGCTTTGGGAGAATACCACTGTGCGTGTTTCGGTGTGACATTTACAGTCTTCCTCATGCAAATTGGCCCAGGGACAGCAGACCATGAACTTATCAGGGTTGGCAGGGAGGGTGGGCAGGGAGGTCAATATGGGGGTGTGATTTCCCCTCCCTGCAAGGAGCGAACTGGATCAGTTGCTGTGGAAGCATGCTCCAGAGATCCGATACAGAATTATTTTCTTTTTGTTTCAGTTGCCCTTTTTTCTTGGCAAAATCACACTAGTTTTAGGCCTACACTGCCCAGCTTCAAGCCTCCAGGTATTTTTTTTCACTGAATGATGCAATTTAGTTTATTATTTAATTGACTGTTTGGGGTTTTTTTAAGAAAAAACCCCCTTCTCCTTCCCCAAACCCTTTCACAAATTTGAAAATCATCTGATATAAGTTTGTTAAAGAGAAGTAAGTAAGAGAAAACTCATTTTGGAGCAAAATTTGAAAGTCTATCTAGAAACAAAATATTTTGGAAGGAGTGAAAATGAGGTTCTATAGCTGGAATTTGTTTTTAAGGTTCATTATGGAGTGTGCTCTCAAGTCCCCATAGCAGCGCAGGGAACAAAGACACGAAGTAGGAATGATGATACCATGATATCGGGCACTGCAGATCCTGGTGGGTGGCTGTGGTGGAAGCCGCAAACCCACCTTGTAGCCGCATGGTGCAGCACGGGGTGAGATACCGCAATTTTCTGAAGAGATGGAGATGCTGGTTCTGCTAATACCTTGGAGAAAGGTAAACTATGCAGCAAGAGCTGGTGCAGATTTTGTATTTGGCTAGATATGGCATTGATTTATATCAGGAAGGAGTTTCATGCGGCGGGGCACTGTAGGGAGACAGTTGCTTGTGATTTACTCATTGTGCCAAACTTGCTTTGAGTTTTATTTTTAAAAACCCTGTGTAGTCTCTTTTTCCTCCCTCCCTCTCCTGCACTGAGCAGCACTAAATGCTGTTTGCCGCTGAGAACATTTAAACTAATTTTTCAAAAGCGCTGATGAAGCAGGACGCACTTTTATTGCTGTCATAATATCTCTCAAGCTTGCTTCCTTGATTGCGTTTGTAAAACACCGACCTTAATAAGTTCAAACCCCAAGGAAGGGATGGTGCAGACGGTAGCCCCTGAATGACAGCCCATCTGCTTGCGTGTCTTGCAGGCCAAAATGACTTCATTACAAGGCAGTATTCAGCTGAGTGCAGAGGCTGGCAGGAAAGCTCAGTTTTGCTGCATCTACCACTATGCTCTTGCCCCATTTGATCCCATGGTGGGTGCCAAGTTAATTGGCACACAAGTTGTGTTCCTCCTGCTGGGAGACTCTTTCATTGCGCAGCATGTTTCCTGCAAGCGGGGAAACGTGTACTTTGCATGTCAGCATATTTACAGGCTGATGTAGGACAGAGCTGGATGGCTGCCTCCTGACGAAGGGTGCACAGAGTTAGCTAAAAATTTTAGACAGCAAGGAAGGAGGGTCATGGCATGGTGAACAGACTACTGTAATGCAAAAGAGACCGCTATTCCTGAAGCCCATCTTTACCAGCCCAGGTTTAAAAAAGATGTTTCAGCTAGATGCCCTCAGTAGTATGACAAGCAAAAGCTGGAAGTTTGGGGCGCCCAGTTTGGACTCAGTAATCATGCACCATGGGTCTGGAAGACTCCTGAAGCACGTAGATAAACATCCACGTGTTACCCAGCAGTGAACACACACACGTCCTGGTACCCAGCAGTCCAGGCTGCCAGTGGCTGGGAACAGCCACCTGACCCCCATCCAAAGCAGTCCAGTTCAGAAGGATGGTCAGGTCTGTCTCTTCTGAAGAGGAGGCAATTTTGTAGTCAGGCTCAAACCCATAGCATTTAGTTTACTGTCACAGGCAAGAGTGATTCCCCTTCCTTTAGCTGAAAAGGGCTCGAGCCAAGTTCTCAGTGTACTTTGATCTTCTGTTCAAGTCTGCAAATATACCTCAGCTCCAGCCTGTGGCACCTTCTGCAAGTCTCAGCCAGTCTGCAGCTCCATTAGCATCTCCTGGTTTTGACCTGTGGATACGGTGCTTCTGACTTCTTGGGCTCTCCAGAAATTGTACAGTCTATTTATCCCCAAATTCATATCTCCTACTTCCCCCCTGGATGCCTCTTGCCCACACAGTCATGCCACTGCACGTATCTCCCAGTCACAAACCTTCTCTGGAAGCAGACATCCCACTGACCAGGCTGCTGGTGTGGTTCATCTAGTTCCCAGCACACTCACCACAGCCAGAGGCCCTACTATTTTGGTCCTGGCCTTGGTCTGGGAAGACTGCAGTGGCAGATTATGTTGTGATTCTGTACTAATGATAAAAGGTTGGGTGTGTATGGAGCTGTGTATGCTTTTAGCTGACCTAAGAGTAGCTAATTAATTTTTCCAGCGTTGTGATTCACTGGGGTAACATTTTCTCCATCTGTGGCCAAAACACTCTCCAAAGCTTTGTCTTGAAGTCACTGACACGGGATGATATCAGACACATGCATTCTGATCCTGTGCTTACACCCTCTAATTGCTGCTTCCTGTCCTTTAGAATATTATTCGGGTCCAAATTAGTATGAAAGTTACCTCTCAATGAAAATAATTTACTTTGTTAAGTCTTGCTGAAGTTTTTGCGTGAAATATTTCCTTTTGTGCTGTTTCTCCCTCTTGCTGCATCTTCGTTAGGATGTTGTGCCTACAAATGATGTCTTGGTGAGAATCAGACTGGGTCCTGTTGGGGAATCAGTAATTAGGAATAGTGATTGAAGCTTTTTGGTAATTTGTTTTCAAATGTCTTGGCAACAGGAGTAATTTAGATCTAATGAAATAGATGGAGAGGAGCGGAAGAGATGAGATGGAGAGGAGGCCAGAAAAGGCAGCTTACATCATTTACTCAGGACTGGCTTTGAGGCAATCCAGTTGTCCCAGAGAAGAAAATCCTGTGGGTTTCTTCTCCCTTCTCTTTCTTTGATTTTGGCACTCGCTTGGGATACACGGGCTGCAAGAGGTGTTGAGGTGTATCTGAGCTCTCAGGCTGAGCGGGGCTCTGCTAGGTCTGAATAAGTGAGGATTAAAAACCTGGTGGCACAGATCATCTTTCTTTACCATTGAAAAACCAGCAGGACAGCAAAACCCCTGTATTTATTTGCAGAGTTATCGCACTATTTGCACGTGACTCATCATGTGAAGCACTTTAAGGTGCCTCTAGATGTTAAAAATCTGCTTCTTTCCTGGTGTGACTCACTTTCCCTTCTTCTGTGCTACATGCAGTAAGGTGTCAAGCATCTACACCTTGCAGCAACAACTGTCAATGCAACAGCATGTGTGTGAGCTCCCCCTGACCGTGTCTGGAGGCGAGGGAGCGGCGGATGGCCTGTCTGAATTTCTCCATCCTCCCCAGAGCCCAACTGGTGCACTGTTTCCAATCTTATTTGGCTAAGGAAGCAAGGGTCAATGTTTTTGACTTGTCAATATTCTTGTCCAGCTTCCTTTTTTTTTTTTCTTTCTTTCTCACTCTTATTGCACTCTCTATTGCACTTGTTTTATTTTTGCTTCTTTTGATTTCCACCTCTGCTCCTTTGTGGCACAACCTTTCCACATCTTTAAGTTCATGGCCCTCGTTCTGTATGTTTGATGTGGTTTTAAGTAGCTTTGTAGTTTCTTTTCCCTCCTCAGTCCCTTCAGAATTGATATCACTCAGTCAGGTCATAATCTTTTTCCTCCTATGGATTTTAGCTCCACTTCTCTATCCTGCTGTTGTAACTAAGGTCTCTCAGTCCCAGACTAATTCGCTGCATCCCTGTCACAGCTTCTGCGTGTCTTTGTAACGATACTTTGTTAGACTGCTGTCAGCAGCTAAATGTGTTTTCAAATATTCTTCCTCTCTGTCTGCTGTTGCTGAAGCTTTGCTGGTGAATTCAGTCTCACACCCTGGGCCTCTGAGCAAGGCGAACAGGGACTTTCTCATCCCTATCTCTGAACCCAGGGAAATGGCTTGGTGAGAAATGGAGGTGGGAATTAGGCACCGATTTCTCCAGTGTCAACACCATGATCATGAGAGAGACTCTGCTGCTGCATGGGATGTTGCTTTGCCAAGGAGGAAAGAGCCACAGCAGGTGCTCATTTACTGGAGGGTAATTTGTGCCCTGTGCCTCTTGTCCTGACTCCGGGCACCACTGAAAAGAGTTTGGCCCTGTCTTCAATTGCTCCATCAGGTATTGATACGCATCAATAAAGTCTCTGGGAGTGTTCTCTTCTGCAGGCTAAACAATCCCATATCTCTCAGCCTTTCCCAGGTCTCTCAGCCTTCCTCCATGCTCCAGTCCCTCAGTCATCTTCATGGCCCTTTACTGGATGCCCTCCAATATGTCTATGTCTCTCTTGTCCTGAGGAGCCAGCACTGGACACAGAACTCCAGATGTGTCTCACCAGTTCTGGGTAGAAGAGAGCGACCACATTCTCTCTCGACCTTCTGGCAACCTCTGCCTTGTGCAGCCCATGATGCTGCTGGCCCCTCTCTTCAATGGGGGCATGTTGCTGTCTCATGTTCAGCTTGTCCACCAGGACAGTGATGTGCACTGCATGCTTCAGTGTCTTCCCATTTAATTTGTGTCATTAGTGTTTCTTCTGGCTGCTGGAGCCATTTCTGTTTGCATTAGTGTGTTCCAGTTTGTACTGAGCATTATAAGATTGCAATTTGATGTGAAATGGGCAAAAGCTGATTGAAGGGCCAAGGCAATTCTCTCCCTCATCATCTTCCAGAATAAGCACTGCTGTTGTAAGCTCCAAAAACACCTGTGAATGAAAGAATGTTCTTAAATTCTTGGATGACTTCCAGCATCTATCTGTGGGGAGGATAATCTTTCTGTGAAGAAAGGATGGAAGCCTGTGTATATGTGAGGGTGACATTAAACTGAGCTACCCTTCCACTCGCATTTGTTAAGAATCCATTGCCTATCTTTTGGAGGCTTAAAGGCCCAGTGTGAATTTCTTCTTGGGAAAAGGAGCCTTGTACAATATGGTTTTTGGGACCCTAGAGATGAGCAAATCTTCCTCAAATATTTTGAATCATTGATGGATATTTGTTCCCAGCTTTAATCATTCCTGTCATACCAGCCTCATTTTTACCCAGGTGACTGTTTCTTGTGGCAGGCGGGTGAGATGGTGGCACATTCACATCAGAACAGAGTTGTATCGGCACAGCTGGGAGTCCCCAGGGCTTGCCTGGGAGCAACTTGGATGCTCTGCAGAGTGATAGGATCATAAGAGAGTCTGTCTCTGAAGTGGCAGAAAGGGCTTCCCAAGCTCCTTCAGAGACCTGTCTGTTCATTCAGATGATTTCCATACTGAACATGGCAATCGTTTCCCTGAGCAAAATTTCAGAGAATTGCAGCCTCTTCAGCGATCCCTTCTCTCTCCTCTTGTCATTGATAACTGGCTGTACAGCAGATATGGAAAAAACTGCCCAACCTTTTTTCTCTGCCTGTGGCAATCCTCAGGTGCTCTCCTATCCCCCTCTCCCAGCACCACCAGAAAAAGCCTGTGTTGTTCTCTAGTGAACAAAATTCCACCCAGCAATATAAAAGTTTCTTTGCTGCGGAGGGTCAGCAATAGGTGGACTACACCCTGAAAATCCCCTGGCAGTTCTTGGAAAATAGGATTTAGATCTTTGTATAAAGGCAACTTTTATTAAGCAAACTGCTATCCAGTTGGCTCCCTGGAGTGCTGAGCTAGGTGAGTTTAGGAAGCTTTTAGCCAGGAAATTGGAGGGACACAGTTATCTGTCAGAGACTTAAAAACCCTGCCAGTGCCCCCAGGGATGATGCTTCAATACAGATGCAGGAAAAAATCCATATGTAGTCGTAGCAGTGAGGAGAGGAGAGTGGCTACCAGGTGATAATATTTCCATTTAAAATCAAAAGGAAAATCCCCAGTTTATCGTGAGTTTCTTGAGTGATCAACTAAGAGAACCTGAGGCCTTTAAACACTACAACTTTCTGTATTTACCTAATACGATGGTTTTGTTTCTGGTGATCGCTTTCCAAAATGTTGACAGTAATGTATTTCTGGTGGGTTTAAGAACAAAATGGGCCACGGCCTTTTTTTCTGAGGGCAAAAGAGAAGAAGGAATGGCCAATACTTTGAGAAAAATTATATGTGTGTGTGCATGAGCATTGCATATTATAGAACAAATGCCTGTGGCTGAGGTGCACATTGCTGCTTAGGAAGGCCTTGTGAACATGGCCTTTGAGCTTAGCCTAGACTGGTTGTATTCCTCAGGGTAATGTACAAAGCCTGAAGGTTGTTGTCTTCTGCCAGCTGCCAAGAGCTTCAGTGGCCTAGCAGGAGACCTAACAACACTGGGGTATGGCACACTTGACCCCTTTTGTGTGATCGCGTTTGCCTGTGCTAGCTACATGGATTATGGCATTAAGAGCTGTTGCATTGGCATAAAACTCATCAGAGATGTCCTTTTATGGTTGTGTTTCTCTAATGTGTTTCAAGACCAGGTTGGATGGGGCTCTGAGCAACCTTATCTAGTTAGCGGTGTCCCTGCTCACTGTAGGGGGGTTGGACTAGATGACCTCTAAAGGTCCCTTCCAACCCAAACCATTCTATGATTCTATGATAATGGAGCTGGGAGCTGCTTGCAAAGTTGAGTAGTAGTGCTCCAGCCCTGGAAAACTTGAATGTCACGAATAAAGTCAGCAGGGAGTGGAGAACTTCTCCAGAGTTGGAGCCCGAGTCCAGACAAAGATCATCTGAGATCAGGGGGATAAGTTCTGGTTGCATGAATAAAATGGACCCTTGTTCCTGACTAAATCTGATATATTTTTTTTTTAAATTTTTTTTTTCTCTTGTGGTATCTGTGACTCTCTGCCCTTGTCTAGAGTGAAGGGTGCTGTGGAGAGATGGGCAACCACTGATGTGCTTGCTTCACTGTGTGGCATGTGGGGCTGGTGAGGACCAGGGGACAACACTGAGGCCACAGCAGCTTTGCAGTCACCTCCCTTCTGTGTAATGGGAGCAGACAGGGACCAAAAGGGTCATAAACGTGCCCCTAAGCTGCAGGGGAGGTGCGCCCTGTGATGCACCCTGAGGGGTTTGTCCTCGGATCATCTGGACAGGGGGACCTGTGAGACATCTGACATGGAGTCAGGGAATGGCTTAGACAGACAGACTTGTATCTGGCTGCTGAGAAATGCGTTTGGGTCTCACAGCTCAGGCGCAGCCAGAGACACCCCTGTCCTCTCATCCCCGTGCAGAGCCGAGGCTCAGCAGAGCCACGCGGGCACAGCCTGTGTTGCTGTCTCTGCTCACTGTGCTGGACCCTGCTGCACAGCCTGCACGGCTCCCCCGGGCCGGTACTGCCTGCAGACCATAATCGCGCATTAACACCTCCCTGCAGAGGTGCAGCAAGGCTGGATGTTGCCCTTAGTGTACTGAGAAGATGGGTAGCAGGTGATTTTTGAGTTAATGAGACCTTTCAGAAACAAAGCTCTCTTAGCAAAGTTAATATACCCTCCTCCTTCCTTTCCCCTTCCCCCAGTGCTCCCTTATTCCTATTCCAGGTGCTTCTGCTTCTAGAAAGACATTTATCATTTTTCTATCTTTGACGGTAGATTTTTTTCCCTCTCTTGCTCTCTCATTTTATCTTGCCCAAGGGGTCTGTGCTACCTTTTATTAGCTGACACTTCACTTCTGCAGATGGAAATGACACTAATGGAATGTGGCTGAGGCTTTATTACAGAAATGCTGTTCGCCCTGCACAAGCAAACCTCCAAATAATCCCGCAGGAAAGGAATAAACCTTGAAGGCAGGTACAGGAGCTGCAGATGAAAAAGGCGACAGGAGGAGGGACAGATGGGTTGAGGAAGGAGAAAGAAATAGGGAAGAGGAAGAAACAGGGTAGGGCACATCACTCTGTGTCCAAAAAGAGAGCAAACATAGCGTAACTGAGAACCAGCTGCATTTAATGTCCAGGTTACTGGCAGAGGTTTCTAGGTGAGAAGATGGGGCAGTGGCAGGTCTCTGCCTGGCTGGCCTAAAAGCTGTGCCAGTAAAATAACTGTTACAGATGGTGGCTGCTGCTCTGGAAGCTGTGGTGGTGTTTCTGTGAGTGAGCATAGGGCTTTCAAGCCAGAGGGATGTCTCACCAAACACGGTTGTGCTAACCCAAGCTGACAGGCATGGGTTTTTTTGCTTTTTCTGAGCATGAAAACCCACCCCTGACATACTGAGATGTAAACATCATCATGTCCCTGTGCTCTGGCCCCTTCTCTTCCTAACTTTAGGGAGGCGGGAGCAGCCCTCTACACTGTGAAAAGGAGATGTTAGCACTTGCGAAGGACCCCTGAGGAGCCACTCTTGAATCTCGTCCCTTGGCTGCTGTCAACTCTAAACCCCAGGACACAATGATAACCAAATGATTGCAGAGATAAAGCGCTAGAAGAGAGTCAGAGAATAAGCATCTGGGAAGGGAGGAGGGCAGCTGGCTGGGAAGAGACAGAGAGGATGTGAGGGAAGTGACATTCGCTTAACAGCAGCCTCTGTGCCTGTTTTTCTGTGTTATTGATGCTTGCTTTTCCCTCCCTCTCTTATTTTCATGGTGTGTCTGTTACATCCATGGCTCATTAGGCAACAAGATGCTAATACTGCCTGTAAAGCTGCAGGATAGATACCCTCCCCCTTCTCTTTTCTTCTCTGTGCTTTTTTAAAATTAAATATCTATTTTAGCTTTGTTTTATTTTGTTTCCTCTCCATGTCATCATCTTCCCCTGGCTCCTTTCATTCATATCGTAGCTCAAAGCAGAATCATTTCAAGAGTTGGAAACTTTCTTCGCTCTCCCTTCCCGGCTGTAGGAATTCCTCACGCCTCTTAAACCAATTAACCCTATTTTAAAAAAACGTTGGTGATGTGTTGAGAGATGTTAGATTTGGGAATGATTGTAGCAGGAATAGCCTGTGTATTGACCAGTTTGAATGGGTAGAAGCCCCAGATGAGGGACAAGAGTTAGTTAGTCTGGTGAACTAAAGACTCAAAGATGCCATGGAAACAGAAACGTTTATGTCAATCCACAGCAGAAAAGACAACATGAACAGTGTGTTTGTAGCTGGTGCGCCCTCTGTACTTGTTAGTTCCCAGCCTGGTTGGCTTTTGGACTGAGGAGAAAAAAGTTTTGTGGGAAGAACAGTTTTTGGGCTGGCTCACCAAGGGAGCCACCAGATCAGACATTTTGGAGATCATCAAACACTGCTGTGCTTCTCCTTCCCTGAAGACCCCTTCTCACTGGCTGAGTTCTGTATGGGAGCACAAGTCAAATGACTCCCTTGCTTTGAAAAAGAAAATGGGGGCAGAGGTCTGACAGCAACCTTCAAACACATGAACAGGAGCTGCAGAGAGGAAGATGGTCACAGTTCCTCATTTCTACTAGGTACAGGACAGTCATAAATGGGCTGAAATGAGAGCAAGGAATGTAGCAGTTAGTAGGCAAACTGGTATTGTGAGACCAGTGCTGGAACAGAGCATCCAACATAGCTTTGTTGCCATCCCTGCAAGTCTTTAAGGTCAGCTTAAAGAAGCATCTGTCATGGTATTGAGTCTTGTCTTGCCACAGTGCTGTGGGTGTCACTTTGCCTTCGGTGGTCTTTCTGGCTCTAGCCCAGAGAATGCTATGTAGTTTTTTATGAAGGAGTCCCCCTAATAAGTAACTTATTGTGGAGGTAAGCCACTGCCAAATACCCTCATCTTTACAATGACCCTGGTACTTTCCAGTACAGCTACCACCCAACGGAGGAATTGCCTGTAGGTACATGTGTGCAGTCACCCACACACATCCATCATTTATGTCTTTGATTGTAGATGAGAGTTTTATTTATAGCACAACCTTTCTTTCTTCCTGCACCAAAGCACTTAAGGGTGTTGTACATCATCATAATAAAACCCATTACAATAAAATACTACCTCTAGAATCTTTGAAAATGAAAGCCAAGCAGAGGAAGTCCAGAGAAGGTGTGGAAAAAAAAGGGCAGAAGGAGAGAATGTGTGGTTTGCACATTTGACGTGTCAGAATGGCCATATTGCAGCTAGGGCCTGGGGACCATATAAAGGTCTTGAGAGTCTTTGCAGAAATGGGGTGAGAGAGAAGGAGGTAATGCTTGGATAAAAATGGAAGGGATGGCAGGGATTGGTTAACTATATTGGTGCACCCCATAATCTGGGAACAGTTTGGAGGAACGGTTGGTGCTCATAGAGAGACTGTACCTCTTCCCCAACCTCTTTCCCGCCTTTGTCCAGTAAAATCTTCCTCGTGGGAGGGGCTGGGGTGAGTTTCAGGAGGGAGTTTGCATCTCTTTTATGCTCAAGAGTCCATCACAATAGAACTGGCTGCATATCAGGGCTATGATGGTGGCATGTATGAACAGATGGGGAATAGACCTGGCCCAAACCATCTTTTTCATTTTCTCCTGCTATTTTTTCCTACTTTCCCCTTCCCCCTATTTCTTGAAATCTTTTGTGGATGAAAGAAATCTTTCATTTTCTGTTCTTAGAGTTATTCTTTGGTGTAGTCGAGGCTCTTTTGCACATCTCCCTAGAGCACTGTGTCTTAGTGTCTCTTGTTTAAGCTCAAAGACACACAGGCAGCTTAGTCTCTCTTGTCCTCTTCTCCTGTTCCATCTGGGTATGTTTATCCCCAAAGCCTAGCACTGTTCTCTTGATCATTTTGGGCAGCCAAAGTTTGTCTGTCCTGTGGGAGGGCTATATACCTGCCACTGGACTCTGCCCACAGCAGAGGCAGTGCTTGTTCATTGTGCAGTCATGAAGAGACATCAGAGAATATGCTGACCTTGTTATAATGAATGAATAGTGGGGTAATGGTTCTGTGTGATGCATTAGATACAGAAATGGGATCCAACACTTCTACATTTAGGGTAATTGAAATTCTGGGACATTTATTATTTTGGGCACACCACAGTAACTTGGGTCTTTAAATCTTAAATTAATTATTTCAGACATTTACAGGAAGAAAACAAGAGGCTGGAGAATAAGGGACACTCAAGCAGTCCATTGACTGGTCATCCCAAGGAAAGGGCTTTTCTGTTATGTGCTGAAGGTGAGAGAGAGACCTGGGGAACTAGTGCTGGATCAGCAAGCCATGGATCTTTCTTAAGTGTTGGGGTGTGTTGGCCAAAGACGACTCAGTCAGTAAAATGCCCTGCAGGACAATGCTTGAGGGGAAGGTGCATCAGAAAAATACCTGGGCTGCGGGACCAGATGTTGCTCCTTGCCAGATCCCAGCACTGTGACTCAGACAACTGCATGAAAGTGTCTCTTGAGCGTGCACAGCTAGAGGAGAGCAGACCTCATGGGCCATGTGGTGGTAAAGGTGTTGGACTATAGCTGAGAGTTTCCCACAGTTTAAACCTGATGCTGTGCCCTGGCCTGGGTCATTTCCTCCTCTGTTCCCCTTTGCCAGAGAGGAGACCCTCTTTTGGGGCAGGATTGTCCCTCGCTGATGCTGACGGTGATGTTTGGGCTGTACCTGCTGTAATGCCAAGGGCAATCCCTGACGTGGCTGCTGCATCCCATGCACAGAGCACGCAGCCTGGCTGATGCTTCTCCCCAAGCACCTTGGAGGCCTCGCAGGGTTTACTTAGGTGAGCAGAGACAATTTTCTGTGAGAATCGCTTTGCCAGTCGAGTGCTCCGGACTGTAACAACCTGTCATTATGGGCCTCACCTGTTATTCGTCTATATAGCAGCCTGCACAATTAAGGGGATAGATATGTAATAACCAGCCAGCTAAGTAAAGGGATTGGAAATCAGGCTAATAAAATCCATTTCCCTCAGCTGCTCTCTTATACCAATGCCCCAGCCAGAGCTTTTGCTTCACAAACAAGGAACCACATTAATTTTCACTCTATTATTTTAAAACAAGCAAACAACTGCTTGCTTCGGCCTCCCCCTCCCACCCATGCGTGAGCATGGGAGGGAGTGGCACAGAGGGGTACAAAATAAAACAAGTGGGTGCAGGGAAAAAAAGGACAAATCCAGAGGAAATATAGAAGGGAGCAAGAAAACTTGAAATCCCTAAGAAAGTTATTTTTCAGTGCTCTGCTTCATTCCCTGCCCCGGGAGCCTTCCAGTAAAAGATATCAGCTTCCCATAGCATACGACTACTGCTCATCTTTGATGTGACGACTTTTATGTCCCCACATGGAAGAGATCCACAGGCTTGAATGGAGAGTGAGTGCTTTCCTGTTGAATTGTTGAACCCACTTGTAGATGATAATGTGAAACATTATTTCCTGATGCTGTTTAGCTTGGTTTCACCAGTGCTATGGAGAAGCTGTTGGTTGGAGTGTTGGAGGCACCCCTATGCAGTGTCACATTATTTTGGGTCCAGAGAGTCATAGGGCTGGTTGTGCCTCTGTTACATTCATGGGGATGGCCTGTAGAGGTCAGGGAAAGGGAGATACAAGAAAGGGGAGAAAATAAATGAAAAGCCTACAGAAGAGATAGTATATGTTTTCCTGACCTTCCCATAGTTTGCTAGATACAACAGACTCCTGCTGAGGGTAAGTGTGAATTTTCTTGAGTGGGAGAAAAAGTTGATGGTGGAAGCATGGAGACTTCAAATATCTAACTTCTGGGAGTGAAACATCTGCCCTTTTTTTTTTTTTCTTTCAATCCTTTAAAGTATAATCAAGGGATTATTTTTTTCTCCTCTGGATGGAGTGCTTAATTTCTAATTAGATAGTTTTCTGCTTTCAGCTACCACAGGCCAGATTAAAAATCTCAGACTTGAAATGAAAGTGGTAGTCACAGGGCTGGTGCACTGCCAGAGATGTGTGCTCGCTGCCATTCAGGCTGGGTGGAAAAGTCAGAGGGAAAATAAATATAAATAGCAGCATTGTGGTATCCTTGACTGGCCCTGTGCAGGAAAGAGCCTTGGCCAGAACCATTGACACAGTGGGGTGACAAGAACAAGGTTTGCTCCTTCAGTTCCTTCCCATTTTGTTCACAGTTTCCAAGTGAGACTCCCAAACACTTCTTAAACCCAAGATGTTTTGGTATTTCATGGTCAGGTTTGCCTCAAAACAAGACTGACAGTTATTTTAACTCTCCTGCAATGCTAGCCTCTTCTAAATGGGTGGTGTTACTCCTAAAGGCCAGTCTTGCTTTTTCAGCCCTGATAAAATCATCTCTAAAGTCAGTGCATGCATCTAAAATTTCCCAGGCACTTATTAAGCAATTTCCATCAATAATATTTAGAGATTTATAAAATGCAGCAAAAAGTACTATTTCCTTTTTGCCGTAATCTGCCTCTCTCTAAACACATGATAAGAAGTCAAGGACAAACAGACAGATAGTCTGAAGACTGGCTCAATCAGTGCATCTGTACTAAGTGTTCCCGCGCCTGCCTGGGAATGACAGTCCAATTTCATGAATCTGAAGTCTGACACCTCCCACTGGCGCTACATCACTTGTTGTTTCTTTCCTTTTGATTTCTCTTTGAAAACCCCAGTTCATTTCATGGTCAGAGAACCCCCTCCTCACTCCCCTCTGTTCATCAGAGCCCTTCATAACCTGGAATAGGATGAAAGGACCGTATAGATAATTTATGGGAAATCAGTAATTGAATCTTGGCTGGTCTCATAAATCATATTGCCCAGCTATCAAACAGCTGTGGGTAGTGTAACATGTTCCAAAACCTGCATAATTGATGACTCCCTTGCAATAGTCCAGCACACATGACTGGTGACTGGCTTTTTCCTTCCTCCGAGTAATGTTTTGAAGTTTCCAGTGAAGAAAGCTTAGCGCTCTGGTATCTGAGCAGACCTTTAAACTGAACGGCCAAAGTCATTAAGGAAAAGATGCTGATAAAAGGAGAATGTAATCCAAATTGATGAGTAAAATGAATCCTTCATGCTTTTTCTTAAAGGGATTGGGAATGATAAAAGCACCTGAGGAGGGAAGCTTTATCTCTGAGACTGGTTTATGCATTGTATTTATACAACAGAGAAGTGCTTATGAACATGAGACTGTTGTAAGGAAAGGCAGTTACGCGCGGGCTCCTGCCAACAGCAAACACACCGCAGCGTGCATCAGTTGCCTCGAGGCTCTTGCTGAAACCATCTCTTCGCAAGTCCCAAAAGCAGATCCTCACCAGTTGTGGGCTGAGGTCAAGTGCCAGTGAAGTGCTTTTAATTTATTTCATCCAGGTCCTGATGGGGATCTGAATGCTGGTGTCCATAGAGGCAGCTTGCGTGTGTTTGCCACATGCTGTTTCCCTCTCCATCCCCGCCACCGCAGGAGCTCTGGTGAGCTAATGAGGCAAGGAAGGTTGAGAAAACCATGCCTGAACGGCCTGTGCTGGGCAGACATAAACCTGGGCTTTTTGATAGTATCCCCCTGGATGTGATCCTGCTCTGAAAGTAACTACTGACTTCACCCACTTTGGGTTCTGGGGCTCGCCCTGCAGCTCAGACGGCCACACACTGTCAAGCAAATGAGCTGTTACAATGAGAGCTCTTCTGCTGTGTGCTAGCAAGGGAGAAAAAGGGTTTTTGTATCCTAGCTAACCCTGACTCTCTAGCCCAGGGCTGTGTGCTTTACGGCTGCGCCTGTAAGAGCGTCTGCAGCTGTCATAAAAACCTGCAGGCTGTCTTGTGCGCTAGAGCTGCTGCAGAAAATGATGCTCTGTTTTGGCAGAAAAAGGGTCCTGCAAGCCAGGACCAAAGCACATCATCAGTGATGTGTGACTTTTCCCATCCATTTAACAGAGGTGTTTGCTGAGGCCTGGTGGAAATGTATGGCAGATTTTCAAGATCCAGAGAGACATGGTAATATAGTGTTCGGTGTGCGCTGCTGATGCTGCTAACTGGATGTTTGCTTAAATCCACAGTAGTGCTGCTTAAACACAGAGAAACCTGCATAAATTACCCCATTTTTCCTGAGGGAAAAATTACTTTACTTTTTGTTCATCCCAGTCTGGAGTTCACAGGCCCTTCAGTATAGGAGACCAAGAGACCTGAGGCCAATTTATCTTGAAAAAGTCCTTTCCAGGTGTGCCTCCCTTACTGTCTTAGTTTGGCCTAAGGGGCGTGCTTTGAGGGGACCCTCTTGACTGTCCCCTCCTGTGTGTGGTGTTTGCGCTGGGGAGTGGTGTGTGAGGGACAGGGGCAGTAATGATGTTCTGGAAAAAGGATGAAGCTTTATCCCAGTGAATCAAGGCTCTGCTGGCTGGTCGATTGTAAATGCAACACAGCAGACCTTGGAGCTGAGCTGCAGCATACAGGTACCCTGTTAGCTGAGTAGAGGTGCAAGCTTTTTCAAAGATCAGCTTAAAATAATAAAAAAAAAAAAGTTGGCTACTGTTTTTATGAAGTGCTAACCAAAAAGTAGCTCCCAACTCAAGATTAACTGTTGCCTGTATGTAGCCATAGTTCAGCCTGGAGCGATACGAGGTTCCAGAACACTGTGGACTCTTGGATGAGGATGCAGCTGGAGCATCTCTGTTCTGTGCCTCTGCCATGGTCCAGGACACTTGCTCAAAAACCTGTCCTTTTTTCCAGTATTTTCCCATTCTTCATGTGGGTGCTCTGTTCACTGGCACTGTTGTCAAAGGGAAAATCAGAAAGATGCTCTGGGGGTTTTGGGCTCTGTCCCAAGATTTAATTGAAATTATTTTTCTAAATTTGTTTGCCTGTGTCTAAAATGAGAAAAGTCCCCTGAACGGAATAAGACTTTTGAATTCTACCACTACTGGAGAATTTACATGCTCTGAATTTTAAGTTCTGGGTTTAGTTGGTTGCTTTAGTTGTAGTGAAGCCATACATAGATTTTCTGTTTCTCATTGCCATCAGAAAGCACTGACTTCATCATCCCCCACAAGTAGTGCTGCAGAGCTGTCTCATCGTGACTCTGTATTTCCAGGGAAGTTTTCATAAATTCAGTCCCATCTTCTGTGCTTCCTGCTGCTTTCTCCAGGGAGGAACCCTGTGACCTGTCTTAACCTCTCCTCTCAGCAGTGCACAAATGTGGGATGCCAACCTTAGAAGGGAGATCACAAAACTTTGTTAAACAAGGTGACTCAACAGAAACAAATGGAGTGGAAAACACCAAGTGACATGCCGTGGGCCGCTTGCACATGCCAGTGGGAATTTCAGTAGTTTTAATATCCGCCTATAATGCTTTCCTGGGGAGAGGTGAGGAGGGTTTGAACTGCAGCTATCAAAAATCATGAGGGGGAACAGCACATTTCCAGGGTAGAGGGAACCTAGAGGTCTTTGCGCGCTACTGCTGAAGGGTGAGGAGCAGTGCTGCGAGATGCTCCCCGCCAGCTGGGATCACCCACAAGGGCAGGCTGCAGCCCGCGCTCCTCTGCAGAGGAGCTCGCAGGGATGCCATGGCAGAGGGAAAGTGGCAAAGAGCTGGGCTACCTTTCATATCTCAGACCCTTCCAGAAAAGTTAGCTTGAGTCTCATGCTACCTTATCTAATTATTATAATTATATAAAAAAAATCATTAATAACCTGGCTTAATTACAACTGATTTTCTTCAATTGCAGTCTAATGTAAAAGATTCCAATTAAGGTTCATTACATGGCAAATCTGTGGAGCCTTCACTCTTAAGATCATGCAGAACAAAGAGAAGACACACAGATGCTAAGTTTCTTTTAAGGGCCATATTTTAATTAATTTCGGCTTCTGAAACAATTAGTGGATTTACTTGTACTATCTCAGGAAATCCATGCTCATCTCTAGAGAGTCAGTGGTGTGAGCTTAGGGAAGACAGGCTGCATTTCTTATGTATTACTGGGAAGCAAAATCTTGGCTCAAGTACAGTGTAGAGCTCACATTGAGCTAAGGAATTTTGGCCTGGTGGCTTTGCCCGAAAGGAATGAAACTTCCCTGAGGGTAAAGCAGGGGAGTCCCTGGTACTACCACAAGCAAATATCTCTTAGAAATGCTGGGAGCTTCCCATCCCCCCTGGGTTCAGCAGAAGGGAGGGTGCTGGGTGCCGTGAAAGGGATGGAGGGATTGTGTGCAACCATATTGCCATAGGGACAAATCCAGCCCTCAGGATGGAGAAGCCATTTGCTTCCTTCAGCCTGCCACAGGCTCCAGCAGTGAAAGCATGATAGAGGCTGATTAGTCCTCCTGAAAGGGGACCTTCCCTCACCTTGAGGAGAGTCTGGGCACCTTTTCCCACCCTCTTTGCCTGTTGAGCAGCCAGTTGCTTGCAGCTCTGCCACGGTGAAGTGTGCCAGGTCCCTCTCCGGTGGCAGGCAGAGGGTTGTGTCCTGGTCCTCCTGCTGTGGTGCTGAGCAAACCGGAGTTCTCTGCTGCACCGCAGGCTTCCCGTAATGCCTCGGGCAGATTACTTAATCTCCCTTAGAGTCTTCTCCCCTTCAGTGAAAATTGCTCTTTCTCTTAGCAAAATGTGGAGAGCTTCAAGCAGCAAAGCCTTACTGATCCCTCGCCTTGCTGAGGCTGTGGTGCCAAGGGCTGTACAAAGGGAGGAGGCAGATTAATTTCCCTTGTATAATGAGGAAAGGCAGATGCTTCCATCACTTTAAGGGAAAGTTTCGGGTTTATGTTGTTTTCAGCACCATTGTCAGCAGACGCTTCTGAGAACCTGAATCTATAACCTGGCAGTTTTCCCTTTTCAAGTTGTTGAGTAGATTAACCATGGACTAAGGCTCAGGCTGGTGGTTTCTCAGTCTGCTGTTGATAATACCCTAAATAGACAACATCTGTGGGTTGAGGGATGAGGTGGAAGGGTTTAATTACTTGTTTTGAAATATTTTAATATTTCATATGGTCTGCGTTATGGCTTGCTGGACACTATAGGAATGCCTGTACTTTGTTGCTTGGCGTGTAATGCTTTGCACTAATGTTTCTCCTCATTAGGAGGTTTGTAAAATCTTGGGTCTTGTGTTTTCTGTTGTGTGCTGCGGAACAAAATGTAGTAGTTCATGGCAGTTTTCTTGACCCTATGTCGAATTAGAGGAGGCGATAGAGGGTTGATGCAACTCTTCCAGAGGAAGGAAGAAATTTAGCCTGATGTTCCCAGATCCCAGATGGACCAGATCAGCATTCTCAGTAGAGCCCTGTAATATTTGCACGTGTGTGTGTGGCTGTTCTGGACCCAGTCTGGGTTCAGTGAATGGTCCCAGGACAAAATCTGAGGCTGGATTTAGGGCTTTAATAGAAATCCTGAAACTGCCGCTCTGGTGCGACTCAGTTTGAAAGTCAGATGATGCTTTGTGGTAGCAATTAGGATCTGTTTACAACCTAGGAAATCATTGGAAATTGTGCTCTAAAGAGTCAAGCGAAATGATGTAAAACCTGGAGGAGTAGAAAGCCAAGTGCTTGGGAAAAATTCTAGCACCCTTCCAAACAGGGTTTGCTGAATTTTCCATAGCAGCAGCTGCCTCTGGGCTTATATTGAGTCCTATTAACAGGGTGCTGCAGGTAGTCGTGGAGAAACGCCGCAGAGGAAGGCTGCCTGCTGGATGTGCCTTAGGAGAGCGGCCAGCCCTGCCGAGAGCAGCGTGCTGAGTAACCCCACGACATTTTCTGTTCAACTACAGTGCGGCAGGCCTGCTCCGGTGTACTGGTAGGAGAGGGAGCGTGTCGGGATGGGAGCAGGGCTGACCAGCCGTAGCACTTGCAGCACGTTGCAGGGTACAGAGCAAGCGTCTGCAGTGCAACAGCATGTCCTTTGACAGCTGTGCTGGAGCTGGGTTTTTTCTGCAAGCAAATGCAAACACCCTATTCCTCCCAAAGCTGGAAAGAAGCCCTGAGTGAAGCTTCAGCCATCTGGAGAAAAATGAGCTATGCCCTCCCCGAGCAGTAGCGCGGTCAGGTGCTGAAGTGTTACAAAGCCAGACAAAGAATAGATCATTTTCTTTTTAGCCTACTTCTCCCTTCCCAGTTTTACCCTGTGCTGTGATCCTCCTCTCAGCCTGCAAGAAGCCTCACCCTTTGGCAGTAGTCTGCTTGGGTACAGTGGCATGGCACCTGCATGGCAAGTTCTCCAGCAGTTGTAGCTTAACCTCCAGCCCCAACTCACCTGATTTTCCACAACACTTAAACACAGGTTTGAACTCTAGCTTTAGTACAAGCCAAGGCTATCTGCTTTTCAGCCTGGGCTGTCTTGCACTTGATTTCTGCTATACCGATCTTGCTGACTTAAGCCACTCCATTTAAGCCCAGCTACCAAAAATGTAATAAATGCAGATCTCTGGTCTCTGACCAGTTCCCTAGCCCTCGGCTCTTCTCTTCTTTTACAGCCTCATTTTATCCTTTCCTGGAACCACTGGTTTCTAGTCCCCCTCTCCATGTCTTCTACTTCTCTCTTGCAGGGATTCCCTATTTTGTCTTGTCACACAAAAGTAGAAGATAGTTGTGGTTTGCAGGCACTGCTGTCTATGAAGCATCGTGGTGAACTGGGAGGTGTGGTGACTCCCCAGAGAATGGCAGAATAATAAGAAATGGATGCTCTCTGACATGAACTTGGGAGACAGAAAATGCCAGAGATGAGATCCAAGTGGAATTTTCTTGCAGTCTGGCATCAGACAAGGGTCCACCATTTGAGGAGTCCTTGTGTAGTTGTGTGCAGACAAAGTTAATGTTTTTTCATCATTCATTTTCTTAAGTTACTTGCTTTGGTTATTACACCTACACTGAGTATTATGGTATTGCTTAGAGAACACAAAGGCTGATGCTCTTTTATCACGGTCTTGCATTTGCTCTGTCTTAATAGCAGCTCTTTGTACTGGACTCCTGAATGCACCTGCTTTTGGCCTCTTTTGTACCAGCTTCACATTACTGTAGCCACAACGACATCGACATCAGTAATATTCCTCCATATTTCTCACAACATACTGTAAGAATGGGGCCTCAGCTTTATATCTACTGATACATATTTACGTTCTGCAAAAATGTCTTGCTGTAGGACACCCAGTCTAAGATGAATTGTGAGTCTCTTCTTCCCTACTCAGGAAATTACCATCTACAAGGGCACCCTGTCAGAAGGAGGGAGAGAGTTTACAGTGATATGCAAGTTACATTTAAGAAGAACTGAAAATCTCAGCCAGCATAAGGCAAACTCTAGAATAAGCTGTCAGAACAGCGCAACCTTTAATATTCATATATCTATTCAGGATGCATTGCTGCATAATATGTATTGCAGTCATCAGAGACACGTGTTTAGCACCTAGAAACAGTAAAATAACTTGTTAAAGCTAAGATGGAAATTATGGGATTGATTTACCTGTGCACTTCTTGTTGCTTTATGCCAGACTGGTGATATGGAGGAGGCATAAACCTTGTATAACTGGCTGAGTAAATTAGATTAATGTCTTGTTCTTCTTTTTGGAAAGGTCTAAGGCAGACAAAATGTACTTTGAGCCTGTACAAATTCCTTTTCTTGTATGTCTGTTGCAGCCTTCCCCTGCGGCAATTTTTATGATCTTTCTGGTTTTAAAGAATATCTTTTAGTGCTAGTTTCTCCCCCTTTGCTGAAGGAGCGCTGCTAGAAGTTGGCTGCCGTGAGAAGCCCACCCTCATACCTAGGGCACACGTTGCAGGCTCTGCTTGTCCCGGCTTTTACACTCTCGTGGGTAATTCTGTTTAACCCCCCTGTGAGCATACTGTTATACAAATTTCCCATTAATTCCTGCTCTCCATCTGCTGTCACACAGTGGCTCTTGGAGCACAGGTCTCCCAAGAGCAGCAGTCTGTGCTGCTTTAGCAACACCATTCCCTCCTTCCTCCTCAGCAAAGGCAACAGAGCATGTAAAACAATTTTGGCAGGTAAATATGGCCCATGGGCTTGCAGCTGGGCAGTGGTGTTACATGCTCAGGTTAGGGTTTCTATGATATGTTTGTTTCATGTGGCACTCTGTGTAGAACTGTGTTTAGCTCCATATATAAAAGTACATATGTTCATGTATATTTTCATCTGTAAGTACTCTTTCTGGGAAGTAAACGATGGAGTTTGTGCAATTTACTGTGATTGCACTTAGCTGCTCTTAATTATAGTCCATTGAATAGTTTCTTTGATTTTTCTTTTTCTAACACTACTGAAGTTCTCATTCTGGGGAAGAAAAAAAAATAAAATCCTCAATTTTAAGAGAATTTGTGAGGGGAAAATTGTTCAGGACACATTTTTGTCTCCTCAGCATGATGTTGTCTTTATAAAGTCTCAGTATATGTTTGATGAGTGTTACTGTTTCATATAAACAGTTACCTGAAACTCACATTGGCAGACCTATAGGCAGGAAATGTACCCAGTCCCTGGTGATACAAATGCCTGTGGACACAGGCAAGGGACCAGGAAACTGGGAGCTGAAGGTGAATCCATATGAAGAGGAGTCAGCTCTGGACTGGGCTATGTTGAATACACATGGTAGATTGTACTGTAGTCAGGGAACGAAGCTGGGAGAGGAGCATGTCCAGCTGTGGGTGCTCCTGACCTTGGTTCCAACCAGCCCAGTCCATCCCTCCATCTCCCTGTTCTCCATCACACTCATTCCCTCATACAACCAGTGACTGCTGGTACAAAAACCAGGCCATCTTTTGAAGCTATGGACCATGCACCCAAAATCTAATTGGAAAAGCACCTGCTTTACCAGCTCTCTGAGTTGTGGTGGAAATAACTATGGGTTGGTTCCAGCTGTGCAATTAGTGAGTAGCCAGCAGTGTGAACTCCCAAGAACATTTATAGCAATGGACCTCTTTCCCTGGCACCAGTTATGCTCTGAAACATTTGTTAAATTTAGTTGGACCAGAGGATCTGAGCAAGTGTGTTATGGGAGGGAGAAAAGCAATGCCATGGGTATGTTCCCACTCCAACACAATCCTTCTTGATGGAGATATGGGGTTTTTTTTGTTTTTTTTTTTTGGCTGGCAGGGTGGGAAGAAAGGATGAGCTGAAATTGGATGATTATATTAAGTGAGCTGATCATGCCTTTTAGGGATCAGCATAAGTCTTGAGTTCTGGCTGTCATCATTATGCCAACTCACATGGCATTTACTGAAGTAAAGCCACCAAAGTGGCTCATTGGTCGGAGATATCAGTTGCTACCATACAAAGCACCCGGCCTGTTGGAGCTCGTGACCCAAGATCGCGGTCTTGATTATA
Source organism: Gorsachius magnificus (assembly GCA_034008185.1). Taxonomy (NCBI): domain Eukaryota; kingdom Metazoa; phylum Chordata; class Aves; order Pelecaniformes; family Ardeidae; genus Gorsachius; species Gorsachius magnificus. The sequence goes on along the minus strand of CM067093.1, from coordinate 14,141,521 downwards.
TGCTGCAGCTGCAGGGAGCATAAGGGATGCTGTGGTCTCATTTCCTGGGAGACAGTTGTTGGAGAAATCTGACCTTACCTCTATCCTTTCTGCAGCATCCTGAGAAAATTAACAGGGCATAACAGCCCATAATACTCTCATTTTAGCCGCAATCACAAATCTAGAATGTCCTCATCTTCATAGTATTGCGGTCTTCTTTTATTATAATTGCATCAAGGGCTTATTTCTGGTGGGATACTGAGTGATCAGACCAAGCGGTTGCTGAAGGCGGTCATTCCCCTCGGCTGGTTGATAGCCATGTCCCATGAGGGGTCTGCCCTTGGCTAGGGAGCTGGTAGGAGTCATTTCAGAGGGCCTGCAGCCCCATCACTGCCCTTGAGGCAGTGTTTTAAGTAGCATAATTTAATTAAAATTTAATAAGCAATCCAAAGTTGTGCACCGCATTGCACTGCTGTTTTTTAACAACAAATTAATATCTTTATTCTAGAATTTCCTCTTTCAAAGAAATTTACATTAAGACTATACAGGTTTGAGTCACATTTTGTACGTTTGTATCAGCCAGCTTTGGCCCAGGAGGATTACAGGAACATTCAGATGTGTGTCTGTCTATTTGAACCAAGCATTTAATCTTTTAGTGGCTTGTCCATGTTTAAATATACCCAAGAGAAGAAGAAGAAAGGCATACCAAGCTATCTGGCTCATGTCTGAAACCAAAAGGCAAAAAACTGGTCCCAATTAATTTAATTTTGAAATTCCCAGCAACTGTAACAGGGCCAGGCTTTCAGTGAAAAAATTAATTTAATTTTGTGTGTCTCTCTCCAAACTTTTCCATCCACTGCACCTGAGTGAAAGCCAATATGGAAAAGCCAATATTGACAAAAAGATCCAAGCATGTCTGTCTTAGGTCATTTCACTTCTTGGCCTCTTCAGTTTCCCATGGCCCTGAGGATAAAAAGAAGTTCACTCATCGCTAGAAATAACATCAATGTGCTTCAGCTGGTTGTGGCTACTGGCCAGTAATGTTGGCTTTTCAGACAGCACTCGTCCACTTTCAAGCACATCCGAATGACACACACCATTGATTTGCAGTGTTTTTTCCAGCATCTGGGTACGTTAGGTGATTTGCCTTCACAATAAATTGAATGGGGCAGGATGCTTAGGGTGGAGTGACAGCCTTTCAGACAGCAAGAACTTTAGAGAAAGCAGTTGTTATTAACAAACAGCCTCAAGAAGGCACCTATTTAGGGAAACTTTGAGGAACAGAGGTAAAGTGGTTTGAAAGGACAAGGGGCAATGGGCACAAACTGAAACATAAGAGGTTTCAGTTGAATATGAGGAAGAACTTCTTTACTTTGAGGGTGACAGAGCACTGGAACAGGCTGCCCAGGGGAGTCTCCTTCTCTGGAGATATCTAAAGCCCTCCTGGATGATGTCCTGTGCAACCTGCTCTAAGTGACCCTGCTTTAGCAGGAGGGTTGGACTAGATGATCTCCTGAGGTCCCTTCCAACCCTTGCCATTCTGTGATTCTGTGAAAGGGACAATGGAAAGAGAAAAGGTAAGACAGAGCAGTTGTGCACGATTTCTGTGTTATTTATAAACCTCTCAGACACGCAGGACCTTTCTTTGGTTAACACACTTGCAGTTTCCCAAACCATTGGCCAAAAACTCCAGCGGGTACAGAACTGCCATTCACATGCCTAAACAAAGTTTGCCATCAGAGATGGAAATTTGGGCAGGTTTGGCCTTAGGCTTGCTAGAAATCTTTGCCATCAGTTTGCTAGAGAGTTGCAAACAGATACTAAATACCCCATCAAGGCTTAGTGAGTGAATGCCAAGGTTGAGAGTAGCTCAGTGGCCAGGGGAACCCTGCAGAACCCATGGGATTTGCGGTGGATTTGGCAGAAGAGGGCCTGCTGTTCAGTGAAAAATGTTTCCAAAATGCTCCTGATACTGAGAATTAGTAATGAGCTTGTGAAGCTTGTTCTGCTGTAAACTGTGTGCCAAAATGAGGTTCTGTTTTCCTCTGTCGTCTTCAATAATTTTCCCCCTCTCTTCCTGTTTCTGCGCCTCTTTCTTTTTTCTGCTTGTTGTCCCTTAGGGGAAATGTCCTTCTGAGGCAGAACAAAAGACTGGGTGGATTATGATTTTTTATTATTAGGATCATAAAGGTTTTTTCTCTTATAATTTCCCTCTCTTCCATCATATTTTATGTCCTTCTTTTCCCTGTGTGAGCCTTCATTGGAGAGAACCACCAGGGCTTTACAGCTTTTTCTCCTTTCATTCCAAGCAAAATCCTGTTCAGAGTTATTCAGTGCCTGCCCGGAGGTGAAGGAACATGGGGTGAGTTTGAGGAAACCCTTTCATCTCCCAGTGAAAATCCTTGAATTGGATTTTTACTCATGGTTGGCACCCCAGGGGGTTACAGTACAATAATGTGGTGGTAGTGATTTTGTTTGAGAAGGCAGCACTTCAGATTTGTCAGGGAGTTTTGATGTCTGAATAAGCCAGCAGAAAGCCAGTATCAGAGCTGCTGGTGTATTTCCAGCTCCATCTACCAGGACCAGAGTATGACTTGAAGCAAAAATTCAGCGGAGGCTCAGCCTTGAAGGTCCTGCAAGGTGCTGGCACTCTGGTCCTGATGTAGTCAAGCACGCTCACATTGGCAGTCCTCTCTGATCGCTCAAACTGGTTAAAAATAAGCACGTGCTTATGTGAACTGATGAATGGGGAGTCAGAGAACTCTATTCCTTACAGGCTTTGGCACTTCCAGTTTAAATAATATTGCAGCAGGGAACTTACTGTGGTTGGCAGGATGTGGGTGCTTGGGAGAGAAAGAAATTCTGTGATTTCAGTGAGACGTTCTCACTATTATTTTGCAAGAGCCTAGATCTCTGTCTTCCTGTAGGTGAAAACTTTCAGCTCTGATTTATCTGTGAACAACCACGTTGCCCTTATGATTATTTGTGCTTGATGTTGCTCGCAAACCGTTTACTGTATTTGTACTAGAGCGTGCCTCGTTGTATACGTGGTGCTGAAAATACTGGGCTGTGCTCCTGGTTGCTCAGCTCACACAGCACTGCTTCTGTCCCCTAATTGAATGCATACAGCTCTTGAAATAAAATTTCAGCTGCAAATATTTCTGCTGACAAGTTCAGAAAGTGCTTGTCTGGAAGCTTTCTTTGCTCTCTGGCTGAAAGGTATCTGTCCTAAAAAAACAAGCCTGCCTCTAGGTTTATTGACTTAGAGTACCCTTAAATATGACAGGACACAAAGAGGCCTTAAATGAATTCATAAAAAAAAAAAAAAATAAAAGAGAGAAAAGAAAGAAAAAGCATCTCCTGTCATGTTTTAGGTGGTTTAGTAACAGAAACAGCAGACAGTTTGATGCTGCTGTTCCTCTTCATGTTGTGCAGACACTTTTCACCTGTATCAGTGCTGGATTTTGGTCTCCAGCATGTTCTTTCAACTTTCTTAACTTCCCTTAGAAAAAAATTAGAAAGAAAGAAAGAAGATAAGGCATGTCCATGTGTGTGATCCTGATCTAGACCTGTTACTTGTCTACATCCTTAGGACTTTTCCACTATTTTTTTTTGGGGTGCGATTTCTGAAAGAATGCATTTGTTACTTTGCACAGCTGGGGAAAATAAAATTTGATGATTGGTGCTTTGATTTGTCTGGCAGGTTTATATTGCCTCCTTACGTCAGGCAATCCTTAACCAGGTGCTTATTTTGTGTTACACATATGAGTTAATTCCTCCCTGGTACCCAAAGAAATCAAATACTCTCCTTTTCTTTGTGTTATATTTTTCTAATTCAGAACAATTTACTCCAGAGGCTTTACAGTGGGTCACTCTAGTTAGGTGTGCAGTAGCTCCCTGGAGGCAAGATAAGTCAAAGTACAAAAGCTTTATGTCTGTATTTCAAAGCTGAAGGAAGAGACTGGGTGCATGGATTGGGCTGCACATTGCAGAGAGAAATAATTTTGTAATGTTTCAGACTCTGTCACAAAAGGAGGAAAAGGAATAATCTATTTCTCTAGACAAGTAGGAGTCTTCTGCTTGTGTTTATCAACATTTAAAACACATCTCTAACTGTAATTTCCAGCATGCCAAATGAAATTCCTACCAATCACTCACTCTGTTGCTATTAGTGCTGTTAATAATGTAATTTATTCAACTTAAGGGCTCCAACAGAAATATATAATAGGGAATATATAAAAACTGTTCCCTGGAAAGATACATGCAGTAAAAATTGGCTAATTATAGAGGAGCTGATTCACAGAATTGCAGACACTAAAGGCCAGCCTTCCTGAACTGGCTGCCTCAACGGAGCCTTGCAGCATTTCTGCACGCAGGCTCCTCAGGCTCAGAAGTGAGCTACTGGTTCAGAGACAGCATTGACCAAATGGCTCAGAAGGTCCCCTGTGGGAGGGACACACAACATACGCTAGCGGATTACAGCTCTCCAGTTCTCTCCTCCAGGTACCCTTAATTGCCGTTGTTCCTGCAGGCATGTGATTTTGCCCAGTTCAATCCCACTGGATGAAATCGTGCAGATTGAATGACACAGTAGCACTGATAAGCTTTGTCTGGATAATGCAGAAATTAGGAAATTACATTGGGTTACTTGTATGCAATAGGAAGGACCTCAAAAGGTTTAGAGCCATGTGATTCTTTACACTTCTTAAGGTAAAACTAGGCATTGACTCTTCCCATGTCTTCAGGGGTTTTTTGCTATGTCTAAGGCTCATTACAGTGGCAGGCTCATTTTGAATGTGTGGACTCTTGAACATTTGGCCCTCAACATATTTCCCAATTATTTATCACTGCTGCTAACATCTGCTCTTCTACCCTTTGTGTTTATTAAAAAGTGTTCTTCAGCCACTGAACTAGCTCTGTCTGGACCTCCTGTAGGGAGGCATATGAACTATATTGCAGCCCATAGGTTTTATCTGAGCTCTGAAGCAGTCAGCACTGGGAGAGTTGAAGGAGAGTGAAATTTTTGCAGCTTTAAGGATCTCTATACCTGGACACTTACTGGAAGAAAATCAGTATTTTGTGTGTCCTGTGGTTAAGCTATCGCTAGTAATTCATTCTACAATGCATTAACTGACCAAAGTCTATTCCCATTGTGCTAGAGACAATCTTTCCTTCTTGCCTTCATGTCCCTATAGTGTGTCAAGGACCTTAACTTGCTCTTATTGGATTTTTATTTTCTCTTGTTTAGAAACTGAGTGTTTAACGGCTAGTTTTCACAGCAGCAGAGCATATGCAGCAATAAACATCTTCTCCAGTTGATTAAGCACCATAGCTGAGTTGTTCAGCTTCCACAAAAGCTGTTTATTGTAAGTATCCTCCAACTCTGAGGACATCATTTTAATTATATTGCATGAGAAGGAGCAAAAACAATAAAACAGAACATTAGAAAAAATTAAAAGATATAATTTTCCTTCCCTGAGAGGAAGTTTTCGGTGAAGGTCAGAGTAGGTGTTTGCGTAGCTGGGAAGTTTTTGAAAGCCTATTTCCCAGTACGTATTTCTTTTCAGAGGCTGCAGAAGACATTAAGGATAGGATAGACCATTTCGACTGATCTTTTGAGGCCAGATTGTGAAGCTATTGTGAATCATGCTGGTGATTTCAGAGAAACGTATTGAGTGAGCTCGCTATTTGTCAGTGCAAATGATGTGTTTCCAGCTTCACCAGTGGAGAGTCCAGCCTTGACAGGGTGACGGTAATGGGGGTAGCTTGCTTAGATTTACTTGCTATCTGCTCTGAAAGATGTGAAAACATTCATTTCTATTACTACCATTCTGAACCTTTTCACTAGCTCCAGATATCAGTCTGGTTATTTGTCTTTCCTACCATTTGTTTGAGAGAGGCTGTGAATAACTGTATTGAAAAAAAAAAAAAAAAAAAAAAGCTGTATCAGGACAGGCATGGGAGGACAATGTCGAAATGAGACTTCTCAAGCACATCAGCCTATTATTTCAGACACATCTTGCATTTCCAAGCTGCCAGGTGACCCCCAGCATTGCTAACATCTGTGACTTTCTTGATTGAAAAAGCTTGCTGATGTTTGGCCCAGTACCTTCACTTGACTGGCTCTGAGGGGTCCATCTGTGTTACCTCAATGGGTAACTTTTTTCTTTTCCTGATTCTTATGATTATCTTCTCTTTTGTTAAACAGTTAGCTTAACTGCCAGTTAAATACTGCGTTAAGTTAAACACTGCCAGTTAAACACTGGCTAAACTAATAAACTACAGCAGTGAAGGCAATGGCAGTTTCTGCAGTGGGCAAGGGCAGGCTTGTCAGGTTATTTGTGCAAGCCTTGTTGAAAGGTTTGTGAACTTTCCGGCAAACATAGTTTTGAACAAATCTGGGCAGTGTGAGCCAGGTAAAACATTGGCTTCACACATTGCTATTCCTGCCTCCTTCCCCTTCCTGCCCAATGTGCTCTGAACCAAATAAACCCTGGCAATTCTCATAGGGCTTTCGAAGGTTACTGGTGCCGTGGCCCTGCAGGGCTGGTGAGGGGGCTGGTGTGCATGAGGTGAGACAACAGACCCAGTTTGGCATGATCTTCTTTTGAATGGGCGTTTTTACCTAGACACAGTAAGAATGATTGGGAGGAAGACGAGACATGCAGGGGGGCAGGATCTGTCAATGAGAAGTGTCAGCCAGCAGTGCCTGCTCCCATGACCAGACTATGAGAACCACCTTCCCTGTCCTCCCTCCGCCTCCCCACCACACTTTGCTACCATCCTTACCTTCTTTTATACAAAAGCACTCCCTGCAAACACACACAAATATACACCACTACTGTCTTTTCAGTCCCCTTTAAAGATCCCTTTTATTGCAAATGTTGTTCAGTGCAAAGCCAGTGGGGACCAGTGAATTTACTCTTCCTGACACAGAGCGTTCCTAAAGCAAGAATCCAACATTTTGGGGGGAGGGCTGTGATCATCTCTTTTCATGTGCTTGTACGGGCCCCACAGAGAAAGAGCCTCCTCTGTGATCATACACCAATACAAATAAAAACCAGCATGCAGTCACATTACTTAATGCTAGCAATTTTTGCTGCTTCTATAAATCTGTCGTCTTCTACCAGCAGCTAAATGACATTGATTTTAACAGCATTATTTACTGCTTGATGTTTGAAGAGTTGCTCTTTCTCTAGCCACTGGTGCAAGCATTTAGAGACTTCTAAACTCATCTCCAACTGCATTGAATAAGATGATGTTGAATAAACGTCAGGGCCCTAGCCCTAATCCTTGTTGGATCTGCTGCTCACCCGCCTCCATTAGAAGTGCCCATCATCCCTGACTGCTCCTTTTACACCTTTGCCACCAAGTTGTCCCTCTGATTTGCTAGACCTGGTTGTCAGTTTTTGATATGTTTTGATATGTCTAAAGAATATCAGATATGCTGGGAAATTTCTATATCTAAAATACTTACAGGGAAATGCCTTATAGTGAAAGCAAGGGAAAGTTTGTGGTCCCTCAGGTTTCCTCATTATTTTTCCTGCAATGTGGAGAAAAATAGCAAAGCAGCAGCTAGTCTATGCAGAGGAACTCCAAAGCAAAAAGCAATAATGAGGAGGAAACTGCAGTGCAGTGACTTTGAGATGCCACTGTCTTCTCAATGATGGTGGTGGCTCAGATGACTCTAGCCCACCTAGGAAACGGGAAGGCAGCAAAGCCTGTAACACAGAGAGTCTGGGAATCACATATTTTAAAGCTGGAAGGACATCACGAGCCATTTCATCTTAACTCTTTCATCTTGCCAGCTTACATAGTGCAGACTTGAACTCCATTACATCTGCAGAAGACCCATAACCTTTGCCTTGATCATCCTACCTTGGTTTAAAGACTTTGAAAGAGATCTCCACAAAGTTGTAGGCAAATTATTTTTAGTGGGTCATTGCTCTTGGAAAATAACAAATCTAACATTTGTTGTCAGTATTACTTTGGCTTTTCTTCTGTCTTTGAATGTATTTACAGCCCTAGGCAGTGACCCCCTTTTAAATTATTGTTTGACTCTTTGTTTGTTTGTTTGTTTTTTGTTTCCTCATTTGGAATATGTAAAGAAGTCCTAATAAATAACATGTTATTTAAAACTTTTTAGAGCAAAGTTAGTGTTTTCTAGATTAAAAAAAACTTGCTATAATTATTTTTTTCTAACAAGATCTTCCTTCTCTTAATTTAAATAAACCCATCCGTACATGCCTATACAGAGCTTCCCCAGTATTTCCTGTTGAAAGCTGCTGGCTGCAAAATATTTGGCTAAGCTGTTTTTTTGGCTTGACAGATATAGTTGTTCTTTCTATGATAAGAATATTTAAACTAATATAAGTTTTTCCCTTCCCTGGTAATTTTTTCTCTTGTTTTAAAAAATTCTTTCCATCTTTCACTAGAGCCAGTGGTGCTCTGAAGACATGTAGGAACCATGAAATCTTCATCTTCAAGTGTTTGGATGCATTTTCAAGCTGAATGAATTTTTCTTGATGGTCTCCCAACAGTCATATTATTGTCAAATTTTAAGGCAAAAGTTTTGATTTTCACCATTCATACAATGAAACACCCTTTTACTACCTGTTGTCACAATTTCATGATGTTATCCAAAGTCTCATTTAAATATTGTAGAGAATCTGCAGAAATTGTGATATTATTGCCTGTATTGCTTTCTTATTCCTTTTTGCAGCAAGTTCAGTGAAAATTTACTTATGCTCCTCATCTTATCGCAGCTACATTGTTTTCAGTGTATGCCAAGAACGATGCTATAGCACTTAATAACAGAATTTTGTCATAGTCTTTATCTCTGGAAACTACTCCAGTTTATCATTTTAATAGCAAATGGCGTGTTTTACACAGTTGCCTGATAAAAGTTCTCATAAGCCTCTCTCCTTTTTTCTTCTCTTTTTCTCTCTCTCCTCAGCTGTAGCTTTCAGGAACATTTACTTCCCCCTCATCTTTTTAAGGCCAAGGTCAAGCCTAGCAGAAGGTGCTGTGGGACACCTCATGTGTCAGACATATGACACAGTGCTTTGAGACAGAACAATAAAGCAGCGTGCAAAGGGACCACAACAAACTAACAATGTCATGGTGATGAAGAAACAAAAGATGATGGGCTGTCATGAAAAAGTCCACTGCGAGTGTGCATTGCAGTTCAGGCTCTGGCCAGCTGGCAGGGAAATGGAGAAGAGGTGAAGGTCGTTTCCATCATATTTTGTTATCCTTATTTCTCTTTCGTAGCATGGGGAACTTAATCAGGTGTGACTTGCATCTGTTCTCCAGACAGACAGGTTTCAAAAAACAAGGAAACCCTCACATAAGTGAATATGTAGAGAAGCAGCCCAGCACTCACTAGTAAATATGTGACCAGTGGTTCACATCTAGAGTGCCCACTTGTCCTGTATTGCAGAGGGTGTCCTCTATTTGGTACTTCATGTCCCTTGTACAGTAACAAATGGCTAAATAGACTTCTGATAAGGTGCAAAATGTTGTTTCAATCTGTAATAGGAGAACAGCAATGTCAGGGTTGCAAGAGAGCATGAGATATCCCAAAGTGAATCCTGGCAAGTAAGTTTTGGGCTTATATTCCTCAGAAGGAAATTCTTGAGATTGCTTCTGAAATGGGGCTGATGGCTGTGCTAGTGAGCAGTAATTTGCCATGGGAGAGGTGAAATAAGAGATAATTGATGAGCTAAAGAAAAATGCGATGCTGTCTAAGAAAAGGTCTGCAGTGCATATAGGAATTTATGGGTAGTGTAGTACCTGGCTTGGAAAATTGTCTTGTCCATAGTTAATAAGGTGTGGATTTTTTAAGCTGAGATTTGCTTTTGTTTAGGACCTTCCCTCAAATCAAATTCAAGGTGTGGCAATTCATGCTAAGTAGGAATGGGAATAGATCCTTGAATTATGCAAACCTGGACAACATCAACTTCCATGATGACTTTGTGAGGGTCTCAGGCCATGTACCATGGACAACCCATAGCCTAAAGTTGCTGTCATTGACTTGCAGAGTGCAGCATGCTGGAAGCCATGTCCTGAAAGTATGGATCCCACCTTGTCTTGGGAACCTGAGCTCCCAAAGATGGGACACAGTTGATTGTCACAAGTGTTTCCCACAGTCTGGTACAAAACGAAAAAGTGAGGAAGAACCTGCTACCTTAGGATGTGTTAAATGCATTGAATCTTAGTAATGAATGGATGGATTAAGTGTTTCCAGCAACAAAATCCACCCAGATGAAAACATCGTCACTTATTTTTCAGGTTTCGTGAAGGGTGTGTGTTCAGATGAGTCTGAAATGCTTCTAATTAATGTTATCAAAAGTGTGACATTTAATTAACTCAATAACACGTTGAGCGTAATGATAACACATTTTGATTCACCACAGGCAGCAATGAGCTCTCCCGAGCAACTCCAAAGGTGGGAAGGACTGGGGGAAGGAGGAGACCTGTAGTGCAGACGAACACGCTTTTTGCCGAAGAAAGGCAGAGCGGTGAGAGAGCTGATTATGTTGTCAGTCCCCAGCTCACATCACAGAGACATTTATGAGTTCAGAATATCTGCGCTCAGATATTTATAACAATGTTCTATTTTTCTAGCCTTAATTTTTGTAACACTCATTTGCCACTGAAAGGAATAACAACAGAATGCATTAGTTTCATATTCTTGAGTCAGAATTGGTCAATGAAATGATGCCTTTTTGACATTGAAACTTATTACAAACATTTTCTAAAACTGAATCAGCAAATGAATTTTTTTAATTTGAAATGGAAACTTCTGCTGTGTCATTCAGCTGATCGATAAGAAGTTATCCGTAAGAAGGAATACAAATGGGAGGGGGAGAGAATCGCACCTCTGCTTGTGCTGTTACTGCTGGCTTTGCTGGTGCGTAACTGATTAGTCAGGTAGCAGCATGAAATTTTCTTCTCCACAACATTTATGTAAATTTAAACGCTTTTCAGAGACATCTTATTTAGTTAAAATAAATAAATAAAAATAACTAAGATGAATGGGGACTATGCTTAAGTATCCTGAAGGTGTTTGATCATGCAGGATACTTCTGCATCTCAGAAATACAATGACAATAGGCCATTGGACCTTTAACCCTTGTAGGACTGAATTTCTCAGACTTTCCTGTCCTGAATATAGGACATGAGTTCTTAAGAAATCTCAGAAATAAGAAAGGCAATTTGTTCTGCATGCAATCTGCTCAACTGGGTGAGGTAGAAAAGCTCACAAGTGTAAGGGAAGTTTAATGAAGGTGGTTTTGATGACTTACCCTTCGTTACAGGAAGGCTACAGGTAGGAATGAAGCCTGTGGCTTAAGTATATTCCAGATAGGAGATGGCATAGGAGAAGTGGTCTAAGAGACCCAAGGACAGAGTGGGGAGAAGTGGCAGCTGGGATAAAAGATCAGTAGAATGAGTAGGGCAAGGAAAAAGTTCATAGATTTTGTGCCTTTCAGGTATGTTTTGTGGCAATCAGTTAATCCATGCCCTTTGATGTTCAAGTCTGGCAATATTTCCCTGACTAAAAGTCAACCTCCATGGGTTTCTGTTGGTATCAGTTAGGAGTGGCTTCAGGTTTAAAGTGGGATTTTACACTGTCAGTGAGGACAGTGTTGTTCCCACCTCATGAATGGGTACTGAGGGTCAAGGGTTTGAGGGTGAATGGAGTCAGGAGGATAAGGCTGGGTCCCGCTGCAGGATCTGACCCTAGCAGCTGGTCCAAGCCATGGGCTCTATCATGTAGGGTAGATGATGACTTACTGCTTTCTCCAGGAATTTTATTTGCATAGTAATGGGCAGAGGAGGACTGCAGTATCCCTGCAGCAAGACCATCATTACAATGTACTGCCGGGGTTACATTTCCATAGCAAAAGCATGCATATAAAAAGGGTGTGTGTGCATGGGGATGGGGACTGACGGACATATTCTGGCATTTGTGAAATGTGTTGAAGGATTGGAAACAATGGAGCCAAGGTCCCTTCTCCGAAGATGTATGAGGGGGCATTTGGCGCCCGGAATCTCATTGTCATGGGGAGCGGGGGTTATTCTTCCTTCTTGTTCTCTTTTTCCTTGCATGTGAGCGAGAAAGGGGGCGGGGAGGGGAGGGAGGGAGGTAGACGCTCCGCTGCCGTGCTGGATGCCAGGCTTGCTACTGCAGTATCGTACTCAATATTCTGATCACCTTGCAAGTCAAGGAGCCTTGTGGAGCCTGCAGTGGTGTCAGAGTGAAAAACGAGCAACGCCATCACGCTTGGCCAGGCTGTGGCTGCCTGCCCGCAGTGAGTGCTGGTCTGCAGTGTCTTCCTTTGATAGAAACCCACTCTGAACAGGGTGGTGGACTGGTGGCTTGCTTTTCGTTTTGATGTGCGTATATAAGACTATTTCCTTTACGTTTACATAAGAGGTTTCACCGCAGTGGTTCACAATACGAGAGGCTTGAACTCCTTGTCTTAGGGTCTTGGATTCCTCCCATGATTTCTCAGTCATTTGCAAAGATGCAGGAAGGAGTGGGCTTGGTTGAATGTGATTTTGGATGTGTTTTCTTCTCCCTCTCTTGCTCTTTTACATGGTGAGTGACCTGGAGGAGGCAGTTTCCCCCAGTGAAAGGCAAGAGGAATGCACCAGCACTTGTGTGTGTGTGTGTACATGTACATGTGTCAAGGGAGGAGCAGGCTTTTCAGTAGGGAGGTATTGCAGTGGCAAGTGCAATACAGACCCCTGGATGCTGCTAACCCAAATGCATTGTCTTTTATTTTATTTATTGTTCGTGGCAAAGGCATTGCCTAGGCAACCAGGATGCTTCTCCACTCTTGACTGGCGCATTCTGTGTCATCTGGGTGGGACACAGCAAAGCAGCAGAAGGAGCAAGACAAGTGCTGTTTGGCTCGAGATGCTCAGTGGCTGATAGTGCTAGTTAGAGGCAACTAGACATCTGGGAAACGCTGCCCAGGGTTTTTTCCTTGCTGCTCTGTCAAGTCACTCAGACGAGGTCCGCAGCACCCCCCTGTTATTGCAGGGCTGGTCTTCCACCCGTGGCTCAGCTGAGGCGCTTTGGGTGCAGCCTGCTGTTCCCCCTGGCATTTTGGTCATGACATCTAATCTCTGCAGTGTGAATACACATCATTCTTCACTCGCAGCAGCCTCTGCTCTGCCAAGACGACTTTGTGCCATCTCCAAGGAGAGAGACAGAGGGACTGACTGGTTGCCTGTTAGGTTACATGTTCCCTTATTAACACCTTTGCTCTCGGTGCAGATGCAGCCCAGACTTGTTAGAGTAAAAATCATTCCTTCCCTCATGGCTGGAGAACTGCCTAGTTATGAAGGCTTGTGATGGTAAGTTCAGGGCCGACCCACAAATGAAATAACCCAATCACTCAGCCAGCCTTGGAAAGCAAGCAAATAATGCACTCCTGGACCTGCATTAACACCTGCATGACCACCCTGCATGGAGGCTCCCCTTTATGTCTGTGCACCGAGCTTAGGATAAGGTTCCCAGTATGTTCACTGGGAGGGAAGAAGCCCTCAACAAAACTAATTTTCATCGTGACTAGATCAGTGCAAGAGTGTCTGTTTGCACAAGACACAGACACAGTTATATCCCAAATACGGCAGCCATCTACCAGCTTCTGATGAGACCTGCTTTGAACTGCCATACTGCAAGGAAAAATAGGAAAGGAATATACCCAGTCACCAGGGTGGATATCTGTCTGCCTGTCTATTTGTCTGCCTGTCTGTCTATCTGTCTGCCTATCGTTTAGACAGAAAAAGAAAGAGAAAGAAAGAAAGAAAGGAGGAGAAACTTATTATTTTCTTTTTTAGCTGCAGGAGCCTGGAAATCATTCTGCAGATTAGTTTATTACAACTGGCTCAGACTAATGGAACTGTGATGATGTATAGTCATGAGGACAGGAATTACTTTATTAAAAGTGTTGGCAGATATAGCTAGCACTTGAAGCTTGCTAGCCATTCCCATCTTGGGATAAAACATGCACTGAAAGGTGGCGTAAAAGTTTTGCTGCTCTGTGTGCAGGTCACATACAAATCAGCATTCTGGCAAAAGAATAGAAAATGTTCCACAATGCAGAATTGCTCTCATGGGGAAGTTCTGAATGTCCCATTCAGATGCATTTCTTCTTAGAAAATTCCCTTGGGTCCAAGCATATAGCTGAAATGTTTTGAATTTTTAAAGCTTTTGCACAGCTTTTTTTGTGGATAATTTCCTGCCTTTTTTTTTTTTTCTCTTTTTTTTCTTTTTCTGCCTTTATTTTATGGGCTTTTTTCATTGCATGCTCACCAGCCTGTGGTGGTATGAGCTCAGAAAGTCTTCCTGCATGCTTGCTTCTCCATCAGTGTTTCAAAGCTTTTCTTGTTCTCCAGACTGGTGTGTTACCAACAAATCCACGCCTCTTCCAAGTGAGCACTGTATTCTACAGAAGTGGGAAGAGAAAACAATATCTAAAAAGAACTGGTTCACAAGGACAGACTTTTGGGTTTGAGTGAAAAGAGTCAAGGAGAATCTTATGCTGATAGGTTAATAGAATTTTTTTGGAGGTGACAGTGAAACCCATCCATAAATACTCAGCTTGGTCTGTCTGGAACATTTGATTTCACCCAAAATAGAAAGCTGTGGTTTTTTTTAGGACATTTAATCCAAATTTAATTTTTAATAATATTCCTATCCTCTGGTTCCAAAATAAAAACAAGTCTATACATAAAGTTGAATTGAAAGGTACCACAAATTCCTAAACAATATTTTTTGGGGAGGTAAATAGTTACTTAAAATATTTCAACAGCAGAGAAGTAAATTACTTTTTTCCTATTCTTTAAAAATCATTCCCTGGGCTTGCCAGGAAACATCAGAAATTATGCACTTCCATCTTCAGAGTTGCTAGTTTTATGAACGGATTTTGTAGCTGTTGCTTTTTTTTTGCCCCATCTGCTTTTAGGAAAGGAGGGTTTGTAGTGTCCTTTCCATGGTTAGGTGAAATGTTTATGCACCCAGGGAGGGTGGGAGTGAGGCAGGAGCAGGCGTCCCTGCAGCTGAGCCAGTCGGTGTTGGGTTAGCCCTGACCCAGAGCGCCTCCGGGTTGGGCGAAAGCTGGGCACGCAGCACTCAAAATGATCGCGTCGCAACAGGCTGCTCAAAATTTGTCATGATGAGAATTTTATGGAAGAGACAGTAGGCTCTCGGGGGGACAGGACTGCAACTGGAAGAGCATCAGGTGGGCACCGCATTCTTGGGTGGATGGAAGCATGTCCTCCACAGATGGCTACTGATGCTGGCCATTTTTCTGACCCTAATTATAGCTCTGATGCTGGGCTTAAGGCTAAAGGAATACTCTTAGCTATTAGAAAGTGTGTCCCTCCTCTCCCCACCCATATTTATATTTATATAAAAGGTGATTCTTTTTATTCCAGAAAGACATATATTCAGAGGATGTCCCACTCCTGCTTGAGCTCTGTCCAGCAGCAAGTAAAAAAATGTTTCTTTCTAGGTTTGTTTTTCTTCCTTTTTTTTTTTTTTTTTTTTTTTTTAATCTCCCCCACGGCAAATGAGTGAAGTGAAATGAAGAGACAAGTCCAAATTAGTAACAGGCTGCAAGCGTGCCCGTGGGCAGCAAACACCCGAGGGGATGGACAGGAAACATCAGTCAGTGGATGCAGGAGCCTGGCTTCCAAGGTGAAGTTGCCCTTCTGAGTGCAGGCAGGTTGTGCGTGAGATCAACACCTCCTCCCTGCTGGGAGTCTTGTGCTTCAGTCTTGCTCTGGCCCTGCTTTTCACCCATTTGCTTCACTGGATTGTAGGGATGATGGTCAGGAGGTAAAAACAATGAGGAATGTAGCTGTCAGATACTTTGTGAAGAAGACTACTCCAACGCCTTCAAATATATCCAGTTTACTCTGTCTCTACAGCTCTCTGGACACGTGCTTATTTAATTGCTCCTCTCTGGCAGGTACAGGCCCCCCCGTAGAGATAAATGGTTTACTGACTCATGTGACTTGTATCTAATATGTAAGGTCAGACTGTAGCCTCAGCTCCATCCCCTTGGCACTGCTCCAGCGATGCAAGGAGGAGACACAGCTGATCTAAAGAGTTAAATACATGTCATTTGGCATAAATGAGCAGAAAGCTGCAAGGGAATATCCAGGCCAGTCTGCAGTCCAATAAATCTGAATGCTGAAATTGCAAAAAACTGGTTTTGAGCAGCACAGATTACAACAGCCTTATAGCTGCTCTGTCCAGCGTGCCAAGGATGATGGGCAGAGGGATGGAAAGGTTGTAAAGATGACACAAGTATCACTGTAGAACACCTTTCTCATTCAAGATGTTTTAAAAAAAAGTGTTGCCTTTTGTGCTATCAGGAACTTCACCTCCAGTTGCCTCCCTGCTTCAGCCCTGCCTCTTCAGAAGTAGGGAGAATTGGTAGCCCTGGTGCAATTGTACTAATGGGGAAATCCTACAGATTTGCAAGGTGAAGAATGTCCTGTTCACTTCTGAACCATCCCATGGCAGGACAGAGATCATTATCTGATCATTATCTAGAGCAGGTGGCTCCAGAGGACGTTTAGAAAGGTTATACATGTGCCCTCTTAACAAAAAAGAGTGGAGAAGCGCTCCAGAAACCAGTCTAGATGGGAAAAACAGCACCAGCATTTGGTGATGTTGCTTTTAGGAGGTGGCGACGGGATACAAGCATCATTCACGCTATTTTATTGTGAAACCTCCATCTAAGCTGTGGTATTGCTTTGTTCTGCTCTTCTCTTGAAAAGCCAGGCAAACACCAGGCTGCTGTCAGACTGCCATGGGCTGGTGTGATACATCTCCAGCATGTCCATGCAGCTGGCTGCAGGGAACCGTGCTCCCAGGTCTACCCATAAAACTGCCGTGGATGCTGCCGTTGTGACCGCTGCCGTCGTGACCGACAGCACCGTGCACACTGGCTGGGAGTGGAGGAGGCTTCTGGGCCAGACACTGCCCCGATGCGAGCGATTCATGCCTGAGTAATGTCCCTTCGCTTCCAGCGAGAGCCAGCGTGACAGGCGCATGCTCTGCCTGTTCTGACAGGGAACCTCTACATCAGCTGTGCAAGGGAATTTGGGCATATTGGGGGCTCCGGTTTCATTCCAACTGTGACAGGGCTGTGTAAATAAATATCCCCAATCCACATAATTATCTCTTTTTTGGGAAGTCGTCACATAAATCAGGCTGATATCGAGGGGTGCTGCGTGTGGAATTCACGCATCCAAAGCTGGCTTTTTCCTGGGCACGCTGAGAAGGGGTATGATTTTGTGCGCTCTTGGACATCACAGATTTTCTTCTGAGGAAGATCAAATGCTCATATCATTTTCACCAGAAAAATGCCATCAACAACAGACTTCCCAAGGTGACTGAAAGTGGGAATTCTCACGCAAACTGATTCTTTTGCATACAGTCATCCGGGAACCGGGCCTTTGATTTTCATTTATTATTCTCCCTGGCAGTGTGTGCAGTCAGTATGCAGATTTCCTTCTTCATTCAATTTTCAGTGGGCAGGAAGGCTACAATTAGTTATATTATCATCAGTGTGAATAAAAGGGAAACACTGAACTGGATCTTTATGAGCCTGCAGTTGCAGTGGGAAGATGCAGATTCATTACACACTAGCGGGGTATGAAAAAAAGCTTCAGGCCAGCTGAATTCGGCTCCTTGTTATCTTCCTCCTTTGAGGAACTGTTTGTCTTTTGCTGTTATTCCAGACCTTCTCCCCAAGTCAGCCTAGACAGGGAAATCACCGGATGGGACAGAGGTATATCTTGAAAAACGGACAAGGACAACTAAATTAACTCAGGGGAAAACTGACTGAGGAAGCAGCCAAAGGCATGCTAAGGAGAGACTATTGCAAGCCAGGTTTAAGTGTGTTTTCAGAGATGCCGCCCATCTGAGCACAGCTGATGTGGGACCTACATGCTGAAGGACGCAGCTGAGAAGCTGGTTGTGCTGCAAGACAGGAGATAAGCACGGCAGGCAAGGAGATACTCCTCTGTTTCACCAGCAGGATAAATATATTCATTTTACAAGTACCTTTTTTAGAGATGGGGTAAGGAACTACATTTTCTTTTCTCAGGAACTTAGTTTGCAGGGTTTGGATTGAATAAACTGTGTCGAGAGGAGGATTTGGACTGGTGGAGGCTGTCTCTGCTCTTTTGCACGCTATCAAAGGTAACTGAGGTGTTAAGAGACCTTGCTTTGCTCTGAAGCTGTTGGGATCTCTAGGCCACACATTCACATGCTGGAACTGATTCTGGGTTAGCAAAAAGTATAATTTCCCCGATTTATAAGAAGAATGGGGATTTGGGAGTTGACTGTAGTGTTGTAGCATGCTTATTTTTCTGTTCTGTTAATAAATCATTGAGAAAAAGAAATTAAAGACAGATATTTTCTGTTGCCCTTATGCTAGAACATTATTAATTCATCAGGAAAAATTCATTTGGGAGAATCTGGTAATTTCTTCAACTTTCTATGTTGACACTTCCATGGCTTAGTAAGTCCTCTGGCAGCAGTATGCTCTGACGACTCATATTGTTGAGGATTCCCAAGGTGCAGATTAGCTGAGTCTCTTATTCCCTGCATAAGGCCACAGGGATGCAGCATAACTTCGCAGAAATCAGAGTAACGAAAAGCTGTTGTTCCACAAACAACCAAACAGAGGAGTCAAACCTCTTGCGTGGCTTCTCTGAAGACTAATGAGGAATATCTGAGGGATGCAGGCTTGGTAACCCCGCTGCAACCCTGCTGCTCCCAGAACATCCCTGTCTTCCTGTTTTTACAAAACATGGGATGCCTGCATCTTTGAGACTGTGCCACTGGGTAGAATGGGGTTGAAGTAGGTAGGACAGACAGCCACACATATGGAGCATGGTTACATAGCTGTCATTTCCTTAGGAAACCAGGTGAGATGAGAAAGCTTACTTCCAGTAGGAAAATGCTGCAGTGGGCCAGGTGTGCTTTGACTTCTAGCTGTCCTCGTTGTGAGGACTCCTTTCTTTCTCATCAGGATGCTCTCGCATGTTCCCTTTTGTTTTTCCTCTTCTCCTTCTACTTTTTGGCCTCTATGACAATTTCCTGGTGTGATGCTTATTACACTAATGAATTCAGGGAGTCCCGTGGCTGGTGGCAGGTACTGGCCCTCCTGTTGTCACACCACTGCTGTCCCCCAACCTGACAACCCGGCTGTTCGGGCTGATGGGCTGCGTGCCTGACACTGATGGTTCACCCCATTTTGGCTTTGCAGTGTGGTTTTGCTATGCTAACTTGGGTGTTCTTCAGCACCATCCCTGATGAATTCTGTATAACTCGGACTGCTATCTCATTAAAGTATAGCTTTTAATCACTAGCTTCTTCATCCCTCCCTTTTGCCTTAGCTGGCAATACTATAAGCTATTTAAGCAGTGCAATTGCAGAGCTATTTTTTTGAAACTCTAGGTGTTCCAGTTAATTAATGTGAACAGAAATTATACTAACTAATCACACCCAGTCCAGTGCTAGGGTATTTGAATGTATCAGGAGACCATTCATGGCATATTTTCTATTTTAATTTCATGTTTGGATATGTAAGAGGCCCTGGATCAAGTCTCAGAAGATGGGTCCTAGAGAAGCCTGCATGTCTCGGTGTATGTTGTGCTTAACCTGTCCTTCTGGCCCATGGAGGAGTTGAATCTCTACTCCTCAGCTGGTGGGGGGAACCTGTTTTCACTCCTGGTGCTTACCCAGTACTTCCCCAATTTGATCACTTGTACCTTCTCTTACTCTGACTCGGAGGTACCAAATAATTTCCTGAGAGTAAGTTTTGTGGGTGTTCAGTTGAAAGTAAGATGGGGCACTTTTTCCATCAGATTCCTTTGACCAGGGCATGCTGAATCTCATGATGAAGTGTGAGCAATCCCTCCCTTTCATTACTTTGTCCAAGAGGCAGCGTGTCATCAGCACTGACCCATGGCAGCTGTGCTGTCGCATCTACACATGCTGTTTTCCATTTCTCCTGAGCTAAGGTGCTCAGGAGGTTCTTGTGGATGGGGGATATTTTGCTGGGAGAAGCTTTTTCCTCTTACAGTGCTGTCTGAATGTGGCCAATGATCAGATGTCTTGTGCAGATAAGTGCTAATATATTCTATTTTCAGAGGCCAGAGACACAAAAGGAACAGCAGACAACCATTTGCTAAGCCAGTGACTGAAGGAAACAACTTCAGGATCCTCTGGCATTGAACAATTTAGACCTGTCTTCATGCACGTGTGCATCTTTTAATCTCATGCTCCCAGTCCTGGACCTGCCTGCTCCCTCCTCCCCATCTCATCTTCCACATCTCCATCTCCAATCTCTTTCCTGCTGCCAATCAACTGTCTCTAAATTCATCAGAGCTGTTGCAGCAGGGTACTGTGTGCCAGGAAAGATTATTCTTGACCAATTGCCAAGTCTCCTGCTCTTGCTCTGGCACGCAGATAAAATGTTAATAGGGCCAAATGCATTTGACACAAAGGGTGAAACTGCATGTTCCAGGCACAGAGCCTCTTGCCATCCATTTTGCAGAGGCACAGGCTGGATCCTTCCTTTTGCTTGCTGAAGATGAGCTGACCAGGGACTTTTAGATTTGACAGAACCAGATCGGGATTACATCTGCCTTGCAGAAAGCAGCTGAAGCAATGCCACCTTCTTGCTGATGGGTACACAAAGAGAAATTCTGCTTTTCTAAGAACAAGTGGAATTCTTCTTTTTGCTGGAGGATTGTGACGTAGGAGTGGGGAGATCTCGGTGAGAGCATCACAGTAGGTTAAAACATGGTCTGAGTTCAACTCTGATCATTGCTGCAAGTGCTGAGGCTTCCCAGCAGGATGTGTTGGCTGAGGTCAGCCCAAGCGCGGGAGGAGATGTCAGCATTCACCATTCCTCACAGGCAGTTTGGGGCAGTGAGAAGCTGCTGCTCGGGTTGAGCCAGCCAAGTCTCTCCAGGTCTTGCCAAAGAAGAAGGTCAGAACTTTTACTACATTTGATGTAACCAGTAAAGCAGGAGGAGAATGTTCTTAATTAAGCCCTTGTGAGACAATCTCTCTGTGCATCTCTACCGATAGGATTGCTTCGCTTTATTTTTTTTTCTCTTAAGGGGAATTCCAGCCTGAAACACTCCTGGGTGAACAATTGTTTCCCTTTAAAGTCCATAATGGAGAGCTTCCTCTGTAAATTCCAGATATGGATTATATCTTGCCTTTGGCAACTTCTGTTTTTTCATCAGGAACAGTCCCACGCAAACCACAGAAGCAGATACATATGGGGAGGGCATATAAACAAGATGCTGCCACCTGAGCAAGGAAAGTCAACGAGGGCTGAACTGACCTGGTTATCTACCTCCACAGCTTCTAGTAGGAGCTGGATTATCTAGCTTCAGTGTGGTATTGTAGCATCATCATCCATGCAGAGCATTGGCTCCCAGTGGTGTAAAGGAGGGAGGAATCAAACCCCCACAATGTGGAGCTGATTGCAGCTGGATGGAGGTACGCTGTGACACATCTACCTGGAGCCATGTCCTCCAGGCATGGTGATGCCAGATGACCAAAGCTGTGATCAGGTGCAGAAATACAAGCCCACTAACAGCTTTTTTTTTCTGCAGAGCAGCAAATAATTTTGCTCCACAGAAGCACATGCTTGACCAGTTTTCATTGATAATTATTACGCTCTTGAGGGAAGGGTATTTTTAATGGGGAAGTGCATGTTTTTCAGGCAGTATGCAGTTTCTCTCTTCTTTCCCTCTCCCTCCACAGTATGCAATAAACCCATGATAAGATTTATTAATAAACTCTCATGGTGATTTCCCTGAGTACTTTATTAAGCTGGAAATTACTCTGCGGGCTGGACCTTGTATACACAGAAATCGGTGGAAAATTCCCATCAATTTCAGCGAGTTGTAGGTAAGACCTGGCTTAAATTAGGGAAAAACAAGAGCTCAGATCATGCCATGGACTGGGACACGAATACTGTTCTAGCATAAGGCAGGGAGAAGCTTGGAGACTTTATTTATTATTTGCATTTATTATATCCTCCCGGAGGATCCCCTGTCCTGGATCAGGCACAGTGTAATCACAAAACAAA
This sequence comes from Gorsachius magnificus, assembly GCA_034008185.1. Taxonomy (NCBI): domain Eukaryota; kingdom Metazoa; phylum Chordata; class Aves; order Pelecaniformes; family Ardeidae; genus Gorsachius; species Gorsachius magnificus. The sequence goes on along the minus strand of CM067093.1, from coordinate 14,119,385 downwards.
AACTCCAAAGAACTTAGACCTTAGCTTAGAGCAGGCAGATATGTGATGATTGTGGCCTGGCTTATAATAACTGGAGTGGGTAGGGATCTTCATGGGAATACTGTAATTGAACTATTTCTTACTTGGTTCAGGCAAGAAGGAGGCAATATTCAACCTATTAGCATCTGTTTAAGCATTGTTAAGGGACAGTGCCAGAACTCTGAGCTCTTAAAATGCTGCCCAGGTTGCTTCTGAGATTTCAGGACTGGTCTGAAAAGGTTGGAAGAAGTGAATCTTTAACACTTGCTGCAATTAAAAAGGGTAATCTTTCTGGGATGCAGGGAGAATTGGAATGATGTGTATGACTAGAAACAAGCTTCAGGAGGTGATGGGAAAGGCAAGCAAGAGTTGGTAGTAGTCTTTGTTTCAAAAAATCCTTTACTCCCTTTTCCCCTCTGATTTTTTCAGAAGTGCTAGCCAAATACCATGTTTGAAGAAATTACTTGCTGATCGTGTACTAACAATATGGTTTGGTTGCTTGAATCCTGGGAGGATGATAAGCAGTGCCTCTGCAAGTGTCAACGTTTTGAGCCTTGGGTTCCTGTGCTAAGGGATTCATCGGTACCGTGGTTGTGTGATGGCTGGGTAAATGTCATGTGAGCTGATGCCATCAGTCATCCTGAGGAGCGTGCCAGGCTTAGCCACATGATGCAAATTCTGGTTTTGGAGCAGTAAAGCCACAGTCATGGGGCTTGACTGCCTCTGTTGTAGAGCTGTGATGTGGGTTGGTGCTGCCACGCAGGGAACGCTTCTGAAGCCACCATATCGCTTCTTTTTAGTCTTCAAAGCCTCCTGACTCCTTGCCGTGCTTTTTGCCCTGGTGACTTTTGGCTCCTTTTGACTTTAAATGAGTGTCTTGCTTTCAGAGGTCTTCAAGCGTTGGTCAATGGAGGAAGACCTGCAGCCCACCAATTTGCTGGGAGGAAGCATATGTTGCCTTTCCCACAGCTCTGCTCCTTGGGAGATCTCCATATCTGGTTTTGATACAAAGTGTTGGGGGAAGGTATTTATAGGGAAGCCAGTTTCCCCTAGAATGGATACAGGATTATTGCTACTTTATCACCCAGAGTATATAGGTGTCATGGCAATTACTTCAAAGTGTAATCACTGAGTAATCAACAGGCAATATAATTAGTACCTGGACGCAGAATATGTAATTACTGTGTTATGTAGTGATAGGTTATTTGCCAAGCATATCTTTCCTAGTTACCGAGTAATTTAAGAGAATTTACATGGTATTTGTGTCTGAGAGACAGGAAAAAATCACCCAGCTGGGATCTCTGCAGAGGACTATAAACTTTCTGCCAGCAGGATTTGTAAGCTTTTCCAAGGCTAGCAACACTGGAGGAATTTGCTTTCCGCCTTTCTTTTTCCTTCCAATACAAAAGTTCTCTGCCTGATGCAGCATTACCAAAGGAAGTGTAATCATCACTGTTTAATTAAGCACTTATTCAGGATCCTTGGGAGGTGAAAATTTTTCCTTTATTTCCTGCCATGTGGAAGATGCGTGGCAGCCATGAGAGTAGATTCATCCAGAAAAGAGATAAATTAAGAAAGAACGGCTCATTTAATGAGAAAATCAAGATAAAATAGAGTTTCCAAGCTTTGAAATGTCAGAGCAAACTGGCCCATCTCCATCAGAGCTGGGGCACCAAACATCTCCCTGGGACTGAGCACGAGGGACCCCAGGCAGGGCAGGCGGAGGGTGCCCCGTGTGTCACCAAGCGCAGAGGTGGAAAGCGAGGCTTCACAGCGTCCCCAATGCATCGCGAGGATGCTTCTTCTCCAAAATGTCATCAGCTCAAAGGAGGGTTTCAGCAGGATTTCTGCTCTACGAGTGAGTGCCATACTGCAGCGGCAGCAGTAGGGGACAACAAAATTTATGGTTGTACCTATGCTAATGACCTGCAGTAACAAAGCAGCCATTCGTTTCCTATAGCCTCTGTTAAAGCACAGCAGCATCTTTCCCCTTTCTCTCGGCAGGAGAGCGAATGGTGTTTACTAACTGTCCTTCTTTCCGCTTTTGGAAATACCCTGCTACGGTAAATCGTAGAAGGCAGCTCGTTAGAGCTGTGTCCTCATTTACACAGAGACCAGAGGGGGGGGGGGGGGGCAGTACCAGACAGCATACATCATTAAGGTAGCTCTTTTCATCACTGCTCTTGGCCTTAATTACATTACATTGCACTCTCAAGAGAAATCTCTGACACTTTGGGCTTTCGTAAAGTAATACTTTATTTTCTTTTTCATTAAATAGTAACTACTTCATTAGGACAATTTAACATTCTGCTTTTCCTTCACCTTGTAATGAAGCTGTGCTCCTGCACATCCTGAGTGTAAATAGACCAAGGTTTTCGTATTTTAGCGATTGAGAACTTGAGGGCTTCACCTAACAAAAAAAAATTAATCCCCCAAAACCAAATAGCAGTTATACTCTCTTCTGATAGCTTTTGGTTTTGCTTTGCAGCATTTGGTTTTGGGTGAGTTGTTCTTTTTTATTGATACCTTGCAGCCAACGCTATAAAAGGTAAACCACAGACACCATATTTTCTGCAGAATGAACTTGGCTAATCGTTTGCATTCAAACCAGCTCTCATGCCTCTACTGATAAATACAGCTTATGCTCTAGTCCCAGTGAATACTAATACTGTTTGCAGAAATAGTGCTATCCTGGCTACTTCTCATTATCATGCTTTTATTGCCAGGGATCCTAGAGCTTTTTAGTAGCTACCAAATCAATAACGCTGTGACATTCATACATTTCTCAATGCCGCTGTGCATGGTACAGCATGAAAGCATATGCTTCTCAGGGGCTGTACCTGATACTGATACTTGTGTACTCATGTAATCCTTTTCATCTATAGTTTACAGATCTTAATTAAGATTTACAATGCTACTGTGAAGTGGATCTTTATATCTGGGCAAACCAAGATGGCCAGATGTTAGAGGGGAGGGTTTCAGAAAAGCTCAGGCTTTTTGTCAAAAGCATTCAGCTCCCAAAGCAAGGAATTCCTTGGCAGCCAGGATGATTTGCAGGGAATAAGCTGCCTTTCTCTGAAGTCGGTGCTGGAGCCAGGGACTGCAACCCAGGTGTCTTGACACCTGCCTTTGGTGACATTCCCTTCTCCTCTTGTTCCATTTTTGGGACATTTCCTGAAAAATACTTTATTTTGCAGAACCTGTTGCACCCAAGCTTGTAGCTTCTTTCCTCTGGGGAGGTTTCCCTTACAGATTTTAAAAATAACTAAATAAATAGTTATTTACTAAGCAGCAAAAATAACGAAATAAATACAATCAATTTGATTCACTCTACGTTCCGGAAACACTGTGCTGGCGACAGAGGCTTCCAATTTCTCACATGAGTCACCATGTTCTTGGATTCAACCTATCAAACTATATCAGCAAATCATATTACATAATGTAATATAACAAGACACAACTGCCTGTGTTTAACCTAGAAAAGATTAAAAAACATGACCTACCACGGTCATTGAGCTGTCCTGGCAAAATTGTCATTCTCTTTTTCCATCCAGCTGCCCGCACCCCTGCTATCCTCCCTAGCCTGGTATGCTGGAAGAAAATGTGTCATTTTTAGGAACAAAGATGTGAGCAGTTCTGGTAACCGGGAAGTAAATCCTGTCTGTGCCACGTCTGTGTTTTGGAGGCCCACTCATCTAAGGTCGTGTCCAGGGTTTTATGTTTTATTATTATGCAGAACCAATCTCCCCTGTTCGAAAGGTGACGCACTAACTGTGGCGTGGGTGGGAAGACTTTTGGACTGTGAGTGCTGCTGTGTGTTCAGTTCACATGTGAAGTAGAAAAAAAAGGGATGTGAGGAGGTGCTGGAAAGACATTCTCATTTCTTTTTCTTCAGCTGTGCAGAATGAGGGATGTTGGATTCTTTTAGCTCTGTTTCTGGGTCTTGCGTTTGCCTGGTGCAAGGCACAACCCTGGAGCAGCCAGGGAAATCTCTGGGACAAGTTGAACAGGGACACGCTACAGCACTATGCTCCTTTCTTCTTAGCTCTGGCCCCTGGGAATGCAGGACAGGCTCCATGCCAGTGTTACAGAGCCCTGCAGTGGTGGGGTGGGGGGAAGCAAAGAGACACATGTGAGTGCAGATGACTTCAGTGTGGGGACATGCAGCCACCTCTGGCCTCCCTGGGGCCACATCCCAGCTGGCCTTGATCCTGGGACAAGGATAAGACAACCACTGGTTTTCATTATTCCCCTTGTAGCCTGTTATCTGCATCCCTCTGTCCGAAGGACAAGAGGAAATGGCCTCAAGTTGCGCCAGGGCAGGTTTAGATTCGACATTAGGAAAAATTTTTTCACCAAAAGGGTTGCCAAGCACTGGGAGGGGCTGCCCAGGGAAGGGGTTGAGTCCCCATCCCTGGAGGTATTTAAAAGCGGGGCAGACGAGGTGCTTAGGGTCAGGGTTTAGTGGTGGCATGGCCGTTACCGGGTAACGGTAGGGCTTGATGATCTTAAAGGTCTTTTCCAACCTAAACAGTTCCTTGATTCTATGAAAAACCTACAGCAAAAGGATCATCTGTTCACTTGAGCGGTTCAGTTGTGGGGCTTTTTACTGACTGATGGCTGGTGCAAATCAGGAGATTTTCATAGCGGTTTTGAGAGAGGAAAATTGTGAATAAGGTGCAGCTCCCAGAGCCCTGGCAGTTCCCTGGCTGCTGGGGCTGCGTGTGTTTATGCAGTGTCTGAGGATGCGGGAACAGTGGGAGGAACAGGTTTCAGCCTCTGGGCTTTCTCATTTTCCCTGGAGAATTCCCTTTTCTTTCCCAGGACCCAGTGAGCAGCAGACCAGAAACAAATTTAGATTAGCACCTACTGGACCTTTAGTGTCTTAGGTGTTGGCTTCAGCAGTGAAAAACATCGTTTGTTTAAGGGGCAGAGATTAAGCAGGGGGAGGAGAAGAGGAGCAAGGCTCAAGTTTTAAGGGTGATTGGGAAAATTGTGCCTCGGGAATCACAGTCCAAGGGACAAATGTTACTGAGCAGCAGGGGCGTTCGTGAAACGCATGATCTGGCAGGGCGAGAAGGGAGGCAATGGAAGGAGCTTGCCCAGGCTTCTTTTAAGCAAGCATTGCAATGATGCACCTCTCTGAAAAGCCATTATGGAGAAATGGCTCAGGGGAGGAGATTTTAATGTCTTTCAGCATGAGGTAAATGATCCCATGCTGACAGAGGCTGGCACCCTCTCTGTGCCAGCATCCTCCATGAGCAGCCAGTCCCTGAGCGAAGCCATAGCTAGTCCTTTACGAGACGCAGCAAGGAAGCTGGCATTTATACTGCTTTGCTACCAGTTACATTTGGGGAAGAAAAAAATAAAAAGGCAAAACCTACCAAACAAGCCCCAAGAACAACAACAGCAGCAAAATCCTCAAGCTGTGCTGGAACAGAAAGTAATTAAGAAATATTTCATATCTCCAAGCGGCCCTGAAATTTTTATTCCTGTGCATGAAGCTCTGTAGGCTCCTCATGGGCGGCTGCTGGGTTTCAGTGCAATAAATCCTGTTGCCTTTGGAGCCTGACAGCCAGTCCAGGATGTGATCAGAAAACCAACGGGCATTCTCTGTGAGGTTTAGTCCTTGCCTGCATCAAGCCTGCTTGTATCAACCAAGCCAGGGTGTGCTCCAGGAGCAAACCAGCGAGGCAAAATGCTGACCTTTCTTGGGATGATAAAGATTGGAAAAGGTGGGGAGTGGGGTGAAGAGGAGGGATGGGGAGAAGCAGAATTTTGGCAAATCAGCTCCCAACTGCAATATTCCCATCCCAAGCCCAAGAGACTCACTCAGCCTGAGTCCAGCCCTGCAAGTATTTATGGTCCTGTCAAGGTTGGCAGGTCCAGAATTGAACTTATCTGGAAATAAATAACAGTATGCTTTAATCTCGCTGGCAGTGAGCTGTCTCGGTGCCTCCGGCAGCGCGGTGCAGTCTGGCAGGACGTGGCTTGGGGCTGTGCCTGGCGCAGGGCTGCGGGAGCTGGGGCTCAGGCTCAGTGTCCCTGGGCGCACCCGCGAGGTGGTGGCGCGTGGTTGTCACCCCACCTGCATAAGCTTAGCTGAGGCCAAATGTCCTGCACTGTTGGCAGCTGTTATGGGAGGGAGGCAGAGCAGTCAATTCTTCCTTCTCCTACTGTTAATCATAAAAGAAAGCATTTCTAAAACTGTGATCCAAATTGTTTCTAAAACCATTAACTGCAAGAAAACCTCTGGTTATACCTTTGAATGTAGTTTGTTGTCTACAGGCTTAATTCTTCCAGGTCTCAATGCTGGGAAATCCTATTCCCCCCTCCCTCCCATCAATCTCATTCTGCACAAAATTCAGAGCACCACTGGGCTCATGCTACACCAACTTAAAGAAGCCCAGCAGAGCAGTCTACCCAGCTAACAGCCACAGCAGTAACAGTTATTAGCGGCTAAACCTTTTGGTAGAACACACGCAGGGCAGGGACAAGACTTCTCTGGTTCCTCATCCTGCAGGTGACGGGGCTGTGACTTTCTCTAAGCCAGGCAGGCTCCACCAAGCTCTTGATCATGGGTCAGCTTGCATGTGAGTTTACTCTCTTGCTTTTCCTCACATTTGCCATTGGATGAAGCAGGATGGATAGGATGTTTCAGTTGGGGGGATAACTTCATCCACTTTTTTGTGTTTCAGGAGAAAAGTTGTGATTCTACATTGCTTTTGGATAAGAGCAAAGAAAAACTTCATTATTTTTAAACAAAGGCTTCACTTTGCAGCTTTATATTCTATCTTTTTTTCAGCTTTCACTTTTGTAGCCTAGTATAACTACAGTTTCCAAAAGGAAAGTGATTTTAAGGTGAAAAACCCATCCTTTTTATTTAGAGTGAATGAAATAGGATCTTTAACATCACTAATGATTTTTTTTTTTTTACTGGGGAAACTTTGTCAAAACTGAAAAAAATTCTTTAAGCAGTTTCCTGAGTTTCAAAGACTCTGTTTTTTTTTCTAAAAATCTTGAATTGGAGGGTGCCCAGGTACATTCACTCTGTGGATGATTTTATTCCTCTTCAAGTGTCCGTAAAGTAAATGAAGCAATTTGCTGGACCTTGAAAGTTGTCTCATGAGGTTTTCACTCGAGGAACGCAGAGGAAAGCAAAAGCCCCACAACCCTGCAGGAGGTACCAACTGAAGGGTGCTTCTCCTGTGGGTGCTGAAAGCCCAGCTTCTTCCTGCCGTCCCAGCTGCATCGCTCAGCCGCAGCAGCTGCCAACCAGCCGGCATGGTCAGAGCTCCCTGGGGAGTGCGGGCAGCAGCCATGCTTCAAGTCTTCCCCCTTCTATCCCTTAGATTCAGGGAAACCCATTAAGTCCATATCTTTATTGCTGTTTCTTTTCCTCTCTTCTGTTTTCTTCCTTGCTCCTTTTTCTCTTTATGTTTTCTTTCCCCTCCTCCTTCCACGCATGAACTAATTGAACATCTGATCTATTCGGAGGTCTGGCCCTAAAAAGTAACCTTCAGTTAACTGCTCACATAACTTGCCTGTCACTTTTGATAACAGTCAGGGCATCATTTTTGCAAGTGTTCAACAGTAAAATTACTGCTTTGCTCTTGTCAAGCAAATGAGCCCTGAGGCTTGTGTGTGAACCATTAATGATGATGCCACGGTGGGACTGGTGCACTGGGCAGCCTGCAGAAGCACCGCTTCTCAATTCGCTGTGCCCCTGCCGAGCAGTTTAGGTTTAATTAACCTGCATTAATGCCTGCTGGGATAGCATTTTCTGTGCCTCCTTTTTCAGGGGGTCAAGTGGAGCTGGAGACAGCTGCTGGTGTCTCAGGTGCCCTGTGTATGTGGCTGGGATCCTGGAAATGTTTATGTCTGTGGTGTGGAAATAAACTCTGCTTATTATGCTCATAAAAACTGGTGGCTATAGCCTTGGGCTTTGCCAGAGTTGCTGAGCTGCTGGAGAGAATTACTGACAGAACATAAAAGTGCTACAGCACATGGTGCTAGGGTACATGACTGTGGGCTGTGATGGGTGTTCATAGGGACAGCGGGCTGCAGCGCTTCTGGAGGATTCTACAAAGTGTGTGTGTGTGTTTCAGTTCTCCAGAAGTTATGTTTCTCATGTGCATCTATGCAGTAGACTAATGAAGTTTACTTTTAAATGGCAAAGAAGTCTGAGAATGAGATTTGTCTTGCTGAGTCTGCACCCAGCCTTTGTCAGAAGTGTGAGCATCTGCCACGGGAATAGTAGTACCTGAAGCTGAGAGTGTGATACTATTGCTATTTTCCTGATGAGTAACAGGCAGAGGCAGCTGACAACTCCAAATCTGGCACTGAAGATCAAGAGGGTTCTGAGCTCTTGAAGGCAACTGGCAATATATAAAAGTGGGGCTCATTCGCAGGTGTTGTGGGTGCCTCACTAGGGCACTGCAGCTTTGGACACAACCCATTGGGACACAAGAGCTGGAGCCTGGCAGCCCTGGAAGCAGGCAAAGAGCTTGTTTGTGGGTCACTTGATGATAGATGGCAAAGTAGGCATCTAAGTCCTTTTTACGCCCTACGTGTGGTGCTCCTGGCACAGCCGGCAATGATTCCTCGGAGCCATTCCAGGGGAAACCATCAAGGAGGGAAGGGAAGTCAGGGGTCAAGCCCTGCTCCAGTCAGTGAGGTTTTGGGTTTTATCCTGATGGGTTCTAACACATTGGTGCTATTATTTGGCAACTGGAGTCTTAATGCAGTTCCTGACCTTCCATATTTTTTGTCAGTTTTGCTGAGGATATTTCCCTGGTTTTATGTGCTCCTAACTTTCCCTTTCCAATCATTCACCTCTGAGGCTGGTATTTCCTAAGCTTTATTGGTACCTGAGTAATTAAGGAAAAAAATCCCTTCACTGCAACCCTGCTCATCAGGCAGAGCTGTACCTCTGCCAATGGGAAGCCTGGAGCTTGGCATCCAATGCTTGGATGCCGTGGAGGCTGGGGAGAGATCCAGTTCTGATGCCACATGTGATTTTGAAAGATGGTTTTCCATGAGGTCAGGATAAAATGTAAGAGTCCAGTCCCATTGACAGAGACCAGATAAAATAAAGTTGAAATGACAGCAGGCTTAAGAGTGTCCAGTCCTGACCCTGCTTCTGCTCGGGGCTATGGCCTTAGAGTAGGTTGGCAAAAATTACAGGAAAGCCCTGGCGTAGCCCCTCTGATACAAAGCTCTGCTTCTGTCTCTGAACTGGAATTCTCCCTGGGTAAATGGCTGCACAGAAAAATAACCTTAGTTCAAAGCCTAACAGTGCAATGAGCAGTGGGACCAACAGCAGCGGGGTTTCAGATGGATAGTGCCTTATGCTTGATGATGAGCACTGATAAAATCTTTTCCAGTGGCTGGGATTTCTATAAATATAAAGAAAGGGGTGGGTGTGTTCATTTTCTCTCAGGATCTTTCTTTAACCTAGTAACTTTTGCGAAACTTGTGGTAATTTGGAGGCTCTTTTTGTTCAGTAAAACTGGCTTTGAACTAGCTGTTATTGTGGATGAAAAAGGTATGTGTCTACACACAGAAAGCTTTATCACATAACTCATTTCTTTAAGAAATTGAGCTTCAGCAGGCCTCTGCTGAATCCAGTCTCTTTCCTCTTCTGCAGAAAGAATGCAAAACTCAACTTTCTTCTTGTTGGTTTGCCATTTGCCTGTCCTAGAAGGGAAACAAGTCCAAGAATCAGAAACTCAGGCAGATCTCCCTGCATATGAAGTTCAGGTGGGCCATGGGTTTTGCAGACCTTGAGTGATTGCATCAGAATCTCTGATTCCCCTTTGACAGCTCAGTGATTGGTGTTTGTCTCGCTAGGTGACAAGATATCACTGCATCTTCTTGCTCCACTGTGAAGTAGGATGGAGGGAAAGGTACTGCTTTGTGCCTGGGTCATGTCCTCATGGCCTTGCTGCTCTCTGTGTAGTGACTGGGCAGGGTATAATTGCTTTTAGAGAGGGCAGGTTTGATGTGGTGCTTTCTAAGCAACCGCAGAACAGTCTCAGAAGGGGAAAGGAGCGTGTGCTCAGATAAAGCTCCTTTGGCTTTGGCTGCATTGTTGGAAAGGCCTTGGGAGATGATGCAGAAGAGAAGAGGGGGTGCGTCTGTGCCACTTAGCGGTTGGCATTTATGTTTTCAAACACACAGGATTCAAATGAGGTGAAAACTCACTCTGGCCACATTGGCACAGCTGAACTGTTGGAATTGAAAAAGAGGGAGGATGATTTATTTCCTGCACTGTGTACTTGCTCAAGACCTTGGAGATAGAAACAGATAGAGATAGAAACTCTAAACAATGTATGAGGAGTCTGAGTCTCTTGGGACAGGAGTTAATGCATCTGATCCACCTTTTTAGAAGACTCGGAACAGGTCAGTTTGTGTCCTGGGATGTCCGGACAGTCTTTATTCTCTGTGGGGGCAGAAGCAGCAAGACAGCAACAGTGTGATAGGAGTGAAGTCAAGGCAAACCAGTATGGATGGCTTCCTATTTCTGGGAACAATCTGGGCTGCCTCATAGGCACAGTTGCTGCTGCTCTCTTCCTCATTTACCATCTGCTCATGCTTACTTGGCAAGGACTAGGGAGGAGAGAAGAGTTGTCCGTAGAATTTGCCTGTCCTTGTTTCAACATCACAGTGTACAGGCAGGCAACCAACCAACCCCTGCTTCACTGCTGTGAAGATTAACAGACCAGACCAATAAGAAGATGGTTAGCAGCACCAGAAGTGGCTGGAATGACCAGAAGAATTTTTTCACTGTTGTAGCATCAGCAAGTTGCTGAGTTTACCTTTCAGAAACAGCTCCCAGAGAGAAGTGTAGGATGGCTGTCCTACCAATGGTGTTACGCTGCCACTGGTTTCCTTCATTTTCCTTCCAGCCTGGTCACCAAAGACATGCTTTTTTGAACTGTGCTTGCTTGTGGCTTGATAAGCGAATGAAATGAATTACTGGTGAAGTGGTCATTAGCACATATTTACATAGGTTAATTGCATGGAGTAATGAAGATCAATTTGATTTTCAATGGGGCTACTGATAGAGACATCTTCCTGACAGTGCTTCATGGTATCTTTCCTTGTCATTGAATTGTATTTTCCAGGCCTCAGTGAGCTGTAGCTAAGTATTTAGCAACGTCTCTGGGTCATGTCAAACCTTGCTTTTGTAGTTCTGGACATTGGATTTGGGTGTGCCATGCATGTTGGGTGCATTCATTGAGTTTACCATTGTAGTCCAGTGAGGAGGTTTCTAAGGAGGGAAACTGCCATCATTCACACATGCAACCACCATTCTGGGTCCCTAGTGAACCACCATAGATGGCTTTAGGGCATCAGACTACTTACAACCTACTTGTAATAGCCGTAATTTCCCTATCCCTAGCAAAGGTCCATGGTCATCCTATTGCCTGAGCTAAGTATGATCGGTTGTAATTTATCCTGCTTTTCCTGAGCTAAGCAACACATTACTCTTGGTAAACCACTACTGCTACCCAAGCAAACTAGCTTAGAGCTGGTTCTGTCATGTCTACATTAGTCTGCCATCTGCCACCTACACCAAATCTCCCTTTGGCTGCAGTCCAGGGCTCTTGCAGGCTTTCCAGATGCTCAAGCACCCCAGTGGCTGCAGGATGGGAGTTTAAATAAAACAGAGCATTGATGTGGAGATGAAATTAATTAATGTCCCTGCTATTAAATTACTGTCTTTAAGGGAAGAGTTTTATTTTGTCTCTAAGATGACAGTGTTTCATTAGAAAAAAGAAGATTTGGAGGGCTCAGACATTGAACCGCTTTAGCAGGTTTATTTGTAATAAGTAACAGTTGCATCATTTTTCTTGTGATGTTGGTAGAATATAGAGCTTTGGCCCTCTACTTTCTGATAAGAGAATTGCTATGAAAAACCTGCTCTTGTGAACTCTTAGATTGCAACTAAGTCCTATCCTTTTTCTGAGGATCAGTTCCTCTACTGCTTTCACAAATCAGCAGCTGAATGCCTCAGTGGGGCAGGCATTCTTTTATCTATTTGTTTATTTCAAAAACATATGGGCAAAGCTGCACGCACCTTTCAGAGCATGTATCAGCTGTGGGCTGGTGATGAGCAACTCCAGTGACAGCTAAACTGCTGTCTGGGGAGAGGGAGGGACCCTTTCCTGTGTTGTAGCCTTGCCCTGCTTCAGACGAGAAACAAATTGCTTTGATTTCATGTTGCTGGACTCTTGAGTATTCCTTATTTATGGATATACTGAGAAGCAGAGCAAGTAAATGAGAAGTAAGGCAGTATTTAGAAAAAAATGCTGGAATACAACTTGGAGATATAAGGAAGAGTTGCAGCCATTTGCACCCAGGGAGAAACGGGTCCACGATTTTTGCTGTGTGCCTCCTACTCACCGACCATCCTGCTGATGTTGTCAAACTTCAGTTTTTGATTACTAAACTAAATTGAACAGCAGCCTTTTGTAGGAGCAGAGATGTCAGGGCAGGGGTGCTATGGTCAGGAAGTTTGTACAGCAGCTGCCCATCTGACTCCTAACTGCAGCCAGAGCTGTCATTTTCTCGCTGTCAGAAGCATTACATTAAATTAAAATAAATAAATAGTCTCCCCTACCTTTGCAGTAGCCACCTCTGTTTTTATTATATGAACTAGGAGAAAAAATGTACCTGGAGGGTACACATAATTTATTTAGAAAAATAGGAATGGTGAATATCTGCACATGATGAAAAAATTTCCCAGTCCTTGGGGTTATTTGATCTGCTAATTATCCATACTTCAGAACCCATTATTCACACTTCTCTGCTCTCCTCCAAAAAATCTATTTGGCAGACATCTCTCTATATATTTTTTATAGTTTTCTGTGAAATCAGCAGGAACAAAAGAGAAGAAAAATTCAAGTTGTAAACTATTAATAAAATGCAAACAACAGTTGTCTTTGTTCAATGTTTGCTAGTAAGCAGATCGAGACAGAGACTTCTGCTATGTTGATATCTTGAATCACCAAAAAAAATAAGTTTTGCAAACTTGCCTTTGCCCAGCTAAACAACCAAGGGCAAACTGCAGCTTCATTTGGAAGCATGTTTGGCACATGCAGCAGCGGTGACTCATGTATATTAACAACAGCAGGGTTTTGGATCTCCTGCACCTTGTTACTATAATGCCAAGCTATTCATCAGCACAAACACCATCCTGCACACTCTCCTCCAGACAAAAAGCCAAACTAAGGAGGCCTTGGGAGCTCTAATTTACGCCGGGTTTGATCCAAAGCTGGAAGAGATTGCCATTGACTGAAATGGGCTATGGAACTACCTAAAATGGTCCAGTGTGGGTAGGAATCAGACCCCAATCTATGTATCGCATTCTACGCCCTGAATATTTTGCAACATCATGGAGAAGGTCACCTTTGTGACCAAAAGTGCTGGTGAAAAACTTTCTGAGAGAGAGCTCATAGCCGTGGAAGGAGTTTATAGGGATGGGGGTTTGCTGGCTAAGGTGGGGGGGAAGTTCATATATGTCCCAGTTTCTTTTTTTACTGCACTGTTGGGCAGATTTCTTTCAGTCATTAATGGATTCACGTAGAGATGGCTTCTTCGGCATTGTAACATACCTACCCTAATTGTGCCTTGACTCCTCATGGAGGTGATTGCTCTCTGTTTTCTGCTAGGTGCTTCCAACTGTGATATGGTTGGAGCTATATTCATGTAATAAAAATTAAGGAAAAGCCCTTGATATCCTCCAGAAAGGAGCATGATTCTGGCTCTGGTGTCACCAGCTCATGCTGGAGATGGTAACTGAAGTAAATGGTCAGATATGCAGGGGAAGGCTGGGAGAACTTGGTGTTTGAGGCGCTGTCTCTGGAGGGTTTGTCCCTCCACCTGCACATCCTTGCCCTTCCTTCTCCAGTGCCGTGGATCTGCAGACATCCTTGGATTCCTGAAGGAGCAGGAATTAGCCAAGAAATGGGCGGATTTAACTTATCTGGTGCCCACTCAGAGTGTGCCTAGAGCAGGGTGTCACTCACCTTGCCCTGGTTATGGTTGGGTTGTAGGGAATATGTCAAAAATGCAGCAGTGTTCTTGAAAAACACAGGGAACTTCTACTGGGATAATAATTTCCAAAAGTGTGTGGCCTCTGTGAAAGCTACAGGCCTAAGAAAGACTTAAATGATATACATAGAGCTAGAATTGACCTTCACCAGACTGGATTTCACTCTCTGAGCTAGAGAACAGTTTGTTAAATGGGTTTTCTATTGCTTCTCTCTATATGTTGGCAAATGTATCTTGCCTGCTTGGATCTATATTTTCTGAGTGCTTCATTTAAACTCTGAACTCTGGGGGCAGCTGAGCACAGGAGTCTGGCGATAGTCGCAAAAAATGCTTGATATCCTATAGCTGGCAAGAGGACACTAATAGAGCTCTAGTCGGCCATGGGTAGAAAGTCAGGTGACGTTTTCAGAATCCATCTCTACAAATACTGTTGTATTTTATGTCATGTCTTCTGCAGGACAGAAGTTAGTCATGATTTTAATAGGCACCAAGTGAGAACAAAACAGAAACATGTTTTGAGGGACATGGAAGAAAATGTTCCACAGCTAGAGGTTCTGGTCTGAGGTTATGAACACAGGCGCATTTAAACGATCATGCTGGAAGACTACAGTCCAAGGAGGTGCACTCCAGACTGTAGAGTTTTCCTTTTTAATACACTTTATCTGAATCTTAGTGCTCTTTCAGGAACAGATCTATATGATGGGGCCATGTGTACATTTCAATGGGGGTAGGTTTGTCAGCCCCCAAGGCTACAAATCTGTCAAGGTTCTAACCATGGGCTGTCAGGCCACCGAGCAGTTACCCTGGTCAACTGCATTTGAGATGGGTTGAACCTGGTGAGTTGAGTTGCATCCCTCAGACATAAGTTGCATCCAAGAAGGGGAGAGCCAGCCCAGGGAGAGTAAGGGATTTGAACAACAAAGGTAGGGAAGCGCACAACTGAGTTGTCTTATGTTGCAAATGTGACGTTCCCTATGTCAGTGGTCTGTGCCTGAGTCCACTGAGGACTGGGTATTTCAAGAACAGGATGGACAGCCAAAACATATCAGTCTCCCTGGGTTTCCCAAGTCTACCTGCAGTTCATGCAGGATGCATCAGGAGACAAAAGGAATGTTCTGACTCCGCATGATGATATTGTGTTGTTTATTTTAATGTAGGTCAGAAAGTCACATTAGAACTGTGGTAGGGAACAGCACTTTGCACAAGGTCACGATGTAGACCAGTGAGCAACTGACCCAAACCTGTTTGTCTCTATTCATGCCAGCTGGCCAGGGCACATCAGCCTAGCTGCAGCTCAGCTCATCTCCTTGTAAAACAGCAGCTAAACTCCACCGGTAGTATAAACTGACCTTTTTATAAACCTGCTGTGCTGTTTTATATCAGTTCAGCCTTTGGCCCAATCATTTTTAAATGCCACTGTTTGCCAACCTTGCATTGTTCCTGCAAACCAACTGAGTGTGTTAAGAGAGGATAATTAGGGGGAACACAGTAATTAATACTGCTGATAATAACCCAGAGGTGTAATTTAGCTGCCTGACTTACACTGAATTCCCTGGGCTAGAGGAGGAGCGGAGGAGGAGAAGGCACCTGCTGAAGTCTTTCAGAGCAGCTTAGCTCTCTGCAGGAGGCAATCACACACAGAGCAAACAGAAGCCCCTGAGGTCTCTCCTGAGCCGCTAATGATTGCCTTGCAGACAGTGATGGCATGTCAGTATTGATTATTTTCCTATTATAAACTCCTTCCTCTTGTCCCTTTTTGCCATGATCTGTTGGGTAAACACAAGAAACAAGTAAGCGCAGCTGAGGTTTGTGGTTATGAACTGCTTGGAGGAGGAGGAGGGGAAGCACCGATTTGGCTGGCAGTTAGTTCTTGTTCTAAGAAAGTGGCTAAAGCTAAAAGGAAGTCCAAAGGGACGTGGTGGCATAAGGATAAAAAGCATCCTTCAGGTCTATGAGGGCTTTTCTACCCTGACACTATAAGAGGCATTTTTTAACGCTAACTGCTGTCTTGAGCAGTTGTAGTTGGCAATTTATGTGCAAGTCCACAGTCAGGGCTATTTGTTTTTCATAATGTAGTCACTCAAAATGTTTCATGACCTTCCTTTTCCCAAAGCTCCTTGGAAGGTCCCTTTGGTTCCTTCTGTGTCTTGTGGTGTCCTATTGGCTGTGGCAGGGTTGAATGTGGGAGAGATGAAGCTTGTTTCCCTCCTTTTGGTCACTACTGGCTTCCATATGGAAGTCCCACATCACTGGACACCCCCAGACTGGTGTCCAGCTCGTCTGCAGTACTTTTTCAAAGTATTTGCCATCACTTAGTCCAAAGCTATCATTAATTTTGTGCAGTGCAAAGTCCTGTTCCCTACAGCTTTTGCCCCAGTTCTGGTTAGACTGCAGTGTATTTATTTTAGATTTGGTTAGGTAATGCGGTCATTGGTATCATCCCATGCCTTGGGTTTTTGTTAATGCAAGCAGCAACTGAAAATCCACAGGATTGTGTTTTCCTACTACTAATACTCTCAGATGCCTGGGGGAATGGGTGTACTTCTGCTCACGTAAATGAAACAGTAGTAACATGTGCCAATGTAAAGTCATGCTGCTTCTGACTTTTTTTTTTTTCCACACGTGGCATTTGGACCGTCATTTCCCAAACCTTATTCCTTGCATGATAAATGAATATGTTTTATTCAGGACATTAGAGTGCACTTGGGAGACATGAGCAGTTCTAATGACCTTCTCTGTGGCCTTGAACAAGTGTTTTCTCTCTCTGGCTCTGATCCTTCCCAGAGGTTTTAAAACCAAATAATTGTCACTGATATCTATTATCAGCTCTTAGTCTTTGGACCTATCCTTCCTTGTGTTGTGACAGTAGTACATCTTTCCATGCAGCTGTGTAGAAGTTGGACACCTAGTCTATATTAATTGTCTAATCTCCAAAGAATTATTTAGTCCATCCCAGAATAGCTTTCTAAAGAAGGTATGGTGAATCATTCTCCTGACTTGCCCTTTCTCTGTTCATTGAGTGTAGTAGAAACCCAGATGGCTAAGGAGACTAGATAATCTAATTTTTAAGACATGTAAGTTTAGGTAAGAGGGAGTCCACCCATAAAGTCACAAAATGCAGAGGTGAGAGTTTTGCCAATAAAATATCTTCCTTTTCTCTTTATTGTGGATTGGGATTTTTTTATTATTTTTATTTTTTTTTTTGGTCTTTGTGTGATATGCATCTTTGTTCAGCAGCAGTTAATAGACCTGCACAGCTTTCCTGATGCAGAGGCATTGGGTTCTGTAAGTCAGCAAGACGAATAAAAAGGAATAGAGGAAGTTTGTGAGAGGAGAAAGGCAATAAAAAAATAAGAAAATGGACCTGATATAGTTATGTTACAAAGTTCTATTAGTGTTTATCAGGGAAATAAGCCAATAATCATTGGATAAGTAACCTCTTTCCTGCCTGATTAGTGCTGGCTTTTTGTGGGGATAAGGTGGTTCATGCTTGATTTGTCAGTAAGTGTATTATACTAACTCTTGTCTTCTATGATGGTTAGAAAGAGTTTGAGATTTTATTTTATTTTATTTTATTTCTTGTTTTCTCTTCCTCTTCTGGCTGTCAGGGTGAATTTGTATCTTCTGACAATGTTGGGGAGGTGGGAAAGATGTCAAAAGAGGATGTAAAATGCATTTTAAAGTGAGCTGTTAGGAATTGGTTTGACATTTCTGACAAAGCAAAAGGTTACTGCACACAGCTTTTCAGCTCCTATCTTCTTATTCCTTTTCTTGTCAATCACGACTGGAACCAGAGGAATTCCTCATCATGACTGGCTTGCCCCATGCACACGGTTAATCTGGCAGATAGGCTTGACTTGGCATACAGGCACTAATCATGCTCTGCAGGATGTGTCTAGCACTTGGGTACATCTGTTTTTACCAGTGTCCCCTGGGCTTCTGGTAAGCAGGCTGGCCAGTTCAGAGGTAGCCCTGGTCTCTATCCCCATGATCTCTTCCCTTCTTTTTGGCAAGAGTGAGAAATGCATACTCATTCACACTTGTGTCCTGCAAGGAGACCTTGAGCCTTAAGTGAACTTTATTGACTGACTTGTTCCAGAAATTTAAGATTACAGATTTGGAGCCATCCGCATAATCTAGTGACCCTTTGCTGTTGATAATAGACCAACAACACTGCTGCCAAGTTTGGCACCCAGGGAGGTTTGGCCTGGCTCACTCTCTGGTCACCTGCCTCTGGAGAAGGAAGGAGAAATTTAGACACAAAGTTTGAAGACAAGGCATGCCAGAGCAGAAGGGAGCTTTACTGGTGAAAAGATACGGCGTTTAAATGCAGAAATGTTTTACTGTTGATGCTTTAAATTGCAAATGAGCTGAGCTTGAGACAAGGGAAATCAACATGCAGGAACGTGTACTTTAACTAATAGGTGCTTACATCATGTTTGATTCCTCGATAACTCAGGAACAGGGAAAAATAAAAGAATTTTTGCCAGTTCAGTTCATTACAAAGAGCAATAACTAGTTCCAAATAGTCCTTTATTTCTTCTCAAATCTTATTATAGGACTGGCTTAATAGCTTCAGTTTCCTGGTTTGTAATATGAAAGAGTCAAGCACTTTAATATTTTGGTAAAAATATGCAGACTTGATTGTTTTTCCAAAAGCAACTGAAAACATAAACTTATTTGAGGAAACTCTCAACTGCCTTTTCTTCAGCTGAGCATTAATGTTTTCTGATGCAGATGCAGCAAACAAGTTTCATTAATTCTTTTTCTTCTAGCCAATGCTTGCTGGTTATGTGGGTTTCCCATGGGTAGGAGGAGGGCAAATATCCTTAACATTTTTTGTCTCTTCCGATTTGCAGCTCTTGGTTTTGCTTTTGTCTTTCTGGACTAAACCCAAAGGCAACATTTCTGGAGGCCCTGAGAAGCCTTTGCTGTCAGAGCTTTTCTTGGCAGGCTGGAGGGCACAATTGCAAAGCAGAAAAGAAGTGCCTGATTTAGCAAGTGGTTGTTGCTCTCCAAGTTGATGAAGCAATTAGCTGGAGATGATGCCCTGTTGCCATTCAGCTCTTTTAATAGCACTGCAACACTCCTATGCCAGGACAAGGCTCTTACTTTGTAGTTTAATAAACCAGGTGAAACCACACATGACTTCCCTCACATTGGACTCTCCGAGCCTTGGAGGGGGAAGATTTAACTGGCAAAGGGGACCGTGTTCCTCCCGAAGGAGGAAACCAAGCTACCAACAAGAATACTCTCTGCCTATTTAAGCAATTAATAAAAACTGGAGCAAATCCCCTCCTAAAAATGGCTGTAGCAGCCAGAAAGGAGCTAATGTGGCAGACACTGGCCTTATTCCCCTCTCTTGCTGGTACAAGCTGGGCAGCATGTTGTGTAGTGAGCATCAGGGTGGGAGCTGCTCTGATCCACACACGAGTGACAGTTTTCCATACCCCTGATGGCCACTATTAAGCCATACAGAGAGAATGATGAAAAGCTCCTCTGCAAATTGGTGTTGCCACAGATCAGACGAGTTCAAGCAGCTGTTGGGTTCGAGCACCGTCCTTTATTTATTTCCTAGTGACTCCTTTCCACTACTTCTTCTGGAAGCAAATAGTGTTGTTTGCCAGGCTGCAAGCTGAGCTTGATGCTAAATCTACTGAAAACGCTGAGCCGTGGATGCCTCTTTACCTTCCATGCAGTTGCATGTGGAGTGGTTCCTGCAAGAGTTTCTAATAAACATTTTGATGGCCCTGTTTTATCAGCCACATAGGAAGGCGATCATAAAAAGGAAAAAAAAAAAACCCACAACAAACCCAGAGGAAACAAGAAAGGGGATTAAAATTAACAGTGATCTCAGTTCCTTGTGTTTCAGTTAAACAACCTCATTAATCCTGTCTGCAGTGCATGTACTATGTCTGGGCTCCTCTCTCTGACAGGTCCCCAAATCACATTCACTGCCATTCATTATATGCAATGGAATAAAACATTTATTCAAAGTAATGTTTTATTCCTCAGAAAATACCTATTTCTGCAAGCTCCAGACATCTTTTTAACTATTAGCACTTCCCTTTGTGGCCCTGGGCTCCCTGCCCAGAAGATGAGCCCTGCTGGTCTTGATGGGATCATGCCACCATGCAGTGTGGCCCTGTCTGTTGGGGAGAGACACAGGCTTCACACTGTCTCATCCTTGCAGATAACCCAGCCTGGTTTCAAAAATGTAACAGTTCTGGAGCATTCTTGGCGATTCTTGTAATCCTATTGTGACAGGGACCTTGTCAGCCAGTGGAAGGAGGGGTACGTTATATTTTGCTGGAGTCCATAGAGTTTTCTTTTTTTAATTTAGCAAGCTGTTAGTCAGCACTTGAATTTTAATTTAGGAATAGCAACAATGAAAATGCAGCACCCTTTTTCTGAAATGGCCACTGTCCTTCTGTGGCCAGAGTACACTGGCACTGGCTCTTTTGTCCAAGTGAGGAAGCCATGGCCCAAAGGTGTGTATGATCATTTAATGGGCATCAGGAGGCTGGACATTCTGACTCCAGCTCTTCCCTGCTTGCTTGACCAAGCTGCCTGTTAACTCTTGTTAAGTTAACTCAGCCATTAAGTGTGCAATCTGTGAAAATGAGTGTCCTCTGATTTACCCCATGATGATAAAGCAGTGGGGCTCATTTCCAACAGCCCTTTGCCCCTGTAAGCCAGCCAAAACCTGAACTCACTTGAAGACGAAACTTAGAGTGCTGACAGTGGAGGGGAACGCAAACACAGAGGAAATTCAGGTTTTGAACTTTACAGCCGGTCTCCAGAACACTTCTGTTATTGACACATTCAATAAATCATCTCAGCAGAGGTGCAGACCAAGGAAGATTCATGGGAGCTCTGTGACAGCTTTGCTGCTCAGAGCCCACAGATCAGCCAGGGAGCCTCATTACCTGCCTGTAGGTGCTGCTCAGGGCTCTGCAGCATGCGGCGCCTCTTGCCCCACCGGGCTAGCACAGGGAAGATCCATTTCACCCCTCTGTTTGGCTTGTCTCGCTGCTAGAGAATGGCGTTTCATTCCTGTGTCGATGGCTGTATGTAAAGGGGATGTCATGAAGTCATGGTTATAACACAGCTATTTAAAACCAGAACATTCAACAAGCAGCAGGTCCAATATAGCCTAGATTTCTATGCTTTCTCTTTCTAGGACACGGCCCCACAGTAGCCCAGCTGTCCTCTCCTTGCTTCATGTCCCCTCTGATGTGTCCACCATGCAAGAGAAAGGACACACTGTGACCAGGTCATGGCTGCCCACAGTGCTCAACCAACAGCCTGCTCTCAAAAGAAGCACAAACAGAGTTTGGCTCTGGCTCTTCACAAAACCTGTGAGAATGTTATAAGTATCAAGACCCTGAGCCCTGCAACAAATTTGGCTGAAAATGGCCAAGGCATTTTGGAGTTATTAGGAGGGATAGCCTGTATGCTCTGTTAAGCCTTGTTTCCCGTGGAATCCAGGCTAAAATATTGCTCAGACCTCTTAAGGCAGTTATGCCCAAGCGCACCCACTGCTTTAAATCAGGAAGCATGAAAGCAAATTAAGGTTTTAAATCACCATAGGTCAATTACCAAGTGGCTACTGCAACCTGTTATCTTTGCTGAACTACTGTGCAGGCATGAACATCTAAATCAGTGCTGTTTAACCCAGAGCTCTCAAAACAGGTCTTATTCAGTGCTGCTAAATCTCACCACTCTGCAGTCACCTTGCTTTCAAATTGTTTTAGGAGCAATAAAAGAAAAGATCTCTCTCTGTGAGAAAGGTTCAAGTGTTCTTGTAGCTCCTAACCATCCTCAGTCAGCCAAGTAGTAGACCCAACCTGACTCAGCTTGAAGTATTCAATAAGTTGCTTTAATTCGTAGGATACTCTGTGTATTTTAACTCTTCCAGCATCTGTAATTCAGAATATCTTCAAAATATCTTTGCTGCCTTTCGTGCCAGCTGCTTTCATAACAGAAATTATTTCTTCCTTTCTTGAAAACCAGCTATCACTGCTCTGAATTGGGCTACAAGTCCAATTGTGTTTAGGGTCCTATCTAGACTAGAGCTACAATGAAGTCACAGTAGAAGTGTGATTACTTATAATCTGATTATGAAGCAGTTGAATCTCACAAGGCAGAAGGGACCTTAAATTTCTGTTTTCATAACTCCAGATAGGAGAATATGGCTTTGGGCTTTTCTGATCTACAGTGGAACATTTTTCCTATAACTAGAAATGTCTCAATTCAGTTCCTAAAGGGAAGAATCCATCCAAAATGAATATTGTCAGCAGTAAAATAGCTAACTTTTGGGAAGAAGATAACACATGCTATAAAAAACACGACCCCACAAACACAATTTTCTCCTATAGACTGATAATGACTCATTTCAGTGTCGAAAACATAATTGAATTGCTCCTTGCAGCAATTAGGAGAGTCTGTCGATGTGCAACTACTTAATTGTGTTTTGATACTGCGGACTCTCTGTGGCAAGCTGAAAGCCCCATTTTGACAGTGAAATTAGTTGGTCTTTGCTGCTTAGTTTTTCCTGAACTCCATCCTGGACCAGAATTCACAGAGCTGGGAAAAGTGGTGAGGATTTCAGAGACTACAGGTCTGGGTCTTTCTCAACTGGTTGAAACGGTCACTGCCCTAGCGGCTTGTTAAAGCTTTAGCAGCTCATGGTGTTGAACTGTGATTGCTCCCTGTCCACATCATTCAAGGTGAGGATGGTTGGCAAAGATGTCTGGGTTAAACTGCTTGTGCTAATCCATTTGTTGCATCTGAAGGGCATTAGGGAGCAATCGCATACGAAGTTTTTATAAAACTCAGGCATCCTAAGAGCAGGGGAAGTGAGATATATCTGGGCAGCAGGTACCACCTGAAGACGGCCTGGGCTCACCAGCTGGGTCAAAGCAAAAAGAAATTGGGATGGACAGAATGGTAATATTTCTAACAGCCAAATGGAGAGGCACCCTCAATAAGTCTCACTCCCCGTGGAAGCTGGTGCACGTGCCTGGCTTGGATGGCTTAAGCAAATGCACAAGCCTTGACAGGGCCAGATGTTAAAATAGCAAGGACAGAATTCACCTTGTTAGAGTGGCCTGGAGCTGCCTCCCAGTCCAGGCAAATTTCTGTTTAATGATATTTTCTCGTGTGCTCATCCCAAGAGTGAAAGAAAGAAAAAAAGTTGGTTGTTTCTCTGCTAAGTGGAGTCTCAGAGATAATCAGAGCAACTGCTGGCTGGTGTGAGGTACCGAGGGAATGAAAGCTGTGTCCAGGAACATCAGGATTCCTTGTTAAGGGATTGTGTAGGGAAACGCCAGCACGTCTCTTTGCTGCTCTGGCTGCCTGCCATGTTTCGAAGTATGAGCCAGCTCTGTCTGGGCAGCTGGATCTGCTTGAGGACTCTGCCAATGACAAGGCAGCCAGCTTCTGAGAGTGCGAGGTGGTCAAGCTGTCAGAAACCATCTCTTACTTGGAGCTGTTATGAAGGAGATACAAATGCAGAACCAGCTCCTTCATTCTGGCCAAGGGCTCTGGACAAAGATGCATCTCTACCAGCCCATCAGCCTTTGTGATTTGATAGGGGCAAGTGGGTACCCAGCTTTGATCCTAGAATCTGGTGTTTTGGGAAGGCTTAGATTTTTATTGTGTTTTATCTAGCATGCCTTCACTTCGGAGCTGCAAAATTACCCTTTTATCTCGAGTCCTATTGTTAGCCAGCTGCAACAGTCACAGGCAGCAGTTATGGCAGCACAGTCAACCTGTGGGGTCCCAGCTGAGCACATTAGAAACCATCAAATGATATGATTCAGCTGCTGAAACATCCCAGAGGACAAGCTGTGCCCTCCAAACCAGCAGATTTGGAGCTAGACCAGAGTGTCTTCAAAGCCCAAGGAGTGTTCAGATCCAGGGTTGCTCTCAGGCCTGAACGATTCACGGCAGGATTTGGGATGAGTCTCTGAATCTTCTGCCATGAACAAAGATGAGTCAACCTGGTCATTTTTGCAGCCAATATCTTGTCTGAGTCATGAGTTAGCACATTCTGTTAATAAAATACTGAGTTTCATGTATGATGATATACCGATATTTTTGCAATAATTATTTTGTTGTCAAAAAAAAAAAAAGTCATTCCAGTTAAAATGGGAAGACTTGTCTGGTCTTGGCTGATTAGCATTGATAAGTGGATTTGGAAAATTGAGTGACTTCAGGAATTTCTACTGTCTGGCAACTTCATATTTGTTATGAAAATCTAGCAGGAGTTTCAGTCATGCTGCTTTGCACTTGGAAACTGTTTAGCTCAGCTCCAGACAATGTGGGAACAGCCATAAATGCCAGAAAACTTGCCTGTGATGCCACCAGGGAGACACTGGTTTCAGGAGTGGTAATAAGTGCTGGGAGGCAGCTGAGCCCATGAAATAACTCAAAGGGAGTCAGAAGAGGTATCCCTCTCCCTTGTAATGGGTAGGAAGAGAAGGAAGACGGTCCAGCTGGGTCATAACACAAGACAGATGGCAATGTTTGAAGGATATGTTTTGGGGAACCGGAGAGGTGTCAGGTGCTGTTTAAGGCTGTGGGAACTGCCTTTCCCCCCCCTGCAGCAGGGCTGTTAGTGATGGCTGCAGCCGAGGACCGGTGCACGGGAGGCGTCTGGGTTAGGCGGGGTTGTTGGATGTCAGAGAGCATGTCAGGTGCTCCTTCATGCGTGCATGGATTGAGTGGCATGTTCCCCAGGGGCGGTTTGTGTTACATGTCATCGTGTGTGTCACGCTTCAGCCACCGCTGTCACTGCCTGTCGGGGGGTGTCACGGGCTGCGTTTCTCCTGTGGCTGCATAAATCGGATTTCTGAATGAATCGCTATCCGAAGGTATTTCCTCACAACCAAAGGGACCAATAAACTACTCAGGTTTTCTGCAAAATGAGAAAAAAAAAGATGCATCCTTGAAGAGAACAGGTATTTCCCATAGAAGTATTTTGTTTTCCTCACTGTGCTGTAGAGATCAATAATGCTCTGTGCCTGAGCACGGGAAGCAGCTGAGCGCTCTCTCTCCTTCCCGATCTG
The DNA here is from genome assembly GCA_034008185.1 of Gorsachius magnificus. Taxonomy (NCBI): domain Eukaryota; kingdom Metazoa; phylum Chordata; class Aves; order Pelecaniformes; family Ardeidae; genus Gorsachius; species Gorsachius magnificus. The sequence goes on along the minus strand of CM067093.1, from coordinate 14,094,231 downwards.
AATGAAAAGAATAAGAGAAAAATAAAAGGGAAAAACCCAAATCAAACCAAACCCCCCAAAGGCTGTGAGGTTTTTTGCTTTCCTCACTTAATTAAAAAACAAAAAAACAAACCCCCAAAGTAATTTATTTTGGTACATGTACCAATTCAGCATTTGGGAATGAAAATCTGACATGGCTTGGTTTTAAACTGGTAAAATAAGTCCAGCTGGCATTTAATGAATTTTCTTTAGCTGAGCCTATTCCTGTCACACCCCTGAGGAGCCTCTGCTCCTGCACCCATGGAAGCCTGGAGAAGGGTTAGAAATAAATTATTTAACTGCATAAAAATACTTACTCCAGATTCACCTGATCTAATTCTCAGCCTTTGTACCTTTTTGCCTCTGTTTCTCATGGTAAATATGCTATTGGTGGAATTGGACCAAAAACAAGAGTATTTTTTTTTCTTTTGAACAGTATGAATGTGTGTTTCAATTTGTGTGTTTCAAAATGTTGTCACCCTGCTTTAAGGGAGCCAAACTTTGTTTCAGACAAAGATCTGAAATAACATGTCATGCTTTGCCTCAGAATTGATGGTCGATGTTCAAATTGCCAGTGAACCACACACGGGGGTGTTCAGAGTACTAAGAGTTAATCATCGGCACAGATGGGGAAACTGAGGCATGGATGGTGTTCCCCTCCCCAAAGTATGGTGACAGAGGTAGGAAATGGGGCCTGGTTCCCTTTGGTATGGCTCCCTGTTTACCGGACCCCTAAGCCTTTCCTTTTGCCTTTACCATGGAGTCCAGATATTAACTTGTACCTGTGCTGTCAAGGCAAGAGTGAGCACAGGGTACAAAATCTCTGTACTCAGCCCTGAAACTTGCAATCAGCCCAAGAAGGAAAAAAAAAAAAAAAAGATTAAAAAAGCTTCTGGGGAAGCAGGAGTGGCAGCTGAGCAAGGTTCAGCAAGTCCAACCTGTGTCTGAGTGCTGCCTGTAGCATCCCGGTCCTTGCCCAGGTGTGCGGGTTTGAGCAGGAGGACCCTGTTACAGTGGTGGGACACCAATTCCTTTTTCATTGCCGAATCCCTGGTGGCATAGGTTAACTGAATGGACATATTTCATTAAACAAAGCCTTCGCCATCTGTTCCATCCCAATTATAAATGCAGAGAAGAACACACTTCTCAATTACAGTGGGGGAGAGTGAGGGAGATATATGTGGTTTAAAATCCTGTAGAGTTTTTCTGTAAGACAGCCTTACAGCTGGGGAGTTTGGTTCCCTTCCTGGGCCCGGTCTCCCAGACCACTCCTTCCTCACCCTGAAATGGCAGTTTGGCTGGGCTAAGTGGTAGGAACTTCTGCAGAGGGCTGTCCCTAAGGGTTGTTATGCTCCACAGCGAGGGGATGGGAGGGCTGTTTGCTCTGCTCATGCCTGGGACCAAGGCAATGGGGCAAGAGCTCCCTGTTGTTTCACCTTCTTGGTGATGGAAATCCCACATTGATGCTATGCTGAGTCCCCATCTCTTCCTGAGGGAAAGCATCTTCCAAGCTGAATGAGGTAAATCACTATTTCTGGTCATGTCCTGCATGTCTGGCCAAGAGTGTGTTTAGTTACTGCTCCATCTACTTGCCTGGGGTGTTGGGAATCGGCAGCTGTCAGCTGGGAGAGGCAAGAGGTGGACGCAGAAGCAAGCGCCTGATGCTGTCCTAGGAGATGATTTCCAAATCAGGAGGCGGTTTTTTTTCTGACCTTTAGGAGGCAAAGCTGATTTGTTTTGTTGCTGTGCTGTGTTCGTTCTTTGTGTTCCCATTAATCATTTTCATTCAAATGAAACCTGCAAGTGTGCAATGTGCAGAACTCATTTAATCAAGCTTGCCTATGTGTGTGTGTTTGTGTGTCTTTAAAAAAAATACCGCAGCCAATTCTGTTAAATGATTAGTCCTGCATTTCTCAAATTTATTGTCACCCTCAGGTAAAATTGCTGCTGCAACTAAATAAAACCTCTGGAAATGAATTCTAGCTCCTGACAGCCCTTAAGCCCTTGAGGCATTTAAATTCTGGATTTAACGGCAGGATTATTACTTCAGTGCAGCAGTTAACCATGTCTTTAAGCAGAGCTGCCTGTGATAGTCAGTCCTGATTCCACAATGCTTTTACAATGCAAACAGGGAAATAGCCCCTTTTGTTACGCACTTCTAATATAAGTTGTGGGATCAAGCATCCCAAACGGGTTAAAAGACCCACTTTAAAGTTGCAGCTTGAATTACTTTGTATCTGGCTCCTGCTGCACTGTGTGTGTACCTCATTTCCTAACTAGGGCCACCTTGGCAAAAATTTCCATGCACTTTTCTGTTTGTTTGCTGGTGTCGTTGCTTTCCTAATGGCAGTAGCACTGCAGGGGGCTTCATTTTGCTCTCGCTGCTTTTTAATGGTTTCAAACTATCTTTATTGCTGAAGCCAGCTTGTCCATCTGTGCCGGTTCAGGAGATGCTAATGGGGCCTTGCATGGCTCAGCTAACACGGCGGCGGCTGTGGCCATGGAGCCAACGGTGCAGTGGGGATGGCAGGGGGAGCTGAGGGGGGCTGGTGGGTCGGGTCCTGCTCCCAGTTACCAGCAAACAGAGAGATGCTGGAGCAGGGAAGAAGAGCAAAACAAGCCAAGGAGGTTGAAGCCATGCAGAGTGTCAGCAGGGATATGTTTTTTTCTTCTTTGTTCATGTGAGTGCTGTAGTAACAGCAATACCCACTGCCTCTTCTTTTGCAACTTGCATCTTGGGCTACTTTTGCAAGGAGCGTGTCAAAGCATTTCATTTGCTATTGCAGCAGAAAGGAGGGAACACGCTCTGTGTGGCAGTGCCCGAGGCATGGTAGTGTGCCTGGGGAAGGAGATCCAGGCTCAGGGGCCAGGGGCAGTACAGCCAGCCAGAAGGTACTGGGCTGGTCTACCACTGGAGATAAATATGTCATGGGCCAAATGATAGAAAGACTTATCGATATCTAAGGCTTTGGCAAGCACTTTGGGGATCTGATGTATAGTAGAAGGTCCCTAGTAGGAAGAGCCAGGAGACAAAGGTCACCATGCTCTTTATTTTGTAGTTTTTCTGAAGACGATCTTAACTCCACATTAGTCTTAGTCCTGATGAAATCTCCTGTGTGAATACTGATTAATTAATGAGCACTTGAACTCTGGGAGAGTTTCTGGCCAGCTTCTGACACTCCTACCAACAGACAGAGTTAGTCGTGATGTCTGAGAAATCTGAGTACTCAAAGGTCAGGATGGTCCCTTCCCCTCTCCCACCCACATCCCAAGCTTTCTCAGATCTGAAGGTACCATCAGCCTTTAGTAGAAGGAAAACCAAGGCTGGCTACCCAGAGCCAGTTGCATCAGCAGAGAGCCCAAACAGATTTCTCTTGCTTGTTATCTGTGCCCAGCTCCTGATCAGTGCAGCTGCAAGACATTTATAAACAGACCTAAAATACATCCATGCTAATTGCTGACAACTTTGATTGAGGACCAAATCCTGAAGTAGACCAAAGTGGTGATAGTCCCCAAGCTTCTTAGAAGATGCCTTTTTCTCAGCTCACAGGCAATCTCGGTCAAGTCCCTAATGGAGAATCCGTAATTCAGATACTTAGCAGTGAGACACTGAATTATTAAATCTTGTGGGACTTTTGCTAACTCCCAGCTCATCCCTCACCCAGGTTACCAGAGCAGAAGATACAGAGGCAGGCAATGTAGAGGGGCTGTTAGGGTGAGGGATGGAGCCAGCCCTTGTCCAGCCGGAGTTATAAGCATGGGCTTTGCAGCAGCCCCGGTGACTCTGCCAGCGCAGTGGGCAGCTGCAGCACCAGGCATGGCTGAGCTGGAGGTGGCAGCACCCTCTGACCAGCGCTGGGTGCAGGCAGCGGCACTAGCAGAGGCAGGTAATGCCAGAGGGGACTGCAGCGCTGCCGCTGCTCCGTGGGCCTTGGCGCTCTGGAAAGGTCTATGACTGGAGAGCAGGGCTGCAGGAGAGTCAGCCAGGATTCAGTGTGGTGGCCTGGCTAATTATGCCTGGGGATCCTGTGCTGAGCAACACCGCAGCACTGAGTCCATGCACACAGATGTCTCTATCCCTCACTCCACTGAGCCGCGTAATGGAGAGCCGACTGTTTGTGACAATTTAGGGCAGTGCTCCGGCTGGAAGGCCAGTATAAATTAGATGGTATGATGAGATTAGTGAGGACATAACTGATGGGCTTAGCGTTTTCTAGCTAGGAATAAACAAATTCCCAAGCATCACAAATTTACAATGAGCGAAAAGCATTCAGCCCTCTCCTCAGTGTGCTTGGGTATCCACTGACAGGCACTAACACAATATCAGAGGCCAGCAAAAATACCTTTTACAAACCTTATGCACAGAACAGTGTTCAGATGCTCTTTGCTTTCAGGCACATCTTTGGTCTAGGGTAAAATGCGCGCATACCTTAGGAGAAGGTGCCTCCTCCTGCGGAAGGCATGCAGACTGCGTGCTCAGCTGGAAGACTGAAGGACAGGGTCCTGTTGATGTCCAGTGGCCTCTCAGAGCCAAAACAGTTTTGTCAGCTGTGGGCAGTTCAGTCCTGTCCCTCCCACTGCACTGCCTTCCATCTGCCTTCCAGTTCTGGACAAAGCTTCTGGGCCCTGCTGTTGAAACAAATTGTTTCCTGGGACTCAGAGTGTAGGCAGGGACATCTGACCAGCTTCTATGGAGAGCACATAGCGGGATACAAAGAGAATCTGTCACAGCATCAAGCCATGCTGATGAGGAGGAGGGCAGGAAGCCCTGGCACGTAGGACCTTCATGGTTGTTGGACAAGAGCTGGGCACAGCTGGCATTGCGTTCTGGGACAGGTTCAGAGTTTGCTGCTGCAGATCTGGGCTGCAATTACAGTGTAGAGTTGGGAGTAATGGTTAATTAATCTGCTGAGTGATGGAGATGGGGCAAACCTGACCTTCCTGTACCCAATTCCAGCCACAAGCACAACAAGGCCCTGCTCTTTGGAAATGCAATATTGCATAAACAGTTAGAGTGCCACCCAACCCCTGCTCAGGACTGAAAAGCTGTGAGCAGCTTTCCCCTTCTCTGTGAGGTTAAACAGAGAAAGGGGGTACCCTTTCCTTTCCAATCTTCATTCCCTTTTTCTCAGGATTAAAATCCAGACAGCTGCTACAGCGACAGTGAAAAAAATAGTTCCTACAGTTGTATTCCTTTCCAGAGAAGTAAATTTTCTGTGTATGCATGTATATGTGCACACACACACAAATTATGCATTTTAATTATCCTCATAAATGATGAGGAATGTGCATCTGGGCATGACTGCGAGCCAGGAACAACACATTCATTTGCTCACCATTGCTTTATCCCTTTTGACCTTAATTTGAATCCTTCCAAGCTGGATGGTTGCATCTGTCAAGGCAGCCGTACCTTAACCTTCTGGGACCAAAAGCCTGACACAGGGAAACTCTGTGCCATCCATCTCTGCCCGAGGTCTCACTTTACCTGCTATTCTCCCAATTTCTCTAGCATTGCCCCCACCCTCCTGTGCTTCCTGCACTCAATCTGCCTTTGCCCTGATGACTTTAAGCGGAGGCTGAGTGTGTGCAGCGCTGTGCCCTGCCCCTGATGGTGCAGCAGAGCCGCAGTCCTCAGCTGCCAGGGAAGGGAAAGGACGGGCTGCTGGGACCATCGTGGCAGGCAGGGAGGCTGTGCAGCAAAATGAGAAAGGGACCATGAATTCCACCACCATCATTCCCCTGGCATGTAGTGTGGCTGATGAGCTCGTCAGCCATCAGACGACAGCAAGGCAGAAGGTCAGTTATTGCTAACGATGGCCAGGGAGCTGGATCTGAGCAGCGTGACCATGCTATTGTAGAGGGACTCTGACTCAGTCTGTTCCTTTGCATCGCTTTGCTGCAAAACTTCTCCATCCTGGAGCCCATCTCCTGTAGTTCTTCCCAGCTTAATCTGCAAAATGAAACACCACCACCCCCCTTTCAGCGAGTGTCATTTCAGCTGTTAGTCACAGTCCAAGGCTCTGCAGGCTGTTTTTCCTTAGGTGAGAGAGAAGAGGATGGAAAGGGATTGGGGTGAGGGAGTGCTGTCTGTCTGAGAGGTGTGAGCAGAGGGTTGATTACTCAACCCCGTTTCTAAGCAGTGTTTACACAGTTTTTTAATAAACAGCTCCTGGTAAGTGCTCCCAGTGCCTGAAGGCAACTGGAGACCCTAGAACTGTGTTAGGGAGTTTGTGAGCCTGGTTTGACAGAGGGGTCAAATGCACTGGGGGGTGATTTGCCGATACCCCAGCAACATCACCATATCATATCCCTGTGATAGCTACATTAATAACTGTGCAATTAGCCTTAGACTCTGCTCCACTTGCCCTCGCAGTCTGGTCTCTTTTGCCTAAGCTCAGTGCTTTTCTGCATCTGCTCTTCCCTTGCCTTCCTCCTCCCTTGCTCTCCAGTCCCTCTCTCCACAGCAGGGCTCTGGTTAGGGGTGATGGGGAGAGAGAAGAGCTGGATGTTGTCTCCCAGCCCTCCCTGCTCTGCAGAGCTGCTTTTCATTCTTGTCTGATAGGAATTAGAAGGCCCCGAATTGGAGCATGTCCCCACCTGAGGGAAGACAGTCCTGGGGTTTACCACAGCCCACCCTAAGAACAGATTGTCTGAAGTCCCATGTACCTTTCCAAGTGGCCATGGTTTATCCTTTCTGCAGCCTGGTGCTGCCATGGGGATAATACCTTGCAGCATCCTCACTCCTTTCCCGTACCACTTGCTGCAAAGCCCCGGCAAAGATGCCTTTCTCAGGCTGGATATGGACCCTGTCATTTTTCTGACTCTTTCCAAGCAGTGCATCTGTGCCGACCCTGCCAGGCTGCATCAGAACAAAAGAACGGCAGCTCTTCTCGCTCCCTTCTTACTTATTTATTTTGAGGCGAGTGGCGGGGAGCCTGGCGGTATTCGGCTTCCTCATTTGGAGGCCGGGTTAGCAGAAGGTCTGCTCAGATGGTGTGTTGGGCAGATGGCTCGAGGTAACCCCCAGGGCAATGCTGACTAAAGAGCACAAACGGCGCTGGGAGGCGGCCAAGCAGAAGTCTGTGTGGGAAAGCAGGGAGCAACACCGACCCCGTCCATGGTGCGTACCCCAGCAGATTCTGCCGTGCTAGCGATGTGCTTCGCAGTGGCACTGGGGGGGGGGATGCAGACACCATCTGGCCAGTGCTGCTGCCCTCCTTGGCAGGAGGAGGTCTGGGAGTGGTGGCTGGGGCTACCAATAGACCGTGATGTCCTGCGCAACCTGCTCTAGATGAACCTGCTTTAGCAGGGGGGTTGGACTAGATGATCTACCGAGGTCCCTTCCAACCCTTGCCTTTCTGTGATTCTGTGTGATTCTGTGACCCGCTGCTCTGCATGCCCTGGCTGGCTCGGCACATGAGCTGAGCTGGAAAAGTCATGAACGTCTCAATGCTGGGAAGGGAGTTAACCATAACATGGATGAAAATTGGGTGGTGGTTCCCTCTGGAAGTTGGGGGCTGGAGGTGGCTGCATCATAGTGAAAATTATCTGGAATTGAGGGTTGGGTATTTTTTTTCTCTTTAGCTGATTTGTGATTAATAGAGCTGCTTTTATAAAGTTAAATGTCTCAGCTTGAACCTTACCTTCTGCATCCAGATGCTGCAGTACAGCTGTGACTATAGCCTAACAAATGTTACCCTTATCCACTTTGTCTTTTTTATTGGTTTCATAAGAAACCAGAGCATGAAAACACAGTACCAGCAAACCTAGATAAAACAGGTTATTTTGCAGTAAAAAGGATAACCAATTGCTCAGTATCCCAGTCTCTGCTAACATTGCATCTGTTTGAAATATGTTTTTCAATGAAAAGATGGCTCTGCGTGATGCATAAAAAGTCTCATTTCCATCAGTATACCTGGCCAACAAGGGCTGAGCTGGAATTTTAACTTGCTTTTACTTCTCATTTGCTATTTTAAAGGTTAAATTTTCTTTGCTTTTTTTTTTTTCCTTCTTTTTTTTCTGAAAAGGGCTTGTGACTGTCTTTTTGGAAAGGACACAGTGTAAGGACTGGGGAAAGAATAGTGGTCGAAAATACCTAATGGACCTATAGGAAAAATACAATTTATGAAAGGAAAAATAACTATTCTAGTCAGTGCATTAACTCATGTCATGACTTTTTAATGGCAGTGTTATAGGTTAATTAGTATGTGTGCTGTCCTTATGCCTTACCAGAGTTATTCACCAGGGATCATGGTCTCATTAGGTAGGACTCCCATAAAGACAATCCTTCTGTAAGTGCTTTAACATCCGTGTGCATGCATGGAAATTTTTTGCTCTTATCAGCAGAAAAAGTCGGATACAAAAGGGACCAGAAATGGAAATACTTTCCCCAAACCTGCACACTATTGAGATTCTGATTGGGTGCTTAAAGAGGAATTATTTTCTCGTGGTTTTTCCTACACATTGGCTTTCTCAGCCTGTTTTAGGACTGAATTCAGGCAGTGAGAGCTGCAAAGTGTTTCTCTCTGAAAGACCCTGCTTGCACTCCTAGCTCTTGTACGTTAGAGGTAACAGCCAGAATGGCAATGATCCACCTCCCTTTGAACATCATCGGCTGCATGGTGGTAAAACCAGATTAATGTTGCATGGGCTTCTCAGCCCGAGCTGGCTGAACACAGCAAATATCAAAGGTAATGCAATGTTCCTTCTTAGTACAGAGAGGGAAAAAAAGCAGAGTGACCTTTTATCTGTGAAAGTGAATGGAGATGGGAGTGTCTGTGTCTGGAATCCAAGAGGGGTCTTGCTGAAATGGTACCCCTGGCTGAACCTCCTGATGTAAAACAGAAGGGAAGGCTTGAGAAAAGCCGTGATTTTCGTGCCTCAGTCACTGTGCATGCTATACACTTTTGACTTACACATCCCCTCTCCTTCTCCCTTTGCTTCCCTGTAGCTCAGAACTGCCCTGTTCTCCAGAAGTAAGGTGGATGGGATATCACAGCAGAAAATCTTGGTTTCCAGACTGATGGTGTTCTCCACTATGATGGCTTAGGGATCTCTGACCACTTGGTTCCTGGAGAGAAGCCCAATTGTTTCATTAAAGAAGAGTTGTCACATGCTTGTTTCTTAAATCCTGCTAAATACCTGCTTAGCAGCATTATTGACAGGCTTTTCTCATGAACATTGAGCTGTTAAGCTGCTCCTAGTTTACAGCAAGAGGTTAAAGGATTTCTCAAAGCTCCCAATGAAAGCCTTACTAACTGGATTAACTGCTAACATGGATTTAGGCTTTGAGTCAGATTAACCCCCATTGCTCAAAGTAGGTTCTTCTTGTTCATCTTTTCTTCCCTTTTTCTTCTCTTTTACCTCCCAGCTTTTTGCTTTTTGTTTCTCAGGAATAAGGGGAAAAAATAAGCCCCTGTGCTTGTGTTTGAGCAGTGGGACACCGCGTGCCCAGGGGCCCGTGAGGAAGGAGGCTGCTGCTCCCAGGATGTGACCTGCATGTGGAACACCAGCGGAGACCCAAATATGACTGTTTCTGCAGGGTCTTTAGAATATGGGGGTAGCTGTGATAAGAATAAGGAGAGTTATTAACTGGTCTGCAGATTTGGCTTCTGCTTGCCTTTGCTGTTCTCTTCCTTAGATTTCCTTGGCAGCACGAGAATCGTGAACGCTTTTATAAAGTGATTTAACTATTTACACAGCCGGCTGGGAAGGTAGCAGAGAAATTATCAAAAAGGATAACCTATGATCTTTGTAGCACCAAAGACCTGAAGTTAATCTAATTTAGACTCTAGTTAAATGTGTATTTCTTCAGCACCTTAGGAGGACTGAAGCACCACCCGCGCTCCTGCTTTTGGCTGATTGCTTCTGCCGTTGTGCTTGTTTCTGAGCTAGCATTTGTAAGCAGGCCTACAGTCAAACTATCTACTGCCCAATGCAGAGGCATTTTTCCCTCTCCTCTGTGTAGTGACATGCCCACCCACATGCTGTCTAGATCCCTGATGAAAGGGTGAATTCTGCAGCTCCGCTCACTGCCGTGAGACAGCCATGGTCCTGGAGCTGGTCTCTCAAAGCGAGGATCTGCTCTGGCCCATTTCACAGGACCTGCAGCGCGAGAATCTGTTAGTAAATGCTGAAGGATGGCAGAGAAAAGCAAACAGAGATGTAGGCTGGAAAGAGCCAGGGCGCAGCAACGTGGTTGCTCTTGCCTGACCAAACTGGCATATGAGTTGATTCCCAGCCCAGAAAAGAGATCAAGGAATTGAGCCAACACTTTTTCTGTTTCTCTGTCATCTGCTCACTGCACAATTCAGACCTCTCAATTACCTTTTTCCCAGTATATGACTGGCGATGCAATGGCCACGTGATGTTTAGCACAGCAGGGTCACGGCACTGTCTGGCCCATGCAAGGAGTTGCGGGCTTGGCTGCCCCGGGGGAGTCAGTCTTGTACTGGGGCCAACCAGAGCCCCCCCTGAGGGTGGTGGCGTGTCCCCAGGGATGGAGCTGTCTCTCATTTAGTGCTCTCTGTCTGCTGTGCTGGCTCGGATTTAAGCCCAGCTGGTCCAGGACCATGTTGCTAAACAGAGACTGAGATATAAGAAACTCCCACACAGTGTTTAATATCACCCATGAACGTGTCCAGTGCCTGGCGGCCCTGGGAGCAGCTGGGTCTCACAGTATCACTGAGATCCTGTGCTTTCCAAACAGTGCTGTTTCTAAGCTTGCTGTCTGATGAGCCTGGTGGATACTCAGGAGGTCTAGCAGTCCCCCTGCCTTTCTCTGGGCCCCTTGGGGTTTTATGCAAGTCTGTTCTGCTTTGTGGCCGTCCCTTCTCGCAAACTGCTCAGACTCTGTTCTTCTAAGAGCCATCAGCAGGATCCAGATGACCCTTCTTTCTCATTTCCCTTCAACACTGATCAGCTCTCCCAGGCAACTTCTTAATCTCATGTTCTTTGAGTCCCTCCCAGCTGCCTTTATCCCCATCTAATCCATTTTATCTGAATTGCTAACCTCCATTTCTGATTTCTCCTCCACCTTCCTCCCTCCATTCCTCATGTCTTTTTAAACTCCTACCCACCATCTCCCCTTCTCCCCGGAGAGCAGCTGCTCCTCCTCCTCTTTCTCCCAGCACATCAGGCTTCTCTGCTTTCTCCCCGGTCTGCACCAAACCTCCCCCAGCTGCTCAGCATCATCCTATTCCTGCCTTGTCACTGCCAGGGGATTCTCTCACAGATTTCCTTTACTAATTTCTTCCCACACCCCAGTACGCATCACTTAGGGGAAACCAGGCCACTCATTTTGTGCTTTCCATCAGCAGATGCCGGTTTCTTCAAGGCAATCACTCCAGGTGTGTGACACAGCTAATGCTGTCACCCAGAGGCAAGGGTTCTCTGCAAGACCTCTGATGAAGGTTTCAGGTTGTGGCATTGCCTGTCTGCCCTCTGGCAGGTCTTGCTCTCAAGGACCTCCCAAAACCTCACAGCTTGGCCAGAGCCACATTTCTCTCTCTGCAGTGCTGAGGGACTTAGACATGCTCTTGGGAGCCATCCATACCCTGCCTCCCCCCTTTGGATATCTTGAATGGTTATTTGTGGAATTCCTTACGGTTTGACACTTGGCATTTTACAGCACGGGCCTGTCATATCCCTTTTATATCAGATGATAAAAATAATGTTTCCTAGCCCTACGGCCTGCAGTGAGACTGGCCAAAGAAAAGGGAGAGGGGAAAAAATAAAATGAAAATATATCAAATAAAATGGCCGTAAGGAAGTGAGCCTGTTATGGGTTGTGAGGGAAGGTCACCCCTTATGAATTGGTGCAGTGATTGGAAAGGGTTCTGTTTTAAATGATTGGGAATGTGGCAAGATGTGCCATAGCTCTTACCTTGTTCTCGAGGTACAAGTTCATCAGCCCTGTCACAGGCATGAGAAGAGACAAGTTGTAACCTGGATCTTCCTTTTTGTTCTTACAGATACTTCTGAGCTCTGTGCAAGTTGAAACAATCTCAAGTTTCTCCAGCTTATTCTCTCTACTCCTTTAATTCCCCTTGAGCCAAGGGAAGCATTGATGCATTGACAAGGGAAGCTTTGATGCATTGACAGGACTCTGCTTCCCACTGCCTGACATTCAAATGCCCCTTCACTGAAAATGCATGGGCTCTGTCTGGGGAAGAACCCTGCCTTCAATTGCACAGCGGTCGGGAGGCCCCCTGCCCTCCCCATCTTCTTAAGGGGCTGGTTTCGAAGCTGCTCCTCATAGCATCTGTGGCATAAAAGCACTTGAGTGTGACTAAGTATTGGCCTTGATGGATTTCCTAGGTCTAATCCCAGGCGCATTATCCCAGTGTTGGCATTACAAGAAGAATGATGAATTTTAATAGCAAATCAGAGACTTCCTGGTGGTCACGTTCCCTCTCTGGGGGAGGCACCAGGCAGAGCTACCAGCTGTGAGATCTGAGATGGGCTGTGGCTTTGTAGACAGCACAGGGTTGTGAGTCAAGTACTCGCTTGCGTAAGCAGACATTGCATTTGAGATGTCAGCCTGGTCTCTCTCTCCCTTTGTCCCAGTGGGTTTGCTATGGGACAACCTGCCTTCTAGCAACCTGCCTGTTAGTAACAGGAGCAGCTTCTACTGAAGATGAATTTTCTCCCACCAGCCAGATAGAAAGACAGATGAGGTGGCATGTCAAAGCCACTGGGATTTTTCCATGCCACCTCCCACTGCCGGGAGGCCCGTTGTACTCCCAGGTCTCCACTGTGCCCATAGGAGGTAGCCTAATAATTTCATCCTTGGAACAGGACTAACTGGCTTGCGGGGCCAATTTCCTTGTAGTCTGCTCCCTAACGCTGATTTACATTAGTGTTTTAGATCACTAAAATGTGTAACTTGTGATATTTCATAGTTAAGAAACGTCTGCCAGATGTTATTGGTTTGGCTTTTGGCATGTAATGGCCAGGGTAGCAAGCGCTAATAGATGGTTCTCTCTGACCATTTTCAGCAGTCACCTTGCCTACTTCTTGCTGACACAGTTCTTACGGTAATTAATGAGCTGGCACATTCCTAGGAGCCTTGTCAATGAATTAATCTCTGCACAGAGGGAACAGCTGAACACAGGTTCCTCTTGTTGCCTCTGGCAAACAGGGGAGAGAGAGAACCTGCAGGCAGGTGGGGAGGGGTCTGCCTAAGAAGCCCCTACTTCAAGGATGGCTGAAATTATGCATATTGTCTATATTTTTTATACATCTGTTTTTATCCTCTTGAGTTTCCTTGTGTCTGATTAGAGTTTCTGAGGGGGTTACTTTGCTGGGAGAGGGAGTGCAGTACGTTATTAACTTGGTGCTACAGGAGCAGAGGAGAGGTTCAGCTCCATCAGTTGTGTGAAGGCATCTTTGTGGAAGCATGTTGTCCAAGCAAGCGAAGAAAGGTGAGCTCTAGAAGGATGATCAACCAAAAGATCTTGTTCTTCAGAAATTGTATTTTATGTTTGGTCACACTCTGGGGCAGAGGCTGGAAGTGGAAAAATGAGGGAAAGCGGTACCTCCCTGTAGGGCTTTTAGCATATGCTTTATCCCCACTGGAGAAAAGGTATCTGTGAAGGTAGTGAGGAAACATGCCCTTCCTCCTCCCAGGCTCAGCAGATGATAGGGAGCCCTGTGGCTTTGCACTGCCATCCTTCCCTTCTGTATCCCTCATTATGCTCAGAGACTCAGCAGACTTGAAAGAGCCTCTCCAGGCAGCTCCTGACTAACTCCCCACAAGCACCATGCGCCACAGCTGACCTTGTGCTACTCCCATTCTGCAATAATTTTTTAAACATTGGTCAAAGCCCCTCAAAGAATTGTCAGTAAGGGGTGGGGAAAGATGAATGAGTGGTGGTCTCTGAAGTTGTCTCCAGTGTGAATAAAGCAGAAAACATGAATATGAAGAATTTGTGGCTAAGAACACAGAGCTCTGCCTTGAGATTTCTGAGGGGGTCTGAGTCTCTGTTGCCCTCCTTGATCCATCTCCTGGTAAGTGCATCAGTGGATCATTATAAATCCTGTTAAATGTTCAGGAGTCTCTCCTAAAGAAGAAGATAAATCTCTCCCACTCCAGTGTGACTCTCCTAAAGGAGAAGGTTTTGCAGTTCTGCAGTAGAGATGGAAACGAGATAACGTGGGTTGGGACAAGCCCAGGATTTGATACTAATTTGTGGTCAGGTTTTTTCAACCCAGTACTTGAAAAGTTGTTGAGAGAGGGAGGGGAACAGCTTCTGAGAGGAAACCAGCTCTGTCTTGGAGCGTGTTTTGGTCTTATATGGCTAAATAAGAGCCAAATAATTCAAATGTTAATGGATGTTGTTTACTCTTCATATAGTTTGAAGTAACTCTGAAACATCCAGCACTGGGTATTTGGTTGTGAATTACGTGGGCAGAAGGATATCTAACTTTTAAGTTTAGGAGCTGTTCCTTGATTTAGAGAGAGTGCCAGGCTAATAACCCAGTTATACAGTCAGTGTTGTATTAGAAGTCCCAGGGCTGCTGGTATTGATCCCAGTATTGGCCTAAAGTAACTCATGCCTCTGTTAGGAAAGAAAATGGTGTATTTCCTTGAGGGACAAGGTGATCTGTGAGAGAAATGTATATTTCCTTAGAGCATCTAGGGGCGAGACATGGAATTTATCATCTGGTTTAACATTTACTTGCTCTTTCCTCTAGTTGTTAATCCCAGCCAGCCATGGGGAAAATTCTTAAGGCTATGGCATATCTCTGCTTATTTGATTGTCTGAGGTTGGAAAATGGTCTAAACCAAGGTCAAGTCTATCCACAGGCAGTGAGGACATCAACTTAGGTAAGGAAAGGATGAAAACTGGCTACGGTTCTGCACTGAAGCCATTGGCTAAGCTCTCGGGAGATGTTTGATTATTGCCTGCCTGTGGGATACTGGCTCTCCCTGGGACGGTGTGTGTTTCGCTTTCATTGCCACCAAAACCAACTCAGTGATGAAAATAAAATAAGAGTAACATTACTAGTTTTTATAAAAATATATTTCCCATTTCGGTTAAAAAGGGAATCCCCCAGGCCTTTATTTTTCTAAAATTGTCTAGGTGCATCAGAGCATTTCCAAGCCCATTTGTCATCATTTCAAGGACTGCCTGCCTGTAGTAACAGAGAGGACACTGCAGTTGGGTGCTACCCCTTTGGTGTGCAGGTCTGGTTTACCCAGCTCCAACCCACAGTATCAGAAGGGCTTTCACAGTGTTCCTTCAGCTTCACTGGATTAAACTGAGCTGGATTCTGCAATGATACTTCAGTTGTACTTTTATTAACAGAATTACTCTAAAATGTCAGCTGGAAGAAACATGTGAATACTGGACTTATACCTAAGGACATTATTATGGTCAGTCATGCAGCTAACACACACATGTCCAGTCCAGCATGGATACAGTGACTGTCTTGCTCTACTGAACTGCTAAACTATTTTTGGTTCACATAAGTGCTTCAAAACTGTAATGATAAACAGACCAGAAATTTCTACAGGGAGCTGAAACACTTACCTACCTCTGCCTTGATATTGCAGAATCCCTAGAGGTTTATGGTAAATTGATCTCATTTGTGACCCCTAAGAAAGAGGTAGGTACATCCCAATTTAATGGCTGAATGAAGTTCCTCGGATGTGTTTGCTTCTTTCTGGGAGCATTCACAGCACAGGGTGCTAGCCAGGTAATTTAGAAGGAGATGCTGGTCAATGGCAAGAGAGAGGTTCCCTCTGCAGACTTGAGTGTGAGAGAGGCGTTTCTAGAGGAAAACTCTGAGCTGAGAGGTGGCTCAGTTCTTTCGGATGAAACTTTCCACAAAGATGTGTGGATGTGAGTTAGCAACCCAAGCTTCATGGAGAGAAGAAGGAAACTTGCCAAAGAAAAGCAATATGAGCCAATAAAATAAAAATGTTCTGGCACCCCTCATGCTACAAATGATGTTGTCTGCCACTTACATTAAATATCCTTTTTAGGTTACAGAAGGCTGTAGCTTCTTCCTTCAGTTGTATCACACACCAGAGAGTTCCAGTGGTTATTTTCGCTTAAACTCTTACAAGTGTTTTCTTTACAGGTCTTCCAAGCAAGTTATCTCCTAATTGTGCAGGTTGTCCCAAACCACTTTCTCAAATATCAATGAAAAAGCAGAAGTATGTTCATGACCACACTTGCGCTTATCATCTCATTCATCTTTCTGATTCCTATTCGAGAGCCTTCATCTTTGTAGCTTTTCTCCATGGAGAAAAATCTCTATTATCCTTACAATCCCTTTTGAAATTCTGTTCATTTTTTACCGTTTCCTCTTGGGTTTATGACAGATCTGATCACAGCACTCACCAAGGAAATTACTTGTGGCTTCTCTAGTGCACAGCACGTTGGTATTTTCGGGATCCCAATATTTTGGCTCTGGAGCAGGCTTTTAAACACTGCAGATGTTTTGAGCAGATGCGTCAGTGTTTGATCATGCTGAGCTGATTGAAATGACCTTTGTGTTCTCAGGCCTTCTTTCCCTCACCAAATGTTACAGTGAGTTTAGATCCTTTCAGGCAAATTATTCCAACCCTTGCCATTGTCTACAACAAACATTGTCTGAGGCTGTGCTGACCAGCTCTCTCATGCCATCTTTCAAGTCCTGTTTAATCCTCTATTTCCCTGTAGATTTTACCAGCTCCTTATTAATTTTTTGCTTCCAGAAGCTAATAGATATTTCCAGACCTTGCACTGACTAGGGCTTTTATGGTTCTCTTTTCTTCTACCTTGAAGACTAACCATACAAAAACCAAGCAAACTCAGTGTGGCTCTTTGTCTCCCTCAAGTGACTAGCACAAATATCAACCTCTGTGCAATTATCGCATCCTCTTGTGAATTAAACCCTAAGGTGTGCTGCTCCCCTTGAAGAAGCTCATCTGTATTATTTCTCTTTTTTTTTGAAACATAAATCTGAAGATTTTTAAAAAGAGGCATGGCTTTATTCCTTGTCTGGAAAAGTCAGGATGAGAGGATAATTGCTTCAGATTCCCCTCTGACATTGCTGCTTGGGTGGATAAAAGATATGAGATGGCTGCTCCAGACCCAACATTTTCCAGGACATCACCTCTAACCCATCTTACTTCATAGCAGTCTGAAAAATTCCACATTTAATATTTATGCCCAGATCTCTCAATAGCTGCAGTGGTGAGAGCAGACCTTGCTGAATTGGATCTGGGAGAAGTGAAGGTGGCTGTGCTGCTTCCAACCCAACCTGTTGTGTCCTCACAGGGCTGTGTGGCACCGAGTGGTCTCCTTGGCCTGGCAATCTCTGCCCAGAGCTCATTACACTTTGTTACTGAAGTTGCACTGAGGGGATCAGAGCCAAGGTTGCTTCTAGATACCTTTCCTCAAGCTCAGGACATAGCAGCATTGTCCTTTGGTTCCTTTGTCATATATACCTGTCTGTTTTCACTGTATCCTTTAGCTCTTTGTACACAAAGGCAGTTTTTCTAAAGTCACCAGACACAGCTTGAGTCAGGGCAGTGGCATGTGTATAAGCAATATGGGGGACACTTGAAAAGATGGATTCCCAGCTGGCTGCCTCCATTCTCAATAGCAATGATTAGCCCAGCTCTGAATGACAGAGCGCAAAAAATGGAGACAGCTCTGCCCTTGATGCATAATGAGTGAAAGACTACTGGGAAATCTCTGGAAAACTTTCCTACGCTTAGATTGGATGAGTGAGCGTAGCCCTTTTCTGTCTCTTTCTCTTCACTCAGTTGCAACAGCAGCCTTTGGTGTCTTTGCCCTTCTCTTTTCTACCTCCTTTTGCAGTTCCTAGGATGAAAAAATAATGTGGCTTTTCTAGCATCCTAACACCATTCTGTCATTCCTGCTGCACTCCTGTGAAATGTGCGTTACACTACAATAAAGCTGATGTGCAGCCAGCATGGAAATGGTATTGGCAAAGCTGTAATGGAGGCAGCAATTTATGACTGCAGCCAGGTGGACTTCTGAGGGATTGTACCTGAGCTAATATTACCTTGCTGCCAGCCATTGAATTCAGCTCTATCATCTTGGGCAGGTAGGTAAATCTATTGGTGTTATTCAAGTGTGGTTACCACAGTGCCGTCCCATTTCTCTGAAAAAAAAAATTTACTTGTAATTGGAATGAATGTTAGTCAGTTGTTCCACATTTAAAAAGAGATAAAGAGAGGCAGATATAAAAAGAGGAAAATAGATGGTTGAAAATTCAAAAGATTTTGCTTATAACTAATTCTTAAATAAAGAATTTAGGTCATTAATACCTGGAATTAGGCCAAGTGGAGCTGACTAGTCAAGGAGAAAATTTGTGGCTGGGTGACCTTGGAGCTTGTAACCACCCGGGCTAGAGAGGCAGGGGAACGTGTACCCTGCCAGGCACAGATAGTTACCGCTTTGTTCCTTTGGCTCCACATCCCAGCACTTGTCTCAAGCAGCCGCCCTGCTTGCTCCTCACCCCTGCACCACAGCTGATGCAGTCTGAATCCTCAGGCTGTCGAGAAATGGCTGAAAAGCGGTTGAGGGTGGTGCTTTGGGAAGCCACTGAATTTCTTTCAGACTCCAATTTTCCCTTCTTATCCCATCTGCTGTTCCTTAAGAAGTGGGTACATCCCTCCACACAGCACTGGCCTAGGTATAGCTGGAGACAGTGCATGTCCTGACACAGGCTTGGGGAGTTCTTAACCTTGGCTTGAACCTCATCATTCTGATGTCTCTTTCTCCCTTTTCTCTACCCTCATCATCTTTGCTGAGGCTGGATGACATGCAAAGGTGAAGGAGTCTACAGATTCAGGGGCTGGAAATACAGGGAGTTATGAGCTCCCTCTGTTTCAGCCACTCCGATGCAGCTGGGTTCATGTTCCCGGAATGGGTGAAGCCTCAGCTCTCTTCAATTTCCCCTTTCCTGCTCTGTCAGCACTGTGGATCACACCCCAAATTTCACCTGGGATGGGAATTCATTCAACAGTTCTTGCTGCAGAATTACACAAGAAAGGAAAATCAGAGCAGATCATGCATCTAAAGAAGAAAAGTCTTCTCTTAGTTATAGCTGTGGGTTGGGTAAAAATCAGTGTGAAGAAAATATATCCTTTCCCATCTATTGCCACCTTCTCCCCCATTCAGAGCGCTGCTGCTAAAAAGCTGGTGCAGCCTTCATGCCTTTAATATTTTCATGTAAATAGTTTTATCATCCCTCTTAGCCAAGGTATCCGTCAGCTGCTAAAGGCATCATTTTCTGTTTATCATCTTATGAGCTGCTGCTCCAGCGGAGCTGCAAAATTAACATCGTGCTCAGCAAAACGGCCTATGTAAAACAAGGGCAATTTATACAGAAATATCCATAATCCCTCACATTAGAATGTGGCTGTTAAAATTCTAGCATCTCTCGGAGGTCACTCTAACCTAGTTAAGTTCTGTTAAGAAAAGCTGTTACTATGGCTCACAGCTTTTTCCCCTACAATGTTGTCTCCTTCGGCTTGTGCGCTTCAGGACTCACCTCTATCTCTCCTGCCGTCTGCCTCTCCTGATTTAAATTGCATTACTTTCTGTCATACATTATTGAAGACTAAGCTTAACTACCTGGACACCATGAAAAGTACTCAATAGTGGGGTTAAAGTTTCTGCAGTATTTCCTTTTCTTGGTTCTTCTTTTCCCTCTTTGGGGTTTTCACCAGAAATGAAGCACGTTGAAGGAGGCTGCTTGTAGAAAAGGTGCTGAGCTGGAACAGAACAGATGTGGATTCAGTTCCATGCTGTGGCCTGGGTTTCCTGAGTGCCCTTGGATGTATAATTTCATTTCTCTCTTCTTTCCTCTCTTTCAATCTGCCTCATCCCCACCCTCCCTGCCATTGCTTTGCACACAATAATATTTACTTTCACCATCCAGCGTATCTCAACATGTTTTTTCTTCCGGAGAAAAATCTATACTAACCAATGTGTACACAGTACTGTGAAGAGTAGGATTTTGGTCTCTGGACCTCAAATTTGATAATACCACACAAATAAATACATTAAATAAATACCTCTCCTTCCAGCTCATTCAGCATTACTATACACTATTTGAAACAGAATGATGCTAAGGTTAAATTTGATCTCTCTTGCCTGAGGCTTTTAATGAAGTAAAAAAGAGATTTCATTCCAGTATTGGTGTGGCAAGCCTGTTGCATTAAATGGAGTCCTGTTGAATTTATCTGGGGGGTAAGCACACAACTTATGTAAATATTTAGAGCTACTGGCTTCCTGGTACTTTCTTGTGCAATATTCCCTTTCGTGTACTGAATGGCGAAACCTGGATCACCAGCTCTCCTGTGTCCATGGCAGAGGTCTCAGGAGTACTTCAGGGTGTGTGGCAGGACCTGGCTTCTTACAGGACAAGTTACAAGGAAACACTTGTAGAAAAAACCTGGCACTTCACACTTCAAGACAGAGGAGAACTCCCCTAGCAGGCATGGGGAAGACATTTCCCTTGCAAAGGAATATAATTAGATGTTTCTGGAACCCTGACATGACCACAGATTGGCTTTCAGGTCCTAAATGCCACTGCAAAGTAAAAAAAATGCTTATGCCAGTGTGAATGGGCAAACCAAGGGTGACACACAGTGACTGGTCAAAGAAACCTCAGGGATTACTCCATAGGGAGCTCCTGTTTTCTGGCAAGCAGATAAAGCCAACCTTGTTTCTCCTTCGTAGGTGGCAGCGTAAAGTTGCAAGAAGTTCACTCTCGAGATGTGCTTGGCACAACTCATAGTAGAGTCCCCATTCCTCATAATGTAGATAAAAGTGACCAAATTAAGCCTGCAGACAACAGCACCCTTGAATGAAAGGAAATCTCTTCCCCCATGCAGAAAGGAAAGTAATTACATTCAGAGGACCCCAGAGGGCTCCTATCTCTACCCCTGATATGAAGGAAGAGGCTGAGAAAGATCAGTCTGACAAACAATAATATATTTATACTGCAGTAATCAAAGGGGTACAGGCACTGGACCTTGGGAATGTTGCCTTTCTCATTTAGGGCCCTTATCCGATAATGGCAGGACTGTTCCCTCGTGTGTTAGATTATGAAGCTACTCCAGGACATAGAAACTTCTATACCGCAAAGTTTTGCACTGGCAGAGGAGCCTATTTCAGTGGCCCAGGACAGGGTGCTGTAGTTAGATACTGATTCAGCAAGGACGCACCTAACCATGCAGGTAGTTTTGGAGGTATAAGTGAAACTAATTGCATTACTAGAAGCTAGTCCGTTGTTTAAACATCACGCACAATAAAGTGGTAGAGGTTTACTCACTGCCTTGACATAACACACTGCAGGAATTTCTGCAATCGTTCCACTTCTTTTTTTGAGCCCAGTGCCCAAAACTGGATGAAATGTAGGTTTTACTGATACAGGATGAGGGAGAGAAATCTGTTACCTTCAATTACAATTCATGACATATTCCCATCCTCACCATATACTTGTATGAAGATGATTTTAACTAAGGCAGAAATTGGTGGAAAATTATTTTCTTCTTGTGGCAATTTAGAGTGATCTGATGCCTTTCAATGATATTATTAAGTTTTATTACAACTCAAGTTCTTTCTTCAAATTGTTAAATCTCTAGGACAGCTAGTACTGATAAGGTGACCATATTTACATTAGTCTTTGCTTTGAGTGTTGACGTTTGAGTGGGTGCTGACAGCTGTTCCCAGGGAATCAATGTTGCACTATGATTACCTGGTCTCACAGACCCTGACTTTGAAATTACGGGGCTTGGAGGTGGGTTTGTGGTATTTTTGTCCCCTAAAAGACAACAAGGTGACTGATATTGGACCTGTGCTTCCAGTCGAGCAAATAGGAGCTAGCTGACCCTTTTTCTCACCTTTTCCTATTGTAACTTCCTCTTGGAGATCCTTTCACGTGCTTTGAAGGAAAGCCAGGCTAGCAGACTTACCTCTGCACTGATGCAGCGTAGGGACAACTTCTTCCCATTACTGATAATGGACTATCACCCAAACGCAGCGAAAATGAAAGAAGAAAGGGCAATGTGACCTCACCTGCCTGAAGGACACCTGTGCTGGATCCCACTCTGAGGCTGACACAAACGTGATAATGAGTCACCCGCAGAAATGATGAGAAAGAGCAATCCAAGTCTGAGTCCTGCTGGTAGCCCTGATGGCAGAGGACCACGTTTCATACTGTCGTCTTGACTCTGATGAGCACATGAAACAGAAACTTTTGTTATTAAGGGAGAGTGATGGATATGGCAAAACAAGGACAGAGATGGAACTTCTTTCCTCCAAGAAATTCCCTGTTTTCTTTGACTTCAGAGGAAGGTTTGTAATGAACAGCTGATGTTGAGAGGAGGTGGGAAGACTTGAAAAGTTTTGGTGTGTTTTGGGTTAAATCTTCCTTGCTTCTTCCCCTTCCTGTTGTGGCCATGTGCAAGCCATCCTCCATGCTTGCCTCTCTGTGTTCACTTCCCTGGATAGGACCCTCAAAGACCCCGAGATTTTCAAAGAATCTGTAATGAAAACAGGTCAATTTTCCACAGCTTTTGAATCTGGATTGAGCTTTTCTCTAAAATACAAAAATTCACAACAGAGCTTTGCATTACTATCAAAGAAGAGAGGAGACAGACTTTTTTTTCCCCTCTATTTTTGGGGCTTTGCAGCTCACTCCAACAGGTGACACGTTCCTAGCTCTAAAGGTCTTCAGTAAAATCCAAATTTAATCTATTGAGATCAAGGTCTCTCCTCCCACATTGTCATTTTTTTTAGATACAAGGGCTGCCTCATATTGCACTGTGGGAATCCTATTAAAAAAGAACGCCCTGACAGTGATGCTCCTTAAACTAGGCCATTAGTCTTGTGACAGTGCACCAGGGGGTTAGTAGTGAAGACAGTGAACTTCACATCGCTGTACTCAGGTTCTTCCCCTAAGAAACATAAATTGGTCTGACGAAATCAGAAAGGGGGCATTATGAAGTGCATAAATGGGGATGCTGTGGATGGCACAGAAAAGCCTCTGGAGGGCTTTCAGCCATGCATCTAGTCAGATTCTCTTGGTTTGGCACAAATCTGCTGGTGTGACCCTCTAAAAAAAGCCCCATGGCCTGAGCTTCCCTCAACACAACCATAGTCGTCACAAACACAGATCTGAATCTAGGGAGATATTCAGGTGCCCACACTTCTAATGTTACTATGGATTCCCAAGGGTATCTGAGACGTCCACATTGGACTTTCTGGAGACCCAGCACTTTCAGAAGTCAGGTGGGATGCCCTTGATTATCTGAAGTGGTACCAAACATCTGTGCTTTGGAACTTGAATTGATCCCATAAATGGCCCTTGGAGAGATCTAGAATCTCCAAGGACAATTCAGCCCATCTGTAGAAAGTAGAAGTGTGAGGGGTTTGAGAGGAAACTCCAAATCTTGCTCTTAGATTTGCCTATTATTGCAAGTTTACAGCTCAGTCCTCGCATGGGGTAGACCCAGGACCCCAGGACCTTCTAACCTTAGAGCCCTGAACTTGCTAGTGAACTGGTGCAAATGGGAAGGATGGTACTAAACAGGGACCATAGCAGTGTTGTGCTAAGGAGAAAAACTGGGGTACTTTCAAAATCATTGTAAAGGAAAATGGGAAGAATCATGAAAACATCAAATTCACTTTTAATTGGATAGATGTAGTCACATGGCAAAATAAATGAGCAGGGAATATTGTTAACTACCCCAGGATTCAGGACATGTTTTCTCTCTCATATGCTGTGATTCAGATTTGCTACGGAACCTTAGGCTACAATAGAAAAGAATCTGTTTTGTTATGTTTTTCTCTTGAATTTTCTTGCTCATAGCTATAAACACCTGGAAATCCCAGCAGCATCAGCAAAGCACTATGCTGTCCTCATGCTCGAGAAGATGTAAGAGAAGCTGACTGAAGATTGTGTTGACTGGACTGTACCAGCCCCAGCACGTTGATCTGCAAGACATGGTCAAACGCTTTGTCAGCTCCCCTGTGTACCGTGAGCTTCAGCCTGTATTTGCTGGCAGTTGTGCATCTTGAGAGCATGCTGCATGGAAGCCACGTCTCTGCCACATGTGGTCTGGATGCTATGGTCATGCTAATGAGTCCATGACCAATGCTCCCACCCTTCCCAGTCCCATACACCTGCCATTGTTTCATACTCTGCCATTCAGAGGAGTGATAAAAAGCATTAAAGGCAGAGGGGTTTTTGTCTTAGCTCATTGAGTTCCCTTGCTTTGTGGGTTGCAGTTCAATTCCAAATTTTACCTGGACTCATCCTTGTGGGGGTTTCATTAGATCTACAGAAAGAATGGAAAAATACAGAGAGAGAGGCAGGAGGAAGATCAGTTTTACAGTTGCACTTGACCTAAAGGACAGAGCTAACATATTCTTGGTGGTTCAGGTTTTGGATATTATAGAGTTCTCACATAGGACAGGCTTGTTGGATCTTTTTCTCAGTGAACACAATAAGGATATATATTTATTTTAGAAAAACACTTAGCCAGAAGGAAGACAACATGTAGTGAAAGATAAATTATGCAGATAATGTTCTGTTATGCGCACAGAGTAAAAAGTACAAGGGACATGAATTTCCCCAGGGAGACACCTCTGAGAGGGGAGGCTGGGACAACACACAAAATAAAAAAAAAATAAAGAAGAAGAGGAAGGGAAAAAATGAATTGGAAGTAGTCAGTTCTGGCAGATTTTGCTTGAAGGAGAAGGAAGACTGAATGAGCAAAAAATTGTACTGGGGGCAATTCCTTCCAAGGAAAGGAGTGTGTATTGGCTGTGTCACTTATCAAGGTCACTACTCCAACCCATGAGGACAGTGTTTTGACCCTGCAGGTATTTATGGAGCTTGGAGTGAGTGACTGGAAAGTGTGAAAAGAATCAGTGTAGAAAACAACTGGCAGTGTCTCTTCCCTCCAGGCTTTCCCTTTGCTCTGAGGTGAGGAATGCGTTTTGGCTTTTTTTAGTTCTGGTCTGTGCTCTGTGGCCCATTGAGGTCCGGGAGGGTCAGTTCCTGTGGGTTGTGTGGCAATGCAGGATCAGATAGAG
This sequence comes from Gorsachius magnificus, assembly GCA_034008185.1. Lineage (NCBI taxonomy): Eukaryota > Metazoa > Chordata > Aves > Pelecaniformes > Ardeidae > Gorsachius > Gorsachius magnificus. Next base: position 14,069,134 of record CM067093.1, on the reverse strand, counting down.
CAGGCAAAGCACCCCTAGCCTTATCAGCGACGGGCACAAAAGCGCTGTGGAGGGTGGAGTAATAATTGTACTTGAACGGCAGAACATAGAGTCGCAGTGGGCAGTAACACTTCATTTCATCAGGAACAGCAAGAAGATGCTTCTCTAAAGTCTCCCTGGTTTCACCCCCTGAGCTGTGCCTTATAACAGCAGGTTTTGAAGCTGGCGTTTTGTATTAGTCCCTGTTACTGCTTGCGCTGATGCTCAGCTCCACTGCAGCAGCCCTCCTGACATGTTTGTGCTTCTCCCGCACAGTGCAGTGAGCTGACTTGTGCTCAAGTGAGCAAACTGAGAGAATAAAATAGGTTGGGGTTTTTCCAGTCCTTGAAATAGGTCCATAAAGTGGTAGTCTCCTCCCATGACTTGGTGCACACAGGTTTTCCTCAGTGTGTTCAGCCTCAGACTCTCTGATCTGGCTTTTGGAGTCCTTGAGATGAGGTACTGAAGGGATACAGTATTTTGCAGGGTATACTGCAACCATTAACAGAAACGTAACTGGCTCTTCCCATGTGGCTGCCATCACAAGCTTCACTGCAAATAAAAAAATTAGAAAACAAATCCAAGTGCTGGAACTGCTGTGGCTCTACCTTCACATGTGTTTGAGGTCACCACTGTGCTATGTATTGACCTCCTGCCAGCAGCCACTGTAAGAATCACTCCCCTTCTCCATGTTCACCATACTACAGCCCCACATTAAGAAGACAAGCTTATCGGTCTTCTGGGTTTGTGTTGACACCTGCAGGTTCAGAGATTTTTGTTTGTTTGTTGTTTGTTTTTTTTTTTTCTCCTCAGTGCATAATTGGCCACATTATGTTCACGTTTTCTCTCCCGTACAGCTTTCTACCAGGCATTAATCACAGCTGGAGACTGGACTAATTTGCTGATGTTGTGCAAGGAACTGTTTCTCCTGGAGACCTTGTAGATGTGATCAGAACTTACAAATAGTACCGGACCAAAGGTCTGTTCAGGCAAGTGGTTCTCTGTTTATTTTGACTCTGGTCATTGCTGCTCCCTTTTCTTTGTCGTGTCTTCTGCCTCCCTTGCTACGTACATCTTCTTTCCTCTGGCTTTTGAGTTGCTGGCTCCTTGCCCTCAGACATATGGATGGCATGCCTTTCACAGTATCAGCATCACAGATTTGAGGGATGAGGGATAAGGGAGAAGAGGGTCCAACATGTTCCCTTTAGCTAATATGCTCTCCTGCCTTGCTTTTTTTCTGCTACCTCCTTTCCACAGCACCTATGCCTTGGAGGCCAAGCAAAGAAACAAGTCTCCTAAGTGGCCAGGAGATGAACCAAATAGATGATTTTGAAAATAAAACCAGCTCTGTGTGCTAAAGCCAGAGGATAAGGTCAGGCCGATGCATGGTGGTTGCTGTGCTGAGTTACCCCATCTCTTTCCATTGAGCAAGAGAGTACCTGAAATTCTTTGGTGGGCTGGAAGTGGAGGTTCAGGGACCAATGTACTGTGTCATGAAACAAGCAGATCTAGCAGACCCCGTCTTGTTGGGTGAAGGTATAGGAGGTTGTAGAAACTGCATATTGCACATAACAAAACAGAGAATGTAATTTCCATGACGGTTTATTCAGATACTTTTATGGCTGTTGTGGTAAAACGTAAATCAAGAGAACAGATGACTTAGAAGAAAATAAAATATTTTTAAATCAGAGATGCTCCTCAATGCTTTTCAAGGGAAATGCCTAGTGATGCATTCCACAGTAGTGCAGCAACTACAGGCATTACTCTGTTTATAGCTTCTGTTCTGGAAGAGATAAATTATATGTGCTGAAGCAACTGGGCAGGGGTGTGTATTCCAGTGTGTCTGCGTGCCAAGTGTCTTCTGATCTTGCAGTTAGTATGTGAGGAAACTCCCTTTCAGTGGGACTTCTGTCTGGAGAAGGCACATACGCAGTGAAATTTGTTTATTTGTCTGTCAAATGGTCATGCTGGGGCTCTAGTGATGGGCTAGGGCCATTGGTCTTTTGAATCTCTTTTCTTGGCTACTTTGTACTTTTAGAAAGCAAAGGGAGAAATAGCTTTAGTTCTTGTTTCTTTTTTTCCTAGGGCAATATTTCCATGACCAAATTTGCAATCAGAGCGCAGTGTTTCCAGATTTCCTTCAGTAACTTAGCAGAAGAGCATGGTGCAAAATTTTACCTTTCCCTCTTTTCATAGACTTTAGTGCTTCATTGTATGTTAGGAGCATCTCTCATTAGGATTAAAGTAACTTGGTCCCTCTGTCTGCTTTGGATATGCACGTGGTGCTTCCTGAACCTCAGCTATTCTTTTCGTGCAATTCTGCTGATGAAAAGCTGGTCACAGAAGAAGATAGTTTGTGCTTATAAATCCATGGCACAGGGAGGATATTACTGGTTTGTTTCCCATCTGCTGTCACTGAGTGAGCCATGAACAGCTGCAGAAATCCAGGGATGGCCCTGCTATTGCTTCCTGGAGGGATGAATGTGGAAATACGTGTCAGGAAAAGGAAGTTGCCAGCCACGCTCTCTGTCCTGGCCAATTTCGTGTGGGAAAGGGGTGGCAGGTGGCCCCTATTTCTTCCATGGAGGATGGGAGTATAATTTTTTTTTTTTTAAACTGCTCAGACAAAACTGCCATAAAATACTTTCACACATGATTATTGACCTCACCCCCAGTTCAGGTCTGGCCTTTATCCCACTCTGTGGTCCTGTGAAGGCTGCTAATTTTGAGGACTTTGTCCAGAAGCTGCACCCAGAAACCATTTCTGCTCCTTTTGCTAGGGAGTGAAGGCTGTGCTTCACAAACCAGGGCGGTAAGGAGTAACCATCCCACCTGGCCCTGATGATGCCTCATGTTCTCTGTGCAGCCGAACGCACATGCTAACTTTCATGTAATGTAGAGGAGTTATGAATGTAAGAGACAGGGATGGTTCATGACCTGAGGAACAGTACATACATGTGTGAGTGTTATTTTATTTAATTGATTTAATTCGTTATTGTATGGACTCCCTGTGTGGGACACTGACTCTCTGGTAAACTTCTGTTGGCAAAATGGTCTTCAAAGAGCAGTTAAAAATGGTTCTGAGTGGAAATCTAGCAGGGCAGAAAGCTGGGGCCAGGAGGGACAGCACTTGCACAGTGCCTGGTGGCCACTGGAAAGACTGATTTTTCAAAGCTGTAGCTTCACACCTTTACAATCCAAGTAAAGTAGAGAAATAAATCACTGTGCACAGTTGTCATCTTTCCCCTCCTAGCACCAGCCAAGGAGTTTAAAGATAGCTAAACCACTGTATTTCCTCAGAATAAACACTCAAAACCTCAAAATAAATTACTAGGTCCTGGTATCACAGGAATGATTTATAAACCAATTATACTGGGAATTTTATTCTCTATTGTTGCTCTGATAGATTATGGGTCAATTAGGTGTTTTGCTCCTGTAGGAACACATCTCCATTCTGCCATAAAATGTCTGAACTTGGCACGCTGGTGTTCATTCTGTCTTGCAAAACACCTCCAGTTTGTGGAAAAACCTTGAGAATCGTTCTGCCTAGGTCTGTAGTTTTTAAAATGTTTTGTCTCTGTTTACTGCTGAAGGCATTAGCAAGAATGCAGAGTGTTTCTTTCTGGTAAATAATCTTAATCTTCTGTCTTCTCATCAGACTTGCGATGTGTAGGTGATGTTTATGGTGTAGCTGAGTCTGTAAATGATTAGCTGTTGAGCAATGGATATCTTTGAGCCTTCAGAGTAGCTTGACAGCATCAGTAATGGGTCTCCAGCAGGGGCCATAAGCAGACACCTCATGAAGAATAACAATAGGGCAAGCATGTTTAATCTTCCTCCATAACATTTTCTACTCCCCGAGTATATTCAGCTCAGGATTTTCCAAGACTGATGTGATTCTCAGTAAGCCACACTGGGTTTCCCTTGCAGCTGCTTGTCTAATCTGTCCTCAAACATCAACAATTCTAGCATCATTCTGAACCAGGCACATTAGGTTTTAGAGTGAAACTTGTTATCCTCTACACTGGTACACAAGCATAGTTACTCTAAAGCCTTTAGCTGAGTCATTTTTTATTGGTGAAATCTGAACAAGGAAGAGAATTTGACCAAGACAGTCAAAGAGAATAAAAGAGGAAATTCAGGGGAAACCAGTTTTATGATTATGCCCCTAAAGTCTTGCACCACTTTAGCAATGCAAATTGATTAGTGTATTTTAATTCTCTTATTAATATGGACTTTTCCACTCCTGCATGTTATTTATGTCAATATAAGCCAGAAAGGGAATCCAGCCCAAGGGAACCCGCTAATACTTCTCTTTTGCATATTAGAATAACAACATCACAGGCTTGAATAACATATTTTTCTACTCCTGTAAACTACAGTCATCTTCTCTAACCATAGGAAGATGGAAGCTAGAAGAGAAACAGAAACCAATCCCAGTCACATTTCTATAATGGGGATGTAAGATCCCAGAATGATGGTTTTGGTGTTCTGATGCCCAGCCTTTTTCATTTTCTGCATGTGGCTCTTGGCATCCTGGAGCTGTTTGCATTAAGTGGCATACATTGAGCAAGCCTTTCTTCAGAATGCCTGACTCTCCTTGTTGCTTTTCTCCCCAGATTTCAATTATTTAACATATGAATACAAGCACTGCAATAATTAGGACATCATATGGCATTCACAAATTGTTATAGAGCAATTCCAGCATTGGTGGAATGGGTAGGTAGTCAGAAAGAATGAAATAAGCAACGCTGCTGGTGTGAGCCGAAGATGATTAAAGTCGATATATTCATGTAAGAGATAAGCACTAAGTTAAGTGTGTGTACAAGCTGGACTTAGGGAACTTTTTTAGCTTTGTTCTCATTCCAGATGAAATAGCACCACAGGTTAGAGGGGTGCACTGAACTAATTTTACAGAGATGGATGCCCTTCGTGGTGCGTTTCTCCGAAGACGAGCTTTGTTATATGTGAGTTCCCTCAGTTGGGTGAGAAGTTCTCTAATATTTGCCTGCCTATTATTGTATTGCCACTTACTACCTATAATGTGTATTTAGTGTATTCATTTATTTGCTGATCCACTGAAAACCCAGCAGTCATTGGAGCCATTAAGGGATTCTTAGTCAATGTACTAAATAATAAAAAGAATCAGAGAGCATGTATAAAGTATGAGATTTTGCTGGCCTGGTTGTCAGCTGGGAATGTGAGCAAATCATACCCACTAGCCATCATAGTCATGCTAACAAAAGCCTAGAGGCACATGCAAAAATGCAGATAGTCAAATGTTCTTGGGTTGTGTCTCTGGAGAAATATTATAGCTGGGCTTGGAGAAAAGTCTTCTGGTGATGTAAACTCCATGCCCTTTATGGATAGTTGCTCATATATGCAGAGTAGCAAGAATTTTAGTGTAGAAAACCCCATTTGGTATTTTCTCCCTGATAATATGTTTCCTTCTAACTGAAATACTTCAGCTGCTTGGATGAAAATTTTCTTTCAAACTAAATAGCTACCTTCATATTTTCACTAAATATTTTTAATTATGTGGAATAGGCATGATGGGAGCCACAGAAGGAAGTAACAGAGAAGGTTAGTGGGTGACCTCCTGGGATGTCAGCTTCTCCACAAGAAGCCCCAGGACACCCTTTTCTTTGTTTCTACAGAGCAGATGCAAAACAACCAACCCCCCTTTTTTTTTTCTGAGAACAAATCACTTCCAAGCACATCTGGTTGAGCATGAAGAATGAGAATATGAATACAGACAATTATGATGGAGTAGAGGCCTTGTAAATTTATACCCAAACTTACCCCCTGGTAACTCATTCATCTGTGTGTCTTGACAGGATGCATGTGAAATAGTGGGACAATAAAAGCTGTTGTTATGCTGAAAGATGTTAATAGCTGGCCTCAGGGTGAGCTGGGTTTCCAAGACAATCACAGATAGCACAGAGGAAGGCTGTGGAGAAGCTCAGGAGAATGAACGCTCAAGCCTTTATTTTGTAAAATAGAGAGACGTGGGCTATCTCAGAGTGGGGGTTGTCTAAAGGAATAGCTTTTACAGGATCTTATTTTTATGGAAAAGTACTTCATGGGACAGCAGGGTATCTGAAATGCTGGTTACACATATGGAAATATCCAGCAAACATAGTCGTAGGTGAGGATGCCTCAGCAGGTGAAGGTCTAAAGCCATGTCAGAGGGCACTGGGTATGGGCCCCTTGGGCACCTTTTGCAATGCACTGTTCAGCCATCTGCCAGGCTGTGGCACCACGCTGGGGACAAAAGGAAATGCTTGACAAAGAAATATCGAATGAAACTACTTTGGCAGCCTTTGGATGGTTAGAGGTGTTTCAAAAAAAGCTTTCTTAAAATTCAGTCTTTCAGAAAGGACGGTTATAATACAGATCTGCCCTCCCCAAGGAACTGGTGTGCAGTGACGCTCATTTTCTGTCTCCTTTCTGTCCTTTTCCCTGTTGTCTCCACACAACCTGCTGTCTCACAGGGAAGACACTATCATCACCATAGGACTAGCTGGGAGCATACGTTTATAGTGCTGAGGATGTTTTCTGGTAGTTCCCTAGTCTAAATCTGGATCAGCTTGGTTCTGTCTGAAGAGTGTTCTTTCCAAGGTGATATTTTCATGAAAAGACTCGGGAATAAACAACTAGAATGGATCCACTCCTATGTACATAGGCAAACACAGAAAGATGTTCTGAATGTATTCCATCTGGTCTCAATGTAACTGTCTGAAAGTTGGTTTCTACTCTAAACACGTGTGTAGATTTGTTCTGTAGTTAGTAGGAAAAGGATGACACTTTCTGAAAGTGATCCCATTTCTCTTGGACAATCATTTTAGGCTCAGACAAATGGTCCTTGGGAGGTATTTCTCTCCCCAGTGACTACAACAGAAACCAAGACATCTTGCAGGTCAGCTGTCTAAGCTCAGTTGAATAGAATTCCATCCAGTGTTCAGCAGCATTGACAGAAGGTTTGCTCCATGTGCCCCTGTTGTACTACAAACTAAAAAAACCTTTCCAGAGCCTACACCACAGTTGTAAAGCACAAACCCCACAACTGTTCTCTGCCAGAGGAAGAAAGTAAGCATATCCTGAGGGAAAATGCACAGAGGATCCTAGGAAGTGCTTACTGGCATGTCAGTTTGGACATGTGACTGGTGGCAAAACATCTGGTGCAAGCAAGAAACTTGAACTTTCCAAGTCAGTGCTGATTGTCATAGCTGGGACCCACTGAGGCCAGAAGGCAAACTGGTAACAACATACCAGAAACTTTGAAGGGATAAACACGCTCCAGAAATGCCAGTCCCAAAAGTTGCATATGTGACTAACAAATGTGGAATGGTGCACATTTTGGTCTTGGCATCCGTGCTATAAGTAGAGCCATTTCCTTATTTTAGCTTTCCTCTTCTTGCCCTTCTGTCCTCAAATGAGATAGCTTAGATCAAGTCACTTAAGGCCATGCTGAAACAAAATGCACCTTTGTGATTAATACCTACGAAAACTTGGAGTGACATGGTAACAAACCCGTAAAGGTTCAGGCTTCTTCAGGGAAATCCAGTTGCACTCACTTTGTTGTCAGAATAATGCGTTCTCTATTTTGTGGTAATAGAGTTAGTGTATTTGATTCAGGTAGAATGGTTTTCAAGTCACAGGGACCTCCTTGGAAGGAGACAAGAAGTAAAACTTTTTAAAAATGGCTGCTGCTTATATACCCACATGACACCATTACTGATTAAGTGTCTGTGAAGTGTTGATACTCTGTAATCCTGGACTATGCTTGAGAGACAGCAAACCATGGCACAGCCCGCAGACTGTTGCTTCTTTATAATTACCCTGGGTGGTGTATGTGATTTTCTGTAGCATAGGTTGAGACAATGGTTCAGTGCATATGTTCTTTGAACTGTTGATCCCATTGGGATTAATAGGTACATAACTAGGGAGGTGTAACTTCAAGTGTTTGGAGTTTATGTATTTGGTGATTTTGGGTTCAGTTTTCATTACGTCTGATGATGAATATGGACAGATACAAATGCTATTTGTAATGAAATATCAGAAATACTTTAGCTGATGCGGGGGTCTGAGAAAGCTTCCATGCCTTATCATTTCACTTTTTGTCTGTACTGAGAATATTCCAGGGCCATGTCAGATACACAGTATTGACTGATTCCTGACAGTGAGTTGCTGGGACTGACTGTTGCTGCTTTGGAACAGAATGCATCCCCATTTTTGGACAAAGCAGTGATGAAGCTGCATAAATACAAATGTACTGAGGGTTGATGTTTCAGATCAGGTGAAGGATTTGGAGTCCAGGAAATTCACTGAATGTTCCTTGTGCTTCAGTTCACCCAGAGGGAAAACTTAAGCAAAAAGTAGCAATCACATTGAGAAGCAGATGCCAGCTTTTGGAGCAGGGCAAGCAAAGGACAACAAATAAAACATTATGTGAGACAGAGAGCATCTAATGGGTGATGGACAGTTGCTTTCAAGATGGTTGAGTGTGCAGTGTTTCTAAAGCAGTGCTTAGTCATGAGTGGTCTCTTCCCATTAATGAGCAAAGTGGGCGTTAGTGCTGCCATGTTCTGCCATCCAAGGAAGGCGACATTATGATACTCACCTATCTCAAACAAAAAATACAAGATGCATTGCAAAATCAGTGAGTTCAAGTCACATTGCTGAATATGCAGCAACTTAATCTGTACAGTGAAGTGCTGTTGTATCCCCCTGTATGAGCTGTATAGGTCCCTGTGGCAAAACTGGGGGCCCTTTAGTTCATTCCCACCGTGACCCCCCACTTCTTCCTTCTCTGAGCACTTACTGTCAGCTCTGAAGGAATGATGACTTTCCACTGGACTTAGGAGAGGGATACATCTCATTACAGGCAGTAAGAGAATCAATGGTAGGAACTGCAGAAGGAAGGGAGAAGGGGTAAGATGTGTGGAGCCCACTGAGGAGACACTGATGCATACAAGAGACTGCAGAATTTAAGGTTATACTGAAAACAATGGTGGTAAGACTGATTTCACATCACTTCGTGTATCTAATAATCTGTCCTGATTTAGGTTTTTACTTTAGGATAAGATGAATCGTAGTCTGAAACCATCCCTTTCTCTCCACCGACTGTAGTTAGTGTCTAGTGCAGATGAAGTTGTCTGAACTGTAGCTACCTGTGTCTGGTGAGCTGGATCTGGCCCCATATGAGTGACAGTAAATTTGCCTATGCAAATCCCAGTTTGAGCATTTGGGCATTGCTTCCTCTTTCAGTGCAACCTGCCTGTATAGCCATTTCTATGCTCCCAGCAGACTAATTATTACAAAAAATCTCTGTCATTGCTTTGCAACGGTCCATAGCTTAACTAATTTAAAAATGCAAATGAATGCTAAATTGCAGTTGAATCTGAACCATTTCCTTCTCCCTCTCTCTCTCTTTCTTTCTTTTTTTTTGCTCTGCTGGGAAAAGAAAGATACAGCAGACATTAAATGCTGATGGTGAAAGTCAATCTTTCAGATTTGAGGTAATTTTGAATTAGGTCCCAGTGCCAGGGATAGTGACATCATCAGAGGTGCTCAATTGATCCATGATTTGAGGAGAAACAGCTTGGACTTGATCCTCCCTTTGTCCTTACAGAGAGAAATAAATGCTGCAGTCTTCAGCTCTTTTCACCGTGAAACTTTCATACTCAAATGGGCTCAGATGTTAGGAAGAGACATTCAGGGAGAATAGAAGCAAATGCGAGAGCTAAAACACATCCCCTTGTACTGCCGTTGTCCTCATGCGCTAAGCTAGAGCTCTGTTTTGCAATCGCATGGGGGTGATGTGCCCAGGTGCTTATGAAGAATCAGCTGGAGGAGTGTTACCTCTTCAGCATCTGTAATTAGCTGGTTAACACTGGTTAGGCTGTTGGTACTTTCAGACTGTATAACACAGTCAAGATTGTCTCATCATCTCATGGTCCCCATCTGTCTTTACCTGCTGACATTAACTTTCTCTGAGACAGTAATTCCTTTGAGGGTGAGGCTATGCTATAGCTACCTATTTGAGTGGGACATGAACAACGTCTAGCACCGTGATTTGTGGTCTTTCACTGCAGCATCACATAGATCATAGCAATAACCATTCCTAGGCAGTCTTGTTGCTTTTCTAATGCCAGCACTGCACTGTAACATCAACACTGAGATGGAATGCTCAGGGATGGGACTCTTGAGCATTTAGAGAGCCACTGATGGGCTCGAAGTTAGGTATTGAGACTGCTTCCCTCCATGGACAGTATATGGCATGAGGGTCTGGTAATCCAAACTGCTTACCACTCTCTTGACCGTAGATCCCCTTGCAGTGTAGCTGAGTTAGGTACTCAGAGAAGAATACCTGAAAGGGTGCTCGTCTCTGCTTCAGGGTTAAGGGTAATAGACCCTCTCAGGGGCTCATCCTCAGCTCCTATATTGATGATAGTCTTCATGATAAATGACATCTTGCTGAGAGAAACAGCAAATTACAAGAATCACCCCAGAGGGCAACTGTTGGCAGCTGTATACACAGGTCTACATTGTTGTTCACAAAACATTTTTCCTATTTTGCAAATTGATGCAGAGATGAAATTTCATGAGTGTCTGTTGACACTTGCATATAGCAGACAGATTTCTAAATGGGCTCTGCACAGATGATTGAAATTCAAACTCCAATCCCCACAGGGTTCATCCGTCTTGTACAATCCCATGATGTTTGCTGGGCTGATGTGTGATGTGAGGTAAACATGGTTCTTTGGAGCTGTGAATCCCTCTTGTTGTCCCAAAGCAGATGCTCACAGACACACGCATCTCCCCTTGAAGATCCCAGACCAGCACAGTGGGGAGGGACTTGGGCCAGATTCCTGGTTTTCAATTAGGATTCAAACATCACAATAATAGAGTCCTCCTAATCCTTCTACAAAGCTGCGTGTGGTTAATCAAACTGTAATGCCTCAGGCTCTGGGTAGTTTTGTTTACCATCAGCTTAAAGCCAAATCTCCTGGGATGCGTTCACCGGTTCAGGATGCGCAGCGTGCTTCCAGCCCTCGCAGGGTGGAGGTGGCTGCTCTTGGCTGCAAGGCTTGCGAGAAAGCACAGACAATTTTCTATGAGGACCAAATGTATTCCCAGAGGGAAGGAGAAGGAAAGGGGAACAAGAAAGGGTTTTTCTTTCCTGCATTTTCCCTGAGGGGGGTTCCTATGCACTGGGTTACTCCAGAGGCTGTAACTAAACATTAGCTGTACCAGCCCAGGGTTTGCGGGTGCTCTGTTTTCTGGGAGTGTGTCAGCCCACATTTGCAAAGATGTTGTCTAGCGGGGTTATGTTTTAGTGGTGCTCCGTTATCCTACCTTCCTGAGGGAGTGGAGAAGTCATTGTTGAAAAACCTGTGTGTCTCTAGCAACAGGCTGGCAGTTTTTGTAAACTAAGCAAGAACCTTTTAGAGGTTCTTCTGTATATGCCCATTAAATCCTCCAGAGTATTGTGGCAACTAGGGATCACCAGCACAGAATGAAGGCATGGTCTTCAGAATTTTCCCAGGCGCTCCTCTGGCTTCATGTCCAGACAGAAGGTGACAGAGGAGCTGTTAGCCAGGCTGCAGAAGTCCTAATGGCAGTCATGCTTGTTTGCATTATCAGAGATGCTTCCCTAAGAGTTTTTATAGCCACATTTGGCAATCTTAACTTTGGATGCATATACAAGGCCAAATCCTGATCTTGGTGACACCAGTGTAGCACTGGACTTTATTATTATATTAATTTCCAAGTAAGCTCTAAGATGTAGTAATGGGAACAGAATCTGACCAAAGATCCCATCTTGGATGAAGGGAGAAAATATACCCTTTGTAGCAGAAGGGTGTGAGGAGCAAAGCCTTGTGTCCCACCACAGGCCCTCGGTGTATGGTGCAGAGGGCTGCAGGTCTGTGTGTGTCTGTTCCATGTATGCTCGTGCCTGTACTCATCAGATACATTCTGCCTCTGTGGACCACAACCCCTCACCACCCGTACAGCCATGTCTCCAGCCAAGGCAGACAGCAGCGCCTACAGCTGTGTGCGCACCCTAACAACCCACCAGCATGCGCTGAAGCCACCCCTTGAGCGTAAAAGCTTTTGTCCCTTATGCCTCAGAGGCTGTTTGGGGGAGAAAGACTGAATTTGAATCTCCTCTGTGGGCATGTGTCAGAATCCCGTATATACACGTGTGCATAAACACACACACACGTACAGGTATGCATTTTTGTGTTTCTGTATTATCTGAGGGTGTTTTTTCTGTGAGTCTGTGCTAGTAGGCACAAAGGCAGTACTGAAGATTAATTTAATTTAATTTTAGCAATAAAGAACATTGCAGTTACAAGACTTTTTCCATCAGTGTTGGAGGACATTAAGTATTTGGGGTTTTTTTTAGTTGCAAGATAATAATGTTCTGGTGTAAATGTTTTATAATTATCTCATGAATTATTCACAGTTAACTTGATAACCCGACGTTTTATGGGATATGGTCTCTAGAGTGCAAAGAGGGAGGGAAAATTTAAAGATAAATAAATGTGAAGACAGGACCCAGCTGCAACAATGAGAAAGCACTGAGGCCTCTGATTTATTTTCTGTCGGCACTGAAGGGTGGTTTCATTCTTTTATTTGTATTTTTGTGGTGAGGAGCCACAGAATGTGAGTAAGTGGATGAGGTTATTTTATATATATATATAGAAGGAAAAGAAAAACTGGGAAAGAAATCAAACTCCCTTCACTGTTTTTTAATCTGAAAGTGGTGCTTGAATTATTTCACCTATTGCTCTGGAGCTCAGAGGTTTTATTATTGTTGTTACCATTTCCACCTGGTGAAGCATTAGTGAAAACCAGCCTGGATTTTTCCTTATGCATGTTTCTGGGCCTTTTTTCTCCCTTCCCCTTTTCTTACCCTTCCCCCTTATCCTCTCTTATTTCATCCTTATTCTTATTCTTTATTAATTTTCCTTTTTCCCTTTTTCCTTTTCAGTTCCTCTCTCTGTTCCTCTGGACTTGTCTTTTCCCCCCCCCGTTTCTCTCTGATTCTTTCACCACTTCTCATCTTTCAATGTTTCATCTGTCTACAATTCTCTCTTTGTATTCTCTATTGCTAACAGGATCTTAACGTTATCTGCTGAAGTCCATGAGCCCGAACTCAAATCAGCTGAAGAAAGAATCAAACCCAAAGAAGAGTTCCTGCAATTTAATGAAACGTGGTGACAGCTTCTGGAAAGAAGAGTGTTGAGAGTCACACCTGGACATCCAGTCTGAATGTCTATCAGGCCTTGATAACCAAAATGCACTGGAACAAAATGAGGTAACTTCATTGCTATACGCCAGAGATCAATGGCACAAAATATCCAGCAAGGGAATGGAGATGTCTCCAGTTTGTCAGATACCCATGCATCCCAATGGAAAAGGGAACATGGCAAATGGCACTTAATCCCAGAATGAGCAAAGGCTGCCCTCATACCCAGAGAGACAACTGACAGTTAATAGAGGACTGAGACGTCCAGGGACCTGACCAGGAGCAATGTCTCCACCATGGAAGACAAAAGCTTGGGGCAAACTCCAAGATCTTCTCTGCATGGGCAGTGGGAAGGGAACAGTATAATTTTTGGAATGCCTGGCCAGAAAGTCAGCTGAGCTGCTGGCATCCAGGTGCTTAGCTGTGTTGAGGTTTGTTGCACTGGAGTTTCCATAAAGAGCTTTCATCAATCAGGAATGCATGTACTTTTTCAAAGAAACTCTGGGGGTCTGCAGAGCCTGATGGATATGCTTAAAAATTTAAAAATGGCAATTTGGAGGGTAGCTGGCAAGACATAAGCCATTGTAGAAAGATGAATTCACAGGCAGGATTTTTTAGAGAATGAATTTGAGAATGAAAAACTGATTCCACCAATCTGCTTCATTCATTTATTTAAATTTATGCTATAAAATGAACAGCAGAGGAAAGCCAAAACTTGCACTGATGATTTTTTTTCTTTTTCCCAACCTTCTTTTATTTATGAAACTGCTCTGGATACACCTTTCAAAGGACTTTTTTTTTGGCTCACTGTTTATTATAGCTTTATCAGCCTTGAAATGGGAGCTGCAGGCAGCTTGATAAATGCATCAAAAACCTGCTTCTGCCCAAATCAAGCTAACAACCCCCCCTCAATATCTGTAAACTCTTTTGTTTTATCATTCCTAAACCAAGCAATATTTCCCTTGGAGCATCATTGAAGAGTGACTCACCAGTATCCCTCAGCATTTCAGCAAAGGGATTTCTTTACCCAGTCATGCCCAGGGCTGAAGTTTGTCACTGGGTCATGAGCAGGACTCAGCCCGCAGCATTGGAGAGCAAGGGCAGCTGGGGTATGGGAGAGGGAGGGAGGGATGCAGTCCTAGGAAGGCTGAGCAAACCTTGATTCCAAAATGTGCTGGGCAGATCGATGGAGTAAATGAGCCAGGATGTATGAAGTTGGGTCCTGCTCCCAGAGACGAGCAGCTATTTTTACCTAGATACTTTTGAAACTCTCCCTTTCCTTCCAATCCTTCTTTAAATAGGGACAGCTAAATACATCCCTGGTTCAAACCTTTTGTCTTCAGTGTACTTACTAAGTTCCACAGATGGTCCGGCCTGGCAGTAAATTAGGGCTTTAGCTACTGTGATATATTGATAGAGGTAAGTGGTTCAGTCCCATCTGTGACGGTATGAAAAGTTTGTAAGAAAATAAATACCCCATAAGAAAGTGGTAATGGACCATCAGTCACAAAGCTCCCAGGCAGCTAGGTGAAGACCTGTTACATCTCCTGCTGTAGTAAATATCACAGATGTTGCAGGCAAGGATGGAGGGGGCACAACTAACACCCCCACAACCCCCCCGCCCCGCCACCCAAAACAAACAAAAAAATGAATGAAAATGTCTGATTTCTGAGGTGAAGGAACAGTGGTGGATCCTGAGAGTAAAATGACAGAGATTTGTGTTCCTTTCCTCACTAACCTTGTTTCACTTCTACGTGCAAAGCTGATTAATATGCGAAGCAAAGGATGTATGTGTCTCCATGGCCTAAGCTCATTGGTTTGTAATTTGTCGATATCGGTTGTACTGAGACCAGAGCATCCTGTGCTCCTAATACAGTTTCCAATATGCAGCAAGATGGCAGCACCCAAAGGCTGCTGCAAAGATGCCTGATATGAAATGGACTCTGCCAAAGGCAACAGTGGTCTTGTCTTGGTCCCTACCCACTGCTTGCCTGGTTTCTGACTGTCTGTGTCATCACTGGGCTGCCAAGCTCCTGGGCTGGTTAGGGTCACCTCTTCCAAGTAATGTCTCCAGTGCTGTGGCCATACTGTGGGCTTGTTTCCAAATTATGGAGAGCCAATATTACTGGGTTATTGCAGTGGCCCCACCCTGTATCTTTTTTTCCATCTTCTCCAGTCCCTCTTAAGAACTGTCTGGCTTCAGAAAGAACTTTGCTGTTCCTTGAGGCAGGAGGTAAATATGAACAGGGAAGGACAGAGAGATGGAGACTGGATAGAGACTTTCTCTTGCTGGAGACATGTGGCATGCACAGGGCCATGCAGACAGGAATGCTAATGGGAATAACAGGTAAGAGATCATAAAGTGCCATGACCCTTGGGATTCTCTGGTTGTTTAGAATGCGTAATTGCAGTTTGTTTAACGCTAAAGGATAACTGATCATTCACAGGAAAGAAGCCAGTGGTGGGGATCAATATTTCTACTGCTGTGCTAGAAAAATAGCAGGAAAGGAATAGCTCTTTTCCTATTACAGCAAAGCAGAAGAAATATATGCTTAGGGCTTCTTGTAGATGGGGCCAACAGAGGGTTTGTTCAATGCCAGCTGTCATTTCAGTCTTGAGCTTCAGCAAATGTGTGTGGACGATGCGTACCCTGAGCTTCAGATGTGGCCTGATGGGACGCAGGGCAGAGGACAGCCCTGCCATCCTTGATCTAGAGAGAAAAATTAAGTCACTGTTTAGGTGAAATAAGGAATACCTGGGCTACAGACTGAGTTGTGGAAGAGTAACCTGAGGACATCACAACTGAGCACTTCAATCTCCATTTTCTGTGTAGACCATACTGATGCCTATTTTTTATATAGACGTATGAGTTACCAAGAGCTGACTTCACTTGGTAGAGCCAGAGCTGAGATTGCACTGGCACCTGTGGGATCCTGCATAAAAGCATAGATTTTTTTTTTTTGGATGGGGGAAAAATCTGTTTTATCAAAATGTTTAGCTGAAGGATTTTGTTTCCCATCAAATATTTGTTGAGCTCTTCTTGGAGGGTGTCATAGAAGGAATAGGAGGAGGTGACTCTTTGAATGGAGTTCAGTGTAGAAAATCTTAATTATTGGCATTGGCAAGGAATATGGCTCTGGAGTTGAGTAAATCTGGATTTGTACTTGTGTTGGTTGTGCATCACTATGGTGATCTCTCATCCACAGGGTGCAATCTGTGTATAATTATAATGCCAGTCCCCTGTGAAACAAAACCAGAAGACCAAGAATTGCCCTGAAAGAGTATTTTTCAGATCAGCATGGATGAGCAGGCCAAGTCTGACTCACTAGCTATGTGGTGCCACTGCACATGTTTCCTTTGACCTGAGGAGCATCCTGGTTTTCTGTGACCCTGCTCTGTGCTGATTGAACAGCACATGCATCTCCCTTGCTGAGCTTATCCAGCAACAGACTACTGGATACTTCTGAGCCGGAAAAAAAAAATGAAAACGTGAAAAATCTCTAAATCATAAATCAACACTGAGGGAGCTGGAACAGGTTCTTTCTTGGGGTGTCTTGTGCATCGCACACACAGGCTTGGGGCTCAAGGCTGTTGGAAATCACGGGGCACCCCACTGCCTCCCCACGCAGGTTTTCATGGCACAAGACTGACCTCCAGTGGACACTGTCGTTGGCTGTAAATCTGGGGAATATGTGTACAAATCGTCTTTAGAGGCTCTACATTCAGGTTTCAGGGCAGGTACTTGCTCCTTGGCTTCTTCAGGCCTTTCTGGCCTAAAACCAGACCTTAGGAACAGTCTCTTGCTGAGCTGATAAATGCAATGTGGTTACACTGGGATCAATAATTCTGAAAATGTCTTAGTGAGGCAGAGAGGAATTATCCTACCTATGATCTCTCTCCCTACAGAGCAGAGAGGGACAGGAATGAGAAAGCAAGGGGCAACAGAGAAAGGGAAGAGCCTGAAGCCTTTGGGGCAGAAAAAGTTTCATTCTGAATGAGACTCTATCCTTTAGAAAGTCCAGGACTAAGGGCAAGGACCTGACTGCAGTTCATGTGTATAGTTTCACAGTAGTACTTGTTATTCCCATTGACTGCATGGGTCAGTGACTCAGGAAGGCCTGTCCTCTAGCTGCACTGCTACCAGTTCAAGGTAGTTAACTCATCTAAGTGTGTACTATTTGCAGCTCTACTTCTGTAGGATGAGGAGACACACATCTCAATTTTACCTGTGACTCCACTTGCAGGGTAGCAAAGAGCTGGGTAGAAGTACTCATCTAAATGAGGAGGAACCATCTGCATAAAGAATCACTGGGGCTTTCCTTCTTTCCCAGAGACCACACTACCAGTAGAAGTACAGCTCTCTGATTCCTCTCATAACTGCCATAAAACCCTCCCTGCCTTTTATGTCACTGGTGGGAGTTTTGTTCCCCCTCCCCTATGTCTTTGGATGCCTTCAAAGCATTTCATATGCCCTCAACACAAGCCTGTTGGTTGCTGCTATCTCACAACCCTTTCCTCACTGTGTGAATACAGATCTCTCCTCGTTCTCCTCAGAGCAGCATCCTGCTTCTACCCGTGAGGAATCACTGACACCGTGACAAAACTCGATGGACTTAGGAAGAGGTGTCCTGGCTGTGTAACAGTTACTTGACCCCCAGCAGAAGGAAGAAGATATTTCCTCTGCTAGTGGAGAACTTTTGTGAACGGTAAGCCACAGCAGTGCAACCTTATGTACTAGAAGGTGAGAAACCCATCAACTGGTAGAGATAGATCCTACTCCTTATTTCCTAAGGAAACCTGTTATCACCAGCTCAGGCGAGGATGAGGTATGAGGGGCTGCCCTGGATCTAATCCAGTTAGTGCATTTTTATATCAGAGGGGCTTTTCTAGGAGAGCGCTATCATCCATATTTGACTTTTGGGCAACCAGAGCTGCATTAATCAAGAGAGATCTTTGGCCTACCAAATGTGCCAGTAATAGGAGGTCATCCTGGACTGTGTACATTAAATGTTTAGACTCTGTATGACTCAGGTTTAGCTCAGGTTTGCACCCACAGCAGATTCCAATGGGCATAGACTTTGAACCTAGGCACTTTCCACCCATCTGAATATGCTGGAAAGATTGCAGTGCCCTTGACATCTGCATAAGAGAAGCATTCACCTGGCCATTTATACAGATGTCTGTTGTGGAGCCTAATGGGTGTGATGAACTTGAGTAGGCTGCAGAACGGATAGATGAAATGCCTCACTTAAAAGAGGCATTTCTCAAAGGAACGGCAGAAGCTATGAGCAATTGGGAGAGGTCTCTGGAGGGAGCAGGACAGACACAGCTGAGCTGCCTTTCCCAGAGCCTACTTAGCATAGGCCAAGGCCCTCATTTACTATTGACTGGAGAGATGTTTTACAAGTGCCCCTTCTGGTTTAGAGAGATATGAAATCTGTCTATAATTAAGTTAATTTGGAGTTGAACATGGGCAAAGATAATGAGCTGGAAATAACAAAAGAAGGGGAAGGAGTTGCTGAGAAATAGATCTATTGCACTAAATTTCACCCCCCACCCCCCTTCCCAATCAAATAAACCATTTTTAGGATGGGTGAGTTGTGGGGCAGACAGGGCACAGGCATGGAAGTGATAGCTATATCAAGAGCTCAAAAGAATGAAGTAAATAGGAGGGTTATGGCTTGGAGAACTGAGAAAGGCAAAAATGGAGAGGAAAATGATTTTTTTGAAGGTGACAGCTGTGGCGAGTACAGTTTAGTGGCAGAGCAGTGGCTTTGGGATCAGCAAGGTGGTGTCCTGTGGCTGACTTGCCTTCCCATCTGAGGGAACCCCTCCAATGCTCCATCAAGGAGTGCTCTGGGACTGGCTAGCACCATGTCTTCCTTATCAAAGATCAGCAAATAGCCCCTCTCGAAGCACAAGGCTTTTACCTCCTCCAGTGTTTGACCCTGGTGAGAGTTCTCACTGGAGTCAAGCACCAGGGTGAAGATGTAAAACTGTTTTTCCATGGCTTTCAGAATCGATATAAAAAATAGCACATTCAAGCCAAAGGAGGATGGAAAAGAGGTCTGCAGAAAGGACCAGAATACTTAACAGTCAGCAAAGCATAAGTAAATAGACAAGTTATGATCAATGAGTTAGTTTGAATTTGACAGAGCTTTCCTGCAAACATCGGGGAGGGAAGGGGGGGGTGAAACGTTCCCCGCCAGTGTGAGCTGTAATAAAGGACCTGCTGTTTTCTGATTCTCACTCTCTGTGAAAATTGAAAAGGTTAGCCAGGTAATTGAAATCGGGACTGGAATACAAATACAGTGTGAAAACCCTACAGCTGGCAAATAAAGTTGCAGGGAAAAGACTCAATCCTCAGTGGAATTTCTTAGCAGCGAAAAGATGGGGTGGTTGGGGGGGAGAGATGATTCTTCAGTATACCTGTTCCTCATGGGAGGGGAGATAGGGGAAGAAATGAGACCTGAAGCAACCAGACTGAGGTTAACACTTATATGAGTGCTCCTTGCTGTCAATGCAAGAGACACTGTAAAAAAGTGGAGCGTGCTAAGGCTGAATCATGTATGGCAGTCATTGCTGCCTCTTGGAGTAATGGAGTAGGTTTACTGGGAATTGGTAGGTTGCCGTGTCAGCCCCAACTTAGGGACTTTTCTGTTGTTATATGCAGAAAGAGAGCTCCACACAAGTCACCGCCTCGTCTTGCAGCTGAAATACATAAGCAAACTAGATGCACTGGACTGATGTCAACTGCCTCTTCATCCTTGTATGCAGGAACACAAACTGATTTGCATTACTTTAGGCTCAGAGCATGGAGATGGTTCCTGGAGATAGATGGTTACTGTGAAGCAGGTGAGGAATGGTTCCTTGCTGCCCCACTGTGCACTGTATGTGTCTAAGTCCCAGTGGAGGGTCCTGCCATGGTTACTGTAATGTAAATTTATGTGTGTTGCGATATCTGTAGTCTGTTTTTCTGCAGGAGCAGGTAACTTGAGCTGGGAGGAGACAGTGATGCAGGGCTTGGGGGAACCTGGGGTTTATGGTATTGGCCAAGTTTGTTCATGTTCAAAAAAACCCTCTGAATGTAGTACGTCCCTAGCACTAAGCCAACTAACAGAAACTCCAGTCTGTATGTGGTTAAATAAACAATAACTATACCTCCAAGTTCCTGCGTTGGTGTTTTATTTCCTTCCTCACAGGAAGGCTGGGGAGTTCTGTTTCCCAAAACTGTGATGCTTGTAGTTTTTTGCTGCAGTTGCTCAGTGCTGCCCAACCCACCTGCACTGCAGTCAACAGCAGCATGAAGAGACTTCCCTGTGCAGCCTTTCCATTGAGTTTAGGCAGCTCTTTAGCACGTTCTGTGTCAGAACATCTTTCCTGCCTTCACCTGCTCCTATAAAGTACGAGAAGGAAAACTGCAAGCTTGCAAACAAATGCTGCAAACCCTACCAGTGGTAGAGCTTTGTTTGAACTTCCCTGGCTTGTGAGAGCATGGTCTAGGTGTCCCAGAGGCACCAGCCCCAGATCAGTGAACAAAATGGTAGGTTAGCCCCCCAGGATGCTCTTCTCCCAGTGTTTTGCGGTGAGTTACTTGTTACCATTTGTTTTCATATCATAGAATGTTTTGGGTTGGAAGGGACCCCTAGAGATCATCTAGTCGAACCCCAGTTTTGCTCATTTGGAACATGATTTTCCTAGTGAAGTGTTTCTAAGGGGGTCTCTTGGGTTCTAAAGAAATGAAACAAATGCAAAAGGACAGACAACATGCCTGCTCTGCAACATAGAACACACAGCATCTCAAGGTGACCTGTACCTAGCTGCCTGCCTAGCTTTGTTTTTCAGCTATAGAAGTTATGCATAAAACCTACCTGTAAAACACCTAAGGTAGCTGATTGAAATAGGTCAGATAAATTGATTTTAGCACAGCTTTTTTTTTTCCTCCTTTGACTATAAAAGGAATCCAGTTTTCCTCTGATGGAGCTCTTCATGTTGTAGACATCTGAGTCTAACAGTCTTTTGGAAAACCTACTTCTAGCCAAAAAAAAAGCAAACAAAAGCCTATTCCTCTGGGAAGGGACTTAGCTGCATTTCACATGTATAAGATGAGGATGCATGAGAAGAAGTTATTTGGGTTTTTACAATAAAGCCTTCAGTATTTCATTCATGAATTAGCTATCCTAATGGGAAGCAAATTATTCCAACAGCTTCCTATGCTCCTAAAATTAATCCTTTAAAGATTAAGTGGATTTAAGATAATTTGCCTTAAATACTGCAGCTGCAACTTTTCAGGGTTTCACAAAGTCTAGACAGTAACAGAAAGTCTTCCACTTTTGGTGGCAAATGAGCTTAGGTCTCTGGGTCTGGGGTATGACCAAAGCAGGCTGTTGAATAGCCAAAATGTGAAATGGAAGGGAATGTGGAAGAAA
This sequence comes from Gorsachius magnificus, assembly GCA_034008185.1. NCBI lineage: Eukaryota > Metazoa > Chordata > Aves > Pelecaniformes > Ardeidae > Gorsachius > Gorsachius magnificus. The sequence continues at coordinate 14,047,426 of CM067093.1, read as the reverse complement.
ACCAGCAACCCTTGACTCTCCAGGTGACGTTCTCTACATTATGATCCATGCTTATTTTACACATAGAAAATTCCTTTTTTAAAGTCAGGGAAAACAGTCCTGAATCATGCACAGGATGGTCACTCTTTTGGTGCATGAGCCCTCATGGCTTGTGATCTACCGAACATCCTCAGAAGTGTTTATTTTTCTGGGCAAGGAAATCTGCAAGGCCCAAGTTGGGCAATTCCCTGCAGGGTTCCTTTTCAAACTCTTTTATCCTCCAACTCACTCTGAAGGACATTTGTCATTGTTCATCAGCTTGGACCAAATTCTAAAACCAGCTTGTAATCCTTGCAAGAATTCCTGGCTATTTGATTTCTTGTCCTTTCCCCTTATATTCCTCCTTAGTTTGTTATAGAAATAAAAATTGCAGATTATTATTCTGGTTTCATTACCATATTTTTTCCTTACTTTAATATCCATTTGATATGGAAATGCTACAGCTCAGCAATTTGCTCTGTATTTGCTAGTCTGTAGAACAAGAAATCTCGGTGGGAAAAAACCTAGCAAGTGTCATAATGAACGGCAGAGAAAATGAGGCAAATGAATGTAGAAACAGAGAGGGAGAGCAGACCTGGGGGTTACGCAGCCTGGGAAGCAGCATTTTTTGCTCTGGGATCTTCTCTTGGCTATGACAACTGTGCTGCCCAGGTTTTAAACTCTTCCCTTGAAGAAGCAGTCATGTAGAACACTTGGATGCAACAAACTGCACTGGGACCAGAGCTGTATTTTCATGCCAGCTGAAATAATCTGCATTTTTTTTCAGGTACTGGGATTTGTAGTAAGTCCTTAGTGTCCTGCACTTAGTGCTGGCTGAACATCCAGGGAATCTCCATCTTTCGCTACTCACGTGAAATCAGAGGGAGAAACAAGAAGCACAAGGATTGCTGTAAGGTGGACTAGGCATAGGAAGAGAGACTCTGGTATATTTATTTTCATGTTACACACAGATACATATAAAGACCTCTGCAGCTGAAGATTACATTTAGTTTTACTGATAAGACATGGTTTAAACACTTCAAAACACAGTAGTGTCCAAAACCTCTTCGTATAAACTTAACAGAATTGTGCACTTGCTGTCGTGTTGTTTTTTTCCAGTACTGAACATTAGATCTACTGCCATTAGATCTGAGTATCACTCATTGGCAATGCAAGCAATTCTCCTCTCCTTTAAGTGTTTCCTTGCAACACCTTTCAGCCTGTCCATATTTTGTTCACAGTGCTGGAGCATTGCCCCTGCACTCTACACTTTCTGCTCACACATGTGCATGTGTCCTAGAGGGAAACAGAAGCAGAGAAATAAATCAATAGACAGTTCTGTCTAGGAAGTCATGCTTGATTTCAAATAAATAAATATATATTTTTGTCACACTAGACCACTTCGGTGGAAAGTGAGTTGTTCTCCGTTTTCTTGCAGCAGGAGTTTTTCTCAGCCAGTTGCCAACATTTTTCAGCACTTGGCTATGAAAGCTGCTAAATGTATAAATAAAGGAATATCACTGGCTTTCATGACACCTCTATCCATCTTCCCAGTATTTTCATGTTGGGATCCAGCTTCCAAAATTCAGCCAGGCAAATATCAGAGCAGGGTGATAAATAACTCATGCACCAACCTTTTGGGAAGAAAAACCCTCCAGTGGACATCGACTGCTTTCTAGAGATCTGCCCTCAGGAGCAAGGGGACACTGAGCTGTGCTGTCACGGGGCACTTGACTCGGAGCACTCAACCTCAAGCCAGCCCATGTTGTTTTCACTGCATTTATTTTATTTTTAGCAGAATTTAGGAGAATTTTGACATGTCTTCCCCAATAATGTTTTTTACAGAAGGCTTGTCTTGGTGCAAGACTGTATGTTTTCATCTTTTCTTTTGGTGTTTGGCCAAAAAAGCTCAGTAATTTTTGGTTATGAGTGTCACTTCCTTTGACTAATGCCAAATTAAGTGTGCTAAAAACTGCTTTTAGGACAAAAAAGAAGTTAGCTCAGAAGTGAAGATGAGGTCCTGGCCATTTGCTTTTCACTATTCTCTTTTAAAATTTCCCCATCCATGCACACTCCCCCCCCCCCCCCCCCCCCCCCCCACTACCCCTTCCTCACAAAGCCCTTTATCTTCCCTGGGAACCAAAATTTGTCTGTTTTATTTAAGATTACATAAAATCTTCACCCTACAGCTTCACATCCCAGCTTTGACTGTGGGTCTGTGTGCTCATCTGCAAGTCAGAGGCGCATTTAATAACCCTGAGCTTTGCAGCCAAGGTTGCAATTCTCCGACAAAGGGAGGAAAAGAGAGCGATGTCAATCGTGGATGGTTCTCACAAGACAATGTCTGGTCCTAAATGCATAAGATGCATTCAAAGAGCCATAAAATCTTGCAGAGGAATGTCCCCATCATATGGTGGATATGTGAGTATGTCAGACTATGCTGTCTCCTCACTCCTTTGGCTGGGTGTCTAGGACAGTGGAGAAGACGTGCTTTCAGGGATATACAGCTGGGACAAGGAGGATAAGCCCTGGGCTCAGTCAGGGAGTTGCAGAAGTGAGGCACAGGGTGAGGGAGGCCATCCAGTGCAGCCTCTGCCCAGGTGCTCCTCAGCCCCTCAGTGGGAGCTCAGAGCTCAGCACCCTGCTTGGGGTGGGAGAAAAGGGACCTGGGCAGCTTGCAGGCAGCAAGGCATGACCAGCACAGCAAATCCAGAGGGAAAACACACTTTAATGTCTGGTGGAGGGAAAAATGGTAATATAAAACTCGTTAGAAATGTCAATGTCACTGATAAAACTCTAGTGTCCACTTGGGGGTGGCAAAGTATTTCAGCTGTGCCTTCAGGGAGCAGGAATTGCTTTTTATCTCCAGGGCCTTGTGTATATCTGTTACTTCTCCACTGCTTGTTTCTCAAGATTGCACCTGGTAAAATGGGTCTGACAGAAAACATGGACTAAAATTCCCCTTGCGCTTCAGGAGAAGGTGACTCACCAGCTGCCAGGAGCCCCCCAGGTCTCCCCTCGCCTGGGAGTCCCACAGCGAGAGGCAAAACAGAAAGAAGACTTCGGGGCAAATGAGGTAAGAGCTCGTTGTAGCAGGAGTATAACCCATTCCTCCTATGGTGGGAAATGTCATCCGGGTCCCCAGTGACCAGACTGGAACAAGCCTTTATGCGTACAGTGTATCATCTTTCAGGAACTAATGTTCTTATTCATTATGATAACTCCGTGTACTCTGACTGCGTAAGTAAATCCCAGCCCCTTGATGACACACATCGGATGATTTTTCATGGCAGAGCGTGCCAAGCCTGAGCCCTGTGTGGTGGCTAAACCTAGCCCTGCGTCATGATGTGCGAGGGAGGCATTTCTCTGAAATGCAAGCAGGCTTTGAAACTTGGGACACAGAGGTTTATAAAATTCTCTGTCATGCAATGGATTCACCCTGTCCTCCCTTTACAAAACTCTGTAGGGTCCTGACCTTGCAGCTGGTGGAGCTCAGGAACGCATCAGCTTGGATGTATGTGTGTTGCCTTCAGGATCTGCTTGCATGACTGGGATACAGGACTGATTCCAAGACCTTATATTGTGTTTTGTGGCAAAAACTGAATTCAGTAGATGCAAACCCACTTAAAAACTCTTTTTTATTGCCTTTGTATCAGCTTCCTTGATCCTGTAGGTTTGTCCCAATTCCATTGTGAATGGTTTCCAGCTGTTTCCTGGTGGTTGCTAACCTCACGTACATCTCTGACTTCTGCAATCCCCCTGGTATGGCCAGGTGTGAAGCCTGCTGAAGTATGACCACAGGGCTTCACTGGCAGAGACAACACAAAAGTATCTGAAGTTCAAGCAATGCTAAGAAGCTGTTGCAAACTGCAGGTCATGGGGCATAGCAGGGACCTACCCCAGTCCATTTGTACGTGGTCAGGCTCAGTTCAGGCAGATGAACCAAAATGAAGCTATCTGATGCACAGGATAAGCCTGCAAGGACTGTGGACATTTTGCATTCCCTGGGCAGATATCCCTCACTAGCTGCATTTTTGGGCAAAGGAGTCACACCAGGAACATTCTCGGTTCCCAGCAATAGCTATTTCCCAGGTAATGTAGATTAATTTGTGGCATGCAGGTGCCATTTCAGCACTGTGTGGATACTGTCAGACATCGTATGAGGAGATATGGTAGGAATGTTGAGACTTGTTAAAAATAACCCACTAAAGGGTAGGGTTTTTGACAAAGCGATTCAAGGCATTAATCACCACACCCCACCCAAATCTTCACCTAGCTCAGAAAGCAAAAATTGGCTTTTCATAATCACTGGCTGCCTGGTACTTCTGGCCCAGAAATATCTATTGCTGGTGTCTGATGTTTATCAGCCCAGCTCAGAGCTGCTCTTGTTTGTGCCTACTTGCTCATGTTGCCAAGAGAGGCTTGCAACAGCTACACCTCAAGAAGGCCCTAGGGGAGAGAAGTGAGACTGGCTTGCCTAAAGCTAGAAGTGGGTAGACAAGGCTTGTGCAACAAGTTGCCCCATTTCAAACTAAGTAAACTGATGTTTAGGCTGGTGCACAAAAAGCTATTTGATTAGACTTGGATAATCTGGGTCTACCTCCTGTGCTGCTAATGTTGGGAGGGTGTCTCATTTTTGTAAAGCAGCTCTCTGCTGGCATAGCTTGCAGCCAGTAAGCTGAGCTTTCTAGCTACTTATTAGCTTGAGGGTAATGCAGTGCTTCTCAACCACATGCTAATTACAGTCTCCTCATTCATTCTTTCAACAAGACACATGTGTGAGCTCTTCTTGCTGAATTCAGTCTTTTAGGAGGGTCTCTTTTCTTTTTGTTTCTTGAAGTAATTTTCTTTAACTTCTCTCTCACCTGCATCACAACATGGAAAGTCACACACCAGTGGAGAGCTGAGAACTGCTGAGAGATGTTCTGTGGGTGCCAGGGAGACTTGTGTCTTCAGCAGAGTCCATGAGATTGTGGTCCTCAAGCACAAAGATGCTCTGCTGGGCAGGAATCCTTTTGGTGGGATGGTTAGGGGTCCAGTGCTTGCAGCAAGGAGAGACACTGCGGAAAGCCATCCTGAAGCGCTGGGACAACAGATTATAAATGATGGGGTTCACAGCAGAGCTCAGATAGAAGAGAACACCTAGGAGAACAAGGGTGGGAGAAAGGAGAGAGAGACCTCATTTTTGTGTGTAATGATCTCAGAAGAGGAAGATCTCTTCATTACCTACACTGTTCCACCAAGCTTGGGTACAAGGGTGGAAGCAGCGACAGCACATCTCTGCCTGCTCCCATCCAGGCGGAGGGATGTGTCACCAAGGCTAGCTCCGGCACTGCAACACACAGGGAAAGGAAAGTGGGCGAGAGTATTAAATGGAGCTCACTGTCTCCAGCTGTTCAGGAACCAGCTTTCTCTTGAGCTGTACTGACCTGCCTCCAACACAGTCCTCATCCCCACAGCAGGATTTGCACAGCTGGTGCCCCCATCAAAGCTGTCAGAGGAAAACCGCCACCCAAGGGGAGCTAATTTCTTACAACACCCCAGGACAATTGCACGAGATTAGTTTTGTCTGAGCTGCCTAATGGCCACATTCAGTGTTTTCCCATGGCAGACTGAAAATAAGGTTCCTCTTTGAAAAAGCCTTCATTTTATGGTTGGCAGGTCTATAAACATTTGGTTAGATCACCCAGTTCTGAGCAGTAGGTAAGTCTTTCCTCTTGCCATTTGGTAAGGTTTCCTGTTTGCCTGAGAGACCCTCTGGAGGATGGTGCCTGCTGCTGTGTATTCATTAAAAGCAGCTGAATGACAGCAGACTTCATTTCTGAACATTTCCAAGGAGGAAAAGCAGCTGGTAATGAAGTATGATATCCTATTTTTATTTTTTTTTTCATTCTTTGTGAATATTCAGACAACTGTATTGGACAACATGCCCAGATTTTGAAAGCTGCAGAAACTTGCATGCTGTTTTTATTTAAGGCATGATTCTTGTCACTGTCTACCAGACATCAGGAAGCTTTTCCATGCATGCCTCATGTCACCTACAAAATAAAGGGCTACATATTTCAGGTAAACCACGCACAATTAAACTTTTTTCCCAACCCCCGTGCAAGTGGAAGAAGAAAGCTTTACCTGACACCACATGAATTAAGTTGAATATATTAGCCAGAGGCTCAGTCCATTCCACAACAAAGCTGAAGAAGAGCGATCTATATGGAAGGAGCCCAAGGACAACTAGCATGGAGAAAGGAGAGCAGAAAGACAAATAAGTTATGGAAGATAAGGTTCACTAGCCTGCACAGAGCAGAGATAGTTCAGAAAGCTGGATGAAAGACTAAATATATAAATTTTATTAATTGTTTCAAAACTTTTATCATCCTTTCTGTCTTTCTGCCGTGCTTACTGAAAAATATTTCCAGCTAAAAGAACAAACTTTCCACTGATGTCTGCATTGGATAACTCAATGCATGCACACACAACGACACTCAAACAGAGAAGGCAACAGCCAGGTAATGTAGTGTCATGTACAGAGCCTAATGAAGAAATTGTCAGTGAGACATCTGGATTCATCTGTGGTACCTGGGACACACTGACTCTGTTGTGCCTTGGAGGTAATTTCCTCTCTATGCTCTTTGTACATCACACAGCAGGATAAGGCCATAGGAACCACCCCCTGATGATAAGTCTGTCTGGGTGCACTGTTCAGCATGAAAGGAGAAGAGCTTGCCTCCATGCACAACTTGGCTTGTGCTGGCTCTGGTGAGGACTCTTGCAAACCCATTCCCGACTTGGGTGCTATGAATGTCTGTGGTTGCAGTCATGGGGCACAGAAAAGCAGGCTGACTTCAAAGTACAATTTCTGAGTTCAGAAGGTGACTTAAGCTGCCTAAAAGAATAATGTTGTTGCAGGAAATATTGAAGGTGATTTATGTTTCCTGCATAAACACCATCTCGGTAGCAAGGTGATCTTTGCCGTAAAGACAGCCCTAAATTAGGAAGTGATGTGGGTGCTTTCAGGGTCTTTGGAGCACAAATTCTCCTGAATGCTATACAACATGCAAGTCTGCCTAGGTCCTACTTTCTCTTGGTAATGTCTAAATGGCTAAGTCAATAGTAGGTGATGTATGTGGCCTGGCGGGGTCTTCCTGTTCATGAGCAGAGCTCATGGTGCAATGCAAAACAGATGTACATCCTTCTTTAAAAATGTACCAGAGAGAATATTAGCACTGTGAAAAAGGGGGATCCTCCCTAGAGAGCTGCAAGAGCCAGGTTTGGAGTGAGGGATATTAGAGAGGTGCCATGCAATCATCTGCCATGTAGGTTTGCTCAACATCCTCTTGTGCTGGGGAGGAAAATTTGCCTTCTGAGTCTTTTGATAGTTAGCCATGGTGGTTCACTCCCGTGTCCTGTAAGTCCAGGTAAAACAGCAATAAGCCTTTTTTTTTCTTTTTTTTTTTGGCCACAGCTACACATCTCATACCTCTTGTATCCAGTGAATTTACTTGATACCCTTCAGGACCTGGTCACCGTCTTGCCCATGGTGAATAAAACACAGAAGGACTCTCTACTTACACAGCATCTTGGTGACTGATTTCCTGGATGGTCTCTGAACATTCACAGCCATTTCCTCCACTTCCAAAGATTTGTCTCCTTTCAACTGGCAAAAGGAGGGAAACCAAAGGAGAGCTTAGATAGGAGATGACATAGCCTGTTTGATGGTTTGATAGCTCTAGTTTGAGAAGGCAAAATTTGGGGCAACTCAGGGCTCGCTGCAAAAAAATCTGCATTTAAATTTCAGTTTTAGTCCCGGGAAACATTGAAGCTATAGGTTCAAAACAATCTGCAGATTTCATACATCTGAGACTGCATATTTACAGCAAATTTGTATTTCAGTTCCCCACTTGTCCTTTCTCAATTATTTAATATTTGGTTCACAGTTTTGTGTTCCATTTCAACACTATTTTGCTAGGCATTATTTTCCCTTCTTAGCAAAATACTGTTTGTTTGTTTATTTTCCTAAAAGGGTTCCCCACAATTAAGCACAAACCAATGATCCAAAAAATACCCAGAAAGACCTCATGAAACACAGCTGTAATCACTGGAAAAAATCCTGTAGAATTCAAGGGAGTTTGTTTCATGCTCTCAGTGTCTGAACTAATTGATATTCAATCCATCTAATGAACAAAACCCATACATGCTCTCTTGCAGACAGCCGGTGTGCATGGTGTGCACAGATTCAGCCACATGCTGCTCAGTTACAACAAGGTGTTGGTTTTTTCTCCAGTAGTTTTTCCTGGGCTTCTAAAAATTGGACATAAAGTATAATAATGTGATCCTCCCTGAAATGCTTCCCCAATATGCTTATGGTGCGAGGACTGGTGCTTTGGTGATGAAAAGACCAGGGCTAGATAATCAGACCGATTGCTTTGATTATAAAATAAATCATCTATGGAAAGTGCATAATTGGACCCAGCTTCCTGAAGTAGGAACTTCTGATTAGCCAACAGATTTACAGTGACTCTGTTTTTCAACTGAGAGAAACTGGAAACAAACCTTATAATTACATGGGAAAGAATATCAAGAATGAGGGAAAAGATAGAAATCAGTCTGGATTTGTAAAAATGTTCTGGAAACATGCCAGTTGTGCCATTTTCTTTTGCCTTTTACACTGTGACTTTGCTTCCTGATTTTTGATTAATAATACTTTTCTGTAAGGATGATCAAAGGAGACATTCTTTCAATGTTCTATTTATTCATAAAAACCATAAAAGGGAAAAACATGTAAATTGAATTATATTCAATTATAGTGCAATTCAGCCTCTCATGTTTTACATTATTCCCTTTGTTACTTTTAGTCATAGCTACAGTTGCTTAAGGAAGAAGCTCAGTTGATTTGAAACACATCTAGCGATAAATGTCTGCTCAGATTGATTAAAATCACTAGTTTCCCTTCACTGGTTTTCAGTTTCAACAGTAATCTATTCCAGGCATATTCCAAAGCCTCAGAGAATAAAGTGCTCTGATGCTGTAATAAACCAGAGACACGTGTATCTTTATTTTTCACCTTCTTCCTGTCATTTTGATGATGCTATAAGGCTCCTCTTTACCCTCAAGTGATAACAGATGGAGGTATAACTAGTAAGAATAACTAAGCAGTTGCAATTTAATAAAACAATGAGTTAGGACAAAGAGGAAGGGAAAAAAAAAAGAAACGAGTCCATGGCAAAGGTTGTAACTTGAGTTCATGCCAATGGTTTGACAGAGGGAGAACTCCAGCCAAAGTAGTGGTTACTTTTACATCACTGTGGATGCATGAGGCTACATAGCGTTGCCTGAAGATGAATGTTACCCATTCACTGCAAGAGAATTAAAAGTGTCTGGAGCAAGAAGCAGAAAATTGGATTTTCTCCCCACATCTTTATTAGCTACAGCATTTCATACTAGAAATCAAAAGGCAGAGTGAAATCAGGGCTTCACCTATCCCCAGGCAAACCTAGTGAGGCCACTCAGCAAAAGCAGAACTGTTTTCTGTAAACTCCTTGGCCTGTCTGACATGAGTGGTGACCAAAATTTCTTGCCAGCTGATGGAAAAATTGATATTTGAAAATGCCATGGCTCGTGCTAAAGTGTGCAGTCCTGCCTGTGTCTGTGATTTGGCTGAAGCTGTTGCCAACTGTCTGCTGACCTGCAGCCTGGGTGCACCCCCATTGCAAAGGAAAACATTTTAGTGGGTGCAAGGTTTGCTGAATGACCTCCATGGAAAGGGGACAGACTCTTCCAGGAGTGTGCTTGGCTCTGCAGAAACTAGCTAAAGGCAGTCACTGTCCACAGATGATTCTGGTTTTAGCAACTGGGCATTTAGGGGGCAAAATAGATTTTGATGATAAAACCGGGACCAACCATGCATTGGCAAGAATAAGTTGTCTTGATTCAAAGACAGCTGAAATAAAAATTACACGTCTGTCTAATGTGTCACTGAGGGGAAGTGACACTAAGAGAAGTGCTGGACTCTTAGCAGAAGAATCGTCCTGCCTAGGTGAGGTCAATCTAGCCCCATCTGATCACATAGAGCTCCTCACAGATGTCTGAAGTAGGTGGGATAAATAAGTCTCTGGACTCTCCACTCCATTCACTGTCAAAATCCTCATTAAATGGAGTCTGACTTTTAGACAACCAGTGATAACCACCAACCCCTTTTAGAGATCAGTTTGAAAGAAATGGACGGGGACCTTGCACTGAATCCTGCTGCAACACAGACTTCTTCCCAAACGGTGCCAGCCCACCTCTAGCAGAACTGCAGGGATTAGCTTCTACAAGCAGCCATTTTCCAATGTTCTCATTTTCTCCCTCTCCTCTTCCTCCTCGGCTTTTTGGCTATAGGTTGCAACCAGTAGCCCAATAGCTGAACTGGGTTTAAAGAAGAGCCCGGCTGATTTAGGGATTGGTCCTAAAGGCACCGTGATGACCCCATGAAAGAGGCAGCACACAATCAAATCTAATGAGAGTACAGTGTAATCATCCTGTTCTTTACACTAATCCTGGAACCATCTATTGACCATAGCATTGTAGTATTAAACCATCATGCCTTAAAATTATATCCAAGTAGATGATGAGTAATTGGTCATGAGATAATCAACCTGACAGCTCTGTTGGCAATAAATTTCCCAGTGAAAAAGACAAATCTATTTCTTCCTTTTTGCAAGGAATAAAATATAAAATCAACTCAGGTACCGTCAGACCTGTGTTTGCTACCTTCTCACAGCTGCTTAGCGTGTCACACGTGTTTCCTTCTGTTTTGCATCCTAATGCTCTCCTGAGCACCGGCAAAGCTTGAGGAAGAAACTTTGGTGAGGAAACGCCCTTTCCACAAAGCCTGGACTTGGAAAGGCTATGTCTCTGTTTTCTGAATTTGAGCTGTTGTACAACCTTTCGTCCAACTCTGAGCTTTTCCACTACAGTCTATGAGCAATACATGGCACTCGGGAGACTCTTGAGTGGTGCTGAAGCTTCATAGATTTCATCCCCTGTGGATAGATAAAAAGTGTCTTCTCTTGAAAAATTTTGTATATACGCCATTCTTCTGTAATTTCTGTTGAAAAAATGAAATTATCTTGCCTGGTGCAGTTTGAAGCACAATGCAGATGTATACCCAGGATGGATGTTGTTTAAAATTTGGAAGCCTGAGTTGGATATACAGAAAAGCAGAGGCATAAACAACAAACATTGCAGCCTTTAGGAAAGACAGCTTGAACATATCTCTGAATATACAGAAGTCCTGGGGGAGCAGCCCTTGCCTGGTACCTAGCTTCTCTTCTGGCATGGGGATTAGGAATATCTGCTGCCACAAACAGAAGTTTTTGCAGTCTTCAAGAGTTCTTTTTATTAGTTTGGGGATTTCTCTTTTTCTTTCTGTAACAGCTCTGTTTTCAGCACTTTTTTCTCCCTTCAGGTCTTATTTTGCAAAATTTTCAAAACTCTCTAAAGACCCCAGAACAGCCACTGGGGAAAATTTAACCCATTAATTGCTTTGAAGATCTGCTACATGCTATGGATTTCTGGCAGTTAATCCTTGTGGTTTTTCCTGGGTAAGGAAAACTTGCTTCTGTGTAGCTTCAGATAACAGTAAATATCAGCCAGCACAACAAAATGATATATACACCAGCAGAGATTTGGTTGAATTTCTTGTGCATTATTCGGTAAATTCATTTGCCTCTGCTAACATATTGCAACCTTCTCTTGCTATGTGATTAGACACAGCTTTTTAAACTTTAAGTTCTATTCAGTGTGATCAGATAAGATTTATCTTTTCAAAATATATGTAACAAAAAAAAAAGTCATTGACTCGCTATGATTAGCAGTGCATTTCACTGTTGTGCTACGTAGTTTTATAATACTGTGATGCTGATTGGTTTAGCCATGTATTTAAGCAATGAATACTTGGTAAAATTAGTCTCACTTTCTAAAGAGAGAATGAATATGAACTCTAAGGTATTCTTAACTGATGGTGAAACTATGCCATAGTTATATAAAGAAATGATTGCTGAGTTTGGTAGCTGCAGCAATAAAGTAGCATTGCAGTTTCTGACAGCATTGTGAGTGTTAACATTGAATATTATCACCATCTCCAGGGAAGGAAAAAAATAAAGTAAGGCAATGGAAATTCCACAGTCACAAGAAGAAGGAAAACAAAGAATATACAAGATTTCATCACTAGTCTGCTCTTTTATATTCCTTTTGCATTCTCCTTTGCTCTATTTCTCTCTAGTCCCTACTGCAAAGGTGCAAATCTCTGAGAGGCTGGAATCAATCTACAGACTTGGATGTTTAAGTAACATTCAAATGTGAGCAGCAGTGATGGTAAGTTTTTTAAAAAAGATTGGGGTAAATTATTCCCCAACATAGGTATATTAATTTCAGGACAGGATTACACCAAAGAAGGAGTTAGATCCACTGTTTTCAGAGGTTTGAAATTCTTTTGCTTTTTGAGGAGGAAAACAGATGGGCAAGGAAAAGGTGCAACCACTTAAAAGACATATACAGACACAAGCACACAAGGATGAGCTACGGAAACACTGAGCACAGTCGGAGTAGGACTTACTCTTAGCCCCATCAGATAGTACAGCACACTTATTACCCCCATAGGCAGCACATAGAAGAGAAAAGAAGTAATCTGGACAATACAGTTGTAGATCCACATGGGCATGACTACGGTGCAGGTAGCAGAGCCGGGGACCAGGGTGCCATTGGGGAAATACTGCAGCATGATGCCATGGGTGCCCGTGTTGGGGAGGGCGAAGAGGACAGAGAGGACCCAGAGCACCACGATGGTCCTCAGGGCACGCTTGCGAGTGCTCTCCAGCTTGGCACGGAAAGGATGGAGGATGGCAATGTATCTCTCCACGCTGACTGTGGTCACGCTGAGGATGGAGGCAAAACACACTGTCTCAAAGAGTGCCGTCTTCAAATAGCAGCCGATGGGCCCAAACAAGAAGGGGTAGTTGCTCCACATCTCGTAGACTTCCAGTGGCATCCCGAAAAGCAGCACAAGCAGGTCTGAGATGGCAAGACTGAAGAGATAGTAATTGGTCGGGGTCTTCATGTTTTGGTGCTTGACGATTACCAGGCAAACTAAGAAGTTACCTACCACCCCAACAACGAAGATCAGGGTATACACTAAAGCCATGGGCAAGAATAGATGGCTCCGTCTGGGCCCACATAGGAAGGCTAAGTAATCCTCAGTGCTATTTAAATACCTCCTGAAACGTTCTTCATGTAGAGTGAGGTGATTAAACCAGGAAATATTACTGACCCAGGCCATTACTAGATCTGCCAAAATGTTTCACAACTAAGAGCTGGTCTTCTTTAAGTTTCTCTGTGCTAGTTTGCTCACTTTCTGCAGAGAGAAGAAGGGGGGGGAATTGTTTTGCCAGACCTAGATGCAGAAAGCCACCGAGAGATGTGAGTGTGCTTGCCTGGCTTCAGGTGAAGGTTTTGCTGTGGTAACAGCTGTTACCCTGCAAGGAGTCCCTTAGCCAGAAAGCCCCTCCTTTCACACATATTCATTGGCTCACTAAGTGCATTAGATTATAGAGTAAGAAAAGAGGTTCCAGCTATTCGTGTCAGCTCCCATCGCAGATGCATTTACAGAATCAGAAATGTGGGATTGAGAGAGCTGGGAATCTGAAATATAGCATGTGAGACACGCTGCAAGATGTTTGTATTTGTCAGAGAGTGGGAAACCAGACAAAAAAAACCCCTGAAAACTTAGTCCAAAAATCTTTTACAAATTTATATTGATGTTACATCCAGCTATGAGCCATAAGCAAAAAAAAAAGAATAATCTTGCATCTTGCATGATTTTATTTTTCAAATCTCTGTTGCTTTTTATTTGCCATTCTCTATGGCAGCAAGTACTTGGAAACAGAGTTTAATCAGTAGAAAGCCAATCTGTTTTTGTAGTCATTCATGTGGAATTAGACTACTATAATGTTTCAGCCTTTTTTTAAACACTGTTTTTTTTTTTTCTCCTGAAATCCGACATAGGATTTTAATTGCTTTTCTTACTAATATAAAAATGTTTTCCCACTTTCCTGATATGCTGGAATGTGATCCCATATTCTTAGATAGCCTTGTCTTGGGAATCTTTCTGAAGACTGTATTATTCCAAAGACATATTTATTGCCTCTGGGACTAAATTTACATGATTTTTTATAAAGTCATATTTCTTCCTGAATGACAACTATTCTGCAAATGTGCTTTCTGAGCCAAAAAATTGTATCCTGCAAGGGTGATGGCTGTGTCAAAACAGATCATTTAGCCCTATGAATGCTTGATTCCTGGCGGAATTTCTCTAGCACAAAACTTGAAAGTACATGGATGTCATATTCTGAGATTCAGAAAAAGTTTAGCTGTTTGGAAACAAAGAGGTGTAAAAGCTGAGGGCCAGTTTAGGGGATTTTGTCAGCTTGATGTGCAATTTGTCTGCCAAGTACCTCTCATTAGCTCTCACTTCTGAGTACCTGCCCAGCCCCCCTCCTTGAAGCCATGTGGACCTTTTACATCCCTAACATCCCTCGGCAAGGAGTTCCTTGGGTCTGCTATCTATGTGTGAAGAACCACCTTTTCTCTGTTTGACCCTTTAGCTGAGTCCCTCTGGCTACTAACCTAAAGACTGCATATTTTTAACCATCCAGGAGCAAAAGAACAATGCTTTCGGCTCACATGTCCTACAAAATCCTGACAAAAGCAAGTTTTCCAAGGAAGATGCAAGGTACTCCACTGTAAGTGGCTAGGCAGTAAACTGATCCCACACAAAAGCTGTTTTCTGACTCTTAAGAATTAAGGCTGTCTTAGATCCTGTCTTCTTTACTCCTTCCCTCTTTAAGTTCTGGTTTAGTAGTGGTCCAATAACCTTGCAAGAAAAAATACTGTAATAAGCACAGACTGCCTCCAGAAATAACAGCAGAAGGTAAAGAACAAGGTTTGGGTTTTCTCCCTTTGTTAAGGATTCCTCTTAAAAAGATTCCTTACATTTTAACTATGTTGAAAGAGAGTGAATTTGATTTTGATCTACTGTTGGTGTAAAGAGGTAGGAATAGAGGAATCATTAGTGGGGGTTGCCTGGTCGAGACCAGGATTGACAGTTTCAGAGCACAGTAGGAGACAAATATTTGAGAATTTGCGCAGGACTAAACACTTTCTGTACCTCTGCTTAACTTTCAGGGTTTTTTTCCCCCCTTAATCTCTCAACCGTATTTAATTTCTTTCCATTTCTTCTTCCCTCCCCAGTAAGTTCCAGCGCACTCTATACTGCATCATAACTGAGGTGAGTATTTTTCTTCTTACACGTAAAGAAACTGAAAAAGAAACTTGAGGTTTGCTCATCTTGAGATCAATCTTACAGAAAAAGAAACCAAAATGGATTGAGTTATTTACTGAAAAGCCAACTGGGCAGCCATACCCATCACGATCGCTATGAGAGGAAAGCAATGGACTGTAGAAACACAACAGGTCACTTGAAAGCATGGATGTACCAGGCCCACCTGTGTGTACTTCCACTTGGTGTCCCTCCTCCATCCTTTCTGATCTGCGGGGCTTGGATGCTGACAAGCTCCAAGAGTAAAAGCAAAGAAGAAAAACAGGTCTATCTATCTAGCGGGTCATCCCTGGAACCATGTCACTAAGACCACTATTAAGTGGCAGATGGAGAGGACAAGGAGAGTGGAAAATGTATTTCAGTTCATTTCTCAAAGCTTTATTCAGTGTTCTTTACCATATCTGTCTCAATAAGGACAGGAGAGTATAACCAAATCTAACCAAAGACCGGCCCTGGCTCGGTATGACTGGAAATATTTTATTTTTACAACTGAGACGGAAAATAAAAACAGAGTTTCCTTTGTAAGTAATATTAAAGCATTTGGTATTTTTCATTATAAAGCACACTTCATTGGTGCTTGCTGTATTACACTCAAAAGAAGATGGTGTGCTGCATGCTGGCCCTAGAATTGTGCAGTTTTATGTATTAGCAAAGTAATTAATGTGATGTATTATTTACATTAATGTAACGTACACTATGTAATGCATATTAATGTAGTGTAATACTTGGCAACATTAACCCAGACAAGGCTTTTTGGCGTGGTGTCACTACTAGTCAGAGTGTGGCATTTCTCCTCAGGCACTGACTATGTCCTCATTCTGGTGGTAGCTCTTCTAGCCCGTTCACATTGTGGAATCTTTCCCTTAGCTGATGTAATGTGCTACAGCACATTCCTGTGTTCCACCGACAGCAGCAAAGCGTACATTTAAGAAGTAAACACAAGTGCCTTCATGTTTCCCAAATCTTTTGTAAGGCCACCCATTAGCAACTATATATTAGGTCAGTAAATAGTGAATAATTTTATATGTTAGGGAACTGGACACATTCATCAAAAGAGCCAGAGAACAGTGGAGGTAATCCAGAGTACAGCAGATGGATAAATCCTCCACTGGTCACACTTACAGAGGGATGTGCTTTAAAGAACTGAGACCTCTAAAGGTCCCTTCCAACCCAAAACATTTGATAATTCTATGATTCTATGAACTATGGGTCATTTTGATGGTCTGCTCTGAATACTTGCTCATCTCAGAATGTAGAATGTTATTAATACAAAACAATCTTTTTTGGATATTTATGCCTATGTGGTGTGACAAGGAGATTTCTCATCCAGCTTCATATGCTCTGGTTGTGGAACTGGAAGTAATATAGCTGTGCTAATGCCATGATGTGCCAGGCTAATTAAGTCTTTTGGTTAGCTGAGAAACAATACTGCCCTGACATGTCCACTTGGCATCCAGGACTTGAGCTGACATCTCTGAGCAACCCTGCAATGCTAACTGTACACGCAACTTTAGAAAGCCATCCTACTTCATTGGAAGGGCTGGAGGAAGTATTGGGTTTGCATTAATCCTTGGCAAGCAGGTGCACTAATTTTTACCTTCAGCAATAACAACCTGGCCTTTCATTTCTCATTTCCAGTTTCCATTTGCAGCCATCAGAGTCTGTTGTTTCAGTGATTTCACCCTTTCTCCCATTTGTAGATATTGAAGGTAGGTGCAAAATCCTTTAGAAATTCTGTGTGAAGGGACTGCTCTCCAGCCTGTCTGGGCTTGCTTTCCTTACTCCTTTCACGGAGCCGTTCAGAGCCGCCCGTGGAGCTGCACTGCTTTCTGAGTTGCAGGTTCAAACTCACTGTTTTAAATCTTTGAGAACTCAGCAGTACCAAGTATCTCTGTCCCATAGAGATGTAAAGAAGACGATACAAAGAAGAGGGCGCAGAGCTGGTAAGCAGAAATGTTAAGCCATACTACACTGAATATGTTAACACAATTGCTAGAAAAATATAGCCCCACTCCCCTCATAAATTACTGAGCTGTAATTATAGATCACAGATTTGACTTTTTTTCTCCTTTGAAAGGCTTGCTTGGTTCACTATAGTAGCTGGAATGCAAGTCCTTGTTTTTCTAAGTATATTCAGTATAATATTCAAAATGTCATCAAATGCATAGATATATTTCATATATTTTTCTCTCCCTCCAGGCTGGAGGAGTGAACTGCACTATAATAATAGCTGCATCTGCAGTAGCCTTTCCATGCCTCATTGTAAGCAATTTTGCAATTATCTAGGCTCTTCACAGACAGCTTTTCCATGGCTATGCATGATATCTGAAGTCCCCAGGATATCAGTCAACACACCTAGGAAGTGGACTTCATGATTACAGTACAAAACACCGTGGAGGGCACCTCTCTGCCTGGAGCAGCTGGCAATCCACACAGCCAGTGCAGACACAGCCCACTTCAAGAGTGGAACTCATTTTGCCTAACTTTAGTCATTAAAAGCAGAAAATGAGTGTACACAGTTCTTTCATCCTCCTACTTAGTCAATAATGGAAAGAGGAACCTCCAAAAAGTGATTTGTCCTAAACCATAGCACAAGGTAAGAGATGTGAAATGCAGGAGCTTATTTTTTCTTACTTTCTGCGGAGTGAAAGTGGACAATAAGGTTTAACAGCAAGCTTGTTAAACAGCTGAGATGAATTTAGACCTCAATTTTGTGCAGCCTTATCCATCCTGCCATCAGGACCAGTCTTTAAAGTGAGCCATGTCTGGGCTTTGTCTCTGAGAAGCTGTTGGGAGAGCTGCAAACAGGGCCAGCCAGCAGGCGAACAGTGAGGACAGTCTGGTGCTAAAAATCACTCCCCAGTCCTCTCTTATCTAGCAGGGTGGGTGTACCTACAGGCATGGCTTTCAGCGATAGATTGATTTGTTAGTGTTGATTCCAGAAATTAGGGGGAATGATGTCCTTCCTTTTTAGTAAGCATTTTGTGTGTTGTTTGTGTGTGCTCGTGCTTTGAAGAAGCAGCGGGTGACAGGTAGGGATGTGGTTCAGGCTTGACTTGCAGGGGAGCAGCAAAAAGAGCTGAAAGAGAACTCTGATGCAGAGAATCTTGTCATGCTGTATGTGTCCATCCTGACAAAGTGACTTGGACTTACATGGAGAAAGATGAAAGGATTGTCACGGCGGAAAATGTATTGAAGTTGCAACCGTGGTACAGAATGAGCCAGGTTGTCTGAGTCAGGAGGGAGCTGGTAATACAGGACTCAGATTTACGCAGGAAGAATCAGATTATTCAGCATCTCTCTGTGGTTCTCTGCATCTTATTACAGTATTGATATTCCACTGCAGTTTCTTCCTCTCCTAGTAGCGTATATGTTTCTTGGGAGAGCTTGACCCACTTGATTGCCTGACCCAGAAGAGACTTAATTACTTTCCCTGACATGACTCATCATGATTATTTTTCAACTCACATCCATTTGGCTTCTGTACTGCACCTTGGGATCTGGGCAAGGATCTTTCTACACTGGAAAAAACCCATCCATATCATAAAGTCTGCAGTGTCGAGGTATGTATTAGATGTATGCACTGATGGGCCAGAAGGAGTCACAGTGACAAGTCTTAACATATTCAAAGAAAGGCAGTGATATATTTTTGGAGGTGGTAGAAAATTAGCAATTTGTTATAGGAGAACTGAATTGGTCAGTTAAAATGATATGTACTATATAAATTCCATGTGTCCCATTTATCATATACAAAGCTAACAGTAAGACAAATGTTAAGAGAAGCCCTTTTCTGAACATTTCTTTCTTTAAGGGTTGGTGTGGTGGTAACCTTGCTCTAAGAATAATAAAGGTTATTTGAAAAGTATTGCTCCTATTGAAAACTAAATACACTCTCCCCTAGAAATGCAGTGCTGTGTTAGTTTATACTCTGCAAAACACTTTGTTCAGAGCTCTTCCACAATAAGAAAAATAATAAGAATAATGCAATTCACAAAACTGGAAATTAGATAGCATTTTCCCCTCTTCTTTTAATTTCAGAAAAGATGTGTTTAAATTACCTATGCATGTTTAATTTTCTTGGCTCCAGTAAAAGTGTTATTCTACTGCTCATAAGGGTGACTGTTTGGCTAAAACACTTGTCAAGAGTTTCCATTCCCTCCGGCCTCAGCTGCTGTTCCAACTGATTTGTGGGTTGGATTACAGTGATCACCTGTCTCTGTGTCGCATTGAGAATCAATACTATTTGACTTGGAATTAATGAAACCATCTCTATGAAGAAGGATGTGCATAATTTGGAACATTAATATGCTGACAGATGATGTTCTCTTCCTGCTCTTTTCCCCATTAGATTATCCCCAGGAGTCATATCTTGGTTTAGTTAAATGCAGCGAGGGATGGTACTGTTCTTTCTAATGTCTCCTGCTACAAGGTTAGAGAGAGAAAGAAAACTCTAGACACAACAGTGATGAAAAAGATATGTGCCAGAGGAATAGAAAACTATTTACCATAGTTTTCAAATAACCTAATAGGCCTTAGACACGTAAACTGGATCAACTTATTAAAAAACTTGTTTCAAATTATGTTGTACACCTCAAAACCATCTTTGTGCTTTGCAGCCCACTCAGTAGTGAGATGATCCCAGGCAGAACTGCAAAATGAGGTAAAATAACCCATCCATGCCCTCTAGAGCTGAGGAGCAGCACAAGGAAGCATCCCCACGCAATGAGATGAGCTCTCCTGTGCAGGACTGGGGTGTGGGATGAGCGTGGCCTGAGCACCCCTCTGACCTGGTGATTTTGGATTCAGTGGCTTTACTAGGTCAGTTCTTTTCCACCAGGATTTGGGTCAGCCTGCCGGTTCAGGAACCTTGCTCCCCTTGCTGAAACTGAAGAGTGTGAGGCTCAGGAGCTTCCCACACAGACCTCCGCAAACAAATGAGGGAATGAAGGCTGTGCCCTCTTCATTTCAGATGCAAAAAAATGCTTTTGGACATTTCCTTATACCATGGGCACTGAGGCCACAGCTGCTGCAGTGCATCTCTCTCTATTCTTCCCCAGTGCTAGTTCTACAGTGACTGTACAAATTTGGCTTAGTCCACCTCTCTTCACTGGGAGACCAGTTCAGCATTCAGACTGATAGATATTTTGCCTAACCAAGACAGCTTCATTATCTGCTCATTTGCAAACTCTGATCCACAATTAGATCTGAGCTGACCCATAACGCTATTGATTCTCTCTGATTGCTAAACATATCTTGTACTGATGAACACCCAAACACATTCTACAATATCTTTAATAAAACAAATTTCTGCATCAGAGAGAAATGCCTCAAATCTGAGTCAAATCATTGTTCTCTCAATATAGCAAGCTGGATTTAAATAAGTAGTAATATTAACTCTGAAATGGCATCAGAAATAGATTAGGTAAGGAAAACAGATCTAGAAAGTCTGATGTTTTATTTTTCAATTCTATTTAAAGATTGATGGCTAAAGATTAATGTTGCTTGAAACAAGGAAAGCTTAATGATGGCTGGCAGGACAAAGGAGGAAAATAAAATGGAGAAGACCTAACAACCTTGAAACAGTAACCTGTTGTGAAGCTAAACAAAGAAACAGTGGGGATTGGAAGTGAAAAAGGACAAAATGAATTTGGAAAAAAAAAAAAAAACATAAGTAAAGGTAAAGACAGAGATGAGGAAGGAAGACAGAAAGAAAGGAAGCAACAAGTAACCTGTAAAGAAATAGGACCATAGGATCACAGGTTAATGCAGCGTGGAAAGGACCTCTGGAGGTCTTTAGTCCAATCTCCTGCTTAGAGCAGGGTCTGCTGTAGAGTCAGACCACAGGGTGGACCATGGGGTGACAGCCTCCTAAGTGCTGCGGAGGCTGCTGTGAGGTCCCCTGAAACCTTCTCTTTCCCAGGTGACACCAGACCAGTTCTCTCAGAACCTTGTCATAGGGCAAGTGCTTCAGCCCCAAATATTTTGGTGACCTCTCCTAAACTTGCTACAGTTTATCAGTGTCATTCCTGCATTGAGGGAACCAGAACTGGATGCACTATTCTAGATACAGGCTAATGAGTGTTGATCTGGGGGGAAATAAACACCTCTTTCAGTCTACTGGCCATGCTCTAGTTAATAGAGCCTGCTGCTGCTGCCAAGCACGCAGGTGGCTCATGTTCAGATTGCTATCTACCAACACTCCCAGGTCCTTTTCAACAGAGCTGCTCCCTATCCAGCTTTGCTTTAGTATGCACTTGCCTGCCTTTCCCAGCATTCTTCTGCATGGAAGCTGTTACCACTAAAATTTGAGGAATGGCTCTTTAGCATTGCTATTTCCAAAATAACACTGTGTATAAACCCGATTAGTCCCGCATTGTTATTCATTATTCTCTCTTCTGCTGTTTGAAATGATTCAGTCATCCCAGAAGAGAAAGGAAACAGTATCGATGGTCCAGATTTATGAGGTGTCTGTGAGCCTAAGTCTCTCTGGTACTCATGAGAATCTTAAAGGTTGTTCAGGGCCTTGTTTCTGAGTTTTATGTTACCAGTAACAGAAGAGAAAGGCTATAAGATAAGTTTTCCCAGCACTGAGAATGCCCTCCTTAAATATCTACCTTACTATTTCCCTAGAGGATATAATGCATGATGAGTTGGTACCGGACAGTCTGCTAGCACCAACAAATGGCCTGTAGAAAACATTCAGGACTTTTTCCCAAGGCATAAAAGAGTTCCAGAGTTAGAACTGAAGGTTTCCAGCCTTCTCTCTCCAAGCCTCGTTGATTGCCCTTGCTTTGTCACTGTGTTGATCAGTAAGTCTCCCAAAACTTCGGGGTGTCCTGCAGCTGCCAAACCCTCCAGCATTACTGTAGGGGCCCTTCATTCCATCGGAAGATGCTATGCTTGCTTTCCTTTGGTTGGTAGTCACCACCTTTTGAAATGCCCGGTCTTACACAACACCCATTTGAATGGAAGTCTCAGAGGTAACATGCAAGTGCTTTAACACAAAACAGAAGTGAAAGGGAAGATATGCAGGAGTACCTTGTGCGTGTCTCATATTTGCTAATAGTTTTAGTGGGTCCCCAGAACAGTGAAGATGATCAGTCAGGCTGACAGCACTGTATGTGCCTCCAAGGTAATGGAAAACCAGAGAATATGCTCATATTTGTGAAGGTACAAGGTTTAAGTGATACCTAATAGTCAGATAGAAAAGAAGAAGATTCACTTTTATTGGCTAGCTGGAAAAAGGTTCAAACCAGAACACAGGGCAGTAGTCTGCACATCTCCAATTCCTTTTGAGAAACATTTATTCACAGACCTATATGAGGCTTCTTATGGTGAGCAAGTGGCTCACACTCTGGCTCTGTGCCAAATAGGTACTTTTCAGATGAAGTGTACAGGCCATGATTTTGCCTTCAAGATATGAGAATCAAGGCCTATGCATTTTGCCAGTGATTTTTTCAAAAGCATTCTACAATGAAGTAGATGGTGCTTCGCAGAGTGAAAAAGACTGTGCTCAGTAGGGAAAAAGCTCATCTTCCTGAGCACATCTACCCTTGCATCGCTATAAAATTTCTCATGAGATTTTCAAATCCTTTTTATATAAAGGTATGAATAGCCCAGTCCTTCAAAGCAAGATTGTCCCTCTCTCCCAGAGAGATACAGAGGAATTATAAAGTTCTACAAAAATTGTAGTGATTTAAACTTTTTGGCACTTGGCCCTGCACTGTACTAGCAGCCCATTGGATCATGAGGCATTTTTTGCCTCTTTCCAGAAGAAATGCTGTCTTCCCTTCCATCCTTCCAGGAGCATTATGTAGATTCTGCTTTGAGAGACATCACGTCTTTGACAACAGCAGCAATAATGTCAAGAACCCTGGAGTACTTTAAAGCCCATTTGAGTCTGTTGTATGATATTTTGAAAATCTTTAGATTGTTACCAGATTTTGTACACACTAACTTGAAGGCTTTTTCTTCAGATCTTATAAGTATTTATACTGGTGTGGGTGCTTTTTCTAACTGCTCTTGGCATTTTTAAATACAGGCAATGGAAGGTGTTCCCTTACTGTATCTTCACAGTAAAGAGAAGAGTGAAAATAAGAAAAAAATGTAGTTTCCATGCAAGAGACATGCTGTTGTAGAAAAGAAGCTGATGTATTGTGCTGTTGCAGCTAGACTTCTGAGCTCTGAAGTCCACTGTAAGATGAAAATTGAGCCCAAAAGACCAGGCTGAAAATGAAATATGCTCTTCAATCAAAAAAGCTCATTCGAATAGTGCTGTATGTCCCTGCAAAGAGGTACTACCTTGAGCATGTTAAAGCACAAGCATCACATCATTCAGACAGAAAGTGCCCAAATTTGAAGCACAAAAAGCTAAGTATCATGGAGGCATGTGAAAGCACCTCTTGAAGGGCAGAATCAAAAAACCCAACACCCAAATCTGAAGAACTGAACAGCTGAATGAGCTTTTGGAACCACATTGTTTTCTGACAGTACATACATTAATTCTGGTGAATAGCTTTTTACCCAGTTAGCTGGGAAAAAAAATTATTTCTACTTTTCCACTTTAATTTCAAAGATTTGCTACTCTGTTCAGAAATGCTTTAATCTATGCTGGAATACTGAGGGTAAAGAAAGTAACAAAGCCACCTCAAGCAGCTCAGACAACTGAACGTGCAATATCACAAAAGAGCAGTAAAGACCCATTTCCCTTTCCCAGTCTTGATGGAGAGAGGTCCCCAGGTACGGGGCATATGCTGCAGCCCATTAGAGCTGTTTCCATTTCTAGCTTCAGCACGACTAGAATGAGAGTCGCCCAGGCACTGCCCCTTTTTGGTGGATAACGTCAACCTCCGTGAATACAAGTCCAAATTGATGGTGAACATGTTGCCATGGGTTGCTGCATGTCTGTGCGAATCCTGAGCAGAATAAGGTTAAATACAGGTAATAGTTCATCCTTTTTCAATGTGATGAAGACATCTGCTTCTACCTGCTTTGTATTCCTCTGCTGTTCTCTTGCCAAACCTTCCTGGCAGCATGGAAACTCTCTGCTCCTGATCCTCTCTTTGGACAATTCACGTTGAACCATTTGGTCCTGCCTCTTGTGACTCCATCTTAAGCTCACAGATGGATGTATAGAAGTTAATGAAATTCTTGGTAGGAATCAACTCTAGTTATAAGCTTGTGGTTAAAACAGCTTTCTTTTGGGAAATAATGTTTTGATGAAAACCAGAGGGGTTTTTGCCTCATGAGATGCTACCGATTTTAATGAAATTACTCCCCTCCAGAAAACTTCTGAAAGTAAAATTTGATCTGCTTTGGAAATGTCAAAACAAAAGGTTTAATATCAAAAGATTTTTATGTCTTTTCATTTACATTAGTTTAAATATTCCTATATTATTTTGAGATCTGTCATAAATATTACTTAATAGGCTTTGTTAAGAATGTGTCAAGTTACAGTGTGAAATACAGCCAGACATAACATGACATTTATCTATCTTCTAACCTTTTAAAACAAGTTTTAAGTACAGTTACTACTGAGTAGTGTTACCTTTCCAGTTCAACCTCTAAGTCTTTCAGAGTGTTTCTCATTTAATCAAGACAAGAGCAAGCACTGAAAGTATTACCCAGGGAAACAGCTCTTTTCAATAACCCAGTGTTAACTTGGAATAATTCTTTTAATAGATATAAAATGATATTATTTTATAAAAACTGTTGGAATTTTAGACATTTTTCACTCAGCAAGAGATTTCAGCTATTCCTCCTAATTCAGAAAGAAAACAAGTCTTCAAGTGTTAGTGTTTCCAATGAGCCCAAAATTCTCACAAACTCTAATAACCATCAATTTTCTTCTTCTCAGATTGGTTATGTGTGTATCTGACATCTGAAAAGTTCCACAGTTACCTTTGCAAATAGGATCTGGAGACTTTAGGTAGGCAAGATCACATTTACATACAGAGCAGACAGGCTTTTAAGGGGCACATCATCAGGCACTTCATCTTCATGAAAAACAGACAAGCTCAGTCATACACAGAAGAGAGGGCAGGAAGGGCAGGGCTCGATTCAGAGATATCCTGTTAAACTGTTAACAAGATAAATTAAGGACATTCTGGACTTCTATATGGGTGCACTTATATGTGTGTATATAAAGTCTCTATACAAAAGGTAGCTATAAAGTATATAGAGAGCATTTTCCCTTTCATGTGGTTCATCCTAATTCTAAACATAAAATAAGTCTTTAAATAAATGACAAAATAAATATATAGATAACTTGACCACTACTGCAAGCAATTTTAGTCTATGTTTATAAAGACAAAATATAACTCATGCTTCTGACACTTGTTTTTAAAGCTTCTGTATTACTCTAAAAAGGTCAAGGTACTGGTGGTGGTTGAAAGCAAATCAATGTCTCTTATTTACTGTCTGTATTTCCATTGCATTTTTAAGTGTGTGAGAAGACATGTGAAGTTTTCTGGGGATTTATCTGCCCAGCTTTCGTTGAATACAACTAATCGATTCTAAGGATTTTGGGAATAGCATTTTAAGCACAGTTTTTTGCGAAGCTCATGATATTTACTGCTTAAGATTGCGGTCTTAAACCTATTCAGTGCAGGGGAAAAAAGCAATACTCCCCCATGCTGTTTGCAGGCAGGTAAATACAAATACGTTCCCCCTTAATGGAATTTTCCAGCTCAGTGGGATCCTGGCTGAAGATTTTGGAATAATTTTGCAGCTTTGTATAGATAATAACTGGGGACAGTATCTCATAGTATCCCAACGTAGTGAGAGGAAGGGAAGGGATGCAGGATGCATTAAATTTAATTACATAATTTATTCAACAGGTAATTTTTTTCAATAGAAAGACAATTATCAGAAAATGTTAAGTTGTTGAACTCAAAACCTTTCATGTGAATGTACTAATTTTAAACACTTTTTACACAAAGATATCTCTGTTTCAGGGTGGGTTTCTAAGCAGCACGCTGAAGGATTTTGTTCCTTTCCAAGGAAAGTCAATAGCCCAGTGCTCTGGCTACTACCCCAGCATGTGTGATATCAGGTTCAGCTCTCAGTTCCTACACATTTTTTTTATATTAATTCCAAAGTAACCAAAAGTCTGGCACTTAAACTCTTTCTGTGGTGAACAAATTCAGTCATCTGATCTGGACATGACCTGGATTCGCAATCGCGCCGAATGAGCCCCTACCTGTAGGCCAGTACTTATATATGCTCTGGGTTTTCCTAAGGTAACATTCATATAGTCTTTATTTTAACTACAAACCGACCCTAAAGTATTAATGTGGTAGAGGAAGCATTTCTTCTCAAGATCTGAAATTTCTTTCAGAAGGTAGCTAAAAGTCAAGTGAAATTCTGGTGAGGATACACACCCACCAAGACAGAGATAGCTTTGACATTTTTCCAAAGAACAAGTAAAAATACTGTTTTCCTCCTTTCTTCTCCCTTATATGACACACAACTGTGGTTAATAATGACAAATAAAACGTAAAAACTTCTGTGACTTGCCTAGGGCTGGAAAACAGGTCAGTAGTTCAACTTCTATAAGAATGCAATGTTTATGGTTCCCAGTTGCCTCTTTGCCTCCCTAGATTGTGTTATTTGTTTCCCTTATATGCTGAAAACACCCTAAAATATAAAGAGGAACTTCTAAGAACCACGTCTGATTATGTAATGACAAAAATGGGATTGTCTGGAATAATTTCAAAACTACTAACTGAGCAACAGATGAAAATTATCTCCTAATTTTGTTGATAGAGCATGATAGTTCAGAAATATACCTTCAGCAATGAAAGCACTGCTGCTTGAAAAAGGAAAATGTAAGCATTTTTGCAAGGTTAAAGTTAGGCAGTTTAAAGCACATAAAAAAGCAACAGCATCTAATTTACACCTGATTTACACACAAGCAAACAGAAGTGTTACATGCATTAATATTTTTTTTTGCATATTTAGAAATATGTTCTAGTAATTTTACTTGGAAATTTAGTTTAAGCAAGGAAACATTGCACTAATACCTGCTATTTATATACTTTTCAGTGCAGCTACTCCCATTTTTTGAAAAACAGTCATTATCACAGCTTGAATGCAACAGGAAAATAAAAGCCTAATTCATGAAAATATACTTGCATGCTTTTCCAGATGCTTACATCAAAGCCAGGCTCATGCGCAAGACCCTCTTTGGAGCAGATTTTTCTATGCACAGTGCAGGATGCAGATTTCTGGGAGAAAGAGAAGCCTAGCAAGAGAAGCCCAGCAAAATGGAAGTGATAAATAAACTTCTACAGACATAGCCCTGACTTGGTTTTGCTGCTAACTGTATTCAGGAACTGATTGCTCCTGCTTTTCCTCTGAACTTAATGAGAAGCACCTTGTTTTAATGAACCTATTTACCCCCTTATTACAGTGCTCTTCCTGCAGCACAAGGAGGCCAGGATGGCTGGGATGTGCCTGTTCTGCTGTTTCGCTGCAGTCCTTTGCCAGTGTCCCAGCTGTTGAAATCTGCAGCAGCGAAGTCTCTCACTGCTCCGAAGTTATCCAGCCCTATGTAACTTTGTCCTGGATGTATGCCCGACATTTGCACAGCTGTTCTGTCTCAGGTTTTGCTCGGAATCAGATCACACCTGCCATACAGAGTGTATTAAGTCCATTTGCTATACTAACCTTGATATCCCTCTCCCATTAGCCTTGCCTGACATATATATGAGAGAGTGTGTGTGTAAACATGCTATAAACCCTAGGGGATTAGAACTAACAATTTATGTATTTTGATATATTATGACACCAAGGAAGTGGAGCTTAAGGACTAAAGATGCTGATCCATCATTGCTAAAAAATAATATTCCAACCCTTCTTCCCTCAGACCTGACCTTCTCCTCACCTTCTGAGCATTCGTCTCTCACTTGCTTATTTTTGTGCAGATGTCTTCCATGATTTAATAGCTTTGACAGAAGAATATATATAGCATTTATTATTGATGTGTCTTGGAAATGCAGATCAGCATGCCCAGAATCAGCATGCCCAGAGCAGAAGTAGTTTGTTTACTACTTAATGGCAAAGTGGTTGAATTCTAAAAAGGGCACTGATATTATTATTTAAAGACAAGAAGAAAGCAGGCAGCGAAGAGGAACTACTTATTCAAAATTCCACACAGTCTGCAAGATAGTAATAGCCTTCTGCCATGGTAGAGAAATAGAGATAATTAATTTCTTTAAACTCCAGTTAGAAACAGCATTAATTTCTTTCCATTCCTGCCGCTGTTTAATACCACAAGGCAATATCTGAGCAGGGAGAATGGCAAGTCCTGGGACAATTTCCCAGGAAAGGTGGTGTAATTGCTGTGATGAAGTTCTGAAGAAGCAAAACAAATGTCTGTGGTAGCAAAATGCCAACCCACCCTGAGTCCACATTGATTAATGTAAAGGTTCCTCAGCTTTGAGTAAAAGGATCTGACTTTCCTGGAGAAAAAAAGAAAAAAAATTAATTGTGCAGCACATATAGAGATGAGGAAATGTGAGAGATTTTTGGAAACTAAATCTTGGCAAACACTTTCCCTGTGAAATCTATTAGTCTCTTATTGCAGAAAACACTCTTAGGAACCGTGCCTCAATTTCATATAATCCTATAAATAAAGACCATTACTGTTCAGTGAATTTCTCCCTCTGGTGGAGACAATGTGATAAACAGAAGATAATATTTCTATCAGAAGATAATCTTTCTATAGCCATAAAACTGAGGCCTGGAAAATCCCATTGCTCAGACACGACTTTCTCTGGATGAGCTACCCCATGTGGTGCTGTATGCTTCGTGACTCGGGGGCAGAGAGCTCTGCAGCCTCTGTGTGAGAAAACATGGCCAATATTTTCTTTCCTAACCATCTCCAGGAATGCAGGTCTCACTTTCCCACCCTTACAAAACCAAAAAAAGAGAAAGTCTGACTTCTCAGAAAAAAAACCCAAAACCAGGAACAATGCCATGCTTTCTTCAAGTTTTCTTTAATTTTGTTTGAACAAAGTGATATTTAACTTTTGGGGCACAGCTTCAATTCTACCACCTTGTGACCATTTAAACCGCAAGAAGCAGCAATGCATGGACTGATCACAGAATCACAGAATTGCAAGAAGGGACCTCAGGAGATGATCTAGTCCAACCCCCCTGCTAAAGCAAGTTCTCCTAGAGCATGTTACACAGGACTTCATCCAGGCGGGCTTTGAATATCTCCAGAGAAGGAGACTCCACAACCCCCCATGGTAGCCTGTGCCAGTGCTCTGTCACCCTCAAAGTAAAGAAGTTTTTCCTCATATTCAGCTGAAACCTCTTATGTTTCAGTTTGTACCCATTGCCCCTTGTCCTGACTCTGAGCACCACTGCAAAGAGTCTGGCTCCGTCCTTGTGACTTCCACCCTTAAGATATCTGTACGTGTTGATGAGGTCCCCTCTCAGTCTTCTCTTCTTCAGGCTGAACAAGCCCAACTCTCTCAGCCTTTCCTCACAGGGGAGATGCTCCAGTCCCTTTATCATCCTAGTTGCTCTCCTCTGGACTCTCTCTAGGAGTTCCTCATCTTTCTTGAACTGGAGAGCCCAGAACTGGACACAGTGCTCCAGGTGGTGTCTCACTAGGGCAGAGTAGAGGGGGAGGGTAACCTCCCTCAACCTGCTGGCCACACTCCTCTTAATGCACCCCAGGATGCCATTGGCCTTCTTGGCAACAAGGGCACAAATCACAAATAATGATAATCTGAAAAGGGTAGCACAAAGGCAACCATGCCTACAAGTCCAGTTAGCACCAGGAACCACCTGCTTCTTCAGGACCATGGTTTTCTACATGGAGTGAAGATGCCTGCTCTGCTACCCTTTGTGGGATGTGTTTCAAAGCTGTCGATTGCTTGGCAGGATACATAGCTGCTATTTGGGTCATTTAGCAGACAGCTCATCATCCAGTATTTCAAAATGAAGCCATTTTGCAGGAGGCATTTGTGAAATAACACATTTGTGCAATCAGAAGGAAATGGGGCTCATTTCAGACATCCCCACAATTCTCCATACAGCACTCATCAGCAAAGTATCAGCACAACTTGCAGCCTCCGAGGCCACTGTGCAAGCATGTAGGTTCTCCTGGTGAGGTAGGCCAGAGGACGTGCTACAACATCGCAGATGCCTTTGGCCAGATACGTTTATCTGCATGTGCCCAGATGTTGATGTTTCGCAGGAATGAAGGTTTTACTGCACATGCACAGATTGAGCAACCTTACAGCACATGCTGCTGGCGGAGGATTTGCTTTGCTGGTGATAACTGTCTCCCACCAAGCAAGGAGCAGGGGTTTTCAGGACTCACATTCTGGATATTGGTGCATTTTTTCTATATGTCCCTAAGTGACATATCCAGTGCATGTCCCTAGAAATAGCAGGACTCTGAAGTAATTCCTTGACCGATTTAAAATGGCTTGTCATATAAAACCTCAAAAATAAATGACAGAGCTACCAATTGTCATTACAAATATTTAACTCCCGCCCCCCAAATTATGCCTAATTATAGAAACAAGGAGAAGGAAAAAGAAGAAACAATAAAGATTACAGTCTGGTAAGAAAAATATTCCAGCATTTTTTTGGAAGCGGCATCAGAAAGGATAGGAAATAAGGATATTATTTACACACTTTGGCCCTCTGAATTTTCTATCTATGTGAGTCTAAGTAATCAACTCTCACAACATTCATAAAATCTCTCAGAATGAATGTCAGCCTTGTAAATTCATACTGTGAGAAAAGCGCCATAAAAAAGCTCCCAGAACAATGATTTGTTTCCACAGAGGGCCAGACCATGGGGAAATGTCATAAAATGAGATGAAGATAGGGCCCAAACTCTAACAGACAGATAATTCTCCCAAATTGGCTCTCTGTGCCACCAAACAATAACTTCAGATGTTGTTTAAATATGACAGTATTGATCTGGCCAGTGCTAATCCCCCAAATCCCTTCTTCAGTTGCATATTTCTTGACAGCTTAGAGGCTCCAAGTAATTTCTCAGCAAGGGAGACTCAGCAAATGACTGTTTCATTGCAGCAAAGTGAAAGATAATGAATTATTCATGGCTTAGTTTATCTGAAGCCAGCATGGCTGTAGCAGTCACAGAGTGCCTGTCCTGCCACCCATGTCTTCCCTTTCACCCGCGTGCCTCTTCCCCAGCACCAGGCTAATAGCCCAGTCCCTGCCATGGCAGCTTTGGGGGATATTTTCATAGTTTACCAGTAAACCTTGTGAGAGGAGCATACCTTAATGTGTAAGGGAAGGTAGAGGAAGTTGGGTCTGAGGTTCACGCACTCCTGCCCAGCTCGGAGGGCGCTCTGAAGCCTCCATAAAGGACCAAGGGTCTTCGCACACTGCTGCACGCAGAGCAAAGACAGCCTTGGGAGAGGGAGTGTGACAAGAAGCCCAGATTAATGCTCTATAACCTTTCACGTGCAGGAAAAGTAGCAGTGCAGGCTCAAACTGAGACAAACCCCTATCCTCCCTCCATGACTGACTGGCTTCCTGATACACAGGTTTTGTCCTTATTTAGTCCTGGAGGTTGGTGCCTTCTTTGCTTGCAAAGCTTTTCATTGTCTGACCAGAAAATGTATAAAAACCGTGTTTCATTCTGACTTCCTAGAAAACAAAGATTATTTCTGATACCTATTTAGCAACACGCTGTCTCAGGGCACATAGCATTTCACTGGGACAGTTGCATACATCATCTCCTTTTCCTTCTTCAGAGCTCACCAAGTTTTGTAAGCTGAATGAGCACATGGGTGATGTTGAGGGAGGAGGCACTGACTGGCTGCTCCCTGGCACCCCAGGCAGTGAAGATGAGTGTGCCCAGACCCAAGTGACAGAATGAGTCCACCAGGATCGTTCCAGCTGACCATCCTGAGAGCGTTCTCATTTTTTCCTACCATTAGAGGACCAGGGATGGAAATCAAGTCAAGCATTGGTATTCTAGTGTTTGAAGGCTGTTAGTACATTGAATACAGTTGCATATTTTAGTCTGGATTCAATAAGAAAACGAATTTGTCACTGATTGTCTATTCCCATTTTAGCAATATTGAATTCATTGAATTCAACCACATTTCAAAGTCTGATTAAAAGTAATTGAGATCTCACAGGTTTGAGAGGATTAGCATCTGGACATAAGAGAGTCAAGTTATTGGTCCCACTGAAGGAAAAAGCACACGGCCTTTGTTGCCCATTTTGCTGTCCATGAGCACGTTGCCTCCTGACAGATCAGCTTGGACAAAGCTGCAGGGTGCAGCCAGCCTGTGCAGGTTATTCCTGGCAGGATTCATGGGAAGAGCTGGTGTTACCATCACGTGAATGGGGAATCGGGGGGGGGGGGGGGAAGGACACAGATCTATTGGAGTGCAACTTTTATTGGGTATGGAGTTTGGAGTATCACAGGTTTGAGGTTTGTTAATTATTACTTTTATGAGGGGAAATCATCTTTTGCATGCTCCTGAAAAGCTGTTAATGAGATGTTCAAACTACATTAAACAAATCCATAGTGTTGCAATTCTGTAGTTAAAGATGAATCATCTTAGTTTGTCATCCAGGTAGTTGTAAACAATAAAAACCTGTTTTCGTGACTTTGACTTCGAGGTGGGTCGTTTGCATTTTATAGGAACTTTTTATAAAGAATCCTGTTTGCTTACATGACAACTTGGAATGATCTGAAGTGCTCGATCTTTTATTCAAGGAGCTTTTCACCTTCATGTGGTGTCCAGTAATTACTGGAAGGAGAAGAGATTTTAAAATCGGGTTTTAGAAGTCGGGTGTTTTTTTTTTTCTGGTTCAGCAGGCACAGGATTTCATATTCACTTCATGGGATATCTGTAGATTTGTTGAGACTGGTTGCTCTGAAGTGGCTGCACAATCAGATTATTTTAATAAGACAGCCAGGGATCTTCCAATGAATTTGTATCGCCCACGCCGCAGAAAATCAAAGCTTTCCTAAGAATATTTACCCCACTTCCTTTGAATTGTTTAAGTGCATTTCAATGGCCTTTCATTCCATTTAGCCTCCCTCTATTATCAGTGTGTTAAGCTCTCTTCAAATACAGCACTTAGCCTCTTTGGAATAGGTTTTAACTGGTCCCTTTCAAGAAAATCAACATTGACCTTCTCCTGTAGTGACCACTGTAGTGGGAGTGGGTTTCATTCAGCTCGTTTTTGTTGTTCGTTGTAAAAGCTAGGCTGAATAAGTTAGAGTGCAGGTTACAGAGGGAATATATTGTGTAATAATTCAAACACAGAAAGCCACTCAAACGGTATGCTCTGCAAAATGACAGCTAGTTCTGAAGCTTTTATTCCATACACAAACTTACAATATTTAAATATAGCATGTCCTGGTTTTGTCTGGGATAGAGTTAATTTTCTTCATAGCAAAACCAAACTGTTATCTCTGAACTAGAGGTGGGTGGGAAAGACGTAGACCGTTTTACAAATAAGCAATGTTTGCTGAATATTTATCTCCCAAATATTGCCCAGCTTTCAGACCTGTTCCTATGTGAAGTCTCAAAAGGAAGGTCAAAGTGAATTCTAGAGCTAAAGCACATACCTTGTTTTTGGGAA
Source organism: Gorsachius magnificus (assembly GCA_034008185.1). Lineage (NCBI taxonomy): Eukaryota > Metazoa > Chordata > Aves > Pelecaniformes > Ardeidae > Gorsachius > Gorsachius magnificus. The sequence goes on along the minus strand of CM067093.1, from coordinate 14,013,429 downwards.
ATGCGGGCTTGGTTCCTTCTTTGTTATTTCGCCGAAGTGCCACAAAGGTGACATAAACACCATCTTCTGATGTGAGATGTGACACAACTGACAAACTGGAGAGCACAAATCTTCACAAGTTTTTGGCTGTGATCATGGTCAGACAACAGGCCATGTGAGTTAGCAAGGCTCTATTGCCAAGCATTGGTTAACTGATATGGAAAAAGTAGGAGATGGACAGTAACTTCAGCTGACAACATAATTCAGTAGCTCCTGCTGGGTATGTTCTCTACGGCTCTTCATTCTGATAGCAAGAGGAAAATGTTTAAATAAAAAAAAATGCCAGCACAAATGAAGCCACATCGGTAGCTTGGTTGCTGCAAGAAGGTAGAAAGGAGCTGGCAGCTCACGTGAGGAATCCTGCAGAACTGCAGCAACTGCCATCTTCACTCTGTAGAAAAACAAAGAGGATCAAAAATAATGGTCATCAGTTTGATATCTTCCAGCAAAGCTAATTTCCTAGAAAAATGTCAATCTTGTTGCCTTGGTGAACTGTCCAATGTATTAAATTTCATAAATCCTTTATAATTTCAAATCTTTGCAATTTGCCACTTGCTCAGCCACCTACCAGAGAGATTTAGTTTCTCTGAATATTTTTCAAAAGCTCTGCTACAGCTGCCAGGTGTGTTTTGCACTGAAACACAATTACACATTGTCACAAGTCCTGTGAAGAAGTCTGGGATTCATCTGCACTGCCCGTGTCCTTGCTACAGGGCAGAAGTCTCTCTTCCTCTCAGAGCCCTGTGTTACTAGATCCCAAGACAAGAATTTGAGTAAGCAAGTTAAGCCAAAAGCAATAAAAGTAGTTCTTTATTAAATCCAAGAAGGCAATACTGTATAAAAAGCTCTACAGAGATATAGCTGTCCAGAAAAAAATGAAGCTAAGAATTTACCTAGCACTTAGACTGACATTATAAATCTATATCCTTCAGCCTATAGATTAGCAGGTCCTTTGCAGGCTTCCTTCAACGTGTCCGGTCCTCATATATCCTTTACTATAGACTTGTTTTCACAGAAAGCAATCTTGCCTTCCAAGAATCTTTTCTCTTCTTATGTGGGCACTCCTCTAGACATCTATTCCAGGACATCACTCCTCTGAGGGCTTGACTTATCTCAGTTCAGCCTAAATTTATTTGTATCCTGCAACAAACACATAGGCTTGCAAAGGGACCTCAAAATCTGGCTTAGTCTCTCCCACCAACCTACAGCATAGCCAGGAATAGTATCAGGAATAACTGGAACATTTAACTATTCTTCAAAACCGCCAGTGCTGAGGAATCCCAAATGTCCCTTAACATTGGCTAAAGCTTGACTTTCCTTAGTGAGATTTTTTTTTTCTCAATATTTCAGTTAAATCTTTTTGGCTTCAGAATTAAGTTCCATGGAGAAACACAGATCACTGCCCATGTAAAGACAACCATTCATGCAGTGGCAGGCTTATCAGACTTTCCCTATCACGTTCCTTTTGTAGAAGCAGCAAATCAATTTCTTTCAACTTTATATTGTAGCTTGTCTTTCCCAAAACTCTATAATTTTCATAGCCTTTAGCTGTAATTATTGTAATTTAGGAACTGCTCCCTGGTAATCACCCCCAATGTATTAATACAGGGCAGTTATATACACTCAATTAAAATTTTAATAACATTTCAGAAAACCTTCTGTGGACAGCAATATCAGAGTAGAAAAGGTTGTAATTTCAGCCATGGAAATTTTAAAAATGGTTTATGAATCTACTTTCATGTCTAAATACTAGCTATGGTATGATATGAATTTGATATATAGCTAACAAGGGATTCGGAGCTTAACTATGCTTTCTGAAACAGAAAAGGTCTGGGGAAAGCATAGATTTGATCTCCTCGTGCTGAAATGACAATGTGACCAAGCAACAGATTTATCCTGTAAGTACATAGATAACACTGTCCACTGGCACAGTCTACTCAGAGATCATAGGACGGAGCGGGACAGAGGGTGTCTACCCTCCTCTTCATCCTTTCTCTGGGCAGAAAGTGGACATAGCAGTGAGGATTTGGCTGTGTCCCCATTTTCATCTGTGATGCAAATGAACAGAGCTTCCGTCAGTATCTGTATCCAGGCACCACACTCCAGAGAAGCAAGAACTATCTCAAGATACCTGGGGCCTTAATAAAAGCATTGGCAAATTTTTATATTCTTTTACAAATCATATTTGATTCCCAAGAGCCTGTCCAACTTCAGAATAAATTAAAAAACCAAACAAACCAACAAAATATACCCCCAAAAAGTTGAAGAACAACACCAGCCTTCTTTAGAGCTGAAAAGATTTGCAAATTCCTGCATAGGTCTGTTATCAAAATCTTTAGGCAAAACATCTTTCCTGGAGCAGTGCTGCCTCAGTCTTTGATTGTACTCTACTGAACTTTCCATGTATTCAGTTTCCCTGAGGACTGAATTTCTCCAGGACAAATAGCAGAAAAAAAAATGTGTGTGTTCCCTGAGTGTCTTCAGGTGAAAATAAAATGTGCATTAAGTTGCAGCTGAAATAATTATTTTAAAAACAAAACCAAGGCTTGACACTGGCAAAAACTGCAGAAAGTTCAGCCAATGACTCAGCCCTGATGAGCGGGGCTGGGAGGGATCATGCTGGGGGCCGTGGTCCAGCTTGCTGACACGCTGGGGACTGACTGCATCACTGCTGCTGGAATTACACCGGAGCAAGCCTTGGGCAAGCGAAGGAGAAATGAATTGCTATGGAGCAGACTGCCCTGAATCACTCTGGTTTAAACAGGCTGTAAATCTGGCCAGCTGAGGCCTCCCAGGTGCACACAACGATCACTTTCAGCCAGGGGAGAAAGCCCAAGACAGAGATGCTTGTGGTGCAGAGAGGAACATGGTCGTTAACAGGTTTTAGGGTACCCTTTCCATCCTGGAAGGCACTGTGTGATTTAAAAAGCATTGGGTCAATTTTAAGAAAGGAAATTGTATTTAAAAAAAAAAGTTAAACATTCCAGACAGCGGGTTGTTTTGGAATATATCTGTTAATTGTGTAACTACTGTGAAATGGGTATTTCCAGATGAGACAGTGCCCTACAGCCAACACAATGAGTCTGTTTATAGTGCAATAGTGTTTTCAGGAAATATTAGCTGGGCTGCTGCTGTGAAGTTCAGACTTTTTTATCAGCAAATAGTTTTCTCCCTGTAGTTTGTTTTTGTGCCAAATTGTGGTGCTGAATCTGAAAAAAATTCTCCTGGCGCTCCATGTATGAATTGGAAAATCAAGGCTTCCAGTCTCAGTAATTTCTTGATCAATCTGTGGTACTTCTGGCAGAATGAAAACAGGGTATCATAAAGCCGTGGTGATTCAGAGTCAGGACAAAGAGAGCACAATTTCTTTTTCAAGTACAACACCCTCAGATTTACCCATGCAACACAGGGCAGGTTATTGCCTGTATCGCTAATAAACATTGCTCTATCACAAAGATTAATACCTACCATTAGAGCTAAATCATACACTGTGTCTCACTGGAAGTGTAATTGCATTAATCTGGCTACTCTGGACATGCAGACTGACAGACTGACAATTATCCAGGGATCATTGTTTTAGAAGTTGGTACAAGTATGATTTTGTTTGATTCATACAGAAATATGTATTTTCTTTCTCACTAGAAACAACAACAAAAGAGTTTTTATCATATTTTCTAATTTTAGAGATTTAGAAAACAAACAGTGGGAACTAAAAGCTGTCTGTCAGCTCTGTCTCAAATCCAGCAGGAGCAGCTCTTTTTTTCAAGTCAATAGCTCAACACAGAGGACATTTTCTTAGCCCTGTTCAATTCCCATGTCTTCCTGAGACAGTCTGACCCGGTACCTCCTGCTCCCACAGCCTGTGAAATATTCCTTTATGAGCCCTCCCATTTTCGTAGACTATTGCAACATTACTTATAGCAGGAGCAGGTGCTCTCAAGAACATCTCCCTGTCGAGCAGACATCATCTTTCCTTGACTACATAAGCAAAAGCATTTTTGAAAGGAAAAAAAAAAAACCCTCTCTTTAAAGTAATAGTTTAGAGAACAACCCATCATGTTTAGATCACCAAAATGGATATACGAACCTCAGTTTGCCCCAAAATAAACGAAAACATTTTACATCTTCTTTTCCGTTCCAGAAAGAAGAAAAATAAACTTTGGGGCAATAGAGGTGGACTTCTTGGCAGGTCTAGTTCATTGTAATGGACCCATTCCTGAATGCCTAAGGCCACATATCCCCACTTTACTGTCACATCCCTACAGAAGGTTCATTTGCTTTTTCCACAGCCTCCAGTCAGGCTGTTATTTTGTTCTTCTAAAGCTGAAAATTTGGGCCATAGAGGTGTTGTTTCGTGGTACTTCAGACCTGAACACAACCAGACTCTTCCCCTGTTCAGGAACCTTACAGGTGTTTTTCCTATATTTATTTGATAGCAAATAGACTTTTGGCCTTACAGATAACTTTTCCTAGCTCAGGTCTTCCTTAGCTAGGCAATATTAGCACATAGTGACAACTGTATTAGCAGCAAAGTAAACTCGGTATTTCTTAAAAGAAATATCTTCTTTTTAAATTTTTCCCCAAAGGCACAAAAGTTGCTGGTGTAGAAATATTTGAAGCATTTTGTCCTAGGAAAATGGAAATGGAAATTATTCAATGTCTTCGTAAACCCAAGACTGCAGTGGAGTCATTCACAACTTCTCAGCAAACCTCCCACCCAGACCTTAGGACTGTGGATTAATTTCGGATTGCTGCTGAATGTGAGAATACAGCTAGGAAGGGTGATGCAGAAAGGGCTGGAGGATGGGGCCCAGGTTTAATGCAGGCAAGTGTTTAGTTCAGTTGTTACAAAATAGCCAAAATAATGCCCCATTTTCCACAAAACCTGATTTAGCGGATTGCAGAAGCGAATGACTACACTGGGCTGCTCAAACTATTTTAAAAAGCACAAGAAAAGAAAACTCACAGCTTTTGATGTTGAACCAAAACACTGTGGCATTTGCTGGTGAAACCTCCTCGTGCTCCACTCCCTGCCCAGCAGACAGGCAGTCGAGCTGGGTTATGGCATCTCATGCACGACAGTGCAAGGGATTCACACGTTTAGAATGTTAAGCCATGGAAGAAATTAGTTCAGATCCTGCTACCTCAGTGCAAGAAACAACTGCAAATAAACAAGACCAAACATTAAAGTTAAGTATATAAAGATTTCAAAGACCTTGTAATACTAAGCAGTGAACCTACAGCGCATCCGGAGCAGCCAGGGTTTTCAGCAGAGATCACAGATGTACTTTCAGTGCCAGTAATGAAGAGAAACAGTGGGTTAAGGAATACAAAGATATTAAGAAATTATTTTGGATGTGTGAATCAACAAGGCATAGAGTTTTAACTATGTATGATCTTCATGGGCTGACTCTGGGCTTCATCTCTGAGGGGAAGAATAAGAAAGCACATAATTGCTGGACCCAGTAGGGAAGCAAAGGAAAAAGAGCTGTAGCAGCAGCAGAGCTATAGGGGTCCCAAATGTATGAGCTACTGTGCATATACCTTCTCGGGGGGGAGCCTGCACAATCCTAGAGCATGAACAGCAACAGCTGTTGGTATTCTCAGCCTGCTCTGGGTGAGGGGGAGGTCTTTCTCATTCCTAGGAGAAATGCTGAAAAGTGTATATATCCCATATTTTTTCCCAGAAGTTTCCAAGATTTTAATAGGCCACAGGGAAAAAAAAACCGAAACCAACAACCAAAACAACATTATTCTCTTTGGGCTTTTATAAAAACACGCATTTTACTAACCCCCCAGATCTTTTGTAAAATTTTGAAGTGAAAAAAATAATCTTGTAGAAAACAAAAACCAGTATTAATGACCATCAGTACTTCTTAGAATTAACCACTGAAGTTCCAAACCAGAAACCTATGAGTATTTAGTGAGAAGATACCACAGCAAAGAATTTAGTTTGAAGTCAAATTATAACAACATTCAGTTTTAATAATTAATAATATTTGGCTTGAATATGCCAAATATGAGACAGAAATCCAGCCCAGAATAGCTGGATCCTGACTTTATGGCTGAGACCTTTCTGGACCAAACCCAGTAGTTCTCTGTTATTTTCCCCAAGCAGCCATGCAGTATGTGGCTCTGACAGCTGCCAGGGCTTAATCGTCACCTTGCCCACGTTACTTCAATATGGACCAAAGTCTGTGAAATTCATTCATGTTATTCCATCCACACTGCTGCCACCGTGTGCCCACGGTTTCCTCTTCGAATGTCTGTTTTGTGAAATCAATTTTAAAACTCTGTGTCTTGCTGCTTTCTTGGGAATGCTTCCCCTTGGGAAATGCCCCTTGTGCTACTGACCTGGTGTCTCGTTGAACAGGACAGCAATTATCCCCTGCAGCCTGTCCAGTACAAACAACCCCAAAAGGGAAAAACCAACGAAAGAGGATTGCTGAGTTGCCTGCAACTTTCTGAAAGGAGCCACTGGCAGTGAGATCTTGTGAGGCCAGGCATGCCTTGGGTTCCACCTGGTGGCCAGGAGATCACCTGTGGTAGCCACTAGCTCCAAAGTGTCCACCTTGATGGTCACAAGGACTTGCACAAGCATCTGAAGACCACAGGTCATGTTCTGGTCATGAGGGTCTGAGAAGCACCGAGGAGGCGAGGGGAGGCACCAGGTCTGCCCTGCGAACTGCCTCGACTTAGACGAGTGCACCTCGCTGCAGCCAGGAGCAGGGTCACAGTTTTCTCCAGTCAGTGCATGGTGTCCAGCTCCAGGAAAGAGGCAAATGAGGGGCATTTGTACCTCCTCTGTCTTTTGGGCCTTTGTCATGGACTGTCCTGGGGAGATACTCCGTCTTTGGAGGCTTCCCCTTGCTGCTGTTGCATGGCTTACAAGCCTGGGGATCAATCTCTGCAGAGCACTCAGCACCCCAACACAGTGACACTCAGTGGCTGCAACAGAGACGTGTGCCCACTCCTGAGTATGCTCTCAACTTCTTCTGCCAAAATGGGTATACGGAGGCTCTGATCTCTGACAAATCACAGCATATTCTTGGGCCGAACAGTGGCTGCCCTCAGAACGAACCAGTACATCTTCCAGACACAGCAGTAGCTTCTCTGCTGGGTACCTGCCCATCAGATCATTCCCAACAGGACGATTAGCCGCAGTGACTGGCCCCAAGGAGGGACGTGTGCTGTTCATTAACTGAAGAAGTGTTCAATTTTGTTAATGCATTTGCACTCCCCCCCCCCAAAAGTAGAACCCAGCAAATTATTGCCATGGGAAGAGTCACCCTCGGGCAACTCTTGGCAGGATACTTCTGCAGGAGCTTCCCATCAACGAAAAACAACCACCAGATGTCATTGTAGGATAAATTGTTTTAAAAATTGCTTTTCAAAGAGCACGAAACAAGCTCAGATTATTTCACTGCGTCTCCAGCAACTTCATGCAGGGCATTATTCGGCCTTTATGCCCTGTTTTCCTTCACTCATAATGACAGGAACTGGGGAACTTGGATCAGTTATGGGCTGGATTCTGCAGTAAGTTAAGTTCAGATCAATTCGCCACATGCTGTACTTCATTCGAACTCTATTGCTTCCTTGTCAGTATAACCTTTTGTAATTTATATTTTTCCACTTGTATCAGTTGATCTATTAAATGTCACCCCTGTGTATAGACATTTTGTTTCATATCTTGATACTGCCGTATTTTCAGCACTACTGGAACGGTCAGAAAAATCTACACTGGTGAAAATCAACAAATTGCATATAACACCAGTCACTTATTCAATAACAAAAGGGCAGCTCTGTCGGTGTCTCCCCAGTGCTACCTGCAAAACTTCTTTCCTTCCTCTGGCCTGGAATTTGGGAGGGGAACCCCAAAAGGGGACCTCATGTTCACCCTATACAGAGCCTACTTTGACAAAATTCCTCATTCATCCCAGCAGAGCTTCCAGGGTCCCCTTGCTTCTATTTAATTGTCGTAACATAACCAGAGCACACAAAAGGGGTCCAGTGATAACTCCTGCTCCATCCCTGGTAAGGTGTGCTTCCCAAACAGCTAATGATCCTTCCCAAATAGCTCCAACCATGTCCCACAGAATCAGAGATGAGGGACACATACTGGATCTCCATCCATCATGTCCACCTTGTAGTACACTGCCATAAAGCAGCCCTGAGCAGCTGATGGACTCTAGTCCCTTTGGCCCACAGCCTCACGCCTGAGCTTATGCTCCTTTCTGCTGGCTCCAAACAGATGGACAGTGGGGCCGAGACAAAAATCAGCTTTCTGCATGTGGGGCACCGCTGCTCACATCCCAGAGCTCCTCTGCCAAAACCTGTTTTGCTGCACGCTGTTTCTAGGCTATGGTTTCCCCAGTAACACAGAAACCTGTTTTATTGTATGAAGCAAATGAGGATACTTAATTATAAAATACAAATGGGGAGCTTCTCTGCTTTGTAAGAGCTTTCTTTATTGGCTTTGCTGGAGGTATTCCTGCTCCAAATGGGAGTTTGAATTAGTGACCACCAGAGGCCCTGTGCAGCCAACATTTCTCTGGTTCTACCGTTTTTCTGTCTGCTCCTCTCTTTCGTCAAGGGAAGGATCTGGGAAGCTAGAAATATTATTTTTTGTCAAAGAATGAGTATTCAGGATTTTATGCACAATATTTTGGATTCTTATGCAGGTTGAAACCTATGAAGAAGCAGGGTGTCAGAGGTAGCAATTATCAATATTCATATCCAGTTATGTAAGCGAATGGGAAAGTTCTCCTGAAGATGTGTCTGGCTATCACACCCAACAATTTTCTCTGTGTGCCAGAGGGGGGGAGAAGAGGGAAGAGGATTTTTATAATGTTAGTGCAGCCACATGAAGAGAACAAAGGAACAGTAAATAATTTGATTCCTTATTGAAAAAAAACCATATTGACATTGGTCTTTGAGCTATTCTTATGCCTGAGTTTGGGGCTTAGGCCAGGTACAACACGTCCAGGAGGAGTTCCCTTAGGTGTCACTCAAACAAATGTCACTTAGGCTGCATGTGACAGTCTTTCCAGTTTGGTTTTGCCCCGCAAGACATAAATGTAGCACAGGGTTTTTCTCAGGCCAACCTGGCCTTTCCCAATAAATAAAAATGTTACAGGACACATCATTTTCTCTCCCAGATGATCTCCCACAAACCCTGGGACAAGCCTGTGGTTTTCCACGAACCACATTGCCACTTAGTGTATACAGAATTAACAGAGCAAATCTAGACCTAATAGACTCGTTGTACATATGTTGATGTGTGTTGGCTCCTTTTGTCAGGAGGCAGTATGTTATACGCAAGTCCTTCTTGCTGACAGTTTCCTTGCAGCTCACCACATCTGCTAGGGATCTAGGATGAAGGAATTGCACCTTTTCTGCAATTTCACAGTTGGTAACATACCACAAGGATTAAAAATATGTCCTCTCCATTTGAACTATCTTAGATCTGGCCTGACTTATGACATTCATATTTGCATGCTTAAGGTGGAACCAGTTTAGAAATAAACATTGAAATAAATGAGTAATACAGCTAAGATATACTTACACACAGAGTCAAAGAAAATTAGAGTTGCAAAATTAAACACTGTGAAGTTAGGGAAGATGGCCCTACATCAGCTCTCTTGGATCATACTGATATGCATAATCACGAATTGCATGATCATACCCTGTTTCTTCCTCTCTCTCATCAGCTCACAGGATGGATGTTTTCTCTCCATTTTTCAGTATGTTGCCCTGTGTATTATTTATTTCAATGCATTACTGACTTGTTCAGACATGATTATTCCTTTTTTACCTGAGATCACATGGGGAAAGGACACCTAGAAATCAAAAAACACTCTCCTCCTTCCCTACCTTCCCTCTAAAAGCGAATAACCTAAGAACTTCACTTCCCTGCTGTGAGTCTGCACTCTTTGATGTCTCTCAAAATTGTTTCATTATTCCCTTATCTGCATATATCTCTGTCTGTACCCTGTCTCCTGGTTCAGACTGTAAATGTCTTGGGATAAAATACCCTTGTGCTTTGAGCTTGCCCAAACCAAGCAATTCTTCAGCAACATTAGAGGCTTAGAGTTTTCTCTCCCAACAAGTATTTTGTCTTCCTCCTTCCAGGACATTCTTGAGGCTTTCCAGTGAGCTCAGAGGATCATGGAGTTGTCACAGAATATTACAGTGACTGATGGTTTAGAAAACTCCAAGGCTGATCTGTTTTAATGGAGACCTGCTAAGGTACAGCAGGCATGGAGAGCCTGTATCATTCCGGCATCAAATAGAATTTCTCAAAGGACACCATTGCCAAGCTCAGAATTTGCAACCTTATAGACTGGTACTGTTTCCATCTTTTTCTGTCTCCGATTCCTGCAGTCATTTTGCTTATCCAAATGCGTTGCCCAAACTTGAAACAAAATAAAAAACAAACCCCCAAATCTCCCCCCAAATCCACCACCACAACAAAACCCCTGGGAATAAGGAGGGTTTGGGGAGCTGAGATAATAAGCAGCTGGGCTATCCTGTAGCTCCTGTCTGTAGGGACACATCCACATAAAGTTGCTGTCACAAACTAACTGCCTGTGCTGACTCATTCACAGAATCATGCAGGCCACAGACTGTAATTATCATGTCATAATTATCACTTCAATAGCACAAAGAGTGCACTCTTATCTGATACGATAAAATAGTTCAATTAATTTTAAACAGAGGGAAACACTAGTACATCCTTACAGCCTGGCCACAGAGACAAAGCAAGCTGTCAGAATGAGATTATTGATTTCGTGTTCTTTTTCTGGCTTTATTAATTTTCGTTCATGCATTACAGTCACCATTTTTCTTGCACTTAGGAGATTTTAATTCAGAATAATGCAGAAGAAAAAGAGGAAGATTAGATATAAATTCAGGAGAGAGACAGAGATAATGGAACGAGAGGTAAACTATGGGTAATATTTACAGTGGAGGTACTGGTAATTTCAGCAAGCAGGAATCTGTTCCCACTGGGAGAAAAAGGTGGAAAGGTGAAAAGAGGAGAGGAATTGCTTATTGCTGGCAGCGGTTGGGCTCCTGTTTCTCTTTACAAATCAAAGCAGATTGCTGCAAAATTAAAGCTTATATCTGAAGCAAGGGAATTCTACAATGGAATAGAACAAAAGTACCCTTTAATGATGATACTTCCAATTTTTCCAGCTCGATAGCTTTCATAAGCAGTTTCCTTTGGGCTTGTTCCTGCCGCATGCTCCAGGGGCAAATGCTGTGTAGCATGTCAGAGTGATTCTCTGCAATGTTGCCTGATCAGTCAATGAGTTCTGTGCTTTTAAACAACATGGTGAGCCAGGGAATCTCATAGGAAATCTAACGTACAAGGTTGTGGTAAACTAATTCTTTTAGTATCAGAAAACTTTCCAGTGAGTGCATTGTGTTACCATGGTTGCAAGACATTTTGCTATTCCAGAACTATCACCTGTCAGCACTGCTCAAAAAACAATAGAAAAGTCTGAAATAAATAGTTCAGAAAGAAATTGGGGTTAAAGAGTTAAGATTAGGGATAAATTTAGGGTCAGTGATTCTCCTGTTTTCTAACGAGAAAAGCAGAAAAAGCCTTGTAGGAGGCAAGCTGTATTTAAGAACCACAGCAGCCAGGAGATCCCAGGTTATATCTGCAGTGCAGATCTTGCCAGCTCCAGGAGGGAAAAACCATGCAGTCTGCTCATGCCCGCGCCGCGCTGACACTGGGGCTGCCGCCACCTTGTTGGGCTCCAGAATTTCTGGCAGCAGTGAAAGTGAGAAGTCGTGGGCAGGTGGGAGAGGATTGCTATCTCCCCAGCCTCAGATGCTATGATGGGGGCTACCTAAGAGCGTAGGTAGCCTGTGTTACTGCAAAACCCCAGCTATGGCTGCTCTCCTCTGCTAGCCTGGAAGGCTAGACATCAAGGGTGGATGAAAAGCTTGTTTGTCGGGTAGGTATGAGATTTTAGATGTATGATCCAAGGAAATTTCTGTGGTGACTGCACCCACCAAAGGACTTCCAACTGAGCATAGCCAAATTGTATGAGGAACAAGGGTAAATCAGTTTTGCTTACAAAATCAGAAGTTAGGCTGTACCCTGAGTCTGCAGTTTCTTTTCTCAGGTATCTCAGAAGATGAGCCAAAACCATCCGAATGCCTGTGGCAAGCTCTGCTAATCAGGGTCTCAGCAGATCTTGGTAGAACAAACTCCAGGAGCTCCAGCATTTCTTTCAGAGCATAATGAACTTTGCAGTGGCTCATCTTCCCTCAGCACCCTCACTCCTCACCCCAGTGCCTCACAATCTTTACTGCAATCATCCTCATAGCATACCTTAGGTGGGATAAAACCTTGTATTCACAGGCTTCTTCCTACCCACAGGTTGTAGAGTGAGAATACAGCAATTAGGCTCCTTAGATACCCTGGTTAAACATCTGAAGTTTTCTGGGACAGGAGCCAGGTCTGAATGACCTAACGGAGCTTACCTGAACTTCTGTGATACAGGGAATTTAACTGAATTTCCCAAACCCCTAGCAGTTTACTATCATCTCTGTCGAGAGGTTTACCTAGAGATCTGGTGCTGTTCAAAAATACATAGATAAGTTATACACTTCCTTTTGAAATCTGAACTAAACTTTGGGATGATGCAACCAACAAAGAAGATTTATCTGAGATATCAGTCCCAGCTCCTTCTGCTGAAGGGGAGTCATGTCCTGCAATATTACACATGTTGGCAGTAATTCCTCATCGCTCTTCCCTTGAGGGGGAAGCTGACAAACAGCAAGGCCAAGAGCTGCCTTCAGCTAGAACACAAGCATGTGGGTCAAGGCTGTCACAGATGCCTGCCAGGCATATAGCCAATGGCACTGAAATTCATTGTGGTTGATGCTCCGCTCACAAGAACTCTAGATTGTCAGAGTAAAAGTACCCTGGTGCTTTTCAGTTTGTGCTGGGATTTCTCCAAATTTAGACTATAAGGCAACATCTAGTGAGATTCAGGAAAACAAATTATTCCCAAACCAGGTTAAGGATTCTGACCTTTGGCCACCACAACAGCCAGGCTTTGCATCTAGTAGCTGGCTTCATGTGCAAACCCTTTCCTTGGAATACAAGCTCTGAAAAACTGAGCTCTGCCCTCTATAAGCTGACATTTTTTGTACAGTATATCCTGTACTAGAGGCAAAGAAAAGCGGTTATATTTTGTAACATTGCAAAATAGGACTTTATGTAGCTCTTAAAGGCAAAAAGAGTCAGTAGTGTTCACCATTATCCAGACTGAAGTCAAATAGTTACCCCTAAAGGAATCCTACAAAGCCTTTGTAAACAGCATGAAGAGGCAGATATTGACTGTATCCTTCTTTGACCAGCTAGAGAATCAGATAGGTGCTACAGAAAACCAGGGATACATATCCATATAAGAGGATGGTACAGCTGTCAGTCAATCAGACCATAGAGCAATTTTCCCTAACAAAGTTTCTGGGCAGTCAGAGAGGACCCAGATAGATCCCAGTTCTTCCTAGCATTCTCCACTGCATGACACTGCTTCCAGGTAGCTTTCATGGGGCGCGACAGGTCTGGGACCAGTGAGTCTCCTCATTTGTGGCCAGGCAATTACCAGTGAATATTGCTATGGGAACCCAAGATGTAGGAAACTCAACACCACAGACTACTTCACCCCAGTTCTCTTCTTGTGCCAACTACTCGCTCCAAGGGTAAGAGAAAGGGCAGCCTCTGTGGAGATGCTCCATTGTTAAAAGCAGGTACAAGGGAGCACTGATTGCTGCCCAGCAGGTTATGGCATTCAGTTCAGCTGTAGTATCTTGTTCAGTGGATCTAAGTCAACAATATTAGCTGGTTCTCCATATTCAGGAAGAAAGCAATAGTGACTTCTGCTACTCTTTTGCCCCTTCTGGTCTACACAATGTAGAATACATCACTCTCCATGTAGATCTCACACACCGTGTGGTACCTGATTATCTCATACTCTGTAAAGTGGGCAATTCTTGCTGCAAGTTTTGATTACTGAGATTGCTGCCTTCTCAAAGATGACATCAAAACTTAGTAGAAAAATCTAAATCACGCTGTTGATCTGATCTAATTCTCTTAGGCAAAACCTAGGAGCTAAAAACAGCAAGCAGAGACAATAAACATTGCTTCAGTCTAGATGTAAGAGTCCACCCAGTCAATTACTCCTTGGTACATCACTGCTTAAGAGTGAACATTCCTTAATTAATACAGTAAGTGCAGTTACAAGGGTATTTATATATTCATAGAAAACCAACATTTCTTTCTGAAAGTAAGGATGTAAAATGCATTTATGTATTTATGCATGCCTCACATAAAAAGGGCTTAACGTACTAGTTGATGTTAATAGCAAGCTTCCAGTGACTACATTGATGCATACATTTTTGACACATATGCACAAGTCAGGTAATGTATTTGCATACTAAGCAGGGAGTTTGAGTTCTAGCTTTCTGGGGCAGAAACTGCTTCTAATTTTATGTGATGCATAGCACAGGGAGGTTGACAGTGCTAATCGAAAGTTAACAAGCAGGAAGGATTTGTCCTTTAGAAGCTGAAATTTCCAAGTAATCCTTTACATCTAATCCCGCTTGAGCTAAGAAGTGCGAGAAGAATTGCAACTGGACTTTTGTGACCTCTTCAAAAGATTGTCGGTTGAATTTCTGCTCTTCCAGAGAGACTGACATAGTTCTGGTCTGGTCAGCGGAATAAACAAGGGGAAAAGATATTGCACAAAAGGAAACAGGGAAAAAAAGTTTCATCGCATTTTTCTAAGTAGACATTTTTTGTTGGGTGACTGCCAGATGCATGCCAATGCTTCTCTGCATATTGTTTGGGATTTGCTGGTTTCAGCACTAAAATGAACAGCAATTGAAGCTTTTACTGTGTTTGAAGATTAATTTCACATAATCGCAACAAAGCTGAAGTCAACAAGCTGATTTAATTACTACCCTGACAGCTGGGAGGCAATTAATGCCCTTAAACTTTCGAGTGCTCTCTCGCTTGTATTTTTCCCCTTGCTTATTCCTACTAATTAGAAATATGCTTCAGGGTAAAGCTGACCATGTTGTTAAATTGCCACCTTGTCATCAGAACCATAGAAACTTCCCAGTTAGACATCAACTCTTTCACCAGAACAAGAATCAAGGCCATCTCTGAATGGTGTGAGCTGCAGAGTGCTGTAACACGTCTCTGTCTTATGGTATCAAGTCCCACTATCTAAATCCTCTGGGGTTTATAACTGAAGGAATATCTCATATTCACTGTGGCAGGAAATTTTTATCACCTTATAACATTTCAGATTTCTGTATTCGGTAATAAATAGCAAGACAAGCTTTGCAAAAGGACATTAGTGTGCCAGCAATTTAGTTAGGAATTTAAAGAACCATCTCCTATGAAGCTTAATATATCCCACCTCGCATCTGAAAGGACTGGGGTTGCATATCTCCAGGAAAAGTAAGCATTAAATAATTCCCTGTTGTAATGGCATCATTAAAAGCGAGATCTACACCATGTGCAGGATCAGGACCATTATCTTTGGACAGTGCAAAACATGCATTTTTAAGGGTTCAAAACACATTTGCCTTTTTTGGGAAATTGCCTTCATTGTACTGAGAGGTTAGTGGACCGCTGCTGGGATTGGAAACCTCTGTGCCTTCCTTCTCCGTTGGGTTCAGTGGAGAGCTGAGCCTTTCTAGTGGCAAATCCCAGCTATTTCTGTGTGTGCTCAGCCTTACTGCTGTCAGCAGAACAGAATCTGGAAAATAAACTCTGCCCAATAGTTTTGCTTTATGTCTGCATTTCAGCGAGTACCGGCAATTAATGATCTGTTGGCAAATTAACACTGCACATGGCAATTGACTGTGGTAATGAAGTTATAGAGTCTTCTTTATGGTTTATTAGTACTATAATAAACCACACTCAGCATGTAATAATGGCACACAGTTAAATTAAAGACTTGCTGATGCCTTATAAACCATTTTGAGAAACATTCTTGTAGCAATCGGTAATAGTCTTCCCTGTGAGCACAGGCAGGCTTTGCTCTGTATTCTGCAGATACAGTTCTGTCAATATATTCTTTCTATTACTCTTGCATTACTAACAAAGCAGGTTGGACAGCGGAAAAACAAATTGACTGGAACATTTACTTCAAGTTGAACTAATTTTTAAGCACTTTGGGTGAAAAATAACTCTTGGCTTCTTCAGACTGCACCTATTTCTTCTGTTATGAGGAAATATAACACTAGAATCATTCATGTCTTTCCTCTCAGACAAATCCACCTGCTGAATTTTACAGTGTTTCTCCACACTCAGTGACTTGAATTGACTATACGGCTTTTTAAAAATTAACAGAGGCTAAAGCTATCCTTCCAAGTCAGACAGGTGAAATGTAGTGTTGCAACCCAAGTTTGACCATGAGCTTCCCTCAAACTTTCTACTTCGTGTCTGACCGAGATACTCCCTTTTTAGAGACGAGGCCTTATTTCAGACTCCCTGCCCGTTCACTATTTGATCCTGAAAGAGGAGAGGTGTTCACACCGAGCCAGCGTGCTGTGCCTGTGCACCTACTAAGCTCAAACCACCCAGAGAAGCCTGTCACAAAGTACTTTTAGATCTGCTTTACAGCCCCTTCTGTAATGTAGAGCATTATTTCCCTCCTCCTTCTTGCAGGAATGGCAAGTACTTTGCTTTATTCAGTGTGGCAATATAGGATTCATGCTGTGAATGATCAGGCTCTTCAAGGGACAACTGTATGCTGAATTTAACAATACACAAAAATATCTGGAACTCTCCAGACTTCTCTCTGTAGGAAGACAAAGCAATGCTTAGGGAAGATATTATCTATCTGCCTCTTTCCAGAAAAGCTGCATTTCTTTCCTCCAGCTCCCACTGTGTCATGCTGGCCACTAGAGGACATCCCAGACCTGGCCAACTGCTGGTTCCATTCACAAAAGCCATGCTGACACCTACGTCCTTGTCTCCTTTTGCCTGATATTAGAGTTGATGGGTTTTTAGGTCAGTGGAGGTTTTATTTTTTCTGCCTGACTGAATGAATATAGGAGGAAAACCAGTCTTTTTTCTACCCTTTATCTGTCTTGTCTGCTTAAACTGAAAACTCATTAGGCAATGGTTAAGTCTGGTGTGAGGTTTGAGACTGTAGGCCTAGGTATTACCCATGTGTCTGATTTGAGATTTTCTCTTAGTCAAAAAGCTGAGATGAGGCTGTGGTCAGTGTATGTAATGCACTGCCCTAACCAGAGCAGAGTCCGTAATAGAGGAGAACTCTTAAATAGGATGTTTGCTTCCTGACCTGAACAAGAACAGTCATCACTGTGCTGATACAGGTGTGCCTATAGGGGCCCCACAGGGAAATCTGCATCTTCCACCTGTGTTCATGAAAGCTGGGATTCCAAGGTGAGAGACAAAGGGAATGAGTCTTTCAGAATCCCCTGAAACTTCTAAATTTTCCTTTTATAAAAGCTAGAGTGCAGACAAGAACAAGGTGACCATTGCCTTCTCCTAGCAGTCATCTAAGGAGGTGGCCAAGCCATAAGAATATGAGATGACTTTGGGGGATGTGCATAAAACTTCACTTTAGCCAGTGCAAGGAGGCTCAGCAGGGGTTCTGGGGAGCTCTCCCAACTTCTCTCCATTCACTGCAGTGGGACATGCATCTTCCTAAACCAAGACTGAGGATACGTCACTCTACTCCCAGCCCAGAAGGGTGTTTAGTGCATCTTTTTGTGCCTACGTGGAACTGCCAGTATCTAAAACTTCCTGTGTGATAGGCATCTATAAATCCTACATCACCAGCATTTTCAGGTTGCCTGCCAGGGCACAGTGGCTTGCAGCAGAGCTGTTTTGCTGCCAACTCTGCCTTTGTTTTATCCCTCAGAAAGGCTTACACAGCGTTACATAAGTTCTGTGCAACAGAAGGCTTTTCTCCTTGTGAACACTTTTATAATATCACCCTCCTTAAGACTGCTCCCATTAAGGAGCTTAAGATCTTGAGGTCTCCAGGCTAACACAGTCTGAAGACTGGCTGTTTTCTAGCCACCTCTGACACTGTCATTTCTTTGAATTGCCAAATTTCCCTCTCTCCCCAGCTCTTACAGGCATTACAAGGAGTTTCTGAAGCAATTTAAAGAATACCTGACAGATTCTGCTGAAGCTGAATATCCTTTCAGGGGAATGGAGAAGTCAGTGGGGAAATGGAGAGCATGCAGCTGCGTCCCGCTGTCATGAGGCAGTCTGGTTTAATTTTCATTCAGCTGCTCCTAGCTGGTCACTTCCATGCCTGGCTTCAAAATGCTAATCCAGAGCTTCTCATTAATTAATGAGCTTTGCCCGGTGGGAATCTGCTTACTGGGAGATATCTGTGCCTGAGATGAGCAGCTTCTCTAGAAGTCTAATATCCTCAGCAGGAGATGCTCAGTAAACTCAAATGCCTGCATATGCACTAATAAATATGTAATAAATACACCTAGTAATGTCAGTGTCTAAAGACTGGCTCGTAAGTGCTGACTGGACTCAAGGAGCTGTAACAATTCTTAATGAGCGCTTTATGAGCAATGACTTTCTTCTTCTTTAGTACATTGGAAAATGTCTATCTAGTGACAGTGTGAAATAAAGACTTGCGGAACAAATGGAGCAGCTCAGACTATGGTTCCTCTCCACCACCCACCCTATAAAGGGAAAGATTTCTTGTGTAGCCAATCTCACTAATGCCTTTTGTGGCTTGTCCTTGCCCTGGTCCCACTTACACTAATGGAATGATATTTCGTAGGCCAGTTAGTCACCACTAGGTAGCAACATCCTTCCTTCTTTCGCAGTATGGGAAGAATTTCAGCTGTGTTATGTTATGGTTCCAATCATACTCTCCCTGCTCTAACACGCAGTCCGAGCTCCTTCACTCTTGCTGTAGAAACCACTGTCCCACTCTCTCTGACTTCTATAAGGACAAAAGGCTACTGATAATACTCTCTCTTTGTTTCAAAAGAACCCAAACACTCATACTAAAATAACCTAGAAAGCACCGGTACCCCTTTATTCTTAGAGCAGAGCCCCTGAGGGGTTCAGAGACATCAAACTGGTGAACTTTGCAAGGTCTGCTCAGAAGAGGGACTGCAGTCTGTGTCCCAGGGCAGACAGGTGGAGTAGAGACTCTCTCAAGACCCTTTTAAGTATGAATCTATGGGGTCATGGCCAGAGAAGATCTGAGTGTTCAGAGGGTGCGAATTTAGAGAGTGTTTGGGGTCAGGACTGTATATTTGTAACATGCTGCTTTGGAGATTATCTGCAGGGATTAAGCCTAGGACATTCAGATTTCAAAGCACATGTCTTCTGTTGTAGAAAAACAGACTTTTGTGACCTCCATTCCTGTTTGAAGGTGGAAGGCAACCAGCCTCCCTTTCCTAACACAAGTTGTACAGTGGCCTGGAGACAGCTCAAATCTGATTTCAGAACTGCCCTTATGTTATGCATCTGAGAAGCCACTGAGGTTTTCCGAGTATTGATTTCTGTGCTTAAAATACAGTGACAGATGCTCAGTGCTGAGACCTGTCCCTACTAACGAGATGGAATGAAAAAAATATTTGGATGTTAGAAGGGTAACATCAGCAGCATCAGCCCCTCTGAGAGAGCTGAAATCTCAGACTGCAACTGCCTATCACTTCGTAAAACTTTGATCTGAAGGAACTTGGATAGGAAGTTAAAACACTGACTTACTGTCACTGATCACATTCCAATAAATATGCCCCCTGTTATCTCTGGACAATTTAATCTCCATTGTTCTCCTCCCTCAAACTGCTCAGGCATCTTCATTGCAGAAAAAGAGAGAACTCGTGACATGGTGTGTTCGTGGGTTACCTGTGAGTTCAGGCTAAGTTTCAGTCTGGTCACACAATTTCTGAAAAACTAACACAAAACTGTACTTTGCCAGTGTTTTTGCAGACAACAATAATTTTTCTGGAAAGATAATTTACCTAGACGGGACTCTTCCTGCAAGTTTAGTGTAGAGTTGGTTGTGGATTTAGAACTCCATTTATGAATGAAAATGTTTCAACGATCTGGCTGCCAAATGAAACCTCATCAGCACTTACATTATTATATTATATTATGTCATGTCATATCTTACTATATTATACTATACTGTACTATAATTTGTTAT
Organism: Gorsachius magnificus; assembly: GCA_034008185.1. NCBI lineage: Eukaryota > Metazoa > Chordata > Aves > Pelecaniformes > Ardeidae > Gorsachius > Gorsachius magnificus. The sequence goes on along the minus strand of CM067093.1, from coordinate 13,993,186 downwards.
ATTTTATTTTATTTTTTAGCTCCACTGGGATGTGTTTTTCCACTCTTCTGGTAGCAGTGCCATCAAATGACAACAAGCAATCTGGTGTTCTGCCTAACGAAGAACAGTTAATTCACTGACTCACCCCAGAAGCCAGACTGTATAAGGGTTGTTAGCTCTAGTGCAGAACAGACCCTGACTGAGGTACCACAGAGATCTTTCTGGGAGCAGTGGAAGAATCAGCTACATTCAGGAGAAAGGTGTATGAAGAACTTTAATCTTGGATTCTGCTCCAGTTGCATTAGAAACAAGTGGCAAAGCCCAGCTTCAGGAGGGATTTTGATATGCCTTGCCTCTCTGCCAAGAGAACCGCTCCGTTCTGTTGCTGGCCAGCGGCTATGATGTAGATATGTGACTGAGATGACAGCCACATGGATGAATTTGCCCTTCCCCAGCACTGCTACCACCAGCTGTCCAGGAAAACTCTTCTGCTAGAGGAAGAGCAGCTGTAGGCATTATGCTTAGTGAAATCCAGCAAGTCGAATTCCCTCCCATGGCCCTTTATGTTTTCATGACAATCAAACTTCTAAGTCTTTTGCAGAAGGGAATGAAACCACATGTTTTCTCCTGTCCAGCCTAATCCACTATTGCAGCTCACGTTTAATCGGATACGAATGAATGAAATGCATGCCATGTGTGACCAAATATCCATTTCTGTTGGCTACAAAGGAAATATTTGGAAGAACACTTTCAGCTGATCTTATTTCACTGAAGTACAGTTCCCTTGTCTGACTGTAACAGAAACAAAGATGTGAATATACAGTGTGAAAGGTTGGGCTCCGAGCTTCAGCTGCATCTTCACCAGGAAGGCATGGCCAAATAACCTGAGCTCTCTGAGGGGCCCGGTGATCAGCCCAGACACAGGGGTATTTAGACTTTGGATAATGGTGCAAAGAGATTTTTTTTCTTCCAGAAGGATGTTTTCCCAGCTCTTGATACCAGTCAGAACTCACTGGCTGGGTCAGCTACTTGCAGTCTGACAGCAAATCCTCATAGGCTGGGACTTTCATAAGGTTTCATCTCAGAAGCATTACACAGGATTATTTTGCAGTAAGATAGATTCAGGTATGCACTAGTGAGGAGGTGCTGGTCTCTTCCTAGCCAACTTTTAAAAGAGAAAGAACAAATTAACAGCTTGGAATTCACTTCTCATCTCCAACTGAGACTCCAATAATGGCAGCTAGGCTTAGCTCAGACTGCAAATTGATTCTTGATTACCATATCCAGTGAGAGCATTACTATTCAGGTTACTGATGGTGATAAAGTAGGTCATTAACAATGAGCCAGGACAAAGAAAGTGATTTTAGTAGTTGAAATGTTATCCTCTCTAAAGAAGTCATAATAATAATGCAATATTATTGAGCCTTTCTAGTCTGAGGGCATCTGTCATCTGTCTGCCTAAAAATGATAGGGTAGAGTGCATTTGAATTTCTTTTGCAGGAAATAAATGATAAAGCTTTATCACTGCTCTCTTTTTTCCCCTTTTTTGTTGCCTGAACATGTCAATAACTGCATTTTGTCCCTCTTCTTCTTTTGTTGCTATTTTTTTTAATCTTGCTACACACAGGAACTCATTGCTACACAGGACAATACTGACCTGTTACTACAGATTTACTGGCTAAGTTGACACAAATGGAGGGTGACCACGACTACACACAGATATTCTCATATCGGAATTAATGAAAGAAATAGTCTTTTTAAAGGCAAACCTTTTAATTCCTGCTTTGTGCTTCCTATTCATTTGCCTGTGAGAAATCCGCACCTGAACGTCCTAGTCCCAACGTGTATGAGGGTGTTCAGTGTTCCTACTGGCAACCCCTCACAGATGAGTGGTCCATGATGAAAGTGTCTGAAGCAGCTCCTTTCCTTTTCAAGGGTGCAGAAGACATGCAGCTCCACAGATTTCAGCACGATCCCTGAACATTCAGCATGGCAGAAACAGTACAGAACACGCTGGCAAATAGCACTTATGCATGTGGGTTACCTAATAGCACCTGAGCTGGCACAACAGGTTTTCATAACACTGGGACCTGAAATGACACGGGAAGATTTGATAACCCATGCTCTGAAGCGCAGCAGCACTGATATTAATACAGTACCCAGATACACACGGGCTTTGGATGACTCAGGAGACTGAACACATCTAATCTCTAGGTCATTTGATTTAGATCTCAATGACACATGAATCTGGTAGCAGCACAAAATGTAGCTCTAACTGTCCCATGCTTGCTGATTTAGAAGGGACAACCTGCCTACCAAGCTTTACGCCTACCTAATGTATATTTATTTTTTTTTTTTTTAATATGATAGCATCTCTTCATTTGTAGCCACAGACCTGCAGTATTAGAAATATGAGTGAACTATTCATGTGAGAACATGATTGAAATGATGATTTGGGCTGCACCCAGAAAGATGTTGCCTGGATTTTTACAAAGGAAAGGGCTAGTTAATGTTAATGTATGCAAATACTTATCCAGCCATCTAATTTGATCTGCTTTGGAACTTAACACAACCTCCATCATCAGAGTCTCTGAGTGACTTTTGTTTAATCAGCTCCTACTGATTAATGAGTGGGGTGATTAACATACAAGCAGAGGACCTGATGTGCAGTATGTCCGGTGTTAGTGGAGACAAGACCGAACAGGATTTGTCCTCTCTACTTTTCTCCCTTTCCCAAAATGTGAGGTTTCTCATGTGCTAAGCATAACCCCCAACCCGTTATTGATTAGCTTGCTATCAGTAAGTCATTATGGGATCGCTGTACCTACTACCCTTCAGGAACAGACCAATGCTAGAGTATGATCACATGGTTATAAAATATGTGTATACTCCCCCCTCCATGATAACAACTGAAGCATCTTCATGAGCTCTTCTTATTAACATACTCATGTCTCTCCTAGTCAGATGCCTCTGAGTATCAGGATCTGAACCAATTCACCTCTCTCTTCTGCACGTATCTACTTTTCTCTGAAAAACTACAGCACAGGAAAGCGCCAGTTAGTAAAACATCAGCACGCTTGCAGGAGTTACTGCACGTAGCCCACTGCACACAACTGCAGAATTATGATTATGCACAATGGGCAACACAGACTGACTCTTCCAAGTCATCAGTGGGCACTCAGGTTTTGACAGCTGCATGGGTAGGTGATACTGAAGAAAAACAAACTGCTGTACCAAATGTAGAAGACTGTAAGTCCAGTCTGCTATTCTTGTGGTATCTAAGTATTATGGAGTAGATGAGTGAATCCCACAACTACAGAGTGAGAGCATAAGTAGTGTCTGGGCAAACAAGCTTGCAGCTCAGGAACCAACCATCAAATAGTGTTCTTTAAAGATGACTTATACTTAACGCAACCTTCTGAAACAGCCTTGGTTTTGGAAGATCAAATCCAGAGAGGTGTGAAATCCTACAAACTGCCCCTCATGTCAATTGAAGTTGCAAGTGTATTCAGCACATCTCAGCCTTATGTCTAATCTTACTATAAATTCAACTATCAATAACACTGCCTGCCCAAGAAATGCCCATACCACCTCCTACTCATGCCCTCTAAATGTACATTTAAGTTGCTTTTATGTCAGCTAACAAGGTGAGGTGCTTGTGAGGTGCTGCTTGCAAGAGCTCACACTCTCCGAGCCAAACCACACCTTTCAAAACCTGTGGATTCTAATCTAAAAAAAAAAAGAAAAGCCTGGTGATCTTATAAGAATTTAGTCTTATTGTCGAGTTCCTCATATGTCCTGCTCTCTCACTTATGCTGCATAATACCATGAATTCAATGCCTGTCAAAAGCAAGTACCTAGCAGAGGTGAGCCCCAGTGGCACAAAGATCTGAGACTTGCTCTCTGTTAATGGGAAGCATGAAAATTAAAGCTGTGTTTCTCCTCTGCTCATGCAGATTCAAGACATTTCATGTTCCGTAATGGTGATCCTGAAGCTCTGTAAGCCAGAATCTCCAGCACCTATCTTGAATGGAATGTTTTTGTCAGGTATATCCTCGATTATTGTTTGGTTTTGTTTGTACCAGTAATGCCACATCCTTCACTGTTGTCCTTAAACCAAGTGGGATTCTTGTGATCTTTGTACATCACCTGTGATCCTAGCATGTCCTAGGATAGCTTGAACTATAATTTCTGGGCTTGGTCAAAACAAATACTTTTAAACAAAGGCTCTTTAAACCCCCTTTCCCATCAGATAACACCTAAATAACATGCTGTTTCCAAAGCCTAGAGGCAGCTGTTTGCATCTAAAGAAATGTTCTCAAAATGAGTTTGACAGCTGCAATTCTTGTGGAAGAAGTCACTCATGCAATGTTATTCCTGTTCATGGCTGCTTATCTTCCAAGACCTGGGCAGAATTGACTTTGGACTGAGATCACCTTTCCTGCCAGGCCTGTGTCAATGCCTCTCCCACACGCCAGCCTTTTTGGAACTGCTCTTACACTCCTTTAACTGAAGAGCATATTTTAAAGCTGTGTTATTGTTACTCCTCATTTCCCCCTCCTACACAGCATGAAATCTAACACGCAATCAAGTAGCTAACCCCAGGACCACTACGTTTAATGTTCTCCTAATGCCTATCATTAGGATGTATAAATGCCAGAGAGTTGTCTGGGTGCCTTATAAAATAAGTATATCCATCATCTTTGGGGACAAATTATACCAGCTTTCCCGAAGTAGAAGAGGCTGCACAGCAGGGACACACAAAGGAAAACTTTGGCCAAAACCAGCACGATGTTCTGTGCTCCCCGAAATGCCCATGCAGAACAGCACTTTTATTCTACAGCAGTATTGAAAAACCTCCCATGCAGTGAACTGCTCAATACATTTATCTATTGTGTCTTGCAAGGGGACAGGACTGAGTTAACTCTGTCAAGATTTTCAATACAGGAGGTTAATATAAACCCAACACATTTCTTCCAAGCCCTATTGTACTCAACAACTAGAAATAACAGCTTGTCTGCTTCCTGTGCAGTCGAAGCAAAGAAATAGTAGGGCCTTTAGAAGGAGAACCTGAATGCAAGCCAATCATCTTCCTTCTGGCTCCTGTTGGCTCTCGTCTCCAATTACAAAGGAATAATTCACTATCCAAGCTATTTCTACAGCATTTCAAACTGGGCACTGAAGTATCAAAAGTTATTGTTAGCCTGCCATGCTCCTGAGAAGGGAAATAAGGAGGAGATAATAGAAAGACAGAAATGACCCAGATCAGTGAGATATTCTTTATGGTTTATCACAAAGGAGTTTCCCAAGAGACCTTCATGTCATGCCCTGTGCACACACGCACACACACGCACAACCCAGAAAGATAATGAGGGAGGCAAAGCTGCAGTTTGCATCGGTACGAACACTGATTTCATTCAGGACATTTATTCCCATAAAAATATATTCCCTTTATATCTCAATGTGCACGGCCATACTTTCTCCTCTAGATGACACTGTGTCTGCTTGGAATCCAGAGCGGGAATATCAGGAGCCCTTCAGCACTGGCAAAGTCATGTGGAAGAAAATTGCACCAGCACCTGCACACACTATTCTTGTCTCCAGTGATTTCTGTACAATTCAGAGTTGCTCGCTTAAGGACTCAAAGCCACTGAATCTCAATATCTCAGCAGCAGCTAATATTATATATGTGCAGTTCAAGGTGTGAGCAAAGTTGCAGAAATGGTTTGCCTATGTATATGTCTTTGTATATATATACACAGTTACCTCTTGGTTTGTCTGTCTCTGTTTACAAATATCATGAAGCCAAAAGGCTGCAAAACCATCTGCAGCCCTGGGCAATTCTATTTACTACCAGGTAAAATTCCACGCAGGAGTGGACTAATAGCACTGACAAGCCAGAAGAGTAGAGTAGACTGGGTCTAGACACTGCAAAGAGTCTGATACCTAGATTTTAAGCTGACTGCATGCACTCCCTGGATCCATGTGGGGGAGAGAAATTTCACAGGAAAGAAAGGTTTTGGAAGTCAGGTTTGCATCTGGACTCTGGTGGAGCACCTCTGATTTCTCCAAGGTTACTCCCAATTTATTGGGAAGTAAATGGGATCAGATTCAGACTCATAACAGTTCAAATGTATAAATAGTATAAGCAGATTAATTAGCAAAAAAGCAGGAAATAAATGCAGATAGCTCTAAGGGAATTAACAGAAATGCCACTCCTTTTTGTTTGTGCCTCAAAAGTTGACAGCAGGACTCAGAAGCTCATAACTCTTTCCTGATCAAAAAAAAAAAAAAAAAAAAAAAAAAAAAAAAAAGACTGAATTTCTTTCCTGTTTCACCCATTGCAGGATAATTTTACACATGCCTCTGCGTAAGATGGCTCCAAAGGATCAGGTCAAAATCTGGATGACAGGCACCTAATACAATGACAGCAAGGCTTGGGGATATTTTCCTCTTGGCATCAGTGTGCCATTACTCATCCCCTGATTAGAAATATCTTGTGGGTAAGACAGACCACAGGGCTAGCACAGAAAGGGAGGAGGGAGTTGACACACAAGTCTGAGCTTCAAGTCTTCAGAAATCTGGAAAGAGACTCCACCAGAAGTGGGATGGAGAAGGTGAACTCTGAAGAAGGTTCCCTGATGACCGATCACCCCCCCAAAAAACAGAGAGACCTTAAAATTGATTCCTCCCTTCTTCTTTGTTTGTCTGGAAGATGGAAGAGTGAGATTTCCTAGCTTGCTCTGAACGTGGGCTGCCAGTTTCACATTGCAGTGTCAGAAGGCCGATACCAACCCAGGTGTCTACAAATTGACTCACAATTTTGCTCTGTGTAATGAATAAACAAACCTTCCTCTGTAAGATTGAATTAATTTGGATTTATTTGCCTAGGTATAGACATTGCAGATGTTTTAATTTAGGCAGTTTGCACTGTCAAAGTGGCTGGGCTGGCTTAGCCTTCAATTTCTGTCCATGCAGGCAGAATTCAGAGTGGCTACTGCAGACTTTTTGACCATGGGAAGGACAAATCCAGCTGAATATCATCAGAGGAAAAGAAGTTAAGTGAAGTTTAACTAAAGTGCATGGAGTGGTTGCCATAGCAAAAGTGATGGAAGCCTCTTTGCTTTAGCTGTTGAGAGCAGGGCTGACAAATGCTTGTGATACTATACTCTCAGGAACATGTCCGCAGCTGAGATGAACATTTCCTCTAATTTCCACTTTCCTGATCAAGAAACGATTTGAGAGAGAAAAGAAGAATTGAGAAAGAAAACCTTCCCCTTCTGAAAAGGGACGCCAACTCTGCAGAGATGAGGGGAAAGGGAAGAGGCTGTGGATTCAAGGGGGAGAAGTTACAACATGTCTCCCCCCAGCTGAGACCTGAGTGCAGTGATCCAGTGAAATACTCTGGTTAGGCCTCACAGTCCCTTTGCTTGCCAATGGATGTGTTGACCCAACCTCTCTGTGGATCTGTTTTTAGTTTCTTGCCTCAGCGAGGACTCAGATCCCAGCAGCGAATATTGTTGGTAGTTTGCAGTTCTCAGCTGAATGTTGAATTTGGTCCATGAGGTCTAATTCCATTCTGATGTGTTTCTGCTGGATTTAACTGGGAATTCCAGGGGGGACTTTGGTCCCTCGTTTGTTTCTGTCCCATGAGGGAAAAAAGATAACAGAAAAGAAAAAAAAAATGTTTACTTCCTTTCTTTTCAATGTTCAATTTTTATATTCCTTCACTTCCTCAAGGATCTTGTTTTCTCAGATCACACCCTGTCAAAGGCTCTAGTTTGTGGGTGAGTAATAGGTTGTTCTCTGTCCTCTCATCATCCACCCCCACAAATACTCCTGCCTGGATCCCAGTGCCATACCATCCTCATGACCATGGGTGGGTGTGCTAGAGCTTCTATAGATCAGTTGTAATTGGAAAAAAGCCAAAGTTGTGGTCTTGCCTGGGTCAGTCCCTGTTAGCAGCATGCTAGAAGCTTGTGGAGAGCATGCTGCAGACGATGCAGAGGGACAAAGAAGGGACTTCAAGTCACAGAGTACCAGCTACAGGTGACTGTGTCACATGATACTTTTGCAATTCATTTAAGCTTCATCTTGCAAATTAATACTCATTTTATGTGTTTCCTCTATTCCTGATAAACATTGCAGAATGTTGCTGCCTTGGGAGAGCTTTCCAGTAAACAAACAGACTATTTCCCCCTTCCCTTCTTAAAGCTGGTTTTCAGGGCTAGCACATTCTGGGCTCCCAGTGATGTTCCCAATATGGCATCTCCACTAAATAATATATTTTGGGGGAAAATAAGCTGCAAGACTGTCTGGAGACAGGTCTCTTGTAACCCCCTCTCCTTCTAGTTCACACATCTAGCTTCCATGTCCTTGCCTCTTAGCAACCTATCATTTGCTGCATAATCAATTTTAGCCTCTTAAATCTGCATCTGAGCTCCCATTCTGTTTCAGCCCACCTCCACAGAAAACTAGAACCAAGAGATGGGCTTGAGTTTTCTTCTTTCAAAGTCTTTCCTTACCCTCCACTGATTTCTCTCTTCCCATTTTAATTCTGTTACTACAGCAACCTTATATTTCTTGCTTTGGCAAAGTTGACATGTTAGCATGGGGACACACACAAGGCCTCTCTAATCAGCACTTATGTGGTCTAAAACATTTAGCTCATCTGCTCAGAAGACTTATTAAAATGTTCGACCCATCTGCTGTGGGAGGCTCAAGTGAAACTGGAGCCAACATTTTCCCACTCGGCTTCCTGTCATGCAGCCTGACCAAAGCCTCTCATTTCAGCAACACACAGCAATGGTGTGTCTCTACCATACGGCAGAACACTTGCTTGTATGTGGTCTTTGGACACACTTAAAAGGATGTTAGCTCAGTCTTCTGCAGCGCCTGTTAGTTAAAAGGCTGTGCTGACATTTGTCTTTCAGAATGCTAAATGCTAGAAAAATCATTTGACTGTGGCACAAGAAATTCAAAGCAACACCTTTCAGAATGCTTCCTTTGCCCTCAGATGCTCAGAGGGAGACATTTATGGCAGCGAGTTTCCAGAGAGTTGGCAAAATGGATGGGACCTGCCCCGAGGGGATCCTCCAAAGGAACCATGCAACCTGGCTGTCAAGCTGGCATCCCCTTTTCCTACATTTTAGCATCTAATTGCCTGGAGAGCTGTGCAACTTGCTCTGTTCAGTTCTGATCTACTCTGTTGCTCTTGTTGCCCCCAGAAGAAACATCACAATTTCCTTTAATTCCCTCTCCATCATCTGATACCGTTCAGTCTGCCTATAGGTGATCTGTGTTGAGTTGCTTAAGTCTACATCTTTCCTGAGGGAGTTGGAGGCAGTGGTGATTTTGCAAGATGTATAGCTACCGTCATCTGACTAGTTATAGCCATAGCTGCATCCGTGAGAAGCCATATCTGTATCTATAATCATTCATCCACAAAAGTATTCCTCTACAGCTTGCTATGAGTGTTGGACTAACAGCAAAATGTGAAGCTTTCCATCACCTTCACTCAGCAGTTCTGCAATCCCTCCTGGCCGTGGCCATGGCCTATGCTAGGGAGCAGACAGTAGTTTGATGCTTATTTGCCCTATGACTTGTCTGCAACACAGATGCCCTTGAAGGGAGTGGCAGCAAGTGGGAAACAGGATACGGGCTGTGGAGAAAAGCTACAGGGGGAAAATTTGGCCAGTGGAAGATGGATGAATACAATCTACAAAGGTAACTGCAGCGTAAGGATGAACAGCAAACAAAAATGCCTTCAGACAACTGTCTGGGCAATCACTGAAAATTGACTAAGGCATCTCTGAGAGAAGGTTTAGTCACACAAAGCTCCACTTGCTCATCTCAGCTAATGTAGCCGATAGATGTTTGTAGTCAAATCCCCTTCACAATGATCCTGTTTAGAAAGTTGCATGGAGGAAACCTGCTAAACAGTCAGTTCCTCTCCCCATTGCTGGTGGAATTTACTTCTTTAAGCAGCTCTAGGGATTACTGAGGTATTAAGGAAAGTACTGTGACATTGAACTGTATTTCCTCTGCAAGAGGATGTCGTTTTGTAGCTGTCCTCTGTGGAGATCATCACAAGGAGCCTGTGTTTTTTGTGAAGGGCTTTTTTTGTGTGTATGGTGCTGTTTTGCTTTAGTTTTTTAATGAGGAAAGAAAAAAACCCACTGTCACTCTCTATATTAGGGACTTTAAAAGTGCTTAAAAGCACTAGGAATGCCTTTAAAATGCAGACCTCGTACTAGAGATAAAGCATCTATCTAGAGAAGAGATGCTTTGATGCCTTAGATGTATTTGTTTGTTTGTTTTAGAGGGGAGAAAAGAATGGTATGTTTTACTGATACAGCTATTAACCATCAAGATTGCCCACAGGCATCAGCAGGTTCATTCAAAATGTAAATGAGTTTCTCGGCATTCGGTTGTTCAGATTCTACAGGCTGCTATTACGTGAAATTGGATGGGGCCTTCACATGGCACAGCTGAACAGTTAGGCTGGCCTCTCTCTTCCACCGGATTATGAACAACGAGAGTGGCCACTCCTATGGGCCTGAGAGCTTCTCTCCAGATTAGGAGAGTTGCTTTATTATAGAAGACAGGAGCAATTAGCTGAGTCCCTGTGCTGCCACAGAATGGCCTCCTTGGGAAATACCACTTAGCATTGCAAACAGCAAGTGGGCACTTACTCATGGCCTTCCCGCACCCTCTTGGGAAGGACCATTCTCTTGAATTCATGTTTGGAGGCTACCAGCTAAGACCGAGCATAAACCACAAAATGCAATTGGTCTGAGGAAGGCTTTCTGGTTTTAATACTTAATCACTGCATGCCTTGAGCTTACATGGAGTTGCACTCACCAGTGAGATCCCTTCCCAAACAGCACCCTGGCAGATCACTTGGAACAAGAGCTGAAGGAATATTTTTGCCTTGGAGTGATGCTGCATCAGGGACATAGTAAAGATTTGTATTGTCACTTTTTAAAGCTCTGCAATGTTTTTAATCCATAAAAGATGACTTGGGAGGCATGTCGCCCACTTAACAGGCCAGTTGTGCTAGATTAGATCATCCTGATCTCCCAGAGGAGGCTGGTTGAAAACCAAGAATTCTATTCCGCAAAGGATGTCAGAGTTTTGCCATTCAGATTTGTTTTGATGTGGAACAACCCACAATACTTTTACTGCTGATTTGGAGCAGAAGGCTCAAAGTGGCAAAGCCGGTTGGTGGCATGGAGAGAAGAGCAACTAGAAAGATGGTTGTGGGGAGAATTAAGTGCTTAAGTTAACAACCTTTGCCATGGAATGCTGTCCAGTGTGTCCTGATCAGGTTGGCCTTAAAAATACCACTTGCTTACCAAATCAACACGTAAGAACACATTTTTGCGACTTAGGAACAACAATGTCCTTCTCATGATCATCAGCATGAGGAAATGCAGTTTTGCAAACATGCCTAAACTGGACAATGTTTGTCAGAGTTTCACTGAGCTTCATTGCATGAGACTGTGTATGTACACAGACACTTGGGATCCACAACCTAAACCCACGGCTGTGCTTAGCAGAGAAACATTAACTGCTTATGGAATAACTTTTCTGATAGTGTTAAATAACCTTAAACTTTTCCATTTCATTTTTTGTGTGTGCGTGAAAACTGCTGCATTTTTCAAAATGGAATTGAATTGTTGAAACTACTTAAGATGAATTGTCCCCTGCTGCAGAGAAAAAGGATGTCTTATCAAGACACAAGTTTCCCAACTGCACTGCATTTTGTATAAGTAGGGTTAAAAATATCAAAGAAAGCAGAAACACTAAAGATGATCTTAATTTCTGCTTCTATATCAGTCCTTCCATTTCTTCAGTGTATTATGGCTTGCATTTCAGTCTCCGGATAGGACTTGCATGCCCCTATTAAACATAATCAAGCACTTGGAGAACTTATTTCCATGTATCTAAAATGGAACCATGATTTGCATGTAATTAAAATGAAAGAGAAAAAGAACTAACATGAATCTTTTCCATTGGTTTTGAACATGCAGCTTCCAAAAGGAACTCACCATGTTCTTTTAAAAATACTGCCGGTTACTCTAAATGATACAATTTTTTTCTCATTTAAAATTTCTAAATAAATTTTTTAAAAAAATCCTATTGGGACACATTCAAAACTTGAAAAAGGAAGGAAACAGCATGGTATGTAAGAAAAATTGATTTCTATTACAGGGAAAGATTTTGAGAGAGAAGGGCATTTTTTTTTGTGATTTACAAGGATCTTGTTGTAAGCCAAGTGTATTGCCTTTTGCAAGCTCTGCTTCTTACAGTATAGGAATTTGGCTGGGATGAAGTAATTTTGACAGTTGATAGTGTGCTGTAAAAGGTTACTGGAGCTCCACCATTGCCCATGCAATGATATAATGATTTATTGTTGTCAAAGCCTTCTACAAAAGGTATAGAACAATCTAAGCTTCAGCATTCAATATAGACACTGTGTTCATTAAAAAAAAAAATACATGTGATGCTGGGACTGCCTGAAACAGCTGATCTGATCTTAGAACATCAGCCTTGGGGTTGCAAAACCATCCCTGGCAATGCTTTATGTCTTTGCTTTGCTGAATAGCATAATAAAAAAGAAAATTTGTAGGAGTGAAGCTTATGGCAAAAGAACAGGGAGGATGAGAGTTACACGCTTGCAAAAAAAATGTGTCTGCCACAGCAGGGCAAAATGTGCTGAATTACACTTGAAATCCATGCAGAACTTCTGCTACTCCACATTTCTATTATAAGCTGAGTTCTCCTTGAATTTCTTATCCTGAATTTTGTACCAATCCTAGGTAGGCGTCTAGACAGCACATGTCTTTATGCTGATGGGCTTGTTGAAAATTGCCTTCCTCTAACTTGCTTTTCTATGGTTAAGTTAGAGTGGAAGATGGTACGGGGCATCGTGGAGCATGTGACGTGCACAAGAAATCCCAGCGCCTGGAATCCAACCAATAGGGTAATTAACCTTGGTCCAGCATGGAGATGCCATAAAGCCTGTCCAATGGGGATTTTCTCCTAGCAGGGAACTGAAAGGAAAACCTACATCAACATGTCTACATCTTCCATCCATCTCACTGTAGGGTGTTATGTTGGTCCGAGCAAGGAAGATTATTTTTTTATTTCCAGAGGCAATGAAGTCACCATTGGTTGGGGTATCCTTGTTTGACTTTGGACAAATGCATCTTTTTCACTGATATTATGGGGGAGGCTGAACTCTTCACATATAAGGCACTGTATGAATATAATACTTAGTGGCAAGTTCTGCATATCCTTGCCTTTTGCACAACCTTCCTGATTCCTGTGAATCCCCTTGCAGGGGATGTAAAGCAGCCTCCTCTATCCTGTCATGGCCGTTTCTGTCTCTCTCCCTTACCAGAAGTTGTAAACTTCTCTGTTTACTTCTCCATAAGCCTCTCTGGGAAGTGGGGAACTGTCTGCACAGAGCAGAGGAGGGCTGGGAGGTCCAGCTGCCTGGCATTCCTATGAAATAAAAGCTGCAACACAGCTGGCTGCTTTATAGCAGGATATCTTTCAGTACATTCTCCTCACGGCAAGGCTGACATTTGATTTTATTAACAAAACTGAGAAACTAGTGCAGAATTAACAGTGGGAGAGATTAGATTACTAGAGCAAATATGCTTTGGTGATAAGAGCACAGGTCTGGAAAACTGGGAGCTGAGCTTTGCTTTGCTGTATGGACTGGAATGGATTATTCCTCTCCAGCTCCGTTTTCTAACTTATATTGCCAAGAATGTTAACAGCCCCTCAGAAAAGGATGTGCTGATATTTATACATTAGGTTTAGGAAAAGGCACTGAGATCTTGAGATAAGTAAGGCAGAGAGAGCACTAATGACATTCAGGACCAAATTCTGCTCGTATTTCTCTGCAGTAAGTGGATACTTATAAAGCTTAAATTATCACCCTGTATTTTATACTTGCACAAACTTCTGGGGGAGCACGTAGAGGAGGAATACGTTGTGGATGAACTGCTGGCTGGCTTTGTCATTTGGCTGAGGAGTGCGAGCCCTTGCCGAGAAATCACCAGATGGCACTGGTAGAAATAATGTTCAAATGTTCCTTTTTTTAGGCAATTAAAGCTGGAAAAAGGTTTATTTGTGAAATTGTGACTCAGTTCCTTCAGTAAGAAGTATTTGCATCAGCCAGAATTTTGTCAGCAGCTGAACAGAATAATTCCTGTAATTCAGGGCTAGTATTCAGAGCTTACATGCACACCAGCCAAAGGAAAAACTTCATGTTGTGCAATAAATCACTTGCATTAGACCGTCAGCTTTTACTGTTCCTGTTAGCTTCATTTCAGTTTTAATCAATATTTGCTAGGATTTGTTAGGCTATATGGACAAATCTTGAGGCCTGTACTCAATTGCTATCAAAGTACGATGGTTATTAAAGAGAATGAGAAGTTTGCCCGAGTGGGAACCATGTAATAAACTGAAGATTTTGAGATCTGAATTTATCACACTTCTTCACTGCTCTACAAACAGATTGACTTCCCCTTGCAACCCTTCTTGCAGAGAAGTTTGCTCATTTTGGAAGCTGGAGAAGTTCATTTTCAAGTAGGTTAAGCCAAAAGGTGCCAAAAATGCATTTTTCTCCTAGTCTATTATTGTATCTTACACTGTAAGTGAGAAGTAGCTTCACCAAGGAATTGATTTCTTGCAAAAGAAACTGAAGCCATGGCTGGAAGATGATTTTCATAACAGATGCAGCCCTTCAGCAGGGATTCTCAGCTTCTTTCACTGCTGGATAGAAGCAGGTCTTGAGTTCAATCCTTCTGTTTAAATATTTCATTAAGGGCAGGCATATTTCCTACTCCCCTCTTAGGGCTCCAACTTTCAATTTCTAACTTATTTAAAAGCCATCTTTTATTTTTAATTAAGTTCCTCTATTGTTTTCCATTTCACCTATCAGCTCCCAGAGACATACAACAACACTGGAAACCCTGATACCTGACCTGAAGGTTATTTCAGATCCTAGCACTAACCTTCAGCTACATGGGAAAAGCAAAAATTAAACCCAAATCCCTCTTCTGGATGGAAATTCACTTACAGCAGTGAACCTTTTCTACATTTCCCTAAGATTTGGAGACATCCATACAGGGTACTTTACAGTATGTAACACTTTAAGATGCCTCATTTCCATTCAACTGCTGCATTCTCATTCATGTGCAATACACATGCAGAGCTCAGGAGGCCTTTTTAAACTTACCTCACAGGCTGGACAAACAATACCCGATGTGATTTGGTTTGATGGCTCACCTGAAAGTTCAGGAGAAAAATATCTCAGTTCAAGACAAGGCAAAGTGGTTTGTATCTATTTTTTTTCCAAAGTGAAGAGACTTTCATCTTTTCAAGTCACTCCAAACTGAAAGGGAAGCCAAAACAAAACACAAGCCAAAAAGAATACCCCAGCAATCTGCTATGTTGTGCTCCTCTTATTTTGTTTTTTTTTCACAGGCTCTGTTAAAGGTCTAGCGTTCATTCTGTTCTGGAATGGAAACAAAAACTGGAATCTCCTCCTCCCACCAGCCCCCAAAAGACTTTTTCACCTATCACTATTTGAGAACATTTCTGTAGAAAATGTAGAAAGAAATGACTGCCCTTGATGCACACACAGATACACATTTTACACACTCAATTGGCATTTTGCTCCAGGCGTGGGTTAAGTTTCAGGTACGGACCAGGGGACGTTTGTTACTACTGCCTTGACCTCCCTCCTGTTAATTCACATCTTGAGAGAGCAGAAAAGTGCATTTCATGCTCTAGTCATTAGAATTCCATTTTGCTGGGGAAATAGTACTGGGCCATCCTTTTCCCCCGAGAGGGCTTTTTCTTTGGCATCTGTCATGCCTCGTTACACTGAACAGCACACCTTATGTTACAAAAACAGCAAGCAGAAGAAAGTGCAACAGAACTGCCGGTGTTGCTGCAAGGATCCAAACTCTATGCACTCACCCAAATAGCACAAACACAATGTGAATAATGAGTTTCTTTTAGTTTTACCCAGCCCTGGTCATTGTTACTGATATTTGCTTGGGTACTTTAGTTGCATTATCCATTACATATTTGTTTAAAAAGTAGTAATGATGGAGAAAAGTTAGGCAATGACCAGGGTGGGCCTCAGTTATACACAGCCTAGAACAGTCTCTTTGCTAGACAGTTGACCGTACAAAACTGAATGTGCAGCTACAGGGTTGGGACTTCTGCAAGAAAATGCATCCATTTTGCCTTGTGGATTTTTGTTGAAAGGCTTTGATTTAGAAAACCAAAACTGTTGCATGTAGAAATTCAACTCAAATCCTACATCTGATGCATGGGCCACAGTCCCAGGCTGCTACTTTACAGGATATGAAAACCTTGCCCTCATGTAAGCTAACTTGAATGCAAATATGCGCAAATTCATGAAAAACAGCTATCTGCCAGACTTATGCACTGATAAAAATGCCTTCACATTATACCTTCCCACCCACAGTAGTAAACAGGGCATGAACATAGCAGGTATGAACAGCACTTCAAGTTCTGAGTGTGATCAAATGCTCCTGCAATATTGAGGCAGCTTTGCTTGGTACAACAGGGTGGTCTGGCTTTATGGAGCTGCAACACTGCCGCCAGGCACAAGGTACTGCATCCAGAACCCCTGCAATGAGAAGCCAGAGCTCTTCCCCCACAGACTTGCACAGCCAGAGACAAGCATTACACAAGCAGGCTTAGTAGAAACCCAGAGGAATGGAAAGGTTGGGGTTTTTTCTTTTTTTGGTTGGTTCTCGTTAAAAAGTAACTTATAAATTAAAAACTACCTCAAAATCCAAATTTGTGAGTGCAATCCTGCAAACTCTCAATAAATTAGAAACAGTAAATGGTTGTTGCTCAGTTCTGGCCTTATCTGCCTTCCATCCAACATAAAAATACATGTGAACGTTGAAAGACAGGTGGGAGGAAAAAAAGCTTTGGTGGGTTTTTTTTCTGCCATTTGGTCTTGATCCAAATTAGCATAAAGCTGGTGAAATGGACATATTTGTCAGCATCATAAAAGTGATTAGCCAGGGAGGCTGGTACATGCTGAGCATCTGCAAGGTCCTGGAAGCTTCTGTTCACCCAGTTGTTTGATCACCAGCATTTCCAGAGTGACAGGTTCTATTCCAGGACAGTTCTTCCATGAGACGTGACCAAGTACTGGGGTCAGCTGCGTGCATCCACCTGCTTCCAGACCGTCTGCAGGATTCCAGGAGGAGCTCTGTAAAAGTTCATTGGCTAAACCACACCACACCAGTATTTTTATTGGGTTTTTTTGGATGAAACTGTTTTCCTGGAAAAATCTGTGAGCTCATTTACCTTACCACATGCTGTACCTGGCAGCTACCTGCCTCCTCCCTCCACCTCGGTTGCCTTTGCTTTCAGGTTCTCTGCCTTTCTCCCTTAAAAACCGCTTGCCTGGGAATTGTCAAGTATCTGAAGCCTGACCTGTCTCCCCCCCCAGTCAATAATCACATTAGCACATCTGTGTGACAGAAATAATAGCTTTTGTCTCCCAAAGCTGCAGAGTCCTGTTGCCAGGCAACTCCATCCTGAGGCAACAAACCAGAGGAACGGGTGTGTGGGAGGACCAAGCCCTAGTGCAAGAGCTGCTGCTTGTGCTGCTGGTAGCTATAATTGGGGGAAGCTTGGAATATACTATTTCCACCAGAGATTCAGGTTAACAGAGCCTGCCAGGCTCAGAAACTTTCAATTAGGTGGCTACAGACTGTGGCTGGTTCATCTTGTTTTGTTCTGATGTTCCAGAAAAGCTTTGGGGATGCTGCCGAGAACTGGAGCTGCAGAGCAGGGTGGTTTGTATCAGAGATGCTAAGCCCACTGCAGCAGAAGGGTAAACAGGGTCACTCTTCCCAAACGCATGCCAGAGCACAGCCTAAACATGCTTTGGTGGTCCACCCTCCTCAGGGGCCAGACTCCTTTTCCTCTCCACCATCAGGGATTGCAGCAGCTCAGCTGCTCTGGCATTATTTGCCTATCATTTTGGCCACAGCCTGACAGGCTCAGCCTCATGTGGTTAGACAAGAGCATTTCACCCGATAACCAAGCCTTCATTTACCAAATATAACCCTGTACATTCCAGAGAAAGACAAGTCCCTAAAATAATAAAGGTGGCTGTTGACACAGATGGAATGGGAATTTCATTTGCCTCTTCCCAAATAAATGAGGAAAGGCTGCAGCACGAAAAACCTTGGAGAGCAAAGTTCTCTCAGATAACAAGAGATTGCATCCTTACAGACATCAAGGAAGACACAACAGTCCCCAGTGAGAGAAAAATAAGGCTGGAACTACAGTTATTTCCAGGTCTAAGCCTCTATCCTCTGTTTCCATTCATGTATTAGCCCACCCCAGGACTTGCCAGATAGGCCTGTGGGATGCAATCAGAATGGACATTGGAAAAAAAGGAAAAATAAAAGGTGCCTAAAAATCCTAAAAAGGCAAAAATCATCTGAACCCTTTGCACAAGGAAAAATAAAGCCAGAAGCAAACTCAAACACTGGAGGTTGCCATTAGACAATAACCTGAGAAGGATTGGAAATAATGAATGTCAAGGTCCACTTTTTGTCATCTCTAATTTACAGCAGATGCCTTTTCCATTTTCCTTTCTGGTGTTTCTTTATCAGAGCTAGGTGTGGACAAACACTCAGACCTCTGGCCAGGAAAGGACTACACTGCCCATACTTGGTTTCAATGCATGAAATCCAGCCTCAGCCTGCTGAGAGCTTCCCTCACCTGTACAGTCCTACAAGTCAATCGTCTTGTCCACAAAACAGACACACATACAGCATGCCTGGATGCTGTATTGGCTCTGCCAGACAGAAACTTTGTATTTTCTATAGCTAGGATATGGCCCAGAACAGTGGCTTAGTCACCACTGGCACTTCTGACTGTTTATACTGATACTTCGTAAATCCAGTTTCAGCCATGGGTTATACACAGATATGCATGCATTCTGCATATACGGTACACCTTGAAAAGCATCTCTGGTCTCAGTTTCACTGAGGGGAAGTGTGTTGTGGCTTAATTCCAGCCAACAACTGAGCCCCATGCAGCCGCTCACTCACTTTCCCCCCCGCCAGTGGGATGGGGGAGAGAATCGGAAGGGTAAAAGCGAGAAAACTCATGGGCTGAGATACAGACAGTTTCATAGGGAGAGCAAAAGCCACGCACACAAGCAAAGCAAGGAATTCATTCCTTGCTTCTTATCAGCAGGCAGGGGTTCAGCCATCCCCAGGAAAGCAGGGCTCCATCACACGTAACGGTGACTTGGGAAGACAAATGTTATCACGCCAAACATCGCCCCCCACTCCTTCTTCCCCCAGCTTTATACATGGAGCATGATGCCATATGGTGTGGGACATCCCTTGGGGTCAGCTGTCCCGGCTCTGTCCCCTCCCAGCTTCTTGTGCCCCACCAGCCTCCTCGCTGGTGGGGTGGGGAGCAGAAAAGGCCTTGGCTCCATGTATGCACTGATCAGCAGGAATGCTGTGTTATCAGCACAAATCCAAAACATAGCTCCATACTAACTACTGTGAAGAAAATTAACTCTACCCCAGCCAAAACCAGCACAAAGTGGAAGTTTTCCAGTGACCTAAATGACCCGAAGTCAATAGCAACCGAGCTCCAAAATGTCATCATTGGATCCTCGCTGCATCACGACAGCCAGGCACAAAAGAGTCTCTATGTGCACAGACATTCATTGAATAAGGGCTGCAGGAAAAAAGTTAAGAGATTCCTTGCATAAATTATTTAGTGACTGTTATTCAACCTTCTCCATTTACACATAAGTCACTGTATCCAACTGGGTAAAGAACCATCTTCATAACCTGTCTTGTACTATAAAGTATCTTTGATACTTTCCACATAGACATCTGTAGTGTATTTAGGATAGCAGAAGTACTCAACCCCACATCAGAAAGCTTTTACTTCCACATGAATCTTTGCTGTTGCTCAGTGGTTGAATTGTTGGAAGTACCATGTTCCGCACCCTGGGTTTCTTACAGCTGTCTCCTGCTCTATGGCAGCATTTAAGTTTCTTCCAGACCCCACATATTAACAGAGGGGTAACTGTGTGGGTTCAGCCATAGCTGGAGAAACTAAACCTTGGATATTAAGCAAGTGTGAACAGTGCCACATTAGATTCATGTTTTGGATAGCACAGTTGCAGCTGGCCATAAATCTGTGGCTTTTTTCCTTTTGGCTTTCCTATGAACTTTGGTTTATCATCTCAAACACAGGTAGAAAGGAGGTCCTATTCCTTTAAAGACATAACATTTTAAGGGGTAAAGACTAATTAAATCCCATCTTATAAAGGGTAAACAAGGAGGGATTGTGCTCAAGTCTCACAGGAGGCGAGAGACAGACTTTTACCTTAAGAAATCAGAGTTAAGGAGTACAGCTGATGGTGCAGGTTAGCTAGGCTCTGCTGCCTGCTGGCAAAAGACAAATGAAGTCATGAGAAAGCTAAGCGAAGAGTGGGGAGGATGTCAGGAAGCACAGAGAGGTAGCACTTCTTGGGCACAAAACTTCAGAGATGCAGAGACACCTTAACTTCTCAATGCTTCAAAAGAAGTAGATGGAAAGGAATCCAAAGTTACAGGTTAGGGTAACAACTCTCAAGAGAATCTTTGAAACACTACAAAATCTTTCAAAAATGTTTACGAGAACAACTCTGTTCCATATCAGCCACTATTTGCTCTTTCATCAGCCTGAGAAAAAAAAATAAAAATCAAGGCTCTCACAGAGCAGAGATGTGCAGTCAGCTGAAATCACATGCCTCTAGGTCTCGTTCTAATAGTGCTGTAGTTATTTGTTAGCATGAAATGCCTCTGCACTGCAATGGGGGGCTTCACTGCAGTGCCTAATTTAATCTTTCAATGAATATATTCCCTTGAATACAGTGTATTTTGTTTGACAGTTCTTGAACAGTTGGATGAATCTAAACATCGAAGAACTGGAGTACACATTATTTTTCTGCAGATTCATTTAGCAATCCAAGCTAACAGCCAGATTATTAATAATGAGCTAAATAAGACACTTTTCTAAGGGTCGATGGGCATTTGAAGTATGAAAAAGAAAATACGATATTTGCTACTCAGCTTCCCTCTGGCATAGTATTTGAAAAGTGCTCAGATATCCCTTTAGGAAAGGCTATTTTTTCTCATGGTTATACTCACATTGAGGAAACGAATTGCAAGGGAGAAATACCAAAGTGGTGCTGCTAACTTTCCAACTTTTAAAGGCACAGGGCTATTGTTACGCCAGAATTTTGGCTGATAAAATGGCAAAAGCTTCCCAATCTCTTGGCTGCATTCCTTTAAAAACAACAGCAGCTCTGTGGTATCTTGCAGATGCAACAATTGGCAACCAGCTCATCCAGATGTACTCAAATTAGCTTTACAGATTAGCTTTATAGCTCAGCTACTAGTGACAGCCTGGCTGGAGAAGCAAATCCCTCTGTAGGAAAAAAGAATATATTGTTATCTTACAGCTCAACTTTTCTTGTTGGCAGAAGTTATTCTTGATCTATCCTTTCTATTCCAGTAGCTCGTCAGAGCTCTGTGGTGAATTGAAGTCTATAGTACTACACCTCAGATATAGAAAACAATGGTCCCTTTCCCTGAACACAATTCAGGGAGATAAAAAAAAGCAACTGTTTATCTGTCATTGTATCAGTTAATATAAACGGAAAATAATGGATGAGACACTGGATTCACAAACCCTTCTGAAAGATCAAAGCACACTTCAAGATAAGGGCAGGAGCAATTGCTCTGAGTAATTCAGTTGTGTTCAATGCTTGCAGAATCTGAGCGAGAAGGACAGCTCGTACACGCGTGCCTGGGTAGTATGGGGGCCTCGTGGTGCAGACAGATGGGTAGCACCCCTCAAATATTGAAAGGTGATAACAGAAGAGTAGAACAACAGTAGCAGTGACAACAGAGTAGAAGAAAATAACATTTTATACAACTAACAATTATATCCAACTGTGAATCTATGATTATTAATATCCAGAGAGTTGTGAATCTCAGAAGAGAGCCAAGGAACACAGTAGCTCACCAGATCTGCTGCTGGTCCCAAAAGCCAGGTACAGCCGGTCTGCCAGGCAGAGAGCCCAGGCTTGCTCAGACCTGGCACATCCTGCACAGCAATGCCAGCAGTGTCTGGGTTTCCTGGACATTTTTATTTTCTTTCCACCAAGACATTCCCTCCAGTCAAAATTAGAGGATTTTTTACATTTGTGCAGTAACTCAGACACAGAAATGAGACATCAGAAATTCCTGGCTAGGCCCATTGCATGTGCTGTGGGAAATAGGTAGCAAGCCTGAAACCCGGTCTTGTTGGGTTTATGGCACATAGAGAGATCAGCTGCACTACTTGCCTGCAAAGGTGAGAGCTTTCCATGAGATCCACTGCACACAAGCAGCTCCACACATGAAGACATGAATCAAATGAACACATCTGTTCCTACTGAAACCTTTGCACTCTAAGATTTAAAGCCCAGTTAGTCTCCTAATTCCACAATTAGGAAATCCCCCCCTCTCCCCATAGATTCCAACACAGACCAATGCAGAGCTTTCTTTGCTGCTGTCTCCCACAACTAATGCTCTTCCACACCCACAGTCCTGCTGATGTGGCTCACATGCAGTGTCTTCTCCAAAGAACATCCCTTACTAGGGAGCAAATCTTTCCTTCCCCCCGCCCTTTTATTCCATAGCCTTGTCAGGAGTGTTTGCACCTGTCCTCTCACACTCAGCTGCTCTCTATTTTTGCTGAAGATTTCTCCTTTTCAGTACAGGACATGAAAAGCAGAGGGATTCATTCAGTATTGGCTGGGAGAGGAAAATATCCTATCTAAAACAAAGCTACTAGCAAAGCAGAGAGCAAGAGAGCGAAGGGAAGAGAGAGTGTGCCTGCAGGGAAAGTGGCTTAAGGAGAAGTGTAGGAGGAATACTGATTCTAGACTTGCAGCAGGTCTATTTTTCATAAAGACAATAATAAAGAATAATACGGTGTAATTAGGGTGCAAAATCACACTAAATTGCTGAGTGCTTGTCTGCAGCTCTCGCTAAGAGGGAAAGAAACAAGAGGGCTGAACGGCTCCTCCTGGGTTTAGCACTGAGACACGCTTTCCCAAACTCACCTGAAGGATCTCGCTGCTCTAATCAAATGTGCATTGGAATGACAGGCCTTCTTTTTTTTTCATTATAAAGTCCCCTGAGCCAGGTGTGAGAAGGCTGGCATGGGTGTACTGACCAGTACAGCACCACAAAGACCTATTCAGGTCCTGAAAACCAAGGATGCACCATCTGTGTTATTCCAGTGCTAGACTGAACATTGGAAACTGTCGATCTCCGCACCATGCCCTCATGGTAAAATACTTTCCTGCCTTCTGCATTCAGCCTGCGATGGGGAGCCCCTTTGCCTTTCCATTGCTATGGGCCCTGCTCCTTGCATTTTTCCAAAAACACATGCACAGTTCTGTAAAAGCCTTCTGCAGCCAGCATGACATGAGAGCAAATTCCTGTTTAAAGAGTGAAGGATCCAGTTCATCCGTTCTTCTTACACGGAGATGGGAAGGGAACTATTCCTGATTCAGAGCAGTTGGTGCTAGGTTGAGCGGCTTTCCAGACAGCCATATAATACAGACCTGCTCTGATCTGATTCAGGTACCGAATGACCAATTGTCACCAAATTGGATTTATTCCTCACTGTTTCTTATCCTCTGTTGAAAACTATTTTCGCTTTAATTTTCCACACAGTTTTCTTAAATAAGAACATCAGTCTCCCTGAAAGAAAATCTTTGATTCAAAGTTCAGAGTGTCGGTTTCTAGCACATGTAAACCTGTAGTTCTGCTCAGAAGAAAGTGAGTGTTTTCAGAGTCCTTTAACGTATACTGCAGCAAAAAAAAGTATATTTCCTCCATAGACCAAAAAACCATCTAGCTGAAGACATTACTGGGTAATCCCTTCCCTAGGGATGTGGCTGTAAACCTCATTCAACTTTAGGTGGTGATTTTCCAGAGATTTTAATCATTTTGAGCTTTTACGCTACAAAATCACTGCAACTGCTTACAACTACGAGTCACAACTGAAAGGAGAATTTGAGCTGGACTTAGAGCAGTGGAAGCTGGAAAACCTGCAGGTGAGGGATGCAGCCAAAACCCAGCAGCACAAACTCCCAGACGGAGCCTTGTCAGCAGTCCTGGAGGAAAGAGTCCTTGTCTTAAACAGGAGAAAGATGAGGCTTTCCTGAGAGATCCCCCTCCAGCCTGCCCTCACAGTCCAGCCACACCAGCATTTGAAGGACTGAAACACACTTAATCCCTGGATAATCCCTTTTCCCTGGCCTTGGACTGAAGGGTACTGGTGGCGCTAGAGGTATGTGTTACCACACACAGATGTGCTTCTCCTTATCTGGGGAGCTAGAGCTCTGCGTTGCTTAGAAGCATTTACCAGCTCCCTGGGATGTTCTGGCAATTCCCACACATAGTCCTGGGGTACATCAAAAGGCCAGAAATAAATCAGGTTATAGTATCCAAATGCCTTATTATTTGCCACTTGCTGTGAAATCACCTCACTGGCAGGCCAGTACAGACAATGACAGTTATGAGGCTCAGAGATAACTGAAAAGGGATATGCGTAAGAGGAGTTTAAAAGATTTTCATCATTCTGTGTCATCCAGCTAACTGTCTGTCAAGATGCTTACGCTGTCTTGCAGCTGGGACCCAGTCCACAAGAGAAAGCTTCACCTTGACTACATCTTCCACTGGGGAGGATGATGCTTTGTGTCTACGCTATTGCTATACACCCAAACTCGATGGTGATTATATCACTTTCAAGAGTCCTCCCCAAGGGTTTCTTGTGAGTCACCGTTTAATCAGGGGTCTTGTTTTAACACTCCCTCCACAGGATGCTACTGCATCTGTCTACTTAAAAACAGTGATGCTCTTTGACCACAGTGATGCTCTTTGAACATGACTAAGTGGAATTATCTGCTAGCCAGAACATACTAATGAATGTTTCAGTATTTAATTGCAAGCACACGTTAACCCATTGCAAAGTAAATGTACTCTTCCAGCTGGGGGAGCAATATTTAAACCTCAGTGCGTTGCTTTATAATAGCAGAAAACTATAATTTATGTAAGATAGCAATGATTCCTCAAGCAAGCTTAGAAAGAGGAATAATGTGTGCTATTCATTACTAGCGTTTGACTGTGATGAGATGGAACAATTTAGGGGTAGGTGTGTTTGGGACGAAAAGTGCTCTACCTATGGCTTTGAGAGATATTGTGATGGAAGTTCATACTTTTGATAGTTTAAAAAAGCTGAAGAGGTGCTTAGAACTTCAAATGGTCAAATTTATACAGAGAAGCAAGTGAGAAGTAATGGAATATTTGTTCTCAATGATGGTCTATCTTAGCTTGCATTCATGCTTCCAGGAATTCACACAAAAGCACCAGATTTAAAAAAAAAAGGTATAAAAGATTTCTGGTTTTCTGGTTTAAATAAATTGTTTGGTAATGACATCTTTCTTACCAGACAGTTTGTTGCTGAAATTAAACTGTAGTCTATGTTTTGAAGCAGTTTCAGACTTGATTGTACTCCCTGGTCTTGAAATCTGTAAATCGATACTGTTACAATATATCTACATGTCTTCACATCTTAACAGCAGTTGCATGATCATTGATTTCTGAATTTGAGTTTCAGAAGGTCCCCCTCAGCCTCAAATCTGTCTTGTGTATGGATCTGTGCTGCAAGAAACCCTGCCCAGGGGTACTGGTAGAAAACAATCTTTCATTGTCACTTTACAGATGATGAATGAAAGAGGAGAGAGATTAAGTGCCTTCTAGTGAGAGCAAATCTTTTGCAGAGCCAGCACTGAACTCACTTTATTTGATTCCCTTTTCAGTAGCTGAGCCATGAGCTCATCCTCCTCCTGTACTGACATTAATGAAATAACCATCAAGGGGACCATGACCAAACTGCAAAGTTCTCATGCTTTGAAGATCGCCTGGCGGTGAACGCAATGGCCTCACTTCGGTATCTCCTCCTTCTTCTCCATTTTGGCAAGTGTGTGAGTATTAATCAATTAATCATTTCTGAAGTTTAATCAAGGACTGAAGTTGTAATCAATTGACAACCCAATGCAACACAAGGATGTTTGCCTGGCTGCCTGCCTGCCCCTCTGAGCTTAATTAGCAATTATCTCTGCTGAGTGACCCCTTGATCCTGCACAGTTTAGCGAAAGACGTATCCAAGTGGTAATTTCACCTTTTGCCTCCATCATTTGCTATTATTCTAAGTGTTTATTAAATTCCCAGCCTCTCCAGAGCTTGCACAATGGGAAAATCTTTAGTTAAACCTACAATTACTGTAATGAGAAGATTTAATGGAGTTATCATTAAAGAAGATGAAATATTTTCTTATTTTCCCCTCCCCCCTTACTTATAACCATCTTTTTCTCCTTTCCTCAAACGGCAAAGAATTGGCATTTCTAGTAGAAAGCACCAAGCAGAATCTGCGGTAAAATCAGTTGCAGAAAGAACGACAGGGAAGGATTCTCATGTCAGTCTGTCAGGACTGGAGGTTTCCTGGAGCAACCCAATTCCTCATAGTTTTTCAAAGGTAGATCTCAAATTCTGTACCTTACTGCCATGTTATCAGATGATGACATTCCCAGTGGAAGGCAGGGGGCATAGCTGTAAAATGTTTTGTTCTAGCATATTTAACTATTGCATATTTATTTCATTAAAAATCCTGTTTTCCCAGCTCTCTCTGAAGTACCTCTGTAGGCAGAAAAGAGACTGTCAAAAGCTGGAAGTGAATCACTGGAAGATCAGCCTCAATTTGAGACGAATAATCTAGAAACAGCAAGAAAACACTGAACATTTGCTAAAATGTGGAGAACACATTTTAGCGTTGGATAAAGACTCTCGTCTACTTACTTGTGTAAGTAGTTGCAAAGGCTAATACAAATATTGCAAAAGGAATAAAATAACCCCATTGTTCCCAAAACATTGGTAGACTCCATTGAAAAGCTTGCTATACAGTGGCTAATGAGTACTCTTCCCAAACCTTGTCATCAGTTAAAGAGATTTAGCAACCTCTACACTTACATCTTCACAAACTCAGACTACTTCTACATGAAAAAACCCAAGCTTTAATAGTTACATGCACAGATACTTGAATAACTGATGAGCTAACACCAAATGTCCTGCCAAAGGAACTCAGCTGACAGTCTCAGCAAGATATTAGCCTGTCTGGGATCTAGAACACTCCATTGTAGCTGAACTAGTGCTGTGGAAAATATGTACAAGGTAGCAAAGACATCTTCCGAAGTGTCTCATCTCAGTTTCTAAATGTTGGTTAGAAAGACAATCTCCCCAGGGGCAGAGATTTGACCTTCCCCTCCCTCTCTATTCCAAAGAATGGAAGTAGAGGGTAAGATTGCTTACGTATATAGGGCAACATAAGGACACAGCATCATCTGAGGGGTTTGAAGATAAATAGCAGTAATACCACAGCTGGATAAAACTGTCATAAGCAATATTCCCATTGGACAAGTGGATAAAATACTGACTTTACACAGAGCAATATTCCTGGGAGAAGGCCCCTAAATTATTCCTTGGGGTATCTTGCTGTTACAGAGGCATGATGGATGTCTATGCATTAGCAGTGCCGTCTCAAGCCATCAGAAGTGTTGACACAGATGAAACATTTTGATTAAGTGTTCCTGTTCAGCTTTATATATTAAAAACTGTATTGGACGGAGAAGCAGAACTCTCACCTTTGCTCTGTCTTTATTTGTATTCTCACAATGCGACAAAAATAGAATAAAACAACTGGAAAGACAAGACTGATGTCAGCACTCTCATGCTCACTGGAAGCAGGGCTGTAGATCCATCTACTTCTAGGGATTTGCATCTATTTAAGTAACTATCTGTCGATGTGCTCTTGAGGTCTGAATTACTCCACCTGCAATAGATTGTGTGTCTGTGCAGCACCTAGCACAGTAGGTGCTGGTCTGTGTAGGACTCCAAAGTGAACAGATATTTCTTTGAGGCTCCTACTGAACAGATGAAGATGATTCCTCTTTTCCTTTCCCTACCCTTGTTGTGTGACATGCTAGAAGAAAGGTCTGTTAATTAAGAGTGATGGTTGTTGATTCTTAATGTGCTTCAGAAATTACTGAAGCTCTAATGAAGAGCTTATGAGGGATGGTTGATTTGTACAGTTTTGGGAACTGAACCACAGAACATTATGCAGGTCAGAGCATTGGTATTTGCTAATATCTGTTGTCTTTGACAGGATTGTTGTGCCAGGTTTATAGAGGTTTATAGAGGGCATTTGCTGCTAATAATGATTTAACGAGAGCAGAGGAAATGTCCCAGCACAGCACAAATTAATATACAAGGCAATAGCTGTAATGAGGCTGTAAAACGAAACTCACACCTTCACACAGGGCTGTATTTTCTGACTTCCCATTTTCAGGGATCTGATTGTGATTTATTTTGATAGCAGTTGAATTAGCGAAAATGATGGGAAATCAGAGCTGCAGGAATTTTGCAAGTAGATGCTCTGTGCTGTCTTCACCTGGAGAAGGACAAGGATGACATAAATGCTGGAAAGCACTATATAGTAATCGAACCTTTTAAGATGGAAATAGTAATAACATATATTACATACACATAAGATCAATATATATTACAGCAATTAAGCATGGATATAAAAAAAGGTAAGACTAAAGACTTATTTGGTAAAATAAATGAGTCATTGGCTGTGTCCCTTTGATCATAAACTATATGGTAAAGACAAATCTCAGTTTCAGTGAGTGCATGCAAGTGCACAGAACATATTTCAAGGAAAATGCCAGAGAAATTGGTCTTTCAACACCCAATGGACTAGATGTTGGATTGAAATTCAGCACCTGAGTACCACTGGTACAAGGGCTAGCTCACTGGTTCATTTAAAAAAACAGGAGCCCCCAAGCTTGATTCCCAATCCCAATCCATAATGGACATCAGGAGGAGTAGAGACTCAACAAAAAACAGTGTACTTGCTGTAGTCTAAGGAGATGATTTTAATGACTTGTGGTTGTGTTTGAGCTCACAGATCAAGAAATGGGCGGTGGGGTTTGAAGGAGGATGGAAAGTTAAGGTGAAGTGGAAGATGACTGAGGTATCTCTCAGCTGTTTTGAGGGCTTGTGAAGCTCTGTGCTGTGTGACAGCATGCTGACAAACGTGGCTGCTGCCCCATGTTTGTGGTCCCTCTGGTGATGCTATCGCTCCTTGCTCTTGACCGCCTCCGTGCAGCCATACCTTGTCCTTGGGGGATGCAAGTGCCCACCCTCTGCAAGCTGCAGTGACACTTACCCTGCAGCGTGAGTTGCATGAGTTGTTCAGCCACCTGGGTTCCTGTCTGTATTACCTGAGAGCAGTCCCATTCCATGCCAGGGCTATCACAGGTGAAAGCGGGTGTCCCTTTGCTTTGAATTCTGTCTTTACAATGGTTATCACAAACCAAAGCACTAATGATAACGGTGCAAAGGGGGGAAGATAGTTGGATCTTTCTCTCAATTATTTTTCCAGTCTATTAAACTGTCCAAACTCCAGTTTCTCAAAAATATACAAATAAAATAAAAACCAGAGAGAATAAATGAAAATTGAGGCCTCTGCTCATCTCACCCAGCATCATGGTTTATCATCCCCAGGAGATGTCTTCAGAAGCATGGCTTTATGGTCATGAGAGGAAATAACGATGTGCTGAGAAAACTTGCAAATGCACAGCCCTGTTGCACACAAAACGGATCCCCTAAGTGATTTACCAGTACCATTTGCAAAATGGGATGGCTCTGTTTAATTTGAAGTCTTTATACAGCAAGGAGGAGCTACCACTGAGGGTGAAGGAAAAGGATAAAGGCAGGAGCAAGAAAGTGGAAACAACTCAGTCCCCTCAGAAAAGATGCATCACATCTGAGGACTGCTCTTCTTCAACCAACCGATTGAAAGAAAGTGTGTATAATGGTGTAAACATATATGAAATGGAAGTTTAGTGATCCCATCCCGAATCCTCTTTAGCTTGCTGCCAGTGCTTTGAAAAATGCCCTTATCTGCATCTGTGGCTCTGAGAAGAGCCAGAAAGGCACCCTGTAACACACAGCCCGTTTCAAACACTGTGGATCACATACATTACACTGCAGATCATATACATTAGTTATGTACCTTGCCTTTTGGAGCATACTAGCCCGTTATTAATTATTAGTGAGATTTGGTTTCCCAGCTCTGGTTCTCAATGACTTTATAAGGAAAAGAAGGCAAAGGGACAAGGTACAATTATGCACAGCTGTCTTAAATAGCAAGATTATTTTTTGCCTGTATTTATCCCATCGTACTTTAAACAACCAGCTCATGTACCTATACATCCTATAAGGCCCCAAAAGTCAGTGAAGGTCCTTCACCTCACTGTTGATCTGTCACCTTTTTGAGATTTCCATTTGTCTCTACTGACTTCAGAGATGCATCTAGATTTATTTAGAGAGGTCAAGTGCATGCACAGAAATGAGGTTGGGTCTGTGGCACAATCCCCTGGGTAAGCTTTGCTCTGTGTATTTGGGTCCCCAGAAAAGCAGAAGAGCAGCTGGATGCTAAGGCTACGCAGAACCATCTGGCAGGGTTCCCTTTGCTGTATTCCTGTCTGACCACTGGCTTACTGGTGCATTCTGCCTGCTCACCTCAGCTCTGCCCTCACAGCCCCCCATGTTAAAAAGGAGATTAATGGTATTTTCTGCCTTTCTCAGTACTGAAGTGCATAAATGAAAAACGCTGCACAAATCTCACTGGAACCACAGCTGCTTTGTTATCTCTCCTTGGCAGAAGCCACAGAAGTCCAGAACCACTGAGGCTGGATGAGACCTCTGGAAGCCACCTAGTCCAACCCCTTCACGAAGGGCCAAATGTAAAGCTAGATCCAGCTACAAAGTTACAGCCAGTTAGATTAGGTCAATTTGGCTTAGGTTCCAAACTTTCTGGCCCTGCAGTGAAATAAAATAAAAAGAGTAGTAAGAAGGTAGAAAGAGAAACCTGGAGATTCAGGATCAAGGCACTTGCACTGTCAGTTACTCTCTCATCTCTGTAGCAAGGCACTGGCATGAGAGAACACCCCGTGCTTGGGAATGCAAAGTTCACCAAAAAAGATGGTTCCTATTGCTCATGGTCATTTCTACAAGGACAGCATATGCACTTGTGCCCAGTATAATGTATATTCCAAAGGAACAAACAATGGATTTACGTGTTCAGGAATAAGGGGAGAAATGCTGACTGTGGGTTAGCTGTCCTAGACCTCCATCCTACTCTATTCACTCACTAACATATGTCCATATGTGACCAGGACACCTCTGCTCCTTTGCAATGAGGAGTGTGGGAAATGGATTGTAGCACAGCTCAGGTAATATTCCTGCTCATCCTTTCTGCCTCCACTTTCTAGACCCTGCTTGGCTGGGAAGCTGACTCATTAAATGAGGAGCAGAAAGCAGCAATTTGGTGTTCTGAACTTGTCCCCACCTTCTTGACAAACACCTGTGCAAATCACACCTTGCACCGTCTCACACAGATGGCTTGCAGGCCAGCTCTCTCGTCTGCACAGCACCAAACTGACAACTCTATCACATAGTGAAATGAGATGACTGGAGAACCATATCTTCAGCTACTCTGTCCCATGGGTTGGAGAATCAGATAATATTTTCATAGCTTTGAAATGAAATGCCACATGCAGCTTGCAAAGCAAATAATGGTGAAATAATCAGGCACTTTTTAATCAATCATTTCACTGAGGAGGACTATGGTTTAGCTTGAAATTGTTGAAGAAGGACATGGCATGAGTAATACATGCATAGGAACAGTTCATTTGTTGTGATTTTCCATTCCCCTCAACATGTTGTAGCTGTTTACACTCCACACAAATCAATTTAAGAGGATCTGGGGGAATCAGAAAGGGTCATAAATGGGTCTGTCTTCTGTAGCATTCATTGAATGGGTTGGACCTTAGCTCTGCTCTTTGGGGAGGGATGGGGAAGCTTCTTCCTCTCTGGTAAACTAAAGGAGCTCTCAGCTTTTCCCAGCAGAGCACCCGCTGCTCAGCTCTGCCCCAGTAATACCCTGGGCAAATAGCCCAGCCTTACCCCATCTCTGACAGTGGTAAGTAGTGAGAGCTTAGGCAAAGGGGACAACAAAGGTGGAGTGATCTTTTCCTCAGTAAGGTCTCCCAGCTCCCCCAGTCTGTGATTTAGGAACTTCTAGAGCTTCAGAGTGGACCTAGGTGATAGTCTAGATGTCGCCAACACAGTACAATGTTCACCAGAAACAGCAGATTTGTCCAACCTGGCTGATTTTCCAACCCAAGACCAGCATTCAAGCAAGACATGGGTAAAGGAAAGACATATGCATTCACTGTGTGTATTTGGGTGGTGAGAGAGGAGCTGATATGGCCTCGGAGTGACCAAGAGCTCACAGGAACAAGCCTTAATCTTTGGTAAAGCAGCCATGCTCTGACTTTTTGTCTCAGCAGCTCCCCCGCGACCTCTCAGATGGACCCTCAGCAGATGACTCACCCGTCATTAATTCTGCATTTCTTCCATCAGTCTGGTTGGAGCCACTGCTAAATTTAAATGCTATATGTTCAGCTGGAGTGAGAACACTGAAGCAATACAGAGAAGACATTTGAAGTGTGCTATGAGATCCAGAAGGCTGAGATTTAAATGATGCCTCCTTTCCAGCAGCAGCCTAAGGAGAGGTGGCTTTACTCCAAAGTGACCAAAGTGGAAAAGAAGTGGCTGGGGAGGAACTCCTTTCCTACAAGTGAATTGTCACCCATAGCTTGAACTCTTTGAGCCAATCTACCTCCTTCCCCACACAGAGGAATCTGTGCTTGAGAAACCAATCCACCCATGTGCAGATTTGACAGCTTTGCCTCCCCACCCATAACAGACTGATATGTGACTGAAAGAAGGGGTTTGTCTCTCCTTATTAATGAAAGTGATGTGGTTTTGAAAAATGAATCCATTTTACATGTAATCAAGTATATTGAGAGACTGAATATTGTAAGAAATCAACATCTTGGCATGCCATGCCATACCACTGTTCAGCAAATACATCTTCAGGCCTTTCTTCCTACAGTGTTAGTGTTGAAAGCATGACTATGAGGAGGTTCCTCCTTAGGACATAGTAAGTGAATCCTCACCTCTGTCTGAGGTCATGAGAGCTGAAGTGTTTGGTCTTCTGTCTGGGGAGCTGATCCAAACTCAAAGAAGAAAAAGTAAGTGGGGAAGAAAATATTGTCAAGAAAATGTTGGAATGGTAACAATAATCCTGCTAATCTGTCTCTGCAGAGTCACACAGTCTACTTACAACCTGAACCTCTCAGCAGCTTCAGAGAGAAGTGAAAACTGCTTGTAAAAACTTTTCCAACAAACTCAGACATTACCTCAGAACAGAACAAGTAGCACCTAGTCCTTTGCAAGTTACGGGTTTCAAATCCTGAATCATGAGTGAGTGCTGTAAATAACACTCCTGTTTTGGGACAGCGTCCTCAAGAATCTGAGTTGTTTCATGCTGGATACCCAATCTGGGAGGCAGAAGATGTGAAAACAGTTTCATTCTGGAACACTGTCCATGAGAAGTTATGTAGAGATGGTCCCATGATCTGCTAAAGCAGACCTACAGCAGAGCATTGCTGTGCAGGAAATTATTCTACGATCCTATGAATCCAGGCAAGGTCAGCAGCAAAGCTACGTTCTATTTCTGGGCTTCTATCTTCCTCCCTGGCATTAGCCTGGCTGGTCTGTTTTGCTTGGTACAGGATGTCTCTCGCTGTCCACATCTATCATGTCCAGTGCGATGAAGACCTTGACCAGACCCTCAGGGTGCTATACCAGCAGTTATATCCTATGAAAAACAAAGGAATTCCTCAGTTCATGCATAGCTGGCGTTATAAACCTTAACTGATCTGAACAAAACAAGGAAACCCAGTATCACACATGTATGCTCAGCTTTTCCCCTTTTTTTGTTGTAGAAAAATATCCGGTAATCTACACTCACACAAAAGGATGAAAAATGCATCGGCTCTGCCAACAGCATGGTGGTACCTCCAGGAGCATGTTAGGTATGAAGAGGATGCGCTGGTGCTCCAAGGAGACAACTCCGTTTCAGAGACTGCAGCATGATGGGCTCTGCTGAGGTTTCCTGGAGCAGGTTTGGCACATTTTGCTAAATTGGTCACAGCTCCAGAACTCTTCCAAGTGTGCATCTGTCACGGTCCTCCCATCCCAGTAAGGCTTTTACACTGGGTGTTGGTTGCACCTGCATGTTTTACTGCAACAAGAAAAACTGTTCGCTTTAAGTAGCTTTTTACTTTCTCGGCATTTCAAAGCACACGGGGATAAAATAATAATAATGATAATAACAATAAAAAAAGAGATCCAGAACTAGGTTGGCAAACATAATCACAAGGTATATTAAAAAGTTAAACATAGCTCGTTGCTTTGAAAATCAAGCTCCACGGGAAGCCGAGGATGTGTTGTCCCTTGGCTTTATGTCACTTTTTAAAAGGAACGCTGTAATTGAGTAATCAGCTTGCTGGTTGTCATGGCAATCGCTGCCGGCTGCTGCAGGGAACCGGCCTCCGCGCTTTGTCTGCGCGGCGCCGAGGGCAGCCACCCACCGCCGCTCCCCAGCATCCCTGCGCTCCCAGGCCGCCGAGCCCCAGCGCTCCCCGCTCTCCCAGCCAGAGCCCAGGACTCGGCATCAAACAGCGAAGGAGAATAAATATAACATAGGTAGGACATGGCCTGGAGGAGGAATTGAGTCACAAATCCAATGGCACCTTCCACTGTCGGTCAGTGACTTGGGGTGCACTGTTAAGTCTTTTAGCACATGGCAGCGCTAGGGCAGTTTGCATCTCACGCTAGTGGGGGGCTTGGGGAGTTAATTCCAAATTTAAATGCAGTGTGGAAAGGGAAAAGTATGTACAGGATCCATACTGGGAAAACTGTTTGTCAGTGGCCTTTACCTGGTGATTAAAGTCAACTCATGCTGATCAGCATTTAAACTTTTAACCGAAGGGCGGATCTGCTAGCAATGGGACGCGTGCGTATGGATGAAAGAAGGAAACAGGTTAAGTTGAGGTTTCTAAAATGCACAAAGGGAAATGACTTCTTTTATCCAGTGCTGGAACTTCACCTGCTGTTTCTCCAGGGGAATCCTCTCATCGGGAGCTCAAGAGAAGGTTTTTGAAGAGTGGAATGACTATTTTCTAGAGAGAAAGGCACGAGAGACTAAATCACACAGTAAAGGACAGATATATTCAATCGAGAATAACTCAAAATCTTCCATTTTGCTGGCTTCCCTCACTCTCAGCTGCTACATTGGCGTTCCCACACTACACCGACATGGAGCTAACACACCCCCAAGTGCACTCTAAGATATCTGCACAGGGCTTCCTTCATTGTACACGGTGGAAACATCCTAACTTCCCATACAGTGAATGGGACAACGTCTTTAATGCTTCTTGCTGATTGCAGTCACAAGTGACAAGCTGCACAAGGCATCTCAAAATGAAGTACTGTATTGGTGAGCATTATGGCTTCAGCATCTTGTGCCTCCTATCACACTACCCCTGGCATGAGTATTTCGGCACTTGCTGCCCTGAACATAGGTAGAAGCTCTCCTAAACCTACAATTTGACCCAAGAGAGTGGTTAAGATTAGGTTTTTCTAAGCATGTCTAGGTGGGAAAAGCAGCCCATGGAACAGAAATGCTCTTCATCCCACTCCACTTCCAACATGATGGCCATGACACAGATGGTCCGTATCAATGTCTTAATAAATTGAGTGCAATCTACGCCCTGGCAGAATGAGTCCCGCACGTGCTGAAGACTGCTCTTTGGTCACAAAGTGACACTTTCAGATTTACAGCATGGAGTCCACGTCAAGGGCTGCTTAAGAACCATTCTTAAAAGACAGTGTTGCTTCAGGCTCACGACCAGCTCAGGACACTTGTGACTCCAGTGCAGAGCTGGAGTGAGCTGGGGCAGTGCTGAGCCACTGGGTGCAGAGTGATGCAATATTCCCAGCAAGGCAGTCCCTGACCCGAGGTCACCTCCAGACCTACATCATTAGGACACTATTCTAGCTTCATTTCTCCATGCAAGCATCTGTTGAGGTTTTGGCCTTAGGTCACTAGTTGCAAACTGAACATCTCCTTGATAGGAAAACAGATAATTCATCTTGAGAGGAAAACAGATAATGCATCTAGATTTATCCTTCTTCAGGCACTGGGATATTGTGGCTATGACATATACAGAGAATCAAGGCAAAAACCAAAGTCCTTTAAACACGGATTAGCCACACCCTGCTGGTAACGCTATCACTCCACAAAAGCTGAAGTTTGTGTTAAAAAGAACCAAACACATAACACCTGTCCTCCTAAATGACCAAGCAAACAAGCTAGGACAGACCAACATCTTCTTCCTCAGATTAAGATTATTTTCAATTTTTTTTTTCAGTCATGCAGCATCTTAGAGTTTCATAAATAAGGTCTAAAGTAAGTGACAAATGGAAGACTGCTGTCTCTCCAACCCACTAAAAGATTTCTCCCTAATATGTCTGATGGCATCTCAAATTGATATTGTTTCATTTGTTTGCTGCCTTCTGCATACCCAAAACATGACAACATCATTCTGCAAATTAGTTCTTCTTACTTAGCTGCTTCTGCAAGAGCTGGTGGAGGCTGTATGATGCACTGTTGCTTCACAGAGTTTACATAAATATTACTTTTGTTCCTCCTCGATTTTTAAGGCTAAAATGGTGTGTGGTTAAAAGCTATCTGAATCCCAGAGACATCAGCCAGCACAGCAGAAGAGAGTGAATATTAAGCCTGATCAAATTTAAGCACACCATAACTCTTGACGGTGTCCTTTAAAAATTGGTCTCTGCATACTGGAAAAAATGTTCCCCCATTTGTAATAATCACATTTTCCTTTGCTTCTCTAAGTTTAGCACACTTTGTTTTGCACTCTGTAATGTCCTTAGCAGAATATGCCGTGCTCAAGTCTATCTAGCAAGTTGGAACAGTGATAGCAATTTTAATTAATCACTGTAAGGTTCTATTTTGCATGAAGAAGGCTCAGCCTCTTTGACCCATTAATTAAATTGTGGAATTTACAGTTCCTTGAAAATGTTGAAGAAGCAAAAGATTAGACAGATCTGAGCTGTATTTGAAATGGAAATTGAGACACATTGGACTGTGGATATGGAAGAGCAAAGCAACATGTTAAAAAAAATGCTTTTAGTTCAACAGCCATCCACTAAGCCAAAGCCAATTGGAAACATGAATTTTTCGTGACAAAAATAATACAGCAGCAAAAGGCCATAGGTTAGATCTTTAGGGGTGAATTGGCCAAGCTCCTTTAATCCCAACAGAAACTCCAGCTTCCACAGCAAGAATTTGGTTTCCATACTTCCGTGAGTGAAACGATCTAAATTATTCCCCTTTGTTAAGGAATTAAATCCTGACATGTTTGGGCAATGCCCTGGAGAAGAGAAGCCTGGCTGATTAAAAAGACAGAGCAAAGACTATGGGTCCCTCTGGCCCCAGCAGAGCTCCTAACCCACAGCAGGTCTGCAGGCGAGCGACTCGCACACCTTGTGCTGCAAACGGAACTGCAGAGGTGGGCGTAAGCACCAGGCTCTTATTGTAATTCTAAATATCTCTCAGTGCTGAGGTAGGAAAAGTAAATATTTTATTGAAAAAGTAGTTGCTTATAATGTTAAACTCATCGATAAGGAAGCTCAGATTCCTTTAAAGTCTTTCTGTTGGTTACTGGCGTAAGACTCAGTTTAGTAAAACCAGTAGGTATTTCTTCTGGGAAATTATTGTGCAGTGTAGTAGAGAATTGTGTATCTTTGTTCTATCCTGTAATATTGTATTAATTAATACAGGGACCTGCTGCGGATCCCACTCAGAGGAACAACTGGAACTCTGACTTAGGTAAAGCACATCAGCAATAGATACACAAATCTTAAATTGCTATTACTTGTTTGCATTCTCAAAGCATTAAAAATCTCTGTAATAAACGTACCATAAACATGGAGTAAAAGATGCTCCCTGTCTCAAAGCCTTGAAGTACTGATACCGCTTTGCTCCAGGAAAATATTTTGAGGTCTGAGTTAATGTATTTGGGTTCAGCTGGATTCGGGTTTATAGCTTGTGCCTGGCTGTGAGGTGGATTTGGAAGGGAGGATCGAGGAGATCGGGGATATCAGGCAGAGGGGTACACACAGGGACTGCAAAGAACACAACTCCAATGGTGTGAGTTTGGCTTTCTGCTGATTTCCTGAGTCTTCAGGACTTGTATCAATAGAAATATGCTTGACTATGTATGGCTGTAAGTTAATGACATTTTTTCATCTACTAGGATTTTACATTTCTTTTTTCCCCCAAAGAGGTCAAGAGAGACCTGTACTCAAACTATCATTGAGAAACTTCCTATCAGCAAAAGTAACTTCGTCACAAAATTTAAATCATTACCAGTGTTTAATATTCATTCACTTGTTTTCCACCTCTACAGACTGTCCATGCTTTTTGAATTTATTTCTGTCCCAGCCATAGGTACGTACCCTCCCACTCCCATTCCTGGTATCCCCTGCTGCCACCCTGTGTGCAGAACAGCTCCTCCAGGCCATGCAAGTATCTCACTTGGGCAAGTGTCCAGGCAGAATAGACACACAAATATTTGACAGTGTAACATGTGGAGGTTCAAACTGCAGCTGCACTGGGAAAATCACTCAGGAAACATGATGTGGTATATGGATTAAAAACGATTAGAGTGAAATCCTATTCTGCATGACTAGATATTTGTTTTCCTAAAATCTTTCCTAAATAAGATGATATTCCCCTCCCCCAGACAGTGATGTTACTAGTATTTCTTCAGCCAGTCATTATGTCTAGGACAAGACTTTGGCCTCCTTACTCTTGGCATGACAGTATTAACAATTCTTACAAAAACATTTATCCACATCTTAAGCCTTCTTGGCAGTATTAAATCATCTACCATCCCACGTATACAAGCTGGCTGATGGATGTATGCAAATGCCTAATGGTAAGGAAAGACTTTTTAATATACAGCCCCAGTAAATTACTGAGATTATTACAAGAAGAGAGAAGGCATGATAAGCTGTTCTGTTGTTGACTATATATTCCCAGGACACAGCGGTGATAGGCAGGCGGGCAGGCAGGCAGATAGGCGTTTGGTATACCTACCTAGCTGAGAATCTCAAACATAAATAATGTTCTGTGTTCCCCAATTATTTGCTTTGTAGCTTCTCAAGCTACATGAGCACTGCCTTCTTTCTAGGTTTCCTAGGTTTCTAATTTAAGTGAATAAAGAAGCAAACCTTTCCATTTCTATTTGCTTCCTGCAAATAGCTCCCAGCATGGCGTATGCTGCAGAGCAGCGGGTATTTAACACCCGTGCGTGGCTCTTTGCTGCTTGGGCTATGGCTGTGGCATTCTGCCTTGTGCCTGTGACCGGGAAAAATATAGGTGTCCATGTATCAATGCAGTGCTGAGAAACTCAAGCCCACCGGTTGCCCCACAAGGCAGAATGCAAGGGGCTGGGGGGGCCGGGGTGCTCCTGCGCTCCCTGGGAATCGCCTCCCGGCGGCGGCACCTCAGGCTTTAAGTGAAAAAGTGGCAGCAGGTGGCGCTCAGGAACACCCAGAACCGCTCCGGGCTCGTAGGTGACAAATTTCGGAGCTCCCCAAGGTGGCTGCTGTGCCCAGCGCATCTGGAGCGGCAGCCCCAGCGGGGGTGGTGGGAAGCAGCAGCCAACAGCACCCTCCCAGTTGCTCCTCAGCTCCCAGCGCTAGCTAAAGAAAGGGGACAGAGCAGGGGGAACCCCAAATCATCCCATTTTGAAGTGCAGTTTCAGCTTTAGTTCTGGCTTGGTAAGAAATTTGGAAAAAAAAAAAAAACAAACCCAAACCAAACCCAATATTCCTACAGAAAGAATATAAATTTGTAGGAGATTCTAGCAGCTTGTAGAAAACTATCTATTTAACTCTCCGCTTGAAATCCTTTTGGGCTTCTCCATAGAGGAAATGCTTGCATGATGGAGCTGAAACATACATTCCCAGAGTTGGAGCTGAGAGGGACAGAATTCATTTTCATTACCTTTATTTTTGTTCAGTTTATTATTATTATTATTATTATTATTTTGCATTCAGTGGAGGCTTTTTTTTCCAAACCGCTCAAGATGCTTTTCTACTGTTTTTATTTCATTGCCCGCTTTCTGAACCAATACGCAAGCACTTATGGGAGAAGATTTATGGATCTGGAAGCAGAAAGTTTGCTGTCAGTTGGGTTGCCTTCCAAGCAGAGACCTGTGCCTGAGCAGGTCAACAGGATGGATTGAAAAAAAGAAAAAAAAAAAACCAGCTTTGAAAATAAAAAGTAAGATAGAGGGAGATTGTATGCATCTGTTATTTATTTCTACAATTAGCAGCCGACTGTGCTCTGCATTTCAAGCAGTTTAAGGTCTTCCTTCTCCTTTTTAACAAGAACAACAAAAATCTGTTTAGTGGCAGTATTAGATATTATACTAGGACTTTGGGGGTTTTATTACACTTTTTGTCACCAAGTGTGCTTCATAAAATCTCTTAAGTGACTACCAGAACTTGGCCTTGTATGCACAATAATAAAAATGCTTAGCAGTTATGCTGCTTTTGACATTCAAAGCTTTCTGCAGACCTTAAGTGCATAGCCACAGGAGAGCTTTCCCTGCTACATATGTTAAGACGGGCAGAGCTAGCAGGCACTATTTTCCCAGCACTCATGTTTACTGGTGCCAGTCTGCGGGCAGCTGGCCCAGGCTGTGGGCAAGGGTGGGTGCTGCTCAGCGGAGCACGGGCACAACTGCTGGCCACGCACATCCCGGTGCAGATGGCATGGCTGGCTGCCGTCCCAAGCTTTGTCTGTGTAAACCTGAGCCGCTGGCTTCCCAAAGCTGCCTGAAACCTCCTTACGCTTGTATTTTTGACAAATCTTATTTACCCCTGCATCACACGATATGGGGGAAATCTTGAATAGGCCTGTGGGCTTGGCGTCAGTCTGAAGCTCCTGCCAAGGAGCAGAAAAGGAGTAGAAAGGAAGCCTGCATCTGGAGCCCGGGCCATCTGTGAGGTTTTCTCTACAAGGCATACGGGCTGCTGGCCCTACCTGCGGCCCCAGCTGCAATCGGGACAGCAGGGACGGTGTGCTTGGCTTCAGCACCGCTACTGAAACCCAATGCTAGCATAGCGCTGCTGTCAGGGCTCGCTGTCTATTTGAGAACCATCTGGAGGCAAAAGGGACTTAAAGTGAGTGAGGTAACTGAAGAAAGGCTTAGATCAATATTTCAGGAATCCATCTGTGCCGAGACAGCTATAACTGAGGCCAGGCAGTTGAGCAAAAAAGCGAGTGGCAAAGTAGCTGTGTATAGTAAGGAGACATTATTGTTAAACAGCCCCTGCTTTGGGTGACACCTTTTAGAAATTTAAGGGTAATTCTTCCAAAGTAAGAGGTTCATAATAGACCTTGGGCTGGGGAAAGCCTTTAAATCCTGTTCTTTAGACATTCTTCCAGACTCAAGCTCAAGAGAACAGGTTTCAGTTTCTACACGCACCGATTCAAAAGGAGATTTGGAGCATCGGTTACAATCCCTGTTGCTCACACTAAGGAGAGCCTTAGCAAAGGTTTTCCCAAAGCATCTCCAAAGCAGTAGCCTGGAGTTATCATCTTCCATGGAAGCTTTCTAAAACCTTGCTCTTCTCTCTGTGGAACAGGGTTGACTCTACATGACATCTGCCTCACTCTGTGGTATGAGATCTGTTAGTAGTCTGTAAAATCAATTAGCAACTTAGCACTCAGTACCTCCCCCCCCCCCCCCCAAAAAAAAAAGCCCAACAACCTGCTTATGTACTTATGACAATGCGTTAAACAATTTTTCAACTAAAGGCTTTATTGCTGGGGTGACCTCCCATCCCATAAGGAAGAGAGAGTCCAAGATAGGAAACATATGCTGAGCATATACTGTCAGTATTAATAAGATCAGGCATAGAGCAGTATCCGCATAAGAGCAAGAAACAACTACATAGCTGCAAAGCTGCTCATCCTCAAATTAGGGTGAAAGGGTTTTCCCTTGTGACCAGAAGACTTCGCATTTTTTATTCACTGACAATGTTTTCCAGTTATCTGGCTCTTGGGAAGTCCTCTCCACACATCCAGTCTGCTATCACCCTCTTCAGTGATGTTTTATTTTATTTAAGGAAGTGAGCCTCTAAAAAAATTAAGTCATAATAAGTAATGCTCTTTTTTGTTTCTCTCTGTGATCACATAATTAGGTCTCGTTTAAGCCTGATTTTTTCAGCTGTGCTGGACATTTGCATTCCTTTTGCACGTGCCTGTGTGCGCACACACATGTACGGTTCTGTCAGAGGCTATACCATGCGAGTTCTGGGGAGGTGAAAGCAAACCTCCAATTTCTGTGTGCTTGCTAACCTTTTAAGTCAGAAGAGATTGCTTAATGACAGCATCGGGCTTGAAAGCACTACTCATTCTGCACCCACCAGTTTGACTCATGGCCAGCCTGACTCAAACCTTTCAGGAAGACAGGAGTCCCCTGGGGTGTGCTGGTCTCCAGCTCTTTGACGAATCCTTTAAAAGAAACAAAACAGAACAAGGTCTCTCGGTACTTTCAGTTTGTCTTGACCCGAGCTTTGGCGAGTAGCACCTTATCTTTGAGTTGTCTGAGCACCGTTTCTTCTAGAAAATGCTGAGAGAAAAAATTTCAGGAGTATTTACATGAGTTAAAAGCATAACAGGGAACATCAGGGTGTGCTGAAGATCAGCTTCTGCATAAGGCAGAAACAACCCTGCAAACCTCAGAGTAATGAGTTTGGGTACCAGCAGCACTCTAGACGCAGCAGCACGAGGATTAGAGCGGGCTGCCAAACTCACTGACAAGGCCGGATAAACGAGCTGCGTGCTGGGTTTCATGCTGCTGCAGCTTGACTGACATGGCTCCTGGAGCAAGGCAGCACATTCTCACACATCTCATCAGTGCTTCAGATAAGCAGCCTCCTTGAAAAGCCCCGGTACATGACAATGTTCAAATAACCCATGGAAGAAAAGGAAGGAGAAGGTCTTGGGAAGTGGGAGCCATTGCAGGAAATAAGCAGCAGGAAATTAAAAGCAGAGAGCTCTAGGTAAAGGTTCCTGGGCTAAATCTGCCTTTGTCTCAGATACCTGTGCACATAACCCATAGCATATACTTGTGACTATACAGGCAGCCTGGCACATCGGCTGGTGCATACCCCCGGCACACTGCAGTCAGCATTGTACAGGCGGTGCTTAGGGTAATATTTTCAAGAGAAGCTCTGTCTTTGTGGTGGTTGAAGACATTTCTGCACAGGCACTCAATTTACAAAATACACAAGGATGAGGTACCTTTATATCAGTTGGTACTGTTTCCTTTCGTGTAATTTAATTCCCTTTATTTATTTTTTTCCCATCTTTGTCTCTTCATGTGCTTCAGGTCCAACTTTCATTGATTTTTTATCTCCTGGGAGTTTAAATACAAAGTCATCTGTCTTGGAAATTTCTCCATAGATTGAGACTTT
Organism: Gorsachius magnificus; assembly: GCA_034008185.1. Taxonomy (NCBI): domain Eukaryota; kingdom Metazoa; phylum Chordata; class Aves; order Pelecaniformes; family Ardeidae; genus Gorsachius; species Gorsachius magnificus. Next base: position 13,949,417 of record CM067093.1, on the reverse strand, counting down.
ATATTCCCCTCTAGGTCTTTTATTATTTAAATAAAAACAATTAGGAGGTAAAAATCTTCCTTGAAACGGAAACCTCAATTTCAATCAAACATTTGCCACGTACATAAACTGTTATAAACTATTCCATTCCTATAACTTCCCATAGGTACTAATAGAAGAAAAGGTTTTCTGTTACTTCATATTTAGAATCTCCCCCCTTTTTTTTTTTTGGGTCTCAGAGGGGTCTGTCATACATGCTACATCACGAGGGTGCAGAAGGATCAGTTTGCTTCTCCCCATCGTTTTCCATGCCTGTTGTTAGAATCCTAAAAGCAGAACTCACATGGCAGCTGGGTGCCAGTAACTTTTAAGTCTGACCCTGTGTCTTTTGCATCCAAATTCTACTGTCAGGTTTTGTTGCAGGAATTCTTCGCTGTTGTCTGTTGTCTTTACATCTCAATCCTTAGATTGCTTTCTTTAACTTTTTTCCTTTTGAATTACATTTTAAGCCATCATCCTGCACAAATTCAATAAAGCAGGTTAAAAAAAATACCTTTATCTACCAACACACTAATTTTATTTCTACCTGCATTTCAAAGGAGCAAATTCATTTTCAGACAGAAAATATCTATGATGCAATTTTTTTTTTTTTAAACTGCAGGTAACATGCTTTAGCCTTCAACAGCACTGTTAAAAATATAAACCTATTCTGAAGCATTCATCTTTACCCTTCATGCACAAAACAGTCTGGATTTATAAGTGTCCAGACACTGATGGAAATTGGAGCAAGAAAGGGAAGGAAGAGTAAAGAGCAGTTTTTTTGGAAGGTGGCTTTCATGGGAGAGAAACATGCTGGACCTATTAATGTTCATATTAATATTCAGCTGCAGCAAGATTTCTCATCCTAGGTAGCACATTTCCATCTCCAACACACTGGAGCTGTATCAAAGCCTCCCCATCCCCTGCGGCCCCAGTGCTCCCTTCCCTGCTTCAGCCATGGGGGCTCAGTTCATTGACAGCAACCCGATAAGCAAGGAATCACTTGGGTTATGCCTGCTGCTGAAGCGCAACCGGAAGGAACTTGGTCTGAAGCAGCTCTGTTTCTTTTTCCTTCACCCAGGAGATGTTGATCTTTATCCCAAGAGGCTTCAAAGCATGGAGGTGAATCCCTGAGGTTAGGCAGAGGGGAGAATGAATTCAGCTCATCTCTTCTTCTGGTAACAGAAGAATTCTCTACCACGTGCCCAGGATGGGATGTGGAACCGTACATAGTTCTTGGGTGCTGTTGAGAGGAGAGGCTACCTGCTCCATGCTGACACTTTCTCTGCCCAGTCTGGCCAAGCAAGCTGCTCCAACAGTGCCCAGACCTCCACCAGCACAGAAGACCAAAGCTGCTCCTGCAGCTCCTCTGGTGTTGCTGAGAGCCTGTCTCCTCACAGTTCCAGGCAGCAGCTTTTCTCATGGGTCACCTGGACCCTCTAAGAACCCACCATAGTGACCACCACACTAGTAATACTGATGAGGTGGGAAGGGGGTAGCACGGCACAAAGCTAAGGCACATCTGTAGCCTATGTGCTTTGCCCTTCTTGAGTTTTCAAAAAGGCTGCTACAATGCTAAGAGCATCTCAACAAAATAACAACATAAAGTTTTAGTCTCTTAAATACAAAATTCCTTCCTCCGTTCCCCCCCCCCCAAATTTTTTTTTTTTTTTTTTCTGAACATTTAAAATCTAAATGAGGAATAAAACTGAAGCTGTAATGAAACTCACTGGAGGGAGATATTTCATTTAGGCATTGGAATAAAAATCTAGTTACATTCCTGATCAGAATAATTCATGACCAAAATGCCTCATCCTATTTTTAATTGTCCTTGTTTTTCAAATAAAAGTTATAGATGGTTTGGTTAAATCACTGCCTGTCAAACTTAGGTTGTGAATGGCTCAGTGAATCCCGAGGGACACTTTCAATTTTTAGGGCAATTCATTTATTTATTTGGCTATAGTAATAAAGCACATATCCAGAGATTTACATTCTTATTCTACTACTTAAAATGTATAAACCATATGGAAGTGACAGCAAGAAACAACAAGAAAGAACTTATACAGAAGCTCTGAACAATATTCTTTTTTTTTTTACCAAGATCTGAATAAATGGAGCTTTTTCTTAAAATTCTAGGGAAGAACACAATGGTTACATAATTGAGATCTATTCCTGCTTTTTGAAAAATATCTGAAGTGCTTGATTAAAACCAGAATCGAAGATCATGGCACATTTAATCTTATTTGCTAATAATGGTTGCTGTAAATACATTGTATTTAGTGTCCTGACACAATACGCTTGTTTGTACACTGAAACAAGGAAAAGATGCAGCTTGCTCATTTCAGAGAAACATTAAGATACAATAGGAGAGACAAAACAGAATGCAGTAGGAAGGCTATTGTGGCTTATAATGTACTTTTCAAACCAGGATAGTTACATTAATTCTAAAAAAAACATTGCTCCCTCAAACCAGAAGGGTTTGCAGTGGAAAGGGATGTTATTGGCTTGTTAACAAAAACTGAAGAGCAATTTTCCCCTCTGTCTACGCTGAGACACCTTTCTATCAGAAGCTGTAATGGCAGATTACACAGACTCTTTTTCTGTCCCCAGCCCCCAGAAAAATACAGTGTGTGACACTCCAGCAGCCTTATGAATTCTTTAATTAAAATAACTGCATCTTCATATTCCTCAACTATTACACCTCTGTGATTCCCAACTAAACTTAAATTTCCCAGATGTGCTCCAAAGCCCTTTTCCTTTGCTAGTGAGGCACACAGCAGAACAACCTAAGATCAGGTCAAATTTGCTTTGCAGCGGCTCCTTCCATGGGAGGATCCATTTCCCCCAGCCTTTACTTCAAGCACCGTGCCTCATTCTCCATTTTTCCATGACTAGCTCTTTACCCATTAGCCAGTATTAATACAACGTACTCCACAGCATCTCAGCCATCAGTCCTTGTTTCTCGTGGCCTGTTCCCACCAACAGCCACAGTTCAAGTCCAAATTTGCCACTCAGGTGAATTAGCCCAATGGGTAATAAGTTCAGTTATTCATTAGTGAGCAAGTTCAAAACATAACAAGATACCCAGCAACCAGGTCCAAACAACGCAAGTCATCAAGTTCTTTCATACACACATAATCAGTTTCTCAGATGTCAGATCATGCATTTTCTCAGATGTCAGATCATGCATTTTCTTGTTGATCAGTCTATCATTTATCTATCAAATATTTCTGAATTAATTAATTATCTATGCCAGGTACACACATAAGCCTCAGTTTTTCCTACACTGTTTTATTTGATATCTTCCAATCTGCACATATTCATCTCTACTGTCCTTTTTCCAGTCCTTTCACAAACTACAGAGATCCTGCTCCTTGGTTTGCTTTCTACCCTATCCATCACACTTTTAAACACCCCATCATTTTAGCTGCATATTTAGAGTAATAAGACTTACTGTTCATCAAGCCTGCATAGCACTGATTTAGCCTACAGACCTAATCAACATGGTCTTTCTCTGTCTCTAAACACTAATAGTGCATAAGTGTTATCTTTAACAAATTACAGATCTACATCAGCATACAAGGCCTCATGCAAAGCCGAAGGAAGAAGGGAAAACTTCCTCTACAACTTGAGGATCTTTGAACCAGAAACACTGTTCACTCTGCAAATACAGTTTATTGAAATATTATGTATATCTAATATAGATAGCTAAGAAAAAAAATCCTGTATTCTTGCTATTTGGTGTGACAGAGACCAGTGTTTGCCCACACAAACATAATGATTCTAGTGTAGCTACTACAGAGAAGCATACTGTTGACCTCGGCATGCAGACTAATGTTCACTTATCTGACTAAATCTAAAAGAAAAATGAAAGAGGCCATCAAAGAGACTGCTGATGAATGAAAGCTTTCGATTTCTGCTCTTCCACAAGATATTTCTTTTGCAGCTGGACCGTTGCAGAAGATTTGTCATAAAATTTTAGAGGCACTTCCATGTAGTTGTGGTGATGAGAGTACATTTGCTCTTCATTACCCAATACCCTGTAAATTGCTTCCTGCTCTTGGTAGCTGTGATGGAACATTGTTCACTGCCCCGTTGTTGTGTGCAAGCTGTCAGCTGGAATACGGGAAGCTCACAATGGGACACTGAAGTTGTTCTCTTCATAACACAACTGAAAAAAAAAACCCCAACCAGAACACACCATGCGGTATAAAGTAGGAGCAAGAATCTGAGCAGACTAATCATTTCAGATGCTAAGCATCTTGCCAAACATCTGTTTATCTCAGACTGAGAATGAAAGCAGGGGGAGGTTTGCACGAGGAGCGGCTATACTACTGAGCGTGGAAAGCCAACACACCAGTGCAAAGCAAACACAAATCTACTGCCGCTTGCCAAAATGAATCAAGCTCATGGAATCTTATTTCTCAGCTTCTCCAGAGATAAGTTTGTCAGATGGACCAAAGTTAGTGGTGACATAAAGATAGAGGAACAATATCTGGTGAACATAAGTATATATCCAAAATTAATATGGTTAGGAATGGGAGTTCAGCAGAGGCAAAGAAAAGATATATCCCAATTTAATACTCTCTGTAAGAAGAGAAGAATGCCCTTTTCAAGTAATGCCAAATAAAAAAGTATGAAAAGCAGGGAAAAAAATCACTGCACAGCTAGCTATCTGCTTTACAACATTTACTTATTTCAAATGTTTAAGTGTCTTTTCTGACTAAGCAATGCAAAAAAAAAATTAAAATACAGGAAAGTAGTTGATTTTGATTGCAGGTTCACACACAAAAAACAAAGCTATCTGTAGCTTACCACTTTCCTAGTCATATGAATGACAAGGTAAAAAAAACATTTTTAACTTAATTTAGTTATAATTTCTTTTATAAAGAGTAAGGAGCTGAACTTGGCAAAAGGGAAAAACAATAACCCCTTAAACTGGTAGTGTTCAAAACCCAGCAAAATAGAAACAAAAATACAGTAAGATTTCCATTATGAAGGTAGTGAGAATATTTAAGACCATAAAAGAAAATGGAAATTCATGATGAAGAGCTATCTCCAGCTATATTATCGGTGGTGAACGACCAGGTAGATGCACTCCATGGCATCTGTCATTGCAAATGGACTCCAGTGAGTTTTTTATAAAAAAGTACAGCCTGCCTGCATAAGCAGCCAGTGACTTGGCTGACCTCAGCCTGGTTGTATTTGGGTACAAAGCCAAATTAAACTCATAAGGATTAAGATGAGGCTAATGCGCACAGCCATTCCTGACCCTGGAGATGGATGAGTTATTTTGCTGTTTGTTTGGGACATGGCCAAATGCCAAAATAGACTTTTTACAGCTGCCATAGTCCCACCTCACTGCCATTCATACATAGGTTTCAAATATTCCTGCGATGTTCAGGCAATTCAGTTTGCAGGGCATACAGATTGCAGCAGGTCAGAAAAATCTGCTCTGCTCCTGGAAAGCATTTGACTTTTCACTTAAGATACACAAAATCACACAGGCAGTTAGCCTAGCCTAAATTGGGGTTTGCCTCAGCAGAACTTGCTTTCTAGTTATCATGGCAAATCTCCAACTTTCCATGAAAGGCAACCTGCTTCTAGAGGAAACATCACTTACTGATCCTCAAAACCCAACGTGGGGCATCATCTCTGGGCAGTGAGGAAGGCAGACTGCAGCCTGTGCCCTCCGGTGGTTGCCCTTACTTGGGCTGGTGTTTTGGGGCTCCCTGGTGCCCTTCAGCACCCTGGGCAGGCTGGGCTCCTGTGTCCCAGCTACTGGTACCAGGAGTGCCCTGTTGGCCCCAGAGCAGGAATGGAAAGCCCCATATGATGATGGAGCAGAAGCTGAGACCATGCTGCCGTGCTTGGTGTCCAGAGCTGGGTCATGGCAGGAGAGGTGGTACTTGGGGCAGGAGCTCTGTTTCTGCAGCAATACCTGCTGTGGCCCTGCCAAGGCGCTGCTGCCCTGGGAGCTTCTCTGGGGTGCAGGGCAGTGCCTTCATGCTTGGGTGCTGCCCTGCAGGGGGTGTCCCAGGGAGAGCAGGGGGAGCACAGGGCATGTTTCCTCCAGCACCACACAGCCTGCATGACATTTGCTGGTGTGCAGACTGTGCCTGTGCTCCAGTCTTGCCTTACTGCACTGCAGGGATCCCCCAGCCACCCATCAGCATATCTGAAAGGTCCTGGAGATTGGGGGAGTTCCCCACAGCTGGACAAAGCGTAAGAGACAATGGACATAAATCAAACCAAAATTGGTTCAGACTGAAAGGAAACCTCCTTTACTTTGAGGATGGTCAAGCCACTCCAGTTACCCAGAGTGTTTGTAGAGCCTTCATCTTTGGGGGTTTAAAGACCCAGCTGGGTAAAGCCCTTAGAAACTTCTACTGTCCCTGCAGCTGATCCTGTTTGGAGAAGGATGTTGGACTACAGACCTCCCAAGGTGCCTTTCAACTTGCATTATCCTATGATTTTTTTTTTTTTTTCTTCTTCCTCAGCCCTACTTCTAGGGATATTTTCAGGGAAATGCTCTAAAAGTGAAGTCATAACAATGTTAAAAATGCACAGCAACACTGGAAGTATTTTAACTCAGAAGGATTATCTCATGGCCACATGCGATAAGTCTGAACAAAAGCTGTGTTGACATCTTTGTCATCTCCACAGGCATCAAAAGCTTAAGAGATTAAAAAAATTAGACAAATTTCTTCTAGATTTTAGACCTGGAACTTCCAAAGACTTAGACACACAGACAGTCATGGGGAAGTTCAAGCAGTCACCTGGAAATGACCAGAACAGGTTCATGAGATCCCACATTTCTTGTACAACTTGTTTTTGTAGTTGATGATGCCTACAAAATGCCAAGCACTCTAAATACCTCTCCTACAGTATTAGGGACTGTGTTTTTACCTGTACTCTTGTGACTGTGAAATCCCTGACCTAATTCTGAGGGTATGCAAGCATTAAATCAGCACAAACATATCTATCTTCCATCAGGTCTTAAGTCAAAATACAGCAGTCCATATCTTCTTCAGGAAGCTTTAAGTAGTCTGTAAGTTAAAACAGCAGAAGTTGAAGGTCACCAATTTAAAACATCTGACAAATTTATGAGCTACAAGTTCACTGAGCAGAACTGCATCTCAAGAAAAGGTAAAATCCATGTTCCCGGTTTAGACAAGTTAGTAAAACACTCAGAACTGGCAGAGCCAGACCAGCTCAGCTAGCAGTCTTACCTTGTCAAGCCAGCTCCAGGCCCTTTCTGCTAGCTGTAGCTGCCAGCTACCCACTCCTACAATTGATCCTGGGTTTTAAACTATGTTCAAACAATACAAATAATCTTAATTCATATTTCTCCAACTGAGAAATGTAAATGGCATGAGCTGCTTAGCCAGCAGAATGGAGAAAGGAAAGGAAAGTGGGAAAGAAAGAAAACCCACACTTAATAAATAGTGGTTTATTTTCTATAACACCCATTGAGGTTTCAATGTGCAGCAGAGAAGGTGACACTTAGTTTCCTGGAGACATTTCTAAATGCCTTGAAGTGAGTCTATAACTCTTTCTCCACAGTTAGCTGAGCTAAGAGTAAGTAGAGTTTATAGTAACTTAGAATTAAGCTAACCTCTAAGTAGGTGTTAATTGCAGACATGCAGCTCTATTTCTCTATGAACTTTACATAAAATGATTTGCATTGTGCTAACCCAGGGCAAGGTGCTGTGCAGACAGGATGTTCTGTCCTGCCCACCTGCAGTGATTTAACACACAAGGCAGAAGGAAAGGACAACTTGCCTGCATCATTATTTATCTCACTGAAAGGCAATACTGCACCTTGCCATCCTCTCTTACCACTGGCTGTGTGGTGTGAGCTCCACCTCCTAAATATTTCCCCACTCTTACTATAACTGGAACAGTAAGCAATGGGTAATCTCCCCAAACTTGCCTTTCTCCCCTTGGTTCCCCACAGTGTTTCCCTTATCCACCAATTCCTTCAACCAACTCTTGGCTGAAAATGCCATAAGCTTCAGGGATGAGCAAAGCTCCCAAGAGGCAGAAAAGAAGAAATGAAGCCCAATTTGCTATGCTGTTTTCTGCAAGAGCCCAGCTCTCAGGAGAAATAACCAGCAGCTCCTGAGAAATCACCGGCACGCTGGGACAGCTGGGTGCTGGCAGGGAGGCAACAATGTAGAAAGGAGCAACCTGGGCAGCGCTGGTGGAAATCTCCCTGCACAGCAGAGCCACCAGCATCACTAACCAGCCTGAGCGATACCTGGGTAATGTTGCTCAATTTGTGCAGCACGCGGCTGGACTCCCAGTGCCAAGAAATTAAAAACCAATCAGCTTTATTGGGCTGTCGATGCCAGGGCAATTAGCATTCATTTCTGACAGCATATGCCCATGCACTGCTCTGACTCACATGAGCACGTCCTCCCCTCTGTCCCAGCCCAATCTGCTGCATCTGAGCATCCCTCTCTGCTCCCCTCAAAGCTATAGGAGCAACGAGGTTAGAAGCAGCAGCAGCATCCTCTGTCCTTGCGGAGGAAGAGTAAAACATCCTGGCTGTTAGCTCCCCTTGGATCAGTAAAAGCAGCAGCACTAAAATGCTTGCTTTATTATGTGGAGAAATAAGTTTCAGAGGCAGGAAGGGGCATTTGGAAGAAAAATGCAGAGGATCCTTGTTTGCAGTCTACAAGAGGTTTCCCTGATGTTTTAATTAAGTATGCATATTTGGAAGTGCTTAATAGTTAAATTAAAACCTAGATATTAGTTCTTTAGGAGGAGCTGTGTTTTTAGACCAGAGTTCTGCATTTATAATTGAGTAGATCACATCACAACAACATGTATTTAAATCAGACTATACTTCTAAATATACCTAACCTCTACACATAAAGTCTCCCAGCAGGTGCCTTGTTAAACAATAAAGGAGCATAGGAGGTAAATTGCTGTTATGAAGCCTTTGGTGAAAACTAACTCTAATTGTGTGCCTGCATTTCTTCATCAGTTGTAATGGTAAATCTCTCTATGGTACAAAAAAAGAGACTTTCGCACTTCAAGCTAGGAAGCCAAGTAGTGTGATTTCAAGATATCGTCTGCCTTAATATTTAAGGCCTAAAAGCTCAGAATATTAATATTTGATTCTGTGAGCACCAAAGTATCTTTGAGAACATAAGCCTAGTCCCAAAGACTTTAAATGCTTTTATTGTTCTTCTAAATTCAAATGCAGAGAAATGTTCTGAGCTGTTACTCAGAACAAGCCCCCACCCCTCCCCCACTCTAGGAAAAAAATAGAAGAGCTATAGTGGACAATCAAAAAATTACTGGAACTTTAAAAATAAACAAGCTCCTTACACATACCTTATGGAGAAGATAATACTCTGGTGTTAATTAAAAGCCTTTCTATTTAGCTTCAGTTTTCTTCCTCCTTTTATTAGAGAATTTAATGAATCTGCTAGGGTTTTTCAATTGCAGATGCTAACTATATTTACAAGTAGACTCTGACAAATACACGAGCTTCCGAATCCTTAGCTAACCCAGACCATAATTTGATCAGCAGCCTGAAGCAAGAGGCACATGTACTGTTTTGTAAATAGCTTAGAGATTTTTCTTCTCAGAAAGCAAGTTTTGCTGCTTGAGTCCTTTATACCAAAGCACAACTGTGAATTTCAGCACAATTTAAACCCCATACTGCTGAAGGCTGAACAACAGAAAGTTTTAGTGATGCTAATATAAAGGTTCAACTTAAAATTACCTTCTTGTAAATAAGAATAAAAAACTTTTAAAATAACAGGCAAAATTATCAACTCCAGAGAAAACAAGAATAGTACATAAGACTATAGGTACCTTAAAAAAAAAAACAAACCACAACTTCTTAGAAACTACTGTCTTTTACTCACCTAAGTAATAATAGCAGTCTACAAAATGATGTCACCACTCTCCTAAATCATCTGTAAAAAGCTTTAGCTGGCCACAAAGCCTTTTATAGCAGGAAATTAGGTGTGAAATTTCATCTGAGACCTGTGGCCTCTTGGGAAATGTAGTTTAGTAACGGGGTACCCAGCTTGTTGCAGGCCTTGTTTCATCACTGAGGAAATTAAAGGAGACATTTTTACTAGGATTTTACTTTTATTTACTTTTTAATCCTGCATGGCAGTTCTCTAAGTGGTCTCTTTTTAGATATGTCTTGACTGAGCCCTTTTCTAAAGGAAAGAAAATTTGAATTCCTAGGGAGGGGATTATGGGTAATCTGCTACTTTAAAAAGGAATGAGTGAGCATTTTTCTGGTTTAATTTAATAGGGATTGCATGGGGAGCTCTCAGGAGAAAAAGTGCTGCTGCTGGCATTAGGTTAGAAAGATGGATATTCATTTTTGTCAGATGAGATTTTATAGATGGGATCTCGTATTAGAGATCTCCTCTGAGCTGGGCAGTCTGTAGAAAGAAGAAATCTGGCTATGAACAGCTTTTGGTCCAAATAGAGGGCACAGCACAAAGGCTAGCAAGGAATGAACAGACAGTGCTTAGAGGAACTAGTGAGTTATTTTACTAGGGGTTGGCTCTTTTTTTAACTTTACTTTTCAAGCTATTCAGAAATGTTCTCCACCCCTCTTCTGAACACTCCTAAGTGTTAAATGTACAAATGCTTTCTCTGGAGTTACACCAATCTCTTACAGAAAAGGTAAGTTATTAGGCTGTAGTCAGTCTTCCTCAGGTATGCTGTTGCCCTGGCTCTGACCTTCACTTTTCTGCTGCAAAAGCCCACGCGGTAACCCTTGTTGCTGAAGCTTGAGAGGTCTCCACACTCCTACCTCACCTGAAAATGCGTTGGGTATTTTGGGTGTTAATAATGTCTTATTAATTTCTCAGGTAACCTGGTTTATTTGTAGAGGCAGAAGATTAGCACCTTTGGAAATGCTGTGTGTGGGTGTTTTCTTTACTCAGGAATCTGACTGTATTGACTATGCTGAAGAACAATTAAGTATGAGAAATCTTGCCTCCTCAACTTCTCTTCTCTCTTAGGAGGTCTAAAGAGGTTTGAACTCTGATTGTATTAACTGACAGGCAGCTTAATTGGTTCCCCTTCATCTGAGTTTTGATGTAATGATGGGCTGCATACAGCCTTGAGTAGGTGTAATGTAAGAACAACTCTCTTCTCAGCTGCTTCTCTGCTCTGGAGAGCATGTTGGCCCGTGACACCATGGATTTGAGGGTAAAACCCGTCATCCTCAAGGCACGTGTGTGCCTGGGTTAGGGGGTGCTGGGGGACTTCATACTGCTCACCAGTGCCTCTGTAGTTCAGCCCAATTTTTGAGCAGGAATGTCCCATAGCTCTAAGCCCCTCAGTTATTTTTTCCTCAGTCTTTCTCAGCTTTTAGTTGTTGCTGAACAGGGAAAAAGAGCACAGGCATGGAGCATGCTTAAATCAAATAGTTGTCCAAATTCCACCCTCCTCTCCTGCAGCACCTTCTGGGAGGTGGAATGAACAGCACCTCCCAGTAGTCTCATTTATTAGAAGACACTAACGAGCATGTTCAATCTAAAGTGAAGACCCTGTTGTGCATAGGTCAGCTTCATTTGAAATCTGAGGAGACCTAGGGAACTGTTTTACTGCAAGATGTTAATTAGTTTTATTGAAAGCAAGAGAATTTTAAAAACATAACAGAAATACTTTTTCTGTGAGTGTTTTGTTGAGAAGATAAACTCACAACTAGTGACTGGGAGGGAGAGAGGAGAGCAAAAAGATAACCACTTGATTGAAAAAGATGGAAAAGTATTGCCACGGGCTTTAACAACTTATTATAATAGGCAATGATATCATCTTGATTTCACAGTGAAACTCAATTTTATGTGTCAGCAAAGCAATCTTAAACTGCTGAGCAGATGTCAGCTGCATTTCTGCCATGTCAGTGATCAGGAAAGATGTTTTTCATGAGCAGTAGTAGAGTCATTGCAAGGAGTGTTATTTTTTTCGTATACTTTGCAATGAATGTGGAGGGTTGCAAGGCTTTAAAAAAGTAATTCCTAACCTCTGCAAATCATTGATTCTGTCCATTTATGTGCTTTTTATACAGAATGTTTTCTGCAGCTATTGGGAGACAAGTGAGAAGCCTGGAGGAAACTATTGGATAAGGAACACTTTAGGCAGGGCTGGTATTTCAGTTCATTATTTTCAAACTAAATTCTACTGCAAATCTTGACAGTTCTTGTAGAGCCTGGATAAATTCATAAAACTGTTCCCTAAAATACTTGCTCAGCCTTTTTGAAATGAGTTTAGTTCTACATCTGAGCATCCCGCTCCAGGTTCCTCCTGGCTGGTATTCCTGTGACTGGAGGTTTCACTGACACACACGGTTCTTGAAAGCACGGTTTAAATTGTTATTCATGAGCAATGATACTAGAAAGGAGTTTCACCCATCTCTCACTATTACTAGTGGAATATTGTTGCTGGAAGCTACATAAGACTTTGGAACATATAGCATAAGATGAGAGAGTGGTGCATTATGCAAGAGATTGAAACCACTGCTATTAAGAACCTGGAGCGGAGAGTGAGCATTAAAATTGGGGTATTGGGTGCTAATGAGGCTGCCCACTGCCACGTGACTGAATCTGAATAGACTGCACACAACCTGGGGTCACATACAGCCTTGTGCTTTCAATCTAGATTTCTAGGTTTGCAATATTGGACCAGCCATATTTTCTCTGTGTCATTTTCCCTGAAGTAAGAGACTTGCTAAATAATCTCAGTTCTTAATTCTAGGGTTTTGTGGGGGTTTGTTTTTCAAAGTTCAGGCTTAGACTTTCAGTTCCATTTCTTCCACTGGGGTTAGACATCTTGAAGATTTCAAAATTTGTTAGTCCTCAAGGGTATGAAGATGGGACTGGCGATTGGCCGTGAGCTTAGTTGTGATAGACCTTGGTTCAGCTCTTGGCTCTGCCTTGAACTTAGAAGTCTATGAACCTAATTCTGCTCTCTGTGGATCAGATTAGATACTGCTTCCCTGTATCAAAAAGTGATCTGAGGTTTAAAGGAGTAATGCAGGTGCTTAACCGAACAATGACATCCCAGTAAACATGGACAAACACAAACTAGGTTTCCAATGGAGCTCAGAACTCCACATATGCCTTGTGCTCAGAAAATCCATTCCAGTATCTGAAGTATCAGCAGCCTTTTTTTTTTTTCCAATTCTACCCTTTTTCAGTAATGCTTGCAATGCTGTTCTGTGGATTTTCAAAGCATGGGATTTTTCTTTTTTCTTTTTTTTTTTTTTTTTTTTTTTTAATGTCAGTTTAGCCAACAGCTTGCAATGCACAGCAGAGCTTGCAGCCCCAAGACGGGAAGCAGACGGGACCATTCTGAGCTGTGCTTTTGTCCAATTTCTCACCAGGATCAGTAATTTCACTCTCAGCACTGCAAAAGATTTCTCAGTATTTTAAGTACAGATGAATTTCATCCCACTTTAAGGTTATGACTAATGATTTTTTTAATTTTTCATAGTCAAGTTTTCACCCTAGAAAATGCAGACTAAGAGGAGAAATGTTGCTCTTCAGTTCCCGTGCAATAAATAAAGAGCATTAGCTAGAGCAGCACCGATTTTGACAGGACAGCATGCACAATGAGAGAAGGAAAGAAGTCTCTGATATCTCATTATCTATAAATAATGCAAATTAATATTTGAATGGGAAGAGACGAAGCTACATGATTTATTACTCACTTTCCCAATGGGATGGATTTATAGTGACTGCTGTGAAAGACTGTAAGTGGCTGGGCATGTCAAATGGAGGTCAGGCTGGATAGTGGAGGAGTGCAGTCATCTATGGTATTATTTTCTGGTCATGAACAGTTAAGGAGGTAGAATGTATATTTGGGACTGCTGAAACTTGCCTTTATGTCTGAATTGCCATTTTACATAGAAGCCAGGTGCCCTTCACAGAGGTCATGAGCAATAGCATCATTATAGTCTGCTCTCTTTGGACAGAAGGTCCAAGTTTTGCACACAAACTGAACACTGGTTCCAGCACTCTCGCTACAGCAGGCTGTGCTTTGAGCAGGGCTTGACCAAGTGAGAGCAGCCACTTCCCATTCATCACCCTGATTTTTGTTCACAGAAAAGAACAGGAGCTGTAAGTTCACTCTCAATTCCTGAAATTCAGCTTTCTAGAGATGCTTCCCCATGCCCAGCAACAGAGGAAATCCAGGGGCACCAATTCTCCAGCCTTGTCTTGCCGTTGCTGCTACCTAAAACCATCTTGCAGTGTCTGGGAAAACACTCTTCCTATTTTTTTAAATCTCTTTCCTGTTATTTATCAAATTCTGCTGGCTACAGAGTTCAAAGGGGCTAGCACTGATCTTATTCCAGTTACCCAAATTTAGAGGATTTTGAGGTAAGCAGGCAGGCTGCTCTGAGCTTTTGCATACTGCCGGCCATTACTATCACTGGGAGTCCTACAGCTTTCTCTGCTGATTTCATAACAGAAAGGAGGGCTGAAAGGGATGTTGGGAAGGTCAAACGAGCCCACCCTCTGCCCCAAGGCAGAAACAGCTCCTCCTAAACAATTGCTGCTGGATGTTGGTCCAATCAGTGCTTTTTAATAACTACAAAGGGGATGGCTACAAACTCCCTAGCTAGCCTATGCCAGCAGTTTTCCTTGTGGTCATTAAATAATTTGTACCTTACTTTAATTGGAATGACTCAGGCTTTATCTTTCATCCAGTGGTTGTTACTGTGCCTTTATGATATATTGAACGGTCGTTTATCACTTGATATCTTCTCCCTCTGAATATATTTATGCATTGTAGTCAAGTCACTTCTGGGTGGCCTAAATAGATTTTGATAAGTTAAAGAAGTCTTTTTTGCTGATGCTGATTGTACAGATTGGATTTGAAGTATAATAGTATCAGTCTAATCAGCCCACGAGGAAGAAAACACAACTTTTTTTCAAAGGCAGACTCAGACGTAGGCTTGCACATCCAGTCCTTGCTATATCATCAGATATTCCAGGGAGACAACACTTGTCTAGGCTTTTTATAGCTGCCCTTAAAAACAACAACAAAAAAGACCCAAAGAAAACTCTGCTTCCTGTGTTCTAACCTGAGATTGGTAGAAGAATAGCTTTCATCTGACCCTGACGATGTGTCCTACCCAACTCAGCTGACAGGTTATCACATGGCAGATGAACTGACTTTATTCTTAAACGTATCCCTAAAAAGCATGCAATTTAAGACACTTTTTTTCAGTCAGATTTGTGTGTGCATATATGGCATAGCCCCCTGTCTTCTCCATTAGAAAGCTGATCTCTTCATGGCATCATTTCTGAATTGCTACAGAAGTTGGACAGTTTCTCAAGGTTTTCCATTTGAAATGCCTGAAATCTGATTTAGCACATTTGTTGCATTGCAGCTGTGGTTGCAAAGGTAATCTCTTGTGAAGCATGCATAACCTCTCATGAAATTTGTGTATAACAGAACAAATACTTTCTGTTTTTCTTAGAAGGAAAAGATGTATTTTAAAATATTTATTTTGGTATTCTGTCATGCTATCATTTGTTTGAGTTTGGGGAAAGGAAGGAGAGAATTACACTGATTCTTCTAACCTTAAATTTTTATTTTTCATTTTGAATAGCAGTTGGACGACTGTATAACGAGAAACAGAACTCATTTGTGGTGTTTGCAACACAGAGACCCACCATGAATGGTTTACAAATAAATGATGTCCTAAAAGAGAAGAGAAATTACTTCCATGGGGTGATACATTTCAATAGTTTAAAATAATTGCAGTTAGTAAAAGCACTGCTGCTCATTGCTGCAATGGGTCAGCATTCACGTTGCAATAACACCGAGAAGGGGAGCTTCAATTATAACTCCAATCTACAACCCACTTCAAATAATTGAAATATTTCGCTTGACTTGAGTGGACTTTACTGTGCAAACAAGCTCCATCCTAATCATCCAGGAGCTATCACAGCTGAACTCTGCAGGGGGAGGCAGAGTAATCTGGTTTTCTTGCACTGTTTTTTGCATTGCCTTGGCATGTCACAGAATGGGGTACAGACCCAAAGCTTGGGTCACAATAGGGTCTGCAGTACTGAAGACCTGGGAGACTGCTGCAGGCAGTGCTGGTTTCTTCTAATCACGTAATATCTTGTACGTTCTTCAGCTGGCTGTTTGTGTAGTGGCACTTCATTCTAGTGGTAGTGATGACATATTCATAGAATCAAGTTTGGGTTGGAAGGGACCTTAAAGATCACTTAGTTCCAAACTCCCTGCCATGGGCAGGGACACCTTCCACTAGACCAGGCTGCTCAAAGCCCCCCATCCAACCTGGCCTTGAACACTTCCAGGGACGGGGCATCCACAGCTTCTCTGGGCAACCTGTTCCAGTGCCTTACCACCCTCAGAGTGAAGAATTTCTTCCTTAGATCTAATCTAAACCTACTCTCTTCCAGTTTAAAGCCATTACCCCTTGTCCTATCACTACATGACCTTGTAAAAAGTCCCTCTCCAGCTTTCTTGTAGGCCTCCTTCGGGTACTGGAAAGCTGCTATAAGGTCTCCCTGGAGCCTTTTCTTCAGGCTGAAGAATGCCAACTCTCAGCCTGTCTTCATACGAGAGGTGCTTCAGCCCTCGGATCATCTTCATGGCCCTCCTCTGGACTTGCTCCAACAGGTCCATGTCCTTCTTACGTTGGGAGCCCCTGTACTGGATGCAGTACTCCAGGTGGACTCTCATGAGAGTGGAGTAGAAGGGGAGAATCACCTCCCTTGACCTGCTGGCCACACTGCTTTTGATGCAGCCTAGGATACAGTTGGCTTTCTGGGCTGCAAGTGTACATTGCTGGGTGCAATATTATTGAGAGAGAGATGAGTTAGAAGAAATGGCTCTAGAGATCATTAACATTTCCATGCAAGAAAAAAGAATGAAGACTTATATTTGGCAACGTTAGAACTGCTGAACACTTTGGGGTAATTTCATAGACTGAGTAAAGAGAAATATGCCAGGGTGAATTCCCAAGTAGGTTACTGAATAAACTCTATGACTGGAGGCATAAGATCTGCAGTAAATTCTGCCTCATTCCTGTTTTCTCCTTGCTTCTTCTAATACATGGGTATATTGCAGACTCAAACATCATGCACCATTCTTTAGACTTCCAGTTAATGGAAAAATATGTTTCATATTCTTGATGGGATGGGTGTTACTTCAGCTGAAGTCTGGGAAAGTGCAGGAAATCGATAGGGTTCTGTTTTGCATAAAATTAACAGTGTGGAATTTAAGTGACTGCCTTCTGTACACAATTTAATTATTGGAAGCACAACCCCCTTTGAAACTGAGCCCAGGAAACACGTTTCTCTGTAAATGAATGAGCATTCTATTGCAGTGTAATGCACTGGAAAGGACTCCAATGAAATCAACTTGCTCACCCTAAATTCTTTTTTCTTGGAGTAGTTCATGTCAGTGAGGAGCACCAGAAATCCTCTTCCAGTAAATTTTGGATTGAAAATTGAACACAGTACTGTTGGGATATTCTTCTTCTTCCCATCGTACCCTCCCTTCCCAATCACTCGAAGGAACTGGCAGTTTTGATTTGCTTTGCAGAAAGCTTGTGCTCTTGATAGGAATGAAAAGAAAATAAAATAAGGAAATGTACCTGTGTGGTCAGGAGAAAATGTCATTAACTGTAATATCGTTTACTTTCTTTCCATTATTTCATTAGAGAAATTAATGTTCCATTTCAAGTAAATTTTCAGATTCAAACAGGGAATCGTGATTTAGTTAATGTAATCCAAAGAATGGGACTATTCTTTGTCTGTATCTTTTATCTTTATTTTTCAAGGACTCCACCAGGTCTTGGAGGATTCCATAGGGTTTTTTTTACTTTATCTTTTTGAAACCTATAACTCCTTACTCAGTAATTTCTTTCAGGAATTAATAATTTTGATTTCTCCTTTTTCTCATTCTCTTTCTTTTTGCATACTGAACACATAATTATTTACTATTGATGTGTATACATTTGAGATAGCCATGAATTGAAAATTCAGTGAAGAAATTACTCGGGCATTTGAGTAATTTCAAAAAAAAAAAAAGAGGAAAATTCCAGCATAGAAGGTTGTTAATCTTGATTATCTTTAGCGTATTGAAGACACATACTTCATGGGCTGCTTTTAAGATTCCGTTAGTGGTGCTGGAGGCTCTGCCTCCTCCAGATTTTAAGTTTATTAATGCAGCCCTAGATGTTGTTAACACCTTTCTA
Source organism: Gorsachius magnificus (assembly GCA_034008185.1). Lineage (NCBI taxonomy): Eukaryota > Metazoa > Chordata > Aves > Pelecaniformes > Ardeidae > Gorsachius > Gorsachius magnificus. The sequence goes on along the minus strand of CM067093.1, from coordinate 13,931,164 downwards.
TTATACTTCCCTGACATAATGTAGGAAGTAAAATAATATGTGTGGCGATTAACTGATATCCTAACCTGAAATCATGGTGACTATTATAGCGTGTTTTGCTCCGCTCACCTAGAGCCCATGCATATTTTAGGTGATGATACTGGTTAGAGGCTTCCATCATGAAAAGCCTTTGTCCAAGTGTAGATGATGCCCTTGTGATCCAGTGAATCACAATGCAGAAAATGTCTACTTTTAGTGATATGATTAAAGCTCAAAATATTCCAGAGATTTTCAGATGAAGAACACCAAAAACAGATGACTACCCATTTTTAGCTGAATTGTTGAATTCCCTTGGGTTTGCAGAAGCAGAATACAAATTTCTGAAATACTCAGCTCCTCTTCCATTAGCTTTTTTGCTTTTTCCATTTTCTCTAAATAGAAGAGGCGGAGGAATATGACAACTTTTAGACTATATGTTTAGAATACATCTCTTGGAGCTTTGTAGCTGAAGCCTGGACGGAAATGCATTTTCTCTGAAGGAGTGAAATTATGACTTAAGTGAAAGAATTTAGATCAATATGACATGAATGCTTGGTTTGGGCTTTCTTTTGCTGTGTTTTGTTTTTCTAATAGGAATAAATCAGAGCTCACAAAATGACTGACTGGTACAGGAGAAAAAATATGCATAGGATTCAAGGGACTGCCTTCAGTTCTGTGCTGTGATTTTACCCCTTTGAAAAATCTAACTCTCTGCATATGCGGGCTTGGGTTTCTCTTCTGTCAGGTGTCAACAGCAGTTGCCAGGCTGTGTTCAGGATAAGCACACTGGATTCTGGCATGCTTAGCTGTTATGGAAACTGGAAAGAAGGAAGGTTACAGATATTCAATCATTTCAGCGACATGTTTGTGCATGCTTTCTCCTTAGGACATCCTTCATTAACTGTCTTGCACTCTTCAGTGGCTTAGTGACCCCCTATTTTATTCCCTCTCTGTGCAAGAAGCAGATATGCTCATGAAAAAACACGTTGGTTTTTATACAAGGCTCTAGCTGCCATGCTAATACAGGCGTTTTAAAAGCTTTATCTGCCCAGCAAAGGCAGGAGTGCTTTCCAGTGAGACTTCAAACAGCATCATAAACTGTTTGTTTCTTACCACAAGACCCCTTCTACCTTTTGAAAGTTCCACTAAGCATTTTCTGTTTGTTTTCCCGATTTCCTACTTGAGGGAAAAGGAGGGAGGCAAAGGGTTGCTGTAGCAAACTGTTTAAAGTAAGCTTTTCAATTTTCCTGTGAATTAGCTACCTCAAAAGAAGCTCCAAGAAGAAGAAATCTTTATCCTTCGTCCTCTTTCCTCCTTCCCCAGGAAAGAGGAGGGAAAGGAAAAAGGAGGTAAACCCCTTTAATTTTCTTTCTCAGTTTTACTGGGCCAGCCAAGGTTGCCAGAAGCGTCTTTCAATTTCTCAGCCTATTGACATTCAAAAGTCCTCACCCCAAATCTCAAAAACAAGGAAGAACTTACAAACTTTTGACATGAACAATGAATAGATACAAATAAAAATTTTCAAGATAGCACCATAATAAAGACAGTGTGTAGGCAGGGTTATAAATTACTAGGCTTCAGGCAGACCCCTCCATAGCGTTGAAGGCTCAGTGGAAACCCCTGGAGGAAGAGCTCAGAAGAGCTTGTGGCTGAGATTTACATCTTCCTCTATTTCTTGCTACTGCTGGAAATGAGACGCTGGATTAGAGCCTAGCACAGTGCTGGGATGATAATTCCTTTAGGCTTGTGATTCAGAAGTGAAAATTAAATAATCAAAGGTAATATACTGAGAAAATAGGGGCTAAAGCTTTTATGGTTTAGTGTAATATCACTTAATGCCAGAAAGTAACTCATCCTTATTAGGAATTATGAACAAACCTCTATCATTCATCTGCATTTCATGGCATATCAGCAATGCCTTTCTATTTGCATAGATCAGATAAAACCAGGAGATCTAGGACCAGGTCCTGGAAAAAGAAAACAGTTGTTTTTGGTTTTTTTTCAAAGCATCTTTGCTTCCAGCTGCTGCAAGTACTTTTTTTTTTTTTTTTTTGCAGAGAGGTCCCAATTCTGTAATCTAGATTGGATCTAGCAGACAAAATATGCTGGGTCTGCTGCTGACTCCCCTCAGTTCTCTTAGGCTGGGGTCTGGGAGCCTGATCTGTGTTCCCCCTTATCTGTTTGGGTGGGTTTGGTTTTTTTTTGGAGGGTGGGCTGGAGTGTCCTGTGAGATGGGAGAAAACCAGAAATGAGTTCACCTGCATTTCAGTTGCATGACAACCACATTTCCTGTGGCTTGATGAGAGGGTAGAGCTATTCATTAGCTCTACAGTCTGCTTATATCAGTATTTTGGGCACTGTTGGCTTGACACTTTTAAATTGCACTATGTATGAATTTTTGAGATTTACTTCTTATGTGAAGCTATGATTAGGGAGGGCATTTTAAAATATAAGAAACATCAGAAAAACATTGTTGTTCTGGAGGCAGAAGTGCTCCATTTCCAAACCTGGTGTGATATAGGATGACAGTATAATAAGAGCCTTTCTTTGTATGATTTCATTGTGAGCTCTCAGAAAACACATTTCATTTCCCAAACCTCTCAAAAGCTCTGCAAACACCTGCCACTGGAGAATAGGCCAGTTTAGTCCTGCTGCTGTTATCCCAGCTTCAGAGGGCGCTTAACAGACGAGCAGAATGCATCGTGCTCCATCTCCTCTCCACTGGATAGCAGCTTTGCTCAGTTAATTATTTTTGGTACTGCTGCCCCAGAGAATGCTTTAACTATGAGGCTTGTATCCAGCTGTGACAGGATTACAAACAAAGAAATAAATAAAAGTCAAAACCAGTGAATCTGAAGGAGCTGACTTGTGAAAGAACTCTTCTAACTTTGTGTTCCCTGTTGGCGGGGTAACATTTTAAAACGTTTTCTCAGTTTTATGGTTATACGTGTGTCTGAAGAAAGGCTTGATTTGTATTTTCCCAATGGTCCCTTACAATGCCTGTTAGTACCTCATCATCCCTTGGCCCTTGCAGTTTTTAGAGAGCAGCTTCTAGGTTTCTAGAAATGGCTCACACAGCGAAGACTTGCCAAAAAAAAAAAAGTGCTGGAAAGAGTCACTTGCTGTGTACAACTAAAGCCAGTGGATTAGGGACTATATCCCTCTTCAGCAAGTATCTCCTTCTGTATGAAATCAGGTTAAATTCAGTTTGCCCTCCAAGATGTGTTTGTGGATGGCATAGCCCACAAGGATGACACATAACCAATAAATTAGCTGCTATGAGAATAGTCCTAATGTTTGTGGTGTTTGGCAGTGCTAGGTAAATATCTTTTAGATATCTGAACCTAGAAATGGATACATTTGTCACTGCAAATGGAGAAGTCTGCATATTTTGGACATTATTTCACAAAATAATTGAAAAGTGTGTGTTGGTAGGAGGTAAGACCTTGCTAAACACCTAGGCTCAGATAAACTGTAGAAGAGGAGAGATGGAAAATGCACTGTTCTGAGTATAAAGCTGGAAGCTTGTGCTAGTCTTCTTTCTATTCCCTGATAGAATATGGAAAAGAAAAGAATTACCACAGCGCTGTCACTGACTCCTGTTTTTCTTGAAAATGCAGATTGCACATTGATTGTCTGGTCATTAGTTGATATATTTATCAAGTTATGATTAATCTGTAATCGCCATGCCTCTGGTTAACCAAAAGACGTAAGAGGCATGTTCCTTTAGATACTGTCCTGCACAGATGATCCCAGTTGGGGAGAGAGAATCCTAGAAGGGAGCTGCTTTAGCACCATACCTCAAAAAGGAGACATCAGAAGGAAAGAACTTTATTCTTGTACAAATTTACTAGTCCTTAGGTCATAGAACACAAAAGTACTTAACTCTTCCTTGATGTGGAGGAAAATATCCCAGAATTAGAAAGTAAAATAATTTACTTGTTCATTTAGTACTTGGTACTGGTTTGGAATCTGCCCCCAAAACAGGTTCACTGCTAACTTGTGAGATGGAGGTATGTGAGCTGCCGGACACCGAGGATAGACTGCATATCACTTTGGGCCTCTGGAGTAGGAAGGTTCTTTTTCTCACAGAATTGAAAAGAATTTGAGTCCCTGACTACATTCTGCATCATCCTGGCCTGTGATACAGGATTTCTAAAATTGTTGCAGGAGATCAGTGATTGCACGGCAGGAAGGAGACACTGGCCTCATGAGAAGTTCGCAGATAAATGGAGAAGGTAGGAGTAAATGCAGAAGGTAGGTGTAAGGCCACATGGTTAATTTGCTTGAGCTAATTGATTTCTTAAGATACGTTTCAGCTTGTGAAAGGATTTATGCAAGAGGAGGCACTATAAAAGGTGACTTAATATATGGCCTTGAAACAGATGGAGACATGGAGAGTGGAATGGAAAGGAGGAGGTGGCACATTACATCGACTTTAGTTCAGACTCTGTCTCCCCAGGAGAGAGGATGTGAGCATGTAATCCTATAATCCACGTGTCCTGGCTGTACATCTCCATGAATAATGCACTAAAAATAGGAATCTGCTATAGCCTTCAGTCTGAGAATTTAGTTCTTAATTCCTATGTAGAGGTCCATGCGTTCAGTTCTGGGGACTGATTGTTCAGTCACACTTGCCAAATGAAATGCCAACTGCTTCATGTTGCTAGCATCTGAGAAGAGAGACTCATAGAGTTTGGAGGAATTTTTTTCACTCTCCATTTTCCTCCCAGAGAGTTTTATATTTAACTATGAATGAAAAAATTAATTAAAATGTTTAATGCTAACTTTGGCTTGGATATCAAGGCAGACTTAAGCCTTTGCTTTATTTGAGACTGCACGTGTCAAAAGATGCTTCTGTACTGTTTTTGTAATAACTCTATCATTGAAGTGAAGTTCTGCTGGCAAACTGATTGCTGTACATCTCTGAAGCCTAATAGGTGTGGGTTTCCTTCTTTCCCTGGGAGATTCCTTTCCATGTTGAAGACTGGCAATAGCTGTTGTGAGCAGGACACCACATTTGCCTTTTCACTTCAAAATGTGCCCTCTCCTGCGTCTCTCAGTCCTTCTGCAGTTGGAGCTTATAGGAGGAAAAAAGGGATTTTTTTTTTTTCCCTGAAAGTGTTCCAGGCCATCAAACTCCTTTCAGTTTTCATCCCAGCTGTTTGATAATTCCCTGTGGACTTAACCCCAATTCCAAATTGCCATATAGAGAACAACAGCCCTTTCTCAGGCATACTCTTAATCTATAGCCACCGATCATTATTGATTCAAGAGTATGATATTTCACTGTCGTCTCAAATAGAGATGATTAAGTCTCTCAATCTTGAGTCTAAAGGAACTGATATGAACTACCCTGACAGGACAATGTTTTCCCTCTTCATCTCTCCTGCATTTCAAAAGACGCCTGCAATGAGGTGATAAATGGGATTTCGGATGATGGGAGAAGCCAGTCAGCAAAGCCTGTCATGCCAGACTCCCTCAGTCTCAAAGGTTGCAAAGATGCTGACTCTTGGCAAAGTTTTACAGACCTTGGATGACTAAGCAGTCTTCATTAACTCAGATTTGACTAATTGCTCATTTAAGGAAAACAAATAGAAACAGAAAAACTCAGAGCCAACAAGCCAAATGCTGTGAATAGGATATAGTGAAACTGCTTGCAAGCCAGCTTTGGGGCATGTGTGCAACCCTTTTTTTTTATTTCCTGCTGTTCACATCTTCCTTGCTACTGCATTTTTGTGAATACTGAAGGCTGGTGTATTGGCTGTGATTTTGTCAACTATTCCTTTGCTATCCACTAATTGCACATTTTCACCTTTCTTCATTCTTTTATTTAGAGCATTTTGGTAAAACGAATGCAACAGAAAAAGCTCATACCCCCTGTGAGCAACACCTCATAGGACCTGGCAAAAATCTGGAGGATGAAAAGCAGATAGTCTCTATAGTCTAGCTGCAACCTGATTTTCTATTCGCTGCTGGTCCTCAAACACTAGTGTACATCATCTGTGTGTTCTTTATTCACCTCCCATTTTTACCATCCCTAGTTTGCTCCTAGACTGTACGATGAGTCTAGCAGCTTCCAGAAGACCTGAATCTAGTTTTGAGTTAGTCACTGACTCAACTGAAAGTATTGCTCATCTTACAGTTCCCTTCCTGGCATGGTTTTTGTCTTGGAAATTTAGTTTACAGGTTTAGTGAGGCTGGGGATTTGTTACCATTCTCTGTTTATAGTTTCTATACAGTCCTTTGCTGAGGTCCTCATTCCGCCCACAGCCTCAAACTACTCCAGTAATGCACCTCAAAAAAAATTTCATGTGGGTTACTTAGTCAATGAGAGTCGGCGAATTCACTGGAGTTACATCTAGCACATGAGCAAACAATGCAAAAAAGAAAAAAAAAAGACAAGATAGAGAAAAGGGAGACTATATTCATCTGGTAATTTATTCACCATGAGTAATTTGACATTGTCTCACACACCAGCTTGACTGTCAGGAGTGCTCAGATGGTTTTGTAATGAACTTGTTTGAAAGGTGCTTTATTTAAAGAAAGGCAATTCTTCATGGGCAAGTGTCGCTTTGTAATGGGAAAATAAACATGGCACTTAACATGATTAGTATCTTATTCATGTTCACCTGGGCAGGAGAAGGCATCCCAGTTTGGTCTTTGCCCCTGTGCCCTGCATGACCAGTTGCCTGATTTCAGCTGAAAATCTGATTGTTGGCTCTATAGTGTCCCACTAACCTTAGAGAGATGCTATGGTTTTGTACTCACCTGAACAGGCTGAAAGGAAGAAGTTTTTTGTCCAAATGCGTCCAGTCCAGTTAGTGGTACATGTGGCTTAGTGCCATAGTAGAGAGTTTCAAGTTTGTTTGCCAACTGCCCGACACAACAGCACCCTGATTCCCCCTTCTTCCTCTCTTACCCAGGTGTGACTTCAGTATACATAGCTGTTACTGGAGAGGAATGTTTCTTTTCTGATATCACTTTCTGGGCTCTCTGTGGAGGTCTCGTGCATCTCACAAGGATGGATATGCAAATAACGGATGTTTTGACTTGTCCTGGGATGGATGATTTGGAGGAAGGCTCTCCCATCTTTGTACGTGTACGACATGCACTTACGGTGTGGCTCCCTCCCATGGAGTATTGCCAGGGTCCTTCAGGCCACTTGGGTGCCTGCTCCTAGAGACAATCGGGAATATACACCAAGGCAATGCTTGCCTTAATCATTAATACACATCCTAAATACCTCCATGTCCCTTGTTGCTTAACTGTTGAAGTGCAATAGTGCAAAGTCCCCTGATGAATCTCATTTATAAGAACAAGCCTAATTCCAATTAATGCCATTTCTCCTAAGCAATTTGTGAGTATTTTAAGTGCCTGTCCATACATTTCCAGAGGTTTTCTTTGCACTTCCACAACTGTAAGTTAAGGAGACACTTTGAGATGAACTTTGGTAATTTGATTTCAGTGGGAATTAAGCCTCTGGATACATATTTAGCATCAGGGTCTTTAAGCATTAGACACCAATAGCCAAATTCTTCATTTTTGTTTTAAGCTGGGAAATGGAGCTGCTTTGCCAATTCAAGACACAATTTCCTTTTAAACATCCCCACAGGCTTATGTGAGACAACAGACACAAATCACTTCATATATTTTGGCAATTCCCTTATTTTTGGAGGCAGCGCTCATACTGTGAATTGCTAGTATTTTAATTAAATTTATTATTATTATTGTTATTATTTTTAACTAATGCTCACCCCAAAACATTTTCATGGCTCTGGATGGTCTTTTTCTGTCTCTGTTCTGTTAATAGCAAAACTAAGCTGTTGCTCTGCCTTGTTATGGAGTCCTTAATGCTGCTGTGCACCTGTCTGCATGCTTTTGTGTTTTGCTCCTTGTAATGAAGTCCAACGGCTGCCAAGCTGGTGGAGGAGGGAGAACGCTTCCATTTGACACCAACATGTTGAACCATTTGTTCAAAACTGCAACTCCTTTAATCGTGCATGCTGCATCTTAATAGCGAGCCTTGTTGAAGTTAATTATTTCTGTTGGCATACCCCAGCACTCAAGATGTTCCAGAGTGAATCACGATGGTACCTCTCCTAGACTTGATATAATTTATTAAAAGCTACATTCATTTGAAGGTGAAACGTTGGCAACAACCTTTAATTTAAATCCTGTGACAATTTTGTCAGTTTTATACACTGTGTAGCAGTAAAAATTATACTTGGTGGGGGGAAGGATAAAGGGAGCAACTTGTAATTGTCATAGGAAACACATCAGTAGGAACAGAGAGAAATAGCCATGCTGAGGTGGAATGAGAATCCATGCTGATGCTTGTGGCTTTATGGGCTGCCTTAAAAAGCTGGACAACTCAGAATTACCTAAATTCAACCCAAAATCATGCTAGAAACCTATAAACTAATTCATGCTAGAAAATTCTAGCAGAAACAGATTTCTGAGCAGCAGAGTAGCAAGTGAAAATGAAGTGAATGCAGGGCAGTTCATATTGGAAAGGACAATTTATTAAATAACAGTGGAAACCACATGCAGCTGTATAAAGCAGTGGCGTATTTAAATGTGTATTTGTATTGGATCCTGTTACTCACAGAAAGCTGAAAAATGGTCCTCAGGAGGAAATAAAGGAAATATATTCAATGAAATAGTTCTAAAGTTTATTTTACCTTGACTGCAACGGAATATTTTACCCGTTTTTAACTTCTGAAAGTGGTGAACAGCCTAAGATGAAACTTTATGTGAAAGCTGAACTAGCAGAGAATTTCTGTCCCAGTTGTTGTTTGACAATTGAAAATGAAGTTTTATCAGGAAAAATGTCAGTCAACCTTCCCCTTACAGGGCTTTGCTAAATTCCCCTATGCTAAAGACAGTTGTAGTTGGGTTTAATTGCCAAATACAAAAGTGCAGAGACTTGCACGAGGAAGTAAGTATGCCACACATATAGAAAAGGCCAAGGAAATACTACTTATACAGCTCAAAATTAAAATAATTTCCACTTCCCACTTAGCCAGGTCCCAACTGGCTTGAAGCAAGTCGCATCCCTCCTGATGGAATGGTCCAAGATAACAGTGTTACCGGGGATGTCATCTTCCCCTCCTCCAGATAAAAACAATCAATTATTGAAAGAATGAAAAAATATATGAAAAGAAACAGTGAAAGGGCAAAGTGCCAGAAAGGGAAAAGATGTGGTTTCGTTTTGCTTTTCTGTTCCCATAAGACACATCAAGTGATATTCACCCAGTTAACAATAGCAGTAATAGCAGCAATGCATCTTATTGCATACAATACCTGTAAAGGGTGCTGTTCTTGGAATTCCTCAGTGAAATACAGTGATTTAAAAAGCTATAGTTCCTACAAGATTAAACAAGGGACAATTAAAACAAATTCAATACACAAATAAAATCAGTGTGCCATTAAGGGAATAAATTTGAAATTAAAAAAAAAAAAGTATAAGAAGTGATACATGGCCTATCTGGTTTTGTAGCTCTTTGCAGATTTGCTACCCACATCAGAGGTAATCATGTAATAACTTATATGTCAGCTCTAATCCTGTTTTCCACTTAAACATATAAACAAATGGAAAGCAGTTTCTGCTGTGGTGATATGTATGTCAGGGGGGTGAATGTTAATTTTAAGAAGCGTAATGCAACTTCAAACTTAGGGACTCCCTTCATTGCCATAACCCTGGTTCTGCAACCAGTGCTGCAAGGAAAGGGGAAGGGTGGGAGCAGATTTCTACCTGACCACTATGCCTGAAGGTGAAAAATTGCAGCCGGGAGTGGGGGCTGCCCAAGCCACCAAAATCCAAAGGTCACAGAGAGGCAAAGCAGCACCAAAATGTAACCAGCAGCTTCTCCAGACAGAGTCTGCACACTTGTGGTTTCAAAGAGATGGAAACCTGGATCCTTGCTGACTTTAGAGGATTTGTTTAGATATGCTGTTTGGGAGGCAAAAAGTCTGGAGAATTTTTTTAAACCCAAAGTGAGGCAGAGTAATCGCTGTCACAGCATTGTAAGGCTCAACAATTAGTCTTGTGGCATTAATAAGAAACATAAAGCTCCTAGCTTTTTAGCTTTCAGGCAAATAATTATCTTCCTTGTGCTGGAAGTTGATGATAACTTCAGGCATGCTTCAGAATTATCGTTCTTTTTTTTTTTAAAGGAAGAGACTATTTTTTTAAAGGATTTTATTCACATAGGTCATATAAATGAGCTCTCTCTTGAACAGACAGATTAACTATTTTAAGATAACTTGTTTGCAATGAGTGCAAATACTTATCCATGTTTAATTGTATTTTAAGAGCACCACGTTAGTAATTGACTGTGACATCTTTTCCAGATCTTCCTACTAATTCTAAGGCTTTCATTAAAAAAATAAATCTCAAACTTGGCTTTCAATTCTAAACTCAGAAAATGCTTGTAAATTAGCAGTACAGGAATATCAGCTTGAGAAATCTGTATCTGCAGAGTATTTCTTTGTAGAAATCTGCATTCTTTAAAAACAAAACAGAAAAAAAAAGCCCTAAAGAAACCCCCCCAGCACTGCTTTGGTCCCTGTGGGTTAGAAATTTCTCTTTCCCTAGGTTATCCACTTATTTTGGTGCAGGCTCCTGCAGTGAGGAAGAGAGGACGTGCTCTAGGTGCGTGCTGCCGCAATGCTCCCAGGTTGGGTTTTGACTGCTCCGTGGGCTGGGGGGAGCGGCTGCATTCCTTGCCGCTGTGCATCTGGGACACAGCAGAGCTCTACTCCAGCCCATTTAATAAGGTTTAGGATCAAATCCCACAATTTGTATTCAGGTAAACCTCCCATGCAGCTCCGCAGGTTTTCTATCCTTCAAGAGAGAGGTGTAAAGACTCGACTCTGTGAGAGCACCAACAGGGAAACTTGCTTACATTTCTTTTTCTTTTCCCTTCCCTTTCCCTGAAAGATGATTGCTTTGAATTTTTCTTGATTCCAACCACCAAAACAAAATCCAGCAGAGAGAAGCGATACTAAGCACAGTCCTGGAGAAAAGAAGGGCTAGCGGGTAGAAAGCTTGAACAAATCATTACAGTAGCTCATCTTTTCTCAAATTTTTTATCTCCATCTCATTAGTTACTAGGAACATTTACAATTGCCATCACCTTGTGTCCCAAAAAGTCCTTCATCCACTCTTGTTAATCCTGGTCAAAAGCCAATGAATCTCATAGTGGATATAAGTCTTCAGTTTTTCCCATCATGTAACATCACCAAATCTCCCCATCCTTATCATACTGTCAAAATATGTCACCAGGTGAGGAAATCACATCCAAATTTGGGAAGCATCAGTGCTTCCTCCCCTGTTTCTTTTCTTCATGGCTGATTTCTTTCCTGTGGAAATTACAAGTTCTTAACTATTGCATGGCAGGAGCAGCATGCAGGCAAGCAGCTAGTTTAGTGGGCCTCCAAAAATAGATTGCCCTATATTCTGACATATGTGCAATCTGCCAGTGAATGTAAATCATATTCTTGGGACACTGTGAACTTTGGTGGATTGTGGATACACTAAATTAGCTATAAACCCAGTCAAGTTCGTTACTAGGGACAATATGATAACGGAAGAACAGAGCACAGTGCACGCAAAACACCTGTGTTAATCTTGACTTCAGGAACTGTTTTGAAGCCTGACCTAACGTCTGGTTGCTCTGGGTACTTTGCTGGATTTTTCTCTCTTTTATAGCTACAAGAGCTGCAGGTGCTGTCCACATAACCAAACAGGCATGCTTTTACTCTCTGTCTGCCATGCTATATTTTAAATGCCTTAGCTATTCCATTTAAATGTAATGAGATGGGTATCGTGCATCTATGTGATGTCAATTGATTGCAGAAAGAGCATTCAGTTGAGGTTTAATTAGCATGTAACTGATAAGTCCAATTACTCTATAATGATTTGGGAATTACATGAGCTACATATTTAGTGATTGTGGCCTTATATAAAACACAAAACTTGTGAAGGAAATTTTAGCTATTTAATGAACACTTTAAAAAAAACTATTCTGAGTTTAATCAGATATCAATTAGTTGGAAAAGGGAAATCTTAAATTAACATGTATTAACAGTGTTAATTGGCAGCAGCCTTCCCATTGAGCCAACTGCAGCATGGAAGCCCATTTCCACCACAGTGTGTAATGCAGCACAGAACGTGCAGTCCATACAATGCCTCTTACTGTGCCCAAATTTTGTAAGAAATTCAATTATTCCCATATACTGGGGGTGGATCTGATACATAATTAATTCTGGCGTGTTTTAAAAGATGCCTACATAATTAGCAATGCATGGAATACATTATCTCCGGCATATTTTTAAAACCTTAGTAGTTCCCCTTTGAAACCAGCCCTTGCTCTTTAATTAACAGCTAACGTATTGCAATATTAAATTTGAGATGTTGCCATTTTGGCAGCATTTGAAGGGATGTTGTTCATTATGGTTGCCATGGAGCGTACCTCATCTAATTTGTGATCATGTGTCCTTATTGATAGAAGAAAAACTTGGGGACAGCACCCACAATGTTGCTTCAGAAATGCTGGTTTATATTTAACTGTGTGCTTTGGAAATCAGAGTAATGTGGGCAGTGGGAGTATTTTTACTGCATGTCTCCAGTGTTGCCTGGTTATTTCCCAATGAACCATGCGGAACAGTTCTATTGTCAGAGAGGAAACTGGTCTTCAAAACCAGTTAGCAAAGAAAAAACGTTGCCTGAGAGAACTAAGGACAGGAAGGTTCAGTGTTTTCAGTGAATTGTCACCTGAAGGAGTGTGACTCCTTTCCCATTAAACCCTGCAGGGATGCCAGCTAGACTGGTCATTCAAATTAGGCGCTAAATTGCCTAAAGTTAGAGGTTGTTAATGATCACTAGCATGCTTGGAATTGTCCAAATATAAGTATAACCTGGAAGCAGTATAGCTTAGCATGCCTTCCCTTAAATATGTTGATAGAAAACACAAAATACAGCAGAAAAAAATCACGATTGTTGAATTTTCTCATTGAAGAAAAAAAAGAAAGGCTTTCATTTCCTTTGCTAGATTTCTTTTAGACTTTTAATGGACATATAACTCCTATTGTTTCTGGTCCATCGAAACACTATTAAAATACACCAATAACAAAAGATTCTGCATTTATTCATGGCAGAAGGAGGAAAGGGGAAGGTTACAGACCTATTGTTTTTCTCTTTACTCACAGCCAAAGGGGTTTTTATTCTCTAGATATTTTTGGGTACCAGATGGCAGATTGATTTCAAAGTTGTCAAGCAGATTAACTGAAGTTAAGATCCTAAATCCGTTCGGGGGCCTGATGATCCTGCTTAGCAAAGAGGCCAATGATTTTACCCAAAGTTGGGTATTTGGTACTTGCGAAAATAAAACAGACTTGTAAGTCCAAATGTTAACACAGTTTTAAAACTTCATTCTGAAAAAGAAACGTTAGACTGTTCTGAAACAAAGGGGAAGGCAAAACAATCTGTCTGCCGCTCAAATATTTTCCTTGGTTTTCTGTGACAAAGACTTTTGATTTGGGTTCCAGGAATACCAAGTCTCTTGCTCTTTGCCTTCTCCCTCTGAGCTTTCTAGAGAAGCAGCTTGCCCTTCTTATGTGAACAGAGGGTGCCATTACCCCAGAGGCCCAATCTAAACCAGTTCCCATGGGCATGATAATGAGTCACGGAAGCATGGGAAAGATGAAACAGCTTATATACTCTAAGTGCAGGACTGCAAAAAGACAAACTGCTTCCACCCATTACCTCCACCGCAATTAGCACTGCTGGTCTTGCCCAAAATTCATTTGTGAACTGAGTGATTGCAGCAGTTGAATAGTGCTGAATCTCTGAAGTAGCCTAAGGTGGATGATATCAGTATGGTTATTAGAAGTGCCTAGAAAGCAAGGCAGTTCCAGTTGGCTTTCTGACTGCCTTTAGGACAGCAGAATCACATCATGAAGTCAGCTGGTGATGCTAGCAGTGTTCAGACACATTGCTGTCCTGCTGTCTAACCCTGGCCTTAATGGAGCAAGACTGCATGATGGGAAAATGCTGCCTGACTGTTGTAATAAACACTTTTGCTGATAGTAATTTATATATGCACAGAGCTGGCATAAAAGAAGCCATGGAGAACGTTAGGTCTACTCAGGAAAAGAATCCCTTGTTTTATTCATTGAGCTGATATTCCAGCAGAGATAACACTGTTTTGTGGGGTTGGTTATTTTCAGTTATTTTTTTCTATTTCTCTAGTAAAATTTCACAGGATATTGAAACAGAGTAGAAACAAATGGTAAAAAATCAGGCCAAAGTCAATTTTTCAAAGGGGAAATGAGCACAGATATGTTCTAAGTATCCTCATCTCAGCATGGTCTCTTTAACAACAACCAATGAACTAAACAAAAAACATCAAAATGGATTTGTGCTGTAGGAACACTTTGTGAGTGCATTCATTTGAGTATGTATGTGTGTTTGTGTTCTAGCCCCAAACTCCTTGGGTCTGGTTGGTCTACAAGAAACACGACAGGGACTGAACAGCCTTGCTTTAAAATATTTGTGCCTTTCCCCAGGCCTTATCTCAGCATGGCAATCTGAGAGGCTGAATGAGAGACCTTGCTTCCCTTGCAGTGGTGGGATTTGAGCTGTGCTCTTAAAAGCTCAACCTGCAGGGCTGGCTTTACTCTGACAAAGTCTCATGCCACCCCAAGGCAACTCAGAAGGTACTGCAGCAGCCTGAAGAAGGCATCATTTCTCCCCTTTTTTGTTACTAAAAACAAGACGAAGTGGTGAGAGATCTGTGAGTGTGGCTTTAATGAGCTGCAAAAATGGCACAATGATTCAATATGAGCCAGAAATTAGTCAGGCTGAGTAGCAAAATGACACTTTCTTTTAAAAACACCACAAAAGCATACTGTAATTTTGTATAATTACTGATCAATTGCCATTGATTTATGCCTCTCATTTGCCGTCAAAGGACCAACTAGAATTTAGCCTGAGCACCAAACAGCAACTGGATGCCTTTCTAATAGGATGTACTAAATAATTATGTAAGATGCACCTGGACTTCGGGATCATAGAGACTTCTGTCATGTGAAATAGTAACCACAGAGCATGAGTTTTCTAAAAACTCATTTCTCTTGGAAAGGAAAATGTTTTCTCCAATGGAGCAAGTCCTGTCATTTGCTAACACACTGAGTCCTGTTTGCCCTGTTGCAAAGACAAGGGTCCAGATTATCAGTCCTACCTAGATTTGGCACTTAATTAAAGAGTCTTGGCTAAGACCCTACCTATTGTAGGCTCCTTCATTTGCTAACAAGAGGGGAGTTGTCTTCACTGGTGATCTAATGCTTTATGAATGCAAATCTATTTATTCATGATTGCCATCACACTTTTTCAGTCAAATTTCTTGCTGTTTTATGACTGGTAGTTGATTCAATGCTACCTGGACTATATTTTGTATAAAGTCAGGGACATGCTGCGAGGAGTAGGATGGGCTCCTGCCCACCCCACGGCTGGTACCTGGGTCTGTGGGCTCCATTGCTGAGCTGCTGCTGCAGGCTCCAGCTGTAGCAGGACTGTGGGTCTCTACAGGGAGAAGATCCATTCCCTGGCCAAAATAAAAGCTATATCTGGCACTGTTGTGGCCAAACGTGCCTACCGATGAGGAGATGAGTAATATGTTCAGAGCCTGACCTTTTAGTAGTTTTGTGGAATAATTTAAATCAATATTGCTGTATGACAAATTATAATTTCTGTCATCTGACACAATGTTCTGAAGGAAAAAATTGCCTCTCTGAGGAGCATAAAATGTGAAATGGAAACAGAAGAAGCTTAGTTTTCCTTTCTGCATGCTCCCTTGACAGTGAAAGGAGACCAAAATCTCAAAAGAGATGACTGTGAATTTTGATACACCACCTGTGTTTTCAAGTGCCACCAGGCTGTGTGTGCGTCTGGATGTGTGCAGGCACCAGAGGTCTGTGTGTGCCGCTACCCTCAAACAGTGTATGAAGAAAATGCTTGCATGTACTTTTTCTCCCTTCCAGCTGAGATAGTGGAGTTTTTAATTGATTCTTAGGAGGGCAGAATTTAAATAAAATGAAAAAGGCAGCACTACCACAGTGCGTGCTATTGATTTATGGTTTCCTTTTCGAACAGAAAGTGGCAGGTTACAGGGCAGAAAAATACTATGAGAGAAGGCAAAAGGATAAAAAAGGGTTAGAGAGAAAGGAGGAGAAAGAAGATTAAAAAATACACCTATAGAAAAGGGAGAGACACTACAGAGAATGGGGCTTGCAGGAAAAGGACATCTCCAAGTATGCTTGGAAGAAATGTGTGGGTGGGGTAACAAAAGGAAAGGAAATATCAGTCTAAGGAGAGGTCAAGTCAAATAAAAGTTGGCGGGGAAAAAGAGGTAGAGAACAGTAGCTGAATGACTTTTTCTCAGTGTTGAAATCTTGAATCCCTCTCTGCTTTCCTAGGCTGTTTGCCATATTGGGCTGGTGTTCTCCAACGCCACTGATGGAGGCTGGTCTCGTTTAGCCACGGTTGGGTGCACTGGGCTGCTCAGCTGGACCAGTCATGGATCCTACCAGTTTTCCTGATGAGTCTTCCTGGTAAGGCTTTTCCAGAGCTTGGAAAGTTGAACCTCTAAGGGTGATCAAAGAAACAAAGTGAGTAGCCATGAATACTGCATGGCAAATGCATAGCTAGCTACAGTATAGGTCAAATAGACTAATTAATAAAATGTGCTGAAAGATAAAAGCAACAGCCTATGATATGTAATTAGACCTGTAGGGTCTCATCTTTGGAAAAACAATACTTGTGGGATATTTTTGCTAAAAGATGATGGAGGGCCAGGGTTAAGCCAAATGAACTTTCTTTCAAGACGTATCGGAAGTTAGAGAGGCGGGGAGTGATTCATCATTCAGAATTCTCAGAATAGATTTGCTAAATTTACAAATGCCATGTTAATTCCAATTCTCTTCTCTAGCCTTGACTGGCAACAGCTGTTTACTTTGTTCTACTTTACTCCTTGGTTTCATAATTTTCACATCAAAACGTACCTGTTTGTATGCTGTGAGATCCTGAATTTGTTTGGAAGATGAGGGTAGGAAGGGGATCAGTCACTACAGTAGTGAAGGAAAGCAAGAAAATATTTCTTGCTTTGTTTCATTTTCCACTGCCCATTTTCTGTAATTACTCCAGCAAAGACTTTTTGTAGGCATATTTCTGGAGAGAACAAAGTTTTGATGATTGCAGAATATTTGGGCAATGCAAACTTTCATTTCTTTGGTAAGCTGGTTCTTTGCCCTCTTTCAAACACAAAGCCACAGAGCACTGTGACCTCGTTGGTCAATCAAGAAAAACAAATTGAATTTGAAGTAATTAATACTTGCCACAATGTGCTTGGAATATGCTAACAACTGAGAACTATTTGCAAAGAATTAGTTCAATTAATTAAACAAAGATGAAACTAGTCAGATAAATTATTCCTTTTTTCCAGGTCTAATGACAAATATCAGTGATGGGTTTCTTTTGGCTGTTTCACTGCTGATGCCTTCATTGGTGAGTCTTGCCTCTGAGTAAGCAAACAAAAGCATAAAGTGTAACTTTCTCACAGTATTTTTATTCTGTTTTGATTTGGAAGTTGGGGGACCATCTCCTGTCTTGGACTTCTATGTTTTAGAAGGAATGAGAATTAACAAGTGTCAAGTGATTGGAGATCTGGGGCTGTCCAACCTCTAGAGAAGGGATGCACAAAGATAAAAAGAAAAAAAAAAGTGGAGGAGGATAAACTGCTTTGTATATTTGCTTGGGATAGGACAAATTACCATGGCATAAAGTAACATTGAGATGTGCTAAAAAAATAGTCTAACTGGAAGGTTAATTAAACCTGAAGGTGATCATCTACAGTCTCCACCCTCATAGGTTTTTAAGAACAGCCTAGACATGATCTTAAGTCAAATGTACTTCACCATGGGACATGGGAGATAGATAGGTAACATGACTTTTATCCATGTTACTGCCAGGTCTGTAATTCAGGTACAAGTTGTGTGGGAAAGTAAAAATTTAAACAGTGAGAATGTTCCTCTTTGCCCTTAATATCAAAGGACTGAAAGTCATCTGAGCATCATCTACTTAAAACTGGTGTAAACAAAACTGGAGTGTTTGGGGTTTTGGGGGGAGGAGGAGGTAGCTGCACTGCTTTGTACACATGCTTTGAATAGAGAGTTCCCTGTTTTGGCAGGGTTACATATTTTCTATCCATAAACCAAGTTTAGCTGTCTTATAATTCCCTTTGTTAATGCATCTCACTGGTACGAGAGAAAGAGCAAGCAGAGACAGAGATGAAGGACGTTCAGTCCTGTACCAGGAACTGCAATAATCTGTGACCTGGAGAACAAAACCATGAGGTTTTGGTAGTGGGACCTCCCATGCTTTCCTCACTATGGGTTACAGGCTACTTCGTCAGTGACTTTGAAAGGTTGCTGTCAGTCATGCCATGGCTCACCTCCGTGCATTGAGTGCTTCTGGTGTACCACTAGTCTCAAGTGAATTTTCCCTTCTGCATCATCCTTCTCATTTGTCAGTGCCCACCTTGATCTTTTTGGTTATTTTGAGGAGCTGCTCCCTTGGAGGAGCCTCTTTTGTTATAGAGGTACATATGATTTCTCAGGGATGTCTCCAGTGGTGTATGAGGATGTCTCAGGAACCATTCTTGCTTAGGCTGCAAGATAGTGCCACAAAGCCAAATGGCGCCATAATGTACCCAAGACAGGTTTTGAAGACACCATGTTATCACAAACAGAACTAACTCCAGAGACCATTATATGCATTTATTATACAGTACTAAAGTATGAAAGACTCAATTAAAGTTTATTTGATATAAAATTAACATTCCTTTCTTCCTCTTCACTGTGCTGATTACGTTAAAACAGAACAATGAGGCAGCTGCAGTGGAACAGTATCAGAGAAATTTCTGTCAGCATTTACTATAGGCGAAATTATAAGGCTAGGTTTTCTCAGCCAGTTCAGTGAGCCAATTGGCTGCACATGTTGCAAATGCTTTTTTATACTATCATGAACTGCAAAAAGAATACATTGAAATTTTCCTCCTTTTTGAAAAGTAAGAGAATGGTGCAAACACAGGAAAAATTACCATATTCAGCCCTTGCATTGTGCTTCTCCTCCACAGCTTTCCAGGGCTCTGATCCAGCGAAGCCCTTCAGTGCTCGTACAACTTTAAGCACCTACACAGTCCCTTTGAAGTCACCATGACTCTTTTAAAAAGTGCAGTTAAACACATGTCTCACTTGAACTCTAGTTTGATTTGAATGCTGGAATTTTCCAAAGGAAAATACTGTGGTTTACAATTAATTCAATACACTTGATTTTAGTATATAGGGAAAACTGAATGGGAATGATCACCTTTGAAAAGCAGTCAATGAAAATCAATCACAGGGACTGCATTTCTTTTAATTCCTTTAGAGCAGAATAAAACTTCTGCAGACCACGTTACTTTTTCAGGTGCCTTTAGTGTAATTTCTCTAGAAGCTTTTTGGATCTACTCCTATTAAATTTGATACACTTCTATTCCATGAGAGTGAAAAATAATATTTCAAATGACAAGTCTATTGAAACCCTCATTTTTTTATCATAAGGTTTTTTTTTAAAAAAAATCCTTCAATCTATTTTTTCCTCTATGATGGAGTTGGAATAAGAATAGTAATTTGCCAATGTAAATTTGCATAGAAATATGCTGCCTAAGAACCCATTTATTACACCAGTTATAACTCAAGCAGATATGAAATGGCCCAAAGGTAAAGCAGAGTTGAAGGCAGAATAAAAATGTGCATGTAACTTTCTGTTGGGCTTAAGTTTGTTGACTTTGTGATTATTTTCATTTAATACATCTCCAGATGAATATTAACTTTTTTTGCTGGATGTTTACTTCTGGCTCACTTGTACTGAAATAAGAAAACTGGGTGCTCTGATTAACATTTAGTTTAATTTAACTGCAGCCTTTCTATTCCTTGCTGAAATACAATTTTATGGTTTTTTTTTTTAAGGGTGATTTGTTTTTTCTATTTTCCAATGACTCAAAAGGGATATTCCTACACCAAAAGCAATCACACATTCTAGGTAGCTACTGTAATTTTTCTTCCTTTGCAATAGTGGACATGTACTACTTCCCTTACGTTCAGATTCATTGAACATGATCTCAAAAGAACAGAGTTCTATTCCCAGTTCTGTGGTTTTTTTTTTTTTCTATTTTCCACCCGTATTGCTTCTTGACTTACAGCTGAGAAATCTAATTCACTATGAATTTTATTCAAGGTATGGAAAAAGGAAAGTGAGCTAGGGTTTAATAAGAGAGAGCAGCAAATGGTACTTCTTCCTAAGCTCACAGAGCCTGCTCCTACCCTGCTAAAATGCATTGAGAAGCACATGTGTTCTCGGGTGCCTTGCCCTGCTTGTGCTTTCTAAGCAAAGATGACTTTTTGCTCTTATGGTGTAATCAAACTTTGAGACATGGTTCGAAATGCCGAATCCAGTTTAATATTGATCTTGATTGATATTCAATATTGATCTTCAATTAATATTGATTCTGTGCATCTTGCAGCTTCCAGTCAAGTCAGATATTGCACGTCTTCTGTAAAGTCTTGTTGTGATCTTTACCCTTCTTCTGAAGAGTTGCCAGGCTATAAAATCCAACTTCGAAGCTGAAAATGAAGCTGAAATATCATATCACAAGGGTTAATTTGGCAATAACTACTTTTCTGGTCTCTTATTCTCTGTAAATGACAAACGAGAACCAAAAAGAAGCCAAAATAGCTTATGTTTCTATACTGCAGACAATAATGACCATCACATGGGTTGTTATGATTATAATAGACTTGCGGTATTTTTCAGCTGAAATAGTTTAATGTTATTTTTTATTACTGACTAGTGTTGTTTGCTGCTTTAGAAATTAGCTCTGTAATTTTAAATATCTTTTTCTTCCATGTATTATGGCCATATAAATAGAGTAATATTTTTCTCCCATTGCTTTTGTTTGGTTTTCTGAGTCCTTCCATATTGATTTGTCTCGGTGCTCTGTGAAATTGATTATATTTGTTTCTTTAGAAACGAGGCTTCTGGAATTCTGCATTATATTTACCACTCAAGAAAAAAATGACAACAAAGAAATGGGTTTCTTTTAGAAATGAAACAAAAGCCGCATTCGGATGAGAGTTAATTTAATGAAAGTATTTAATCTTCCTCTCCTCCTTATCCTGAAGCAAGAAGTTATGGTGCTTCTTTATTTTAAGATCTTGCCATGTTTATTCTGAGTCATTCTAAGTTTACTGGCAGAAATGAATTTTTATTCTGCTAGGCTTGCTGAGATTATCCTGCTCTGTGACAAAGAGCTTTAGTCCTTCTTCTGGTTTGGGCATCATCAACAGACTGAACTGAAGGGCTTGTTATAATATATTCACTCAAATTTAGTATTGCTTGTCACATGAATTCTGGTTCCTTTTTGCATGACCAGAAGAAATGGAGGGGAAGATGGCAATTGCTTTCGTGGCAAGTTCATGTTCTGCCAGATTTGATCCAGAGGATTTCACTCACCCCCTGACCTGGCCCACTAAGGAGTGGTGAGCCCATCCCCTGCACCCAGCCTGCAGACGCTTTCAATGCAACGTCACTGTTGGCAAGCAAACCTCTTCCTACCAGCTCGGTAACCAGACATGGCTCCACAGGTCGTTCTCAGCAAAACTACAGCTGAGTAGCTCTGTTTGTGTTTATTGCAGTCTGCCCACTGAAAAGCTTAACTCTGAGGAGTGTTGGGGCCATTGGGCTGGCACACTGCCCGTGGCTGGGGCAAGCTCTGCATGCTCAGATCAAGACAGGGAAGAGAAAACCAACTTGGCTCGGTGCTCTGTGTCAGTGGTGGGAGGCTCGCTGAAGTGGAACAGCCTCTGTTGTTTGCAGAGGAGACAGATAAAACTCGGTCTTGTCGATCGTCTAATGTCAGCCTAGTGCCTTTTTTCGGAGACAAACAGACCCATCCTCAATTCACTTGTGAGCTGTGGCATATTGCAGGCAAGCAGGTGCCTAATTCTAGCCACATGAGGCAAGGCAGCTGCAGCCTAGCTCTGTGGAAACCTCTCACCAGTATACGGGCTGGGATGTGGATGGTTTTGTCCTACAGCCAAAAACCTCAGTTGGAAAGGTCTCCGTACGGCTTTTCTGCTTATGATCCATGTCTAGGGAAGCTGCAATAGCGCGTGATACTATAGAAAGGCCATGCTTTGGGTGGATAGCACTCTTACATCCAGAAAAGCCAGTTACCGTCCAGATGTAACCATGCAAATGCACGCAGCAACCCTGACTTGCAACTGTTTCTCCTCTTCTTCTAAATCATCTTTACATATGTGTGGCAGTGAGCATTAAAACTGACCTCAGGTTCTGGAAATCCATGAGAGCTGGGCACATTTATTTCCCTACTGTTGATCTCCCACCTGGGGGCAAGCCTGGACCCCCGTCAGCAGATTGTGTTTCTCACCTGGTGGTCCCTGACCTGCACCAGCCCAGGGTGCTGACGAATGGAGAGCATGATGACGAGCTTTAAAAAGAGAAACAGTTTTGTAGCTATGCTTTACAGTCCAATTTAGCTTTCAAATCGGTGCCATGGAAAAAGATCAGACAAAATATGTTTTATGGAAAGGTTCTATAGCTTCATATCATATGCCATGATTTTTCCCCCTGTATAACCATATTAGACCCTTTAAATCATAGGTTCGTCAGGCAGGACTTGCCCTTGGTGAAGCCATGCTGGCTATCTCGAATTATCTCCCTGGCCTATTGTGAAAGGGATTGGGGAGAGGTGGGAGCAAGCAAGAGGAAAGAAAAACACTTGCTCCCTGTGTTCGCTTTGTGTTTAGAGGCCCGAAGGTTGAAGTGGAAACTAGATGACCCCTCAGTGTAAAATGTATCTTATAGTAGAATTAAGAAATTCCACGGAAGAAAAATGACCACAAGTCAGGCTATTCTTTTTCTTTCTCCCACTTCCTGCCATGTTTTTACAGCTATTATTGAACAAAATATGTGTCACAACAGATTAATCTCTTGAATGATGCTCCCTAGAGTAGGAAAAAGCCTGGGGCCCTACGTGAGTGGGATCAACAAGGTGTTACAACAGCCTGCTCGTGGGTGGGTGCTAGGAGAGGATTGGAAACAGCGGTTGCTTTGAAGGCACTTTGTCCCAGAAGGCACCTTTCCAGGGGACCACTGAAGGAAGCAAGAGGCTCGGGATGAGAGACCGCTTCTGTGTGGCATGGTCAATCTCAGAGGGCTCAGCCACCCCTTTGCAGCAAGACAGAGGTCAGGGAGCCAAGGGAGAGAAGATGCAACAGGCATCATCACGGTGAAAGGGTGCTAACTGGCATGCTTGGAGAGTTGCAACTAAAGTATCTGCTATGGATGCCAGCATAACAGCAAAGGCAAGAACTGAATGGAGGCAGGTGGAAATGTCTTGTGATCTGCTTGTGTCAGAGACTGATAATACATGGCCAGTTAGGCAGGGGTCATCAGTCGATTCTTGCTGAATTTCCATCTGCTGGATGGCATTTCAATTAAGGATGAGATCCAGAAGGAGTTTTAAACACCCTGAAATATCTTAACCCTTTCTCTCTGCTCCATTGCTTAGACTGAGACTCCAGTTACAGACCCAGGGCATTGGAGGAAATACCATGGACCTTGTGAACTAGTCACAGTGGCCAAAGGCTGCTTGTCATTAATGGTCATTAATGTCATTAATGCATACTCACTTTGCAGCACTTGTCACTCCCACCACGGCCTGTTTCAGATAAGAAATAAAAGCCCCAAAGCACCTGGTTAAAGGAAATGTTAATCTGCCTGTAGTGAGAATTTTTGTAGGCCTCTGTCCTGATGAGCAGATCATGCCATTTTGAGTATTAAAAAAATGGAGGCAGTCTCTTGATGTCAAGCAATGAAATTACTTTGGCCAGTGCTTCAGGGTCTTTTAAAATCTGTATTAACAAATATAAACAAGTCACGAGGGTTTTTTTTTTTCAGTGCAATCTTATTGACAGGAGAGTCCGGAAAGCATGTCCTCTCGAAGTATTACTATCTCAAGATGTAAATCCTTAATGATACCATATAAGTCAAGCCTGTATATTATTTATACAGCTATAATAGTTCTGATGTTCCAACGAAAACATGCTCAGAACAGAAGTCACTGCACTCTTCAGTGCATACTTAATCAGATTTTCAGTCAATGTATCATGAGCAAGATTTTTAAAACTCCGAAAACTGCAGTTTATAGCAAATTATAATGTTTGACAGGGTGAAAACACACTCCTCTTCAAGTCACTGTCTTCAGTTGAACTACACCTTCAGAATATCCTTATGAAGTAGGGAAAATTCATAAATGCTGTTTTGTAGATGAGGAACTGTGGTTGCAGGCAGTGTAAATTACTTTCTCGAGGCTGTGGCAGATTTCCTCCTATTTGCTCCTCTCCTTGGATCTAGGTCATGGTAACATACTCATACTACACCACCTTTTCCCTGCTGCAACTTGATGATAGTGGGAGTGTTGCTGGTGGAAGCTCCTACTTTGTCTTCAGATGGGAGCCAGAGCAAGGCTTAGCATCAGCCTCGTATTTCATGCCTCTTGTAAGAGGCAGAAGATCACTGGAATAACCTGAGAGTAAATCAGTCCACTGTAGCATTCATGAAATGAGACTAGTTAACAGAGACAAAAAGAGCATTACACATGGTTACTTATAAACTTCCTCTTCGCATCTCCCTTCTGTGCTGGGAGCAGCTCTGGTGAGGCGGCCCTGTTTCTGAGGGACAGAGCACTGGGAGTGTGCCGGTGAGTGGCTGATTCACACTCGCAGTTGGCATCTGCATTGCCCACCAGCACGGATCACCTCAGCTTGCAACACATTTGCAATCTGCCTGCCTCACTTGTTCGACCTTATGGTAGCAGTATGTTTTGTACCCCTACGTGAAGTCAATGCTCCAGAAAATCTTCCTCCAAGGTTGCTTCTCTCTCGGATGCTCATAGAAGTACGTACTTTTTATGAGCTGAGGTTCCTCAGCTCTATCATGTGAGGCATTTCAATAGTTTAATTGGAGAAGAAGAAATTACAAACACAACAACCTGAATTTTATATTCTCAATCCTTGAGTAGCTTTACTGGGGGAAGAGTGAAAGGGGCCACACATCCTTCTCATTTCCCTTCCCTCTCCAAAATAATCTCTATCTTAATTTATCTTGGGCTCTTCTGCTTCATATTCTCTCTCAGCTCATGCTCTGAAACATCTCTGTTCTAGAAACACTGCCTCCTGCATCCCTCCATCTGATTTCCTCTTGGAAATCAGCCAGTCTCAAATTAATCTTCTGAATAGAAAGATGGCCCTTCCTGACTGGCTTGATGGGTGACTCATGTCTTTGCTTCTGCCTCCACCCAAATACGGCAGCCTGAGTCACTGTCCTTCATCAGAGCCCTCACTCGCTCTTCCTTCCCTCCCCCGGTGAGAAATTCTCAGCCGATGTGTGCATGAGACGCCTGAGCTGCTAGACAGTCCCGGTGCGCTGCCATGACCCGCAGGCTCCTCCAAGCCTTGCGCATTGCTCTGTGTCTCCATTGTCCTGCTGCTGCCTTTGGGGACAGGCTGCCTCTTCCCACACCTTCTGGCTAGCAGGCTTACACAGAGTAAGTCCCATCTCGAAGTTTGGTTCTTTGATCACTTCTGGACATTATCATTGGAGCTAATCAGCTAGTTAATTAAACAGTCTCAAACACGTGCCAGTATTGGGCCTTGGCCCACACCTTTTATTTATGTTTCTGACCAGCCCCGGTTCTTCATTTGGCAATATGTCAAAATGTACAGATGGATCAAAATAGCTCATAATTTCCCAGTAAAATATGATTCTTTGCAAATACTAACCCAGACTGTCACAGCTGGTATTCGCAGGACTTGAATTATATATATGCAAGCTGGAAGTGCTTTGAAGACTCAGCCAGCCAGAACAGACACAGTGCCACGCAGAACGCTTCCCCACTCACATCCTACCTGCTGGCCCAAAGAAGTCCCCTGTGGATGTGGATGGGAAGACTTCCATCCTCCAGCCAGGCTGTGCTGGCCTCATACAGAGCTCAGCCAATGAAACTTGTTACTGTCAGAGCTGCTTACCACCAACTCACGGATGCCGTACACTCAAAGGAGTTGTCTGACATTCAAATATTCAAATACATATATATTAGAGGAAACATTAGTCTTCAGCAAGCAGAAAGCATCTAATTTAGTCAGTTAAATTATTCATTCTAAATAATTTGTTCAGCTCCAATACTCAGCAACAAAAGGGTTTATTTTTCCTTTCTTCCATGCATTTAAAACTCTTTTATCAACAGCAATGGTTGATACCCAGAACAATCATATTAATATCGGGTTTTTTGCTTATCTACATGTTCTTTATAAATGTGTGTAATGTCAAAGTGTAGGTATATTGGTGCTTGTTAGATTCCAGCTCAGGGAGCTGTGCCAAGGAATCTCTATTGGGCACGTACAGTGGCACACATTCTGGTGTGAATGTATTTCACAATTCAGTATTAGAAATGACATTTTTTGGTTGTAGTATTCTCATCTAAGTGACACCTTTAGCTGTATTATGAACTCCCTTCTCTATTTCCCCTGGTTAAGAACATAACATAGTATAAGAGCTGGGTGAGACTGAAGCTCCAACCAGTCGAGTAGACTGTCCAGCAGCAAGGAAGCCTGCTAGGAAAACAGTGGAAGAAAAAGTCAAGCATACAACAGTGCTTCTCCCAGCTTATAGAAATTTATAGCTTGGAGTAATTATGAGCGATGAGTATATCTTTATGCTTAGTAATCTCTGGACAGTTCTTCCAGGAGTTGCTTCTGTGTGCATGTGCAAGAGAGAGTGTGTGTGAATTCATCAGTGGCTTTGGTTAGTTCCTCCTTTTCTTGTGCTTTAGATTTACAAATGTCTTCTACTCTTACCAAAAGCAACAGTTATATTATTTGTTCATGTTTAACGTGTTACCAGATCTTTAGCATGTTACCCCTCTGATTTCCCCCTTATAACCTCTTCCAATGTGCTTGCAGAATTTCTGAGACAAGAAATGTATGGTTCCATGCTGTCCTGCCGAATGTCAGAGCATTCGAAAAAGAGTAATTTACAGGAAAATATGTAGCAAATTCTGAGGCCCAACAACTTATCTTTATTGGATTTATCTCTGTTGGTGTCTGCTTATCTCAGTGGCCATTCTGTGTCTCCAGGTAGAAAAGTATTTTGTCTTATAAACCAATTAAACTTTTGATGGAAATTTTTGCATTCTGTATTCCTCTGCTGTCATTACCTTCTCCCTTTCCTTATTCTCCCTCTTATTCTTGTCATCTCAACATTACTATTCATCTGGCAGCCCCATCCCAAACATAGACATGACTTCAGAAGACTTCTGACTGACTTCAGTTGAGATGTTGATAAATAACACCAGATTTAGGCTGTGTAAACAGAGTTGACTTTTGGTCTGTTTTTTCCTCTTTGCAGCATTCCAACTAGAGAAGCTGAGAAGAAAAGACTGTATGCTCAGCCACCTCAGGCTATCCCTTCCTTACTGAAAGCATTGCTCCAAAGGTTACTCAGAAGGGGGGAGAAGCAAATCTATATTTGTAAATAAACAGCAAGCAAAATAAAAAGAGAAATACCAGAGGATGTTCATCAAGGGTGAAGAGCAGAACAGTTAGCAAGAGAGAGAAAAAACTTCTTATGCACTAAAAAAATGTCCATGGTACTTATAAGTAATTTGTCTATGACAAGAAAGAATAATGAACAAATTCTGAGGATTTAAGTGCAAAAGGCCCCAGTGCTCAGTCCCTTTTCAGAAGCCTCCCTTCTTTCAACCCATGGATGTTCCAGTTTCACTAAAGAGCTGACAGCAATGATGTACAGAATTTAATGTGGCCAGATATTCAACCATTGAACTTTCCACTCCATTTGGGATTCTCAACAAACTGAGAACAATGTATTTACCATCCCAAGTCACCCAAGTGCTGAGGCTGAAGAAATAAATTGGGATGGAGTAGCACCTTTTGGTGACATGGGTAAGGAACGTTCATGTAATTGCATTACATGTTCATGTAATTCGTGAATGTTAGGGCCAGTTACTCAAATAGTCGGTCAAGAGGTGCAGTTAATGGCCTGTAGTTGAACCAGGTAGATTCATGGACAAACAAAATTCAAAAAACTGATGATGTTGTGTGGTATTTTGTTGAGCTGTGGTTGTACTGAATTCTTTATGGCCCAAAGGTGTACCAGTTCAGCTGGGATATGAATCCTCAGAGATGGTTTCAGCCTGGTGCTCTGGTTCTTAATTGCTATCCAAAAGAAAAAAAAAAATATCAATTTGCTATTCATTTATCCTCTCCTGCCCATGTCACTGACTGAGCTAGGCTAAAAGTTTTCCAAACACTTTAAACTGCAGAGAATAATAATATTTACTGAATTCAGCATTTCTGCAAAGAATTCTGCATTTTCTGTGCACTCAGTGATGTCACCCCCTGTAATAACTGCCCTGTCTGGGTCAGCTTTGCTCTGTTTTTGATAAAGCAATTGAGTTTTATCATTCCTGTCACTGCTTTTTATGAGTTTATTTTATGGTGTGACTGATCTTACTGCAAACAAAGCTTTTGCTCCTATTTCTACGTTTTTTTTTTCTATTCTATATTCAAGGAAAATACAGGAAATGTGCCAGTTTGGAAGCTGTAACTTGTTAAGAGCTGATAATCTTGTTTAAAGTCTTAAAATATAGAATTCCCCAAAATGATCTCGTGGCAGCCAATTCTTCATTATGTTACAGCGCATGTATGCTCAGACACTCATTCAGCTATTATTAGCACCTGCACTGAAGTAATGTCCAGGCAATTTCTTTCCCAAAGGAGTACAAATCCTGCCAAAAAAACCCCCCTGTTCTCTGAACTATCTTAGCCGCTTCTTCAGGACGAAGTGTAATCCAAGAAACAAGGTCACAAATTGGTTTCTCCATGAGAATAGCAAACACACCATGCTTTGGAAAGGGGGCAAGAATACTAGGATAGGACTTTGATTGCAAAACCACTTTGTGTTCCCAGCCTGGTCTGGTAAGTGTAATGGTAGTGGCTGGTACTTTAAGGCCTGGAAATTTTATATTTAGTACTCAAGCCTTTTTATTGAAACATCGCAAAATAGCAAAATCCCTACTACTCCACTTTCCAAAAGAGAGGATAACTACTGTTTTCTTCATTTAAGCCATATTTTCTGCCAAGAGTAGCTATTATGTTTTAATGCTGCAGAAGACATAAAAGGAGGGAATCTTTGCCTTGAAGAATTGAAAAGAAAATGGATATGAGAAAGGAAGTCAGAAGGGCAAGCAGCGTTAGCTCTACTTTATAGGCAGGAGATGGAGAGCAAAGGACGAGTGGTTTTGTTAAGTCTTTCCAAAGAAAAATGATGATGCCAACTGTGTGTGAACGTAACAGGGTCTCTATCACCAGAGACAGAGGGAGAGTGATGAGGATATTGGATTCAGCAAGGGTGTAACCAAAACAACTTTGAAATAGAGGAGCCTTTGGATCAACTCAGAAGCTGCTGGTTTTCTTCTAGTGATTTAGTCAGTGACTGGGCTGAGGGTTTTACCTGTCACAGACTTGTGTCTCATTTTGATATACTGATAGCCCTTTTGCCTTCCAGCATCCTTAAACGTGGTGCAACAGAGAACATTGCTTCCTTATTAATCCATGAAACTCCGGGTGCACAGGGTGTCTCAGGACAGTTGCAGTACCCATATGGAGTGATAATAACAAATTACAGTTCAAAATCATCTATTTGTTCTGAAGAACATCTTGAAGTGAATTCATGCCAGTCTAATGGCTCAATCTTTTTCACCCCAAATTTTCCCCAACTGGTTACTCCCAGCATTCTGCTATGCAAACATCTTTGTTGGCACTGTCGCTGCCTTTGTCTTGCAAGTTATCTCTGTATGTGGCAATGGCAGGAGTGCATCATATTTGAATTTCCCTTTCTCATGTGGCTTTTACAACTCTGAGTTCAGACCCTGTCCAGATGGTCCCTCCATGTCAGAATCCATCAGGCATATTCTTTTCCATCACTCATGAACAGGATCTGGGAATCTGGGCACACGGTACTGTCAGAATAAAAGCAAATGCCAAGCACACAAATCTGTCTTCCTTCCTTCATTTCTTTATTTCTCTTTTCTTTTTTCTTTTCTCTTATTTTCTTTTTTTTTTTCTTTTTGACTGCAGGTATTGGTCTCACAGGGTGGTCATGTGGGTGGCTTAGAAGTGACCATACATTTAAAACTTTTCTTTAAAATAGCTGGAATCCATTAAAAGCCCCCATTTGTATTCAGGGCATTTCAGCACTGAGCAGCATGAAAGGAAGAGATCAATAATCACATTGCAAGACCCAACTTCTTGCTGTGCCAGGCTAACATAAACTAGCTCAGCTCTAATATTGAATCCAGTCCTCCCTAATTTGCCCTTTAAATATAGTATCCCACCTTCTTCCCTTTCACCTTGCTATCCTCTAGGGCTATTTCCCAATTGGAACCTTTTTTTTCATCTGTCTTACTCCTCCTTGATCTATCATTTAGGAATTACTACTGAAGGGCCTCATGTTCACATAGTTACCTTTGTATAGCCTTTATTTTAATGCCACTCTCACTCATCACTGGCCCTACAAACATGCTCCCTTATTTCAGTAACAGGTTTTTACCAGCAGGTAGGAAAGCGCTGTTTAACCACGAAATGTGTATCATGAGGGAAAAAATGACAGGAGATCTGTGGTGACGTGTGTTGTGAGCTGACAGTATGGCAAACCCAGGTATTGCTTCCTAAAATAAAACTGTAAGAATGGTAACTAGGAGGGGGTCCTTATTTTCTTTGGTCTTCTTCAATGTTTTCACAACTCAAATAATTCCTTACATGAGCTTTATCATCATTAACCCAGGTCCCACTCCTGTTCTGTTCAGCCTTTTGCCTATCCTCGGGCTTTAACACCACTACCAAGTCTCCATGGTTGTTTAAAAATATTTAAAGTGCAGTTCAGGTTTTATTGTTGTTGGTTTAAAACCAATTAAATTTTCCCAAAAATTGGTTCTTCGCATTACTGATGCCTCTTCCCAGCAACAAAGCAATAGCCAACGGTACCTCCAATTCATTAATGCACCAAGATGGGAGAACGAGAGGAGGCAGGCATGTTGCCAAAAGTCAGAGCTGCCTGTGCACAAAGGGGATATGTTGTGGGAGGATGGAGGGAGAGAGAGGAACTGAATGCGGAATCGATGCCAAGAAACGATGAATGCAGCGAAAGCACTAAGTGGCCAAAGCAAGATGCCCTTCTGTGTGACCATGTGCCAAGTCAGGGAGAAGGAGCGCAAGGATGTGTTGATGTTTGATTCACTGCTGGTTTTGTGTCATGCTGAATCTGGCAGTCACACTGCTTCTGCTGTGTGTCACAAAACTCCTGTGGTGAGAAACCACATCAAAAAAATGATGGAGGGGAAAAACATTGGCACAAGAAATTCAGGCTGTCAGTCCCTGAAATGAAATCCTGCTTTAGGTATAGGACCAAATCCTTCTAGTCTACCCTTACTTTCACCTTATTTATGACCTCTTATTTTCCACTGCTTTCAATTGAACAGACATAAGAAAAAAACTTTGAATACTGCTATATGAATAGGAAAATTCTGTGTTTGCAGCATACCGTGCTTAAATTGCCCTCACTTTATGCATGTATGAATTTGTAAGTCAAGCTTAGGCCAAAAGATATTATGGAGTGTCTGTTAAAACTTGTAGCAAGGTCTTTTGGATCCAGGCTTATCTCAGGGCTGGGGTCTCAAGGGTCCGAGGTACTGAAATCTTTGGATCATGCTGTCTGCCTGAGTCTGGAGAATCTGAAACAATAATTTGGAGGTTTGAGTCACATTAGTCATATGAGCAGACTCAGACCCAGGGTGAAACACTGAATGCAGCTTTAGTAACTGTTTCACTGTGTTCTTAAAAATAACCATCAAGTTGTGCAAGCTTTTCATTCTTTTTCTAAAAGCAGACTAGGTAGGGAATGCAGGGAACAACTGGGACATGATTTGAAAATGTGTAAGGTACCCAGAGAGAAACCGTGGCCCCTTTCTGTGGAACAAAGGTTCTCCGTAATTTTCAGCACAGACCAAACCCTGGAAAAGTAAGCAAAGAACTGAATAATTTTGCCTGCCCTGTTTGTTTTCCCCCTTTCACTTGTGCAGTTTTGCATTGGCTCAAAGTGCGGGAACCAAAAAGCCGGTATGGGAGAAGAGTTGTTGTAATGCAGTTTGAAGGTTAAACATCAAGATATCTTTGAAACAACAGAAGGGGGACGGGGGGAGGTGGTGTTCTCCTGAGATTTGTGAACAAGGTTTTATCTTCCAGCATAAAAATAAGTGGAATCCACATTCAGACTTCCCTTGGTCTGTTCTCCAACTGAGCACTGATCCTTTCAAGTTTTATTCATGTCTTATTTTTCAGCAGTCTTCAAATCTGACATTGACTCTTAATCCACAAAAGGCAAAAAACTTGGATGCTTCAGGTATTTTCAAGATTGATAGTAGTATTAGGAGGTAGCCATAATTTCATGCCGCTCTTCCCACTGCCCTCTTGAACATCCAAGGGCAGAGAACTGAATTTTGCAAGTAATTGCCAGAGCGTTCTAGAGTGAAATTTCCATCAGTTAAAATAAGGCTTTTTTTTTTTTGTAGTGAAATGGGAAATTCGCTTGCTCTGAGCAAACTGAACATATGTTTATCCCATGTGAAAATCTGCCATTAGCGCCCACAAGCTTCTAGTTTACACAACATCTATTTTCTTTTGCAGTGGGTAATGAAAGAAGTGTCAGAGCCACCCAGGCACTTCTGTAGTCTCACAGATTGTTATTTCAACGACCTGGGAGCAAAGGCCACGTCATTCATTTCTTTTGACAGATTCCCAGTGTTGTGCACAAAAAAAATAAGCTCATTTATATATTTTTTTTTTTTAAAATTGGCTTTAATTCCCTTTCACAAAGCCAAAAATAATACAGAAGGGGAGAGCTTCCTTAATTTTTTTCTTCTGTTCTGCTTATTGAATGTCACATGATAAGAAGAGGAAAATCTGTTGGATTTTGTAGCAAAGTTTTGGCCAGCACTGTTAATTGTTTTCTTTGTTTTTAATGGAACAAACTGCCTTGGTCTGAAGCTAAATCTCTTGTAAGCCACAAAAGTGAAGATTAACTTCTTATCCTTCCCCTTTCGTGAAGCTGTCAGAAAAGTGTCGCTTTTCTCCTTTACTGTTTTTTTTCCCCCTTAAAATGTTGTACACATCCCTGCTCAGCATCCTGCCCATTTCAGAGCTAGAGAGACAGACAGCTGCTTCCCAGCTTTGTTTGCCTGTACCGATGCAAGGGGCCAGGGCATTCCCACTGCATTTGAAGTGACATTGCTCTCAAGGTTCACACACCAAGCAGAAAACCCTCTGTCATTTCAAAACAGTAGACAGCAGCCGAGTGTTTGATGACTTGATATTAGGAACCGGTAGCAGTGCAACAGGCTGATGCCACTGTAGTACAGCCTGGGAGGTCTTCTCACATGCCAGCTTTTGCTTTTTTAAAGCTCCCTCCTACACAATAGTACACAGTCCTTCAGGCTTTTCACTCCGTAACCCATTGTAAGCTAATTGGGAAAAAAAAAAAGCAGTGCTGAGAGTCTCATAGACAGGGCTGTGTTCAGGCAGCTGCCAGGTGGGCTAACGGCAGTATTGCCCACAGGGAAACTGCCATGGCGTGATCATATCAGGATCATTGAACAACCTGCGACATGCAAGAGAGTGCTGCTAACATCCCACTATTCTTGTTATGCCTGATACTTGGGAGGTGATGACCCAGCACTGCTCTTGCACTGATTAGGGTTTTTTCAGGGGATAAGGTGCTCTGAGAAAACAGAGACTTTTTTCTGCAGGTTTGCAGTGATGAGCCCCAGGATTTTACCACAATTCATACATCTTTACGCATCAATCTGTAGAACTGCAATACTGTGTTAGACCTGTGGATTTAACATAAAGCAGGGGGAGAGGATTTCTAACACCTGTGAATTTGAAAGACTCAAAATCCAGGAACACAATCTAAAAATAAAATAATTATAAGGCAGTAAGTTCTGAGGGCAAGCTGAAGATGCTTTTCCCAGAACAAGCTAAAAGTGAATGCAACTAAGGTCTGGGGAAAAATCAAAGAAAACTACCGAATTCCTTCAGACCTCAGGTAGAATTGTTGGGTTTGAAATCTGGCTGCAATTTCTAGTGTGTTGTGCATGTTATTCCATGTGACTCAGCAGCATTTCTAGCACAAAGATTTTCAAATTGACAGAGAAATCTAACTGGAAGGAGGGGATGTGAAAAAATGTTGGGTTTTTTTTTCTTTTTTTTTCCCCACAAGTTGTTTATTTTGATCTTGAAAACTTGACTATCTTTTTTAGAGAGGCATGTTCAGGGGGGAAGAGCAATTCCTCTCCAGCTAGTATTTTGCATTGTTCCTACCTGCTAATTATGTGAAAGGATCTTCAGAGAGCCTGATAGACACATCCATAATACCTACTTGATAGCATTTCAACAGAACATTGTCCCTCTTCTCATCACACACGCACGTACACAATGGCTCCATGGCATATTGACAGCCATGTGTCAGAGATCTCTGTGAGGAAGGAGACAGAGAAAGAAGATATTCCAGGCTTCCATGTTGCCACCCTCCTGATGAGTAATTCAGGCAGTTTGGAGCCTCCTCATGGTCCTCTCCATCACCCCCACCCCTCTGTTCCCAGCAGCACATTCTGTCTCCTTCAGGAGTCATGCCAGCCTCTCAAACCTAAATGATATATGATGTTAGATTAATTGGCTAAGAAAGCATCCACAGAATGAGGGGAGGTGGGGGAAGATGAAGGCTTGCTTGTCAGAAGTGTCATTTTGTCACATTGAAAATCATAGAAACAGGGAAAAGAAGGACCCATGTTGAAAATGAAAACAAAATGCTTGCCTGGAACTGACTGGCAGTAACTTGGAGGGAACAGGGAAGAGAAGAGGGACCGGGGAAGGGAGGGGAGAGAAAGATGTAAAGTCCCGATTGGTGTGTGATGGCTGTCACCATTGCAGGCAGGGCTCTGAGGAGACATCCTCAGCTCCTTCTGCTCTACACCACCGGGGCAGGCAGCCCTCAGCCACTGATGGGCTGACTCGGAGTAGGGACCAAATGGGGCCCTGGGGGTGCAGACTCCTGCTGGGGCAAGTGCACTGAAAAGAAGTAATGAAGATCGATGGCAACCTAAGAGCTGATCCTGAGTTCCAGCACCAGCCACCCATCTTTTGGTGAACTGGCCCCTGGATAAACCATCGGTACAAGCTGATCACTGCATTTCTTGTTGTAGAAGTGGTTGTATCCTGGCAGTGCCTCCTGCTACTTCTCACAGTTGGCCATAGTAGAACCCATACACAAGCGTCTCCCCGCTTTTACTCTTCTCTTATGAACACTGCTGGAAGAGCTCTACTCTCCTTGAAGCTGAGTTGAAGATGTCTAATTCCCACTTCACATCTGTTTGCAGTCACTGGCATCGATGAGTTCTTTGCTAACTCAGTCCGAACTCTTCAGTAAAGTTGGAATTCAGTTGCTGCTTCTCACTAGAGGTTTTGCAGCCCAACATATTCCCAAGGTTTTGGAGTCTATTTTTCCTTTTCTTTTTTTGTGTTAAACCCTTCCTATCGCTGTATTCTCCATGTGCTGGGACCTCCCTTGTGTTGCCAACTTTCAGGTTCCTTATCCCTCTGCTTTTCACCCATGTGGTTTTCTCTTTAGTGTTCACAAGCAATCTATAGCACTACTGGTTTAATTTCTTTTTTTGAGTTTTAATTTCTTACATGCTTTACACACACAGAATTATTTTGGCATAACCCACTGCAAGGACTATTTTGGCTACTGGTTTTCAACAGGGAATTAAACACCCGTGGTAACAAAAATCTAAGATTCCCCACATGGGAATTCTGGGCTCTTTTTGCTACTTCCAGTGCCAAAACTCTATAGAAAGATGTTGTCTCATTCACTCTGACTGACCCTGGCAGACATGAAGCTGCTATGCAATAATTAAGAGTATTTTTATATATAAGCAAATTTTCATGGTAGCCTGCATACTATACATTCGGTGTGGAAAAAAATATTTAAAAATAAATCTTCTTTTCATGCCAAATATTTTGTGCTGAATTTCAACAGATGAAGCAAAATTCCTTCTTTTACTCAGCTTTGCTGATGATTTTGCATCCTACGTAAAGACCAGGTGCTTACTTCCTAGGTAATAGCATCCAATAGTATCAATAGGGGCTAGGTATTGGAGAGGAAAAATAAAACCAAAAACATTCCAGTGGGAAGGGCAAAGACAGACTGAGAGCTTGGAGTAAGTGTTGAAAGTGCACCTCTGGAGGTTCTCAAAATCAGGTTAAACAAATGTTTAATTTTAGTTCCACTGGAGTTTAAGTTGGGACAGAAGGAGAAATTACTGGCCTCATGCTCCCCTTTTTTACACCTCTAAGATAAATGGAGCACAATGCCAGAAGGAGAAACTAGCTTCTCCCAGGATGTGAGACCAAGGTGCGTTCCCTCTCCTACCTTAGTTAGTAGAGCTGCAGGCATGGGGGTGTCCTTCAGCCATCCACAGGATACAACTCTTCTTTGCTCTCATCTCCAACACTGGTAGCCTGGCACTGAGACATACGGAGTATCCACACCTCTCATCACACGGCTTGCTGTAGCATGTTGCGGAATCACCTCCTTCACTGAGCTTTGCCAGTGGTACTGCTTGCCAAGTTGCAGGATGCCTCTTTGTTCTGTCACATTGCTGTACCATCTCACGAGGAGATTTGTTGTTTCAAAAAAAGACAAATAAGCAAGCAGTGTTTGCAAACTGAGATGACATGTTAAAGAATCTTTGGAATGGATTTCTCCCAGTGCTTTTTGTTGACCATTTGTTTCCTTCAATTGGAGCGTGAAAGGACTGAACATGTCCAATGCAACTTCCCTATGCTAAGTACCACCTGTCAAGCAAATAAAGATAATCTATCAGTCATTTTTCCATTGGGATCATAAGCTTTCAGAAAGAAGTGCTGGCACACACCCACGCTACTCCCCGCCACTGCATTCCCTTCCCATGCAGACTGCAGTATGACTAGGAGCAGGAACAACACAGAAAATCCATCTATCTCAATAGTATTTCAAATCTAAAACTTAACCTACAAATAAGTGACTTACCCCCGGCACCTCCACAGTAATTGGACTCAATTTTAGATCACTTTCAATGGTAATATATGAACAAAAGGGCAGCAGCTATAAATAAATCAGGATGGAAGATATTATTAGAAGATATTATTAGAAAGACAAAGGTAGATTAAGTGGAGGGGAGGAAAAAAATACCAGCCCAGCCACTCCAGCATAAACAAAATAGAGTAAAATTAGAGCTGGCTGTAGGCAGAGCTTTGAATGACTGAAGAGTGCATTTGCAGCCTGCTGAGCAAAGGCAATTCTGCCCCCACACTGACGCACAGATCTGGCTTAATTTCAGTCCAGACAGGTAGTACAGCTGCAGTTTGGGGCTGATAGCTTGGTAGGAAGGCAAACCAGAGGACTGATGCAGACCTGAGTACGCTCACGTGCTGGGTAACAGAGATATAAATGTGAGGAAAGGGGCAGCCAAAACGCATCTCTTAAGAAACACACAGCTTCTGAACAGTTTTAGCACAGCTTCCACAACAGAGAGGTGTGATGTGAAGCTCCTGTGAGGACCAAGGCAGTAATCAGTTTTCCCTGTCTTTGAGGTTTGAAGGGAAGCAGTAGGATTGTTTGGGGAGGCTACAGGAGCAGCTGGATACATATCTCTCAGGGTGAATTAGCTCGGGCCCTCCCTTAGTCATGGTCAGGGTGACATTTTCAAGGTGCCTTCTGGCTTTA
Source organism: Gorsachius magnificus (assembly GCA_034008185.1). NCBI lineage: Eukaryota > Metazoa > Chordata > Aves > Pelecaniformes > Ardeidae > Gorsachius > Gorsachius magnificus. The sequence goes on along the minus strand of CM067093.1, from coordinate 13,893,063 downwards.
TGCTTCTGTGCTGGGACAGGACTACCAGACACCCTGAGTCCCTCCCTGCCAGAGCAAGGTAGGCACCATGGCCTGTGGAGGTTGCCATTAGGTTATGGGACCATGAGGTGTGCATGGATGAACATCACTCTACCACCGATTCCCTGGGAGGCATCTCCTGTGTACAAGCTGCTCCTGGGGCTTCCTGTCACTTCAGCTCCCTGGGATTTGTGGCACAGTTCACAGCTTGTGCCCAGGCGGTACCAGCAAGGGAGTAGTGTGTCTTCCTCAGTATTTATTGCCACTGTTTTATTTATGATCAAGGTACAGCCAAAATTCTGTTGAGACCCTCATTGTCTTTGCTCTTGTAAAGGTACATAAAGAAAGTCCATTGTTCAATAGTTTTATTCCATTTTAAGTTTTGAGGAAATAGAGTGGAAATAGAAACCCTTATGGTCAATGTCACTTGACTGAAGGTTTTTTCCATTAAAAAACCCAGATTTCTCTAAAATGTATTTGTTTGATATGCCAGAAGGTTTCCTCTATGAAGAACAGAGAAATGGGAATAAATATTACAATATTAGAGTAAATATAAGTAAATATGCATGGGCATAAAACAGAAGGAAGAGGCATTTCTCTGACTTAAAGGTTTCCTTCAGCCAGGAAGCAAGAATGGTCTTGCCCACCACTTGGAAAACGTTGCCTATCATTTAAAGTGAAATTTTTGTAACAAAGAAAAACTTATCTTTTTTTTTAAAGTTTCTTGCCACAAAAATACATTTTGGACAGCAGTTTGTACCATATGGGTCAGTTGCTAAAAATATATATCTTAAAGGTGAACTTTCGTTTTGGTTTTATACAGCGGCTCAACCAATCACAGCAAATGTTAACCATAAAGTACTGAGTCCCACATAACCCAGACAGCTCAGTGCACTGTGAAGCAAAAGGAAGAAAATTCCTCAAGTTCATTGGTGACAAAACTTTTTTTTTAACCTTTCTTACTTCTTCTTCTTAGGACATGGGCATTATTCCACATCTTCCTGACCTTTAAAATCGGTAGGGAGTACAAAGGGAGGAGGAGGGATGGCTGACATTGTGACCAGTGTTTCCTACTCGATCACCTCTTTCCTTTGCTTATTTATGTCCCTGTCAGAAATAGTGTTGCAAAGCACTTACAAGAAGGTTTTCTTAAAAAACTCTTAAGTATTTCAAAAAAGCTGAATTAATCAGAGCTGAGAATACATGTGCCTTCAAGGGAAATGAGCACATAGGCAGGGTGATGGAAAGCACTTTTAATTACCTCAATAGCTTCTTCTGCATTGGCATCACTCAGACAGGTAGTTTACATCACAACAAATGAGGTGTCAGCTTGGGAGTATATATATTTTTAAGTATATAATTGATTTTTATACTCTGTGTTTCTAATTGTAAAGATGCTTTTCTTTGCATCTCATTTTTATTCCTTTTTGATAAACAGTAGCTTCCATGGACTATTCTCAGTAATGGTCTTTTGATTAGTTGGTCCAAGTATTTGCAACATAATCCATGGTTTCTCAGGAGGAAGTTAGGAAACACAGCATGAACAGGGTCAAAATCGAGATTAGGGGCAGTACAGCTGGTGAGTGAGGTGTTGCCCTTCAGGCACTTGGAAGGTTATTTCTAGTGGGTTTGCTCCATGACTCCCTAGGTTGGAGTCATTTCCCCACAGCAATAGGTCTGCATGACACCGCAGGACTGGTTTTAGCCACGTGCTTTCAGGCACCTCGTGGGCACAGCATTTGCAGGAAGCTGCTACTGAGCCAGCTTTTGTTTCATCTGGCACAAATCAGGGCTGTTACAGAAGTCTATTGCAGGCTTAAACTAAAAGAAAAGCGGGCAGGATAGGGATCCAAACGAGCCTGGGTCACAGGCTGGTAATGTGTTAGGAAATTGTTATAGTGCTGCTAAAAATCCATTATATACAGTCATACAGAGAAGCAGTTGGATTTACATGCAGGTGCAATCTCTGTCAGGAATATCTGTGTCCTCTGTACATGGGCTAAGAAACCCCCACAGAATTCCTGTGCATGAGAGAAAATAACTCTTTCTCATTCAATCTCTTTTTTAACCGCTTCTATTAAACTTGTATTTATTCTCAAACTCCTACCCTTTCTCATAGCGGAGACTGAGAGAAGGGTAAATAGGTTCATACAACATTCATATCCAGCAAAATATTCATATTAACCTATATATGAACTTATTTATCTAAGTTAAGTAAATAGATATTTATACATTTTCCAGGCAGGAGAAAAGAGAGCATAGAGCCATCTAGACAGCTGAGTTCAGGAATGAGCCACTTATGGTCCTTTTTAAACTACTGGGAAGAAAAGAGCTGCAAATAAGAGATTCCTATCTTTTGATTGTAAAGGCGCCCTATCAATGGGGGGAGGTAACTGAAGATGATAAAATCAGCCACGCTGAGCAAATGGTACAAATTTGATGTGGAGCTGTGTAATTACGACATTTAGAGCTAAAATCAGCATATGGACATTTTGACTTTGAAAGCATAGTCTTACAGACTTGGGCATAAGCTGTTTATCCTGAGAGAATTAGGCTTATTCTGTTAGTGTTATTGGCATTAATTGGAGTCGTGACATTAAGTGTTCACAAACTGCCATGCAGGTTGAACATTTGAGATGCCTGCAGTGTTTATGGGATGAATGGGGAGGGGCAGATGTAACAGTGTGTTGTGTGTATGTAGATGGCTGGTAAAGAGTTGTTCCACCTAACTCTTTGCTTTTAGCAACTGTGCCAGCAGATCCAGCTGATTATTCCATTTCTCCAACTTTAAATCCTTACTGCCACATGGCATAACATTGTTTTCTTACCATAACTGTGCAAGGCTGGATCAAACTTTAAGGGTAGAGTTAATTCCTTTGACTCTAACCATCCAGGAGTTTGAGCTCCTGTCTGTGTGACCTGAAAACTCCCTGAAGTTTAGCCAGTGACAAATAAGGCTTATCTGATTTTGCTACCTCAACACTGAGGACACCGATGTTCTTCATAACACCTTTATATATGTTGTTGATCTGGAAAGTATATGGGATTCCCATTACCAAAACTATGGTAATTCAGTGAATTGATGGCATTTCTGAAATACAAGATTCTATAGAATAATCAGGTTTCTTTCACACTAAAGCTCTGTATGTTTTGAGCTGCTTAATTTGAGCACTGTACAATAAAACCTGAAATGTTTCTGGGCCATCTCATCTGAGAACTAGATTGACCAAGGGAAGCTTTTTGGCCTCATTGGTAGGTGTCAGTATTAGAAATTCTGTGACTTTGAGCACAGTTTGGGTGAGACTTTTCATGTTTGGGATAGGATCAAAGCATTGAAAAGGCTGTGGAGGTTTTTTTTCTGGAAGGTTTAAACATTATAATAATCTGAGACTTGGCTGGCTGCAAAGAAGAGTTGAGGTATCCTTTTGTTCCATTCCATTCCTGCTATGTAGGGAAGGGCGCTCTAGCTGTGTTTGGAACCAGCTCTGAAGGGAGCACTGGGAAGTGTTCAGAAGAGCCAGAGGGAAAAGCTTGTCTGGTGAAAGGCACCATGTACAGTTGCTGGGAGAAGTGCTGTTTGCTGAACTCGCTTTGATACCATTCCAAATGTCTGCGTTAAGGGAAATAAACATGAAGACCACATGCACTTCACTTCCCACCAAGTGTTACTTGCTTGTGCCACCCATCTTTTGAACTTTTGCAAGGTTTACTGTTGTCCTTGAGCTCCACACACATGCAGAGACACACACCCCCCTCACCCCATCTGAACTGCACCATACCCCTCTATGCTGTACAAGCTCATTGCACAGTCTGTCCATTTCAGAGCAGACAATCCCATCATAAATTCCCATGATACCATGACAGCAGTTTTCTCATCTCATTTAAATTACAGAATCACTTCCTGTTTTGAAAGAAAACTGGAAAGGAGATTGTTCTGGAGGTGGATTGGTCTGGTTCAGCTTGTTAAAACCACAGCTTTGAGAGTGGGCTGTTCAAACCTACTTCTAGGCAACTCCACTTGACTACAGAGCACTGTTGGCCCAAGTTCTGGCCTCATGGGAAACTCCTTTTCCCTGTCCCACTTAGGCTTGTATTGAAAATACTAATGACCCCAGTGCCCATCCCAGACCTAAGTTCCGCTTAATTTAGTAGCAAGTGTACCTACACTGTACAGTAAAGAGGTATGAATTAAGAATTGGACAATGGATGGAAAATTTGGCCAAGCTCTCATAGTTAGTCACAGGATGAGTATGTAAGACACTAGATTCAATTCAGGAGAAAACAGGATACTGACTGACGAGACAAAAATGTTACGCCTACTCCCTGTCAAGACAGTAAATCTAGTCCTAAAAATTGGAATGAAAATCTACCGCTCCAGGCTCAAAATCCACTCAGCCATTCTTCCAATAGAGTGATGAGTATCTTTTCTTTAATATAATGAGTTGAGAAATATGGCCTGTGCTGGTAAGTGGAATATTGAAGGATGAAATAAAAATTTAGAACCTGTCTGAGCCTTCTTAGAAGATTTGGGCCAAGAGAAAGGTTGCTTTGTGTTTATCCAAGGATAAGAACATACAAGAGCTATTTCCACATTGTAGCTACCTTGTGGCAAATTATTCACTGACACAAAATATGGGATCTCTAGAGCTATTTTTGTCATTGCCAGAATGTAGTGAAATCCATCATCTCTTTAATGGAGACAGAAGTACTGCAGAACTCTCTGGTTTCATTTTGTCCACACCAGACTCATAATCTGTAGCTTAAACTCATGGTCCAAATATTCAATGGCACTTGAGGGACACAGATCATCATGCCAAGGGGATGGTTCCTTTCACAAAATCTTTGTTGTTGTCTCACCAGTCTTTTGTAAATAGTTTCCTCAGCCCCACGTAGCATAAATCTGTAGATGCAAACTATATTTATATATCTATATCAGCAATCAACATCCTGATGATAAAGGGATTAAAACTCCAACTGGGGGATCAAGGCTCCCTAGACTGACAAAAAAAGGGAGGAGGAATTAGTTGTATAATTCAATTTCAGTGTTGTTCTAGCTTTAACCTAACTGAGATGTGTTCAACTCCAGCTCTTAGAGAACTTTCAGTTCCAGGAGTTTTATTAGTCTTGTTTTACTAGTCCCTTGGTTACCTAAGGGAACATGGAACCCCATGTTTATCCCAAAGGAAAAGAAATCACTTTCCTGATTCAGTCTTTAAAATAATCTTCAGAGAACGGGCATGACCATGGAAAACAGGACAGAGAGGGGAGCAGTGTTTTCCTAACTAGGGCTAGTAGATGCCTTCAGGGGACATCACATCATTCATATATGGGACATGAAGCCAGAAAGCAGTTCAAGAAGTGATGTTGTAGATGGGCGTGGTGTCACAACACCACAGGCAAGAGTTGGTCACTGATGTAAAGCAGCATATGCCAACCCTGTATTGCTGTCTTGGGAAATAAAAGATGGGCACTTGTTGTGGTTTAACCCGGCAGGAAGCTGAACACCACCCAGCCACTCACTCACTCCCCGCCTCCCCAGTGGGATGGGAGTTGAGATAAAGACAGTTTAATAAAACAGCAGAGGAAAATAATAATAATAATAATAATAATAATAATAATAGTAATAATAATAGACTATATAAAACAAGCAATGCACAATGCAATTGCTCGTCTCCTGCTGACTGATGCCCAACCCAACCCCAGCCAACTCCCCCCACTTTCTATACTGAGCATGACGGCATATGATCTGGAAAGCCCTTGGGCCAGCTGGGGTCAGCTGTCCTGGCTGTGCCCCCTCCCAGCTTCTTGTGCCCCTGGCAGGGCAGGGGAAGCTGAAAAGTCCTTGACTCTGTGTAAGCCCTGCTTAACAACAACTAAAGCATCAGTGCGTTATCAACATTCTTCTCATCCTAAATCCAAAACACAGCGCTATGCCAGCTACTAGGAATAAAATTAACTCTGTCCCAGCTGAAACCAGGACAGCACTATAATGTGAAAGAAGCGGAAGGGGCATGTTTCCCCACATCGATTTTACAACCAGCTAGGTGGAAACAATGCAGCACTGAGGACTGAAGGGAGATGAGAGCTAAAGTGTTTCAGATTATCCAACAGAGAACAAATGTATTTGAATACACTGTTCACACTCCCCCATATGAAAATTTAATGTCCTGAGCATGCCAGCTCCGTACAACTCTGCGACTCACTGTAATCAAGCCACGAGCAATGGCTATGTGAAAGATCTTGGAAAAGTTCCTTGGCATCTCCAGTACAGGTGTTGCAAAGCAGTGACCCATTTTTTAGTCACTGGTTTGTATTTGATAACCATGAAGCCGTACAGAGTAGAGAGGGAAAAGAAATGAGGTTGCCTGAGCTGAAAGAAATGGCTGTGCCAACCAAGCCATTGTGAGGTTTTGTATCTTGATTGCTTCTCTCTGGAAAACTCTGCCAAGTATAAAATAATTTCCATAATAGTGTGCATTGCTGATATAAAACACGTAGAAAATGTGGTGTTTCTTTTCAACTTGCACCTACAACACATGAAATTCCTTTCAGGATATAACTTTATCAGTGAAGAAAAGTGCCCATCTGGGGTTCTTCCTATCAGCACCCAAGGCAGAGATAAGTTTTCTAATGAACCATTCAGTACAAGCACTTTGAAACTACCTATTCGCTGACAGATTTCACCTGCAACAGACCTGAGTAAAATCTCAACTAGGTTTTCTTTCTTTTTTTTTTTGTTTTTTTTTTGCCAGTTCTAAATGGATTTTAGTGGCATCTTTTGACTCTTGTTGGCAGGAATGGAGATATTTACCATCTGTTCAAATGCACATTGGCCACGGTAAACAATTCAGACAATTCCCCAAGCAATGGGCATGGGGAGGCAACCAGTTATAGATGCTGTCTCTTCAGGCAGCTCAGGTGCAGGCAGAGGACAACGCCCTCAAGTGGGCTGTTTGCACTGAGGTGAACTCATGAACAGAACATCTCTCCAGTGTGCTTCCAGCAGAAATGGAGTTATGAAAGTATTAATGATCAGATCACAAGATATTAGCCTTTGGCTTAAACAATAGCATTTTGTTTGTTTTAATACGTATGTGCCCCAGCACATCTTTCTGGGGAGGTATAGCACAGAGAAAAGAGGGAAGGAGATAGTTGCATGGAGATGAACGTCAGTTCAGAAGCTGTAAGGTCATGTTAGAGCAGCTTTTAGTACTGTATTTAAGATAACTTTGCTCAGAGATAGCTGTAAGGAAACACATCAACTCTTACATGTGTTTAGCTAAGCCTGCTCCTTACAGACGTCTATGGAGGGAGGCTGCCTTTTGGTTACACTCCCAGCAACGGATTTCTAGACAAACCTGTCACAGTTGGTGGACCTGAATCAGGATTTGTTTGTAAAGACGCCCATGCTGTTAAGAATTGTATTTGCAAGTAAGCGAAGGTGAAGAATTTAGAAGGTTGCTGCTGGGAGGAGTGAGTGTCTCTCAGTGGTGCCTCTCCTTCAGAAATAACGACCACAGCCGGCATCTTTTGTGCAGCAGCGTCTCAGATTAAGTCTCTGCCACTCATTGTGTATTTGCTTTACACTTTGGAGAACTTTCCAGCTGGAGTCACACAGTACCTTTGTTTCCCACAGCATGACAGCGTGACATCTTACTGCTTTTCCCTGGAGTGGAGTAACACATGCATTTTTAATTGTTGACCACTATAACAGAAATCCTATTTCCCAGAGTTTAATTGTTTTGCATGATGTTTAATTCATGGCTTCCCTACAGAAATCAGCTGTTAACCTTTTATAAAAAATGTATTATTTAGTATTTATTTATTATTTAGCAATAACATTTTTCATTTGTACAGGATGATATAATTTATTTATATTTTCACCATAGAATTCCATGTCCCAATGTTCCCTCTCCCTCACCTCCCTTTCTTTTCCTTGCAATTATGAAGAGCAATAAGAGCTGTAGAAATGCTACCATAAAGGTTTCAGGAACAAGTTTTTTAAATAAGGTGGTTCTTATGCAGGACAACATTGAACACACATTTAAATCTTCCTGAAAACTTTAAGCCAATTCTCAAGAGCGTTTTGAAATCAGGGCCCAGGTGAATATCCTTTTCTTGCAGTCTTTCAGAGTTCACTTTCTTCAATATTCTTGCAAATGAGTGGCCCTGCAGAAAAGTTTGGTGGAATGGCAAATCTCAAGCCAAAGTTGCAGAGGATTTGCTAGAAACAAGAATCCAGAGTTCAGAATTTCTGCCAGAGACCTGATGTGACGAGTGATATTCATCCAGCCAGAAGACTCTGCCATCCAGAATGTGTCTAGCTGAATTTCACACACAGCAAAGTGCTCTTGGAAATGTTCCAGGACAATAATTATTGGATACTGGGAAGCTGCAAATAAGTGCTAAGGAATGAGGAAGCACAGCACTCGCTCGGATCACATACCCCCTTCTGGCTGCTCAGAATCCCCTCTCCGCTTTGGCTGCCATGGCAAAATCTCCATCTTCTCTTTCCAGCTACCAACTGATGCAGAGCAAGATGAAAGGATTGGGTGCTGGGAGACATTTTGTAGCATGCACCAAGTGCTAATGCTCCTTCCAAACACAGACACTAGGCAGAGGCTTCAGGAGTCCCCAGCCACCTCTCAACAGAACAAAGCTTTCCCACAATAACCAAGGCTGCAACTCGAATTCAGCTGCCCCCACAGCAGTGCTGCTCATGGAGACAGGGTCCATCCGCACAGGCAGAGATGCCAGAGATGGCTGTCAGCAGAGGGGCTGTATTTGCAAGTTCCCTGGTAGCTGCATAATCCTTACCACTTGTGGACTAGGAGACGTTTATGTATATGGAAATAGTTAACTGCCCTTGTCTTTTTTTTTTTTTTGTGGGGAAAGTGTGACTCAGTAAACAGTGAAATAAGCACAGAAAAGTGAAAAACAAGACAACACGTGTTGCTGACTGATAGGGATGTCAGGCCAGTATTAATATTTTGTCCAGCATCAGTCCAGAAAAGCACCAGAGCAGAGATTTACCCTTTTTTAAGTGTGTGGGAAAACCCAACAAAGTCAGTACTGAAAAGCATCGCTGCACCTGGGCCTGCTTCGCAGCTCCATTTCATTTGATGGAATCCTGGCCCCTAAAGCAAATCTCCCTATTTTCCTCCTTTTCTGAGGTAAGTGGTAGATTCAAGAAAGAAAGCCAGGATGGGTGTTCCCTTGTAATCACTGAACTTCTCCTGTGGCTCTTCAGCTTCTTTCAAGCATCCTTCTGCTACCGTCACCCAGAGAGGAACACATTGTTTCACTGCTTTGGTAGAGCACCCTAATGCCCGTGCATCATCAGAGGGGGAAGTGCTGCTACATCTGGATTACAATCAGTTTACAGTAGAGGAATCAAAAAGCTTTTAATGATGAAACTAAAAAAAACAATCTAAAGCTTTTTGCTGAGTGTGCTTGGTTTAAAAACAACATTTCCATCAAATCCTGAGGGAGCAGAGCAGCACTTCCTCTCCTGATTTTTAATATAAACCCCGGCAGAGTTGAAGACTGGATGGCTAAGGCAATTACAGGAAAATTCCAATTCAGGAGGAAACAGGAAAAAAAACCTACAACAACAAAAATCTTGGTAATTTCTAACAGATAGGATATCTGATACAGCTGCTGTTCTTTCAAGAACTGCTTTTCTCTGGAAAATGTTTCAATCAACATATATCAAAAAAGCCTTTCTTCTCTCTTTCACTTTCTTCTTTCTTTCTTCTTTCTACCACAATGTAAATTCTACTGCAAAAGAAAGAGGAAAAATCTGTACAGCACAAGTGAGTCTCACTTCAACCAAATATTGCCATAAGTAATTACGCTTCTCTCTGTTCTTGTTTCGGACATAGTGATGTTACAAATGAATTAACCAAGGAACATAATGCTTCACTGCCAACTGAGAGCTAATCCTTGAGGTTTAGTGCTATTACACTTAACATATTTCAGTTAGATCTCAAACCAAGATGTGCAGAAGAATTAATACCACTGAAGGAGCTGGATTTCTTGTCAAGAAAGACTCTCACAATTCCTTTGCTCCAAGGAAATTTGAATGAAGAAACATTCAGTTTGGAGATTTGCCTATTCGACTTGGGAAAAGTTTAAAAATGGGCTGAGGAAAGCAGGCAGAGCTAGAAAACACTGCAAAGAAAAATTATTACTTTTTTAGTCAAAATTTGAGTTTATAAATTTTTCCATGGGACATTTTGACAGTTGTCCACCCATCCACTTTGGGACATTTCTTCTGGACTTTACACCTGAAGGCTCTTTCAGATCTGTCTCTTGGCCACGGCAGGACAGGGAGTCTGTCTTGCTTGGATGGTCTAGATCTGCCTGCAGTTTCCTGAAGACTCCCTTGGTGACTACTGACAGGTAGTTTCTGATGCTGGGGTACATGCACAATAGTGATCCTCACTTATTGTGGAGCTCAGTGAGGTGCTGAATACTGACATGGATTTTGGGTGAACTATGACTACAGAGACACCTAAGGAAGGAGTCTATTTGCCTTACACTGGCTTTTATAGTCAATGAGATGAGTGGGGTATCACCAGGGCATGAACCTGAAGTGCCCTGTAGTGCCCCTAGGTGACTTATATGCCTCCGGTGGATACAAAGAGGTGCTTGGGAGGGATGCAAACAGCAAAGGCAGCAGGGAGAGACAGCAACAGAGCGGAGAACTTCAACTGAGTCATTTGCATCCGCAGAGGGAACGTGGAAGGAGAAAGGAACCTGGTGTCACTGTCTCAGTTCAGCAGCCCAGTTCAGGGGCTCTTGGGATTGTGCATATGATCACTGTGGAGTTCTGTGGGTAACAGTGGGTTTGCTTTAAAAATGGGGATGAGAACAGTTTCACATAGCAAAGAGCTTCAGAAAAGATAAGTATCCATCAGACAACAATTCATGGTCAGAGAAAAAAATGGTGTTTGCTGCATGAGCTGTCTGCAGTGGCCACTCTCGCCTTCTTATACCTATTGCAAGTAGCTACACGTCAGGATGTACCTTCAACACCCACAGTCTGCATGAGTTGTGCTTATAGTTATACAGTTATTAAATGATTGGGTGCATTTGTACTCAGACTATTATAAATCCATTACTTCCCTGAGGCCATAGGAAATGGTTTTAAAATGTGAGGCTTTTCTACAGGGAATTGAGAGACAAAAATACTAAAGCAATGTACTTGGCTTGCACAGATCAATGTAGTGCAATAGCTGGGAAGATGAACCAAGCTTAAAACATTACAAATGTGATTGGATGAAAGCTTAACATGACATTGAGTAATGACCACTACCAAAGTCTCCTAAACCACCTTAAGAAAAAAGACAAGCAAAGAGCCTGGCAGTAAATCATAAAAGAGAAATGACAGTGTTTGCTCTTGGAACCAAAGTCTGGGTAATAGTCTGGGTAATAGTGAGTGAAACTTCAAATCTGGCCTTCTCCTTTTCAATACCATGGAGAGGTGTAGGTGAAAAGTCTTGGGATAGGAGATATCAAGAGGTTTTGAAATTATTTTTCCTCTAAAACTTTCATGAAGATTTTTTCTTCATCCGTAACTTTGTTTCTCTGTTAGGGAAAAAAGTGTTCCAAACCTGACAATTCCTATTTGGAAAGGGAACAATGAAGAAAAGAGAAAGAAAGCAATCTTTCAAATAAGATTCAAAAATAGTCATTAAAGTTCCTACCAGGTTCAGAAGCTGGTGCTAGGTTGAACAAAGGCACAAATTTTATCCAGTGAACAATGAGATTTACTTGCATTTTCAGGGCAATGAGTTAATATTTCATCCCGACACAGGCAGGCACAATGTACAGGTTAGTGAGTCTTCCATTTTTTTTTCATGAATTCACATTAAGCTGAAAATAAATACTAATGAAGAGAAATTTTTCCTTTTCTGAGGCACTGAGCCACTTACAGGAATAATTTGGGGGGGGAGTAGTAGGAAGGGAGTTTATATCTCAGACTTCTGTCGTTACCTCACTTGAACAGATGGAAGCTCAGCCACTTGTGATTAAATCACTAAAATGGATGGACATCACTGAAATGGTAGTCACTCATTTGCTCAATTCCAAGTGAAGAAAATTAGCAATGATTAGTGATGGATGTGGATTTTCTGAAAAGGAACAAACCAGCCTTTCCCAATAACTCCAGTCACTGGAGGTTTTATTCTCACATCATGTGCCCTCATGACCAGGGAACTATGATTCTCTATTTCCATTTGGGATATGCATTCAGGAGCCATCCAGTATCCAGAAATATTTCAACTCCCCTGGCATCTAAAGTGCCGCCACAGGTTACTCACGCAGAAAGTTTTTCTTTAAATGCTACAGCTACCCCCAGAGCTCTCCAGGGTGAGGACTCTCACACAGAGATTTCTCCAAGTTCTCCTGGTGTATGGGACCATCAGCAATGGGACCCTGAACACGCTCTTATGCTCAGCATAGAATGTTCCTGGTTTTGAATGTCAGGTATGGTCTGAGAAAGTGGACTATATCTCCACTGTCCCTGGGTGTTGAAGAATGCAGCTACTTTGCAAAACACAAAAATGCATTTAAAAAAAAAATAAAATCAGTTGAATCAATAAAGTATTATCCACTCATCAGATCTTCAATCAGCTTCTCAGCGCTCCATTTCTAATTAATTGCCATCTGGTGCAGCCCCTTCTCTCCCAAAGCAACTGGGAATGTTCTTCTAGAGCAGGCACACACAGAAGTGCCACTCATATGCTAAATGCTTCTGACTGGTGATCCTAGGGAGCCTGATTGTTTGAGGCAAATCGCCTCCCCAGGGACTGCATGATTTATTCCCTGCATTAGGGTTGCAAGATTTTTTGTAGGGGGGAAAAAAATGCTTCCATGTCATTTATAATGGATCTCACTCCAATAAACAGCCATCTTCTGGCATGATATGTGGCTTATCAAATAATAAAACCCTGTCACTCTAAGTTGCTGGGAATAGGACCAATCCAGCCAACATTTATTCCTATGTCCTCTTTGTCATGCCATGAAATTTTCAGTGGTTTGTGTGTGTGTAGGAGTCACGGCTGTCAGAGGGAAGAGCCGTAGTGTGCCACGGGGAAGCTGCAGAGACAAGTGAATGTGATTTCTCAGATTCTAATCCTTAATATGCTATCCAATTTTAAGTGCTACCTAATGTTCATTAGGGACGATCAGAAAGCCATATGGCCTAGCAAATGTAATACGTAGTTCAGCATATTGGCAGAATGACTCCTTGTTAATTCTGTCTCCTATTCCACCCTCTGCCTGGTGGAGAGGATAGTGAGGAGGCTGGTTTTACCATGCTGAAGAGATGACAGACTCGATAACTTTAGTATGGAGCATTTCCAGAGCTTAACAATGAATGTGAATGGCACAAGCTTTCTAAGGCAGGAAAAAAACAAGCACAGATTTTCAAATGCATCAGCAGGTTGCAGAAATGTGCTGATTAGCCACTTGTATATTTGACTCAGGTCAGTTGGGACTTGGGAGATCTCAGTTTAGTTTCTATCCCTGCAACATTTTCCCCGTGTGACCTTGGCATGCCATTTAATCTCTCTGTGCTTGGATTCTCCCACTTTCTTCTTGCGATAGGAAGTGGGGTCTTGGTACACGTCTATTTATACAGGGAAGACCTGAGAGTATTTCACAAGAGTGTGAAATCCTGGGCCTTTTATGGTTACTGGTATTTCCTCATTGGAGACCTTGTTACTCTTTCTAAGTCTTTTCCTTTTCTTTGACTACTACTGAATAGGAAATGTGGAAACTTCAGAAAATCCAGATAATATTTCAAGATGGACGCCTTCTTGGACATCTAGAGTTAATGAGAGCAGGTCATCTAACATCTTGGAGTGGGCCGGGACATTCAGAGGTGCTGGACTTGTCCGGCCTGGGGCTTGGCTTTCTCCTATGGCAAGATTTGCCCAGCAGTCCTCCTGTCATCAGAGCCTGCTATCCCTCGCAAGGTATAGCCTTGACCCTCTGATGAAATGCTTCTTTCTGTGACCCAAGGTGATGGGGTGCCCGTAAATATTTTCCATAAATATTTTGGAAAATTCAATTTTCAGATGCATTGGTAAATTTGAGGAATTATTTTCTTTAAAACTGAATTCCTTCTGCCATTATTCTTAGCATATTATGTGACAGGCCACAGAGAATTTGGGGTGATCATTGCTCTGCTGAAACCACTGTGCTCGTCTCTGTTGTCAAGCCCAGGGCTTGAACGTGTGCTCTCCACAGCCACCAAGTGCCAGCAGGAGTGCACCTCTTACACTGCTGCCTTTCCTCAGCAGCAGCACAGATGAGTAAATTTGAGCAAACGGCTTATTTGAAATGGAGCCCACAGAAAAAGAATAAAAATGACATCAGCAACAGTAAACTACTGTTGCAAATAACAGCAACAAAATCTTAAAGAAAAGGTTGGCTGTGTCTATATAGAGGCAATACTCAGTGTCTGTGTGATGTACAAGGCAGCTTATCTCTTTGAGAGCAAGAGACTATAAAAATACAATTGCCAGAACGAAAGAAAATTGAAGCTGATTGCCATAGCAACAAAAGAATTACATTGATGAAACAGAAGCACATAAAATCCTTGTATGCTACATTAAGGACAAAGCAATCAAAAGTAAACAAGAGTGGATTGGAATTTACTTGGCTAAAGCTGGAAATGACAAATGTTTCCAGCTGATGGAGGCAGAAATGAGCCCAAAAGAAATGAAGGGGTAGTCCTGCAGAGCCGGGGATTTATCCCCCGTTTCCTCTGGGAGCAGGACCTGAGGGACCTGGGACTGCGGGTGCGTGCAGGCTTTGAAGGCAGTTGGTGATGATCAGCATCATCAAACAATTTTCATCTGTGCATTTTGCACAGATCTCCATGACACTATCCCTGAGACTGCCTGGTTCCTCTCTCCTGCTGAAATTCTCCCTCGCAGCTGGGAGAAAGAAGCTGCTACTGTAAAAAGGAGTTTTCTTTTTCCAGCTGCATCTCTTGAAGCATCTTGCTCAGACAGACAGCTGCTTAGCCATGAAAAAATACATCCCCTCTTCTATGGTACCGCACTATTGCCCTTTCAGGTCTGCCTGGCATGAGGAGACTGCAGACACTGCAGCAGAACCAGAAACTTTCCAGAGTGCACTGAGGAACCCCCAACTTCAAACCTAAACAGAAATCCAGCAGTTTTCTGGCATGAGGGGTGAGGGGGGTTGAAAACCCAGACCTCAGCACCTCACACGGCATCAGAACTGTAGTGGCAGATGCAATGCAGTGCTGCGCTTCCTTGTCAGGCACCATGGCCCTGTTTGGGGGTGAATTATTGCACATCTATGGGCTACCCTCAGCTGCTGAATCATTCCCACAGCCTGTTGGTTGGATGAATTTACCTATGGCATAAACAGCGTAAAACTCAGTGGTGCTATGCTGGAAAAGGAGGATGCTCTTATGTGCACCCCTGTCTGCATGAGCTCAACCACAGCTATGCTGGTTCTTTGGAGAAGGGGCTCATGTTATCCGAGTCAAATCCATCTGAAGTGTCTACACTCCATGGCTTGGTCTGGAAGACTAAAAAAAATAGCATGTGTTAAATGAAAGATCTTTCCTGAATGCAGCTTTAATTAAAATCTTAGTATTTCTTATCAAAACAAAGCCTTGAAATCAGTCCAAATGTTGTAGTTAAGCACAATGAAAGTATCCCAAATGGTGGACTGACATGTCCTTAAGACACAGGAACATTTAATCTACTAGATCTTAAACTGCAATAATGACCAAACCTTTCAAAGTTACCACAAAAAATTCTTAAGACTAAAATAAAGTTGACAGTTCCTTTAATTAAAATCATCTTCCTTTCAAAGGAAGTGACAAAAAGAGTTAAGGAAGATTAATTAAGACTTAAATGCACAGAAATGACTCAAGGCATATTTAAGTAGGGCTTAAATTAGTCTTTCATTTGGACATGGGAGATTCCATTAACAATAATGAAATGGAGAGATAGCTGGATGTTAAAGCCTTTGCTCTAAGTTCTGCTTGGAGGCTGTTTCCCAAGTCCTACCCATCTCCCAGATCTTAGGCTAATCCTCTTTGTTGTTTCTTTAATATTTGTCATCCCTTTTTGCGGTAATCTTTTTTGATCTCTGCTGTACTTTAACAAAACTCTTAGCCTTATCCCTATTTGGGTTGACATGCTTCCTTATACGACAACCTATTCTCCTTTGCAGGACCCTAAATACAAAGATGTTTTCATCCTCTGGGTTTGACACCGTTTAGGCTATTAGAGAACATTAGGTCAAACTGAAATCTTGCTCTCCATCTGGTAAACAAAAGACATCCATGCAGATGCTGGCTCTCTGGTGCTCCCTAAGAATCTGGTGCTTAATAAATAACTGCATCGTGCAGCAGCTCCAGCTCCTGCATAGAGGTGGCACTAAGTTATGAGGAGAAAAACACAGAGAGCTGTTCTCCTGGTTTGCACTGAAGTAAAGGTTTGCAGCATCTTGCCATGTGCAGATGGGCATGAAAGTCATCCTGGTCACCATGGTAATAAGATAATCAAAATCAACCCTTGAATTTTTATGATGAATGGCAGAGACAAAGTGTTGGGGCACAGGCAGAGAAGGGAAGGGTTGCATGGGAAGACAGCTGTGAAGGAGCGTAAAGCTGCACCTACTGAACACAGGCAGGGTCCCAGGTGCTTCTTTCCCCCAAGGAGGCAAAAAAATAAATCATTTCAGTAAGAGATTCCTATCAAAGCAGAAGGACAGTATTAGGAGCTTCCCCCAGCCCAACATGGGATCACTCCTACACCTTGAAAATGTGAACTTGTGTCCAGGGTGGCCGTAGTGGGGTCTCCTTGCCTTGTCCAGCATGTCTCTGCCTTCCAGGCAGTTCCCAGGTTTCTGTCATTGCTGTCTTCATTACTGTAGTCCCTTTTCTCCTAATCTCTGTCTTAAATCTGCCTTGCTACAGGATGAGCCCACCACTTCCAGCCGTGTCTAGTGTGGGTATTGCAAGGGGGCTGCTCCCTGCCTCTTTAAAGGACAACTGCTGTTATGATGTGCTTCTCTGCCTTCTCTTCTTCAGGCTAAAAATCCCAGCTCATCCAGTCTTTCCTTAGGGTCATGTTGCTTAGACCTTTCATCGCTCTTGTCATTCTCATTTATTTTCCTTTACTCACAAGAAATGTATCCTCCTTTCCAGGTTTATTCTTGCAATAAAAGGGCTCCTCTGACATTTGTCGTCTGTACATTGTATCTTTCGGTTCTTATTGATTTTTTAATCTATTTTTTTTTTTATCGCCACCAAACCAGACTGTAAAAACAGGGGGGCAGGGAATTAACTTCTATTCAGTTTTGTTGGGGTTGCAAATTGGATCCATCCATTTCTTTAAGCAGGAAAACAAACAAAATGCCAATACTCTGGGGAGCACGCGTAGCAAAACTATGCAACAAGAAAATTTGTAAACCTAGTTTCTCTCTGTGGGTGGCTAAATGGCTGGTTAAAGCCGTTTAGCATTGCACACACAGTTGAAGAAACAGAATAATATAAAAAAGAAAGCTGCATCTTCCTACTAAAGAAGCCCTTTGTTTTATCCAAATTTACTGGATTGCTGATTTAGGATTGCAGGGCTGAAGCTCTTTACAAAGGGGAAAAGAGCTTCAGTTGGGCTTGTAATTGCACTAACATGCACTTGTGAATACACACTCAAGGCAGCCCATGTCTGTTGAATTGCTACTCCTGTTGGCCAGAGTCCAAATATCCTTTGGGCACTGTGGAGAAGGAGACAAATGGGTGCCATTCTCATGGTTACTGATCACAGGCATCAGCAGGCATGGCAGCAGGGGTGGGGAAGGAACGATGATGGAAAACTTGCTCAGGCATTAAAGTCCATTGCCCTCCTTTGTGCACAGCAAGCTGTATGGATGCTACATTTGTCTGTGCTGTTTCTATTTGGGAACCAGACTTCTTTTTATTGTAGGTGTTCCTAAATTTAAGCAACAGATGTACTGACGGTGTCTGCAGAGGCCTGGAGGAGTCCTAGGGGCTGCTGGGTTTTTAATACCTTGGGTAGGGGTAACATCAGGTCACAGCAGTAGGGAGGGATCATTTACTCTGCTAAACTCCATCCTGCCTTAATTGCTCTCTTCTACTAAATCCCAGACCAGTTAGTTGAAAACTAGCTTAGATATTGCTGCAGAAACCTGCTGTGACAGCAGTGTGAATAGACCTGCATGCTCCTTCTCTTGAAACACTTAGTGCCAGGAGACCTTCCCACATGATTCAACACAACTTCCAGGTCCCACAAGAAGACATAGACAGAGGTGTAGCTGGGGTTTGCATTCAGGCAGCTTACGGATGACTCTGCTGTGAAACACCCCCAGGACAGAGGTCACAGTCTGCCTTGCAGCTGGATGAACCAAGAAGAAACTATTTATTTTTGCTTCATTGATGCCCTGCCCCATCATGATGGGACTGATACTTGCATGTTCTGCATTGCTTTGTAACGCTCCACGCTGAAGTCTGGGAGAAAAGAGCATGGCAGAGCACAAGAGACAAGGAACTCTTTTTCCTAAGCTGCGATACATGCTTCTGTGGGGCTTAAAACTGATTTCAACTCAGACAGGAAAAAAATCAAAATTGACAAAAGCCTCCAAATAGTGCAGTCTTCCTGTGTAATATAGTAAAAAATAAAGTACTTCTAGATAAGTCCAGCTGCCAGGACACAGCTATAACCACACTCTGCTTTTCAGCCTGGCACACATCCGTGCCCCACTGCAGCTATGGGCCAGCTGGCCATGCTTCCCTGGTGCTTGCAATTAACCCCTTCGCCCAAAGGGGAGAGCTTGGATTCAAAGTAGTTTGTATTCAAAGAGCTGCGTGGTTCAGGCTCAGGTCTGCAATTACACAGGTTGTAGTTGCTGGTTTAGAGCTGTCTGGGTTGACACATCCTTTATCTAGATGGGGCAGCCGGCACATGTCCTCTAGTTAAAGTGTA
Organism: Gorsachius magnificus; assembly: GCA_034008185.1. Lineage (NCBI taxonomy): Eukaryota > Metazoa > Chordata > Aves > Pelecaniformes > Ardeidae > Gorsachius > Gorsachius magnificus. Next base: position 13,874,041 of record CM067093.1, on the reverse strand, counting down.
CCCACATGGGCTCCATTCAGTTTGGCTTTTACACTCAAAAGGTCTTTGTTATTTATTCTAGAGCTAAACAAAAGCTCCAGATTTGTCATGAAATAGAATCACCCTCCAGACAACTCAATATTACCCCATCCCACACCTCTGGGTTTTTTATTCATCCTCCTCTCCAGCATCTCAGGGATTCCCTTTTGGAGTCTGAAATAGAAATCAAATCCCCACACAATATTGGCAGCCTGCCATTTGAAAAAAAAAAAACATTTAAAGGGTTTTGTTTGAATTGGTTAAGAGGAAGAAATCAGAAAGGATGCTGTGTTTGGATTGGAAATAAAAGTAATGTGAATATTTGTTGACAATCCTTTGTGCCTACCAGCACCATTGCAGAAACTGGCAATACAGACTGTTTAAATTTAAATGCTGTAGATAAAGTTTTACACCTGCACACAAGGTGTAAAAGCAATGAGCCGACCAACCTAAAATTAATCTGTGTGGGAATGTGCGATATTGTAGGTGTGCTGGGTAATGGATTCCAGCTCTTTAGTGCAGCAGACTGGAAAAGGCAGGGGGTGCCCTCAATTTGTTTCTAACCTCTTGCGTCTTAGCTCCCTTATCATGTAGCAGAGAAGCAACAATTTGGTTTTACATAAATTAAGGGGACAAACACACCTTCTGTGCTGCTCTTAGCTTGCCAGGGATCTTGGGATTGTGGAGGGTATTTGAAAAACAGAGGAAGCTAAGCCGACAGAGGAGCTAATTAGGGGGAGGAGATGAATGATGGAGCCCTGGGAGTCTTCTGCTGCCTCAGGAAATCCCAGGATTTCTAAATGCATCTCAAACCCCCAAACCTTCTAAACAAGTCTCTTGAAGGCACACTGCAATGCTACAGCAGGGTTGAACAGAAGGGCTGGTACTCTGAAGCTTGACTAATAGAGATGCATTTTAGTTTTAGCCCCTAGATGTAACCAGAAAACAGTGGCAATCACCTTCACATCCTCATTCCCTCTGCTCTTCTCCTCTTCCCACTGCTCCAGGGCAGTTGCCATTGGCTCCAATGTTGGATCACAACCACCATCACTGCTACTTCTGGTGAGACCTTCCAGGAGCCCCACCAATATGCTCAACAGGCTGTCCTGGTTTCATCTGGGATAGAATTAATTTTATTCCTAGTAGCTGGCATAGTGCTGTGTTTTGGATTTGGTATGAGAAGAACATTGGTAACTCACTTTTGGTTTAGTTGCTGCTAAGCAGGGCTTACACTAAGTAAAGGATTTTTCAGCTTCCCCTGCCCTGCCAGGGGCACAAGAAGCTGGGAGGGGGCACAGCCAGGACAGCTGACCCCAGCTGGCCCAAGGGCTTTCCAGATCATATGCCGTCATGCTCAGTATAGAAGCTGGGGGGAGTTGGATGGGGGACAGTGATCGCTGCTCAGGGATGGGCTGGGCATCGGTTGGCAGGTGGTGTGCAATTGCATTGTGCATCACTTGTTTTGTATATTCTTTTATAATTTTTCTTGTTGTTGTTATTATTATTATCATTATTATTTTCCCTTCCTTTTCTGTCCTATTAAACTGTCTTTATCTCAACCCATGAATTTCACTTTTTTTTTTTTTCCCGATTCTCTCCCCCATCCCACTGGGGAGGTGGGGAGTGAGCGAACGTCTGCGTGGTGTTCAGCTGCCTGCTGGGTTAAACCACAAGACAGGCCCTGACCAAATCCTTCCCCAACTCTGCAGGGAGCCCACAGAGATCACCCTGGCTTCTGCTTCATGTGGAGTTCATTTTGGGCAAGTCCGAGGAGCTGGAAACAGGGCTCTGAGACACGCAGATGCACCCACAAAGCTATGGGCCCAACCTTTTCTTCACACACAGTTCCCTAGTGCCCAAGAAGCTCTGCAGTTCCTTTATTTAGATTTTACTCCTTAAAGGGATGCAGAAACCTCTGTTCTAATAGTGCCTTGTGTGCAGCTTCCTTCTGTTCATGGAGATGATCTCATGGAGTCTTGCTTTTCTGCATACTTGGCAGTGTTGTGCTTGACCATATGCCACCAAGTTAGTGGATCATCCTTGGAGAAGCCAAGGGGGTAATGCCCTCAGCCTGTGGGAGAGTAGGAAGAGTGTACAGGTACCTGGTCTCACAGGGAAGGGGAGGGAGGACAACCTGAAGATGGCTCTGGTTCTTAAAGCAAAGCCTCCAGCCATCCCTCTCCAGGGAAGAGAATCTGCGCTCTGCAGGAAGTAAGTTGACACAGTGTGGATGATGACACAAACTCGATGTACCATTAAGGAGAAAGGCAGGACTCAAAGGAGAAAGGCTGGACTGATACAGCACCTGGCTTTCAGGAAAGTCCTCCTTGCTTTGTGGCATTATCCCGGATAGACTGATACACTCAGACAGACCGAAGGATTTGTATGTGATCACAGACAGGTGAGCCATGAATGGCTCGGTCCTAATGAAGACAGTATCATATGTATCATTCCTGCCCAGAACTAGCACAGCATCATTTAATTGTCTATGTTCCTGTACAGGAAAGTGAGACCCATTTTATGTGCCATGAAATAGAGGCATGGGTTCTTCGTCGGGCTCTAGCACAGCCCATGCAGAAGGCACATACCAAGTTCAGTCCTCTCTCCCTCCTATCTGCTTTTCATTTACTGAGAGATTTGACAAGCAATTTATTAAGTCCACAAGCCTTCACACAGTCAAGACTAAATTTAGAGTTATTATTCATGGAGATGAAATCTAGCAGCGTGTCTTCATTACCTCTTGGAATAAGGGGTCCTTTAAGGACCACTGAGGTAACTGCTTCCACGGGTGCCGTCTGCTCATGAGGCACACGTGATCTTTCAGTTCCAATTATCCTCAGGGATCTCATTTGTTTCTCAGAACCCTGACTTGGTTCAAATACAAAAATGTGAGACTACTCATTCTTTTGCCAACTCCAGTAACTCTTTGAATCATATTCTTTTTGTAAAATGTGATTTCTTTATTCAGTGCATCTGTCTTTTGTGGCTTGAAATTCTCCCTGAGAGACCCCAGGCCTGGATGTCGGCTGGTGGAAAACTAGACTAAATCTAGCCCTTAATGTCTAAATAGCATGAGTTATTGCTAAACTGAATAATAGCCACAGTATTTATTTATGGAGTTGCTATGCCACTGCTACCTTCTCCTAACTTATTACTTTGTAAAGCTCTTTGGGATACCTGGAATTTGAAAGGTGGTATATTAAACTGAATTCTATTATATTTTCTATTGCTGTCAGCAACTTCCTTTTTTAGCCTGGTTTAAGGCACCTATGCTGTTTCATGAAATGCATTCCTACTCCTGTGCTCCAGGCTCCCAGGTGTCCGTTTTAGGTAGTAAAGACTGATTAGTAGGTGCTACACCTAACATCCTTTCAGAGCACCAGCCTTTATTCCTGTCAAAAGTACCAAGTAAGGAGTTTGAAATGAAAGGGCAGAGACTGGAGGAATGCATTCCTCATTCATCACTCCACTGCTTGGATAAAATAATATTAAACTCAGTAAGATAATCAGTCTCCTTACCCTGAAGAAAGGCTCAGATTTTATTTTCCTGTTTCTCAGAAGACATTTCTTTACCACCAGCTACAAATTCTGATATTGTCTTCTCCCAAGAAATTCACAAACCTAGGTTTTTCCATTTTTAATGCCAGCATAATAATTTTGAATGATTACTGTTACACTGCCCATGAAAAATGGTAAGAACAGGATAACATGATAAACAAACCACTTAAGGAAGACACATTAGGGTGACATCTAGACATCTGAGGAGAGATTAAACCCCATTGAAGTAAACCATTTCAATATGCAGAATATGAGCTGCTTAGAAACAGGTGGATGTTTTGCTCCAGAGGAGTGAGAGTCTGACAATTTTGATGGCATTGAGACGATGAAAAGTCAGAACCTGCCAAAGTCATAGGATCTCTGTAATAAACCAGATTTACTGAGACATGGGTTAGCTACTTAACCAAGCTTTCTGACCATACACGTTGTGGTGTAAGGAGTTACAGAAGCCCCTAGGACAATGAATATTGCCCTGGAAGTAAGGATGTCCTTGATAGCAGCTGGGGGATCAACCTTCTCTCCTTTTGTCATTTTTGCAAAACAAGCGTTTCATTTCATAAAGATTTCTTTTGTGCCTTTTGTTCTGGGAGATCATCTTCTTAACAGTTTAGGCACTCAGATCAAAGTGTCTGATTTTAGAGGGATTTGACGGCTGTCATTCTGTTTCGTGTTTGTTTTTCAAATCATTCTTGATGTATCTTGCAGCAAGAAAAAAGAAACTCTCTATGGGTGGCTAAGCTGAACATAAACTTCCAATCCCACATGGAAGGTGCTGCAATCAGGCACATCCCATCAGTTCCAACACACTGATGAATCCAGCTGAGTTACTTGTAATAGTGTCTAAGAAAACAGATGAGTTTCCATGGGGAGGCTGCATAATTCTTTTTACAGATGGACTTCCATGGAGATTTGAGCACATTTGACTGTTATTAGAAGGAGGAAAATGGGAAGAGAATATTTTAATGTCGGGGATTTTGCATTTCCCTGACTATGCTGATCTTAGACTTATAGCTCTGGGACTTTTTTTTTTTTTTTAAATGAAGATTTCAAATGCTTATGAACACTTCTTTTAATTAAAAATATACATTCTCTGTCCCCATCTTCTTTGCAACTTCCATTCTTCTTAAGTCATTGGGATTTGAGAGGGACACTGGGGCTAGGGCGGAACAAGGGAGTGGGTGAGTGGGGGTGCTGCTATTAAGTCAGAGATATTAAAAATCAAAGGCAGCTGAGACATAGATTTATCCTACTCAATCCTGGACTCTAAAGCCTGTGTTCTGACAGAAGGCAGTTGGACTGCCACTTTCAAAAAGCTATTAAGATCAAAGATGAATGAAATGTTTCCAATTAGACATGGTTAATATTAGAGATTGCTGAATCTGGCGAATTCTGTATGTTCTGTCATCTATTCACATGCACACTATATATGATCCCACACAGTTTGAACTCCAGAGGCTTTTTGCAATGGTCATTGGCTAGTCTGAAATTTTGGCTTTGGAGACAAACACCAGGTCATTTAAGGGTAAATAAAGCAGACAGAGAGGACTGGAAAGGATTATAGAATCATAGAATCAATGAATCATAGAATCGTCTAGGTTGGAAAAGACCTTTAAGATCACTGTGTCCACTGTGTTCATTCTTAATTCATCCCTGCAGTCAGCATGCTCCCAGGTACACTGCTGAGGATCAGCATTCAGATTTAGATGTTGCCATGGCTATCCGGAATGGACACTGGAGTTAATGTTTAAGCGCTTTAAAATTCTGGGTGGGTTACAAGGAAAATATTTGTATTCGGTTTGTGCAGTAAGGTTTTGGTAGTGGTGGGGGGTGCTACAGGGGTGGCTTCTGTGAGAAGCTGCTAGAAGCTTTCCCTGTGTCCAATAGAGCCAATGTCAGCCAGCTCCAAGGTGGACCCTACTCTGGCCAAGGCCAAGGCAATCAGCAATGGTGGTAGCACCTCTGTGATAACATATTTAAGAAGGGGGAAAAAAACCCTGCTGCAGAACAGGGGGGCCCCAGGAGGGAGGATTGAGAGGAGCAGCCCGGGGGGGAGCAGATCCCCACCTGCAGCCCGGGGAGGACCCCACGCCGGAGCAGGGGGTTACCAAAGGAGGCTGTGACCCCGGGGGAAGCCCATGCTGGAGCAGGCTCCTGGCAGGAGCTGTGGCCCTGTGGGGAGAGGAGCCCAGGCTGGGGCAGGTTTGCTGGCAGGGCTGGTGACCCCGCGGGGACCCATACTGGAGCAGTTCGTGGAGGACTGTCTGCCATGGGGGGACCCCAGGCTGGAGCAGGGAGGAGTGTGAGGAGTCCCTGGGGAGGAAGGAGCAGCAGAGACAGTATGTGATGAACTGACCCCAACCCCCATTCCCCATCCCCCTGCGCTGCTGGAGGGGAGGAAGGAGAGAAATGGAGAGTGAAGTTAAGCCCAGGAAGAAGGGAGGGGTGGGGGGAAGGTGTTTTAAGACTCAGGGTGGTTTTATTCTCTCCTACTCTGGTTTGACTGTTAATAAATTAAACTAATTTCCCCAAGCTGAGTCTGTTTTGCCCCTGACAGTAACTGGCAAATGATCTCTCCCTTCCTTATCTCAATCCACGAGCGTTTTGTTATATTTTCTCTCCCCTGTCCTGCTGAAGAGGGGAGTGACAGAGCACCTTGCTGGCACCTGGCGTCCAGCCAGGGTCAACCCATCACACAACATTGCTGGTTCTTTTCCAATTTCTAACTGACATATATGTAAAAATACCATTTACGTACATCAAACCAGTACTGAGTAAATGAAGGCTGCAAATTATTTGCAAAATTAATTCTAATTTTAAAATAAGGTCATTTTGACTTCATTGCCTTCTAATCTTGTGCTTTTTTCAAAAGATAAAATAATGAATTTAGCTGACTGGCATGCTCTGCTCTGCCACAACATGAAGATTTATTTAAGAATAGATGCAGGAACAAATACTCAAGCTGCAACTCTTGAGCAGTAATACATTCAGAGCAGTGACTCCCATCTTCTAGAGCAGAACCATGATTGAACAACCCCATGGCATACACCAAGTGCTCCCTTCTTAGAGTAAACTCTTCACTTCAAGCAGAAATCCATGCAATAAAGGACATGTGTCTGGTCCAAGGAAGTTTCAGACGCAGCATGTTGCAGCGATTGCTGTGAAACCAGCACAGTCTGCACAGACCCAACAGGCTGCTCCTCTCTGATAATATACCAGTGGAAAAGTCTCAAAGGCAGCAAGGGGAAGGATGGGAAGAGAAGTCCCATGGAGCCCCAGTGACTCCAGAATCTCTTCCTCTGAATAGTTACACCTCAGCAGGCCTGGAATAAAATTTTGGTATCCTTCTGGGAATCACTAAAACATCCCCAGCCTTTCAAAGCCCAAGGTGCTGTTGCTCTTTGTCATGGATGCTCACAGCAGACTTCCATGCTAACCCAGCTTGTTTTGTACCTGAGCTGCGTCATGTGGATGAAATAAGTTGGGTATCTCTGAAGGGCATTGCACCATCTCAACAGACCTTTGGTGTGAATAAGGCCACTCGCTCAGAATTGTTCTGCAGAGGCAAAATGTGCTGAAGGCTTATGAAAAGGAAGGAAATTAGTATAAGTAATATATGCTATCAAAACCTCAGGAAATGATTGAAACCTCTAGCTAGGAAGGATAACATGACGCTGTGCATAATGAGCAAGGGACCACATGGACCACATGCCGGGTGAATCTGAGGGAAAAGAAAACTTTAGACATTTCCTTGAAGTTGGGAAAAAACATTGCTGTGGGGCTATCAAAATGTTCTATTGCAATAAAAATCAACTGTCACTCAGATTTTTATTTGATTTTAGTGTTATAATTATCTGCTGATTGATAATATACAACGTATTTGCAAAATGAAATGTCATTTCAAATCCCCCAAAATCAAAATGTTCATATAAAATCAAAATGGAATATTTTGACATTGTCAAAGTTCTATATTTTTCCTCAGGAAAATCTAATAAAAATCAGCACAATTGCATGCAAATGTACAATTTCATTAAAGCAGAATTTTCTAATAGAAATATGTTCTGCCAAAAAAATAAGAAATATTTAAGCATCTTCAACATTGACTGTCTGGGTAAAAAGATTACCTTAATTATGGATCTGTTGACTAAACAAGTGACTCAATTGAAAACTGCTACTCTTTTCGTGTAATGGCAATATTTAAATCCTGTATTTACAAACAGGATACCAGAGAGGAAGTTCTTCCAGCTGTGTCATTGATCTCCCACAAGACCACTAGGAAATGCTGACAAAAAGAAATTAAGAAAATGGGAAAGAGACACCCTTTGCTTTGCACTTCAGGCAACTAGAAGACCACAAACTTTCTAATTCTGGCACCCAGGCTATTGTGTTTAACATACTTCCACATTCATTTTTCATGAATTTATGTATTCTTTTTCAACCTGTTAAAATCTTCTTAAGTTCCCTCACATTTTTTTTTGTCCTGCAGTATGTTAAGGAATATCCCTTTTCTTTGTATTTCTCTCCTGCTTTCAGTTGTGTTCCTTGATCGTTTCACAAAATTAAGCAAGGGGAACATCAAACTACAGAGTTGTCTGTTTTGCTCCCATGACCTAGGTTTGACACTAAGAGCCTCCTGAGTGGAAAGGGATTTTGGCCATTGACTTTCATACGTCTCTTTCTCATCACAATTAATCAGAATGATGGATGCTTCATGTTCATTAAATGTGGAGTTTTATGGGTGGTTCTGCTTTGCAGTGCCACAGCGGTAGCAGCATCAGAGATTTTGGCAAATTTCCATGTTCAGCCTCTCATGCAAATAAATATTGACAATCTATTTCATTCAATTTATTAGTCATTTCTCCCCCTCCTTTCCCCTTTTTACATCTGTTAAAATTATTCATTTGTAAGAAGCGTTAGGGGAATAATTCACAATCAACAATTTGTCTGGTGTTCAGCCTCACTGCTTGCAGAACAACTGACAACAGATCCAAATGTCCCCAGTGCTCCCAGCACTTGACTGGAGGGAACGGACAACCTCCAACCACTGAGTGACCCTTCCCTGAAAGCTCCAGGTCACCAGTACACTTAACATGCATGAAACAAACCATAAGCGTCGTACCTCATCACAGACTTCTATACGATCTTAAAATCCTTTACTAACATTGAGCCTTGGGTTCATTAGTCTTGGCTGGACAGACAAGTTGCATAGTATTTCCCCATCTCTTTATTTGGACGAATATGCAAATATTTTCATGACAGATACATGCATAAGCAAACCTAAAACTGTGTATTTGCAAATATGCATGCCACTTTGAAATTAGCTCTCTACAAACATTCCTGCCAGTAAAACTCAATTGTTAGAGTGTTTGCAGAGAGCTAACAGATGAGAGGATGGATGTAGCTGGATTGAACTCATTTAAATATTCAAGCAAATAGTTGCTCAAGTTTTCCATTATTCGCCTGGTTTGATTTTAAAAACATTATGAAAGATATAGATTTGGCACCTTAAACTACTGAGGACAAACAGGAGGATAACAGGAATCTCTTAGGGCCATTCTCGTCTTTAATGTGCATGTTTCCTTGAGATGGTCTAGAATATGATGCTGTCAGATGACTGCCTAAAATGTCATTAAAACTCCACCCATACCCATTAGGTCTTCTTTTCCACTTATAATTGATAGAATGTCTTGCTATATGTGATAGGAGCCATCAGTGGGTATCTTCTGCAGCAAGCCAGATATCTGTCTACTCTTACAAACTATACATGGCCATTTACTGGAACACTGAGGAGTTCTCCAGCAAAACATTCACTGTGGTTAGGTCATGGAAAAAATCTCCAAGCACTCAGCAGTAACTGCCTGATTTTGGCTGGAGCTCTGTAATACACAGGTCTGATTTTCATGTCTGTCTCCACATGTTCTTGATTTCCATTTGGGATAATACAGGTATACAGAATAAAATGTCTTCGCAGCCTGGGGATGAGTTTTCTGTTGTCTCCAGTGCAAGGCTGCATGGTCTGGCAGAGCTGAAGAGTTCCCACCCATGGAATAGCCAGAAGGGTTACAGTTCACACACAAGGCTCATGTTCAAGCCCTCGAGTGACTATGGCTTCTGTTAGCGACTCATCAGTGGAAGAACAAGCAAAAATTTGCACAGCAACTGCTTTCAACCATGCCTTGCACCAGAGTTATCAACTCTTCCCATATGTTAGGTAAGCAGTGGAATAAAACCACTTCATCAAAAAAATCACGGTAGTTCCAAATAAGTATATCTAGTCCAATAACTCCTGTGGACATTTTGTCTGTTACACTTGGGTATTTCCAATTATCTTTGAACAGGTAACTTCTGCTGCTAAACACATCTGTTGCCTCTATTTTCTTCTCCCTTCTCCTCAGCCTTGTTCCAATAACAAAAGTGAGGGAACACCATGAAATCATTTGGATGCATCACGTTTCAGAGATACAGTTTCAGCTTCGAAGCAGCAACACTGAAATAGGAATAAATGAAAGCTTTAAAAGAAATTAATTAATTAAATTCAGAGGAATATCTTCACAGCTAAGAACATGAAGTGGCTTTGATTTCCAGGTCACATAATTTTCAAAGTAATTAGTAGCAATGCTTCTTAATATATCATCTGGACTGATTACAGGAGGCAGAAACAGTGCCTTGAATAAGAGCATCTTCACAGGAGTTTGATGCAGTTTAACTAACATGCTTTCACTTCAAGCCTCCAGGTAATCCATCTTAACTTTTTTAGGTGTCCTTATGCACACAGGTTTTGGACTGGATAATTTTAGCTGCTAGAGGATCGGTGGTTTCTTGCTCATCTCCAGCTAACAGGTACATAACTGCAGCACTGGGATGAACAGAGGGTATGTACAAAATAAATATGAAAGGCTACTCTGAATTTACGGCTACATCAGATGCTCTGTGTCCCTATTGCCAGAAGTGATCATATAGGAATTATGTTCGTTGGTGTACAAGCTGTCATTTAGCAGTTCCTTGCCTTGCGGCATGGGAAGCAGAGGAGGGCTGGGTTGCTTGCCAGCGCGATGCCAAATGGGACTGGGTGGGCAGAGGGTGCAGAAGTATTCTCACATGTGCTGGATCCCATGGACCTCTAGGTTCAGGACCCAGAAGTGCATTTCTCTTTACTCTGACCAGTTGGTCATTTGCCTTCTCTTAAAAAAGGAACTTTTATTTCCTTTTTTTCCTTTTTTTCCTTTCTTTTTTTTTTTTATTTTCTTTTCTTTCTTTTTTATTTCCTTGCTGTATTGTATTCTCTGAACTCTCCAGGCAGGTATATTAACAAAGGGGATCTCTAAACCATCTGAAACTGCTTCAATGGATTTGTGCTTCATCTACCAGAAAGTAAATATTTTAATTGAGAACAAAGCAAAAAACTCTGTTTCCTATCTTTACCCTCCAAGTATAATTTGTAAAACTGATCATGTCTTGTATTTTTCCTGATACTGATGAAAATGTGGCCTCTGTATTCTGCTAAGAGGAAAGGACAAATGCCTTTCAGTTAAGCACAAATTCAGTCAAGCATCCTTGAATGGAAAGTTTGCTCATGCTCATTAAAGAGATTTCAAATTGCTTGGTGTGTGTGAAGGAAGGAGGATAGAAAGGGGAAGGAAAAAGGAAGAAATTAACTAGACAGAGTGGAAAAATCCAAGAAAAATGTATCAGCAGGAAGACTTAATATAGAAATCAAGAAAAGAGAAGAAAGAAAAAACAGAAGGGAAGGGAAGGGAAGGGAAGGGAAGAAAAAGTTTATATTTTACAGAGAAAGCACCTTCTAATGTCAGCCTACAAGCCTCTTTTTAGCTAGGCTAACATATTTCTTCAATGACAAAAGGAAAAATTGAATCTTCTTTGGAAGAAAAAAAAGCCTGGTTTAAATTACAGGGGAAAGGTCGACAAACTCAATCTCATTTTTTTAACCCAAAATAAATAATTTGAGTGGTTATCAAATATACCCAAGTTCCTCTGGGTTTGCCCAATCCTAGTCCTCCTCTGTCTGCTCCTGTACTTCTGTTTCCTTCTAAAATACATCAAAGATACATCTGAGATAAAACACATCAAACAGCAGCAACCTCTGGAACCAGAGAAATTGTAAGTGAGAAATGCAGAGAACAGCGTGATAATCATGTTGAGTACAGAGGAATGAGACTTCTAAGGAACGATGCCCAGTGGACTGCTTGGTTTACCATAATGATGATGCTATCTATGCATTTGCCTTGCATTTTCTCCCTAGAAATGACTGTAATTTATTTCTGTGAATCTCATCTGACGCTGGTGGAAATCACTGATGCCCCATCTTTCACTAGCTCTCGGGAAATCTGCTTTTCCCAGACTGAGCACATTAGGCGGGTAGGCAGGAGGATAATGGAGCAGTTACATTACTCCAGTCGTTTTCATTGTGGTAGACTGCTTGGAAGCAGCACACGGCTTGCTGATTTCTCCTCGTGCATCTAGCTAGCCCGTGGCTTCTGTTTCTGGTAGTAGAGGGGAGAATGGGGATGGACAACCATTCAGGTTGCAGATATCAATCACACTAATTTTTGCATCCCATTTAATTCAAGTTTCCTACAATAAAAAAATAGAGAGTGGGAGGAGGGAGAGCAGCAACTTGGTACCCCAAGATGCGAGATGAGGGTGGCAGCCACATTGCTCCAGCTCAAATGAAGGCAGAATGTGGGCAGGAATTCACTGTGAAATATTAAGCTTGGAGGTCACCCAAGGCACTTTGTGGTTTTCTTTGTGGTTCTTTATCATTTACGCCTGTCTGGCCACAGGAAGAATAGGGCAAAAATAGTAAGATAAAGTGTAAAGCACTTAATTTTTGATCCTTGTTATTTAATCTGTCTCATTGGGACGCTGATGAGATATCATGTGTTTATATGGCTTTTATATAGTAAGAAGTTGTACCACCAAGTAGAAATTGTAACTGTTAGGTGACCTATAAGCTACACATGTAATGGGAACACTTCCAGCTCCTGCCAACCTGCAGGCTGGTGTGTGAACACCAGTTTCACGCTGAAACCCCAATGTTTCCCAGCATATCTGCTTCCGCGCTGATAGACCATGCTGGCCGTCTTTGACAGTTTAAGCTTGCTGAGATGAGGAGGAGTAAGGCTAAATCAGAACAGCAGTAACTATAAAACAGATTAAAAGACACAGAGTGTGTGTCTGCCTATGGAGAGGTAGCCACAGAACAAATAGGGCTGTGGAGCTGAGATCGGTATCAGGGGAGGGAACATGTAAAGACCTGTTGCCTTCTGTTCCCCTTTCCCTCTAAATCCAAATATTGTAGAGCAGCAAGAATTTAGTTGTGTTTGTAGTCACAGAATGAGCATTACCAATACTTAAATTGCAATTAATCTGCTGGGTGTGGAAAAAGTTATGGTATTCTTGTCACTGTCTCTTCTACTCCCTAACCCCAAACCCTGTGTAAAGGAACATAATTGCCAGAGTGGATACTCAAGCTCTGTCAAAGCAAATTAAAAGTTTTGGGTTTATGAGGACAGCATATATTTACAAAAATTAGCATCCTATCTTGTTTCATTATCATAGTTTGAACTGGAAATGTGCTGAAATCATTCAAAGAAGTCCGATTTTTTACACCTAATTCCTTTTGCAATTTCCGTGCCACTAGCTCTTTTATCAGAACTATTTTGTCCCAAACCGGAACAAAATAAAATGCCAACTGCAAGATTTCTTTCCCTTGCTGAGGCAGAAATGCCTTTTTCCAGTCACCTTCATCAGCACGTGGTATCAGGATAGTGCAGCTGTTTTGCAGCCACCAGCTCATGCAAAGGAGCCGTCCTTTACCCAAGAACAGCAGGAGCTGGGGGGGATCGTGACTGCTCTTTGGTGTTCCTTTCCCAGTTAACCCCTCCTCATATTAGCAGTAATATCTCTTGGCAGCACAGTAAGATACTTGTGCAGCACAAGCTGGGAAAAAAAAAAAGTGTATTCTGAGGTAGGTCAGTCAAAGAGCAGTATTTCAGATGTGGCAGATGGGTGAAAATCAGGCATTAGCAAAAGGAAAGGAATAGCCATGAGTAAGGAATCTCAACTCTTTTGAGATCTCTTGAAAATGTGTATTACTGTCAGGTCTGTAGATCTTATATCTCTCCCTTAGACTCCAACAAGAGGCGGAGAAGGGTATTTTGGTGACAAGTGTAGGAACAATGTTTAAGCAATATTGACTGGCTAAATGAGCAATGTGTTATTCTGCTTTCGTAGATTCGGAATTCTACAGAATCTTGGCTCTGAATTTTTATTTCTTAATTTTAGTAAGCTTTTAATTAATCTTACAAAATGTGGGAGATACTGTGATGGATCTCCTATAACATGTCGTTCATTTTCTCCTTTACAAAACACTTTTCCCCAAATTTGAGTAAGTTTATTCTAAAGGGACTGCAGAAAAATGTCTCTATGTTCCAGACTTCAGTGGTCCAGGAGATAGTTTACTATCATAAAGGGACATACTTTCCTGGAGGTATTTCAGACTTCTGTTCAGACCTGGACTTTGCTAGGTAAGGATGATCCTCTGGTAGAGTGGGCTCTCTTCAGCCACATGGATGACAACCCTCTGGATGGCTGAATGGAGATAAAGTAAAAAAACCCCAATGTTTTCCACAGCTGCCAAAGATCCATTTCTTTTTTTTCTTTTCATGCTCAGAGCTGTGAAGGGCTGTTCATAGAGTGATGTAGGAACTATGCACAGATTTTATCTCTTTGCAAAAGTAATTTGATCGGCTATATGTCAGCAGAGATGTGGATGCACTGAGCTTTTCCCTCTTGCCATGTGTTCTCCATTTCCTGTAAAGTGGACACCAAAGTTGTTCTGAGCACTCAAGTAGAAAAGCCCAGGGGAGTGGGATGCACAGGACACAGCTGGATGAAGCAGTCAGCCCAGGGTTACATCGCAGGAAGGATGTGGAAATAGGAACAGCTCTGATCCCTTAGAAGACCTCTGTACAAAGATCATCAGCTAGACCTTACGGCCTAGAGACAGCACCAGTTTCCAGCTCTAAGGGCTACACTAGGTCCTCGGGCCATATATACACCTCACTGCGTCTAATTAGCCCACCCGGTTTAAGAGCAAGCTCTTCCCCCAGCCAACTGCAAGCAGGATCCTTGTTGCAGATGAGGAAAGTTCCTTTCTGTTGTTCAGTGAAGAAGTTGTGTGCTGGGAAGCTCATTATAGGAAAGGTCTTCCTCTGACCAAAGGGAACAATGGCAGCTAAACCATACTGCTAATTAATTTTCCAGGGCCAGATAAGCTCCCAGCCCCTACCTGAATCCATTTGTCCCTTAGGCTGTAACAGCTCTGCACACTCAGGAATTTTCAGCCTGTAGAGCTATGATAAATAGAGGCAGGTAATGGCAGTGCGGATAGGCTGCATCGCTGGAAGTCTGCTCTCTATTAGCTGTAGGGTGACTCCTGGTGAACCCTAGGTTTAATGGCAAATATCTTTTTTCAGCAGCTGTTTCCCCAGACAACTCAAGTACATGCACCCTGAACTGAATTGCTGGTTTTGTCCTGCCTGCGAATAAGCCTCTGAATTACATTTGAAAATGAATTCACTATCATGGGCTTTGACTGCTGCTGTTGAGGACCAAACTCTGAAAAAGTTAAACATTGGCCTCATTTCTGTTACTAGGAAAAAATGGGAGCCAGAGCCAAAGACTTCAGACAACTTTCAATATTTGTAAGCATCTCCGAAGCTGAACTACTCAATCTTTATGATTCAGGGAAGCTTTAACGTCTACAGAGGAACCTGAATTTTAATTTAGTGATTATAGCTGGAGTCAGTGTCCCTTAGAGCAGCTCAGAACTTCCCATGTAAGATCTGCTTTCAGCTATTTACAACTTGGAGAAGTTTTGAGAATTTGCATTGCAGACTTTTTGGATTAATTTGGTGTTTCTAGAAAAGCATCTGTTAAACTGGTGTAAAACTCAGTCTCAGAATGAGATAAGTGAAAATGTACATTGTTAAAAAAAATCCTCGTATGTTTCCACATTCAAAATCAAGGACTGGATATGTACCAGGGAGAAGGTAAGAGGGAGGAGTCGTCTCCCTGTCATTATTCCTGAAAAAAACCCTGCAAGACAAAACAGGAGCATAAGAAAATGTGAACCTCAGGGGTAAAAAAATCTATTAACAGAACTGCTAGAGTCTGGCAACTAAATTTGCTGAAGGGTCTGCCCCAACCTGCCATTTCTTTGCAACTGACAAGGACTCAAGAGATCATTCCTTTTGCCCAGGGTGTCATGGGTGAAACAGCCTCGATTTGGGGAATTTTTACTTAAATTATTTTATTGCAAATCAACACAAATTTCTGATCAGTGATTTGTGTATTGAGAAAAAGAAATCGCAAACAATTAAAAAAGTACTCAAGTAAACACTTTTCCTCCACCACCCTCAAATGAAGTCAAACGCCTGTCCTCCCTCCTTCCCAGTCTGAATTGTTCATGTTTTCATGCTAGGTTACACTTAGTCTGTCACAAACCTTTGGTGAGGCTATGGGTGGTGAATCAAGTTGTGTGTAGTGACCCTGCTCTGTCATCGTTCATCCATGGCCCCAGTGTTGGCATGGGTTGTCCATGGCCATGGTCTCTTGGGTGTCCCTGCCTCAGCACAGGTCACCTGTGGCCATGGTCCCTTCAGGCATGGAACACCACGACAAGCTTTTCCATGAATTGGTGTCTGTGCAGATGGATCCATCAGTCATGTGAAACACCACTGCCCACAGCAGCCAACCAAGGGATTGGGGATGGATCTGCATCATGCATTACCATCGCTGGTGCTGAACACCTGCTCCAAAAGGAGCCAAGTCCTGGAGTGTGCTTGATTTAATGGGTGAAGTACCATTGCTGGGACAGTAAAGAGGGTCCCCAATCTTCAGATGCAGAGATGCTGAACAGTGTTTTCCATGTTTCAGTGCACTGTGGCCTGGACACGGGAAGCAGAAGAAAAGGACTTTGACCTCCTGTGCCTGCAGTGCAAAGGCCACAGTTTGTGCTGTCAGTAAAAACCTAAGACATCTGGAAAGCTGTGTCATCACCCTATGGTGCTGGTGCACTCAGAAGATGGCAGCCTATCGCCATTGCTTATTCTGCTATCTACTCCATGAACAGAGCAGACAAAAAGTCCATGATGCTTGCAGGAGTCACCTAGATGCTGTATGCTGGATTTTCAGCTGGTGGAAAGGAAAGCACAGGGTTAGTCCTTTTTTCTCCTTTTTTTATAACTCACACACAACAAAAAATGGATTGGATCTTTGCGTGACTTCAGAGGTGAGACCCAGTTCCACCTTGGCTTTAAACAGGCTGTCGGCTGTCTGCTTTGATCCTTGTCTCTAAAGAGTCACATAGTTCCTGGTGTGGAGCAGACTCGGAGGCAGTCACGGACACTTTCTTTGCCACCAGCACAGTCTCAAAGCAGAAGTGGAGCTTGAGAGACAAAGGAGAAAGAAATGGATATTTTCCTTCCTGGAAGTGGGAAGGGGGGAATACATCAGGACTTTGCACTGCAGTAAACTATAATCATTTTAGAAACACGTTGCCACCATGCACCCCATTTTAAGAGTCACAACTGTTACTGAAAGGTCCTAGCAGTGCTGATTTGCACCTCAGCTCAAACCCGGAGAGCACCACCTATTTGGGATAACCCTAACAAATACAGCACATGTGCAATGGGATGTGACAGGCTGTACATCTGTGGGTGAGTCCCTCGGGGGTTGTTAGAAGACTCAGCACTGTGTTCTCTTAACTGCCGGAGAGAGACGATAATCATTTTGCAGTGCCTGCTGCAGTGTCTTCCTGCTTCTATAAAATGCAGTTTACAAACAAAAATACAAGAAAAGGGAGGTTTTGGATGTTCTGGGCACTGTCCAGGGCCAATTAGAGAGTACCATTCTTTCTGGTCTACAGCTGTGAGTACAGTTTATAATAATTCACCGTATGTTGTTAAAAAGAAGTAATTCTTTCCACATCTGGCACTTTCATAGGCACTTACTGGCCTGTAAAAATGTAATTAAGCAGGATTCCTGCCTGTTGTTTTCTTACACAAGACCTTTCTGTTCCAGTGCTGTTGTTAACTTCATCAAGAGACAGGCACGAAATATAATCTTCCGAACAGAATTTGTCTTTAAGAAAGGCCATGCGGTTTGCAAAGCTTCTTGCTTTTGTCTTGCTCCGTCCCCTCGTTTTACATGACCTGTCTCACTACAGCCATCTCTGCTCCAGCTCCTGGGTGGAATGGTTGCTGCGAGGCAGGATTTAATAAAACTCCACTATGAGGAAAAGAGGGTGGAGAGTGAGGATGGAGAGGCTCCTGGGAGTCGGTAATGGCATGCAAAGCCTTTCATCTCTAGGTTTCTAGGCCAAATTAGCTGTAGTGACCCAAAGTCATTTGAAATAAAGCAGGGCTCTTTTTTTTTCTTATTTTAATTTGTAATAAATAAGAAGACAATTTGACCTGATTTTTTCAAAGAGGTAAGTTTGTGTATCCGCTGTTGGGAGTTCCTCTGAAAATCGACAGCTTGTCTATGAGTAAAAGAGAATCATAGAATCATAGAATCCTAGGTTGGAAGGGACCTCAAGGATCAACCTTCCTAGGTAAGAGCACAGTCTAGACAAGATGGTCCAGCACCCTGTCCAGCTGAGTCTTAAAATTGTCCAAAGTGGAGGGGTCAACCACTCCCCGTGGGGAGATTATTCCAATGGTTGAAGAGAGGCAGCTCTCCTCCCCAGCTGCCTTTGAAGCTTCCTGGGCAGCCCCATCTGCAGCCAGGGCATCCCTCCTCTGAAAGCACTGGGAGGGGTGACTTACCCTCGCCCTGGCCAGCCCCCCCTTGCCGTCTTCTCATCTCCTCCACTGCCCTGCCGACTCATTCCAGCAAGTTTTCTAAAAAGGAGGTATTTCCAAATAATGACTGACTTCAAGAGTGTGTTTGCAGGAGAGATAGTTGTAATATCTTGCTATCTAAGCAGGTTTGTCAAGTCACATGGCAAATGTGAACAGACAGCTTCCTCCCTCCCAGAACAAGTCTGGAAGTCTATCGACTTCGATATACTACTATTCGAAGTATATCATTTAAAAAGCTACTCTCTGGCAGCAACACCCCAGTTTTATTCAGCTGTAAAAAACCCCTCATCATTCAGTTACATCTGTTTATAACAGCGTAAGACAGTCCTGGCTGATGAAGTGCCATGTGGCATTTTCAGTCATTTACCCCTTCACTGTTTTTCCCTTTCAGTGTCCGTAACATTTTTTTTTTTTTTTTCTTATAAGCTGCTGTCTTAGGACATCTCTTTGTGAATTAGGGAAAAACTTGATCTGGTCTCCAGGCTATGTTAAATGTTTAGGAGTCTGGAATTTTATGGACAAGCTGTTTTTTGGGGAAAAAAAAAATAGTCCTTGTGTATTTTTTCCCCCAGTGGCAGATTGGCAGGATTTCCTTTCCACCTGTCCTACAGCAAGGAAGACTCCTTATCTCAGCATTTTTGCTGTTGATAATCGACAGGAAATATCACCACAATTTTATTGGATCCTGACAATAGTAGGACATCTGGTATTAACAGAAGCTGTTAACCATATTCAAACCCTAACTATAGCATGAAACTTATGTAAGATTACTTGTCACTTTGAGTTGCAGGTATAGTATAGTATACGCTTTCACAATCCTGGCACACATGCATGCATGTGTGGTTTCTAAGGTTTACACTGACTCTACACCAGTTTCCACACCAGTTGGCCTCAAACTATTCCCTTCCTCCAGCCACTATTCCCTTCCCCTGTGCTGCCTGGTGCCTGCATCCCCACCACCTGGGAGCGTGGTCCTGCTGCTTCTCTGCTGCTTTTTGACACACCACTACCCCTAAACCCACCATGTGGTCAGCAGAGGTTGCCATGCCAGCACATGCCAGGGCATGAAGACATGCTTTCTGCCAGCAGCCCAGCAATGCTCTGCCATTAATGTGGTAGCAGATTTTCAGTCGCAGGAGTGACCGTGTCTGTTGGCCATGGAGAGCAAAAGTATTTGTGTCCACCAGGAATTTGTAGTGCAGTGAGGTAACAGCCCAGGACAGCACCATGAAAAATTACAGAGTGTGGGGTAAACTGAGTTCAGCTGTGGGAATATGTACTAACAATGCAAGGCAGAGCTTTAAATTCTATGGATCTTGAGTTGTCTGTGTATTTAGAAAGCCAGAATAATTCTTTAATATTTCTACTATTAATGCTTTTGTACCAAAACTGGAAGGTGCTATGAATGCTTTGGGGGTATCGACTAATGGTATTAAGAGGACCAACAGGGCCAAATTCTCTTCTGGGCTATATTTGTGCAGTGTTAATGACTTCTATAATTAAAGCCATAGTATGAGCCTATGTCTCTCGAGTATTTAGGTACAAATCTTCCTCTTCTCACCCACGCAATTAGTTCTACTTAAGGCTGTAAGGACAGAGAGGCAAATGGGAAATCTTGGAAATGAAGAGAACTGCACTAGAAATGAAGAGGCATAGAGAAGGAGACCTCAGATCCCATTATCTGAACTTGTTTTATTAAGGGCATATTTGTACTGTATTTGTAATTCCCTTAGAATTGCCTACCCATTGCCGAGGAATGTCTGCAGAGCAATTATGTTATCGCAGATGCTAATGCGACCTTAGGGAGGGAGGGAGGGAACCAGAAATCATGCAGTTGTGAAGAGAAAACCCCAGATTTTAAGGATAGTTAATGAACACTGAAGCTTGGCACGGCACCTTTGTGCTTCCACCTTTCTTGTCATGGAAGGTTGTTCCATGTGGAGCTGGAAAATCAGTGGGGCTTATATGTTTGCCTGCTGGTGAGCTATAATGTTGCAGCTGTTAACAAATGAGTTGTTCTCTACCTAGTTAAATTAGGCCTAATCCTTCTTTGCTCTGTCTGTGCCAGGTCTTTTTTTTGTTGGATCTCAGTTGAGGCTGAGACAAAGGAGACTTGAGGTATTTATGCGATTTTCCCTCCCAAGGCTCTGAAAATTAAAAATGAGTTGTCACTGGCCCAAGCCCCATGAAAGCTGAGAATTTCAATCGATATTTCTGCCCCATTTCACTGCAGAGAGTGGGATGTAATTATTACAAATGTCATGGTAACAAACTTGGTAGTTTTCACAGTGACAGTTGCCACTGCAGAAATAGCACAACACAGAACAAAAATTACCTGTCAAGCATCTCATTATGTTCATCCAAATCCCGCTTGTTCAATTCACCATTGGGCTGCACCTGACACAACACTTCCAAATGCTCTTACAGATTACCCATGTCTGTCTGTCTCGGGCCATAGAAAGCCTCCCACAGCCCACCTGAGCAGCTGGCACCAAGGTCCCCAAGGGCTAGAGGGATTTCAGTGCTTCCCCGGAAAATGTCTTGCTCCAGGTACAAGGCCATGCTCTTGATACAGGGTTTGGAGAGAGTGAGGACCTTAAAGAGCTGGTAGGGTTGAGTGGGGCATTGTGTGGAGGTGGCTGAGAGGAGACACATTGAATCCTGATGTTCTCTGGAGCTGAAGTGTCCTGGGTTGTGACCTGCTCTTCACAGCATAGGAGATGTGACTGTTCTACTAAAATTGTAATCCAAGAGTCAGTGTATTCATGCAGGAAACTGGAAATTTGGGTTAAATTGCCCGTTTCCTCTGATCTAGTGCTTTCCAGTACCCTGGGAAGAGCCTCAGACTTGTTCCAGGCTGGGGAAATAGAAAAGCAGATGGGCATGCAGGCAGGCAAGCAGACACTCGGTCTCTCTACTGGTGAAGTTGAGCTTTTGTGCAAAGGAGAATTCAGTTTTCATTTGACCAGAGACACTAAAGACAATTTAAAATATTTGAGTATTCTAAGATCACAGTGAGGTGACCTTGCACTACAGTGTCACATGGGGATGGCTGAGAGTGTACTCTTTTGAACTAAAGTGGAACTGAGGTGCCTTAAGCCACTGGAGGCATGGTGGCATTGAACCTGCCAGTGACAAAATGTGACCGGCACATGGTATTCCCTGAACAACACGGAGCTCGCCGTAGCCGCCTGCCAGCAGAGCCAGCCTGGGAGGAGGAAACGTCCCCCAGGGCTAACCTCATTTTCTCTGTGTGGTTTTGGTCCTAATGCAGAAAGTGACATTTGGCCACCTTTTGGACTTCAAGTTCACAAGATGATTCATTCTGTTCCTTTTACTTCAAAATAGCCCAATAGATACGTTACTGAATAGGCCTTTTATCTGATAATGGATAATATTCTGATTAGATCACATAATGCAAACAAAACGTTGCTTGCATCCTTCAGTGCTTCTCCTGAAGGGAAGGGTCTGATGTACACGAATGCTGGGCTATTAAATGATCTTTTTTCCAGACCATAATTCACAAGGGGGAGTCATATGTCTACTCTTTGGATCTTATATAGTAAGTTGCCTAATACTCTGAGCTTTAGCACCTTAAGCAAAGCATTGCTGAATAATATTTGCTATCATTTGCAACCCACAAAATCAAGAGGGTGGAGGAAGCAACAAAATTAGCTAAGGTAACAGTTGCAAATTCACAAGGACAATCTTCATTGAAAAAAAATTATATATGACGCCTTTCACTGGTTCTCTCAGAAAAACACTTCTCTCTGGAAAGGAATTTCAAAATGGTCAAGTGTCTGGGCTTAAGCCAAACCATCACTGATTTCAACCATTTTTTCCTCGAGGACAAGAATACTATTCCAAATAAAATAAGAAAAGATCTTTCACCATACCAAAAATTTCAACCCTTCCCATCTCCCTTTTTCACTCGGAAGAGGGATTAGGCAAATGCAGCCATGAGGATGCCCTGTTTCATCCCCTAGCCAGAAAGTCCCTGCCACTTTCCAGAATGACACGTGTACTTGAAGTTGATAGCTCCTACGTGTAACAGACAAATCCATGTCTAGCATACTCTCAAATAAATTTATACCATATAAGAATTTTGTTTAAGATATGATTCAAGAAGCAAAGAATGAACAATGTAACCTACAAAAGAGCTATTGATTTCCCAAAGGGGTGCTTGCAATAGGAAATCAATTGGCAGCATGCAGAATTAGGGCTTTAATCGCTCCTAAACCCAAACAAGGTGGAACTGTGGTTTTAGCTTTTCACAGTGCTGTTCACTACTAGAGAAATACTGGGATGGGTGCCTATAAATCAATGCAGCAGATCCTTTTGGCCTGAGCTACCAAGAGACTGACCATACCTCAAGAAAGAGCATTTAGGAACTGGATGTATTTCATTGCTATTTTTTATTTGCTGATTAATTATTTTGCCAAGGCTTAACCTGAAAAGAACAAAAGTCCACCTG
The DNA here is from genome assembly GCA_034008185.1 of Gorsachius magnificus. Lineage (NCBI taxonomy): Eukaryota > Metazoa > Chordata > Aves > Pelecaniformes > Ardeidae > Gorsachius > Gorsachius magnificus. The sequence continues at coordinate 13,851,106 of CM067093.1, read as the reverse complement.
CTCTCCTAAAAGAGCAGCTCAGGGTTTTTTGGTTTTTTTTGTTTCACAGTTTTTAAAAAAGGAATGTGCTTTCATTTGCCTAGCACTTTTATTAGTGTTTCTATGGACATCTGGAGGTGTGAGATTCTCCCTGTTTTCCACCTTATGTCTCCATCCCTTCTTTTTTTTTCATTTAACTAAGAGGGGTTGAAAGGAAGAAATACCAAAAACAGGGGGTTTTTTTTAGTTTACTATTTTGGTCCTTCCCTCTCTCCAAAATAAAATTTTGCAAATTAAACCCCAAAATTATTATTGTTGTTATTGTTGTTATTGTTATTATTATTATTGTTATGATTATGATTAATCTGGTTTTTCCCCTAAATTACAATGAATCTTTTTGGCTCTGTTTTGCCTGCCAGGCTAATACTACCACAGCTAAAGAATACATGTTGGTCTGGGGCAGGGCACTCAGCAGATGAAAAATAATTTTAATAAATAGAAAAACTATTGGCAGAGGAAAACGATCTTGGTGTTTTTAACCTGAAACAAAACAATTTTCAGCCTTTGACCTTTCAGATAAGGAAACTCTGAGAAGCAGTCAAAAGTAGTTTGTTTTCAGCTCTCTCCATCATTTATACCCAATCTCTTATCCACCTACAAGCTCACCCACTCTATTGCTAATAAAAACAGAACTCAATATCTATGTCTCTTAGCCGATAGGCTCCCGGTTCCCCTGAAGCAGGAATGCTTTCTTGTATCCACAGAGATGGGTTAAGGGAATTATTATGCAATGTTGAACTGCTGAAGCAGGGAAGGAGAACACATTGCCTGAGCTCAGGCAGACTGAGAAGGTGGAGATTAATGAGTCTGAGGGGGATGCAGTCATCTCCTTGTGTGCTATCAGCATGGGGCATGTGCTCCTAGAAAAGGAAGATGGCTTTATGTTCTTGTTGCTATGGCCCCTAGAAAGTCTGATTTTTCTACAAATATGAAATGCAAGTTGTGATACTTGAAGTGTCCCTGGACTGGGTTAATATAAAAAGAAGGTGGGGAAGGTTAGGGCATGGGAGCTGGATGAGTTCTTTGAAGCTGCAGAAGGCAAATTCGCTTTTTTGTAACGGCTAATTTAAGGCCTTGTCTCCAAAGTGTCCTTGGAGCCCTCTATTGGCTGAAGTCGCCCTTGGTTGCAGGGCTTTGTCCTCTGAACTCTTCATGGGATTTCAGTGGCATAGCAGGAATAAAAGGTTAAGAACAAAACAGGAGAACCAACATTCTTTCAGGTGCTTGTGCATTTGACCTCAAAGAGAAGAATATCCAGAGTCACAATCCAGCTGGCAGATCTGTGCTCCACCCCCTGTCCTGAAGTCTTTTCTGGGACATTTAGGGCAGGGTCCCACTGCGAAGAGATTCAGAAGTATCTTTACAAAGCTCAAAAGCCTCCCAGGAGGAAGCTCCTTTCTCTTTCATTCTTCTGAAAGCCCTGTGGTGTCCCTCTGATTGCTTTCCAGCTTCCAAAGCCTTTCCTCTGAGCAGAGAGGGGCATTTCTTTCACCTGTCTGTCCTCTTGTGTTTGGAGGAAGCTTTGAAAAGAAGCCACTTGTAGAGCATGTTTGGTAATAGGATGTGTCTCTGCTGCTTTGTGGTATGCATTCTATAAATGGCTTTGCTATGGCATTTAATCAATTGTTTCAGCTGTTTATTACTTTGTCTATCACAATGCAATGGAGATAGTTGCTTAAGTTACCTTTATTGAATCTGAAGTAAATACACAGGATCCACTTAGAGTCCTCTTGGAAGGATAAGAACAGATATGTACACAGAATTAAGCAACCGGCTCTGCGCTTCGAATAATTTGTGCCGCTGCCTTCCAGCGCACTGCGAGTCGCACAAGGATGGCTCAGCAGAGAAGAAATCTTTGCCTTCGCTGTTCATTCTTAGATGACTCCAAACAAGCAGGGTTACCAAAGACAATGTTGGGGACTCTGGCTTCATCCCACCACACTGACTGGAAGGAGTAAATAAAAATATATGTCCCAGAACTCTTGGAAAATGGTTGGAGAAGTCCCAGCAGGAAGGACAAGTGGGGTCCAGCATCAGCAGCCTCACAGGAGGCTGAGACTGGAGGAATCTGGAAGGTTCCTTGGCTCCACTGATTTATCCTCAGTTTGTCTTGGTCATATTTGACAGACACATGGATGGTCTGTGGCCAACTAATAGTGGAGATGTCACTTGACATAGGAAGGGATAGAAAAGGCAAAAGGCGAAGGGGCATTCCTGGGTGTAAAACTTTCTGAGAGCTCAGTTTGCCTCCTGAGAAGCCTTAACTGGTTTCTTGCCCTCATGGGATGGAAACAACCACTTGGAGAGGCTTTTTTTACCAGAGAGAACCAAATTAGCTAGAGGCCACAGCTCCTGGCATCCCTGCAAGTTTGACTCCAGCTCTAACCAAAATCTGCTTCCTTGCAGGCCAATGCACAAAATCAAGAGCTGACAACCCTTCAGCCAGAGATGTGGCATCAGACTGTGGGGACACAGGAGTCCAGCCGTGCTTACAGTCCTTGCTCAAGCTTCTGTGGAGCGGCATATTAAGGGCAAAGTAGATATCCTGCCTTCATCTGTGTTTTGAACTAGGACCAGAATGCTCAGGTGTCCAGATTTATTGCTCCCATCAAATTTTTCTCCATATACCTTAGGCAGAATCTTTGCCCCAGCTGTGCCCTGGCAGAGTGTTGCTGGACACCATGCCCCAACCCCTGTGCTACACATGTTTCTGCACCTGGAGATAGTGACTGCAAGGTGTGGGTGGTCACAGAAAGCTGGGGTGCCCATTAAAGACCTGGCAGGGTAACAGAGCTGAAGTGTTCTCCTGGAGTCTCTAGGGTATGCTGACAGCTCAGTTCTATGAGTTAAAAAATCCTCTAAAATCAGGCAACTGGGATGCTCTGTCTCAAGGAGCCGGACCCAAGCCCCCTCCACGGCAGTCAGTCACTGGGGTTCCTACTACCCACAAGGAACGCTGCTACGTGCTGAAACCTGGGGATTTTAGGGTCACAGCTGTGGCTATGTAGGTGAAGTGCAAGCCTGGAGAAATTTTGTGAATTAATCTGTTCCAGGCAGTGAGCAGAAGCCATGGGCTCTTCCCCCCTGATGTTTGCAAAGCCTCTGAAGACAGTGAAGCGGACAGAGCGGTTCTGCTGTCTACTGCCCAGCCGCTCCTCGGCAGCTCTGCAGAGAGCTGCTGTCATACTTAGTGGAGCATCTAACGTTTCCCAGCCAGCCGGTACGGCACTGGAGACAGAAATTCTGAGACGCCTCAAACTCTGGGGAACACTAGTCAGCAAGCTGCTGTCCAACAAGCGGCAGTAATCTGAAATAAATCACACAAGGCCAGCTTTTTCCTGCAGAGGCTTATTATTCAAAAAGGAAGGACACATCCAGGCAATGAGGCATGGTGTTGCTAAATGGTTGGCTCAACATGGGTGTGAGTAAATACAGTAAAACAAGCCCTGCTTCCTCCCAGAGTGAAGACTCAGACAAGTTCTTAAGAGGTGAGAGCGCAGGCCCTGTGGGCAGAGGCAGGGAAATTGATTTTCTTTTCAGTGTTTAAATTAGAGAAGATGGCCTCTGCCTGATCCCCTCTCACACTATTTGGGTCTTGATTTTAAACGGCAGATAGGAACTTTTCTGACTCAAAATCCTACTAGATCCCATTTATTTTCCTGGAGCAAGAGCTTCTCCTCCCATATTGCTTCTGTTCAAAACTCAGGTCATGGAAGCTGCAGCCCTCCAAGGATGCAGGGCCCAGGAGGCATTCAGCAAGGTGTCACATCTCTTGCAGCATATCCCCTGCTATGAAGACACCTGCCTGAAGCAAAGTATTCTGACGGGGTTTTAGCACACACCATCCATCCCCTGGCCAAACAATGGCATAACCCTACTCTTGCATTCCCCTCTCCCATGAGAACAGTGTTGCACACACCTTCCAGTAAAAGCGAGGGTCTGATGAGAAAAGCATATTCCCATCTCTCCCCAGTTTGCCTCATTGAGCGGCATTTGTCAGGTTGATTGTTCTTGTCATCCATCTTTGGCATGCCATTAATCAGTCATTACGGTACGTGTTCACAAACAGCGGGGCACAAGGGCATTAAGAAAAGCTGGATTTTAATTTTTCATGTTTATCATGTTCATAGTTCTCCATGGCAGCAGGATGATTTTTTTTCTGTTCATAAAAGACAGTTGGGAAAATTAGTTGGTTTCAGTTTAACAAGGTAATGATCCAATTTAGTGGAGATCAAAGCAAGCAGTGTGGCAAATGCAGAATGGTGAAATTAAGTTGCTTTATTAATGCACAATGCACTTTTCCATCTTGCAGCAGAATGATTGACTACCCATTAGGTTTACTGAGCTGCAATTAGCAATTATCAGCAATAGCCCCCTCTCTGTAAGCAAGTGCAGATCTGGATCATGTTCTTGCTTCCAGACAGCAGCTGTTTCCACCTTGTAAAATCATATGCAGTGCAGGAGTACAATGTAGGGGCCAATTACACAAAGGGCCTCTGCTTTACCTCTGCCTTCTTTTTCTGATTGACACATCATAATACAATGAAAAAATATGCATGTGCTAATGATCTTCACCATTATGCTGATGGATAATTTGATGCCTGGTAATACTCTCAAATTTAGAGAAAATCAGAAAAAAACACATTTCTCTCATCCGTAGCGGTGATTTGTTTATCTGCCAATACCCCTCCTCATAGGACTTTACTAGCAAAATCAGCAGTAGCCATTCTGTAAACAAAATGATCGACAGAGGAGGTGGAGTCTTTTACAAGCTTTAACTGATAGCTGACGGTGTGAGAAGGATTTTGATTCAGATTAGTGTCTTATGTGTACATTTTCTTGTTACCTTCCGAGACAATTCTATGATCATTAAATTCTCTGATGACAATTATGTCACTTCACTTCTTTTCTTCTTTTGATCTTCATAAATGTAGGAGAATAAGATCTATATTTATGCAGTATTCATCTGTTCCTGTTCCTTATTCCTCATTCAGACTGATAAACCTACAGTCATCTGAAACATGCCAAAGTATTTTTGTTTCAACAGAGGCTCCATGAATTTTATCCTGTATATGTATGCATATGCCTGTTCATTTCTTTGCCTGTCCTCCTTTAATGACTTTTGATCTTGCTGTCCAACTTAAAGCAAATTTGACAGCTGGGAAAATTCTTAAATATATCGAGTTCTTACAAGTCTTTTGGAAGTAGGTTGTCAGAGAGAGTAAAGAGATGCTATTAGCAGAGAGAAGCTGCTGTTTCAACTCCTACCAGACATCAAACAATCTACAAGAAACAACAGTGTAAGAAAAAGTTTAATTTGGCATTTACATCTTGTTAGACATCAGAGAATCTAGAAGACACATGTCCATAACAAACCAGGCTTCCTGCATTGCTTCACTTAGGCTACGTAACGCTTCTTACAATTCATCCTTGAATAAAGCAGCAGACTGAGGATGATCTGATAGAAAGCCGTGAACAAAAAAGCTAGCGTAAAAAGGAAGGCCATGAGGGGCACAAAGAAGGAAAACAGATCAGTTGTGGGAGCTTCACGCTGCCGCTGGTGCATGCTGCAGGGGCTGGGAGCGGGGGTAATGGTGGCTGACTCCTTCGGTGCGAGTTCCGCACACCAGGGGTTGTGGCAATGGCCCTCATCATCACTGCCACTACCCTGGGTGCGCAAGGAGCAAATGGCACTACTTCCTACCCTGGAGCTTGTTTTTCCAAGTCTTCTGTAATAAAATATGATATCCCTGTTGAATTTCTCATCAGGAAACAGAGTGCGTATCCAGGTTGCTTAATTTCTACCACTCTAAACATCTTTAGACAGACTATTTTAGGGTATTGTTAAATAATGGCTTAAATATTCAATTTCTTTGCTACCTCTACTCCTGAAAGTAGCTGGGGCTGTCTAAAGCTTGTCATAACTTATTCTCTATTTTACCTAGGTAGAGTATGCACAGACTTACTAAAAGCCATTTGACTCATTGGGGAAATGGTGGGGGTTTTTTGGTTTGAATTTGCCATTTTGTTTTTAACATTTTAAGGTATACTTTTACACATATGCATACATGCATGCAAATTCACATATGTGTCCTAGAGATATAGACACATTCCTTCTATACGAAATTAGGAGCAAGTATAAGTATCTATGTAAACTGCCAGTAGATAATTTGTACATTCCTTTTGGAAGAGGCATCAGGTAAAAATTAAAAATATTATGTTTGCTATTAAATACTGAGATACAAGCAAAAGCTTGTAGCTTTTTGTAAGGAGAGAACCTTACAGTTTGTTTAACTTTATTTTCTATGTTTGATGACCATATTGTTTAGTATTTAGTGAGCTGCATTTGACATTGGGAATGCTATTTACATTTAGTCAAATAGTTCGAAAGTTAGTAAATTGGCCACGCATCTCAAAAATGTGCATGACTTTTCCACACACCCTCCCTTCCACCTTAGTAACTCTGTTACCAGAGCAATTATTGGTTCTATCTGCACCGAGGAGCTGTCAGAAGCAGAGTCCTGGTACACAATATATTTGATCTGCCAAGATAAAAGGACTGATGTCCCTATCCATAGGGACTCGGTATTTCCTCTGTGCAGTGCAATTTGGGAAAGATTTGAGTTCCTGCCTTATGCTACAGCTTCTCCTCTTGCCATGCCTCACTGGTTTCTTGCCAGAGTTGCTAAGGAAGATGTCTGCACTACTGTTTTTGAGAACTCTGTCCATCCTGATCAGCGTGACATGAGTCATATGTAGGACACTGATGACAGCAGTGAAACTAAAATAAATACCTATTCAGGCGGTGAGATTTCGCTCAGTGCGTAAGTGTACGTATCACAGATAATGGAAAATATTCCAGAATTTCCATTTACAAAGGCATACATGTCGTAACCTAACAGCATATACAGTAAATATACTTGATGAATAGTAGGGATTCATAGGATGTTTGGGTGGTGGGAATATAGCTCCTCCAGGAAGACATTTTGACAATTTAAGTGACCACTTTGCCTTCTCAAAGCAGGCAACCTGCAAGATGTGAGGGGATGAGGAACTCTGTTTCCAATTAACAATCCCAGTCCTAAAAGATACTTCCTGAAATTAACTTCATAATAGACGATGACAGAAGAAAAAGACTCAGGAGACCCTTGTTTCCTCTTATAGTTATTGTCACATAAGTGAGATAAACAGGACTCCACTCCCCCCTGGGAGATACCATGAGATGGATGACATTCTTGCCACTGAGGCCATGACTGAACATCTCTCCTGAGGGGCTCCTTCTCTCATTGCGGGTAGAACACAGATCTTCTATGGCAATGCACAATTTACTCTCTGACGTCAGGGTTAGGGTGACGGGTGGTAGTTTAGGCATTTTCCAGCAGAACAGGACATTGCTCTTGTCATGATAACAAAGAACATTTGTAGCTGGCTCTCAATTCACTTCTCACTTTTTTTTTCTGCATTCAAGGACAGTTATAAGGGACTCGCTTATCTCATTGAAATTTCTCGAATATGCCATGCAAGAAAACTAAAAAAACTACCATGCCTTTCTGAATCATATTCTATCAAATGCATTATCATCTCTTGAAAAGACAACAGTCCTCCTCCTCTCTGGAGAGATGACATTTCAGTTACAGGTGAGGCAATTACAGAGCTGATTGAAGGGGATGGAAACTGCTGTATCAACTCCCTGATTAAGAACTTGATTTGTATTTATATTTGATATGTCTTTTATTTAGTTTTTCCATAACTAAATGCAATTGACAATCCATTGGGAGGTTTCACATGAACAAACCCTCCTTCATTGTTGTCTTGGGTAGATGCCATTAATGGGAAATATTAGAACCTTGCATTTTTCGATTGGGATTTGGAGTGTGATTTTTAGTGCTTCCTCATATAAAAATCACTGCATTCATTCTCAGGCACAAAAAGATTCTGGATGCAGGCAATATATGTGTTTAAAGGAATACACAGGAAGCTTTCCAGCACTGCTGAAATCTTTGGTATTTTTCCATTCACAATGTTGTACCACTGTTACAGCCATCTATTACTCATTCCTTGTATTGCCCTTGCAATTGCTTTGCTAGCTAAGCTTCCTCTCTATTAACTGCAAAGATCATGAGGCTGTGTTAAAATGTCTCTTCTTTACTGCCAACCTTTTTAATCTGCAGAAGAACAAGCCTAAGTGAATGGTTAACTGGTCAACGTAGCCTTTGTGTCAGAAACCCACAAAGCCATCTTGAACAGGTATCTGATTTCTGCTTTGGGCTCCCCTGTCTTGGGTCAGTGCATTTTAAGGTTTCCTCTCCCTGGACACCTCAAGGATGCTGTGTGTTTGCTTCTACATAGTCTCCTGTGGGATGGACGTGCAAGATGGTTATCCCCTGTGCTCTGCCCTTGTTGCATTTCCATGTGTATCCCAAATGTTTTATCAGTCAGGTCAGAAACAGTAGTAGCTCCATAAATTTCACCATAACAACTTCCAAATATTAATTAAAATGTATAATATGTTTATTGATTCCCCAGATCTTCATGTTTTCTGGGAAAAATTGAGCTGTTGAGGGCACCCTACCAGGGTGGAGCACAGTGGAAGCTGCTGCCAGACACAGGGCAGCACAGGCTGGAAACTGCTCCGGGTTAGGAGACGGCAGGAGCAACACTGCATCGCAGTAATGTCTCATAAAGACCCTCACCCAACCCAGACTAGCCGAGAAGAAAGCACATATGCTGTGCAGAGCATGTGTGGCTTGTATACATAAATAGACCGGTATGATTAGAATAATGATAGGAGCAGAGATTGTCAGGATGTCCATCAGCTACTTCCATGGCTGGAGCTGCAAGTGATTGAGTTAATCAGCTTCCTTTTGGCTGTTGGGATTGCAGATCCCTACACTTGCAGAAATAGTTGTTGGGGGCTTTGTTTACCCACCAACACCTCTGGTGAGCTGTGTGCTCACTGCGGCGCCAGGACCGATGCAGTCCACATGGGTGTGCACAAACATCTGACCTAAAAGTAATTCATTGTTTTTAGCGATCAGGGGTAGAGCTGGAAGTGTGCCAGATCTACCCTATAATTAGTGATGCTAATTAGCAGGGCTTCAGGATGGCCCTGACCGGCCATTTTGGTAGCAAATACAACAGCCAGCCTTAGCTCTTCATCTAGCACTGAGAGAGGTACAAAATGCGCTTAGACATGGCAATGACATTTTGTAGGAAAAATGTACATAACAGAGGATATTACTTACATTTTTCATGATCACAGATACCTCAACATCGTTAGCTCCAAAGAGCTGTACTGTTTTGAAGCCAGCTTTTCTTGCTGTCATTGCTCCTTCTCCATCAGTGTGTCCATTACATTGTCAGTGCTTTGGGACATTTTCCCCTCAATACTTTAATCTCCATTAATTCAAAGTGTTTCTGTTTTTGTCCCTCATCTCTTTTCCTGACTTCTACAGATCTTTTGCAATATTTCTGTCATCTCTAAAGTTTGATTGGCTTCCAAGGCAGCACCATCTGCCTATTTATCTAATATGCTTCTCATGCCTTCTTCCTGATCACTAAAGGTGATGTTAAATAAGAACAATCTTAAGACAGATTCCTCTGCTATCTTTTTTAGCTACATCTGATAATATGATGCTTCAAAAATCTATCGTTACCCGTTGTTTACCATCAGTCAGCCAATTTTCTGGCCAGATATGGTGCTCATATCCAGTTCTGTTGATTTTTTTTTTTTTTTTTTCAGAGCAATTTATATTCAGTACAGAAGAAAATTAATCCTGTGGTAAGATAGATGTGATGAATTGTTCTCTGCTCATGCTTATCCTCTCCACTGATAATGGAACAAGTTCTATATCCCACCTTAACTCCATAAAAATTTGTTAGATTAATATAAATGTCTATTTCTCTCCTACTTGTCTACGATACTCCATGGCCATTTTCTTTCTGATTTACTTGCAGAATTCAGTAGTGCAAAGTGATATTTCCAATATCAGGCACTCTCAGTTGAATGAATTTTTACCACTTTTGTATTAGTAGTGATTTATCTGAAAATAGTTGATAGAGAGTTAATAAACAGTAGTATCTATCAAAAGCATATATGAAATTTGTTCCAAATTTGTTATATCACCAGCAGACATTACCAAAGTTTGAAAGCAATTTATTGACCTAGATAACAATCTGTGTGTTTAATTGAAACATTTATTATCCACTTGGTAATCTTTCATGAACCGTTAAGAAAATAAATGGAATATGAAGTGTGAAAGCAAGTTTCTCAATAAGGTTTACACTAAAGGACAAAAAAAGCCCAACTCTAATCTCTGCCTCAGGTTGTACATAAAGTCCATTGAAACAGCACCAATTTATTATTATCCATACTCTCAGCAGAGCAAGCGAACCCAGCACGTGAATGGCTTGCATGTCTGGCTAGACAAGAAAGTGATGTTATCTCAGTAAGCCCTGGGGCTGGAAGGCTCCAATGAAGACCCTACACTCACCATGCTGCGAAATAGAAACAAAGAGAGAGAAAAAAACCAACAGAAATCCCCTCTAATACTTTCTACTTTACTTTTCAGTCTAGCCTATTTGAACTAGAATCACCCTAAAGGTCACATCTAAGAAAAGAAGACCCAAAAGTTTTTTTAGTAAAAGTGTGATTTCAGGTAACCTTTGTCCTCTTCATGTCAGCTGGTGGAAGGCATACTGCACCCTCCACTCTAAATAAGATAAAAGAAGAAAAATGCACAATGCACTTTGGTTTGAATATATTATGGCCACTGCAATGCCACTACTTTTCTCCCAAGCTTGCTTTTCCCTGAAGTGTTTTCTTTTCAGAGCTCTGCATGACATTTGTCATTATACTCGCATTCTTTTTATATTTACTCTGCTTTTGCAAAGTGCCACATGCAAAGGCAAGAAATCTGTCAGTGTCAGTAAAGGAGCTTCATGTTAAAAAAAAAACCAAACTACCAAAAAAACCAAGAAAAAGGAAAAAGCCAAGATTGGGATCAAACAGCACTGATTTTGTTTTTCATAATATTAAGCCTCCTTCTCACAATGAAGACAACAATTGTGGGCTGAAGAGTTAGAGGACTATAAGCTTTGAAAACAAAATTTTTGACTTCTTTCGTTCTTGACTTTCATGTATCCACAATACAGACCCCTTAGTTCTATGACTGGCATAAACTGATTGCTGCTGTTGGGGGGAATAGCCAAAAATTGAGACCTAAAAATTTTCATCGAGCTTAAAATGATCTCACACTGTAAACCATTCAAGAGTTTCTAATAGCCAGTAAGGAAACTATTCATGTTTATCGCATGGGCTGTCTTATGGGAAGAGGACTCCAGCATTCAGTGCTGCTGTTTAAGCATTTTTCATCCACATGTAGAAATGTTAATGAGAAATAACTTCTTGAAAATCATCTGACCTTGATTAGTTGCCAGCTCTTGACATCATGGCCAGGAGCTTCACAGCAGCATTATCCAGCACGTCCTCGAGAGCAGGGCGTGTCCCCGGCTGCTTGCTAGGGTCAGTGGCATCTACAGCAGCAAGGAGACATCTTTTGAAGCATCCTCCAGTAGTGATGAGGGGATGAAACACTGCCAGCACATTGATGCCGAAGGAGAGGAATCCACTCCCGCTGGGAAGAGGGCTTCTCAGCCAGCAGAGCCAGCCTGCTGTTGAGGGTGATATTCATGCAATCCAACTCCTTCACAAAGACCTCAAGCTCCATTTTAAAATTGCTTCTCACCCATTTGATAGTTAAAAAACTTTGGTTAATTTCCATCTTAAATTTATTCATGATCAATTTATGCCTCTCTGCTCCTGTGCCAGTGGTATCATTAGCTTGCAGAATTCTTTTCCTCAGTTCATTTATAAAGGAAAATCAGTTTTCCTCTTTGAAATGCTTCTTGTAGACAAATTTCCCAGTCCACAAATTATCTGACCTGCACATCTCCAACTTGAATGAATCTTCACTGAACATGAGTGAGCAGAGGTACACCTAGCCATCCAGCACCTCACACAATAATACTGATCCCTCTTTATCTCTGCAGAACATACATGTTCGGCTAGCTCCAAAGATTAGGTTTGGCTTTTTTATAGCTTCATAACACTGGTGGCTTGGCGTCTACTTGCAGTTTGATTCATGTGTCAGGTCATTTTTTTTTCCTCTGCTGAACTCTCGCACCCCAGCAGGAACCCTTGTTACATAGTCTTAAATGCGCATAATGGTTTTACGTTGTTAATATATTGTAACAAATAGAATGACTTTGCAGTTTACACTCCTGCATTTATTTTCATTTCCATTATTCCAGTGCCCAAAGTCATCTAGATCTTAATCTGTAATATGCTGAGCATCTTCTGCAATGAAGATCGTTTCTCAAGTTTGTGCTATTAGCAAATCAAATTTGCACACTGAAACTTTTTTTTTTTGTTTGCAGATATTAATGAAAATATTAAATAAGATTAGCCTGAAGGATGATCTTGAGTTTTGCTGATGGTATAAAATTATTCAGGGTAGTAAAAACCAAAACAGATCTTAGGGTTCTGAGGGAGCAATAAACTGGCAGATTAAATTCAATGTTGATAAATGCAAAGTAATGCACGTGGGGAAAACAACACTAAATACACATATATAATGATAAGCTCTAATTTAGCTATTATCATTCTGCAAAGAGATCATAGAGTTGCTGCAGATTGCTCAACAAAAACATCTGTTCATTGCCCTGCGGCAGGCTGAAAAGGTAAATAGAATGTAAGGTATTGAAGCAACCAAGAGCGCCAGGGAAAGCAGCCCTGTGCCACAGAATAAGCCCAAGATTTGCCCGCATCTTGAATAGTGCGTGCGTTGCAGGTCGCCGTGTCTCAAAATAAAATAGAAAAAACCTAGTGAAGATAGAGAGAAGGACAGCAAAGACAATCAAAGGCGTGGGATGGTTTCTGTACTAGGGGAGATTAAATAGACTAGAAGTCTTCAACTCTGAAAAGAAGTGACTGGAAGAAGAAGTGATAGAGCTATATAAAATAGTGGCTGGCAGGAAAAGGTGAATAAGGAATGATTATTCTCTTCTCCCCTGTGAGAGGAACTTGGGAGCATCAAATGAAATCATGAGGCAGAATTTCTGTAACAGACACTCCCTGCTGAAGCAGGACTGATAGCTTACATGAAATTGCCAATATGCATGCACACATAAAGCAGGCACCATGACACCATTTCCCAGTTTTCTCTGGGTAAATAGAATTTATTCTATGGATAAGTGATGTGCTTTTTTAGTGTGGCTTTCTTGGACACTACTAATATTAGTGTGATCTTAAACAACGAGGCAAAGTTTTGCTTTTTCATTTTAAAGGAGGACTATTCCATACAGCTTGTATCGGTAACAATTTGACTTTAAATGGAATGTATTCTTTCATGTTCACTCTATCCTTTACATTTGGAATATTTCCAGCAACCTTTCAGTGAGTGGCTGTCAATCTGGTCTGCGACTTTGGTACAGTACCCATAAATTAGAAGGACACAAATTAGTATTAGCAGGACATCTCCCGATCATCAGGAGATCAGTTGTCACTTTTAATGACACTTACTGCCACCCCAATCTTTTGAATTCCTCTACAGGGAAGAAAAAAAAAAGCCTGGTAAGGTCATCCCAAAAAGAGTATTAGTCTGGGATACTTAGTTTTGGAATTATTTTTTTTCTTTCCCCCAGTTTTCTGAAGCAGCTGATCCTTCTGGAATCCCTCCGGGATGTCTTACATCAGATTAAGACACCATTTATACCGACACAGTCTGTGGGCAATGAGGATCAGACCACCTTGTGTGGGTCCCACTGTGCAGGTGCAGAACTCCAAAGATTTGCTGAACATGTTCTGCATCAAAAAACATAAATCCTGCCCAGCTGTGAAGAGGCTTCTGGTCATTCCCAGAGAGAAGCACAACAGACACATTTCCCAGTTTAATAGACACATTTCCCAGTTTGTCTGTCAGATGGATGAATGTGTCTGTGACCCAGACTCTAAGAGAAGGAAGATCATAGGGACTGTAAGTGGAAATGATACCTAAATCCTGCTTTGTTTGAGCAGAGGCCAGAATAAAAAGCACTCACAGTTAATTCCCAACCCACTTGAAGCCAAAGAGGATTTTTTTTTTGGAAAAAGAGTTATGAAAGTTTTAGTAAAACTTCCTCAGTTTGTTGGAAATTCTGGCATGGTAGCTGTGTAGCTTACTTAAAAGGTCAATGAGGATCTCATGAATAAAACCTAAAACTATAACGAAAACACAGTATTTAAAATTTCCCTGGCTCTCCTTGCTCGAAACTGATTAAGAACAGAACTGCTGCTATCCTGGAAAATGCTTGTAAATGAGTCATCCTTTCATCAGCAAAGCCCCAAAAGTTCAGATTCAATTGCCTAAGAATATTTTCAAAACTATGGCATATTAGTTGGAAGATGCTGATAACTTCCAATCCACAGGAGGGCCCTGCTAAAAAAAAAAGCTCAGATAGCTTCTCTTTTAAGGTTTCCCCAGCTGACTGATTAAAAAAGTCACAACAGAAAATTCAAAGGTCACATTTTCTCAAGTGTCACTGAGAACCCACTATCTGAGCAATTACATGAGATAAAGATGCAAAACACTAAAGCACTGGGAGATCAGATTTAGTCTTCCAATTTTTTGCTGCTTTTTTTAAAAAATAAACCAGGTTGGGGGCTGCTGTTCTTTTTTAAATTACATTTGCATTTTAAGAAAAACCTTACTGGAGATATGCCACTGCCAGAGGGGAGAATATACTGTTACTGGATTTTGTTATTTTGCTTGAGGAACTGGTCTAATTTATATCAGCTAAAAGCACTTTTTAAGATGAATTTAAAGCCGAAGGGTTTACCTGAGTTTATACTCTCATGAATCTCTTTCAGATATCTCTGAAGGACGAAATTGAAGGTCAGTTTTACTGTCTATAGAAGCCAATCAGAAAACGTGAAAATGGTAAATTTTGCTCCAGATGATGACTAAGGAAAGATTGAGGATTTTGATCCACATTCAGCAAAATCTTTCTTTACTATTATAAAGGAATAGGTTTAGTTGCTCCTGGACATAGCTGAGAATTGGACTAGTGGTTTATTACAGTAAATAGTAGATTTGAGGGACAAAGAGGAAGCTCCTAAGGAAAAACCTTTCAAAATAACATGTGTGAGAAGGCGTGCATGGTCTCTCTTCTTTGCTTGTTCACCCTGCTCGTGCCATTCTTGGGTATAATCAGAAGGTTTTGGTTTTCCTTTCTCAGATGTTGACAAAGTCAATGGAGATGGTAAGGAGTTGCCATAGGCGTATTCTGGGTATGAGAAGTTTGGGTTCCTGCAAAGACAAGCACAGGGTGGAGGTCAAAGGGACCTGGAAAAGCTTGCCAAGAAACATGTTAGGCTGTCAGAGCCATGATTTTCAGACCCTATCCTAAAATACTGGGTTTTGCTGTGCTGTGCTGGCATATTCAAGCAAAGTGGGAATCTCGAGTGACAGATTTACTGGAAGAGACCCAGGTAAGAAGTTAATCTGATACACAGCAACAGTGAACTTCTGGGACTGAACCCTGAGGCAGAGGCAAGCCTGGGGAGGGGGAATGAACTTCCCTTTGGAAACATCCCCTATTCAGAGGGAGTTGCACATCCTGATGCAGCATCAGGGACATTTGGGGAAAGGCAGGAAAAGGGCCACAAGCAGGTGGGTGCAGGAAGAAGGAACTGTGGGCAATGAAGAGAAAAGCAATTCTCTACAAAGAAATAAGAATCTTAGGACAAGCACAAAGCTCTCCCCTCAGCCTCCTCTCTTCCAGGCTGAACACCCCCAGGTCCCTCAGCTGCTCCCCATCAGCCTTGTGCTCCAGACCCCTCACCAGCTTCTTTGCCCATCTCTGGGCATGCTCCAGCCCCTCCATGTCCTTCTGGGAGTGAGGGGCCCAACCCTGACCCCAGCATTCGAGGGACAGCCTCACCAGTGCCCAGGACAGGGGCACGGTCACTGCCCTGCTCCTGCTGGCCAAACCACTCCTGATACAAGCCAGGATGCTGTATGCCCTCTTGGCCACCTGGGCACACTGCTGGCTCAATATGAGCCGGCTGCTGACCAACACCCCCAGGGCCTTTTCCACTGGGCAGCTTTCCAGCCACTCATCCCTAAGTCTGTAGCATTGCGTGGGGTTGTTGTGACCCAAGTTCAGGACCCGGCACTGAGCCTTGTTAAGAAGAAGAAAGGAAGGAACCTGATGAGTCCAAAACTGTTACAATAAGATGAAAAAGGCTTTTGGGCTCAAGCAGACTTGGAATAAGGGCAGCCTCTCTTCCCAGAATGAAAGGTTAGCAAAATATGCACTCTCTTAATTTCATATTTGCAAAAATATGCACTCTTTTCATTTTTACAAGTTTTATTTTTCATTATCAAATTTATAAAAGCAAGCAAGCAAGCAAACAAACAAACAACCCCCCCCAAAAAAAAATCCCACCTGGCTGCTCTGCCTTCATTGGAGTACTGAGATATGTACTTCCTAAATCAGAATGTAGACATAAGACCTTTTTTTTAAACAGCATCAGAGTTACCTGCCACTGCTTTAATATATCAGGAGCTGGTTCCTCCTTTTTAAAGAAGTGCTATCTCAAGCCTGCAGCATGCGTTTCACGGCAGGAGAACATCTCATGAGAAATTCACTCGGGGGTAGCTTGAGCTCTACTAGAGCTGAGAGAAAGCTGTTTCAAAGACAGTTTGTTTCTGTGATTTTTGGTTTTTTACATCTGTGTTTTTATTCTCCAGTTTGGAAAACCAGTTCAACCAGTTTAAGTTAATGGAGCAGTTTAAATGGAGGCGGACAGTAAGCTATTTAGAAAATTATAGCCAGTTTCTAAGGACGTGTGAACACTTAATTCTCTTTCTGCAGAGATGCCAGGAGAATGGGAAATGGGGATCTTCGCAGGAAAGAAAGGCATGGAGCAAAGAAAAACCTTTGTCAGAGTATCAGAGCCTGGGAGCAGTTGGGAGCAGTGGGACTGTCCTTACGGAGGCAGGTAGGTCAGTGTGGGGACAAGGAAAACAACCACACCAGGAGCTTGTCGGGATAACCACCTCCTCCTGGGCTCTTGAGATGCCAAGGATGGCTATAAACAGGACTGAGACACAGAGACCTGATCATTTTCAGCTGAATGGGTTGGAAAACACTTGCTGACTCTCCATGTAGCTCTAGGAAAGTCAGGGCATCATCAACACTTGCATAACACAAGTAACTGAAACTCCTAAGCATCACATAGGTCTGTCTTGAGGACAATGATCTGAACCCAATGGCTTTCTGAAGCCCCTATCTGGATGCCAGCTGCCACTGTTGCTGCTCATGCAAGAGCAAAGCTTGGAAATTTGCCCTCAGGCTACAGGACTGGACACCTTCCTGCTCAAGCTGGCATCTAGGAGAAAGACACAACATCAGGGCAGCCCGCGGGCATTACAAATGTAAGGTACAAACATTGCCTGCTTGAGTACTTTCAGATTCCCCACTAGCAAGAGAGATATCTCTGTAAAGCATTATTGAGCTTTTATTTTTTCATTTAATATTTTCAGATGCTAACAAATCCTGCCATGATTTGGTCCTCCTTGTAATACGAGGTGATTAAGATCTTTCCTATCACAGAGTGCTCGGTTTTTCCTTCATGCCACAGTCTTTATCCCCTGTGTGGTAATGTGGTAGCATATTATAGTACCACTCGACTTGTCAGGATTGGGTTTTTATTTTTGCTTTATGAAAGAATTCCTATCTTCTAAACACTTGCTCTAATCCTCCTGGAACAATCTCTGTTTCAATTATTAAAAGTAACCCCTTAGACTCATGCAATTAAAAATGAAATTATTTGAAATGCTATATTGTTGGTTGGAGCAGACTTCAGTCTTGTTACGGTTTTTCATTCCTTGAGCAGTGACACTGAAATCAAGATTTCAGCTAGTATGGTGCAGAGCCATTCCACCAACCTGTGTCTGTGAACCGCAGTAGAAAGGCAAATACAGTGAGCTGTTTGTTATTACAGCTATTATACGCAACATTGTTCCTATGAACTTTAAGAAAAAATTTGCTGCATTTACTGAGTTTACTTTGGTTTTGTTTTGGTTTGTTTTTCTGTAAGATTCATCTTCCACAGTCCTGTTTGTACCAGGAATCTCAGCTTTCATATTTCTTTTCATTTGATTTTATTTTATTTAATTTCTAAGTTTCATCATTAAATAGAAATACTTGATATGACAGACTGTAAAAGTCTGTAAAGCAAAAATCCAACAAAGATTGTTTATGAATATTAAGTGTGGTCATAATTTTTAGAAAAATCTCATTTGGGGAGTAATTTCACCTGGAATTATGGGTTTGTAACAGTGCTGAGTGCATTTACATTCCTTCTCTCACCTTGCTGTCTCCCACGCTTGAGCCAACCTCAGTGTAAAAATTTGATGCCCAACATCAGTGACGACAGCTAAGGACATTGCTGAGATCAAAATGGCAAGCTGAATGGTAGGAACATCAAGAACAGAAAGCAAACCAAAACACCAACGTGCAGCATTATAAATCCATGACATTCTGCATCTTGAATACAAAATACGGGTTGTGTCACAGTATTTCCAAAATGATGAAAAAACCTGAGATATGATGAGGAAAATGAGAATAGGAAACAGGTTCTGGAAGAGGACAGCCTGAGAATCCCAAATTTGACAAATAGATGCCTATGCAAAGTGGATAAGGGATATTAATAATTATTTTTAATTGTACAACAGCTAAGGGAACCCAATAAAATGATCAGGCAGCAAGTTTAAAATCAGTTATTCTCAGGTACTCTCTTGAGAAATAGTTAGTTTCCATTTTCATTAGCCCAATCTCTCAGCCCTCCATGGGGCAGTGTGCTGGATTTGACTGGGATAGGGTTAATTTTTTCCTTAGAAGTTTGTATGGGAATATCTTTTGGATTTGTGCTGAAAATAGTGTTGATAACACAGGGATGTTTTAATTACTGCTGATCAGGGCTGACACAGAGCCAAGGCCTTTTCTGCTCCTCACCCCACCCCACCAGTGAGGAGGCTGGGGTGGCAGAAGAAGCTGGGGGGGGCACAACCAGGACAGCTGACCCCAACTGACCCAAGGGCTATTGCATATTGTATGACCTCATGCTCAGCATATAAAGCTGGGGGAAGAAGAAAGAAGGGGGGGATGTTTGGAGCGATGGCATTTTTCTTCCCAAGTCTCTGTTATGCGTGATGGAGCCCTGCTTTCCTGGGGATGGCTGAACCCCTGCCTGCCCATGGGAAGGAGGGAATGAATTCCTTGCTTTGCTTTGCTTGTGTGCACAGCTTTTGCTTTACCTGTTAAACTGTCTGCATCTCAGCCCATGAGTTTTCTTACTTTTACCCTTCCGATTCTCTCCCCCATCCCATTGTGGGGGGAGTGAGTGAGCGGCTGCGTGGGGCTCAGTTGCCGGCTGGGGTTAAAGCAGGACAGGCGGGCTGTCTGTCAGGTGGATGTGCTACTCCACCAGGCAGTCATCCAGGCAGTTTCTGCCCCTCTGTGCCCCCTTCCCTTTACATCCTGAAATTCACTGTTGGACAAAAGCTATCAGTTTGAGTAAACACTACAGGCATGTCTAAAATCTCCCTTTCAAGCAACGCATTTGTTACTCTTTACCTTACCATGTAGCTGTGCCTAAAGGCCACAACTACAGCACATCACTGAATGAAGTTGGCCTTTATTCCTGAAACTGTCTGTAGCCTAAAAGTCAAGACAATACCCCAGAGATAAGAAGGTAGGTGAGAGGGAGAGGCTAAAATACACCGAGAAGTGGTGTACACACAAAACATTAGTGAAACATGACAGGTTTGGCATAAATATTTATCTGTCTACACACACACACACACGTATATATATCACTGCTGAAATGTTTCTTTGAACGTGATGATTTTATTTATAATTTCCATCAATTTAATGGAATTAACCTTCTCTTTCTAGCAAGGGATTGACTTCTTGAGATGACTAGATAAAACAACTTGAACTTCTTCTTTGTCCTGATAAAACATCCAGATACAGAAATCTCTGCTTTCTAAGGGCAAACACAGACAGCTGGTCAATTCATTAGATAATTAGGCTATTAATAAATTGGACACACTTCTTCCTCATCTAATAATAATCATGACAACTTCCCACACAACGTTTCTCTATCTTTTTCCTTTCACTCCACTATGTTCAAGCTCATTTGTGGCCTTTCTCCTTGTTACACTTGGTTGTCTTCAAAGCGGGATGCTTGTCCCTATAGAACAGTCTGACATCACCGAGACCGATAGTCCTAGAAATGCAAATGTGGTTCCAGTTTCTCCTTCACAGCCTCGATGCAAAGCCCATCCTTCTTGCACTGCTTGACTGTGCAATCTGGAAGAAGGACCTTGATGCTCAGCAGGACCCAATGGTCCCAAACAAAGCTGAAGCCGTTCCCTTCCCACTCCAGATACATTTCATATTCTCTAAATCCATGTGCAGTCTTGGGACTGTCTTAGCAACACTGGATCAACATTTGCAAATAGTTTCACTTGACAAACATAGAAATTCCAAGTGTGTGTTTGGGTTTTTTTGCTGTTCTTCAAGCAGAACATTCAGAAGTTTAATTTCCAAGCAACATTTCTGACTGAAGAGTAATATCACGTCTTCTGGAAGGAGGGCTCTCAGACGTGTTTCAGCCTGCATCAAAAGAAGGAAAACAACCCCATGATTTGTCCCCAGTTTATTTATTTATCCAAGAGAAATAGATAAACAAAAAGCACAAATTGGCTCCAATATTTTTCTCTTTGTTTAGAATTTTGAGTTTTTCATCCAGCAAAGCACAAAAATTAAATATCTCTTGAGCTCTTAAGATGAACGATCTCAAATTCAGTGTAGCCAGCCTCAGGGGTTTATGGTGATTCCTACCTCGTTTACTAAATGCCATAAAACTTCACTTGCTTGAAGCATGTAGTCAGGAAAGAATCTTGGCTTGTTCCTTCAAAAGTCTTTTTCAAGCTCTGCCAGTCTCACTGGAAAGACTGGGAGCATGGTCTAAGTGCATGCCATCAGTTTAGTATCTAAAGGAAAACTAAAAGATCCCCAGTGGGTTATACTTCCAACAGCAGCTTTGAAAGGGGGGTTGGACCAGAGGGCCTCTAGAGATCTTTTCCACCTTAATATTTGCTTTGATTCTCCCATATCCTCACATCACAGGATAGTCTGAGGGGATTTTAGAGTCAGCCTCAGATGATTTTAAGAGCTCATTGTTGATATTGCAGCTCCCACAGATTTCAGTGAGAGCTGTGGATGCTCGGACCCAACTCTTTGTGTCAAATCTCCATAAGCAAAACATTGCTGCTCCTCCTGATGGGGCCCCTCTGGTCATTGAGAGTAAGGACCTGTCTGTATGACACACACTTCATGCAAGGTTTGGGAAGAGCATAATTACAACAACTAGTGGGGAGTCCTTATTAGCTGACAGAACGGGTTTGCTCTTCAAGGTGGACATCCTCATGTCTTTTTTTTTTTTTCTTTTTTTTTTCATAGAGAACATCCTGAAATCCTCTTAAACACTAAGAGGATGGAAAGCCAACAATGTGAAGCTTTTGTAAATGTCTGGCAAACCCTGGGGCCTGAGCCGTAGTTAGTCTCTTTTGTCTTCATCAAGGCTGAGCTTAGGTTGTGAGCAATCCATTGACACTAGCAAAGCAAAGCTAAAAATAAGAAAGTAATATACCTTTAAAAATCCCCACAGCCTAGGTCAAGAGTTAAGGACGCCAGATGAAATCAGACTTCAGGAACAAATCAAAAAGAAAATAGGCTAAGGTTAAAGAACAAGCTAAAATGGATTAATCAGGCAGGAGGTTAAAACTAAATAAATACAACTCTTTGCAAGTCCTCCGAAACCCACAAATCCTAGCATGTATCCTTCCCATGGTCGCTGACTGGGTGAAGACCTTTGAATCTGTATTTTTGTATACGGTTGCCTGAAACAGAATAGATGTGTGATCATCACTGCTGCGACCGCGTGGCTGACACTGGCTTCTGATGTGGGCAATGGGGGGTTTATACCATGGTACAGCCCCATCTGCCACACCATGGGTGTTTACTGGCTTTTTAATTTCTCTCCACTCAACTGGTCTGTATGGAATCAAACTCATTTCAGGCAATACTTAGTTCTGACTTTGCAACAATCGAAGGGAGAGCCTGGCAAAGAGCTGAAACAACAGATGTGGTGGGTCCGTGACTCCCGGCAGCCCAATTCCAGCCTCTCCCTCCTCCACACACAAGGACTCTTGGGCAGATCTCAGCCCAGTAGACGACCTCTAAAAGCCTACATCCACAAGAGGTACTTAAAGGGAGGGCAGATAGAGAATGATGCTTTCCACCATATACCTAATCTGCAAGTTATCTGCTTCACTATTATTGTGTTTAATGGTTCTCAGTGAAATAGGTTTAATTGCTTTTCTTTTTACCCATTTCAGTAAGGATAATAATATTAATAATAATTATACCAAGATCTTTAAAGGAGCAGAAAATGAAAAAGCCATTTCCTGTGCAAGTGGGTGAAAGAAAGTGACTACTAGGATGAGAAATGCTTCTTTCCTATATGAAATAGAAGAGGAATAATAGCAGCTGGCACAGGTAGGCTGCCGCAACCACTGCCTTGTGTGAGTCACTGGGTAAATGTGGGTGCTGGTAGGTGAACTAATGACCAGCTGCCTTGTTTCCCCAGTATAAACTGAAATAAAGGATTTGTAAAGTTGTATGCTGATAGTATACACATTTCAATGTAGCCACATGCATATTCATGAGTGAAAACCGCTCTACTTTTTGATAGCAGCTTATAGCCAAATGCCAACATTCTTATCCAGAAAAATCTCTCATTTAGCTGGGTGGGAGATCTGCCCAAACTCAGGCGTTCAGGAACTGATTTTAAATGCATGCCACGGAAAAGAGTTTCCTGTTCCTCTTCGCCTCCAGCACTAGATTAGCACTTAGAAATACCAAAATTCAATAGTGGCAACTGTATTTTTAATACCTCAGGGAGCTGCAAATAATCTGGCCCAGAACAATAAAAGCTCTTCCTCCAGAAAAATCCTCTGCTGTACCACACAGCTTCTCTAGTGTCTTGGTGTCTGCTAGCCATACAACATGCTGGGCTTGCTGTTTGCTTATTCAGCTGCTGCCCAGGACAGCCTTGAGGGGTTGGCGCATGGGAAAGTTGCAGAAGACCAGGGTTTACACATTCCCTAAGTCCCAGCTTACTGGGTTGCAAAGTACTTAGTGATACTTCTGTATGGAAAAGGGCACTGGAAATTTAAGTCATTGGAAAGGCAGGATTTTGCAGCAGTTCCGAAGCAGCGGTTCCAAAGCACGCAGCCCTTCTCAGCTCACTGCTTTTCTTTGTCAGGCGGGGAGAAAGCGAGCCCTTCTTAATCACTCTGAAGTCAATGAGGGGCACTGCCACCCTGTCACTCGATGATTAATTACTGCATCTGCAGACAGGGCTGCCAGCAAACAAGTGGGCATCATCCATGACGTATATGCAGCCATGTATTTAAAGGGAAATCTGTACAGCCACCGCATCTAGCACCGACTCAGGAGGGGAAGGGGGGGCCTTGCCCCAGTAAATCCACATCTGCAATCCAGCAGCTGCAAGACCAACAAAGCTCCTTCAGAAGAAAACAGGAGCAAACCCTTAAGCCACTGGAGGAAACTGTGTTATTATTCATCTTCTTCCCAGTGCAAGTATTCGATCTCTTCCCCCCACAAATGTTCACAAAATCATTTTTTTCCATGTGTACATCTAAAGTCACTGGTTCTGGAAATTCATGAAAGAAACACAATGGGGATCTTATTGTTTCACTGGACTCTAAGAGACCAGGCTCTGGGAAGAACTTTAAATACCACAACAGCTCGGAATTCTGATTTTATGCAGTTTTGCTTTATTCTCCCTAGCTGTAGGCACTGGCAGAACTGGGAGGGGAGGGGTGATTAGTTGTGAAGATATGGCATATATACATCCTCACAAACACACACAGCACTGTTGCAAAGAGATGCATAGGAGATTCACAGTAAGGGGCAGGTTAGGATTTCTTTCTTCTGAGCTACTGTAGAACTGCTTGTGCTTTAAAAAAAAAAAATGAAGAAGATTTGGAATTAAACAAAGGAGGTTTTGAAGTATTGCTTTTGTATGTCTATATCCTCTCCTGGACTGGCACACACCGGAGGGTGACATTTCAGTTACATCCACTCCCCTCGGCCTGTCCCCTGGCTTAGAGCACATACGACACAAGTGGGTGGCGTTGAGTTTTCATTGCTCCTTTGTCCCAAAGCTGGAGGCATCTTTTTGTTTTAATGGCACATTGTGTTCCTTGACAAGACAGAGCTAATGCCCTGAGCGGGATTCTATTCACACAGTAGCAGTGGATTAGAGATTTGATTTTCCTTTTTAACAAAGCAGTATAGCAGATGGTATTGGGAAAAGAAAATGCATGCACTGCAGGGATGTAGCAGAGCTTCCCAGATCCCTGCCGCATAGGGAATAGCACTAAAGGGCAGATATACGCAGGCCAAGAAACTATGAATACTGCCTCCAATTTTTTATTTCCTCCTTCAGAGCAGAGGGACCCCACATGCCCCCCAGCTGCCAGTGCTCTCCATAGTATCAGAGACAAGTTCAGCGGCATTCTAGCTTTAATGCCTGATGGCTTCCTATTGCTATTACTGCCTACCCTATCAAAAAATGAAGCTACCACATTGCTAGAGTGTAATGGCTGCATTTTTTCTGCCCAGAGTTTTAGGTTACAGTCACAACCTGCACCTATACGTAAGCTGCTAGTACAACCATGTGAACAAATACCGTACCTACCTCTTGGTCACCAAGTTGAGGAAAGGGCTAACCACCTAACATGACCTCAGCCTCAGCTGAGACTGCTTGCCCAAAGGCATGGGCTTAGCATGTGCAGCAGCAAGCACGCCTCTGCAGCACCCCTTCTCTGAGAGCCCCGGGGGACCACGGATCCGAGACAGGAAGGATGTGGGCGGCTCATTTCCATGCTAGGAGCATATCCACTTGGGCATTTAGTGAAGGAAATTTGGGATGGCACTGTCACCCCCCCAATCAGAATATCACAAGCAGTGTAAAAGTAACTTAGGGAAACTCTCCATATCTCCAGTCCGTAGCTTGACAAGAGACAGTATGGAGAAACAGATCCCCTTCCTTTCCCCATTAAGGCAAAACTTTCCTCTCCACTCACACAAAAAAAATTTAAAGGAAACTTCCAGCTGTCCCTGGATAAAAGAGCATACCATATTGACAGTATTTTAACTTCTTAGCCCTTGACATCCACTCACCATTATGGACTATTTAATAACTGAAAGGAAAGGGAGATGCTGCAGTTTTCCCTACAACAGCTGCATCTTCTCTTTGTCCTGATCAGCCTTATACAGGTTTCTTACAGCTAAGTAGCATTGGGAGGGCATTATCAGCAGCAGCCCCCTTATCAGACAAAGCCACAAACCCACCCGAAAGTCACTGCATAGATTGTTTCTTTTCACCGAGAAAAATATATCTCACTGCAGCTCTTTTTTATTAATGCATTTTGAAGCCTTTCTGTGCAGTGTGCTTGACACTTAGTCAAGTGTCCTTTGCGCTGACTGCTGCTGTAAGTTACTTCTGTGGAACAAAATTTGTCTCTTTCAGAGAAATAATTGGAGGGGGGAGATGGAGGGTGAACTTAACACTGCAAATTGCCCTGTATTTTGTGCAACAGGATGGGGGTTGTCAGTCCAAGGGTTCGGACAAGGGGCAAGGTCCCCTTCTTCATTTACGGTAGTATCTAAGGGACAATGGAGAATTTACCTCTGAAATTTTGCAAGGCAAAATAAAGAGGTCTGTTTCCCCCCAAACAGTGAACTTGGAGTGCTGTAGCAGAGCTGGGTGGCACTGCTCCCTCCAGCCTTCGACCACCACGCACTTCCCTCCAAACGAGAGGCAAGATGGAACTCGGACCCATTTCTTGCTTTCTCCCTGCTGGCAGTGAGCAGCTGCCAGGTTCTTCCTGCAGTGCTGCCCTTCTCCCTATGCCTTGGCTTCACTGCAGCGGTGGATGTGTAGGTGGGGACTCCGCTCTTTATCCACTCTGTACCTTGCTTTCTCCTTGCCTATCCAGCCTGGGGGCATAGGAAGCAGCAGTTCTGCAGACAAAGGTCTTTTCCCATGAAAAAGTGAAACAGTGGGCCCCCCAATTAATCCAGCAAAGGGAGAGGGACCGCTTTATGCTCTTATTTCATTGCCAGACCAGTCAGGAGGATGTGTTACACCCTGAATTTTTGTCCAGACAGAAGGAGAAGATTCATAGCAGCATTCAGAGTCTTTGTCCCTCACTCCTGCCTCTCCCTTTTTCTATTACTTTTCTGCTGGAGATTGAGTTTTGTTCCAGACAAGTAACCTATGGCAGTAGACTCAGCCAAGAGGGCACTCGTTTGGAGTGTATTACACAGACAATGAGAGAATTGGTGGTGGTAGGGGGAAGACGTGCAGAAAATTACAGCAATAAGGAAAAGAGACCTCCAGAAATACAATCCAAATATTTCAGCTCTGTTTCAGCAGCTGTCTCGGAAGACTCTGTTAAAGCAAGAATTTCTGTGCTGTGAGTTGTTACCTGAAAAATAAATAGGGAACAAGAACAGGAAGCAAAGTGCTCAGCCTGGTTTATCTGAATGAGACAACGACTTTTTTTATGGATACGGAATTTCAGATTAACAGGGAGATGCTTTTGACATGTTTTAGGAGTGGCTCCAGGGACTTTCTGGACACACAGGTTTTCAGAGCTGTGTGTTTTAAGTGCAGCCCCATCGCGTTGTATACAGAGAGATGCATTTCACATCAGCCAGAGGGGGAAAAAGCGAGTGGCTGTTGCTGCAGTTGCTTTTGATTTGGGCTGTCCTTGCTGTTGTCTGTAGTTCTCCAGAGCTGGACAGAAAGAGCTTATTCAAAACAATATAATCACTGTATGGACGGCCATTTCCACATTCACACGAATGCTTTCTTAACTCATTATATCCAACAGGTAATGCTGGAGAAAAAGCCTCAACAGGTCTTAATATAACACGCATTTAAGTACATGTGTAAACATTTTCTTGATTTATGCTGAGAAACAAGCATTTTTTGGGAGTGTGTCTTTACAAAGAAGTACAGGAATTCTTTGAGCCTTATCTTTTTCTTTTTTTTTTTTTTTTTGTCTCTCTGCACTTCTGATAGTTGTCTATATGGCCAAAAATAAGCCAGAGGATGGTCTCCTTAATTTCAAACTGGAAGAGGCTAAGGTTGCTGTAGTATCTTGTGACTAGAAATCGCAGGCTGAGTTTCCCAAGCAGTTCTCCTTCCCCTTCATTTCTGAGTATTAAAGGGAAAATTGAGAATCATTTTCACTGTGGGAAAATGCATATACTGGTTGTATTGCAACATAAAATATACACTTGCATAAAAATGTCAATTTTTTTCCCTGACAGCTGTGTTCTGGTGAGAAGCATTGAAGTACATACCGGAGATGACAAGACTATACCACTCCTTCTCATCCTCTTGCTGTAAATAGCCTCCAATTATTATTATCTCAGACCTTCAGCCCAGCTCTCTAATGAAAAGGTTTTGCTTTAGCAAATTCAGAGCAGCCTTGGAAGAGTGTTTATTATGAAGTGAGCTTCAGGAGCAGAGAAAGGATTCAGCAAAGGACGTGCTTGGGTGAGAACTGCTTTATGCAGTTCCCAGGCCAGCCAGTGCAACGTATAGCCAATGCGAACATCAGTCCTAGGGCCGCTGTTGGTGCCTCTGCTCGGTGAGCAGCAGGGTGACTGGTGATGGAAGAAGCTGCTGCAGGGCTCCTGGTCCCTTGGTGCTCCTGGTCCCTTGGTTCTCCTGGTCCCCTGGTGCTCCTGGTCCCCTGGTCCTCCTGCCCTGGGGAGCTTCGGCTGCCTTCAGGGAGATGAAGACAGTGTCTGGTGCCTTCACACAGAAAGGCATCTGCTAATCCCAAAAAGGAAGGCAGCTCGGAGGACGTGATAATCACAGTCCATCACTAATGCAGATAACAACCTTTCTCAGTCATCTCCCTGACAGTGTATCTTTTTCTGCCTCATTGGAGGCCAGGGCGGGGAATCGGGATTGTTATTCATATACCCAACCTGGGTTCCTTTTTCAAACAGGATTCCAGATGGCCAATAATTTTCATTCAGGTGAACAGCTCATTTAGCAGTATCAGGCTGACGATTCAGTGATTTCAAGAGCAAACAGCAACTCAGAAGCAAAAAAACATAGGGGGGAAGCCTTAAAAGATTGAAATTGTGATGGATATGCACCTGACTCTCGCTTCAGAAAAAGGCTCATGAATTTTAAGGGTCTTCAGACCTACCTAGAGGAAACTTTGTTCACATACAACTGCATGTACATATGAATTCAAAAAGAACTTGAGCAGGGTTTCTAGAATATTTTAGGACAATGAAATGTTTTTTTCATAATACATCCATCATGCAAAATGTCAAATACAGTTTGCAGAGAAAATTAAGCAGGAGCCAAAGAGGAAAAGAAGGTCAGAAGGTGAAGGAGCAAGTGCCACTGAGGAGTGACAGAATGTCACAGAGCAGGGCTTCTCCATGCCCCTGGCTGTTTATTTATTTTTATAGCTGCTAACTGTATATTGCAGCAGTGATTTATTTATTTATTTATTTAAAAGCTTAGATTTACGGAGAAATAAACGACCCTGAAGTTGTTTATTGGAAACTTCCCTCCTCCTCAAGTTGGATATTTCACTACTTATACTGTGTCCTTGGTGGAACAGAGAGAGAGGCAGGCAAGGGATGCCTGAGCTCAGAAATCCTTCTTCTTTTGGTAGTTACTGTTCCTGCCCATAAAGATTTGCAGATTCAGGGTCTTCATTTGTTTGTTGGGGCTCAAGGCATAATCTTCTCACTTGGCCTTGTTATTCAGCAAGCAATTTAGGCAGATCTCTGGCAATAGGAGCAGGATTTGCTGAGGACATCTGTCCAGACACCTGGAGGTCCAGCAGGACTCGCTAGGCAGAAGGAAGAAACTCACTTCTGTAGAGCCACAAAGACCTCTCCTGGTTTCCACAGCTGTATATTTAATCACTGAATAGCCATGCTGGGGGTCAGAATCCTTCCCCACTATAGATTTATACCAGTAAATATGTAGATTTTTCCCTCTAATGTTGTTACTCTTACTTAAAACCCATGTGGGAGCAGAATGTAACCCAGTATGATCATTTCCAGGAAGGGCAAGTATTAGCTAAGCTCCTAACTCTTGGATGAACTCTTCTTTTTTCATCATCATGTTATGAAATGGGGTCTCTGATAAGGTTTATTAGCCTAGATTTAGACCCAGCTGGTTTCATAGTAATAGGGCCCTTTTCACATCAGCTGCCTCCTCAGAGGGCAAAGGCAATTAGAAAGCAGTGAAAAAGAAACACTACTGTATTTACATTCTTAATAGTGTTGGCTTGATGCCCTGACTTCCTATGAAATCTGCTTTGAGGATAGCTATTGAAAATGCAAGAGTGATTGACAAAAGAGGGAAGACTCTCTCACTTTCAGGTGGTGGGTTTGCCCTCACGCTGGCATAACCATGACTGAAGCTTATCACCTGGCTGGCAGTGCCTGTCTCTGCGGCCACGTCTTCGTTAAAGAATTTATTTCTCTCCATGTTCCCACGTGAGACATAGCTGGGGGTTGGTGTGGGGAAGCCTGAGTTGTCCCAGGGTCAGGAGGAGCAGCAATTTGGCACCAATCCTAGAGTCACTGGTAAATGGAGGAACTGCTATAAAGTCCTCCCCTCACCCCAAAGTAGGTATTTTTATGTACTGCAAGGCTATCCACTCACTGGCTATGAAAAAAGGGAAAGAAAAATGTGGGTCAGTGCATTCTCAGGAATTAATTTAAGATCTTGGTTTTATAATCTGAAATAGTTCAGTATGGCTCCTGGTTTCAATATGGCTTTTCACTAATTTCCGACAAGTATTGCCAGCACAAATAATGCCTGAGGAGTGGGAGTAGCATTTTTTTGTAGAGAGTCATTTGGTTCAATCAGTCATTTCCATAGCATGAAGGTAGAACATGTCTGAAAAGAAAAAAGATAGCAATGTCCCAGTAAAGGATAGTAATCCCAAAATTAAACAGAAGACATTAATCCCTAGGACAAAGAAATATTCAAAGGTCAATCTTTAGTTGTTTGTGCCTAGGAAATTACCTCTTTTATACTGATAAAAATAAAAAACATTCAGTTTGTAAATATATGTTACTTTTCATAGAGAAAAAGAAAATCTGGGATTTTTTTCTTCTTTTGTCCTTTCATTGTTATTTTGGTTTTGCCATAAAGACAAAACATGATGCATTAAAATTACTGCAAATGCAGGCAATCTTAGAAGATCAATAAACAGTTCAGTGGATCTGAGACAGAGCAGTCTCGCAACCTTCCAAAATGGCATCCTCATGTTCTCTGTTAATTAAATACAGACTTTCAAAAGACAGTTAACAGAGCAAGTACAACCCAGCAGGTTGGGAATGTTGATTTCTCTTCCTTAATTGTGTTGTGAAGCCACCTCCACAGATAATAGAATAACAAATTAGCATGGAGGACAAAAGAACACAGAAATGACCCAAAGGAATAACAAAAAAGTGAGATAGGGAATAAGAAAGCAATGGGGGCTAAGCCACGCTGGCTTCTCCTCCTCTCCCTCATCCACTTGCACAGACCTGGCCCAGAAGCCCCCCAGGGTCCCAGTGGCACCCAGAAGTTGCTCACCCCATGCCACCGCATTGTCCCCGAGCCCGCGGTGCCCACAGCCGTTCCCTTTCAGCTGTTGTTTATTACAGAGTAAAACACCCGCTCCTTGTCCACCCACCCTTTGCCGGTTTCTCCCAGCTAAGACATGGAACACACGTTCTCCGAGTTCCTTGGCTTAAATTTAATTTTTGAGGCAATCAACTTCAACAGAGCTGCTGATTGCAGCAGGACAGGTATTAGCTCCTATGTGAACACCTAAAATAGCAATCCTCCACCTTCACAGTACTAGTCCGCACATGCCGCATTCGCTGCAGCCATTGTTGGGGAAAAAAAAGGACTGTTATTTTGGTTTAGGGAACATGTCAATAAACAGGTTTTTTCAAGTGGTTTTTTTTCCCCACAAACTTTGCATTTTCTCTAAAAGTTCCTACAGAAATCAACATTCAAAACCTGTCACCGAGCTTTGACACTTCTTTTAATCATTAATCAAGCGGGAAGACGGCAACAGGATGCACTGTGTCATGTTTGTGTCACTGTAATGCGAGGCTGCAAGGATGTGCTAAAACTACCTAAAAGTTTTCAGATTCAATTAGGATAAGCACTTTAAAATAATCTCACTATTCAGCTAAAATCTTCCTAGTTGGACACTCTTCAGGCACAGCCTTTGCCACGGGATTTCCATTTCAGACTTGCTGAAAGCACCTTGAAGAAGGATAACTTCACAACTTTCTTCCTTGGGCCTCTTGAAATGGGAAAGGCATAAAAATGAAAAGTGGTGGGAAAGGAATCCAACTTTTTCAGCATTTATCACAGTTTATATAATTTCAAGGCATGGTAGAGTTTTCACGAGATCTGCCATTTTACTGGAATAATTTTAACCCTCTCTGACACCGAGAATAGGCAGGGATTGCCTGGAGGTTTCCAAAATAAATAAAAAAAATGGGATCCAAAGTTCTTAAAAAAAAAGGTATTTTGATGAGGCCTGAAAATTAGAGGCCTTTCTTCACTGTAGAGCTCTAGATTAATTCTGATCTAACATCAATTTTTCTCCAGGCTGTGTCTGAGAGTAAAACTGAACATCTATTCAGCTTCTGCAATGTCCAACTTAAATTTGAAAGGTAGAAATGTGCAAAGGAAGAAAAATAAGAGGGAACAAGGCACACTGATGCCTTCCCATTTGGAGAAGGGGGCTAGCAATGCCTGGCCAGTTGTGAGAGCTCATTTGTTCCTACAGCCGGTGTCCCCTAAGATACCGCCAGAGACATTACTGGCCGATCTAACCCATGCATAGGGTTTTGCATGTTTTTCTCTTACATATTCTAAATAAAGTATTCCTGCCATGATATAAAAGTTAGGTGCACATGATCTTTCACAGTCTTATCCAAGGCTTGCTGGTTCTGTGCACAGCAGCTGGCAAAACCTCAAACTGCTTGGCTGCAAATTTTGAGTCCATCTGCCCTTCTGCCTTCTCCAGCCACCTGATCTTTGAGGGGTTTTTTGTTCTTTGTAGGGTTTGGGTTTCAGGAAATCCAAAGCAGTTTTGGGCAAACCTGACTCTCCCATGACTGTCCGGCTGTGTCACGGGGCATAAAGAGAGGAACAAAACCACCAGATGTGCTGGACAAGCAATTTCTGTGAGACTGACAGACTGTGCCTCAGGCTATGAAGACAGGAGAC
This sequence comes from Gorsachius magnificus, assembly GCA_034008185.1. Taxonomy (NCBI): domain Eukaryota; kingdom Metazoa; phylum Chordata; class Aves; order Pelecaniformes; family Ardeidae; genus Gorsachius; species Gorsachius magnificus. The sequence goes on along the minus strand of CM067093.1, from coordinate 13,818,558 downwards.
ACAGGGGACAATAACTGTTGGCTGGCTAGGCAGGACACTAGATGTGGTGCTTAGGGACATGGTTTAGTGGTGGACTTGACAGTGCTAGGTTAACTGTTGGACTTGATGATCTTAAAGGTTTTTTCCAACCTAAACAATTCTATGACGCCCATTTCATGACTGCATTAGCAGTACCCCCAAAGAAATACTGTGCTCAATCAACCCATCAATTCATACTTAAGCAGTAAATGAAGAAGATAAATGACCAAAGGGAGGAATATATGCAAAGAGTTTGTTACTCCTATAGCAGCATCTTATTGCCCTGAGGTTTCAGCAGGTGCTGGCAGGTACTGTCCTCTCTCCTTTGCCATAAACCTGTGGGGCATGTAAAAGGAAAGGCCTCTTTGAAAGGGTTTCTCAGAAGTGTTGAGCATTTTGAAATGCTCTACTAATAATACATTGAGAATTTTGGTCTAATGGCACTAGACTAGATATAAACAACAATGACTGTGTTGAGTTATGCTGTGCAAGAGGTTAGTAAGGACATCATAGCCCCCATTCCCCAGGCAATTAGGGCATCCTTATTGAAAAACTACCTTCTGGCAATGCCTGATAAAACTCAGCCAGGCCGTAGTGGAGTGTACCAGTGGGGAACCCAGTGCGAAGGCTTCAAAGATCAGAAACTGCCAGGGAGGAGCAGGCATTTGTTGCTGAGGGTCTGTGATCATATTCATGTGCATGCCCATGTGCTCTTTATCCTTTGAGGTTCCTTGTCAGTATTTCTCCGTTCCCAAGATAACAGGAAAGCTCTCAGGTGTAGGACACAGCACCGTTTTGTTAGTCTAAGTACAACTCACCAAACACTCTGGAGAATGCAAAGGCACGGCTTGCTAGACACCTTCCTGACACTTCTATATTGGCCAGAGAGCAGCAAGGAAAAGTAACAATGTCCTTTTTTTTTAATTCCATGACTGTGGAAAAAAGAAATAATACAAGTGTAAAGTCCAAAAATGGATTAATTTGATTGAGTCTGAGAAGATCTTGGATGCAAAACCACCAGCCTCAGTCCATGGTCATGATTAAAGTGCCAAGCAACGAACTGAAATTCTGCCTCCAAGCTTGGAATCTCCTCCTAATTTAAGATCTGAGGAGTGATTTTGCTTGCCAGATCATCCTCCTCCACACCACCCTGAAGAGCTGGTTGCTGAACTCTCCCCTCAGCCCCAGCACACAAGAACCAAAAGGGGGCCCTGAGAGACCTTTTGTGCAAAGCTCAGGTGGGTAGAGCAGTTTGAAAATGAAACTCCCTCCAAGAAAAAACATCCATAATTTCCTCCCAAACGCCTCCTCCGGAGCCGAGGAATAAAAATCGCAAAATCAACAGAGGCATCTATTTTCCCCAAGACAATGTATGGGAGCTGACCTAGCAAAAGCTCATCTTTGTTTTGCTGCTATGGATTTTTTGTGTTGCTTTGGTTTTTTTTGTTTAAGGCCAACTACTGTCCAAACTGTCTCTGTTCCCATAGAATAATAATCAACTTCCTAGTTCAACTGCTTCATGTCATGAATATTAAAAAGAATATCTGAATAACACAGCTCACCAGCATTGTATTTTATCCTTTCTAACCTCATGAAAGAATTTAGAAAAGTTAAGATGTCATCAAAATATTTTTAAAAGGGAGAGATGATGACAGAATTCAATGACACACAAATGTATTAGAGATGGGAATACTAATTTACAAATACCAATATTCTTTTTCAGGAGATGGACTAATTTCTTAACTTTTCCTGGGACCAACACAGTCTATACAACCACCTTAGAGCAGTATGAGTTATATCACTTTTCTTTCTTCTCTGTTATCTTATAGCTGCCTTAACAAAAACCTTTTACCTTTTCATTCTGTACGATTTTAGTCAGTCTTCAATTAGCTTTTGTCTACCTGGCAGAAAGCTCTTTATCCCCTTGAAGGTGTGCTTTCTACATTTAGAACAAACCGTGTCTTCAGTTTCATGCAGAACCCTTCACATGCTGGGGACCAGAAAAGATATGTTACTGGAAGGTGAAGTAGTTGGCATGAACTGACAGTAGATCACCTGCACCCCTGCGCGTTAGAAACCATATGAGCCAGGACAGCACGGGATAGCCTCGGCTGTATCTACAAAGGACTGCAGAAAGCCTGTGGTGCAGGTGGCCCAGAGAAGTCTTCTGTTAATCATTACGTGCAAAGCAAAATATTATTCAAACTTCCTCATGGGTAGGTCACACTGTGTTGTACCACCAGTCTGGCTGTCAGTTCAGCTTCCGTGAGTCGGGGCTGCCTAATTGGTATTTAGAGGATGTCAAGAGAACAGCAACAAGGGCAACAGGGTTTCATACGAACTCCCATGACACTTGGATTGAAGGCATGGTGCAACAGCACCTGGAATGCTATTTCCCAGAGCTGAAGCTAGATTTCCGGTGCACGTGCTGGTTGACTAACTCTGCTAGCAGTAAGGAGGGAAAGGGGGGGAGAGGGGCAAAGAGAGGGGGAGGCAGCGCTAGCCAGGGCGAGGAGACGGAACAGGGACCTGAGAAGCGAAGGGATACAAAAGACTCTCAGATAAAGCTTTCAGGATTTTTTGGGGAACTGTTTAAACATTGCCTTAGTTGTAAGAACATCAGAAATCTAAACAGGCTTTAAAAAGTAAAAGCCACTATTTGTTAGGCTGCAAACTGGAACCATTAACTTACAGTTATAGAAAAAAATTCAAAAGAAGACAGAAAAGAAATAAATGGGTTCGTTAGCCCATGTCCCTCTCCTACCATGCTTCCATCAAGCAGGTCAGGTCTCTGCAGCTGGCTCTCAGTCCAGCAACTCAGCTGCTTTCTGGGTGCACATTTTTTGCTCTGTTCCTTTCTCAAGAAGCCATCCTCCCCTTGCATGTTCTGTACCTTCCAAGGGTAGTACTAACCCTAACCTGGTTAGTACTCCCTAACTATGTTAGCACCCCCTAACCTGGAGAGCAGTTGATACAGTGAGGCAATGAGGATGGCTATCTGCACTGAATACACTCAGACAGTCAATACACCAGAAGATCTGCTTCCTGGAAGGTGTGAGATGGTGAGAAGAAAGGAGAGGTTAGCAGCAGTGAAGCTCAGGTAAATTGAGAATCAGACCCTGTTTTTTCCCCTTAATAATGCTAATGAGAATCAGCAAAAAAACCACCCTTTCCACCCATTGGACTTGTGTATCTCTCCAATAAGGATCCTACCTACCCTGCTCCTTTCTGCTTTCCTTTATCTAAGTCCTTGTGCTGTTGTTTTTGCTATTGCCAACATGAAACCATGACCCTGGAAGTGGAGCTCCTGCTCTCTCCTTGCTGAAGTCAACATGCAGGGCAGGCTATGTGCAGCAAAGCCTGTCAAGCCTTCGCTTAACATGATGGAGAGCCTTGCCAAGGAGAAACACTCTCTTATTCATCACCATGTTGCTAACATCCTGCAGAGACCCAAAATGGCTGCTTGGCGAAAGATAAGGTCTTGCTGGCATTTAACCTTCCCTCCTGGGCTGCAGAAGAGGGAAACTGTGATTAACAGCCACCACCTTGCTGTGTGCTGGGGACTGAGCTCTGCCCTGAAAAGATGTGCGCGGAGCTGAGATACCAGAAGTTATGGTGGCTTCAGTGTCCTTTGTAACCGCATTAAAAAGAATGGGTACTGTGTTTTCCAGGTGTGTTATATTTTCTGCCTGCACTATTGGCCTGCCTAGCTTGCTGGGCCCAGGATTACTTTGCCCACTGTGTCACCAGAGAGATCAAGAGGCTTGTCCTGAGGTGACAGGGCAGACAGCAGGCTGGCAGAGCAGGCTGCTTCTCCAGTGGTGGTGTGGTTTAACCCCAGCTGGCAACTGAGCCCCATGCAGCCGCTTGCTCACTCCCCTGACAATGGGATGGGGGAGAGAATCAGAAAAGTGAGATAACTCGTGGGTTGAGAGACAGACAGTTTAATAGGTAAAGCAAAAGCCGCATGCACAAGCAAAGCAAAGCAAAGCAAGGAATTCATTCCCTCCTTCCCACCAGCAGGCAGAGGTTCAGCCATTCCCAGGAAAGAAGGGCTCCATCACACGTAGCCGTTATGCGTTACTTGGGAAGACAAACACCATTACTCTGAACATCCCCCCCTTCCTTCTTGTTCACCCCACTTATACACTGAGCATGATGCCGTATGGTCTGGAATATCCCTTGGGACAGTTGGGGTCAGCTGTCCTGGCTGTGCCCCCTCCCAGCTTCTTGTGTCCCTGGCAGAGCAGGGGAAGCTGAAAAGTCCTTGACTACTATAAAGACTACTTAGCAACAACTAAAACATTAGTGAATTATCAACATTCTTCTCCTACTAAATCCAAAACATAGCACTTTACCAGCTACTAGGAAGAAAATTAACTCTGTCCCAGCTGAAGCCAGGACAAGTGGGCAGGTAGAATCTGCAAAGCACTGCCCTGGGGGTGGATGTGAGCCTAGACACGAAGGGTTAAGTGAAGTGCTTGTTATCCTTCAGCTCAACACAGGTGGTAGAAGGGTGGTGGGAGGTGAGGGGTATGCTGGGGAAGGTTTATAAGGTTCCAGGAGGGAGGAGAGCAGAGCTGTGCCTGCTCAAGTGCTGCTGGACTTCCTGCCTGTGGGTGCTGATCCCCTGCATGTCCCTGCTGTGAGCTGATCGCCACCTTGGGAGGGATGAGGTCAATGCTGCTTAGAACCGCAAGGTAGGACACTGGGGAGTTATTACTGAGTGTCTGACTCCGGTGGTACAAGCTTAAACAAGCCCTCTGAGTGTCAGTTGGAGTCAAATGTGGTGGAGTTTTTGTGAAGCACCCTTGTGGGTTGTGTGGAGGACTGGGCAGCTAGGATGTTGATGGGTTAACTGTAGGTGGGCTCCTGCGGGATGCTGAGATGTGGAAGTAGAGCTAGGCTGGCTTAATGGAGCCGAGGTGGTAAAGGCCATCTGAGGAAATGGAGGAGGGTTTAAACCTGGGCTCTGGGCTGCTGTGTGGCTGGAGTGGTGTTAATGATTTGTACCTGGTGTTGGTAATTAGCAGTGCTGGGAGGCAGGTGGGTTTCAGGGACCTTCTGCTCTGGTAGTAGTGAACTTCTCTCCCCTTTTGCTGCAAGAAATTACTTTTTCAAAGGTACCTAATCTTGGGGAGGTGTGGTGTGGCAGAGGAGCTGGTTGGAGATGTTTTGAAGGAATGATTTTTTACCTTAGAAACATTGGGTTTGACAAAACCAAAGCATCAGGTTGCCCCAGGGTGGCACAGGGTATTCTCAGTGATTTGTCTCTACTGCTTTGCTTCAGTCATCTGCACTGGTTGTTTTATTCCATATCACTTGGGCTCCAGCAGTGGCATGGCATGAGCCATCCTGGTTTTTTCCATCACTGCTGAAAAAAATGACTTTGTTGTATCTTACAGCAAACCAGCCTCGAATTCCTGTTGCCCAAAATCTCAACTGCAGCTCCCTCAGTAGCTACCAGGGAAGCTTCAGGTGACTTGTTTTGACTTGCTTTCTGCAGGTCCCTGAAGAGAGGTGGGTCCCAAGGCTAGGTATCCTTAGACAGGGCTCTGGGCTTCCCCTCGAGGTAGCCTGTAGCCCATAGCCAAGGAGGTGAAAATAACCCAATGATGTACTCTGGAGTTTTGCTCAGAAGGCAGCTGTGTTTTCATGCCATGTAGGTAATAGTGGCAGCTGATAAGAGGGAACCTCCATTCTCCTCTTCACCAGCTCCACTGGCCAGCTGCCCATTCCCTTCCCTCCAGTGATTATTTCTTTTTTGTTTCTCACTGAGTTGTAAGACTGGAACTGGTGCTGGAAGGACAAGGGGAGGGCTTAAAATGTAACCAAGTATTGACATCAAGATTGAGGAATATTTTCCCATTAGTACTGCTGCTTTGGATGATGTAGTGTCAGATCACAGCCTTTTACCACAACCATGTGATACCTCTGATTCATCCCACTGCTTGAATGAAAGGTGAAGTGATCCGGAAAGGCTGATGCTGGGGAGTGGACGTGTATTTGACTGTGCTGTTTCATAGACTGGAAGTTATTGGTCTTGTATTAGCTTGACACTGGCAGGTCTTTGTCTCCTAAGTGCTGTTTACATCTCTCACTTTTAGAGAAGCCAATAATTTAGTATGAGTTGGCAATAATTGTAGAGCACTGTAATGAGTCTCTCAAACTACAATGTAACTAGTCAGCTAATAGCCGCTGAAATCCCTTTCTATGTAATGCTGTAGATACCTTGGAGAGATGAAATAGATAGTCTTTGTTCTTTATTAAAGTTTTATGGTAAGAGCTTTGTTCTTTGGCTCAAAGCCTGGTTTTTGTCATTCTGGGGGAAAAAATTCAAACCTGAAACTAAGTTTTTAGAGCTGTTTGTGCATCTTAAAAAGCACATTTTCCATGTTAACTTGCAGCCCTGGAAAATGAGTCCATTGTTCTCTGAACAGAGGAGAGTGGCCAAGGAGGGCCTTAAGAGTCCTACCCACAGTTCCTCCAGGGACATCATGCCTTGGTCATGCTTTCACTTAAGGCTTTGGTGTTGTCAGACTGCAGTATTGTACTGGTTAAGTCTCCCATTGTAGTCTGGGAGTGCATACTGGCCCAGGGCATGGGCTGAGCAAGCTCATAGTTGTGCTGTGTTAGGGTGATACTGATTATTGTTAGTAGGGCTTGCTGAGCACCAGCTGGGTGCCATGGTAATGCCACTACATAGCTTTGATCTGTGCTGTATCACTCCTGAGCTGGTAGAGATCCCAGGCCTGCCTGTAATATGCCTGTGTCACACAGATGCAGTTTAGGACTTACTGTTCTTTATTGCAGTTCATTAAAGTAAGAAATCACATCAGCAATGTGCAGTTCTGCCACAAAAGCTTTGACCGCTCTGTTATGACTCCGGTTCATGTAACTCCCCAAGCTGGCACCAACTAAGATAGCAAAAATCAGTAGTAAAGACCCAGCTGAAAAGTTATTTCATTAGTGGAGTCAAGCTCAAATATGAGATGTTGGAGGAGAGCATCCAACTTTGAGCAGATCTTGCCTCCTGGAGCTCTGGGTGGGTGGGATCTTTCCACTGAGGCTTCTGTGATGCTGAGTTGCTTTTCCGGGCGATGCCACAGAGTGGCTTCCTTGACAGATGGCAATGAATTGACAGCTTAAGAGGGCTCTTTGCAGAAAAAAGTGACATGTAGAAATGTTCTCTGACTAATGGAGAGGGAATTGGTATCACTGAAGTAGGTAGTGTATTCTCCAGGTGAATCTGTTACTTTAAGTTTGCATGGAGAAACTGCCTGAGGACTGTTCTGGGCTACAGGGTGTGCCTGGACTGTGTGGGGTTGTAGATGAGACTGGAAGAGGTGATATTGTTTGCCTGGGGAATGGATAGTTAGAATGCTTGCTGGGGATTTTCATCATATTTACATGTCCAACATGTCACAAGTTGATGCTCTATTCATTTTCTTCATGAGCTTTCCTCATTTTGGACCTTGATTCCCTGCTTTAAAATATGGGGCATGTCACTTTATACAGGGTACTTGGAAAACAATCTAACATTCTCTGGGATCTTCCACCAGGGTTCAGCTATATGGCATTCTTCATTCTAAGAGTCCCTCTGGCTATTTGAACTTGGCCCTGATTGCTGTCAACAGCAATTGGCAGGAGGGTTTTATCTACAGCTATAATCTGTTCCTTGTCAGTAGAGCATTAGCAGGCAGAGGGTTTCTCAATTCCTGCTTTGCATAAATGCTTTCTTGGAACTCCTGGAACCATTTTTCCACCTCTCAGTAGTATTATTTAGGCAAAGTGTCTTTGCATGCCCTTCTGTGGAGCCTGGAACACTGATCTCTGCTAGGTTTCACACAGGCTGTGGTAGTAGGCAGGTGTAATAAAAGCCCTAGAGCTTCCCAAAGGAAACTTATTGTGCTGCATGATGGATAGTAAATAGAAGGAAATATTTCAAAACTCTTTTCAGCTGAGACTGACTTCACAATTTTAGCCTGTACCAAGATTTCTTTTGTTTCTCTGCTGCTTGCTGTGGAGCCCTGCTCCAGCAGAGGATTGCTGAAGTGTTTCCCAGCCCCTCAAACTGCAATAGAAGCCAGAGCTCACCAGTGTTGTGCCTTAAGCTGCCATAATGTATACTCTGAAAATGAATACTTTAACTCCATACAAAAGTAAAGGAGCAAAACTGGCTTATTTTTCCAGAAGAATGATCTGAAAGCTTCCTGCAATCTGTTCCATAAGGCAGTTACCTCTGGACAGAAGGCAGGAGCAGTGTAAGGTTCACTGGACATAGTTTGACAACATGGAATATTTTTCTTGTGTACTCTGTTGTGAAATGCATATCTGAAACTGCATCAGGACTGTGCTACACCTAGAGTAGTAGTTCTCTTAGTGCAACGATTGAACAGCAATAACAAAATAAGAAGCAAAGCAGATGGCAGTCCAGAAATATCCTTGGTCTATTTGGATGAGCCCAGAAGAATGAATATCCTGATGATTGGACGGTATGTGTTATTAACATATAGGTTAGTCACTACTCTGAGTATTTTGTCTGCTCAATGGAGTATGTAAACCTTGGAACATACACCACTATTGTTGCAGTTATTTGTGTTGAAAATATCCTGTTATAAATGGTTTAGTAGCATCCATTAATAGGACTGAAATTGATGGGAGATTCTGTTGATGACTATGATTGATTTTTAAAAAGCGGCACTTAAGAGAGTAGCCTCAAAGCAATCCATGGTTCTTAGTCATTTTTTCCTCCTTGAGGAAAACCTTTAGTTGTATTTGTATATTATCCTAGACTATCATGAGGTAGTGATCAGCTTTTGCAGCTTCCAAAGTTGGTTTGTCTGCTACCTGCACTCTTTTGAATGGCAAGGTTTTGGAATGTGAGTTATTCTATTAAATAAAGAGAATTCTTCAGCTAGTAATAGAAAAAAATAGTGTTCTAAGGTCAAGGACTTCTAGAAAAAATAGCATGTTCATGAGTGTTACTGTGTACACATGGTGTTTATAAGTTTGTCTCTAACACTGGGTAGGTGATTTGCTCTGAGTAATTCCAGAGTTCTTGAAGTGATCTTGCACCAAAGGCAGGAATGTAAGTCCTCTGGTAGGAATGGATTTTGGGATGAAACTGAAAATGGAATGCAGCTTTGTTAAAAGAGCAGGATTTTTAGGTAGTTTTTTACTGTTTTGATCAGCCCATCTACTCTCCATTTGTGCTATGTAAGCCCTATATGAAACAAGCAGGAAATCCAGCTGTGGCAGGAGCTGGTCACCTACAGGGCCTAAAGCCAACACTGAGCTATGGTTTTGCTGGTCAAAACATTCAAGGCAGTATCAACTTGCCTGGGTCTCTATAATGACATCAGTGCTTAGCTGGGAATCCCTTCTGTGAGCTCAGGTGTGATAAATGCTTGTGCAGCAGCACTGTGAATGAGAGAGGAAAATCTGGTTTTTAAGGAAAGAAATAGGCTTGGTGTCTTGCTCTGGATTCATTCCTATTCTGGGTCACAACTGGGGGGCTTGGCATGATGGAATGCATTGTCAGGAGTGAGCACTGGGTAATAAGGGAGCAAGACTGACTTAAATCAGTGTTTCTTACAGTCTGAGGCTTTAATTTTTAATAGTAGAAGTGATAAATTTGGCCTCCAAAAAAAGCTACCTGTGAAATGTGGATGTTGGCTTGGCAGAACTTATCATTGCAGGACTGATCCTAACTTGTTGCAAAAACCAGTTTTCTGTGTTCTTGTTAGTTAAAAGGCAGAATCTGTTCTCTTACAGGCAGCCACAATGCAACATCAGTGGTGTTGTGTGGCTGTAACTGGGGAGGGAGAAGACTTGCCTCCTGTCTTGATGAGAGTTGCAAAACTCACATGGAGAATAATGTGGAATCTCTGCCTCTGCATGGCTGTTTCCCTCTGGAACATCAGTGTCTTTCCTTTTTGTGGCAAGGTTCCTCTGCCAAGCTTTACATTCTGACAAGACTAAGAAACATTAGGAATTATTTGTCATTCAATAGGACTAATAACAAATCACTCTTTTCAGTTACTCACATACTTATTTAAGAGTAAAACACTGAGCAATTCGATAAGCTAATTCCTACAGGAATAAAGAGCTGAAAACTTGAGCTTTTTGGAACTGAGTTTTATTTTTAAATGTGATTTCTCTACTGAGCAGTAGACCTCAGTACAGATCACTTTGCTCAATGATTTCAGCTTAGGCTTTTTCAATTTGTCATAAAGCAACATAGTAATGGTAATTGAGATATGGCTTGTTCTTTACAACCTCTGTTACCTGTATGTTGCTATTGTCTCCAAATAATGCCTTTGAACCAATAGGCTTCAGTGGGTTTGATCAAGAGGAATTAGATTACAAATATATGGATGCTAGAATTCTATCCCCCCTCCCTTTTGGAGCATTGTTTTACTGCAGAGGTTGCCTTGATTCGGTGTTCAGTCTGGTAGAAAACAGCTTCCCCTTGGGCATGGGGGATGGTGAGGATTATCTGCCTGGTGATTATCCTGGCTTGGTCCTCTCCTAAATGCCCAATGAGTGATACCTTTTTCCCCTCTGACTGGGAGAGGAGCCTGAAAAAGATCCTCTAGAAATGTCAATTAGATTAAAAGCCCCACTAGGCTTGTGCAAGAGTGTTTTGGGGTTCACAGGACAAGTCATGAGGGCTCCACTGTGTAAGAGCTTTTGTTAACTTTGTACTGAAATGATGATTTCTTTCATGTTGGGATTAAAAACCAAGCTTTTCTATATCAATATTTTCAATAAAAATACTAAGTATATGGGGGATGGATCTGCTTAAAATGTTTTTATAGTTGATCCATACTTCACTTTGTTAGTGAAATAAAATGATTGGACTTCCCTGGGGCTAAGGCAGTATCACAGTAGGAGTGTCCCAGTACATGTTTGACAGGCAGGGCACAGGGTATACCTCTTTCCTTTGGAATGTAGTGTATGTATCATGGATGTTGATGAGATGTAGAAGGGGGTCAGTAGCTTTGTGGCTGCCTTTAGCTCTCCTTTGCCCTCTTATGCATAGGTACAGAGGCTAATTTCTGCTGCAATCAAATTGAAGGAATCGGATGTCTCTAGACATGTGTGTATCTCTAGGAGATAGGAGCTATTGCTACTGACTTTAACATTCTTGCGTTGGCATTTAAGGTTGAAATTGTTGCTGAAGCTTCCAGTGAATTCATGGGTGCAAGTTTATATTTAGACTGTACTTACAGAGGAGCCCCTAAGGTTACCCTCAAGTCTAAACTCACCATTTCCACAGTCAAAGACAATGCAAGCCATGTCCCTTGGCATAGCTGGAGGCCTCTTCTCAAAGCATGCAGGACCCCAAGGAACCCAAACATTCAGTGCATTTTTACGCTGCTGATAGTCTCCCTTCTGGCTGCTCCAGCCTCAGTATAAGCAGGCAAGCTAATCTGGGAGTATCAGGCTCTTTAGGAAGGATGTTGTCATCCCTTAAGCATCATGTGTTTTCTCTGCTTTAAACTCAGGCTCTGTCCATACCAACAATATTGATGTTGTATTTCTGTCCTCTTCTGTTGTCAGAAGGTGCTGGTCAAACAAGAAAAGGGTTCACATGGCAGCACTTCAGCTGGGGAGATTTTCTATTTAATCAGTCACTGGGGAGTATTTCCAGACCAGGATCTTGCCTAGGCATGGAGCATGCATGGCACTGACTGACTGTGTGGTGCTTTGGAAGGTAAACTGAGCTTTGTGTCAGATGGCTGCACCACCAAGTGCTGCCAAGTCACTGTGCTGTGAGCAGCCACTGGAGGACTTTATTTTGCTGCCATCCAGCTCATTAGCTTTCAGTAGCTCACACATGTTTATATAAACTAAACCTGCAAAAACAAGACAGTATGTCAAAGTCAAATTACTTGGTGTGACTCTCCTCCTTCAGCAGGAAAAGATGGGGCTACTGTACTCATTCATCTCGTTCTTGTTCACTGCAAAGTAACACAATTAGCAGTGAGAAAAGGCTGCCAATCCAGTGAATAATCTTGGAGATCTCTGAGCAGTTAAGCATGTTAATTAAATTGGCATTGCAGCAGGAGTTTGAGTTAGCAGACTACCAGCAATCTTTTGGAGGAGTGTTTCTTTCCCTACACAATGCTCAAAGACTTCCCAAGTCTAGACTGATTTGCCCAGATTCTTTGCCTTCCAATGGCTCTGCATTCCAGGTCAGCTGTTCCTCTTCTACACAACTCTAATCAGAAACAGGCATGTGTTGATTCATTTATTCCTGTTTATAGGCATATGTGATGCTGTATGGGATTTACTTTAGAAAATCTCCCACTTCTATGATCTGTTCTTTCTAATGGATTTTTCCCCTGTTTTGGTAACTGTAGGGCTCAATAGGTACAGCTCAAACTTGGCAGACCTTTTGACACTGATCTTATGAGACCCACTATCTAGATTTCTTATCTCTGTATTAATATCAACAGAAATGGTGCCATATGATGCTGAAGAGTATCTTCTGCCACCACAACAAGTCTCTAAGTTCAACTCCATTGTTTACCTCCAGCTAAATAAAGATAGATGCCCTTTTGGATCTTGCTTCAAAAATATTGGTACTGGTGTTCTCTGTTTGCAGGAATTTACATCAGTTACTCTTTGCCTTGAACAAACCAGAACATCTTATCTGGATGTAAGGTTGTGTTCTGGCTTATGGATGATAAATACATGTAACCATGATTCAGCAGTATAAATCAGAAATAGCTCTGCAGAGGTCAAAAGTGCAGTGCAATAACAAAGAAATATCAGTGCAAGAGGAGGCGTGGGGGGGTAAGAAGTTAACCTTAAAACTCTTCTCTGTGGGTATTACATTGTAACATTTTCTGGGAATGACCTCTGTGGGTATTCATTGCAGTAATTTGCTGGTAGCCCCTTCCCTGTGTGACTGTTCACAGCAGGCAGCAGTCAGGTAGTGTGGTTGTTCCTGAGACTTCTTTTGAAAAGTTAAGTCCTTGGGTTTGCCAGGTTTTCAGTACCCTGCCCCTGCTAATCTGCCTTTGTATTGTGACTCTTGCCAGTAGGTATCGTGTCCCCATTAGCCACTGTTAGTGAGCATCTGATTATTGGGAGTGGAGCAGAGGTGGGCCTATTTGCTGCACCTAGGACACTATGGCAAAACCCTTCAGAGGGAGTTGTAACCTCTTCATGTGCAAAATTAAGACAATGCTTTGTCTATACGTGTCTTGTCTGAGATGCCAGCTGAAATCTCAGTATTGGAGAGGGGAAGAGAGCTGGGAACGCACTGCCTACAACTCCCGTGTAGGGCTCTGTCCCACCCCTTCTGTCCCAATTTGAATGCTTTGCTTTAAAGGCTCCTGGAACTAGTTCATGGGGGGGGGAGGGGGAAATCATTGTGCCTCTTCCTCTAAAATGATCTGTAGGAGGTTGGATGTGCTGAACTAGTACATTTCTAAGGACAAAAACTCCTAATGTTTTTGAAGATTTTTTTCCCCTGTTACCATGTTGCCAAGCAACATTTTTACAGTATCAGCAGCTGGGGGAACTAAACCCTGAATGTCTGAAAATGGATTAAAGGAGAAGAAAGAAGGCACCTATGTTGTCTTTTGGCTATACCCTTCCACTACTGAGAAGGTGTACCCCTCAGTCCCCTAGTAGACTCCTGAATTATTAAGCTAGAACTTGGATTTATTTGTTTTCATCTGTCTTTAGATGTATTAACACTTGAAAGGGATGTTAGACAGAGGTGCAAGTCTTTGCTCTCTAGCTAATAGATTCTTAAATAATAGGGCTGAGGCAGATCTGAGAGGTCCTCCAGTCCTTTTTGCCATGGGATGTCGGTTGCTGTTATCCCATCATTTGCAATGGGATGGTGGGGTGGCACAAGAGTCAAAGCTTTGACTTGCAAATCTAGAGTGTGTTTGAGCCTGTACACAAAAGCCCCTCCTAGCCCCACAGCAGGTAACAACTGTTTACTCATGCTGTGGAATTAAAGGAGGCTAAAAATGCTGCAATGCCTGATTCCCTTCCATGTGACTGGCAGCAGAACCTGGTCTGACTTAATTCTGATAGCCCAAGGCATGTGGCAGACTCCTGACACTGCTTTGGCATTTCTAGGGAAGTCTTTTTGTCTTGTATCATTTGTATGCATAGGACACTGGGGACCCCAGTGTACTGAATGCTGTTTGAACACACAGCAACAGACTTCTTGCTCCGCAGAGTTTAGTCAACCTTATTTCCAGACTTTTAAAAAAGTGCATATATTACCATAATATCTAGGGGTCAACAAAGTTCAGTCCCATTGGGCTAGCAGTGTGTCATTATATAGAAAAAGGATGGTTTCTACTCCAAGGAATTTATATTCAAAGGTGCCTTGCAGTCAGCTATCTGACTCTTCTCAGCTTCCTCTTAAAGTTAACACTAGAATATTTTCTAATCAAGGTCTAAAATCCATATTGAGACTCCATCTCAGGTGACCTTCTAACCACTCAAAAACTAATGAGGATGGAAGAAAAGCTGAGCTTTGGAGCTTTGTATTTTATTTTACAGTCTGAGTGATCTATGTTTGCTCCATGCAGGGTAAAGGGAATTCTCTCCTTCTTTGAGCAGATAAATTGAAAGTAATGGACTTTGAAAAGACACTTGGATCAACGTATATGATGGGTCTCTTTAGTCTTCTGATTAATAGGATGCAGTAGACAGCCAAATAACCTTTAACAGATGGAAAGTAAGAAGAAAAACATTCTCTGAATGAAATTTCTTAAAGGGTAGAAACCCCCTGCTTTTAAGTCATCACTGCAAAGACTCTTATGTTATAGCTGAAGGTGTCTAAATCCCAAAGCCATAGAAGAAATCCACTTAAGACACCGCACAGGGGCTGTCTGGTGAAACCTGGTTGGACAGCATTATATACACATTAATTATTTCCAGGACTTGAAGCCACTTCCCACTCACTAAAATGTGGGTAATGTTTCAGCTGGTTATAAAAAAAATCACAATTATCTCTAGGAGTAAGATTATTACAATAAAGAGCAGAAATAAATAGCAGAAGCTTGAAGGCATTTCAAAAATAAAAAAATTATTTCCTTATAGCTGTCTAGTGTCAGAAGCTGAGGCTGCTGTAAGTGCAGCTAATGGGGTCCATTGCTATTTGACTAGACAGATATGGCAATCTTCCTACAAAGCACATTAACCCTTTGTATTAGCAAGTGGTGTTGTGCAATCAAGCTCTGGAATAGATTTTTTCCTTTGGTAACTCCTGGCAAGCTTGCAAGGAGACTTGTTTCTCTTCTGATTTATTACTTATACCTCTGGCAACATTGCCTCTTCCAGCTCCATATTTCTTCTGTTCTCTTAAGTTCCAACTATATCCAAAAATGAAAAAAGTTCATCAAAATGACTAAGGATAACCGAACAGAGAGCTTCCCACCTTGGGGAAGGAGGAAAGAAATAAACTATCTGTCTCCCCTTTGGTTTTTGCAAATACTTTAGAACCAGAAGTCTGACCTTCACAACACTGAACAGAATCTTTGTTCCTTTCTTCTCAACTTTCTCTGAACTGTTAAAACATCCCTGTTGCTATGTAAAGAAAAAAGGGAGGGAGTCAATAGGTACCATAGACCAGATTCTGTTCCTTTTTTAAACTGTGAAATGCTCATAGTAAAAGGGCAATTTTAAACTTCCTGGCAGGGGGTAGGTGAGAATTCCCCTTATATGTTACGCTGTCCATGTTGGTGACTGTTGCTAAACCAGCCTAAGCCATAGACCTTTGCCTTATTGATGCCAGAGCAGCTTAACTTGTCTGTCCATAACTGGGGGAACAGATCATAGAACTTTAGTAGCTGGGTAGGATCATAACAAAAGCAATATCCTCCTGTTTCCAAAGATTGTGTGCAGCACCAATACATCTCTCCAGCCAAACTTTCTCCCTTCACCGATGATTCCTGCAGTTCTCAGATGTTCTCTGTTCTACTTCTGGGTGGGTGCTGGTTGCCTTGGGGGGTCCCTATGCCAGCAGGTCGGGGGGGAGGAGGAGGAAAAGGGTGTCCCACCAATGGCAGTCAGAGCTTGTGCCTGATTTCACAAGATTTGAACCTGGCCCTGGACAAACAGTTTTATGAAAACATGTTTGTTAAATGCTGTGGAGCAGTAAAGCTAGCATGGCTGCTCCAGAATCCAGCCATGGGTCTGTTTTAAATCATGAATACAACATATTCTTTGGTTAGCTTCTGGGGGGGAGCATTGCTATTTGCCTCTTGCTCCAAATGATTATTGTTAATTAAATATTTGCTGATTTTTTTTCTTTCCAAACACAATGAAAACTAATCTTAAAGAAACATATCCAGCATGGTAACTGAGGACTTCATCCAAAGCCCATCAACACTAGTGGAAGGATTTCTGCTGTATTTAGCAGGTGCTGAATCATACTGGGAAACAGAAGAATTTGTGCAAAAGCTTTCCATCTCGGAGGTCTAACCTTCTGCAATAATTACTTCATGGAGTAGAGTTCACTAGAGGGTATAAGTTTTTTTTTTAGACCTGCACTAAAACTTCACTCGTTACCCACTGTATTTGCACATGTAATAGCTGTGCAATCCACAGTGACTACCTCTCCAAACTTGGAAAGTAAAAACCTATATTCAGAAATATGGCTGTGGGCACTGCAGAAACAGCTTCAAAATATCTGATGACATAAGTGACGTTGTGTCTTAGCCCCATGCAACCTGGTGAAAACTGGGCCAAGGTCTTGTGCATTCTTTGACTCACCAGCTTTAGGATATGATGACCTAGACTAGAACAAGGGAAACTCCTTCTTATCCATCTGAGCTTAAGTTGAAAATAGAAATATCTGTTCTAGAACATGGAAATGTAAGGCACGAATGCAAGGTAGATACCTGTATGTGAGGTCATGACGGCACAGGCATAATACTTTTGCTGAGCAGGTTTTCCCAGCCCTCTTGGCTAAGCTTAACACAGCAGATTTTTTTGGTGTAGAAAGATCTAGGATATTAGAGGCAAGTGCAGTATATTGACAGAGTAAAATCATCCCAGCCCTCTTAGGGTGGAGGCAGCTAAACCTCAGTGTGCCAAACTGTTTGTGCTTGGAGCGCTTTCCTGGTACGTGAGTGCTGGTGTTGCACTACATCAATAAGTACTTCTGTAGCTGCTCAGGAAACAAACATGAGGTGAGAGGCAAAGTTATGCCATGAATTAGAAACTGGGATCAATACTAGGATCAGTGGGGGATTTTAGTGGTGAGATTTCTAAACTATTTATCAACAGTCTGTAAAGGGGCTGAGGGATGAAGTCGCAACATCTGCAGAGTGTATAAAGAAACACTGCAAACTAAATCAGCTTTCCAACAGTATAGCAAATGTTATCCCAGATTAGTTGAGCCTACTGCTAGATGTGCCAACCTATCTCCAGGCTGGAATGTGTTCCTGGCTGCCTTGGCCTTGAGGTGCTGCAGGACCAGACTGCAATAGAAATAACTGAAAGCAGAACCAGGACTTCATAGGAGGAATAAGGGTGAGGAGAGAGGGAGAGGTGGGATGTTGAAGGAAACTTTGTCCTGCATAAAATTAAATTCACTTAGTGGGCTTTTGGTCAGTTTGTCACAACATCACAAAATGCATCTTAGGGCTTTCCATATGAGAAAACAATTTACTGTAAATCCACTTTCAGGCCACTGTGGCTTTTTCTTCATCCATTGGCTGTTCCACATGGCTGTGATGAATAATGGTCACAAATGATAATGCTGATTATCACAGGAATGAAGTAAGGACCTTTAATGAAAGCAAATCAGTTCTTAATTGAGACTTGCTAAGACAGGGTGATACAGTTTAAGTAGAGAGAAAGTGTAGTAAATTATTCCAAAGACACATTTCCTGAGAATTAATTTTGTAACAGATTCAAAGTCCAAACCTGTGGATGTAAACTGGAGACAAGCTCACTCAGAGCATCTGGTACAGTTGCTGCATGCTCCAGGCAGAATCTCACCTATGCTGAACCTGTCCCTGTCTCTGCACCAGCAGCTTCTGCAGGTGTATTTGTATGAGTACAGCCACTTGCCAGGGCATGTCAGACTTTTGACATCTGCCTGAAATCCTAGTTGGCTGTTTGGTGTGTTAGGATCTAAGTTAATTTCATGCTTGTGGTCAAGGATGAAATAATCAAATTGCTGCTAAAGCTTTAAAAACCAGGGTGTGACAGGACAGTCTCCTGCAGATCCTGGTGGGTTTTTCTCTCCTGTGCCCATATCTGGAAAATGGTTGATGTGTTGTGGTGGTCTGCCTCACTACAGATGGCTGGTTGGCACTTGCTACTGGGGTCAGCACCACTGCTCCCGTTGGGATAGGGCAGATGGGGACAGAGCCATACAGGGAAGTCCCGGCTCAACCATCCCCACTCCTGGCTAAGCAGGCTGCTGCTGAAGCATCCCCAGTTCCTACCAGCTCAGCAAGCAGGACCCTAATGGATTTCAGAAAATGCAAACATACTTAATACAGGCTTGTTCCTCATCCCTTATTTGTGTAACTGCAGTGACTGCAGTCCACATACTGGCAATAATAAAAATGATCAAAAACTTCTATCAATAGTGAAAACTTCCTTTACTCTGTGATCAACATGCAAAAACTGACACCTAGACAAGGCTTTCATATTGCAAGCAATAATGTAGTGAGATTTTTCAGACACATTAGCAAGTCCCTAGCAGATCCAGAGCTATCAGATTTCCCCAGTCTCTTTAATGTAACTTTCACAATGTTTCTTGGGAGTGTACTATTAGTTTCATTTTGTAGATGAAGAACTGAAGCAGAGTGCAGACCAGATAACCCCTCCTGTCCAGAGGTCTAACACTGCCTTCCCCCAGCCCTTAAGGAGATGTTCCAGTATGTAATTAGTTATCTAAATAGTTATATTTAGCTGTGAGCATCCTCATATAAATCATTGCCTCCTTTTCTGGGGTGATAGGGAGCAGATAATTTTGCACCTAGAAAGATTTCTATTTGGGATTGAGTTTTGCATCAAATTTAGATTTCGCAGTGATGGGAATAAGGATCTTGTTCAATACTGATTGTTAGCACTACTCTCATGCCCCTGCTCCATTCCTGGAGGTCATGAGCACATGTTTGAGTCCCCTGTCCTTGTGCACAGCTGCATGCAGTAAGGCCCAAACTGTGCTGTTTCTTTGCTTATGATGTTGTATGTATGGTCTGCTTTGTGGTCCAAGTTTGGTCACTTAGACTTTCCACTAAGTCTAGCAGGACATCTTAAGAGGAGCTGGACTTGTGGGTTGCCATCTAGGAGATCCAGGCTGCCCAGTGGGGCTGAGATTTTTTTACAGCCATGGTATCAGGCAAGAACTTACCTGCTGCAGAACTGCTTCTGAACTCAAGCTTTCCATTAAGGAAAAGCAACAACACATTTCCTTAATTTTAGAGGGAACATGAAAATGTGCAGAGATTAACACAGCATCATCTATTGATGCCTTTCAAGACAATCAGAAGAAACGGCACCAAGAGGTAAGACCTTCTCTTCAATACAAAGCAAGGTTGGAAGCTGCATCTAAACATTAAGGCTATTGTTTGCCTGATCAGAAATGTACTGTTCGCTGCACATCTTACAGGCCATTGCTGCTCTGGATTCCAGAGTCTTGTTCTTCTCTTCTATTGTCAAAATCAACTTCTCCCAGACAACAACCAAGAGTAAATGTGTACTTTTGTGTGGCATTGTTTTTGCAGAGAGTCATTGTCTAAGAAAAGAATGTATCTTTAGACCAGTGATTATAGCCCTAAAAAATAATGTGTAGCCAAAACCTTGTACAAGTACTTCATTTGCGCTGGTACAGATAAAAATAAATATCAAGCTAAACTGAGTTGAGGAAAATGGCTGTAGGTATGACCCAATTGTACTAATCAATCAGACTTTGAGTGGGAAGGGTAGCCAGCACCTATGGATTGATAAAGGTCTTATGTTTGAAAACCAGTCTGTGTTTTCTGCCTAGATCACTTGCTTTATTAAAAGGTATGACTTCTCCCTAGAAATTTTAACTTCCTTATCCTTAGGCTACAATGATAGTACACTTTTTCAACACCTATATTACTAAAAAATATTCAGTATGCAGAGAACAGAAAATGATATTGCTGAATAAACTGATAAACTATCAGAAATAAGACTGGGCTACTGATGGATTTTGTTTCATTTATTAAATATCCCTATTTTAAATTTGCATGAGATCACTACATATTTTTCCCATATGTAGGCTGTAATAGCATGATGGAATCCAGAGCTGGGAGCAGTTCCACTGAGTTCTGGAGTCTTGCTTCCAGTAATGGCATCTACCTGACATCTCCCTCTTGGCCCGTTTCTGTTTAGTGAGGCTGAAGTGCTATTGCCATGAACTATTTGGAAAGGCAAGACAAACTGGTATCTGTTTCAATGAATAAATTTTTCTGCTCCACACTGCAAAAATGACACTTATTAGCTGCATTTAATATATGTTGATGGCATTAAAATATGTCTTTACTCATAAAGTTTCCTGCTTGGGCAATGAAATGCTATCTATGTAAGTGACAACATAGCTCAGTGCAGAAGGCAAGGGATTGGTTTTACTTGGTATGCATTGGGTTTAGTGGGAAGAATGCACTGATTTAAGCTATTTTCATAAGGAAGTAGGTGCATAATTTCACTTGTTTTAGTTTATGTATTCCAGTGGTAGTAGCAATTTCTACAGCAGCATGTGTATAATGCAAGTGCATATACTGCTTTTATTTTTTGGATATCTAACGATATTTTCTCTTCCTAAAAGGCAAAAAAGGCTTCCTTATACTTGTAGAAGACTTTTCATATTCTTGAATTCTTATTAAACAAAGCAGTTTTCTGGCATGTAGTGAAAATCACAGGGCTTATTACCTCAAGGTGCAGATATTTTTTTGGATCAGATCTGCTAGGGAGAATATTGAGATATCAAATGCAATGGCAATTCATTATAAAATTATTATAATCAAGGCTGCCTAAGACCTCAGTGTAGAGGTCTGTGTGCAAATATGGGTGTTGAGAGAAGAGAAGCAAAATGGCATAATTTTATTTTTTATCTGATACTTTCAACATGTGTTAGGTCACGGCATGCAGAAGCGAGGTGATCCTACCTCACCAGCTGGTGGTATATGGTAAAGGGATTAAATACAGTGATCATGTCAGGAATGCAGTGCTGTTCCAACAGACTTTTGCAATGGGATAGAACTTGCTACCTGTTATTACCCTTCTATACCTACAGTAGCCAGTGCAGCTGTAGACATACTTGTGTTGTACCTGTACAACAAAACTGTGATACCAGGCTTTGCATTGCAATTTCATGCTTCCATTTTGACCACTGCAAGTATATTCAAAAAAGCTTACCTTTTAGAAACAAAAACCCTGAAGATTTTGAGTAAGGGTTTGGGGGGGGGGGGGGCAGGGAAAGAACCACAAAGCCACAGGCATTATTTGGATCAGCTTGGGTAAAAATTTCAATAGGATCTAAGTGGTTATGGTGTTTCTCCAATGTATAAAGTCTTAGTCAGCACCCTGATTAAAAAGTAAGTTCCATGATTTTCCCTTCTACCTGAAAAATATCTTTATAAAGGAAAAATATTTTTTGCAAGCATGAGTGACTGTTTTGGTTTTTGTAACTGTTCTTCAATAATATAGTTGTGCCAGGTGAGCATGGATATGCTGCTTTAGCATCATTCCTGGAGTAACTGATTGCCCCTGCGCCCATCCAGTCTACACCAATATAAATTCAGTTTGTTGCTATTACTTTCACACAAAGCAAGTTGGACCCCTCTGCTTATCTCTACCCATTAGGCAAGGCATAAGTCATCTAGGGCCTCGGCAGCCTTGTGGCAGCAGATGAAAATTAGATGTTTGAAACTGTTAGCACCCTTACCTATCTGCCTTGCTTTCCCACCAGATGCCACTGCCCCAGCAATGTACAAGCACCTCATGAATCAGCTCCTCAACCACTGCAGATCTCAGGCTGGTGGGTTAAAGTAAACCAGAAGTCAGTTTTAACCTCACACATCACAATGTGATGTTAATTCTGACTGCAGAATCGCAAGCCAGTATCTTACAAAACTTCCAAACTCAAATCAAAATTTTTCAATTTTCTAAAAAAAAAAACCAGAAAAACTTCTTATTCAGATTCATGACACACCACTCTCTGCTTCCTTTTAAAAAGCAGTGCATAAATACCCATTATCCTGTGAACTCCCCTTCCCTTCTATTCCAGACAGGCTTTGAGTACTGATGCTGTTTATTCAGGATAACAAAATATGTTCTCTAGTGAATAATAAATTGGCTTTTTTCCTTGTCCTTTTAGATCACTATGAATTTTTTAAAGGGGGAACAGTTTTCCTTTCACTGCTCCTGCTGCAGCAATTTGCTGTCATTTCATGGGATTGAAGGGTAGTGAAAATGTCTTTTTAACAGACAGTGCAATAATTAACACCACCAAAAGAAAATTAGCTAGAGCAGCTAGGTGGCACAAAGTGAGCTGATGGGGTGAATTTTTGAAGTTACCTAAACAGTTTTAGTGCATCCATCCTACTGTCAGAAGTGACACAAGAGCAGCCTTTAACAAGTGTTAAGTAAGCTGTTACTGTTCAAAAAAATTCAACTAAGTGCTTATCAAAGCCCTTAAATTTTATGTGGTTCCCCAGATTCTTTTTTTGGAGGGCTTGTGACGGGAGAAATGAATTGTGAACAGAGATGTCTACAGTGTCCACCTCTCCTAAGAGGAGAATTAGCTTTTAATTGTCTCAATGTTAAAAGGCAAAAAAAATCCCCAAACCTCTCAGAATGTGAGTTGACCCCTGTGTAGCCCCATGTGGAGCTGAGGGCTCCTGCAGCCAGGCTGCTGTAGACATTCTGGTGCTCAGCCAGATCTGCCATCCTGGCTCACTATGAAGGCGCCATTGTAGCCTCTGATCACAGCTTCATGGGGATTGACAAGAAACTTGCTCTGTAGTTGATGTCTTCAGTTACCTTCACCTTCTCCAACTTCCTACCTATGGATCAGCTGGAGGATTCTTAAGTGTTCTTTAAAGCTTCTATTTTTGTTTAATAACTGGAATTCACCTGAAATGAAGGGATTACTTTTATTGGTTAATAAGACTCATCCTTTTAGCTACAAACTCACCCCAGAGATACACAAACCTGCCTGCCAACTTCCTTCATAGCAGAAGTGCTGCCTGTACCAGATGTTCAGAGCTCCTGAGTTAGAATCCCGGAGACAGTGAGATTGCTTTAAACAGACTAATAATACTTAATTCTTGCTCTTCTGAGCTCTAAACTTCAATAGGGCTATGTCTCTTTGCCCCTCCCCAACTTTAGGACTAAAAAATGCACAGTTTTATTGTTATGAGCAGATGCTGAGGCTGCATCTGAGATTCTGTATGAACTTGTAAAATGGAGCATTGAAGGAAAAGCTCAGCTATTGTGAAGCTAGTGATGTGATTTAGATTTGGTGTGTACAGAAGGCCAGACTGTAACAGGGCAGGGGAGATCAGTGCCCAGGCTTCAGTAAATTAGAGCCTGTAATAAGTACTATGTGGGATGTGGGAAATAGGCTTAAGGCTTGGACACTTGCAACACTTGTACTTCATACTAAGGATTACACAGACAGAAATAGGACAGGAATCAGCTCTCTAGCTCTCGGCTTAGTCCAGGTCATATCTGAGTCTTTAGGTTTCTCTCAGTCATCTTTGCTTATTCAAGTAAGAAAGCTGGACAGTTGCTGAGATGATGTGAGGACACTTATTCTGCCAAGGCGTTTGCTGAACATTTTGTGTTTAAAAAGTACAACTATCCATTACAGTCCTTCTCCTCCTCCCAGGAGAATTGCAGGTTAAAAAGAAACTATTCCAGAAAGGCATACAGGTGTAGCTGAGGAAAGCAGTGCCTATAAGATGCTGCAGGACAGCCCCTCTGGCCTTTGTTTTCTCCAGCATCCTGCCATGAGAGGGCTACTTCAGAAACCCACCCTACAAGCCCTGGAAGAAAGCATCTCCGCTTCCCAAATTAGTTATGTTGTTGGAGGTTGCCAGTGCTCCCCTGTCTCAAGGAGGAGGGTCATCACCCTGGGGGAGCCTTATGTCCTTTGGAATGGGTCCTAGAAAGTGTTCCAGTGAAGGATAGCTTTTGTATAAGTTGCTGGGGAACACTAGCTTTTCCCAGCAAGAGACAGCATGTGCAGTCACTTACATGCTGCTCTGCTTGCTGCTGGCTTTCAAAGGGCTGAGTGAGAGTATCCAAAAGGAGGGAGAGAGATTCTGGGCAGATCCCTCCATGTTACACCTGGCCTGAGTGTCCTTCATGCTGCTGTTACCACAAGCCCATATCTCTCTTAGTGTATGGTCTGTTCTCTCCTCAGTGCCTTGGTGATGCCATATGAATTTAGCTCCTAGGTCATGTCTGAAGTCACAAGAATAAAATCTCACTATCAGTTATGTTAAGCTGAGTTAATTTTTGGGAGGGGGAGATATGCCTGAGCTCTTTGCCTTTAGCAGTACTGGTTTCCACAAGCTGGAAGCAGTGATGCACCATGCTAAGATGTCTGCAGCTTGATAGCTGCAGCCTGTGAGAAATTATTCCAGGTTAGCAAAAAAGGGGAGCAAGTGTTACATAAGCAAGTTATTTTGACATCTCTTGTTTATACTAATTTGGATAGGCATGGGTGCAAAAGACTTGGCTGGGTCTGCCAAGCTTATTCTAGTCCAGAGAAGGAGGATGAAGAGGGTAGGTAGCTCATCTCTGGTGAGATGCCACAGGGGAAGCTCTTGGGGCTGTGCCAGGCCAGCGATGACTTGTGCAGTGTCCCAGGCACTGCTGGAGCCCACTAGGCTTTGGGGGTGAAGCCTACACAGCACCTACACCCAATGGCATGGAGAGCACTGTGCCTCCTCTCATCTTGGAGGGCTGTATGTGCCTCTGGCTTTGTGAAACCACTAAAGGGATGGGAGTCCTACTTTAACTCCCAAGCTCAACAGCAAAGCCTGCAGTTGGGTTTCTTGCTCCTGGTGAGAAGCAAATTTTCTCAGCAGCTAAGGCAGCATTTGGGCCCCTCCTTGTGTCCCTGCACAGCCCAGTACTTATGGCATGATCCCTCATTGCATCTGTTTAGGAAAAGGTTGCCTGTCTGGGGGGAAGGAGTGGAGGGGATATCCTGCACTGTATGCAATAAGCCTGTAGGTTTGTGAATGTGACACATGAGCAGGAAATTCTCAAAGCAAAGTGTTTCTGCAGTCATGCTGGGAGAACAAGGCAAGGCTCTTAGACCATAAGAGGTACATGGATTAATCTACTGTTCAGCAAATCACTCTTCTACTGCAGAGAGGCAGCTCAGAAGATTTATTTTTTATATGAACAAATTTCCTTTACGTAATGAAAAGATGCACCAAGGACAAAATATAGAGGTGGAGAATAACAGGGCTAGGCTTATCTCTTGTATAGATCCATGTAGGGGGATAAAGAAGGTGCAAAGAGATAGTTTGGTTCCTGGAACAGGCAACTGCTGGAGTAACTCAGGGAAAGTAATGTCTCGGCTCCTTAAGGTTTCCTGCTCAACTGTGTTTGCCAGGCTATGTGATGGATGTCCAGCTGACAGATGAGTCCTGGATGTGTGTAATAGCTCAGCTGTAGAGAGCCACTGTGTAAGCATTATACCCATGTGACAGCAAGTGAAGGTGCTACATAGCAGAGAGATTGGGGCAGGTATCGAGGTGATTCAGCATTGTCACTTTGCTTGGCACCGGTTGCAGAGCTGATGCTCTAATGCTCAGGGCTGACAAATGCAAGATTAGAGGGGGGGTATTGAATGGTTCATTTAGGTGATGTGAATTGCCTAGGAGAGCTGGGGAAGTGAATGGAGCTGACCAAGAAATTCTAGCTAAAGTCAGGTATAATGCTGCCCTTCACTTGTGTTGAGACATGTCTCTTGCTGAAGAATATGCTCAGAGCCCTAACTGGAGATTATAGTAAGGGACAATATGGTAAATATCCAAGTAGAAGTATCAGAATGGGAATAAGTCAGCCAGAACCAATGACTGAGCTGTTAATGTCCTTCTCTGATTTAGATTGATTCTAATTGCAAGCATAAGTCAGTTGATTGTATTCAGTCTTTATTTATGATCAGTTCTGATTACACAAATTATGACAAATATGAATTAGGTTGTAACTAGCCCAGCGATAAGCTCTATGTTGCTAGGTAACAAGCTAACATTATTTCAAACAACCCAATCAAGGGGAAGCAACTGAGCTATTGTTCACTGTTCTTGCTCCTTGTTCTTTAGGCTTGCTGTTAAGAGCCTTTTAAATGACTTCTCCTTAGTATTTGATTTTTCTGGGAGGAAAGGTAAAGGTTTTGTCAAATTTCAAGCAGGCAACTTTGCATAGTGCTCCATTTGACAAAGGCGTTTGGAGCGGTGGCTGTGGGAGCAGCTGTCTCAGTGCTGTGAAGTGGTGCACTCCTGGATGCTGAAATCATTGCAGAGCAGCCCTGAACCAGCGAGCTCTGCTGTCATCCAATTCCACCACTTGCAATGCTTAACTCAATTCTGTGTTCACTCATGTCAGTTTGTCTGCTGTCCTTGTGGTATTGGAATGGAAATGGTATGGTGGGTCTTAATCTGACCCTGGTTTTGGTGACTTCATGTGGATCTCAAGGATTGCCTCTTATACTGGACACCACCCCAGCATTGGGAAAGCTGGATGAGATTAGGTGTAACTCGGAAACAGCTGCCAACTCTGCAAAGCTTTTTGTAGAAATGAGCTTGGCGTGAGGCTCCTGCTTGGTATGAAGCCACATCTTGTATGTGATGGGCAAAAGAAAAGTGGTGGAGGCTAGAGCAAGTAGATTGGCAGTTGGCAGAGCCATTGATAAAATGAGTTTAGCAGTGTTTCCCTACCTGGCAGTGGGCATCCTAACAAAAAAGCTCCAGGCTTGCTTGAATTGGTATCCTGGAGGTGATCATGCCAACAGGCAAACCCCACACAGCTGGTTCCCTACTGAGGACTGGAGAAGGTAGCTTTTAATCAACCTGAAAATAACCTGAACAGTGCACTGAAACATCTTTGCTTTGGAGATATGTCAGGAACACATTCAATCTTTTATCTTCCCTGGAACAGCAGGAGAAATGCCACTGAAATAAGCCCTGTAATTTCTCCTCTGTAATTATACCTGTCACCACTTCCGATGGAGCTGATATAAATAGCCAGTGCTGCCTTCTGTTTGCATTGTGCTTTTTTAATACAAAACAAAAAGGAGAGAAGTAAACTTTCTAACCCCATCTCTGATGGTGGGACCAGCCTAAGATGTATAAAATAAATGAAGTATTCACGCACTGTTAATTTGCTCTGTATTTCTAAACTTGACACTACATAGAACCGATCACTGTTTTAAGTGATCTTGTTTGCTAAGGGTAATTGCCTGCAGGATTTGTCACATGCTAAAGGTCAGAGATGCTGAAACCAAAAGGCATATATGTTAATGTATGCTTGTATTTTTGTATGCCCAGTGTCTAACATTAAATCCACATTTGTCTAGAAACAAAAGGCAAGCCTGTGCCAATGTGCAATGCAAATTGCCATGCTTTAGTCAGCATTCCTCTGAAATCCTACATAAGCCAAGGGGAATTCACAGCTCTTTCCTAGTGTTGTAGAAATTGATACATTTCAGCAGAGAAAAGAAATTGCAGTATATTTTAAATTGCTTCTGATTGAACATATTGGGACAAATTTGCTAGCAGTGTAAACTAACGCAGCCTAGTTGATGTCAGTGGAGCAGTAGCAATTATGCCAGATGAAGATCATAAAGGTGACCCAATGACCACATAATTATGGTTTGCGCTGGGATAAGAGAGCCCAGTGGCTTGGCTGGTCATTACTGAATCTTATTAAATGCCAGCAGCTTTGCTAGGACAGCGAGCTTAGTGGATTTAAGATCCACTGTATGGTGGGATCCATAAACTACCTCCAATATCGCCAGTTTCAGTGACAAATATAACATGTAGTTCTCTGACCTTGTCTTTAAGCAATAAGCAGTCATAAAATACGTGAATAAATACTTAAAACTACATGAGGGGTTTCATTTTAGACTCCTTTTCTGTTTCTAAGAGGAAAAATCATGGGGGGTGGAGAATGAATTCAAGCATTTATGAAGCGTGTTCAGATGCTGTAATGATGATGAGTTATCACAACAAGAAGAGACTAGAGAAGAGAAACAAATGAGAATGGAGGAAAGGTTTGTTTAGGCTAATGTCAGAAGTTTAAAAACTGATTTTGAGAACTATTAAAAATTTCCCAGTTGGTAAAGTGAGCTATGCGTTCCACAGACTCCTGCCTAGGGAAGGCCTAAAGTTAACACAGCAATCAAATGTGTGCAGAATGTGGTCTATGGCTTAGACCATGGGTTTTAGTGGGGTTCAATTTATATTGATAAACACCATCTTTATTCTCTTCAGGGGCCCCCAAATTAAAATCAAATGCTGTGATAATCATTAAACAGCTGAACAGCAGACACATTCCCACATTGCTTACACAAGTATAATATAAGGATGTTCAAGGTCCCCATTCTCTTTGTGACACCCCCTTCCATGCTCAAGTGAGCAGTGCTGACCACCCAGCTGTTTTCTGCTCTCCAAATTGAAGACTTCATTTGTCCATTTGTGGCTGAGTTCAAGACTGCCAAAATTCAGCTAAGAGCTGTAATTAACTCCGTGTTCCTTTATGTGCATTGGAGTATTCAGAGCTCCACTGGCTCCAGTGGGTGCTTCCAAATGGGAACTCCCCCACCTCCAGGGAAGTCACTTACACTGTCAGGTCCCAGGGTCCAATACAACAATGGACATGGCAAACCTCTCCACACTGCTTCCCTATTTGGATATTCTCAGAAATAAATAGCACTATGGATACCAAGCTGTTCAGACAAGTCAAGCTTTGAGCCCTAAACTCATTGCAAGAATCAGGGTAGCATTTGTTGTGCTATATATAGCAAGAGACAGAAAGAAAACAGGGCCATTGTGCAAAGCGACAATTAGGCCTCTCAGTGAGCCATAGAAGTAAAACTCCTCAAAACAAAATTGCATTTGCAATGCAGTGAATCATGAGCAATGCTGTACCAGGTGTCAGGGAAAAAAGCAGGAGCAGAAGATTTTTGCTGTGCTTTGTTCTGAAGCAGTTAAGTGTTGTCATTTTGAAGTAATTGAAAACAGCCCCAGTGACTCTTCTGCAGGTTTGTCTAGCAAAACTGTGCATCCCAGAAGCAGATTATACTGCTGTTGATGTAATCGAAGGTGATAAACATGTGTTAATAAGCTTGGGCTTGATTTAAGGTTGGAGAGACTGCTCGAGGAATCCTGCTGCCTTAGGTGGGGGGAGAGCAGATGAACCCTGTGGCCAGGAAGGAAAATTCCTGGCTGTGAAATATATTTGTTAGCTGGGAAGCATTTAATAGCTTGCTACATACATAAAGAGATTTTAAGCAAAACCATATATCAAAGCTGCTGGGGTTCATACATTTCTCTTTTATTATTTTCACAAGCCTATTTAGGAATGTTTCCAGCTGCCCCTGTCTTCCTTAAGATCTTGGCACCATTTTTTTTTTCTGAGATTCTCCCTTGACTTTCACAGGGTGCCAGCAAGCTGCATGCTTGGGAGGGGGACTTGCTTCTTTAACAGCTTAATTTCCCCAGTACTTGCCCTGGGAGCTCAAAGGTTCCATCTATCTTTTGCTTCAGTGCTCAAAGCTTGAGGGTTCTCCTCTGGGGCTGCAGCCTTCTGCAATACAGGCATAACACTGACACAGCCCAGCTCTGAATTCTTATTTTAAAAAAATAGCATCTGCATCAGCCAGATTAGTTACTTCTGAGAACTTTTTTTAGCATATGTCCTCACCATCTTCCCCCACTTGCTCTCAGCACTGGCTATGTCCCTTCAGCCTGTCCTCTCTCTTAGGATATGGCTTAAATAACATCTTATTCAGCCCTCACCCAGCTTCTGAAGAATAAAAGCCTGTATCAACTGATCAGAGCATGCATGGATCAGAAACTCATTCCCTCCCCTAAGCAGCAAACGAGACCCTTTTCACCCACCCTTGGGGTTTCCTCCCCACTCCTCAGGACTGCATTCCTTGTCACTTGGCAATGAACTTGGCAGTGCCTCAGCTAATAAAGAAGGCAGCAAACCCAAGACATTCAAATGCCACCAACTAAGGGAGGTAATGGCTTATTGCTGTATTGCCACCCTCCTCTGGAAGCAGGTGCTCTTCCACGCTGTTTTTCATGCAGCCCTGTTTGGAGCTGCCTCCAATGCTTTCTGCTTTTTTCTTCTGGAGAGAAAAATAGCATAGTTCATAGATTTTTTTTTTTTAGTCCCACCAAACATTAAAAGTGCATTTCCTGAGCACTTTTTTTGAGGAATCAAACTTGCACAGGTTAGTAAGCTTTAGAAAAACTGAAGAAGCCCTGGTGGGTTTGTAGAGCAGAAGAGTCATTGGAAGTGATGAACAATTAATGTATGTGAATGTTAGCTATTTTCTGCAAGAGTTAGTTGATACAAATGTACAGAGAGTGAGCACGCCCGCTGCTTCACTGCATCTAAGAGCTCTGAACTTGGGCCATGAGGGGTATGGCAGAAGCTCCCTGGCACTGCAGCCTTTACTGGGTTGATTGAGAAATATAATATAATCCACTTACAGGACAAACTCATGAAACTTGCAGGTTCTGGGAATGTTTTGCAAAAAGCTAACAGCCACTTAAATATGCATGGAAAAGGAGCACAGCGTGACCCTCATGAATAGAAGCAAATCAAATCCAAGCTGTGTTTCTCCAAGAACAGAGCCAAGAAAACTGTTTTTCATTTATTATTTTTACCAGCTCTGATATTTAGTGGCTCTGAAAAAAGTAGTCCATGCAAGCTTCTTCTGTACAATATTGACTTGAAAAGCAGAGCCATGTGCATTTTATTTATTAAATTGAAGGATTATGGCAAAGGCTTTTCTTGCCTAAGCAGTCATATAAAATAGTTCAGCTGCTGTAAATTCTCAACACTTGCTATAATCACTGTAGGTGATGATGCCCACAGAGCAGCTCATTCCACCTGTGTGTGGAAGGGGATGTGTTACCCTGAGAAGGGAACTGTAGTTGGAATCTGGATAACTGACAAAGACTAGATAATATATTGTTAGATGGGAAATATCTTTTGTGTGACTTGTCTGCCATCACACAGCAGAGCTGGGATGGAGTAGTGATGTGAACCCAGCCCTTCTGGTCTCTACTGGGAGTGTAGCAAAAGTAAGTTCAGAGAAATGTTATTCTGTTGCTGAGTGGAAGGGACAAGCAAAGTCAGCACAGTGACTGGAAAAGGCTAATGGTGTGCTGATCTGTGAGAATGATCTATAGTGCACGGAGTCCTCCCTCTTGTCTGTCAGCCTCATCTCAGTCCTTGGAAAGATCATTCATTTTGGAACTCCATGCCCATGGGCATGGAAGGCAGAAGATAACCAGGAACAACCAACACTCTTTTACTAATGGCTGGTCATGCTTCGCCAATCTGAGATCCTTCCAGGATGATACAACTGGCTATCAGAACTTTAACTTTACTCAGGTTTTTGACAACTCCTGCAGCATTCTTATTTGTTAGCTGACAAAGTATGGGTTGGACAAATAAGCTGCTAAAGCCCCATTGTCCAGCCAGTTTTCAAGTGATGAGTAGTAAGCAGTGTCTTGAACCTCCAGTTTACAGCTGCTGTCAAGGAGAATACCATGTGGGCCATATGGGATCCAGTAGGGTTCAACATTTATACCAACAACTTGCAGTGAGAGAAGGCATCTTTAAGAAGTTTGTGGACAACAAAAAAAAGGGGGTGGTAGGGTTGATATGCCAAGTGGTAGAGCCTCAGTTTAGAGGGAACTGGGGAAGCTTGAGGGCTGAGCCAAGAGAAATCGGAAATTTAATAAGAGAATGGAACTGAACTCTTTTCCCTAGTGGGAGGTTGTACAGCAAGGGGCCAGTGTGCATTGCAGCTAAGGAGGTGGATATCAGGAAAAACTTATTTGCTAGCTGGTGTTATAGCACTAGAGCAGTTTATCCATAGAAGCTGTGAGTTCTTAATTGTTGGAGTTTTTAAGGACTCAGCTAGATGCTGTCACAGTTGATCTAGTGTTGATGATGGTCTTGCTTTAGGAGGAGGTTGGATCACCTCCAGAGATGCCTTCCAGCCAGAATTTCTCATTCTCTGAACAAGCAAGGGCAGTCCATGGTATGTTACACAGGAGATCAGGCTCAAGGCTTGTTATAATGCTGTCCAACTGTAAGACTGAACCTATTAATTCAGAGAATTACAACTCCTAATGATGGACACCAACAGGAGCACAGGGATTCTTGATGGAGCTGCTGTTAGTGGAAGATCCTTACCAATAAGGCAAGAGAAAAGTGATGTGAAATGATTCCTTAAAGAAAGTTTCTTCACATTTTAAATAAGATGAGTTTCAGATATTTCTGTAGGGATTAAGTTGTCTTTCAGGCCATAATTAATATTCAATTGGCACAATTAAAATGTTAGCCTTTCCACTATTATCGAGTGGCCAGATCCTTGTACTTCTAAGGTGGAGAAAATCTCCCTTTTGTCTGTGAGAATCCTGCTTAGCCTTGCCTCTTTAGAGCTCTGAAGTCAGGGGGGAAAAAAAGGCTGTGCAATAATAAAGAGATCAAGTTTCCTAATGACAAATCTCCTGGGTGTTTGGCAGAAAAAACTTGCATGTAAAAAAAGGCATTTTGTTAGCAGCATTTGTAAATAACAAACTAGCGAGGCTCCTTTGCCCCTAGGATGCCATGGAGACAGCTTTTACGCCCTACTGTTTGTACCTCTCATAACTGAATTTTGAAGAGCTGTACTCTTCCAGCTTTCCTGAACCCTCATGAGCAGGTCTTAAATAGTGGGTGTAGGAGCTTTGGAAGAGACAAAACATCTCTTGAAAACAGTTTGTTCTTCATTACAAAAGATATTTCTATTAAAAACTATCAGAGAAAAAGGGAACTGAATTTATCTCAAGAAAAATGATACTAAATAAGAAAGGTTCTAAAACTATTAATGAAGCAACAGGCTTTCATTTTGTGTTCTGAAACTTCTTCAGCTCAACGTCATTTACACTAATCTTGGCAGAGCCACATAAACTGAGCATCTTCTGGGCTCGAAAGTTGTACCATTGATTGACTTGTATGTGCCTTACTCTGCGTTTCCAGTCCTCCTGAACCTGTTTTCCTTTTTGTACCCTTTGGGTATTTAACCTTTTCCCATAAATGTCCCACACATTGAAACTCAGTTATTTTTCAGAATATGTATATTTAGACATGGTTGATGTGGGAACTATGTACCCCATACCAGGATTCAGCCTTCTCGCAAAGCTGTGCAGCAGTGACCTGGTAGCTGCCTAGCAGAGGAAACATTCTTAGTGGCAAGTCAGTTTTGTAGGTGTTAACTGAATTTTTGAAATTCCATTAGGATTACTGTTCTTCATGATGTGGCTGTTAGCTGAGTAGGCCATGTTTGTTCCTGTGGTATAAATAAAGAGGTAATGAAGGAGATAAATAAGTTTCTATGAAGACAGTGCAGATGTAAGGTGGGGGGGAAGGAAAATTGCGGAGAAAGGATGATCCATTGTTCTGGCATATTTTTAGCACTTCTAACCTTTCTCACAGTTTCCTTCTTGCTTTTCTTGCCAGCAGAAACGTGTTCTGTTCATTTCTTCATTTCTCAGTTTCCTCCTAATGACCTTCTTTAACTGAAACTCAGTCTATTAATAAAAGTTGACAGTAAGAAAACAAATTGCTTTGTCATCTTGGAGTGTTAAAAAGGATTTGTATAGCACTTGTCTTCCATTAACACAGCATTTGAGGAGTCCAGATGCCTTGCCATAAGTCCTCTCTCTGAATCTATTAAGGACCTTAAAAAACAGCAAAATAACATGATGAGAGGGAGTTTCTTTTTGTCCAGAACACTGGGTGTTTCATTTCAAAGAGATTTATGTACCAATGTTCTTTGAACCCATCTTTCAAAATGCATGCATATTTGATCATCCGGAGAAGGAGATGTGACTAATGATATAATCAGTGTTATAAATGGTGGGCACACTGAGAAGCTCATCTACTTTGCACAAAATCTCTTCTGTTTTATTTACAGTTTTCCGTACTGTAATCGGGGGGAGATTGTCGTGGCCTTTTGAGATCCTCTCTAGCTCTTCTCCCTTTGTGCATCAAGCTTCTCTATCACTTCTGGTCTAAATTTTATCATCCTCTTCAAACCTTTTTTGTTTCTGTTGCTGTGTTCATCTCAGCAGCAAGAACTGTATTATTTTCCATCTTCTCTGTAAGGATTTGGCTTGCCAGCCCTTTACTGTTAGAGCTTCACCAAATTCCCCCACAGTGCTGTTGGAAGGTGGTGAGGAGGAAAAGAAACAAAACTCTATCAGAGATGCTGCTTTTTTCTGTATGGTCAAAATTAGGAAAGCATCTAGGACCCAATCCAAAAAACCTACTGTGAGTCTTTTGGTTGACATTCATGATTAGGGAACAGGCTCTTCTAGCTGGAATGAATCCACTTTAGATCTTTCAGGGGCTCAGAGGTGTCATTCTCTGAAGTACGTACCTTGCTGTATTAAAAACTTGATCATCCAAGCAGGTCACAGATAGGTACCTAAAAACAGCTGAGATTAAACTAGGTTTTCATGGTTATGCCAGGAAGGGTTTAATAGGCATAGTTAAAGCCTGCTACAGCGTGACCACTTGCTGTTCATTTCTCTTGTGTGTTCTTCGGATCTGTTCTTGCAAACTCCAGCTATTCTTGATGTAATGCAGGATGGATTCCAAGCAGGTTTTGAGGAGGACATTTGGTGTACCCTTTGTAGACTTCTCCTGGAAAAAAACCCAAATACCTATTTTTTTTTACACCAGCTCCAGTTCATTACACAGATCTTCACATAAATGTACTCCTCTGTTTCTTCCAGTCTTGCATTTCTCCAGTGAGAAACCTGCTGTCTATGCTTGTTTGCATCCTTCAAGCCTCTGAGACAGTGGTGTCCTCCCCTAACAACATAGCAGGAGCTCATTCACACTGAGCATCCTAGCAATTTGTTCCTCTGCCTGTGATGGCAGGATCAGATCAATTGTAGGGGCACCTTCCAGCCCAAATAATAGATTACATTGCTACTTGCTTGTTTGCTGCTTGATATAATTAAATTAAATTTGCATCTCCTGATTTCTCATGCTAAACAAGAACAATAGCAGCTAATGAGAGCAGTGCTGTGGCTTTCAGATGGGCATAATACAACAGGTTTTTTCAAGCTGGCTTGGCTTGGGGACCCAGACTGGGTGAATATGGCAGATGATCTTTCTGCTGATGAGTTGGTATTTGCTGAGATTGTGAATTTGTGTGTCTAGAGAACATTATACCTCTAGAATAGCAGGTGAAGAACCCTTGGTTCATCATAGATATATATTGCTGGCACCTCTAGATTATATTAAGCCATACTTCTCCAAAAGGGGGGGAAAACCTCTTGAGATATTTGCCTTCAGAAAGTGTTATTGCAGTGACAGAACAGCTCCATTCAGCTGGTAGTACCATTGCCTCTGGGCTGGGAGGTTGGGCGTTTGTCTAGCATCGTGGCTGAAGCACGTATGAAGGGTGACACTGCAGTGCAGCAGTTAAGGAGTCTGCTCCTCTCTTAAAGGTGATGTTTCTTAGGTGAGATATTAAATCTAGCTTGTTTAGCTCATCCCTCTTGACTGGGCAGGCAGAAGTTAAAAATCTCATGACACCATTCCCATGAGAGAATCTCAACATCTTGGCCAATATTTCCTCTTCTAATAGAAACAATTTGTGATACACAAGACAAAGCTAGCATGTCCTGAGTATGTGCTGGCTGCTGAAATTGCCTTCACAGTCTTTACAGGTGTTTTGTCCTTGGCTTTTTCTATCTTGAATACAGCAGGGGATCCCTAAGCATAAGAAGTGCTAGGAAAAGCCAGATTCCACGGTGCTTTGTCCTGTGAAGGACAAAATTAACTCCACAAATCACTGACTCATGCAATATTTTTGACTATTTATACTGCTCAAAAAGAAGAGTCTGCCTTAGACTTCCTCAGGTATTTCAGGCAACTCTCAATCTGCTGTGGACACTAGTTCCTCAGGTGTAAAATGAAGATAATATTTTTCTGTCTTGTAGGGATGTTAAGGGAATAAACTCAGCTAATGCTTATGACATACAGGGAGACTGTAACTAAGACTACAAAAGCCTGTGTATAGCCTGACAGAAGTGCAGTATAGCAGAAGACAATAATTTTGCTTTCTTGGTAAATTGCCAGACCAAATACCTCTTTTAAAAACACATACATTAAGTGTACCGGGCACATATTATTTTCCCCCTGACATTTAAAAAAAAAAGAAAACCAGCAGCAACTCCTTTTGTTACAGTTTGGTTTTGGAGTATTGGCTTTATTCAAAGTCCTTGTGAGTATGCTTCAAAATGAACTTTAAAAAAAATATTTCTTTTTTTAGCTTAAACAGTCTGGTTAATTCAACACAAATAAGTGAATTGCTTCAGTTGGTTCAAATATGCCTTTTTACTGTGAAAGTAATTTTCCTGATTGTTTTGTCATAATTGTAATATTAATCTTCCATGTTGAAATAAGAGGTGGCTTGGGGAGTTAGGGTGTTTTCCTTTAAAACAAACCCCTTTTTTAATTTGAAATGTTATACTTTCATGGAGGAACTATTATTTCTTTATGAAAAATAGTTTAAAGCGCTTGTAGGGAGCTTGCAGAAATCAAGATCCCACCCTACTGCACAGAGCTGGGCGCTGCTGAATGGGAGCAGGTGATGTCCTGATGCTCTTACATTTCAGCACAAGGGTTCGAGCAGAAGACTCAGTGGTGAGTGCATGGGGGGAAAAAAAGCCACGTAGGTGGATGAATAGGTGCACAGGAACAAAAAGTGCCATGTGTTGTTCTTCTAAGTGTTAGAGCAATCATTTTATCACTCTGGATGTAGCACTTATTGTATTCTTCCTCCCCATTTTCATTTAAGATGAGACACTGTGCTGAAGCGTGCATTGATTCACATGCACATTTCTGGATATTTGTGCCCTGAGGACAGCTTGCTGGATCAAGTGCTTTTTTCTGTACCATCTCTTCCCTTCCAGTATTTGTTTTTCTTGACTGATCTAGCAAACAGTGTTTGTGCTGCTCTGAGCCGCAGATCCCATCCACTGTGCAAGCACATGGAGGGAAGCGTGTGGTGGAGTGCATGAAGGGTGCATGCAGGTTTTTGGAAACATCACGAAAGGAGCTGCCAGGCTTTGAGTATTTTTGAAATTCAGGCCCACTTGTGGGTGCTAAGTACTCAAATGTCTGGCCAGGAATTCCTTTGAAAATCTGGCCCAGATTTTGCAGTCTAGGAGTAGAGAGCAAGCGCTACATCTGTGGTTCCCAGCCTGGGAGGCAGACCACACCGGTGAGGTGAAGCAGAGAGTCCGGGAAAACAAGATATGATGGTCTTGAGTCCTGCAGGCACAGGCAGCCAGCCTGCCTCTGCTCTGGGCCCCCAAAGTCTGGGGGCTGAGGATTCTGGAGCAGAGACAGGGATGGCTGGATGAGGTTAATCATGTGTCTGCACCTGGCCATGCAGACATATGCTCACACTGAAGGTGGGATTTTCCTTGGATATTTTTTCTCTTCTTGAACAAGGAAAGCCTACATAGCACGGTCCCAGTGATGGGAATGAAAGTGCTGGCTGATAAAAGAAGGGTGGCCATACATGAATCTATGGAATGGATGGTTGGGACGTGGGAAGTTTTTCTTGTTCCCCATAGTGGAAGCATGGATAAGAGCTGCTAACCCAACCAGAGCACTGCTGTGGAAGAACCTGCCCTCTGCAGACTGGTGGTGATAGCACTGAGCACCTAAGTGATGCAAGTGAAAATGAATCATTGCAGGGATGGGTTTACGCATTTTCAGCCCGGCTTTGATGCCACCCTCTAAGGAGTGGGACTGGGAAGTTTTTTTCTTTCTCAATAAATCCATCAGAAACCCCCTGCTGCTGGGTTTTACTGTGTGATACTATACCAGAATGCTGTAATGACAAATTAGAGATTGCGCAGGGATCAGGAATGGTGAGTGAAGCAGGACAATTTCCATTGTATTTTCATTGCCCTTATGTTGTACACAGAATAGCACTGTATAACACTAATGCACTCAGGCGTATTAGATGCAGGTCCTGTTAGCCCAAGAAGGAACAGAATAGAACCAGAAGTGACAGAGGAGCTTGCT
This sequence comes from Gorsachius magnificus, assembly GCA_034008185.1. Lineage (NCBI taxonomy): Eukaryota > Metazoa > Chordata > Aves > Pelecaniformes > Ardeidae > Gorsachius > Gorsachius magnificus. The sequence continues at coordinate 13,780,188 of CM067093.1, read as the reverse complement.
TCCCATCAAGACCAACCAACCATTACCACATTATTGCTGTATTTGATTTTCCTCATTTAAATGTGTGATGGCAAGAGTTTACACCAGAAATCAAAGGTGATTGTTTTTCCATAGAATTGTCAAGCAGAGCATAAAGTCTCCTACTACTGTCCTGACAAATGTGCTTATTACCATCAAAATTGCCAGTAAAATTATGAAGTACATTTTTTTTCTGTAAGTGAGAGGAGCTGAACACAAAGGAAAAGGCCTTTGGTCACCATTCAGGTAGTGTCTGCTGAGATAATACTATTGCAGGGATTAAATTTGCCATTGAAGGCAGGTGCTAATTTGTGTCCATGTACATCATGGTTATACACATGTGACAACCACACTGCCCTGACCATATTAATTTATTTGTGGCTACTAGTGAAGAAAGCAAGAACCTGATAGAAATATCCTGGTTTGACAGCAAAATCTAGGACAAAGCCTGTGTCTGTGACATAATGACACTGTGGGGAAAAAAATGCTAGGATAGCTCCTAGGTTATTGATTTTATTTAATTGTTCTGCTAACTTTCAGGCTATGAGGAAAGGCTGGGATGGAGGTGAGCCAGGGGTTGGACTGGAAGAGGATTGGGGAACCCTCAGCCAGATTCCGTCTGCAATTTCAGATCATGCAGCCAGCAGTAATGTGGGGTTTGGGTTCTTTCTGCAGGGTTCATTACTGAAAAGCTTCGAAGTCCGTGTTGATACAGTGGCCATCAAGGGCGAAATGAAGGCTTCTCCACCCCCCTACAAGAAAAGTCTGCTCCTCTCAAAGTCTGAGATAGGGAAGAAACTCTTACCTCGTAAATCCAGGGTCTTTGCAGCACAGTTCAAACTTCAGGGGAAGAGCAGGAAAACAGTAGCAGCTCATCCAACCTGGTGATACAGCTTTAGTGTGCTCAGACTAGATGAGGTGAACAGATTTCAATTCTGCAGTGCAGCCATGCATTCCCTCTGCAGAAACCTGCCTGCCTGATTACACAGGCAAAGCGAATTTTACTCCAAATCTCAGAGGAAGGATAGAAGCTCATGAAAAAAGTATTTGAAAGAAACAGAAGCACAAACTTCTGGGGACTGCATACTTTCTGCCTGGATGATCCATAGAGATATGTCCACTCAGCAAACTTGTGGAAGTGTAGTGCTTTGCACCACTTAAAATTTACCCAAAGTAGGGACATGATTCCAAAGATTCTAATTTGTTGCTCTTATTTGGACATTAAACCAAATACCAGAGGTTGGGAGTTGTGCCCCTAAACTTATAGGTGACTGTGATAAGCAATTTCAGAAGGTGATTCTAATAGTCACAGCGTTTAATAACCTTCTGGAGACGTTTTTTGCAATGGAGGACTTGAAACTCTGGTTCTTTGTGCCCAAAGGCTGGAGGATTGATGCCAAGCCTGGTGAATTGGACAAGGTGCAGCAAAACTACGTTCTACCTAGGATGCTGAGTACAGTTGCCAGCTATCCCTCAGTGGTGGGAGAGGAGGCACCCTCAGATATGAGTAATCCCTTGAGGTCCTGCATAGCCCCCAGAGATACTTAGCTGGTTCAGCAGGCCACAGAGGGATTCTGGGGTAAGCAGATGTCTACCTCAGGCACCTAAAGCAGGACAGCATATGCTCCTTCAGCCTGGGAGCTACCCTGCCTTTGCAGTGTATGCAAGGTCTCAGGGAGGATTTACTGCCTTGCAAACAGATGTTTGAAAGGACAAGAAAGAAGTGGAAATAAATTACAAACCTGCCCCAAAGTGTTCTTCCTCATCGTAACTAAAGGCTGCCAGTCTCTGTCCCCCCTATCAGCACTCTGCAGCTAACATTGATGCTTTTTTTAATAACTTGCTGGCAGCTGTGAGGGACTAAAATCTTCATAGAATAAAGCCAATTTCTGGTTTTATTTTTATTGAATATAAACCAACAAGGCTATGCAAAAAGCTTTGGCTGTGTGTTCATGTTGAATGCACTCACCTCTTCAATTAGGCCAGGGGATTTTTATCTCAAACAGTCAGATAGCAAGTCCATTAAAACACAGGGTGAACAAGGATGCATAATTTGTTTAGTGCTGCTGTGAAGGCTCTGGCTTTGGTGATGAATGTTTCATGTCTCAATCTCTGGAGAACGGGGTACTGACCATGTAGCAAGTGGTTGAAAAGAAAATTGCCCAGGTTTTCCTGGTTGTTTGCCCCGAGCTGTATGTTGCAAAGCACTGACAAGTGCAGCTGCAAGTTATAGGACTGCTCTCTGCTTTAAAAAAAGTGGCTTCTGACAAGGCTATTCCTTCTACCAGCCATGTGTGTTGTACAGTCAAATTCTGCTCCGCAACCCCAGACTCATAATGCAAGTTCTTGTAAAGAAGTGTTAATAGCAACTCCTGCTTCTGCAGATTGCTGATTGTTCAAAGAGGTGGTAGGGGAGGTCATGTTTCAGGTGGCTCCCAAAGGCCAGGAAAGATGGAGATCCTCTAGTGAGCTTGGAAGCTCCACAGATGTTCTCAGTGTAGGTGCAGAGAGAGCTGGCTGAAAGTATATCTAGCTTCATACAAGAACATTGCTGTGAACGTTAGAGGAGGAGTTTCTTGCCAGGAAGGATATGAACAAAAACAGTGTAGGCCCCACAATCTAGAAGAGGTATTTTCTGCCAGCAAAATCATGCAAAAAATGTCTATATAGCTCAATGGAATTGCAGGGGGGACACCCAAGCTGGCTCTGAACGCCTAGAAGTGGTATTGTAATGTTAGCTGGGGCACTGCCGAGACTCTTATAGTCTGTTTTTCAGTAGAGGCAATGAGCCTATACAAAGCACCTTGCTAACTCGGAAAAACTTCTTTGAGAGTCCAGGAGCAAGCACGTTCACACCTTTCTGAGGTCCTTCTACCTGATGCTTTATCATGCCATGTATGCAGAAATCAAGTTCTAGCTTTTCCATATCTGTTTTTGTGTGTACACCGAGTGTTTGCTTTCTCCCACGCCAGCTGCATGAATAGTGCTGAGAACTCGAAACATCACGAGAGGTCTCTGTGAAAGGAATTGTGGTGGAGCTGAGTAGTATATGGGGACAATGGGTAATCACCTCCATTTTACCTGGGAGGTTCAAGAGGCACAGTCATTTATTAACATCAGGCTGAGACCCAGTGGCCCCACTTGTCGGGCTGTCTTATGTTCTGCTAAGCAGCCGGTGACAAGGCATACTGTGGGGCACCCAGCAGATGGTAATGAGGAATGGTGCATAATGAGGCATGCAAGGAAGTGTGGGAAGTAGGTGCGATGGAGAATGCTGCCCAGATACTGCTGTGATGCTCTCAAGTGCTAATATCAAACACGTAGCAAAAACACTCCATGCACTTCTCCCCAGTCTTGTACACAAGATCCTTTGCTTTTAAAGAGAGCCTCAGTTCTCTTCTCCAATCTATTCTTCTACAGCTTATACTGGAATGATTTAATTGGTTTTAATTAGTCCTAATGGGGGGCGCATCTGCCACTTTCCTGAGACATCATAATCAAAGAAGTGTCCGCATTGTGGAATATCAGAGTTGCGCTTGTCCTCACTAAACCAAGAAAAATATCAACAACCAAACCTCAGGAGAGAATTCATCATCTACCAAGCACTTGAGCACAGCTGTATCAGGTCTCTCTTGTCACTGCCTGGATGATTAGTGACATATCATTTGTTTGCTGTGAAAGGCATGTAAGTTGAGGGAACAAAGCTAGTAATTAGAGCAACACAGCTCAGATGAGACACGTTCTGCCTGAGCATCCAAACCAAACACTTGGCTCTGCTTCTTTGGATGGCATTTCTCCTACGCCTACCTCAGAACAGCAACCAAGCTGATTTCAGGCCAAGGGAGAAGAGTAAAAGGACTATCAAAGGGACATCCTTCTGCTTCACACCGCTACTCAAGTGTTTTATATCTACATGCAGACAGCTAAGCTTGCAGGTGTTTTGTGAAATGAAAACGTGCAGCTATTTCAACTATATAATCTTAGCATATAGTGTGTACAAGATTTAAGTCTCCATGAAGATATTTCTAACTGAAGAATATAGTGTACATGGAGAGTTTTGAAATGAATATAAGCCCTGCAGTGTGCTCTGAGAAATATCAGCTCTGGGCTTGCTTGAGCCAGTGGAGAAATGAACTGTAAAGCCCAAGAGGACTAGTGCAAAACTTCTGCATCAGCTGCCTTTGCTTCAAACCAGATGTCCTTTATTCTGATTTTCTCAGACAGTAGCAAAGTACTCTACTATCACAGTAAGCTTGAACAGAGCCTATGCTCCATCTATGCAGGCAGATATTTATCAGTAATAGTCAACATATGAGCTTTTTCCAGTAGTCCTATGGCCAGGAGAACTGTGATCTCTCTAAGGTATATCTAATGCTTTTCATTGGCTTTAAGCATTAATTGCTTCTTTCTTGCTAACATATCTGGCATCTCTGTGCATTAGACAACTATTTGGAAAAGATGTCTTACCCTATATGGCATAGCCCAGAAAAAAGACAAATGTTCTGTCTTTGCTGCTTCTAAGAGGTCTCCTGCTCATGGATCAGAATGTCTAAATTTAAAAAAATTTAAACAGCTGCCTCTGATCCTCTCAAAATTCTTAATTGATGTGGTGGATGTGGTCATTTAATGTCACTAGGAGGTTCACCAGGGGACTTGAATGACAGTATGAGACCCAGCATGGTCTCATAGGAGTTACTTCATAGCCACCCAAAGTGTTGCCAGAGCAAAGTCTGCACCAACCAGTCTCTGCTAATTCATACAACCTGTGTGTCGCTGGCTGGGCTGGGGCAGGGTAGGCTGCAACAGGTGTACTTGTGCATGATTTTAAGAAACAACTTGTGCAGCAGAAAAAAATGTATTACCAGGCAAGGATGTACATGGAAGCATAAGCAAATCAACCAAAAACTGAGTGTTGCAAGCTGGGAATAGATGCAGCTTTGGCTGGGGGAAAGACAGGAAACTATGAAGGGGATTCATAGAATCACTGACTAGGGCAGGGAATAGATTACTGGCAAAGCTGAGGGCAATTTAAATGGAGGTTGGGCTAAGACTGGTTGCAAAGTTAGCCCTAATTGTAGGTTTGTCTGAATTTTGTTGGTTTGTAGCCGACAACCAGAGGTTTACTAAAATCTAAATCCACAGGACTTGTGTTATTCCTTTGAGAAATTGCTGATGGGATGTTTGAGCAAAATGGTGCCAGCAAGAAAGATGAATATTTTAAGTTTGGGTATTGGGCTGGCTGAACTGGCAAACTTAAAAATACTACTTTGTAGCAGAATTGTGAGTGCAATGCGAAGTGGCCCCCTTAGCTAGAGACTGGACTTTTGCAGAAATATAACGAAAAGATTACTTAGGACTATTTTAGTATACCTAAATGTGCTTTGCTATAGGGAGATATCTGTCTGTACTTCTCTTCCTTCCATCTGGTGTGTAAAAGAAAAATAAATTAAATCAGAAAAATGTCTAAAAATCTCCCGATAACAGTATATCGAAATGAGATTCTCAGAAACATGCCTTGACCGTGAGCCATTCTCAGCGATTGAAGATATTGGTTTCCAACATTTCTTATTTGCACTGAATGAGAATGTTCTCTCAGTCTAAAAGTTCTGTTGTCACTGAACTTTTTAGCTTAGTCATCAGTACAGACCCATTCTCAGCCAAAGTAATGCATTTTGCCACATAAGGAATGACAAGCAGATGAAGAAGTACACATCATTTGCTGACTGCATGCCAGGTTTTTTCAGAGGGAAGGGCAGCACTGTGGGAAAAAGAATCTTTTTTTTTTTTCTTGTGCATCTTTAAGGACAGGAGTTGGCACTGCTGTAATTTTCACCGCCTTATCCACTGGCCATGCTGCATCAAAACCTGCTGAACTGCTTGTGATGCTTCATAATTTTATATTTACTGCTGTTCTGCTCTGGGGTTTGGCTACGCTGGAGTAAAAGAGCAACCTCTCGAGTTAGTTACAGCCCTGCTTCTTCCCTACCTTAATCTAATCATAAAGAATTTCCTGAGATCTGAAAGACTGTTGATTGACGGATACATAGCTCTTCACCCATTTTAGCCATGTGAAAAGCTGATGGGAAGAGCTGGGGACCTGTTTTGTGCCCTGAACGAGATATCAGATCCAGGGGCAATGACGTAGCTCGGTAAACTGAGAGCAAAACATCAAATGTATGCCATTGCTCTGCAGCTCTGATGCAAAGTAACTGAGCAAAATATCACTTTATCATCAGAGAAGAAATGCAGTCATTCTGAGTGTGCTTGAGCTGGCCACAGGAGATTCAGTGAGGTTAGCCAACATATGTCTAGGTAGCTAATTGGTACTAATTTCTTCCAAGTAGCAAAGAATCTAGAAACTAACTGCAATGATTACTCTTCAATGTTTTTTTTTAAAATGTATTAGCTGGATTATTAGTTGCAACATACATCTCAGGGTGGCATCTTGACCTTGGAAATCTCAATTCTCCTTACAGGCTGGAGAGGACCTGGCAGTGTTTGCTGCTAGCTGGAGGACTCCATTTTGAGCCTAGTGGGCCCCTATCAAACATGATTCATTTGGCTAGTGACAAATGGGATCTGAACTTAAAATTTAATCAAAATGGGATAATGTCTGCAATTTCAGTCCAGGCTCTTGCATGGATTTGGGGTGAGCTTTTTGCTTTTATAAGCTCTCAAGTGTCACTTTTCTCTTTTCTCTTTCCTTTTTGAAATTCCTTCTGGGCCTGCATTATTGCTGCAATTTCTTTCACCTCCTTTCACATAGGGTTTTTTGTCTGTAAGAGCCCACTGTGAGTGACTGTAGCTGAGAGGTTTTGTAAAGTAATTGTTGAAAAAGAATAGGTATTTAATTACCTGTCCCTTCCCATCTCATTTCTTCTTCTGTAAATTATGAAAGTAATTAATCCCCAAATCACAATAATTTTGAGATGATGTTTCTTAAAATCAAATCTAGAAGAAAAAAGCTTTTTTCAGGCAGAGATTTGTTTGTTGTTTTCTCTCATGTGACATTTTTCTCTCTGATCTCCCTTCCCATTTGTTTTTCCCTTGTTCCAAAGACAAGGAGGAAATTACATCTGTCTGGATCACACTCAAGGCTTTGTGTAGCTGCATTTCAGTGAACCCTTAATGCTTGCTTCTGAAAACAGTTTTTCATCCCTGAAGATTAGAAGAATGGTAGGAGATACCCCAAGTTTTAGAACTGGCTACTGGGAGGAAGAAGATGGACTAGGCATCATGTGAGGAACATAACTCTGCTGGGGTTTGCATTGCCCAGAGTTGGTCCCATGTGCTCTCCCTTTTGCTTGAAAGCCTGTGGCCACCTTCACCTCCTGGCTGTTGTCTTTTGGGTTGGTTTGAGCTGGGGCTCAATTTACCACAAAGGTCGGATGCCTGGAGAGCATCTCACTGGGCTGTCTGTTTCCTGGGAAAGTCTGTTTTCTTGGGAAAGAAACAAAAGCATGCAGTGCTCTGCCAGGTTTCTATGGCTCCCATGTCCATGCTGTGCTGTAGCTGCCTCACAGGAACAACCGAGCCAATAGGGATCCTGACATCTTTGCTGGTATTGTGTTTCCCCATCCCTTTCCCACTCCATTTCTCTTCTTTGGTCCTCTATTTTTCTGCCCTTTGTCTTTGATTGTGTTGAGAAAATTGGACAGGCTTCTATAGCCCATTTTAAAAATGAGATTAGGTTATATAGCCCTTCAATGAGAAGATCCATTATGTATTTTCAAGTAAAGTGGCAACTTGTGTCCATCAGCCTCATGTAAAGCTACTCAGCATCATTAAGTGGCTGCTGTATTAAGAACTAGCTGACCATTAGTTGTACTTTAATATATTGTGTTTCTCTAATGCTGTCATGGTTTAATCCCAGCCAGCAACTGAGCCCCATGGAGCCGCTCACTCACTTGCCCCTGGTGGGATGGGGGAGAGAAACGGAAGGGTAAAAGTGAGAAAACTCGTGGGTTGACATAAAGAAAGCTTAATAGGTAAAGCAAAACATGGAATTCATTCCCTCATTCCTACCTGCAGGCAGGGGTTCAGCCATCTTTAGGAAAGCAGGGTTCCATCATGCATAACGGTGACTGGGGAAGACAAACACGGTCACTCCAAATGTTCCCTCCTTCATCCTCCCAGTTTTTAATTGCTGAGCATGACATCATATGGTATGGAATATCCCTTCGGTCAGCTGTTCTGACTGTGTCCTCTCCCAGCTTTTTGTGCACCCCCAGCCTTCTAACTGGTGGGGTGGAGAAGCAGAAAGGGCCTTGGCTCTGTGTAAGCACTGCTCAGCAGTAACGAAAGCATCCCTGTATTATCAACACTGTTTCTAGCACAAATCCAAAATACAGCCTCATACTAGCCACTATGAACAAAATTAACTCTAACCCAGCCAAAACCAGAACAAATCTACATATTATTTCATAGAAAGCCTTAAACTATTTCAGGTGAAAGATGGTATGAGCATATCTTCATCAACACTGCAATAATAGACTAGAGAATAAGCTAGGATTTCTGTTCACAGCCCTTGTGATAGCCCAAATCTAGAGCTAAACATTATAGCTCTTCTCCAGGAATTTATACCATGACAGCAATGTGATCATGCAAATAGCTGTAGGCTAAGCTCAGTCAGATGATATTCAGCATTTAATCTCCCTCTAGGAGCTCTGGGAAGCTTTGTCTGAGATATGGTAAGATTTAACTTCTCGGCTTACACAAGAAAGTAGAGTTTTACTAAGATCAGAGAAGCGCGGTAGCCACAAATGAGGAAGGCCCCTTTGGGTTAGAGACTCCATTTGACTTTGGGGATTGCTGATGCTGTGGTCACTGTGGATGGCACTGAGTTCATGTGAACGCCTGCTGTGTGGTACTACCTGAGAACCAATTTCCAGCAGCACTCAGCACTAAATGGTCACTAAACTAAAGCCAAACAAGTTTTGAGATGAGATTCCTTTGTATCATGCTAAATGCAGCTGTCCTGATATGTACTGTGCAATAACCAGTGCATAAGGAACAACACTGCTGCATTTTTGCCATCTATTGTATGGAAATATTGTTAGGTGTGATACAAGCAGTTGCTGTATTTGCTTGTGTAATTAATTGGTCCCAAGTCTTCTCTGTGCACAAACAAGGTGCAGTGTGGCAAAGTTTGTGAAAACACTACATCCACGCTGATCTGCTGCTAAAATCAGATGGTGGTTGTAATTCCCAGCCATTTCCCCTGAAAGTTTTACTGCTACCAGGTTGCCATAATGCAGTTTTGTGTGGGGAAGGGCCTTTTACAAATGTGAGATGAATCAGAACCAGCCACTGCTGGAAGATTGAAGATCTTGGTGAGGATGTGCCCATCTGGTTGCCTTTCCCCCCTGCAGTGGGGTAAGGACTGTTCTCAGCCAGGCTTGCAAAGGGCTCCTGAAGGGTAGACAGAAGGTCCAGGCTAGCAGTGCTATATATCACTATGTAAAGGCAAACCAAGAAAAACACCAGGAAAAGCAGTAAACCCAACAATGATACAAAAACACTCCTAGAAAAGCAGGACAGTGGAAGGGGCTGTCCATTAAAAGTAAAGGTGTTTGGTTTACTGGTCACAAAAGCCAGAGAAATGTACCAAAGGCCTTTTCAAGTAAATCCCTGATAAAGAAAGCATTGACCTGTTGAAGAAGAAAGTCTGATAAATGAATATATTTTGTGTGCATGGATCCAAAACATATTGCATAGTGGCAGAGCACCTTCTCTCCCCCATATTTTTCATGGTTATCTATTACAGGAATAGATATGTGCAGTGAAAATCATTATTTGACAGTTTTCTGCTGTACAGTAGGCAGTTTTGCATTGTGGAAGGATTAAAAGAAAGATTTTAAACCCTGTGGGTATTCATCTGACTTCATTTTAACTACCTGAAGTCCACAGAAGCTATACACTAGCCTTTCTTCTTTCCTGATCTGAAAGAAGTTGGTGTTGAGGAAATGGTGGAGTTCATCAGGTTAGCTTGATGTGAGATATTCTTGGTAAATTCATGGCGCATATCATCCTATTTTCTAATTAAGCCTGTGACTGTAAGTACACTTGCCTTTGAAGTTTGTTCTAAAGCCTGAAATATTACTGAAACTACACTAACAGGCCTGGCTGCAAAGCTTTTTTTATCTTTTGTTTATGTATAGGCAATATATTTCCCATTCCCTTGACAGGCATCTTAAATGTCCATGATCCAGGGCCAGTGATATTATAAGGCAGTTGCATTACTCTTCTGGGACAAGAAGTATCTCATCTACTGCTCTGAGATATTTACTTCCATCTTAAGTCAGCTACAAGGCCTTGTCTCCATGTTCAGATCCTCTTCTTTCTCATAATGGTATATTTAGGGGTCACACTTGTGTTATCTTTACCTTAAACCTCACACTTGCCATGCAATGTCCTTGATTCTTCTATTTTTGTCCTCTGTTTACTCCCACATCAGGGAAATTCGTACTTTTTGGTTTCCCCTGTGTGACAGATCTCAGTCTCATGTGTGTCAGTTCTGACCCTCATCCTACCCAACAGGACACAGCTGGCTTTTTGCTGCTGCTTTTCAGAAGAACCAGCCCTGTTCTCCCTCTTCTCTCCTTTGTAGCCAGATATTGTCATGGAAGAGGTTTCTCCTTCTCTACTTGTTCAGCTCTCCTGCACCTCAGGCTGTTGAGAAAGCCAAAGTGAATTGAAGTGACTTCTTTCATAGAATGCCTGAGTAGCAATGAGAGGACAGGACTGCTAATACTTTCTATCCATGACCTGACATGAGCATCTGCAGTCAGCAGTCTTCCCACTACAGTGGGCTTTGTTTTTTGTGAGTCATGGCATGGGAGAAAGGATCCAAAGTTTGTAATCAACCCCTACAGCAACCTATTCCCTCACCTGTCATTGTTTTTTTTAAAAAAACCAAACCAAAACCAAACAAACCCAAAAATGAAACCACGACAAAATTCTGCAACATCTAGTGCAAAGGATTCACTTACAGAATCACAGAATGGCAAGGGTTGGAAGGGACCTCGGGAGATCATCTAGTCCGACCCCCCTGCTAAAGCAGGCTCACCCAGGGCATGTTGCACAGGACATCGTCCAGGCGGGCTTTGGATATCTCCAGAGAAGGAGACTCCACAACCCCCCTGAGCAGCCTGTTCCAGTGCTCTGTCACCCTCAAAGTAAAGAAGTTTTTCCTCATATTCAACTGAAACCTCTTACGTTTCAGTTTGTACCCATTGTCCCTTGTCCTGTCACTGGGCACCACTGGGAAGAGTCTGGCTCTGTCCTCGTGACATCCACCCTTGAGATATTTGTACATGTTGATGAGGTCCCCTCTCAGTCTTCTCTTCTTCAGGCTGAACAAGCCCAACTCTCTCAGCCTTTCCTCATGATTATAATAGCATCTTTTGCATGGTTTAGATGACAGCACACTGAAATCAACAGTTCTGGACTCATATTTAATTTAAATTTAATATTGTATCATAAAAGTAATAATTGATTATTGAGAAATAGTTGTGACATAACTAACAATTTTTTGTGAACTAGAATGCTGTTACTCATTTAATATGCTTCTAAAATCAATTACTATTTAATCAGTAATAGCTACCTTATGAAATCCAAATGAAATTTCATGAAGCATCATTTCAAAATGGTTGTAGTACATGCAGTGTTGCTGACACTAATCTAGAAATTCAAGCCTACGTATTTTCCATAGTAAGCCATACAAAACTGTGGCCTTAAAAATAAAGTAAGTTGATACTTTAAAAGAACAATAAATATTTCTTTTCTTCAGACAAACAAGTGGTAAACTGATAATGTCTTTGGGGTCTCGCTGACTCATATCACCTGGGCCACAGTGAAAAGTCTCTCTCCTTGAATAATCCCAGTAAAATCAGTAATCCTCAACCGATGCGACTGTCTGACTACTTGGTGAACCTGATGTGTGATCAGTCTACAATGCAGACTTAGTTGCCAGGCAGAGACCAGGAGCTACCATTCTCGGTGTAGGGCTGGATGGTGGTGAATGCTGCGGGCAATGTACAGGGGTGTCCGATGCTGAGTGTACAAGAAATGGTGGGAAGTGTCCAAACTCCTCCTTAGTGCTAAAACATAAAAGATGAGTGCTTTACTTCTGCAAAAATTTGCTAGTACCATGCAAGTTCTTGCAAGATTCCCAGCCTCAGCAAAGTGAATTCAAATCCTCTACAATTTCTTGAATGAAAGAGGGATAATTTCAAGATCTCCATGAGATTTCAAAGCAAACATGTTTTGAAAGCTTTTTTCTTCCTTCCGTTGTCCTTTTTCTTTTCTTTTTTAGCTAGGTCTTTCAGACCTCAGTTTGAAGATGTCTAATGCAGCCCTTCCCTGATGAGTGTAACTGCCTTTCATTCTTAAATCACAAATAATTATTTATGTGGCGGTAGGTAACTTATAAAAATCATATTTAAAAAGGCTCTGGGTATTATCAGATGGCTCACCTTTACCTCTTGTTCTTTCATAGCTCAAAGCTTATGAGAAATGGGCATATTAAAGGACACTGTAAACTACATTTTCAGGCATTTGTAAGTATTTTGGAAGAGGCTTTTTTCCTAACCTCTTCTTAGCCTTAAACTCTTTAAATTGGCATAGTCTTAGAAGCCTACCTTCTGCCACTCTGTATTTTCCACTTGCAATTTTCCCATTTTCCAGGGTCTTTTGCTTGTAAGGCACATGGATTAAGACTGCCTCACTTGTTTTAGTCCTGTAGATTTACACTAGTGTCACGAATGTGCTTGGACTTGGCAGGAGTGTTCATGGTCCCGAAACACTGCTTGTGTTCACTACAGCTAGAGATGCAGCTGTATGAGGAGGGACAGAAAGTTTACATATTGGGAATGGAAACAAACAAACAAGTAGTAACTGATTTTCATTTTAAGTCCTGATATTCTGGTGATGCTTCCCAAACGCATGAGCTGGAGTAGTAGCCAAGTTGTGGTGCCAACTCCCAAGCCAGAAGCCTTAAGCTTGTCCCATGTCCCCTCCTCTGTGAAGGAAGGAAATTTCCTACGCAGGTTGAAAGGTGCATTTTCAGGAGCACGGTGGGAACAGGGTTCCTAGGAGCCTCTGGATCATCTCATTTCAGCATTGCCCCTCCATAGCATGAAGAGGGGGAAAGACTGATATGCCGAGCTGGGAATTGATGTTTCAGGCTGAGATTTGTACCCAGTGCGAGTATTGCTTGGAATCTAATGGGTAACAAGTCAGTATAAATGACTATTAACTAATGCAGCATTATACCAAATGGACCCATTGCGCTTCATTCTGTTGCGTGGAGTGCAAAATGAATTCTAGATTATGGGACATATTCTTAGGCAAAGAGGGAATTTCAGGGGTGAAAGAAGCCTGTGTTAGCTGTCTTTCTTTAATAGGAGATTATAAAAAATTATTATCCCAGGCTAATTTATGGCATCTTACACCATAAAAATACTCAACTAACAGATCTAATTGTCAAAGCCAACATTATACCCAGTAGTTATAGCTTGGTTTAATACATTTCTAAGTCTCACACTGGATTTCCCAAAGGGAAACATAACAGTAAGAGGGAAAGAATCAGATGGCAGGGCAGGAAGCTTTATTCCACGTGGGCTGAGTTTGTGAATTTTGTCCCAGTGCCACAATTGACATGATGGCTGATGGCAGACAAAGAATTCCAGGGGGGCTAATTTGTTTCCTATAAAAGCACCTAACGATGTTGGTTTTGTTTAAAGACCATTTGCAGGAAAGGCAGGACCAAGTGCAGCTCAGTAGGGATGGCAAAGCTGTGAGATGCATGCTATTCCTGTGTCTCATTGTGTGCTGGACAGTGCAAGAAGTGACAAGCAAACCAGCAGAGTCCCAGCAATAACCTGGGACTTCAGCACAGACTCTGTTCTCAGTTCCTTTAGGAAATCCAAAGATTTCAAAATCAACCTTTTTCTTCTCTGATAGCAACAGACTCATGAGGAATCATAATTATTGATTCCAGTGGCACAGAGAGAGCCTGGAGCCACAACTTTCTAAAAAAATTCACAACTTTTAAAAATGCGCCCAACAAAAAGCATTAGGAAAGCAGTGTGTCAAAGTTGGGGGTTTTTAAGTCGTTTGTGCTCTGGCTTACTGAAAACAAGCCTTTGTTTACCTAAAGGTCACCAGTATTTCCATGTCCCACACAATTGGGCTGAGGTGGAAGGGGCTGTCATTTAAGTTTTGTCTTTGAAGCCAGAGTTTGTTCCTGGCGCTCGCGTGGCTGAATATTAATATCCATATGCCTGGTGTAAGCACAGACATATAACAAATAGGTTTGTATTACTCGTAATCTCTCGGTAAATACTGGGATGCCTTTCCAAAGATTAATTCTATTGCCTGAGAAAAAGCACTGTGTTTTAGTGTGGGAGCTGCTAGGTGAAAATACGTGCCTTGCCGATGTCTGTGATTCTGCCGTTCTGTCTGATGGAGATACGGTTAGCTCTGCAGGATGCCACCCCTAACAGTGCGAGGTGCCGTGCAAGGCGCTGCGCCCAGTGTGGGAGGCAGAGCCTGGCCCCAGGAGCTGCCTGATGGCCCAGGGGGAGAAAGCCAGCAGGGGTTGAAGTCACAGCCTGGGGATGCTTCCTTCAAGTTCCCTTTAGACATGATAGGTCAGATCCTCCAGTTCTGCAGGTTCTGCTGCTTGTGCCCAAGATGAGCTCTTTGTGCTGTGATGCATGAGCCTCTTCTGAGAACATAGCCCAGCAAAAGGAGAAAAGATGCTGTGTTTTCTAAGTGAGGTTCTGTCTCTGGGCAGGGTACATTAATCTCTCGTGTTCATTGGGGGCACAGTAGCTGGCAGAGGCCCTAACAGAGTGCAGCCTGGCCGGAGCATGCTGTGCCCGAGTGGGCAGAGCCCTGTGGCTTGGGGATGACAATTTTTTTTCTTTTTAAGAATTCTGCTTTCAATTTCACATGCAAACTATACCTGCTAGGAAAGAAACAAGATGGCCTGTTGAGAGGAGCAGAAAATGAAGGGCTATTTTAAATCACATTTAAAAATGTGATTGTTCTGATAATTTTTTCTTAACCCTTGAGTCACAGGCAACTACAGATATGCTGGAGTTTCCCCTGAGCCTGAAAATAAGCTAAGGCTGGTAAGAGTCAAATAATTCTTTATGCTTTAAATTAGTCTTGCTTCAAATTTCACTCGGCCCAAAGTGGGTATCTTACATTAGCAGGAAAGTGCCCCCTGACTCGGAATAGCCCTGGATAGCAAGAGGCTCTCCCCTCTGTGGCCTGTTTTTGTCTGAGCAGGGCAGGAGGCCGCCTGAGGTTGGTACATGTAGGTGCTGCTCTGCATTCATCATCCCCCCCTTGGCTGCTGTGGGGGCACAGGGAGGAGGAAAATGCTCTGTGCCCCTCCTGTTCCCAGGAGATGCAGATGGGGAGGCAGAGCTGTTGTCTGCAGCTGGAGCCCTGCCGGTGCCACCTTTAGAAATACTCAAGGGATTGGGTCTGTGTATAATTTACTCTTATGCAGGGAAAGGAGCACTTACATTCCTTCATTCTGTGCATCATGCTTCAGTTATGGCAGCCTGGACCAGAGCTTTGATTTGCTCTTTGCTTTTTCTGGGCAGTGAAAAAGGATTCATCCCCTGATTTAGCCAGCTTAGTGGTCTGCCTAAAATGGTACAAAAGTGTCTCCTCCTGCCTGGGTGCGAAGGGGAGAGGTGGAGGAGGAACCCCTAGGTAAGGTAGTGCTTGTGCTTGAGGACTTACTATTCGGGAGTCGAATTGCAGGTTTGCTACTCTGCTCCTGGGTTCAGCTTTCACCTATGCTCAGCAGCATCTCTTTGGGGCACATCACGGCAACATCCAGTGATTCAGAGGTCCAGCACTAAAACCACTCCTCAGTGACATCTTCAATAAGTGTTTAGAAGACCAAAGGGGCCAATGGCTCGAGTCAGACCTGCACGGCAGCTTGAAGGCTGCACAATTTCTACAGAGCCTGTCAAATCTCAACGAGAATCTAACATTCAAAAGACTCAGTCACCACAGGCTGACTAGAACAATAATCCCTAAAGGATATTCAGTAACAGGCGTAGCTTGGGGCGTTGGATTTTTAATCATTTCTCTTGATGTTTGACAGCTGCAGCAGCACACATCTTGCTGCATTGTTCATGGGTGGGAGAGGTCTTGCCTGCATGGCTTCTCGTGCTGCCAGGGAGCGGATTGGAAAGCAGGGCTTGAGAAGATCCTCTAGCAAGGAGGAGAGCACCATATTGCAAGCAATCCATTTCCGTAACAGAGGGAAAATAAGTTCATCTTGCTGTTTCAAGCTTCTGTGTCACCAAGAAACTCAGGTCCTTTATTTATTATTTGTATTACAGTAGCACCTAGAGGCCCCAAGTTGCTAGGGTTTGTAGAGCACTTTGTAGGAGACGGCTACTACTCCTGTGCCATTATAAGATAACAAAAAGGGTGGGAAAGGAAGGGAGCAAAGTGAACTGAGGTGCTACAGAGGCCAGTAACAGAATGGAAAGTGAAGCTCTAACTCTCTCAGGGGACACTTGTGCTGTCAAGCACTTGGGTTGCAGCATTTCAAGAAGCTACAGTGCCTTCAGCTCAGCTATAAGAAATTACTATCTGCTCCCTTTAGTCCTGCTTTTAGCAGTGGTGTAAGCGAATCCATTTTATTTCACATTGCAATGAATTAAGTCTATTATGGTGACCTGGCTGAGGGCTGGTGGCATCTTCAGATGTGCTCATTTGACCATCTGTGATCAACTGGCCTTGCAGGTCTGAGCCCAGTTCAGTGGCTGCACTGCAAAATGTGCTCATAATTGTAGTTTGGAAACGTGCTTGTTCATTTCTGCCTGGACTACAGAATAGCCAACTATCTTCACTCCGTTTTTAACGTGCTGTAACCCTGCCACTTTCTTTGGTCAGAAAAAGATGCATTTATTGGACACAGTGTAGAAGAACCACTTCAGACATAACACCTCTGTGTGAAGTATGTGCACGTGCGCTTCCTGGGAACGTGGACCAAAAGGTTCTCCCATCAGGTGCGAAATGGGTATTGACCCTATTGGGAGGAGGAATAGGACTTAAATGTATATTTTGATGCATTTGCTACAACTCCTATGAAATTCTACTGGTGTTTATAATAATAATAGCTCTGTTTCTGATGAAAGAGGTTTTGATGTTGTAAAACTGCAATCTCTGCCTTTCAAAAGCAACACTTAAAAGCTATGCAGTTTCTTTTTCTTACCTGAAGTTTCAGAACCTTTATAGGAAATATGAGCTGTAATTTTACTGATTTCCTTCTTTAAAATATGTTTTAAAGGGAAATCAGCCCTCAGCACATTCTGTAGTTATTCAAAAGAGTGCAGAACTGGCAGTACTATAATTTGAATGTTATCTAAAAACCTGACAAGAATAGGAGTAATAGGTACAAAGTCTATTTAGCTTCAGCCACCACCAGTGCTGAATCTATCCTTGCAGCATCCTTATGCAATGCAGATAAAGACCCTTGCTGTTTTGTGACTTGGTAACTCGAGCACAAGGTCCTGCCTATGGTCACACCAGAGTCCTGCATAAAGCTGGGGGTACCATGATATTCTGGGCAAAGCCCAGCAGAAGGATGAGACCTCCAAAATATATTGGCCAATCAAACATTTTTTTTCCCAATCTTTCCCCATCACTTTGTGTCAGTCTTGTTCAGGACAAGTTCGTTAAAAGCATCCTTACAGCGATTAGCTCTCTGCCCATTTCACCCTTGTCTGCTTTCTTGATCCTGACTAATGCAAAGCCAGTGGTGATGATGAGAGCCCTAATAACTCTGCCATCCCCTTGAGTGGGGCACGATGCTCCTGCTGTTGATAAAGACAGACCAGCAGCACTTGACAAGCCCCTCCAACAAGGCACTTTAAAAGCCCCTTACCAAACCCTCCCTGGCTGACAGGCATTTTAGTGAAGCCCTGTGCTTTTGTCCTCTTACAGGTATTTTTGCTGTGGAGTTGCTCAGCGAGGATTCTTTTCTTTGCTGTTATGATGTCCTGGTTTCGGCTGGGATAGTTAATTTTCTTCACAGAAGCTAGCATAGTGCTGTGCTTTGGATTTAGTGCTAGAAGAATGTTGATAACACGCTGATGTTTTTAGTTGTTGCCAAGTAGTGCTCAGACTGTTCAAGGACTTTTTGAGCTTCTCCTGCTCGGCCAGGTGCATAACAAGCTGGGAGTACAGCACAGCTAGGACCCAAACTGTCCAAAGAGCTATTCCAGACCATAGAATGTCATGCTCGGGGGGGTTTAGTTGGTCGGTCGCGGGGAGAGTGATCGCTGCTCGGGTACTGATCACAGCTTGGGGAGTGATTGCTGCTCGGGACGGGCTGGGCATCGGTCGGCGGGTGGTGAGCAATTGCATTGTGCATCATTCGTTTTGTATATTCTGTATATTTTGTTATCATTCTCATTATTACTATTATTATTTTCTCTTATTAAACTGTCTTTATCTCAGCCCTCGGCTCTAACCTTTCTCCTTCCCCATTCTCTCCCCCATCCCACTGAGGGAGGGGGGGGAGTGAGCGAGCGGCTGCGTGGTGCTGAGTTGCCAGCCGGGTTAAACCACGACATATGAGAAGTGGTAAGAGGAGAAAAGGCATGTTTTTATTCCGGACTGATTTGTAGACCTTTCAAGTGAAGGCGGATGCTGGGCATCCCGGAGGTATTGGCTGTGCTCTGGCTTTGCTCAGATAACTGAGCTGGAATCTCCCCCCAGATTGGAGACCTCTCTGGCAAGGAAGCGCTCTCCTGGCACGCTCACATGGTTCGCCAAACCAGCCACGGTCAATCCGAGCACATTAGGTATAAATGCTGAAACATTCAGGTCCTATTTCAGAAGGAGCAGCAGGTGTCCCTTCTTTCATGTCTTAAAGCGAGAAGTTCAGAGTCCTTTAACCATTTAACCATCTTGTTGCAGCCTAAACCAGAGAAATTTGGAAGGATCAACCCCAACATTAGCCCATTTCTAATTACCCTCATTGCTGTACTGACTTGGTGGGGTTTATTACCATCAGCATGGCAAACTGATGGAACTGTACAACTTCTTTTGCAGCCAGGGAATGTAAAAAGAGAATCCTACACTGAATCATGCTTGCAGGGCCGACATTCAAACCACTGTCATTGTAGGCTCAGGAAAATGACTGTCATTCCTCACACACAGTGGTTCACTTTAAGAGGAAGATGGGGGGGTTGTTGCAGAGAAAGGTTGGGTTTTCCTCTTTCCTTTTTCTATCTGAGGCATTAAGATGAACATTAAAATGCAAAGGAGCTAAAGAAATTCAGATACTTTACTTAAACTAGAAAAAAAAGAGAAGTAACCGACCCTGAAGCAGTCACTACTAGATGTGGACTCTGTCTCCTTTATTTTCCTGTACTGAAGAGCTGGGATATTCCCAAGGACTTTCTTATGAGGAACATGGAAATGTGCAGAAAGTGGCTTCCATTCTTTATTGATATTTTCTTTTTACTACAAGCACTTGAAATGTGTGTATTTTTGATCCTGAATGTTGTCATGGTTACAGGGCTACTTGGATGCTGCTTTTTGCACCCTGCGAAGGCTGCCGTGCTGGGTGCGTAGTGGCGTGGCTGCCCATGGGTGCAGTTTGAGGCTGGGGATCAGCTCAACCACCCAGCCTGCCTCTGGCTGGGAACAGCCAGACCTGGAGCAGGGATTCCTCAGGATGGATTTCAGTCTCAGGAGGAGCGATAGAAATTATGTGATCGCGTTCCTACTACTCTTACAAATGCCTACGAGGTAATGCTTGTGAAATATCTACTCGCTCCTGAAGTACACCTAGCCTTGAATGCTTCTGCATAAGCTACTTTCTCACCTCGTGGTTTGATTAAAATCCTTGTTCCTGTGGATTCCAGGTCCAAGGGCTTTTTTGGTTTTTTTCAGCATAGACTTCATTTTTAAGCCGTAGCTCAGAACATCGTACAAAGCAAAGCTGCATGAAAGAGAAAATGCTGGTGCCGATCTCCATAATGTCAGGTCTGTGTGTGCATCTCGTGGAGAATCTCGTGTCTGCCTGCAAGATCAAGTGGTAGACATGCTGTAGAAGCTGTTGACTTTTCACTGAAAGATGGCAAATGAAATATTTTTGGCTGAATGTCCCTCCCCATCTTTTTTTCAGGTTTTTAGCCAGAGGGTGTTCAGACTTCCAAACCTATACAAAGGAAGCGCTAGAAAGAAAATAACTTTCTGTCAAATGCAGACAGGCAGAAAACGCCAATTTTCTGAGAGGAATTTTCAATGAAAGGTTGCAATTTTCTGTCAAAGGCATCTTTATTCTTTTACCAGCTATATAAAAATGCCATGTCTTAGGTCTTTGCAGCACTTGCCCTCCCCCTTCCCCCCCCCCCAGTGCAAATGGGGACTCATAGGATATTAAAGTTTTCATTAGTTTCAAAACCACTTTGGGGTGGAGTAAGGACTGTCATGAGCAACAGACAGTGCTGTATGTTGGAAACAAGCAGATTTGTGCTTTTTCCCACTGAGCTGATGCGTGGCCATGTGTGGTTGACTCTGAAATGCCTTCTCTCTTTTTACTCGATGTAAACTGTGAAGTTGTTTGGATGCAGATGTCTGTACTGAACCCAGGACACAGTTACGGGCTGCAGACATGCTTTGTGTTCATGATAATCTGGAGGGGGGAAAAAAAAGCACGAATGAACGGAGGGGGAAAAGAAATGAAAGAACAAGCCAGTATGTTCTGAAGTAGTTAAAGTTTGAAGCGGTGAGGTTAGTCAGTGAATACATGCTAATGCATAAGTACCATATCTTGGTGTGCCACTTGAAGTAGGAAAACCGTAGGTGGGAGTAGATGGGAATGAGTAGGGTGCCCTGTTTTGATGGACAGGCTTAAGTATGACTGTAAGATCAACAGACGGCAGCAGTGCAATGGTTCAGCCTCCCACTCCTAACTCACCTTACCTAAGGTTACAGGCTTGCCTGACTGCCTACTAATTAACTGGCGCCCAGGTATGAATGGGCCTAATTCTCTCATCACCTCTGCTGCTTTGATGTTGAAGGAGAATTGAGTCTGATAATTGGGGACAGCGATTTCTCATAGTCACTTAGATGAAAACTCCAGTTCCTGATTGTGGTTAAAATCACAGGTGTCCTGAACTCCTCTCTGAAAGGGGCCCTGGACACATGAAAAATGCTTTATGGGGCAATGGAAATGGCTTTGCCCCACTTGATAACCTTTCAGTGACTCTGCCTGTAGTGGCAGGTGAAAGGACGAGCACTGGTTCCTGCTGGGGAGATCTCTGCTCTCTGGCTCTTCCCGTCACAGCTGCAGGCCTAGACTGAGAAGATCCAAATGGAGGAAGGACACAAGTGGGGTTTTTTTCATCTCCATGTGCTGGTGGAGCCCTTTCGGTGGCAGCAGGTGGGTGTTGGGGCTCCATTTCTGCTGCTGCTGCTGTGGCTTTGCAGCACCGCCTGATCTTGGGCCAAGCGCTCGTCTCCAAGAGCTTTCTTTGTACACCTCCCTGGGTGAAAGGTGTTCTGCTGCAAAGGGTTATCAGTGCAGGGATCAGTGAAGAGGGTGAGGAGTTGTGAGTGATAAGTTGCCTTTGCAGATAATTGAAAGCATGGCAGAAATAGAATAGAAGCAGTATTTAAATCAAGTCTTTGTGATTCTTCTCCACCTGGTGAGCTTGGGAGTTATGGGAGGCTGTCACATGGTGGAAAATTAACAATTCTGATGAGAATTTGAATGAGA
Source organism: Gorsachius magnificus (assembly GCA_034008185.1). Classification (NCBI taxonomy): domain Eukaryota; kingdom Metazoa; phylum Chordata; class Aves; order Pelecaniformes; family Ardeidae; genus Gorsachius; species Gorsachius magnificus. Next base: position 13,758,392 of record CM067093.1, on the reverse strand, counting down.
ATGCCAATTTGAATTGCTTATTTGGAGACCAGGGTAGGAGGTGTGTCCATTAGCCTGTCTTGGGGATTTCCTATGTCTGCTCCTGGATTGTCATTAAAGGAGCAAAGCAGCTGAAAGAATGCATTCAGAGTGCAGATACTGGTATATGCCACCCAAAAGAGCTAGGTTCTCTTTTTTAAGCTGATCTTATTATTGCAAAGTGCTATCAGATCAGCTTATACTGCTCTGTGCATGGGGCTGCTGGTGAGAAGTAATGAGGACAGCAACTGCAAGCCACTTGGAGGGCTGTGGCTTGTATGAGGACCAGGACGCACCTTCTTTGTGATCACAGGGTGCATCCCCTTCTCTGTGCTGCTCACAAATAAGCTGCCACGGGGGAAAAAATAGAAGCTGAACATTGGTACTGCAAAGCATCAGCCTCAGAGGTCTCTTGGGACTCCCACTTCCAACAGGCATCTTTTTCAGTTACCTTAAAGGCCTTGTTGGAGGTAACAGGGTCATATACTCCAGCTGATCGAGTCATGGAGGCACATCCCCTTGCCTTCCTTCAGGCCCAGCCAAGCCAGCAATGAGAAGAGCTCCTGCCTGGGCTTCCCCTCCTTCCCAGGCCAGATGTCGCTGTTTGCGTCCCTTTCCCTACCCCTGGCAGTACCACCCTGCAGCCAGGGCAAGGATGTCTGCGGAGCTACTGGGGGAGCAGTGTGTGCGTGAACCTTGCCGTGGAAGCTCAAAGCTTCTCCAGAATCGGAGAATTCATTGATTCCCCATGTTGCCTTGTACATATACACATGACTGTGGAGAGTATCTTTGGATCACTTCTAGTGATTAGTGCATGGGAAAGAGTCCTGCCGAATGGGTGTATCTGTGCAGCCCTCAAAGCCCTGTTGCCTGACGTTTTAAAACTGCCTGGGGGATTTTTATGTGCAATTCCCATTAATTAAAATTAACAAACACCAATGGGCATCTCAAATCCCCTATGCGATTTTGAGAACTAAACCAGTGTTCTCTGCCAGAGAGAGGGGTCTATTCAGTGTTACTCTCTTGAGCTCAGATTTTCCCTTGGGTTTGCTTGCACATTCCTTACAAGAGACTGAAGATTTCTCTGGAACAGCCCCCGCTCCTTTATAGTGCTGCAGTCACACAAAATAAATATGAAGTGAGCTGATTATATTCCAGGAGCTATGAGATACCACGTGTCAGATCCAAAGTGAACTGACCTTTCCACTCCCAGGTGGACAGCTCTGACCTTTTGCGATGCTGATGAGAAGCGTGGAAGAAATCATGATTAGGGGAAAATCGTGCTTTATTAATGTAGGCAGAGCACAAAGAACTCATCTAAAGACCTGCCTCTAGGTGGTGGGACACGAGAAAGAAAACGAAAATGTGTGTCCATGTTGTGCTCTCATTATAACACTAATGGGAACAGGACAGCAGAGTGAAGAGGACAGCAGAGACGTGTGGTGGGGAATTATGCTTTGCTGCAGAGGCTTTCTTGCAGTGACAGTTATAGCAACAGCAGACCAGGTTCCCACTGGCTCAAAGCCTCTTTATAATGTCATTTTACAGAAGTGGTATTATTTGGCAGAGGAAGGCGGGAAGTCCTGGTAACTGCAGCAACACCCAGTTGAGTTTGGTAGGTTTAGCGTTTTTACAAGGTATCAAGGAGCTGTTAATGAATAGGGATATTTTTTGAGGTATCTTGTTTTGTCACAGTGACTGGGAGGCACAGACACTCCCCTTTGCAGGTTTGGGGGGAGGAGGGGAGCAAGAAGGGCTTTTCTTGTACAGCAAACATAGCTTCAGAAAGTGAGGAGGCTGGTGGGAGGGGAGGAAGGGTTGGGGGAGAGCGAGCAAGCACATATTATATTCCCACTGTTTCCACGGTGACATTTCATAATCACAGCTCTTGGGGGAAAACACTTCATTGCAAAAGCTGGAGGAGGCAGGACGGCTTTGTGGATGCAGCCGGAGAGGGAGAGCTCTCCCAGCACCTGTGGCTCACCAGGCGGAGGACTTGGAAGCAGGGGCCAGCTAAACTCATGAGGCTGTAGCGCAAGCCCTGGGCAAGGAATCGAAATGCGTAGCAATCATCTCCTTCCTCTTATTTCAAGGATGAACATTTATAAATAAATATGATATCATCACACTCGATAGGAAGTCTAAATATCTTCTGTTTCTTGGCAGGAATGAGGAAAAGAGGGATGTATGTAGAAAAGAGCCCATAAGACATACATAGCAGAGCATGGTCAAATAGCTGAAAGCAACTTCTAGTTAATGAATCAGGTCACCAGGTCTTTGCATTCCATCTTGTGTTTCTCTTTACTCCCAGTCCTGGAGTTGTAGCATGCAAGAGAGCTCCAAGCAGATGGAAACCTGCCTTTTCGTCGCTAGGGCTGCTTGCACAGTGTCCAGAAGAAACCAGTGCTTTACTAACTGCGAGTCTCTCAGATTTATTGGTAGCAGATTACTCATTTTACAAAGCAGCACCATGTTCACCTGAATCGCTTCCAAGTGTCTGTGGTTCCCAGTGTTGTTTTACGAAGCGTACCACTTGCTATCATGCTGCTACAGATGGCAATAGCTCTTGGGGGCTTTCCTATGAGACATGGGCAGGGGAGGCAAGGGCTGTGACAAGTACACAAGGCTTTTGTGGTTGGGGACTTTCCTTTAGCCCTTCCAGCACAGAGAGCTGCCCCATGGATTTCAGTCCCAGCCCTCCTGCAAGTTCTGTGACTTCAGGCAAATTGCTTCCTCTGCCGATGTCTCAGACAATCTCTCTTTTTCTTGTATCACTGACCACTGGTAGCTGGATGATCAAAGCTGCGGGCAAAGTGGCATGATACTGTAGGTTGAACGGTGCTGCTTCTGACTCAGTGCAGCTGCCTGATAGCCCTAGACTGTATCTGAAGCAAGTATACTTACATGTATATGACTTCTAAAGCAATTACTGTGTCTTTATAGTCCTGAAAAAATTCTCATTTGCTCTTCTTTTTGTGACTGAAGCTGCACAGCTCTGTGCTTTGTCTGTAGGACTGCACAGAGCTCGCTAATGATCTGCTCTCATCTGATTCCCACTCGCCCTAATTGCAAGCGTTGGTACACCGGGTTGCAAACTTTGTGGTGCACCGGGTGACGCGGTGTTTGTGTGCTGTTCTGTCTGGGTCTGCTGTTGGGAGTACAAAGGAAGTCTGGCTTTTTGTTTGTAACACAGCACTGATCTGTGCTTGTGATGTACAGAAAGTCTTGGGCAAAAATCCTGATGAGCACAGAGAGTATCTAAATATGGGACACCTCCAGAAACACACGGTGTAACAGGGCCCGTATCATCTTTCTTATCTCTCCTAGCCTGGAAAACAGGATGATTCTTTAAAGATGAAATTTGCTTCAGATTATTTTCTTAGCTCTCTGTCAGTTCGGTGGTGTCTACAGGATGAAGAGGACAAACTGTAGATAACCTACAGATCCTCATCCACCCCCTAAGCTTTACAGCTCCCTGCCCAAACAGAGCAGCCTAACAGTGATAGCTCAGCTGACGACCTTGCTATCGAGTGCCCGTAAAATGCCATTCCCCAGCCCATTGCACTGGGGAGAGCAGCCACTGCTGCATGCGCCCTTCCAATTATGCATCTGCAGAGCTGGCAGCAATGTCCTCCTGCGCATCATAGTGACTGGACGCGCTATGGAGACACTGAGGGCTTAGATGGTCCTCCAGAGCTGGGGTGTCTCACTGCTATGGACCTCTGCCACATGGTTGTAGAAAATTAACTTCATGGAACTTAAAAAAAATGGGGTTTGAACTATAGAAGAGGATCAAAGACACTCCTGATGGAGTGCCTCTAGGCCAGGCAGTACTTTGACTACCTGGAGCTCCTCATTCCCCCTTCACCTCTCCTTTCAGCTGAGTGGTACCAGTCTTTTCATTTTCCTTTCTCCATCCCTAATGGTTTTGTGTGTCCCATCCTGAAGCCTTTCTGTTTCTTCTCTGTGCTTTCTCCAAGAATGGATGGGTTTCGGATTTCCTATTCATTCAGAAACTCTGCAAATCTCAGTTTATTCCTCTTCTAAACTGAAACCAAAAGCATTTTGTTTTCACATCTGTTAAGAATTTAAAGAAAACAACTTCTTACATAAAATTAGATAATGGTATTTTGTATCACAATGGCTTTTTCTTCTGACAGTATTTGGAGGAAATTCAGGTTATTTGTGTATGGTCCACATATGGAAATAAAGAAAATCTCCCCCTGTAGACTTTTCACAGGTGTCTATCCCCAGTCAGTTATTAGCCCTTCTGAAATCCAACCCATTTAATGCATACAGACTGCTAATGTGCCATATACCACACTACAAGCGAGACCAAGACAGACAGGGTGGGATTTTGCATGATTGTGTGATTTGATCCAACATAGCAATTCCTATTTCTCTCTGAGATAAAGCACGGGTAGCAATTAAGCAATGAGGAGGTGACGTGTGTATCTATTGATTGCAGAAACTAGTGACAGAAAGACACTGATAATTCTGGTGATTTTTTTTTAGGTTTGCTCTTTTGTGCATAGACTTCCCCCTTCCCAGCTGGTAGCAGACAGCCTGCTACAGTAGGATGTGATGCAAGGACTGGAAATTGATACTTCTTTTCTTGACTCAGTTACTCCAGTTCAAAGCTTTGATTCCTTTGACTATTAGAAAGGCCAAGATCAGCCACCCTAAAGCACATCCCACATGTTTGTTTATCTCACGGGTTAGCAAAGCAGCCTGGGAAAGGCTGAGCCAGATGGTAATGATGGGATCTTTGCAAGGCTGTTTGAATTGCGGCAATTGCTGCTGCTTTTTGGGGTTTTTTTTCTTCATAAATCAACATCCTTTTATCTTCCTCATTTCACGTTTATTTTCTGCGTGTCTTGGGTTTGATGCCAGGGATTAAAAATGAGGGTTGATTCATATATCAATATTAAACTGCATAATCACCTCAATCATTATTTGACTTCATCCGGAGCATTCACAATGTGTCGGGAAGTTTGAGTGAAAGAAAACTTTGCCGCGGATACGAACATTTGACTGAACTATTGATAACCAGAATTTCTGATTTAGGTTGCATCCCCTGTGTCTGGCTTTTCACGGTAAATAATCCTCTTACCACATATTTTCAACAACTTTTTTAATACTTACAACTTATTTTCTTTCCGTTCAACGAGAAAATAACATGACAGCACAATCTGTGGCAATAATCTGGGGGGGTATTATATTCTCAGACAACAGTAGACCTACTGTAACTTTAATGTATTACTAGTAATTTCTGCTTCCTCTGGCGAGGCTTAGAGAAACATAAGGTGCTTTAATAACAAACAGGGATCCACCCACAACTCTGATTTATGTTTATGACTCAGCAAAGAACGTAAACTGAGACTAGGGCACAGAGTGTTTCTATAAGTAGTTATAAATCAACCATTCACCAGGAAAAAAAAAAAAGAGTACTAGGAGCCTTCCCTGTCTGATGAAAAGAGTGGTTTTGGGGTTGCAGATGGCAAAGTCATCTTTCAGGTGAGTCAGGAAAGGGGTCAGTTGGGGTTCATCACAGAGATTCGTAGGGTTTCCGTGAGTGCTCACATAGATGCTGACCCAGCGCAGGGCTGTTTGCATCGTTGTCTGTCTGAACTGTCCCTGGTTGAGCATGTCAAACCCGTTGGATGGAAGCAAACCCACCATAAATGGGCCAGCTGGATGCTGGGACAAACAACTGTGGAAAATAAAGTTGCAGAACATAATTTGTAGTGTTTGATGCTTGTATTCAACTTGGAGTGAGTGCACAGGTTTACGTCCTTACCTGACTCCAGGAAAGCCCCCAGCCCATTTGGGCTGAAGGGTCCCCATCCAGCTGCGCCAGGCAGCAGTGAAGCCCAGCTCATGGGAGCCCACAGTCCTTGCCAGGCTGATTGTACCCCGCGGGTGCTCTGAGCCAAAGCACAGCATCCATTTGCCAGCTGCTGCTCATGAATTTCCAGCTGAAGGGTGCGCAATGTTTTCAGTGCCACTCTGATTGACGGGTTTATCTTCCAGTCCATTTACTTACTTAATTATCCTAGAGTGAGCAAGAAGTCATTTCTTATAAATATGGTAATAAGCCGATCAGGATGACAACAGAAGCACATTCTTGTACAGTTTGTGGAAAAAGCCAGCGTTCCTCAGTTTCAGTTCACATCAGGCTTCCCCCATCAGCAGTCAGTAAATTAAGAAACAATATCTGGTGACCTTAAAACAGCAGCCCCCGGATGTTTGGCATCAGTCAGGACCTGCTTGATCCTCATCTCAGGTGTTGCCCTGTCCCACATCTTCGTGTTTTAGCCACACTGGAAAGGTGTATGAAGCTCATGTTTCCTTTAACTTTTCTGAGTTGCTTCTCAGATGTCAAAGCTGTTTGTTTGACAGCTCCAGCTCCAAGTAGAGAAGAGAGGAACCACAGACACCTCAGGCCTGATTCATTGATGGGGGAGATTTTTTCCGCGTGATGCTAAACATTGCTGAGGTTGTTTTTGTAAGGAGGTTCCACCAAAAATTATTTTGCAACTACAGTTTGTAGATGCTGGTTATCAGCAGTGCAAATAATACCTTCCAGGTTTAAAAGATTGGAGCAAGTGTCTGATGTAAAATAAACTATAGAGGCACACGTGGAAATTACCATAAAAAAACCCCTGAAATCCCCCTGTTTCTACTTCTGTACGAATTTTCTGAGTAAGGATGAGTGAAGGGTTTGGCTGCAGGTCCAAAATCCCTCTGCAGGCTAAAATTTGCTTCAGAAAAGACAAAGGGAGCGCAACGGGCTGCAGAGCTGCTCCTGCCCCTCTGCAGCAGCTCTACATGCCAGCAAACACCTTCGAGCTGTGCCGCCCGCTCCTGCCTGGGTGATCCCACGAAAGCGTGTGTGTGCATGTACAGCACACGGACGCCTTCCGAACCGTGTCTATCAGTGTCATTTTCGTGTGGGTGGCACCAGTGACTGTGCATATGTTTGCTGGGTGTAGGTGTGCTGAGGGCTATCTGCACACACGCTTTCCGGTACGTCGGTGCTGTGAATGGAGGGAGCTGTCTCGCACCTTTTCCTTTCTGATCGCTTCCAAATTTTCCTCATTTTGAATTTCTGGAGTCTGTTCTCTCAGCACCTGCGCCGTGGTCGTTCCTTGAGAGGTGCATTATCCAAAATAACAAAATTGAGGTGAACAAGGCAGGGAGAGAAACTCATGTGACTCCATTAGCATTCATTTATGCCAAGGCTCTGCAAAACCCGTACGAGAGTCTGTGTTGTTTGGAGTTTATTTAAATTAATCACTATAATTACATTTTGCCCTTTATTAAAAGGCTCCTATAGAGATTGTCCAGCTAGAAAATAAAAGGAATTTCAGAAATAGTAGTATTTCAATAGCCTCTTTAAAGACATTCAGGAGCATCATGTAAAACACAGTGGGCACTGGGGGAAATAATTCTGCTGGGAGGTCGGACGGATGCTGAGTTCTGTTGATTTCCTCATTTTTCAAGGGTGGAGGCTTCTGCATGTGAATGAGTCCTTTGTTTTTCCAAGGCTTCTGGTACAGAAATATATCTGCTGCAACAACCGTTTATTTCCTACCCTGGAAACAAAAGCTCTGATAATGAAGGCAGACCATTCTGCTCGTGTGGACAACTTTATGTCATGCAAAGCAGAGCGAAGAGGAAGGCGGCAGACAGCCTCCTCGGAGACAAAATTCTCTGGTGCGCAAAACCTTGCAGCAGAAGCGGGTGAGAAGAAAGGTTCTTGCCCAGCACAGCAAGGCCAGCTCCAGGCAAAGCACAACAGGAGCAGCAGCTCTGATGGATTCATTTTCTTAGTCGTATCTCGGGCAAAGATCTTAAGTGAACAAGCTACACTCTTTTAAAATTGCTTTATAACATTTCTTACCTTAAATTAGACAGGCTTTTTTTTTTTTTTTCTTTTAGGCGGTACTTACCTAATTCTTTACACTCAATTGCATGGATTAATCCCACAAGACCCTGTTGGATATTTTCTGTTAACCACCAGCTGTCCGCCTGTCCCACCTATGTCTTAGGAACGCTTTGAGACAAAATACAGGTCTCCAAAACTCCACTCCCTCATATTTTTAGTTGCCCCTGATTAAGATGGGATTGTGCAATGTACTTATACACTGTATTGAATGATCTTCTTCCTTTTCTGAAATCTGGAATGAGGAATAAGCTCCTTCAATTGTTTTTAGGAAGCTAGTTAATTCAGCTGGGCTTTTCTCTCAGAAGTTGGGTGGATTGATCTGCCTTTTTGTTGTGACCACTCTTGTGGAATTGAAGAGTCCCATCAATTTCCCAAGACTTGGTTTGGCGTTTAGCCAGAAGTTCAGAGGTTCTATTGCTTTGGTGTTGATTTAAAGAATATTCAGAGCAGCTAGGGTTAATTCCTAACATCCTGGTGCTAACAAACTCAGAATAAAATGCTGTTATCTGTAGGGAAAAAGGAAATGAATACCTTCTTGAAATAATGATCTTATTACTACTTACCTTATTACGCTGTGGTGAGGTTCTCCTTGTTAAGCCACCTGCACTTTGAGAGGTTTATAGACAAAAGCAGCATTATTAATTAATGCGACTGTGCAGGCTTTTTGTGAGCTATTACAATATTTTATTGTTATGGCTACTATTACTATTATCAGATAGGCTGTTTGGGAGTTTTGAAAATGTGCTAGAATCTTTCTGTTTCGCCGGTTATCCTTCAGTGCCTTTCTTCAGATTATAAATGCGGCTGTTTCTATTAAATTCTGGATGGAATGCAAGAGCCCATAAAACCTATCAGCAGGTTATTTTAGCCTCAGATCAGTATTGCTTAAATTATACAAGGAGTGAGATGGAAGTCTGATGAAGGTGCCACCTATCAACAGCAGATGTAAATTTGTTGTGCTTGAATATGACTCTGGAATGCTGGTCGCCCAGGCAGTGAGACGGGGTAAGAGCATCCTTTGGCCACCTGCACCTGACTCCTGAATTCCCAAACGATTGCTCTGATGAACCTGCAGTCTCTGGTACTGAGAGTTATTGCCCTGGTCAAGGGTGGCTTGGGGAAAAAGAATCCATACTAGAAGGATGTTTTATGGCTTGCCATGAGGAAGGTGCAAGTCTTCTGGGCTCTGGTTTTTGCAGTGTTGCTGTACTTGCTGTCCTTGTAAGAGACCACAAAGTTGCAGGCATTGGGGCAACTCCTCTCTGATGCAAGGTATTGGAGTATGGTGCCGAGACCCTCTACCTACCCTGGTATTTATGTGGGTGTTTAAGCATTTTGTCATTGCAGAAGTCACAATGAAATCCATAAAACTGTCTAGGAAGAGGTTAAAGATCCCAAACTCTTATTTGTAGAGATGAAACAAAGGCCTGCGCAAGGATCGTGGTCCATTCTCATTTACCCAGAGCCTGTGCCCATAGCCATGTGACAGATGATTTTCTAGTCGTTATTTTGTTTGGCTGTGGAGATGGTACATGACCACGTCTGATGCTGCTCAACCCAAGGACTCTGTTGCAGCTGGCAGGAAGGGCTGTATGGGGAAACAGACCTGTAGGAAATCTCATTCGGAGGAAGTAGAGTACCTGCTAACAAAAAGATGACACTACCTCTGTTTTCAAGACTATTCTGTTCATAAAAGGCTTGAGGATATAAAAAGTACCATTGTCCCTGCACCATAAAATTATGTCACACCTGGGCCCTGTGGCCAACAGGGGCTGTCTCCATGCTACTGCAGATTTTGTAGGCTTTGGTCATGTCCCATTTCAGTTATCCCACTCTGCAGAGTTCTTGTCTGTCCAACTGTTCCTTATGCTGGAGCAATTCCCGACCTTTGAACGCTGGTCACCATTCTCTGATACTCTTCCAGTTTAACCACATGCTTTTGGAGATGGGGAATGGGGACCGGGGAAAGGTAACCTACACCAAACCAGGACTCAGGGCATCTGAGTCCTGTTTCTAACTCTGCCCCAAACATCCTTATTTCTTTCAATTTCCTCTCTGCTATTTACCCCTGGTGTGTATTCAGGCTGCAAATGGTAAGGGCAGAATCTCTGTGCTTGGACATGGGTATTCAGGCATGAGAGGCCCCAAGTTTGGGACTTCATGTGTTTCAGAGGGGAATGGGTGATTTTTCTCTGAGCTGGCTATGGCTCTGTGTTCACAGCAGCTCTTCCTCAAATATTTCTAAATCCCAAATTGTGCCTGGGAGCTGGTTTTTTGTAGTTGTTACTTCTATTGATTTTTTTTTCCCCTTTTCTTTTTGAGCAAAGCTGTTTATGCCCAAATAATCTCCAACCTCACTAGAACTGCCACAGAACAGGTCTTATAATGATCCAGATTAAAATTGCCCCCTTAATTTCAGAAGCCTGCCCTATCCGATGGTGCTGGTGAGCACAGATTCCTCCACATGGAGCACAGGGGTGAAATGCCTCATAGGTTAATGATAGGCAGGAAATATCACCGAGAAATCAAAGGTGATGGTGGGGGGTTCATTTTTTCCTCCTTCAGGATCTCTGTTATCTGTTGCTCTGAAATCCTTCCTTCCAAGGCACCTTTGCAGGATACGACCCTTTGTTATCCTGATGAGCCAGGCTGTAGAGGCTGATGTGGGCTCACCTCCTGGACCCAGGGGTGAGAGCCCAGGTTGGGAAGCGGTGGATCAGAGGTAGAGGAGTTGAGTCCTTTCTCTAGAGGAGTTTGCCACCTACTGATTTGCAGGTTCCTTCTAGCTCTTGCCAAGCCGAAGTTGAGGGGGAGAAAGCCAGGAATGTAGGGGTAGGTAGGCATTTCCCCTTGGAGACCGCAGCCAGGACCCCCGGGGGTGTAGCCGGGGTGAGGGGGGGTGCGGTACCCAGCGGTTGGGCTCCAACTGGGAGCAGGCGACTGAGCTGGGTGTGTGCGTGTGCGTGTGCGTGGTGTGCGGCGGGGGAGGGATGTGGATGAGGAGCGGGCTCGCTCGCTTTCTCCCGGGGCTCAGTTAATCCCGCTGCCAGGCGGTGTTCAGCAGCAGTCTCAGCCCTGGATTCCGAGCGAGGGAGAGGTGCAGCCCCGAAGGCGCAGCGGAGGGGAGGCGGGAGAGGCAGCTAAAGAGAGCAGAGCGGGGGAAAAATCAAATCTATGCTTGGAACTGGGCTTCTTTTTCGCCAATGCAAAAGGGAATATGCAGCACATTTTTGCCTTCTTCTGCACCAGTTTCCTAGGGGCGGTGTTAGGGGCCAATTTCCCCAACAATATCCAGATAGGTGAGTGCAGAGCGCGGGGCTGGTGGGGAGCGATGCGCCCCAGCAAGGGGGTAGGGGTGGAGAGGGGGCGGTGGGGGAAAACATTTGCTTGCAAAGCCAAAATGTGTGTGTGGATGTGTCTGTGTGTGGGGGGATGTGTGCGAATGCGAGGGGGTGAGCAGCAAGGGCTGGATTTGTGCATTGGTCCCAGCTTTGCAAGAGCAGAGATGTATCAATTCGGCTTTGGGGGAGGGGAAGATTGGGATTAAATGCCTGCATACACACACCAACACAGAGGGAGAAAAGTGCCTCTGAAATGGAGGAAGCACGAAAAGAAAATACCCGTTTCTTGCTCCGAGAAATGCCTGGGCTGCCATTGTGCGTTGCTGCATTTGCAAAAGCAGCAGTTGCATTATACATTTTTGTGAGGATGCTCTCATCTGTAGGTAACTGGGACGAGAGGTAACAAACAGGCGCTCTCTGTTGTTGCTAAAGAATAAGGGCAGAGCTATTGGGGGAAGATTTTGCACTGAAGTCTCTTTTCATTTCTTGCTACTTGCTTCCCCTGCGCACCAGCAGTGCCTGTTTGATTCCTTTCTCCCTTCCTGTAACTTCTCGGTGCTCCTCTCCCTCCCTCCCTCCCCAGGTTTATTATTACTTTCCCATTGATCTTTATTGATGGTAGGTTGTAACCTAGCCCCAAATTCTCTTCCCTTACATGCTGGTTTTCTTTCCCGCCTCCCTTCTCTTTACAATGCCAATCAGTTGCTAATCCACCAAGTTCAGGCAACTCCTGCCTGAGTCCAGCTGCACAATCGGTGCTTTTATTGCTGTTGATGCTGCATCCCTGCCTCATTCCCTTCCTGCCTCCCTTTTACCTAAATTTGTGCAGCATCCTAGATTTTCTCCCTTTCAAAGAATGCATATAATAGCTTAACTCAGCTACTAGCATCTTACTCCTCTGACGCCCATGATTAGGCTGGAGGGTGGGAGGAACGGGGTGTGTGGGGGATATTCATGCTCAATTCCACACAAGGAGATGCCCTCTATACTAAAGATGTGCAAGGTGCTGTTGATAGCAGGTCCTTGCACATTTGTTTCTTCCTCAGGCCACCTGCTGTGGAGGGTGGGCATTGATACTTTCGGCTTCTTGATTTTAGTTCTACCTTGTTGCTATGTGCTTTGTTTCCCTGTTCATAAAATGCCAACAGTGCTCCCTTTAAATGCATATAGATTACAAGACAGTCTGGATTTAATAACATCTTTCTGGAGGCTGTGAAGGGATCTGCCGCAAGCCAAGTTTCCTGCTGGGAGAGCAGCAGGAAACTTTTCCTAGGGCTGGGTTATCACAGCACTTTGTTCCAGGTCCACAGGGAGAGAAAGGCTCCGAGTCTGGGTCCAGCCTGGTCCCAGTTCCTATCCTATTTATATCATCCTGTGGTTCTGGGCTTGTCTGTACTTCTGCTCAGATCAGTCCCTTTGAGGGTCAAGCTTTTGATTCGCTGCCTTCTTTGAGTTTGGCCACTGTCACCTGTTAAATGTAGGGTTTTCCATGCAGCACGCTTCCAGCAGCAGCAGTTGTTTGGCCGTGGGTCCCACGTGCTCTGGCCCTCGCAGCCCCATCCCCATCCACCCAGTGCTGTGCCTATCAGGCCAGGCTCAGCCACTCTGCCCCATACCCCAAAGTCCCATAGTGTGGGGGAACCCCTGCACCCTTCTGGAGCAAACCCCTCCTCTTAGTCAGCAGGGTGTACACTGAGCCTAATTGCGAGTGAGGGGAGGAGGAGGACAGATTCTCATTCCTCCTTATAAAGGCAACATGGATAGCGCTTCCATTTCTCTTTCTTAAAGTCATGGGGGGTGAGGAGGTCGAGCCAAACCCCATGGTTCATCCTGACCCCGTGGGCTGCCAGGTCTGGGGATGCATCAGGGCTCCTGTATGTGATCCGGGCATTACATAATGCATGGTCTGGAAAGGTTTTCTGCTCCAGCCTGTCCGCAGTGGGCACAAACCCCCCAGGTCTTGCGTGCTGGAGGGTTTCCGAGCATCAAGGCAATCCCTGGGATAGGGAGCTGTAGCCTCTGCTCATAGGAATATTTTGGACTGAAGAGGTTGTCAATACGCGTGTCCTTAAAACCTTTTTTCTTGTTGTTCTTTTTTTTCTCTCCCCAGGGGGGTTATTTCCTAATCAACAGTCCCAGGAACATGCGGCTTTTAGGTTTGCGTTGTCTCAGCTCACGGAACCCCCTAAGCTCCTTCCCCAGATCGACATTGTGAACATTAGCGACAGCTTTGAAATGACATACACCTGTAAGTAGCAGCGTTTGCCGGCCGTGCTTTCTCTTACTTTGGTTTCTTCATTCCTGACTGGGTTTTTTTGTGTCTGAAATAGGGGACATCTTGCTCCTAACGTGCAACTCACCTTTAGGGTCCATGCAAGAAAACCGCAAATACATGGGCGAAGGATTTCTGAATCATTTTGGTTTGTGCTAAGACATAGGGGTGAGGTAGTGCAGCAGTTATTCAGCATGTCTTGGATTTTCTCTTTCATTGCTTCCAAAGAGATATAAACCCTTCAAACAATTCATTGCCTCTTGTTTCTCTAACCTCTGCCTGACTCAGTATGTTGAGTTTTCATTCCCATATTTCCTATAGCCGTGATGTACAACAAAGACACCCCTTGCCACCCACGGGGTGCACAGAAATCTCTGTTTAGTGTGAACTACTTCTTCAGCCCCAGTTTAGCCATCTGTCCTTGTGATTTAAGAAAGACCTACCAGAAAACAGCAGCTTGGTGCAAGTGGAGTCCAGATTGACACTAAGGGGCATGTCTAATAATGACAGAGAGGTAAGAGAGTTCTAGATTCAAGAATCAGTGAAATCATTGGCTCTAAAAACAAGTATTAAAGACTGAATTTACACCACAGAGTCAATCCTAGGGTGTATCTGCACCCTGCTAAAGCACAACACATTAGCTGTGCTGTTCTTGTTATATATGGTTGGGAAAAGAAAAAACTGGTTTGCCAGGTAATGCCAAGATTAGCAGCAACAAATAAGACCAGGAGGGAACCAGAGGAAAACAAAAAACTGTAATACAGCTCTGTGGTTGCATTAGGGGCTGTTGCAGCATTTGCTTCCCTTGGAGCGAGCAGCATGGTGCTGTGCACGAGGGGCTCGCACCGCCGGGATGCGATGCACAAAGAATTTCTCAGTTCAACCTGGTGTCAGACACCGCTTTCACTCCTGGAGCCTGTGTGCATGTGTATGAGGACTGTCAGGAGGGATGGGAGGAACCCTTCTCTTTGTAGAGCCTGTGGGTTTGTTGTTGGCTCGCGTCCGTAGTATCCTTCTGATTCACCGAAACATCCTCTCTGTAGTTCAGTCATGTGGAGAGGGGGGTAGAGGTGGACACAAACTGTTCTCTGCTAAGAAATACACAGAAGGGAAAAATGCTTTCCTGCAAAAAGAACTCTGGAATGTACAGGAGGAGAATTAATAAGGCTCTCTGAAGAAAAAAAAAACAAACCCAACCCAAAAGTTGTGATTTTTTCCACTGGAGGATTTTCAAATACAGGATTGCAGGAATTTCATGGCTAATGTGACATAGGAGAGAGAAGTAACAATTTGGCCACACTTTTCACTGGAGTGTCTAATAGCACATCTAAAGATTTTTCTATTTTCCTTAATACCCCTCTATTTGCCAACTACAAGGTTTCCATCAAGGAAGAGCAACTATTTCAGCTCAATCCAATGGCACTTCCTTGGCAGGAAATCTAGACAAATAGAAGAAAAAAGGCAGACCTCATATCTATCAAGGGAAAGCATCACCCACCTGGGGAAGAGTTGCTGACTGTGGTTGGGGATGAGCTATTTCAGTGCAGGAAAAAAAGCAGAAACTGCAAGAATATCACTAGAATAAATTCTCCATCTGCACATAGTTTTCCCTCCCTCTCTACGCCTGCCACTAATGATTTTGTTTACAGCATTAGCGTTGATAGCAAGACCATGATACTCGTGCTGCTTCAGAAATCTGTCATTAGTACCACAGGGGCGGGGGTGGTCTCACAAAAGCTGAATGGAAGCAAGACAGCCTCCCAAAGGATGTTATATTTGAGCTCTATGTAGGGCACATTGTCCTAGATCAGACCAGCAGAGCACTCCGCACAGTCCAACTTCACTTGTCCTCATTTTTCTTCTCTTATAATTGAAAATTTCCTAAGTTCTTCCAGACTATTGAAGGCAGCATTTGTTTTGTAAGCACAAAAGAAGGTGTTATTCCATGTCCCCTTGGAGGGGGGGGAACCCAATCCAAAAAAACCAGGCCATTAGGAGACCTGGTTTTAGTACTTTAGGGCTGGAGTGTAACTTTTGCCAGGAATTATTTCCTTCCTTATCTTCCAGCAAATTCCCTTCCCAGCTGCCAAGACTAGATATCAGCAGAAAGATCTGTTTATTTACAGAGAATAAAAACCCTGCCCACGCAGTGGTCCTTATCTTCTGCGAAAAGACTGGCCATGCTACCAGTTAAAAGTACCAGGTTTTGTTCCCATGGAGATGGAGAACACAGCGTTTGCTTGTCATTGGCACTACCTGTTTCTCTGATGGTTAAGTCAAGGGTGTTCGGACCCTGTAAACCCAGTGCTGCCCCTATCAAGGTCTCCAACAGGACACCTGAGGAAGACTTGTAGGTCCCAGCCCCATGGCAAGTCCTACCTTGTGCTAGGATCTGGCTTCGTGTGCTAAATGTAGTCCTTATGACAAGTGTCTGAAGCAGCATCATTCAAAATACAGAATATATATTAAGAATCAGTGGTGACGGCAGAAGCAAAGAACCTTGTTGGGCAGCTTGCGGGGCGATGCTGAAGTGGCGGGATGAACCGCAGCAAAATGACAGCACCCTGTCTAAGGAGATCATATGCAAAATGTATCTTGGCATCGACTGTGACGCTGTCTACCTCTGCCTGACATATGTCTGCTTACCAGTTAGTCTGAGGAGGCTTTGGTGTGACAGTGGGGGAATTTACAGTATGAGAGGCACCCATTTGCGCCCGGGTGACAGTGATAGGGAGCCGTTAATGATGTGCTAGTGATGATCGTAAATTGGTAACAATAATATCCATGAAAGTGATAAATCTGTAAAATACCAGGAGGCTGCTGTTGTCGCTGGGCTGTCACACTGACAGCCTAGCAATAACTTTGGTATTTCTGATGCTTCCAGTTGTGGACTTTTCATTCTTACACAGCGATTGTGAGTATCGCTGTGTGGGGCAGCGTCCACCTTCGGGTCTTGTGGGGCCTGTGCATAACACATCAGTAGCTTGTGATTTTAAGCAAACCGTAATCATTAAGAAAGCAAAAATAGGTAGTAGATGGAATGTGCAGTAACCTTATACTTCATGTGTGTGGCTGATGCTAATGCTGTTGCATCACTGAAACACGGGCACATTTCAAAAACTGAAATATCTTCCCGAATTTGTTCCATCCCACAGAATAGATTGTAACAAACAGGCTCTGTGTTTGTAGCTGGGTGCATGATGTGGCTTAGCAGTATGAAAATACACACCTGCTGCTTTGAGGGTTCTTCATGAAAGGTTAGGAGGCTTTATATTTTTGTGCCACTTGTTTGAAGGCCAAGAAAATTGTTTAGGGGGAAGGTGAATTGAGAGTCCTTCCTTCAGCAGAAGTATATAGTAGAGCCAGGTGACTGTAAGGGGTAAAACGGTGGTGTGGCATAGCTGGAAGGTTTGCCCAGTGATGTAGCAGAGCAAAAGCCTTCTGATCAGCTTTAAAGATGTGATCCCAGGTTCTGTCTTCAGCCATGTTTGAAAAAGAGTCACACGCAAACTCTGCCTTGCTGGGTTTCGCCGCGAGTGACTGCGCTCAGGGCAGACCTCACGTGGCAGGGGATGGGGATGCTGTGGGTCAGAGCTGAGAGGTGTGGGAAGAGGGGTGCTCTGTGCCAGATGTGAGGGCACAGGAGGGCTGAAGCTTAGGAGAGAGCTACAAATCCCTATCCCTGGGAGGCCCACAGTGGATGTGAGCACCGTGTCCTGTTGGCAGCAAAGCGTTGCGAGGCTGCTTACTTGAGACACTCAGTGCTGGGAATAATTTTCTCTTATTCTTTGTCTCAGCCTCCATTTGCGCACATGTAACACACATCCCCATCCTGTGCATAGCCTAGCTCCTCAGGGGAGACGAGTTGCTTCAGCCCCAGCTCCTTAGATTTATTTAATTTGTAGTGCAGAGACTCCTGCTTTCGGCCTCTGGCTGGAGTCCCCAGGTGAGCCCCGGCAGTGTCAGGCAGTGGTGGTGGTGGTTGTCGCTGCCTGGGGAAGACGATGGCTCAGCTACAGATTTCCCTGGCAGTGACCTGGGGGACATGCCCTGTTGAGTGGCGCTTGCAGAAAGTGAGTCACCAGCTTGGTAAATCTGTCCCTGCAAAACTCAGGCCACTTTGCAGGGATGACCAGTGCCTAAAAAACCCCCGTTCGGCACCGAGCCCTGTCGCTTCAGTGGTGCAGCGATCAGCTTGTGTGCGTGCTTAGGTTTTGGGCTACTGAGAAGGGGACGTTCAGGAGCTGCACACCTGAAACACGGAGGTGTGCACAGGACAGCAGCAGGATTTTGCAGCTGCAAGAGAACTTGTAAAGAGGCTGAAAACCAATGAATTATTTATCCCTCTCCTTCCATGTATGCACAGCTACAGTTACTGTGGAGTACTCATACTGAGTATGGGCTGTGGGTGTTGCTAGAATATCAACAGTTGAATCTGTTCTGCATATTAGAAGATGAACGTGTAGTTTGGAGTGTGCGCATATTTTATGAAGGCCTCCCAGCACCAATTAGTGAGGGATTTGTAAGCCATCACTCACTCTGTTTATATTCTTATCAATAGCAGCAAGCTTAGATCCAGATCAGCTATAAAATGAAGTATTTTTCTTCTTCATCTTGGATACTTACATATATAGACAGAGTATTTCTGGAGATTGCTTTTTATCTCTTAAATTACCTCTCAGAGACAGGAAGGAATAGGCAAACATTTGAATGTTCTCAAACGACTATCTAAATTTGGCTTAATTAAACAATTATTGCGTGTTGAATTTAAAGGAAGCTGCTTTGTTGACAAACACAGGATGGTCGCCATTTCTTGGAAAGGTGTTGCTGTAATTATTCCAGCAGCAATCAATTAAAATGCAATTTTTATAATTAAACTTCCACAACCTAAATAAGCCCAGCCCTGTAATAGTATGTAATTGTTGTGGTGTTGGTAGACTTGTTTTTATTTTTTGCAGTGTCAGAAATCTCATGTAAATGCTCTGGGATTTTTTTCCCCTGCAGAGCTCAGGATGCTAGCTATGACAATTTAATGTGAGTTAAGCCAACAGAAACATGGATTTAATGATCAGATGTGGTCTGATTAATACAACATAGGTACTACAAGGAAATACATCTCCTTAGATTCTGTAATAGGAAAAGAAGTGATGCAGGCAGATGAATCACAGAGCATCAATTCACGTTAGATCAAATTGAGGATAAGGATGCTCCATTTCTGGCAGGGATGGGCTGTGGCTTTCTAGTAATTGCACGTTTGTTTAGTGAGATGCCAGCACCTTACAGAGTCAGAGTCAGGTCCAGCCCTAAGCAGGGTGCAGATGGGTGAAAACATGCCAAGCAGGAGGGAGCGTGTCCTGGGGGTGACACCGGCCTCCTGCATCCAAGTTCTATGCAGGGAGACTGGGGTGGGCACTGGGTGCTCAGCAGTTGCAGCCGCCACTGAAGAAGGTGGGAGCTTGTCCCATATGCTTTCCCCAGGAAGGAAAAGCATTTAAAACACGAGAGCAGAGTCATTTCCCCAGCGACAGCTGCCAGGACCAAGCAGGCTGTCTGCCTGCCTTCATGGATCTGGGCACGGTGAGCCTTGGGTGAACGTGGGCCAATATTGTCAACAGGGACATTGATGGGGCTCCACTGTCGTTTGGCGAAGGCAGCCCTGTCGAGAGGCTGGCAGCGCACGTCAGGCATCAGGAACGGGTTTCCCCCACTCTCGTGCGTCTGTTTCTCTCCAAAGGGCATGGGGGCACTTATTCTTTGAATGACTTTTCTTATGAATTTAAGTTTTTTTTATCCTGGGCTGTGGCAGTGGAGCCTGGGGAGAAAAGCTGATATGACACAATTAGGAAAAATCAGAGGAGGAACAAGGGGAATTTCACACCTGCAAATCTATTGGAAAAGGATCCTCAATACTTATTGGTGACAAGCAAAAAAGAGAGTGAATAAGTAAAATTTGGGCTCTGCAGCAGGCAGAGGAGGGATTTGAGAAACAGTGAGCAGCAGAGGCCAGACCTGTCCATTGTGTGACGGTCACAGCTTTCACTCACAGCTTATGCTTTCTTCTCTAAAAATAGCGCTTTTTCATGTGAATAGGGATCCTACTAAGCCAGAAACACACAGGCTGTATTTTTTGGCGTATTAGCAAGGTGAGAGAGTGGAAATCTTCATGTGGCTACAAAGAAGGCAGTGTGGGGAAGCACATTGTTCCTTTCCAAAACTCTAGTGGGAATTTTAGATATATACGTTTACATTTCCCGTAATAGAGTTAGGGCCCCAAAGGCAACAGCTCGCTGCCAGTAGAAACGGAAACAGCCCCAGTTAGCTTCAGTAACACGTGGAGCTGAGAGCAAACACAAAATCAACATGCTTCTTAAAGAGGCAGTAAGTCAGGGAGACTTTAATATTCTGCAGATCCAAATTCTCCGGGGTGTGGTATTAACACAAGTCTGAAGAAAAAGATGCATTTATTTCAACTGCGTTCCTTTAAAGAGAGATGGGTTTTCGCTTCTTTGCCTTTAGTGTGTGGAACTGAAACAGGGTAAAGTTTTTTCTCAGTGAAAAGTACTGTCTGGTAGAGCATGGGATGTCCTCTGGGAGATTACACGGACTCCTGAGTAAGTCAGTATTAGGCTTGATGCAGAAGAAGGGCCGAATCGAGCCATTAGCAATCCACTGTCATCCCAGCAAAAAAACATTTCAAAATAATACTAAACGATTTGAATAATAACAGCATGCAATCCAGCACAAACTGTTCCCTGCTCACCTGCTGAACCGATCGCTCATTAGCTTCCCCAGTAATGAGACTCTACTTGATTTTCTCATGCTGCCCTTTAGCAGCCAGACCCACTTGTTTCCCCTGGGGCATTCTTAAAAAAAAAAAAAAATCACAACACAAAGGAACAAAAAAAACTCCCCAAGCAATGTTATTCTTTTTATTAATGTATATCAGTTATTTTCCCTATTCTAGGCAAACCACACCCTTGCCAGCCCTCATCCAGGGTTGCTGTTGGAGATGTGTGTATGCATTGCAGGACTGACTGATCCTCTGAGGAGGTAGCGGTGAGAGGCAATGAAGAAGCGAGTACCAGCGACAAATTGTCGTATCTTGGCTTCTTCAAGACGGTCTTTAAATTCTTTGGTTTTATTTGTTTTTGACAGAGTGGAGGAATGCAAAAGAAAACAACTGATGTCTAAGATTGTGTCGTACAACTGATGGCAGGATCCTTGTGTGGATATAGTATATGTGTCTGTGTCTCTATACGCTATACGAGTTTTGGCTTTGATTTAATAAGCAAGGTCCTGTAACAATGCTAATGGAGATGAAGTGGGAGGTAGATGAAAGGTGAAGGCTGGAGGGTCGGAAGAAAGACACAGAAGCTGCTGTAGGTAATCTGGATGCAGCATGGAAGGATCGCACATGAAAGGGAAGGCTATTTCTCACCTCCCACCCTCCCAAACACTTTGCTTTGATCTTTGCTAGCGGTAAGCTTCAATGAGCAGAAGACATCAGTGACTATGCAGATGTGTTTTTTCTCCCGCTGGCCTGCCAATATCCCCTGAGTGCCCTGAGCCTTTCCTTCCACACAGCACCCGCACCCCATTCTGTGCCACCCGTGAGGAGGAGGATGGTGTTGCTATTCTGGCAGGCGAGAGCAGAAAAAATTACAAGCTCGTGGAGAGAGCATGGGTGAGCCAAGTCCAACATGGATAGAGGATGGAGAAACACTGGGTCGGGAGCAGCACTTGGAGACCCGGCGTGGGAAACGGGACAGGCAGCAGCTCTAGAGGGCCTGTGGACATACCATAGCTGGAGTTGTCCCTTGACTTTCTTTCCAGCCCTTAGCTAAGCCAGGGGAGGTTTTGCTTTTGGAGGGCTCTGTCTCTTTCTGCCCAAATACGAGCTGGAGCCTGCTGGTGTCTCCCATCTTGCCAGCACCATAGTTCGGCTCACTCCTGTTGCAACTCCCGCAGAGCCAAACCTCGGTGCTTAAGGCAGGGAATCCCCTGCACAGCATGGTTATTGCAAACTGCCAGCATGTTTAACGCAGCCTGCAGCCCTCTTGCTGCTGCGAGAGCCCCAACATGCCACTGTGCATGCCCCTCAGTCAGCCTTGTGCAGCAGGACACCTTGCATCCTTATTGCATGACGAGCATGTGCCGTGTGTGTGTGGCTTACTGCACGATGCACGTGAGCGGGTGGCCCTGCGCTGGTCCTGAGGTGGGGACCATTTGGCCAGGGAAAAGGGAGACAACAAATGCTGAGATGTAGACTACTGTGGGGTGAAGGTTGGCTGGAAAGGAGGCTCTTGCCAGAGCACACGTGTCAGGGGAGGCTTGGGGGTGACCACCTGATCGGTGTCTAGCAGGGACCCAGATCAGCAGGGAAATGGGGGCAGGTCTGGGCCACCAGCCCTCAGTCTGCAAAGGGCTGAAGCAGCCGGTGGAGCCGCAGCTGAGAAAGAGGCCTGGCCTGCAGGGAGTTCAGGAGAGATGTCTTTGTGCAGAAGGTGATTAATGTCTTTAATGAACTACCAAAAGAAGTAATAGAAAGTCAAACCACATACGGCTGCAGTGGGGGAAGGGGCCGAGGGGACGTTGCTGTTGCAGGCAAGGACGAAGAAGCGAGCTGCGCCACAGCCCATGCAGCGATGCCATTTCCAGTTCACTGTCCCAGAAAAACAGTCGGGCACAGCAGCTGTCCCTAGCCCATCCTGAGCAAAGGCTGAGCTGAGTGCATTTCACAGATTTAATCAGAATTAATTCAGGCTTCCAGCCTGTCCTGGTTCTGGGGTCTTTTCTGCCCAGCTCGTTGTGGCTGTGCCAACCGAAACCCAGTATCCACAGCTTGGAGGCATGGGAATGGTAATCTGGGAGTCCCCATGCTCCTCTCCTGTGGGGACAGCAAAGGGAGAGGCTTTGGGTGAGCGGAGCCTCACTGATGACTGGGACCTGGACGAGCCCAGGCTGACAGGCGTTAAGAGTTATCATTTGTTTGGGAACCAGCGAGAAACGTGTGGATGAAGTCAGGCAGATTTCTAATATTGAGTCATCTGTATTATAACATCCTCCACCTTAGCAACCTCGTCTGCCAGACTCAGCAGAGACCTCAGAGGGAGCAGATACCAGCACCTCTCCTGAACCCTCAGAGCCCCATGCAGTCCCAGGGCTTGCAGGAGGTTGCCCATCTTCAGTCGCCTGCAGACTAGAAAACCAGCTCTTCATGTTCCCAGGCACCCTACATGTTCCCAGACATGCTAATAATTAGGGGGGCAGTGAGTTCACCATGCAGCCCCCAGGTAGGAGGTGAGATGGCTCCTACATTTCCACCCCTGCTCCCAGAGCAACTACACACCTTCAGAGACGAGCCCTTCCCCAAAAAGCCCCTATCACCTCTTGTTCTGGAGTAACTAGCGCTAGTTTGGGATACAGACTTGCTCTGTCAAAGAGGAAACTTTCATTCAAGCATTGTCACGGTTTTAGTGAGGCTTAATGGTCACACTGAAGTGGGAAAACCAACACACAGCATCTCAGATAGCAGCTGTCACTTAAGAGACCATTCCCAAACTTCTCCTCTTTGCTTGGGAAGCTTTAGCCCGTCCAAGCTTGTTCTGAAGTGAAGTCCTTACATGTGCCCTCAGTACAAGTGCTGGCTGCACTGTCCCCTAATTGAACTTTTCCATCCTCTGTGAGGCACCAGGGAAGGCAACGGACTTGCATGCTTATGGGGTCAGTTCTGCTTTGTCTGCGGAGGGACAGAGGAAGAGAGGGGAATAACCAAGCCCAAGGTTGACCCAGCGTGCTCGTGCCGTGTTGCTGCTCACATGCCTTAGCAGCATCCTTTAGCAGCAGGTCCTAAGTCCTTAAAGCATGAAGAAGGGAATTTGTCCCCTCCAACTTTTTTGGCTAAGGATGGCGACCCTCATCTAAGCTACTCATCGAGGTTACCTCTATAATCAGCAGAGAGCTCTCCACTGAGCAATCCTTTTGAACTGTTTTAGACACCTATTTTAGTACGGGAGGAATTGCCTTCCAGAGGTGCCGGCTTATCTCCCTTGTCGATAGGGGAAGCCAAGGTGACAAACCTGGCTTAGGCAGCTTACCGTGAGACCTTGAGAGGCAGGTGAGATGAAGCCTGCCCCAAAGTGGCTGTAGCTGTATTATATCCTTCTGCTAATTCCTCAATACTCAGCTGAAGGTGATACCTTGGTGGTACCAAACATTTTCCTGCTCTCCCTGCAAGCAGCCTGCGAAGCTTTGATAAAAGCAGGCATCATGTTGCAAACAGGCGGTTCGCAGTTGTGCTATTCTGATGTATTGCTAAGAAGTGAACAAAACATATGTTCATGGCGTAGCAACTGCTCTTCTCAGGTTTGCCTTCTGTATTTTGGTACAGTACCGCAGCGGGCCCTCAAGGGCAGGGGCCTGCCGTTGTCCTGAGACGTGCTCTCGTCCTCTTGGCCTCTTCTGTTTCTCACTTTTCATGGGCTCACTGCTGGCAGTGGTGTTTGCAGTGCTCTAACAACGATGCCTGGGCTTGCTTTTGCTGTCTTTAAGCAGATCTCTTTCTTCTTCTTTCTGTCGATACGCTCCTGGCTGATGCTGCCTTTCCCTAGGAGTAGGCTCCAGGGGATCGTAGGGTTGGTATCATCAGGGGAGGAATGCCTTCAGATGCCAACTGTAGCATTTTCAAAATATCACCCAGGGATTTGGCTGAGCAATCCCCACTGACACTAATGGGAAGAGCACAGCTAAGCCCTGTGTGGCACTGGAAAAAACAATTTTGTGAGCTTTTTTTTTAAAAAAAATAAATAAAATAAAATGCTGTGTGTCCAGGGGAAAAAAGTAATTTTTAAAGTAGCATCCTTTAGCAGCTGAGCCAAATCAGACCCAAAACAGACCTGAAAATCCTAGAGAGGCTTTGAATCCCACCCTCCTCTGGTCCTGGATTCTGATTGCCGTTTGACAGCAATCTTGGAGGAGTGGGATAGCAATGTGCATTCAGGTTTCTGGTTTCAAACCTATCTCTGGAAGGAAAGTAACAGTGTGAAACCAAGCTAGCGACTCGAGTAGGACAACTTTGCAAACAAAATTTAAAAAAAAAAACCACAAAAAACCAAAAAAACATCCCCCTTGGCTCTTAGGGCGGTGCAGGGAAATCTAGAGCAGTGTGGTGGAGGCTGGGGGTGGAGGGAATCGGGTCGAGATG
Source organism: Gorsachius magnificus (assembly GCA_034008185.1). Classification (NCBI taxonomy): domain Eukaryota; kingdom Metazoa; phylum Chordata; class Aves; order Pelecaniformes; family Ardeidae; genus Gorsachius; species Gorsachius magnificus. The sequence continues at coordinate 13,733,607 of CM067093.1, read as the reverse complement.
ATGGAGGTACCGCAGCATCCTCTGGTGGGACCGTGGGAGCCTTTGGCGAAGGTGTGTTTGTCTCAGCGCTGCCTGTGCTAACGGGGCTGTGCGGGGGCCACGGCCGGAGGAAGGAGGTGCGTTGCTGTAGGACTACAGGTGCTTTTGGTGCTATAGGATGGTTCATGTCCAGAACTGCAAGAGGTGCTGCAGACGTGTAGTGTGCAGGGGTGAGATTTGCAGTGGTTTTCCTGCAGCCAATGCAGCAAATCACTCACTTTCAACAACGGCAAATTTACATCAAAAAAAAAAAAAAGGCTCTGTCAAAAGGACATGGCACTTGACAGCCTCCCTTCAGCCACGGGAGAGCAGCAAGCAGCCAGGCACAGGAGGCTGCCTTCGCGTGTTCTGTGGTTTTGGCATTGCAAAACCGGGAAGCAGCTGTAAGCCCTTTGGATCACAAATGGATCTGGGAGTCTGCTACCTCTGCTAACAGCTCATTTATTATCAGAGAGCAGACAGATTCCTCTGAGCCAGCGCAATTTATCATTTCTTAAAGATGCTGCGTGAGATTGAAAGAATTTGCTTTTAGAGTTGGCACCTGGAGGCCAGCAATGAGTCCATCTCTGGGGAAGAAATTGCCCTCCTCACTGGGATTTCTTTTTCCCAGCTTCAGCTGGAGCAGTCCATGGGTACCACTGCCCAGGGATGTGCAGTAGGTGCACTCTTTCCTCTGAGAAGTCTGAGAGCTTCCCTGCTCTGAAAAATTCCTTAAGAGAAATGAGGGCTCTCTGCTTCTTTCTCTGTGCCCAAAATACTGATGGAGGGAGGATTAAGAGGCTTTTCCAGTCCACTTGCATGAAACCCATATATGCAACTCCAGGCAGGGTAAGCCTACCACACGCAGTATCCCATCCACAATCAGCACCCGGATTTTGCTGTTCCAGCACAGAGCTGCTTCCTCTGCCCTCCATGTGCCTCACCCATGTCAGCCTGTTTGCTCCCCCAACGTGTGGGGTTACACGCTGGGAAAGGGGCTGCGGGGCCACACTGCAGCGCCAAACAACCCCCTGCACCCTGAGACCTGCACTCAAAACAGCTCTGCCAAAGGGTGCTTCCCCATCTTCTCACTCGATGCACCAGGCGAGGGTCCGGGTGAGGGTCCCGCAGGGTCCCCTGTGCAGATGTTGAGTGGTCTGATGTGGGCACTGCAAACCCAACCCTCCTTGTCAGGAGTATTTGAGATAGAGAGCAGTGAGGTGATGGAAGCCCATGTTATTTATGCTCCTTGGGGCAGCTGTGAGTTCGTGCCAGTGGTTTTGGATGCTGTTATTTCCTGGCTGCTTAAAATCCCAGGCTCCCAACGTGATTCAAGGGAATTGCTGTCAGAGTCAGCAGGAGAGATGGTAAGGTATGTGTGGGGCAGCCTTGGAGCAGGGATGGGGTGCCCCCAGGTGATGGGGCACAGTGACCCTCTGCAGCTATTTTCCTCAGTTTCCATGTTTAGTTTTTTGATGTGATTTAAGCTTTCTTCCTGTAATTTGCACTCATTAATTATTCCAAGCAAAGCCAGCCTTTGTCTTAATTTTGGTTTGTTTTTTAAATATCTCTTCAGCATGAAGGGAAATCAGGGCTACATGTACTTGACCCTGCACTATCGGTTTCCTGGATTGCGTATCAAGCCCTTTCTAAAGATTCACTTGATCCAAAGGCACTCGAGGGGATTTTGTAGCCTGTGATCCTGTCGCTGCTGTCACTACCTTTCCTGCAGATTTTGCCCAGCAACGCTATGCTCCACCCCAATTTTTGCTCATTCTTCCCTTCCCTGCAGCAGGATTTTCCTCTTGGCTGTTCTGTTCCTGTCTGTGCCTGTAACTTAACCCCGTGAGCATCTCGTGGCCGGCCTGCTTTCACCTGTTGCATCTCCCTGTTGCCATGAGTTCAATAAGCTCTCACAGCAGTGCTTCACCATTCTATTTGTTTACCAAATATCTGGGGTCCTGATTGTTAGCTTAGGCCTCTAAGTACCAAAAATCAGATCTTTAAAGGCATTTCAATGTTTACTGATTCCTCCAGGAGCATCAGTACCTAAATGTGATACAGTGTGTTCTAAGTGATGCTAAGCATCCCTGTAGGTCTCGTTCGAGTGTAGCACAAACAAGATTAATGGATTTTTATTTTTATTTTATCCAAACCAATTTTTTTTTTTTTGGATGAAAGAACAAACCGAAAGCAGGATTGTACCATGGTGACTTTTTTCACAGAAGGTGTGTGTTTCTGCTCTCCCGCTCTGCGGTGATGGTACTGCCTGCTGCAGAACGGGCTCTAACAGCAGCTAAGCCCCAACACGCATTAGGGCAGGATTGCTCTCGTGGTCCACTTTCCTCCCACTCATGCATGGGGGTGAGCCAGGGGTGCTCACCCCATCTCTGGCTATTTCTGGCTCTGCTACATTTGGGTGGACAAGGGGAAAGGGCAGCGTTGGGTGCTCCCCAGCCTGGCTGTGCTGTGGTGGAGGGTGCAGAGCTGGCATTGCTGCACTCGGCTCCTCCTCCCTGGCTTGGTTTGGCACGGTGCTGTGGGATATCTTGTGTGGGAGCTGATCCCCTTCCCCACATCCTCACCTCTCCCAGAGAGAGACCTTGCCTCAGGTTTATGCATCAGTCTCACACCTTGTTTTATGGTTTGTCAGAGGAATCTCCTGCCAAGATCAGATGACTGAGGAGCTCTAATGGCTTCTTTGTGGTGTTTCTTTTCTCAAGAAGTGAGAGGAAAAAAATGTGCAAGGGGATACACTAAGACATCAATGGTAAAAAAAAAAAAAAAAAAAAAAAAAGTCTTGAAAAGGTTGTCCTGAGGGAAAAAAAGAGAATGTAGTTTTAGGCAAGTTGTAGAATCAGGAACAGATGATAAATGGGAGCTTAAGGCCCGTGGCAAGTGCATTAGAAGCAGCCTCTAAAGTGTTCCTTAAATCAACATTTGTTGCAGTTTGGCCCCATCCACAGACAGCAGCTAAAGCCTTTGGTGAAATGCCTCCTCTGATCCTGCGTCCCATCACTCTAATCGTGGGGCTTTGCAATTACTGAAGGCACCAGCCTGAAAACAGACAAAATCTGAGATCCTGAAAGAGCAGCACCTTGCACTGGGCTGTGTAGGCTTTTCTGCAAGGACTGATCACTTTTCAGACGTGTCCTAAAATTAACAGAGGCTTTGACTTCAAGCCTCAAATGACCTATCTGTGCCTTTCAGACCTTGGCTGTGTCAGTAGCTTTCCTTCCTCTCATGTGCAAAACTGTATGGGAAGGGTGGCTTTAGGAGGAAGTTACACCTTTATGGGTTTTTTGGATACTCTCCCATCCTGGTGACTATTTTTTGCTTTTTTTTTTTCTCAGTGAGATTGGATGGGGGGGGAGCGGGAAGGACTGGCATTGATGAGGTACCACCAAAGCCACGCTGGGAATATCTAGAATCCCTCTCTGACTCAGCAGCATCCATTTAGCCAGAAAGGGCTGGGTTCTTAAAAGGGGGAGTGTGGCTTTCTGTGACTGCCAGGGTTGATAAATAAGTGGAGAGACATGAGTACGTACTTGCCCATAGGAGAGGGCACGGCTTTGCATGTCTGGCCAGTCCCACATTGGCCTCGTTTTCTTGCTTAGGCTCATGTTTATAGTCCTTGCTCTTTCCCATGAATCTGATCCCCATTCAGGAGGGACCATAGATCCCTGGCCAGAGGGCATGGCTGACTGGCTGGTACCCAGAGCTCTCCTGTGTCTGCTGGCACAGGAGCAGCAGGGGATGATGTCTGGGAAGCGATGGGGGAACTACTCCTTTTCACCTGGAGGTGCCAGGCAGCATATGGGTAAAGGCCATGTAGGTGCTTGAGTGGGTGAACAGACATTACCTCTGCATGCAGGATCCTCGGGAACATTTTCCCCCAAGCAGACTTTGCCACAGAGAAGCCCAGCAAAGTGGAAGTGCCAAGGGGCCATGCTGAGTGGCTGTAGTCCATTTCACCATCTGTTCTTCCATTGCTATTATAACAGCAGGAAAATGTCCTTAAGGTCGACAGTGTAGGCTCAGTCATCTCTGCTCCCCAAGTGACAAGAGCGTGATTCACTTGCTTGCCTCAGTTGTCGTCTTCCTCCATCTTCCTTTTGCGGTGCTGGGGATCGGCCTGTGTGGCTGGCCAGCTTGGGTGACACCCTTCGCACCGTGCTGCCTGGCCAGAGACAGGGCAAGCATAGTGCTGGGGATGAATGCTGACGTGACTAAGCCACTTCAGAAGAGGAGGGACTGAACCAGCTCTCATTCTCCCTCGCTGCCCTCAGGGAAGCGTTTAATCTCCCAATGGGAAGAAATTCATGGAGATGCATTTAAAATACTAACCCCTGCACGGAGGAGGATGGCTTCTCTTGATTTCGCTTTTGTGTAGCACCAGGCGACCTCACAGTGGGTGAAGCTTTTCCGTTCAGTTCAGACAATGTGCCCTTAATTTTCCTTTATGGTCTTCAAGGCCCGAAGAAAGATTATCAATAACTCTCAATTGAGCGAAGACTTTCTGCTGTAGACAAATTTCCTTAGGAAAAAAAAGGTTAAAAGCTGTGGATCCTCTGCTTGCCTGAGCCAAGCCTGACACCCCACTATAATCTTCATTAGATAAAAAGGTAGTGGGCAAGTGGCTTGCTCCCTCTGTGTGTCTTGCAAGCTTCCTCTCTGCTCCATGTAAGGGAGGTAGTTTGGGGGCATGATTACCCAAAGTGTTTAACTCGTTGTGACTGGAAACCCACCAGACCTTTGAGGAGTCTGTCCATGGGAGGACCATGAACCAACCCTGACCTAGAGAGAGTCAAGGAGATCTCTTCATGCCCCCATTAAAGCAACCAAAAAATAATTCCTTTGGGCTTGCTTCTGCCAAGTCAGGACCTTCCATAACCAAAAGACTAGATGCAGCCCAATACGTTTTCCCAGCAGGCCCACGGTAGATATGCTGGGGGCATTGTAAATGAGGAGAAATGGATGTTCTGTTTTGTTTTCCCTGCTGTGATTTAGTAGCAGTGATTGTGGTGAGGCCTGGAGTTTTCCACTCTGAGCTTGGCAGAGAAAAGGAGAAAATGTCTAAGTACTGCAAGAATTATAATTATTGTTAGGCCTTTCCATGGTGCTATCAAAGTATGAAGTGAATTCTTGGAGGGCTGTAAACAAATGCTTTCTCCCAAGATATCCCCAGGTTGGACCCTGGCACATGCAGTTGCACTTCCCAGGGTGACTCCCTTCCGAGTTGCAATCAATAACATAAATAACTGCAGGAACAGTCAGCTGCACTGAAAAGTCAATGTGCCTGATGGGATATCCTCATCGCCCCTGTATGGGAACGCAGCCACTCACTGCCTATAAAACTTTTTATTTTCTGAGGGTATTAGAAGTTGCTGTGTAAGGGGGGCATTAGCCTTATTTAAATGCCCAAAATATTTATTGAGGACATGCTTCCTCTATATTCACTCATGCTAGGATGCCCCAAATCCAGTGACACTAATTAGCTACTTAAACATTTTCTTTTTTTTTCCCCCCCCCTCCCCCCTAGCTATGGCCAAATCTCTCTGGATTTAGCAGCACAGCAAAGATTTAACAAAGTTTAAATGGGAAAAGCATACGAGAGGAGAAATCATAGAATAAGATTCTGTGCCTGTTAACTGATGGCATTTATAAATTATAGCTGAGAGATGTCATATCAGTGGAAATGGAAAACAGCTTAGTGGATTATAAAAATACCCTCTATAAACCATTTTAATGCCTAATTTTTTTAAATCTCTTATGGTAGGTGTCATAAAAATGAATTCTAGCAGAAAGGATAAAAGTTTTCCCTCGGTAAACTGGCTAGCTGGTGATTAGAGGCTGTCAGGGAGAACAAACTCTTGATTAGGCTGAGGTGCTGAAGTTTGGCTGAAGGCAGCAGGCTCCCATTTCTAGGGAGGTGAGTTTGCTTGCAGGCAAAGCAGATCCAAACCCTCAGGGCAAATATCACCGCAGCAAAATATCCTCCCATCCCAATGCAGCTTCTCTCAGCCAGGAGGAGAGGAAGGCTGTGGAGTGAGTGGTGGGGGCAGAACTGTGGGGCAGGGGCTGCATCAGGGGCTGTTTGGAGGCAGAACGTGAAGGGAAATCCAAGCCCAGCAGGGAAGAACAGGGGCTGCTGGAAACCGCAGCTGTGGGTGTGAGACAGGACAGTGAAAAAAGATGCTTGTGGGATGGAAGGAGCCATGAAGTGGTGATGGACAGAAAGATTCATTCTGATATCTACCAGGCTGCAGTCAGCGATTCTTGTTCCGCCACTTTCTCAAGTATCGAGTATGTTTGAACTTGCAAGAGAGAGAGAGAGCTGCAGCTCTGCTCTACCCTACGAAAAAGATATTTTAGGTGCCCAGTGGCCAGTGCTTGCTGGTGTGCGCTGTTTCAGCGAGGTTGCTACTCCAGGTTTCCTTGCTCACTTCTCTGTGGCCCTTGGGCACTTTCTGTCCCCTCCTGTGCCTGCCTCAGTTTGAAAAGCACAGCCAACGCTCAATTCTGGGTTAAGATATTTAAGGATGCAATGTTTTGCAGTACATTTCTAAGCTGCTTGCGTAGGAAAGGGTAAATGACCTACCTCTCCCCGTCCTTTCACAGTCTAGTTCCTGGGATGCATTCAAAGGCGCCTATTCTCTCGCCACCTTTGAAGGCTTTGTGTCAGTTCTCCCCATAGCTCCTTGTACCCTAGGCCTCTTTTGTGTCCTGCCCGTATTATATTTTTCCAGAAGAAGAAATCTGCGTGTGGGATAGAAATGGTATTAACTTTCCCAAGGTGAGCTTACAGCAGAACTGCATTTGCAGTGTGTCGCTGGGGCTGCGTCAGGCTGTTTCCGCAGGGAGGCAAGATTTAGCGTGTGGCTTCCAGATGAGCACCTTACAGCACCCGTGAAGGAAAGGCAATTTAGCAAATCAAATTGCACAGTATAGGATGTTGAGCAGCCTACTTCTGGGTCCTGTTCTCTGCAAGGGACTTCATCGTGACGTGAGCTAAAGGGATGAGTTACAGCCTTCAGATTGAAAGCTTACGAAAAAGTCTCATGCAGAATAATCCAAAGGCAACCTGCACCCAAGTTCCCCAAGTTCCATTTGGGTTGGGAGTGTGTTTTCAGTCACAGGGAGATGAGCAGTCTTGCCTCTAGGCCTTTTCTGTTCTCTTGTATAAATCAACCAAAGGCTCGCTATAGAAGGAATTGGAGGAAAAAATGGGCTTTGTCTGGCCCCTTTCCTTCCTTTCCCATCACCTTTTTCCTGTAGATGGCATAAGTGTGAGTCTTTTCATCTGTCCACCTTGCATCGAAAGTACCCAGAGGAGGAGAGATCTTAAGGACACTTGATCCACATATAGGTTTTAGTGGGGAAAATCAAAAGGCAGAAAAGGTGGGAGAGGTCTTCTAATTACAAAGCTTTCTTATTTAAGACCGGGGATATTATTCAGAGACAGTACTGGAGGAGTGACTTTTACAATTTCATAGTGTCACAGTATTTGGGGGTTTTGCTAGCAACCTGTTTTCTGTAGTCAGGTTATGCTCTGGGAGACCATTTTCTTTTTTACGGAGAGTTTCCAGCCCAGCTTCCTTCAAGGCATGAACAGACCGTACCCTAAAGCTTTACAAGTCAGACAGCAAATAAGTAGATTATGCAACTTATTAGCACTGTTAAGCCCATCAGGTGTTTATTAAAAATCAGAGCCACTGGTTTTGTCAGGTAGCATTGCTGTGCCCATGTAATACCCCAGCAGAGCAGCTCAGAGCGGAGGAGGAGCAGCTGCTGATTAGGCTTTCAGAACCCCTTTTGGCTTGTCATCACCCAGTAATAGCGATAAACACCCACGGTCTCTTTACTTCCAAACTAATACACCCGATACCCACTGCTGCACACGTTCTCTACTTACTGACACATTTTTGTCAGTGGAAGCATACGCAGTGGGTTGCAAAGTTATTCTTTGGATGTAGCCACAGGTGCCTACCGAGCCAAATGAGAATCCCTTTATTACCTACTTATGGGGAAGGGTTCCAAAACAATCCTCTGGGCTTTCCGTTTTGGAGGACTGGAAAAAAAAAAAAGCTATATTGTCTGGAATTTGGGTAGGAGGTTTTTTGTTGGTTTTTTGGGTGGGATTTTTTTGCCCTGCTGCGTACCTGCTGTTCCCACAAGAGGCATGGCACCAGGTTTCACCACATATTCACATTGTATGTTAGCATGCAGCGATATTACAAGAGGTTCTCTGGTGTGGGGAACGGGTGTAGGCAGAGAGTTGATTCATCGGGAGATTTCAGCAAAATGGCAGCATGGGAGCTGAGCTCCCACTGGATGCAATGTTTCTTTACATTGATGAATCTGGTCCTCGCTCCTTTGTCATAACCATACACAAGGATTATTGCTGTTATTATTCAAGCTTGTCTTACCTGTTACAAACCTCTGAAACAAAACTGGGGAAAATTAAATGGTGAAACTACATGGCCAGTGGCAAAGAAACTAATTTCCTTTGGGTTTTGGACATTTCATTTGAACAACTGTCTTGGAAAATCTCTCCCACAGGACAGCTCCATCATGTGAAATTCCCAAGGGGTCTGACAAGTCAAATGAACAGTCCATCTGCTAATTAGATGGCAGCTGGCTGTTTGTATTTCTTGCTGGTAGAAGAAACCTTTTGGGTAGAAGATGGAAAAATCTCACCTAGACAAGGGAGGGGATTTTGCAGATGTGAGTGCAAATGTCCATCCGTCTCTCCCAACCAGACTAGAACAGAACAAACCACTGACAGTTACTTTTGCTGAGGATCATTCAAAGGCTTCATTGTACCATGCCCTGTGGGGAGCTTGCTTTGAGTTCACCCGTATGAGCAGGAAAGTTAGCAGCAGTAGGGATGCTAATGTGTACTGAGGTCCCAGCAGAGGAGTTGCATGCAGAGCATATTCGGTGGAGGGAAAGCCCTGAGAGTTTGTACGATGTCAACCAGTTGTGAGTCCTGGCCTTCATCCTACTTCATCCCTGGGACACACATGGACAAGTGCATTGTTAATTTGACTTACAGCTTTATTGTTATCATTGCTACCCACCTTAGAGCAACTGTACATTTGGGTCTCTGTGTACATTGTCTTTTCTTGCCTGTGCATTATTCTAGCATGGAATTTGGCTATTTTTGTGGAAACCCCTTTCTGTGTTGGACTGGGTCCCCATGCAGACACCTCTGCTGTCATGACTACGCTAGCAGACAGTGAGAGCGGGCACTGGGGTACAGCAGGCTCAAGGGCACGTACTTGGGTATCAGTGGAGCATGCGCATATACTTGCCCCAGAGATGCCCAACCTCTGTTAATGCACCTAAATCCTGGGCAGCACCATGTGCTGCCGTTCCAGTCCTGAGCATCCCTTTGCATATGCTGGTGCAGTTCAGTGTGATCTTGCAGTACTGACTCCAAAGGAAGGAGAAAAGCAGGTAATCAAAAAAAGATAAAATTCTCCTTGTTGAGCTTTCCCATGTAGTGGTTTCCAGTTTGATTTACGCTTTAGTGGGTTTGGGGTTTTTTAATATATTCCATGGACAGCCCTCTGTCTCCCACTTAGAAACACGTTCTCCATAAGTGCTCCAGCAGAAATGATGTCTGCTGGAGTCTACAGACAGCCTGAAAAAAAAAAAAAAAGACCTCTCAGAAGCATGATCCACATCCTATTCCTCCCTCTCCCCACACACTCATCACTGTATCTTCTCCCAGCGGAGCAATGCTGAAGCCTAAGATACCGCTTTAAATGTCAGTCATTTAACTGCTAGTTATTTTAGCAAATAAGAGTGGGACTGTCTCCCTGGGGTTGACTGAAAATTGTTAGAGGAGGGAAAAAAAGACAAGAAAGAAAAGAAAAGGAGAAGAGAGAGAGAAAAGAACAGAAAGGACAAAGGGAAGCACCAGGCAGAAAGACTCGTGATGCCAGGTTCTGAGAGACTGAGTCAGAGGAAGGCATCCCAGGAACATGAATAGGCTGTTCCCCACGGAGGGGTTCAGGGGACAATAATGAGCCCTTTGTGCACCTAAATTACCCAGTCTCATTCTCAAGGCTGTGTTCTGACTCTGGTCTCTGATTCTCCTGCTGGTGCCGGCAGCAGCTCTGCCACTGTCTGTACTTTGCCTATCCAGTGCCAGCCCGTTGGGTTGGAAGGAGGCAGCAGGGGTAAAGGGAACCATTCTCTAAGATGGAGGGATGCTCCTGTGTTTGGGAGATGGCAAAAGAAGTGCTAATTAATGCTATGAGAAGGATGGGAATCCTCTTTTGTTTTGACTTATACCTTGCTCCACATCCCCTTCTCCCTTCATGCACTTTCCAAGTCCAATTAACCCTTGGTGGAACAAAAATGGAGCTGATAGCTACTTATTGCCTGGAACAATTGGGAGGGGATTTTTTTTATTTTTGGAGGATCACTTTAGCTCCATGTGTTGGCAATGCAAGGTTTCTCTACGTATAGATGACATTCAGGGTGTATTAATCTGCTGTCATCTGGTTGTGCTCATGAGTTGTGTTTGTTACATTCCCTGAGGCTCTGGTTCTTCTGGCATGGAGGGCTGTATGAGTTTTAAATCTGGAGTATGAAATTTGCTTTGGAGAATATTTGAGGAAGGAAAAAGCAATTCTCAAGTCAGAAGAGCAGTGTTGGTACTGGCAGAGAACCCCATAGAGCAGAGACTCCTGCCCAGAAAACCTTGTTCTCATCCAGAATTAATCAGGATAGTCCTTTGAAAATGTGCATCGAATGTGGATATCCTCAGTTACATCAGCTAACAGTCAGACCCAGAGCTCTTAATGGCATTACTCCAAGTAACCAAGAACAGAATTGGCCCCCTGCCTAGGGATCCCAAACCTGACCACAGGCAATCATCAGGAATGGTGTGTTTTTCTGAGGATAAGCACGAAAAACCCACTGGAAAAAAACCAAAACAACCCCCCCAAAATCACTGGAAAATAATAACTAGATTGTTATCTTTAAGATATCTCTATTTAGTTATATTTTAAAAGACACACCATAATCAAAACTATATAGAAGATAAAGCAAATGCCTGCATTTCCTGTGAATAGTCCATTTACGATGATAAACTGCCTGCTGTTGACGCTGAATCTGCTTGTCATTCTTAGCATGGATGAGGGAGGGCAGTAAAACTGAATTTGTGCATGGAGTCCATGTAATACCCATGAGAAAAAACAATGCTTGACATAGCAGCCCCTCAAGAGCTTAATCATCATTTAAACTAAGTACAAAAGGACGAAACCAAGCCTTTTGTAAAAGTTGGAGGCTTTTTTTTAAGAAATGAGCCAGAGCAGTCTCAGAACTTTGTGCTGTGTAGATGACTGCAAACTGCTGCAACATCAGGCAAGAAGATATTTGACATCATTGTCCATCAGGGTTTTGGCTTTCAGTATGCTGCTGTAATATCTTTTAAAAACTAATTATTTTCTCCTGAAAATAAGGAAAGGCCCATTTACATGCTGTTGTAGAAGATCAGATTTAAAAGAGGGCTTCAGTTTGCTTTAAGATCTGCACCTTATTTTTAATATGTCATTTGTATGCATAAAAACCAAGCTGAATGTAGCTGGTAACGAATTAACCCTTACTTTTGTGCAATTTTATCCATCACGTTTGAGCATGCAGAGCATATATGTGGAGAAATATCTGAAAATCCCATGCTGTGTAATCCAAACGCCAAGTAATAAAAGTCCTTTTTTTTGGTGATTTTACTAGCTGTTAACAATAGGGGAGGCACATCTTTTGAACATAACATAGAAACACAAAAGCCATTACACTGCGCCCAACCAAAGACTGAGCTACCCAGTACGCTATCTCTGATAACAGCAGACACTTAACAGAAGAGTGTAAGAGACACCGCCTCCTGGTTTGATACTATTGATAATGTAAAGTTTCCTCTGATGGAGTTTGCATCCAGAATATCTTGTTTAATAGCTGGCCATGGAGCAACCTACTGAATATTTGTAATCTCAAAGTTTGTTTATACTGAGGCTCATTTGGCACAGAGTTCCAGGACTTATTGCTGTACCAATTGGGAGAACACTTCTTTTGTTTTAAACCCGCTACCTGATCGCTTCTGTGTGCCCCTCTAAATCTTGCCTTATAAGAAATAAGGAACATGGATTATTATTATTCATCTTATTCACCTTTACAAACCATTCCTGATTTTATGGGTCTCTATCAACCCCCTGGCAGTCATCTCTTTCCTAGGCTGCACAGTCCTAGTGTCTTTAGTGTCCATACGCCTCAAGTCATCCACAACCCTGAATGCAGTTTTAACCTTTTTCATGCCTTTCCACATTCTGCAGTATCCATTGGAATGTGGGCAAGGGTTTTTTCTGCTCTTTTGCCCTTTTGTGGGATAGAAACTCTCTGTCCTTCCACCTTGTGGGCCTTGCTGTGTGCTACCAGTTGCTTGTGGTCCTAATTTTGATTAGTGCACAATTTGTATCTCCAGGATCTGATCAAATGGGTATGTAAATTGAGACAGATGCCTCTTGTGGCACCTGTAATGGACTGTTTCAGCCATTAGATCTGGAGAAATCATTTTTCCAAGGCCTCCTTCTCTCCAGGGGGAGAACTGTTGCATTATTCATGGCTGCTATTTCCACTGTAAACTCTTGTCTCATGATTACAGCCTGTCACACTTTCCCCCCTCAGCTCCCTCCCCCAATTCTCTTGCACTTTCATGTTTCTTGTTCCTTTGCAAAGCTAGAGGTGTGTCTCTTTGAAATCCTCAGGGAGGAAGTATTCTGTCACGACAAGAACTTGGAGCACCAACAGACTCTCAGTGTGCCTGGTGCGGTCCTCCCCTTCCCGCAGATGCATTCTAGCCCATCAGCAACGGAGCTGATTTTATTTGCACGTTAAAAGAAAAGTGCATCCACCCAGCTCCGCTCACTGATAGCTAAAGGGAGCATTACAATAGGCTATTGCTTCAAATTTTATGCCATAGGGGAGTAATTCAGATAGCCTGGACCAACTTCATCCTGGATGCAACAAAAATAAGAATTTTATAAGTCTCCTTGGATTGCCTTAGCTCCTTGCATGATTTCTTAGTAAGTAATTGTTTTAGAAAATAGTAGGAATGGCAAAATATGCCCCTAATGGGAAAGCATTATATTTTCCATGTCTTTGTTACCCATAACTTCCATGTGTATTTAAATGAGTAGCATCAGCATAGTGCCAAAAGATGTTATGTAGAAAAATAAGTGTTTGGGGCGTATCTGATGAATAAAAATAAGAACCATTTGGAAGAGCTGACCTTGCAAATATTTAAGCACAAAACTGTTTTCGTGACCTTCCTCAAGCCATTTCTGTACCAGGGGCTGTGGGATGTTAGGTACAAGACCATCTTTTCTCTGTGGCAGCATCCCAAGCCATCCTTCCAGTCTTTTCTCAGCTCTGTCCCTGATGTAATAGTGAGACGCATTCAGACGTTAATATAGAGAGAAAGCAGTATTATAGGAATGAGAAGGGATTGAGAACTAATTTTCCATTTCTGTAATGATTTTTATTCTGACCTTTCCAGAAACATATGGCCCTGTGTTTTGCGAGCAGTTTGTTAGGATATTCTGTCCCTCTGCCGTGCTTCCCAGAACACGCAGTCCCTCCCCACATGCTTGCATCGATGTGCGATGATGCCCAGCGTTGCACTTCAGTCTGTCAGCAGCGGGAAGGCAGGATCTGTGCATCCCATCCTCTCTGGGTCCCTCTGAAATTCAGTCCCTGTTGCTTCAGGAACAGGAGCTTATGGAGACGCACCTCCGTGTGGCTTAAACTGTCTGCTCTGGAGGAGGCAGATTAAGTAGAAAGCCAGCCAGCAGTCCCAAGTTCATGGTTTTGAACACCCTGAGTTCAAGCCAGAGCTCAGGTACCCGAAAAACTTCTGGTGTTGTGGGCAGCTCTGCATCCTGCGCAGGGCTGTGAGCTGCCGCTGCTGGCAGGCTGGGAATTTGAAGTCATTTCAGTGAAAATCTTCCTTTTCCATTTTCCCTCATTTGCAATATGTCACATAAGGCTGCGTAGCTGCAAGGATAGTAAGGGCAGAGGTTTATAAATCTTTCACTGGTGTGAGCTGGCAGAACTGCAGATGACACGTGGTGCTTGTGGCAGAGAGGGCAAAAAGCAGCAGCAGATCCTGCAACAGGATCCCTGTTGCTAAGGAGAGCCCTGTGCAAGAGAGGAGAGAGAAATCTCCAAGACATATGCAGATATCCAGGCTTTCCCTCTTATCTGCACAGAGCTGCTATGCCCAGCCAGTACAGACAGAGGGGATTGCAGCAGAAGTTTAGGTAGCTTCTTGGGTCCGAGTACCTACATCATCTGGGCTTTGGGTGGCTCTCCTGGATTGCATGTCAGCTTTTTTAAACCAAAGGCTATGAAATATATATGAAAATACATCTGTGAAAAGCCTGAGAAGAATCCAACCCACTTTACTGTTGATTGTCCCAAGGACCCTCTCAAACAGCAACAACCACTTCCCTTTTTGTATTCCTTTTCCTGTCCAGGCTGTTTTCAGGAAAAGGTTGTGTGGGTGTGGGAGTCAGAGGAGGATCATGCAAAGCTGAAGGAACTGGAGGGCAGGTGATGGCGAGGACGAAACATCACCTGCACGTGTCACCAGTGGCATCAGGGCTGGGGTGCCTCCGTCAGAGCAGAGGATGCAATGGACCAACCTCTGCTGTGGTACAGCAGATGCAGGGCTGCCTGTGGGCACCGCGACGCTGTGTCGGCGGGGGCTGTGTCTAAAACCAAAGAGTTATTTTCAGTCTGCAGTAGACGAGGCTGTGACTGCCAAACAGACGGTTCCTGACCTCCCAGCAGGTATCCCAGGAGAGAGCGGCTTGCAAGCACAGCAGCTACCCAAGGCTGCCATTTGCTGTGACACCATTTCCTCGAAATCCCCCTCCCCACCCCTGGCAGTAGCACTTCCAGGAATGATCTCTGCATCTCCCACATGCAGAACCAGAAAGCCCATTTTGTTTGTGGATCCCTGAAGATTGGATGGGAGCATCCGACCTCACTACAACAACTCTGCTAATGAAGCTGCCGAGAGTAATTAAACTAAAGCAATATCTATTGTGATATTTAGAAAAAGACATGCCGGGGATAATGATGCCACTTGGCTGCTCACTCTGCCTCTCCCCCCACACACTGACCTGTGTAGAGCACCATCAGCAGGGTAATGACAGCTTTGCAGTTGTACCTCTCATCCTAAAGAAAGCCTGTGCAAAGGCTCAGTCTCACTGTGCGGCAGTCAGGTCCCCACAGACACCGAGATGAGCTGTGAAATTCAGTTGTAGCACCAGGGAGATCTGTGGGGGGCCGTCTCTGCTTACCAGCACCAGGGAAGCGATGGTGGGCTTCAAAAGCTTTCGGTGGCATGCTGTGCCCCTGGCTGTACCCACGATGAAAGGTGCAGAAGTGAAGGGTCTAGGAACAATCTGCCCCGGCACATGAAGAGCAGTGGGAACTCAGAGACACGTCTGATTGTATGGACATGGCTCTGCCCTGCTAAAGCTGACATGCTGTAAAATGCCGCAGCCAGGACATGGCATTGGGAGTGAGCTGAAATAGCTTATCAGCATCTCCATCGTGTCTCCATCAGCCCCCTGTCAGCCACACCATCCCATTCCACGTAGGCTGGAGTGACCTGTATTGCGCCAGCTTGTTGCTCCCAGCCCCAGTCTGGTCCCTGAGGATTTTGCCTTCTCTTCCCAACTCCAAGGAGGTTCATTTTGAGCTGGAAACCTTAAAGGCGTTCCTCTGCTACCCCACTGCCAGCAGTGCTTCCTTGCTCATCATCTGGCATATCCTGCCTGCTCTTATCTCTATTTTAAAATCATGGATGGGATTATGTCACATAAAATCATCTTGGGTGAGTTTTGATCGCATTTACGCCTCTGAATCAGAACCCAGGCCCACTAATTTAGGAAATCCTGCATGTCAGTCCAATGTATTTAGCATGGTTCAGCAACAGCGGGTTGTGTATGACTCTGGGCAGTGCACTTCAACAAAGACAGGGACTGCCTGGAGAAAGTCCTGGAGGGATCCAGGTATGTCCCAAGCCCTACAATGCATGGCAGAGAAGGGAAAGGGAATGAACTGGGTTTTAGTCTGGAGCATGGAAGTGTAGCTGTAGTTTTCAAATCTTCAGGCGCAGCTTGCAGAGGGAAAATGAGTAAGTTCTGTCTGTCCACTGTGGCTTCACAGACGGTGGGAGCTGGGGGCTGGACATTGGGAGATCTGTCTGCTGGCTTGGTTTGGGGATGGACTGAATGAGGTAGTGGCAAATGGAGAACTTGTGGAAGAGGCTGGAGGGGTGTCTGCTAGCAAGGCTTTGGGCAGACGCGAGCCAGGTCCGTGGATGGCTGATACAACCTCCCGAGACCCCTCCTGGCCCAAATCTTTATGTTTTTGTGAAAAGGCAGGAGGGCTGGTTTATGCCACACCAGTAGAAACCTTGCTCAGGGTGAAAAGGGACTTGACTTGGCAGCTGCAGGGATTGATAAGGTCTGCATTTCCAAGGTACCTTCCAGGCAAAGCCGTTTCCTTCATGAAGTCATAGTAGAGCTCAGTGATTATGTAAATAACCGTGTTTTCTTTTCAAGACAGCAAGTAATGGGCCCTGGAGGTGCTGTGCAGCTGTATAACCTTTACAATATCTCATGGTCCTTTAGGGACCCTTGATTTTTTTCCTCACTGCACCCCTGACTCAATTCTTTTTAATGATATTTACAGCATTTAATAACTAACTCCCAATTGCCTTGATAAACCACTGTGTTCCTGCATGTGGCTAAACTGAGCCTCTTTGTTAGTCTGCGTGGATTATCCTCTTTCCAGAGCAGGTGGAGAGAGTGTGCTTCGGTGCACAATGTATCCCATCTTTTGAAATTCATGAAGGGTTTTTCTTTACCTGGTGGGTTCCATTTCTCTAGGCTAGGTGCTGTCAAAAAGTGAAATCTGAGAGCCCTTACATCCTCTCTATGGAAAAAAAAAAAAAAATTGAAGAGAATTCACCCAGCAGGCATAAGCAACACGTGGATCCCAACCTTTACACCTTGCTGTGCATCCAGATGTGCACGTGGTTAACGCTCAGCAGCCCAGCAGGCTGACCTTACAACACGGGCAGGAGTGAGATACTGAAAACCGACAGCAGCTTACAGCTGAGCCAGGGCTCGGGTGGTAGGGTGAGTTCATAGGGATGGATGTGGTTGAGGAGCCTGTTGCAACTACTGCAAACTCTTCTCTAGTCTGCCTCGAACCGCTGCCCGAAAGCATTCAGTTAATAACTATCAGGTTCCCAAAACCACTTGTTTTACAAGTCATGCATCTTTAATACTATATTGAATTTGAGGCTTCTTTTTATTAATCTTCCCTTTTTTAGCACTGAAAACTCTTACTTTTAGATTTTTTTTTTCCCCCTCTGAAGTTGAAGTTCTGTACCTTACTGAAAAAGAACAAAAGATAATGTGACTCATAATCAAATAACTCCGGGAGCTGGGACTTTATGGACCTCACTCACCCTTGCAAGCTCTGTGCTGAGACTACAAGAGTCAGTAGGAATGAAACCCCATGCGTTAATTTTCAGTGAGAAAAATCCCTGAGTGGCATTGCAGCTGGTTTATGTAAAGCTCTTTTGTCTCAGTTCTTACTGCTGTGAATTTGGGCTGGCACTTGTAGCGGAGATGAAGGGGCTAAATCATTGGAGACCTTCTGTTTCTGTGTAAATGATTTTATGGCCATCACAACGTCTCTGGCAGTTGCTGTGACGCCACTTTAGGCACAATTCCCACTTAGAGGGAAGCTGACAGATGCTGAATCATGCAAATGAAATAGCAGTTGCTGAGATCCCAAACACCACAATTTGGGGACCTCCATCTTGAAGGGAGCTGCAAAATTGCTGTGCTCAAACACACAGACAGTGGATGCACTCTCCCATCGAGTTCAGTCTGAATCTGTCTCTCTTGCTGCCAAGTCATTCTCCCTGTAATTAATATTTCATCCTGTTGATGCAACTTGTCCACTTATTTTCCCAGTTGTTTGCAGTGCAGATTTCCCAAATTGTTTCCTCGGGGCACTTGCAAAATCAAGATCTCACATCTGAGGAGTTCCTTGCAGCTCAATTATTGAAATTTCTTGCTGAAGAATATATGTGCTTTTAATTAAAAAAAAATTACCCAGCAAAACCAGCCTGGAGGTAGTTTGAAAGTAAGAGAAATGTTTTGTTAAAAAAAAAAAAAGCCCCAAACCCCAAGTGGATTAGCAGTTACAGCATTCTATGTCCAGAAACTATTTGAACCCTTTCCCCAGTGGTGGATATGGGGAGGAGACTGGGACTGAGCCTTATCACCTTATAAAAATGTCAGAAGCTGAAACCACAGGAGATGTTAGTTGCTGGAGGATCTTCCCTAATTGAGTTACAACAGAGAGCACAGCATCCTGCATCTCGCCCTGGGGCAGGCTGAGTTTGAGAAGGGATTATTCCTTGGGCAGGCCGGCGGAAAGCCGTGCTATTGCCTCTGCTCCGCATTAAGCTGTAGCATGAACCTGTATTGGTTCAGATCCTTCAGTTTACAGGAAATTAATCCTGAGCTGAAGTGGGGAAGTCTGATAGTGCCCAGAGGGTCTTGTTTCTGGGTTCCTCCAAACGGGTGCAAGACCAGAGCTTTCTCCCAGGTTAATCTTCAGCCTGAAAGAGGCAAGCCTGCACATCTGTGCTTTGTAAAGACGCAGTGAGGAATTTCTCATGCTTGGTGTTTGCAAAGGGGCGAGTAAATACACCAATACCTGTGCAGGAAACCCAACACGAATGCAGCATCATGCGCTTTGGGAGTTGTTTACACAAAGCTTTGGCAGAAGGGATCTACATGGAAGTGTTGGTGTGGAAATTTGGGGCAGCCTTACTGGTACTGAGCCCCCTCTGCTCCCCTGTTGCAGTGGCCCCCATGCCACCAGGCAGCCCTCTTGAGCAAAGGCCATTTCAGAGAGCCAGCAATGACCGAGTGTTTTTTCTTTTGGTGCTGTGCTTCTTTAAAAGTTCCAGGTGCGGCTGCAGGATCAGGATGTAGATGTGTGTGTGTCTTGTGTCCCTAACCCGGACTCTGTGCATTCATGGGGATGGCTAGAAGCCGCCTGTAGGGTGGTGGGACACAGCGACCCAGCTGTGAGGGCAAGCTGGGTTGGGATCCCATCCATGGGGCAGCAACGGACAGCAGGATCCTCTTGGGACAGACAGAATCCCCATGGGCAGAACTGCAGTGGGATTTGATGGGATACTAGGTGGAGGATGCCCTGTACAGGGCTACCCTAGCTCCATCTGTGCTTCGCTGAGGCACGACAGCTTCCTGGCCAAGTCAGATACACACTGTGGGCTAAGCGTGAGGCAGATGCATCGTCGTCCTTTTTGCAGATACCAGATTGCTTCACAGTTCACACAACAGACTGGTCGTACCTCCTACCCTCTCAGCTGTCATGCAAGAGGCTGACAGGGCCCAGCTTGGTCCCTGCGACCCAGCTTGTGATTTTCATTCTGTCCTTACTACCATCTTTTTCCTGAATGAGCCTATTGGCCTCAGTCAGGTGACTGATGGGACCAGATTTATGCAGCAGAATTAGGGCTAGCAGGTGGTGAACCTCAGTTGTTCATGTGAATCAATGAGGTTTCTTCCTATGACGTTGTACTGTTGTACCTGGGCGGGGGGGGGAAAACCGCGGGGAAACTGTGGCACTGCTAATTGTAATGCTGGTGTCAGCTAGGAGCTCATCTGAGACCACCACTTTGTTCCACAAAGACCTCCGGCAGGTAGGATAGTTGTTAGCAACCGCTCTACAACCAAGTGGCTCTGGAGGTGAGGCAGCAGGTATGCCCAGGGATGTCAAGTAGCACCATGCACTCAACTGGGCACAGCATGGAGGAGATGCGACTCTGCTCTAGGCGTAGGCGCTGTGCAAAGTACTCCATGGGGGGGGGGCTGACTCAGAGGAAAGGAGTTCTCCTGGTTTGGGCAAGGGCTTCCTGTATAGAGAACATCTTGCTAGTGTTTACTCTGGGTTTGCTAAGACGCTGGAAAAGGAGGTGATGATAGCAAAAGAGAGAAGAATAGATGATGTTGAGAGCTGGTAAATAAGCCATGAGGAACAGGGGTCTCCTTCCGCATGGTTATTCCCTGTGGAGTTACTCCAGGAGTTTCTGTACTCCACTGTTGAGTCCTCTGAGTAGCATGAATGCTCTCCGGTGTCTATGGGTGTGGGGAAAGAAAAAAAGCTTGCTGAATGTGATGGGCATGTACTAACACAAAACCTTCCCCCAGCAGAGCAGTGGTAGTTCTCTCATACCTCTTCCCTTCCCCGCAGAGGTATCCCAGTCCTGAGGGCCACTCTGCTTGTCACTGGAGGTACAAAGGTGGCCACTGTGCAGCTCACTAGCTCTACACTTTAATTAATGGAAAACATGAGGAAATACTTCCTTCTGCCGCTGGCTGCTTGCAAACAGGGCTGGTATTTTGAGTGTTTTTAGGAGGAAGAGTTTAATCTGCTCTAGAAGAAAAGTTCATGAGAGGGTAGTGAAGGAATAGCAGCAGTAGGAGTTTGAATGTGAGCATGTTCAAAGTGGGAGAGAGGCACAGCATGAACCCCATTCCTCCTCCTGTCCTCCCTGCTGAAGATCAGAGAAAATGAGATGAGAAATGAAAGGAAAAGCGATGAGATGGAAAGTGAGGGTGGAGGGGTTGAGGGAGCATTGGCTGGCAGGTCCTTTCTTGGTAGGTTTGTTTTTAAAGAGAAATAAGTCCAGGGTAAACCATGCCCAGAGAAGGGGCAAAAGAAGATGCTGCCCCCTGTCTGAGTTCCCTCTCGTCACATCTCCTGACTTTGCAGCGTGAGATGCAGGATTTTGTACACAGAGAAAATTGTGACTGATCGCAGTTTGTAGGGGAGCCCTCATGTTTTCTCTTCTCTGCCAACCTCTCCCTTGAAATGTAAATAAATAGGGTTGGAGACACACATAATGAGGCCCAAGGGTAAGGGACTAAAAATCCAACATAATGTTTTCTTTGGCTGAATTTCTGAAAAAAAAGGAAAGGCTAGATGAGGAACGATATAAAAAGAAATCAGACCCGTAGTTCACCATGTAGGAAAGCTCAGAGGTGCTGTAGAGAAGCAGTGGTATGCAAACTAATGAATAAATAAACACAAACAGTGGCGTATGCTTCCTACAAAGACCTCCTTCCACCTCTGTTTTGAAAGCAGATTGCTACCTACACCTGAGCAAAGCCTGCTTTGAAACTTTGTGCCACAAACAGTAGTGAACTCCACAGTCAGTGGCCAGGAAAATATTCAGTAGTCATTGCAAAGCCTTTCTGAGCTTAATTTCTTTCCAACTAGCTGCTGACCCAACATTCAGCAGGACAACACAGCAACACTATGGCTAAAACAGCCATTGCATATTAGCAGACCACACCTGCCCAGGGAGGAAGGCAGGGTAAAAAAGCTGCTTTCTAGGCACAGCATCTCTAAGAAGACAGCCAGTGGGATGGTTCTTCTCCTGATGTCCCAATATCCAAAGCAGGACTTCATTTCATATGTTAGGAACCAAGCGAATGCGTCTCTTTGCAACTGCATGCTCTGGACTGGGGTTTGAATGTGAGGATGTATCTGCTGAATGGCAGCAGAAAGGCTGCAGTCACCACCTGGGAGTTGTAACTAACTGCTCAGGAAAAGGATCAAAGTGAAATCTTTTTACATCGTGTTTCCTCATGAAGATCGTTCCTCTTACACTTGGTACCACTTCTCTCTAGAGCATCCCTTTTGATGTTGCATGCAGCATCGTACTAATAGGGGTGCAGATGGACTTTCCTGCTAGCCAAGTTTGTCATTGAATGAGTTGTATTTCAAGGCGTATAAAAAAGGCCATCCCCTCCCTTTGTGAATTTCTGTAGCAACCATTGCTGCTCTCAGGCCTCCCAGGCTGAGTGGTCCTGCAGCGATCATCTCAGCTCCCTGCAGATGCCCTGGTCAGACAAGCACAAGCCAACAGACATTTGATTTCCATCAGTTTGCTGCAGTGCAGTTGGCTCCATGGCACAGCGCTAGTGCCTCTGCCTGGGAAGCAGGCAGAGAACCTCTTAGCTATTCCATGGCAAAGTAAGCTCCAGCTCCGCTCTGCCTCCTCCCCTTGACACTCCCCCCCCATGTCACAGGAATCCTGTCTAACCATACTCAGAGATGTCTTCTGGGCACCGAGACGCTGACATCAAGGAAAGCATTGCTGCAAATCAGTGTGGTAGTACAGAAGCCCCTGCTTGTTAGCAAGAAAAGAAATCTGAAGCAATCCATGTTTTACAAAAAGGAAACCCACAGAAGCTATTTACACATTTCAGGGAAGGGCATGTGTGAATCTGTAATGCTGCTGTAACGGGGGCAGAGAGGCCGTGTGCACAGCATTTGCAAAAGAAACACATAGTGAAGATCATGTCTTTGAATGTGTTACCCACTGGTCCTGAGATCCCGATTTGTTCAGCCTGATCAACAAAATACCTGAGCATCTACTCCGCTCTTACTTAACCCAGAGACGACAGCGGTATTGCTGCCATCTGCACCAGCCCTGGCAATGGGAGCCCACCGTCACGCTGGGAGCAAGCCACTAAGTGTGACCTTGGGTGAAGGGGAGTCTCGGGTGCCCCCAAATGCACAGAGCATGTCCAGGGGTGCCTGGGGCTCTTGTGCTTCCCTGCATACCTGGATGGGCTCTCCACCCACGAGTACTGCAAAGAAAGAGCAGATAGAAAACATTGCACACCCAGCTAGTGGCTTCTCAGTCCTAACTCCTGTTAAATATTAAGCATGTCTTTTGCTGCATTGCTGGACAGGGTTAATATTGTGTCTGTATGTGTGCGTGGGCAGAGGGCTGAATGGCAACGATTTTCTGTGGAGCACTTGGGTAATTGCTCCGTCTTAGTTTTGGCTTTTTTAGAATTGATTGCAAAGACTTGAAGAGAAAGAAAGAAAATCCAGGCAGAGGTAGTCCCTCAGGAGACACCCTCTCCCCAGCACCATGGTCCAGCAGCAGCGTAGGAGCAAAGCCTGCCTCTGCGGCTGTGTGTATGCAATTCATCGGCTGCCAGATTCGCACCAGAAACAGGTAGATGGTCTTCAGAGCAATGAAGCGTGTCTTTGCCCTTTGCATGGGAGTAGAGGACCTAGCTGGATTCTGGGAATGATTTTCACCACCAAAACCACATGGTTTGAGTTGGCCCCAAGACAGTTGTAGTTACATCCCTCGGTGCATTGACCCATTCTGCCCATTTAAAGATCAAGGTTATTAAAGTGTCCTGTGCGATGCTGCTGGGGTGGCAAGCACTTGTGAGCAGCAAAACTCACACTGAATTCAGGGCTGAAGAGAACAGATGTGACTTTTCATATAGCCTTCTGGATCCTTTTAATAGAGCACTATAAATGAGGTTATTAATTATATCAACAAGGAGAGTAACACCAGGTATTTTCCCTGGTGTTTGACAGCTTGCGGAGCTAGAACAAATCCTCCATGACAGCAGTCTCCAGTGGATTTGAACATGAGCTTAGAAGCCAGGAACACCTGGTTCTTTCATCAGCTTTGATACAAGCTCATTGTGTGACATCCAAAAAGCCCCTTGAAGTTTGTTTTTGGGAGGTACTGAACAATCACTGCTGCTCAGCACATCTGAAACCAGCCCTAGTCTGGTCCTCCGTAAAACACAGCCAAAAGCTCCTTTGGGCTCACCGAATGAAAGGCGTGTTATGCATGCAAAGTTTGTTATATGTCTACTGTGTTATGTCATGTGGACACATAGCATAGTCAACACTGAATATATTCCAGAGACACAAAATCTTATCTGCAGTAAACATATTCTGAAGCTCCTCACTGAATTGCTCTAAGCCTCTGATGTCCCTCTGCAGATTTTGGTTGGGTTTTGGCCCTTGAAGGTATTTGTAGACTTGCCATATTCTTGTACTGAATATCTACCAGATCCAGCAGTCCCAGGCCCTTCCATTACCAACACAGCAGATGCACTTAAAGTTACGAAGCCCAGAGTAAGCAAAACTAAAGTGTTTAATCTATTATTGATCAGTCAGTTGCAGAAATGATAGGGCTCTGGGGGACCTCAGAAAGACATCAATATTTATAGCCTCGTTAGCAAATGCCACTTTTTTTTTTTTTCAAAGAGACAACAGGATTATGAAGGACATTTATGTTTCGAGTCATTCCGCAAAGAGGCAATGTCATGTTTTGGGACAGGAGGATTCAGAACAAGGTATTTAATATTTATCACAAAGTATTGAGACTTCCACTGTACTTCTGTTCTTGGTCTTGCATTCAAGCTTTCACCTTCTCTGGAAACAATGACCCAAGATGAGATCTGAGAGCCCAAATCACTCCAAGCTATTATCTAGGGAATTTTTAAAAATGGAAATATAAAATCTCCCTAATTCCATTTGCCAAGATAAATTATATAAATTCCATAAAAGAGAAGCAATGAAACATGATTTCAGCTCCAAAAGAGCTCCATCCATTACAAGCAATTTTTTTTCTGGATTAAGTGAGACTAAATTTAGATTGGATATTAGGAAAAATTTCTTCAACAAGAGAGTTGTCAAGCATTGGAACAGGCTGCCCAGGGAAGTGGTCGAGTCCCCATCCCTGGAGGTATTTAAAAGACAGGCAGACGAGGTGCTTAGGGACATGGTTTAGTGGTGGGATGGCAGGGTTAGGGGAACAGTTGGACTTGATGATCTTAAAGGTCTTTTCCAACCTAAATGATTCGATGGTTCTATAAACAACTCATCCTGCAATGCTTGCGCTTCACAGTGTTTTGCAGCTCTTGCTTGAGTTTGTTCCTTGACATTTTCTGCACCCACCCTAGTGATGCTGATTTTTAATATGACTGTTATCCCTGGTACACAACCTTCTTAGCTTAATTAGTTTTTACCTTCATGTACTCATGAGCTGTTTTCTTTCACACAGTGTTTTGCTTTTGGTTTTTTTTTAAACTACTTTTCTTCTTTTAACATTTTTATGAAAGATTTTTGTTTTAATGGCTATCTCTTATATCCCCTTTAGTCCTCTTTCCAGTTCCTGAATTTTTGCTAAAGATCTCTTCCCTGGAGTGGGATAATAATCTCTCTCATCTCAAGATCACTTCAATGCCACCATCATTGAAGCAACCTCTCGGTTGAACATTATTGTTTTCTGTTTCACGCAAGACATGTTGAGGAAAAGAGCACTGGAGCAGAGAGACTAAAATCCAAGGGGGAATGAGAGGATAAACTAAATAAATCAGAGAATAGCATGATGAAAAACCACGTAGTCCCTGAAAGGAGCAAAGAAAAGAGGAAGAGAGAGGATATTTCAAAGGAACGAAACAGAGACCAACCCTTAGCCAGTGTAGAGTTGCCTTCAGGCAACTCTCATCACTTATCTCCTCTCACACTTGTACTTCCCTTGCTGTCTCTTGGTGTGGTCACTGATTTTCCCTCTTTCATACCCAGCATAGGCTTTTCTAAATAGGAAAATGAGGTATACTGCACATTAATTCACCTTCTAATAAATGTGCAAACAGAAAACCTACCAACTCTGGCCTGAGTCCAACAGCACAAAGCCCTTAGGGACCAGTGGAGGATCTCTCCCCATGAAATTTGATGATAAAGAGTCTTGTGGCATCTCCAAGTTGTTTTACAGGATCTGGCAGCTTTTCAAGATCTCCCTACACCAGGCTTTCCCCTTTAATTTCTCTGTCCCTGGAGCCTGAAACTTTGTTCTCCTTGTACACTTGAGACCTATAATCACTGTGGCTGGAGATTGTGCTCTCTGTGTGCTAGGAAATGAGATGTGAAATCCCTCCTGCTCTTCTCTCAGCAAGGCTCAAGGATGCGTTTCATGGGTACTTCCTCCGTCATAGGAATGGGGCATTGTCCTCTCAGTTGGGTGCTAGCCTCTCCTGAGGGTTAAGAGACCCCTCCGGAAACGTGTCTATGAGTGGTGGTTTATTAGAAGGTGCAACTGAGCCAGACGCCAGGGTTGGACCCATCTCTTTCCAAACCCAGACTGAGCTCACTGTTTGAAAGGGTCATAATCTCAGAGCTCTGAAGCTACACCTGCAGTAGAAAAGGAAAGGCTCAAATGTGGTTTTTTTTCTGGGCTGAGCCCTATGAGATATGTAGTGTTTGCCCACTGTACTGGTGCTTCTCTATGCACTTCTTACCTTTAAGGAAAGTTAAAGTATCCAAATTATCAGCTTGACCAACACTGGCTTTAAAATGTTGGATGAGCTTAACAGGAAGAACTTGTCCTTTTAATCTAATGGAGCAAAGGGGAACAGTCTTGATTACAAAACTGGAAACCAAGCTACGAGCAAAAAGGGTGAAACAGTAAAATAAACCTCTAGATTGTATTCACAGCTTCCTCTTTTGTTGCAGTATGCCAGGGGAAGTTCAGATTGGGACATTAGGAAAAAGTTCTTTGCTGAGAGGGTGGTTGGTCACTGGAACAGACTCCCCAGGGAAGTGGTCACGGCACCAACCCTGTCAGAGTTCAAGGAGCATCTGGGAGATGCTCTTAGTCATATGATTTAATTCTAGATAGCCCTGCGAGGAGCAGGGAGTTGGACTCGATGATCCTTATGGGTCCCTTCCGACTTGAGATATTCTGTGATTCTGTGAAATAACCAGGCCATGCTTAGACAAAGCCAGGCCTAGAGCAGGAGCAAGAAGTCTGTGCTGTCTGGGCAAGAGCTTGACCTACAATACCATGTTCTGTATGTTTTGGAAACATCACCTGTGGTGTTAATGAACCTTTTTTTTTTTTTTTACTTCTTTAGTTTAAAAGTACCCAGGACTTCCCTTAGTTTTTCTCCATCCTTTAATTTGATTTGGCTTTTCTGATTTTGTCCCAGAGTTCTGTGCTCACTGCCCTGCATTGTGGCTGATGCCAATGCACCAATTCTCCCTCAATGTTGGTTTTTTCACCATTGCTGCACCCCAGACCACTGCAGATAATTACAGATTTCTGTCTAAGAGTGGCTGAAAGCTTGTGGAAAATTTTCTCATTCAAAATAGGTCTTTGCCATAAAAGATTTTTCCCCCTCAAGGAAATAGTAGTTTCAATAAATGTTTACTATAATTTTGCCACTGCAAATCTGAAATAAAAGGTAAACGTTTTCTATGTATACTCACACTTTTTGCCAGTTTGCCACTTACCTCCCACCTACCAGTTGGAAAACAGGAAAAAAAACCCAGCATGTGATGGCAATCTCCACCTATTTTCATATTTCTCTGTTTTCCCATCTTCTTTCCACAGAGAGTAAAGTACTAAAAATTTACAACTCAAGAAATAAAACTATATTTATCAGTTTCCTTGACCGAAAAGAAACTTAAGACTACTTGATAAATATTCCTGTGTCATTCTGATATTTCCATCAGGGAAAAAAAAAAAACCAACAAAACAAGCCAAAACCAGAAACAAAAACCAACTAATGCTGGATTTTGGTGTGATTTCTTAAGAGGACAAAGTAAGATGATAGCTCTATTTGCCAGGTTTCCTTCTGTGCTGTCATCTGAATTTCATGGTTATAAAAATTAGGTGAACTTCCTAAAGGAACAATTTCCAAAGTTCAAAGAGGTGGGGCATCTTCCCACCCTCACTCCCTCCTTTGCTCCGTTGGCTGCCAGGAGGATTGCTGCAGTGGCTCCTTGCAGCTCTGCCCCGTGCCTTGTGCATCTTCAGACTCCTCCTCCCCCTGCAGCCCTCTCTGCCTGGCAGGGGCTTGGTTGCCGTCACACTATGCTGCAATAAATGGCACCCACATTTTATTAAATGCCATTCTCTGTTTACCAAGACCTCAAGTTTTTTTAGAAGTCATCAACTTCAGCGTAAGCAGAGTTTGCTCAGTCCCACGGGGCAGAGCTCCATGTTTGATAACGTGAGGTATATAGAAACTTTCAAATGCCTTGGTTTTCTCTACCCATTGCAGAAGAGATTGTTTCATCTTTATGCAAATGGTAAGGACCTTTATATCTGCTTCTTCTCTCACACTGTTCAGCCAACATCTCCTTCATCTGCTTTACCCAGCTATAGGAGAGGAAAGCATCAGACACGCTTGCTCCTGGGACAATAATGGCTCATGCAGCAGCGCTTGCAGTCCACTAAATATTCATTTCCCTGTGGTTTCTTGTATCTGTATTACAGATATGTAATTCCTATCAGACATGTCAGGTGTTCGGTGTCTCTGGAGACAGCTGAACAGTGGAGGCGGGAGACTCCAGGAATGTAAATGTGTGCTGGGGAAATGTGAGAGTGGTTTCTGCGTGCCACGGTGATCAAAATAGATCCCTGGGTGCTGCACCTGCACTTCCCGCGCGGAGCAGGGAGCGCTCTGCTCCCTCTCATCTGTTTTAGTGGCGTGAATGTTACAGGCAAAAAGGCAAGGGCCAGGGTAGTTTTGTTGCAATACCTGTTAGCAAGTTGAGGAAGAGAACTGTGGAGGTGATGGGTGGATGTCAGCTCATTGCTTGTGTCCCACCTCTCCAAGGCACAAAGGGAAGGATTTGGTTTTCTTACCCCTCTGCTGTAGATGGGGAGGCAAAGCCACAGAACAAAGTGCTTGTGCACTATTGACTTCTTATGATGGAAGTAGTGTGGTGGTGCGACTCCAAGCCCGAACTACACAGCGACCACAGGAAGGGACCTCAGGGTCCCTGGCACCAGGTTGTGCTCTCAGACAAAAAAGACGTTCTAGATGAAACCAGCTCTGGTTTTGCTCCAGTGCTCCCTTTGGAAAGCAATACCAGAGCTGCTCTCCTCCCACGCTTACAAATCTTCCTGTGTTCCGCAGCCTGCATTTATTCATGACTAGTTTATTCTCACTTGTTCTCATGTCAATGTTGTCCTTTAGCATCAATTGCTCTTCTCGAGTGTTTACCCCTCTGATGTTTTTATAGACAGCAACCCATCCTCTCTCAGCCTTTGCTTCCCTGCACTAAACATGTCAGATCTTTTAAATCTCTCCTCATGAGACAAGCTCTCCATTTTCCAGGACAGTTACCCAAATAGCCAAGGTTTCATCCCCAAATACCTCATCTGCATTGGTTTATCTGGCTTTTAATAAATGCTGGTTTTACTGCACCCCTGGCAGATTCACATGCGTGTGTCAGACTTCGTGGAAAATACGTGCTTTAGGAAGGGGGATGATGGTATGTGTGGCACACCAAAGAGGTCCCATGCATGTGGGACACGCAGCGGGGTGCTGCGTGTGGCTGTGCATGCGTGCAGAGGGATGCTGTCAGCAGGATCGTGTGTGCGAGACTCTGAAAAGGATTACTCAGTGTGCGAGGGGGCGTTGTAAGAAGGATTTTGAGGTACGTGACACTGAGAAGGATTAGTCTCTGTGTAAAAAAGTGTGTGCACGTAGAAGAGAGGGAAGATAAGCGGGTGGCTGCACGTGGCACACGGCGAGAGATTAGCCCGTGCGCCTGTGAGCAGGGTGATAAGGAGGGCTGTGTGCAAGAACACCGCTGTAAAAAGCCACAGTTTAGCTAATGGAAGTATTAGGGGGTGTGTGTATGTGTGTGTGCACACGGCCGGGTGGGAGGGTGGGAAGGATTGGGGGGGGCGGGTGGGATTTGGACATGATAGTAGGGCTTCCTTGGTGGGGGTGTATGCCTGTGCCCATGCTCGCAGCACCCCAGAGTTGTTCACAGCCATGCACATGTCTGTGACAGTGGGACGCGGTATGGGGACACAGGGAGGGCTCCTGTGCCCACAGGGATGGGGTCACAGAAAAGCCAGCCATGCCCTGTGGGTAGAAAGGATTATGGGGCACGGCTGAGCCTGACGCGGAGGTGCTCACGGGGTGGGTGACAAAGCAGGGATGAGCTGTGGTATAGTAAAAGGCATGGCCGTACCTGTCCGAGCAGGGGGAGGGGGAGCACATGGGTGGCAGTGGGGAGGAGAGGGCTGATGCTTGGATCCACTGCAGCTCAGGGGGAAATGTCCCCCGCGAGCAGGGCAGGAGAAAGGGCATGGGCTGGGCTGGGCTGAGCTGAGCTGAGCAGAGGTTGTCCGGGTGGGGGGTAAATGCAGTTTAAGCCTGTTTTCTCAGGAGACAGGGCTCTGGGAGTGGCTAAGCTTCCCATCTGCAGCTGAGCATGAATGCTGGCAACATTTCCACTGACACTATATTCTCCACCTCTCACCTCAGATTTATCCCTTCTCCTTTCGGCCAGCTGACAGGACAGTACCTCCTCCAGGTGGAAAGGATATTGGAAGCAGTCTTAGAGAAATCTATGATCCAGAGAAAGGGTAGAGGGTTGATTGCATCCCGACACTTATCTTTTAACATTCTGAGTTAACACTAAAGCTTTTTCCCCCTTCTGCTTTTCCATAAGAAAATCAGGGTGTTTTCTCAAAATTAGCAATTTCCTACTTTTGATCTAACCTCAGTTTTCATTTGGAGGGAAAAAAACATGTTGAACACTTTCAGCTAGCTTTATTGTCTGCAGTATGTCTGAATTGGATCTGTTCCACTGGCATTAGTTTCATCTCAGAGACACTAAAAGTAAAGCCTACTGAACCTTTTATGATAAAATGAACTGAAATAGCTGGGATGTCTAGGGTAAGTTTTCTCAGAAAAGTTGATCCTTTGCTTGTCCAGTAAACCATTTGAGTGTTTGGGTTTTGTTTAATGAAAGATTATCAAAAGCCTGGCCAGTTGCTTTGTAGCTTTCAATAATTTATTATTTAAGGAAGAAGTCTAAAAACCAAGCAGCTGCAGTCTGAGATTCCCCTTGGTGCCAGGTGCTGCACAAATATAAGATCTCATGGCTAGAAAATAAAGTAGGAGGATTCCAATCAGAAGTGCAGTCTTTAGTAGTACCAAAGAAAGTTTTCTGCAGAAGCATGATCCTTAAATATAGACATCGCCCATAAAATGGGGTCCTTATATCTTTCTTATAGATATTGTTTTCCAGCAAAAGTCATGCCAGTGTCATGCAGGAATAGGATAAGTTCCATGGCAAAGGTGGCCCACTTCCCCTCCTACATCTTCATTTGACTGAGACCCACAGTGCCTATTGCACACATCTGGCAGAACCAACAGGGGTAACAGCTCCCTTTTGCTCTGTTGAGGACTGGAGAAGGGATGGACTTGCAGCAGGGCTCACAGAGGTCCCAACCCTGCCCCACGGGGAGGGATTTGCTTGGCCCAGAAACCACTGCCCAGCAGTAGTTCTGCTCAGGAGCCACCAGTTGGACACCCAGTTCTGTGCTGTACTGGAAGTCAAGCATGGCCATCATGATTAGATAGCCCTTCTGGTTTTTAAAAGCTAACAAATCATGAAATCACCCAGAGTGAGCCAAACATGAGGCATTTGGGGGCCATGTTTTTGTTCTGGGAAGGTCTCCAGTCTTTCAGGCAAGAGGTCATGTTGTCCTTCTTCTTTTTAGAAACCCAGCATGAATCAGCAGGGGGGATGAGGTTGAGCTGTGAGAGGAATTGCAACGGGTTTAGTGTTAAAGCCAGTACATGAGCTCCATCTCAAAGTGCCCACTCAACAGCTGGTCACAAAATCCCTGAGCCTCGGGTGAGGTGCCAAGTCTGTGTATGCTTGGAGAGGAGCATCACGCCCATTGCAGTGCTGCCTTGTTTTGCTGTCAGTGCATTTCCTCCGCCAAAAGGATGGGCGGGAAGAGCAAATGGGGACAGGGAATGCCCTGTGGAGCCACCACCACCCGCTGGGGAAATGCATTTCACTAGTGAATTGTGAGCATCCCGCTGGAAAAACATTGCAATGGTCCCATTCTTCACATTGTTCCTAGACAAAGAGGGGCTTGTGTGATGGCACTTGGGTCCCTCCACAAAACTGTTGGGTGGCTTCGCACAGATGGCTGCCTTGGTCTGTCCAGCTGTGAAATGAGGTTAAAAATCTTCATGGCTGGCAGGCTTTAGCCAATGAGGTTTGAAAAAAACCCTTCTTAACTAAGGCGAGGCAGGATTAAAGGACATAGTGTTATTGCCTTTGTCCATTCAGAGAGAGAAAAGACAGTGACCCAGAAGTTGAAAGCCCATTTTTCTCCCCCACCTTATAGAAATAGGCACCTGGCCCTTGGATCTCTGAATGCACCTGCACTCAGCCCCCCTTCACACTCTCTTTCATCCTTGTTTTTCTCTTTTAAGGCTCCAACTGATCTTGAAATTAAATTGGCTGTTCCCCTACCAATGATCATCAAGCTTGCATCTCCTGTCCCCTGTTCCCCTTCTTCCTCCCAGCTTTCACATCTCCTCAGGTTTCTGTTATTTCCCATACGTTTGCTTTGAAGGATTTTCCAATAAGGATGTCAGGAGAAGTTTCTTAAGGGTCTTTTATCACAAATTCCTTTTGGTTTCATGCCTGAAGACTCTTCTGAGGAGGACCTTGGTGACCTATGCTCAAGCAGCCGTGAAGTAAGTAGACTTTACAAGCAAGTCACAGCTGACTGTACACTCAAATCAGGTCCTGTATCCCTGCAGCCTCATTCAGGAAACATGTTGTGTTTCCCAGCTGACAAAACTAGACCGTACTTACATTACACCCAGTGTAATTCTGTTGGCCTCCATGTAGTTAACAGCAAGACTATACTGTGGACAACTTTTCTACACTGAAACAAAGTGTCTCACTGTCTTACTTATATACAGAAAGCAAATGAATTTCTCATTACTCCAGTCCTTCCATGGGAGGTTTAAGAATGAAGTTCACGGGATGATGCAAGTGTATTATAGCCACACATATACAGCTGCGCCATCAGGTTGATGCAAAGTGCATGTGCACAGAGGACCTCTGTCAAACCTGCCCCACGTGCCATCCCAGTTCTTCCAGTCTAGGCCCACTCCACAGTCAATGTCAGGAAAGCATCAGACCTTAAGAGTGCACTGATAAAGCTATCACAGGAGACATCCTTTCAGCATGCATGAGTTAAGGCCCAGTTTTCAAAGGCTGCATGCACCATATAGAATCATAGAAAGACGGTTGGAAAGGACCTTAAAGATCATCTAGTTCTACCCCCCCTGCCATGGGCAGGGACACCTTCCACTAGACCAGGCTGCTCAAAGCCCCATCCAACCTGGCCTTGAACACTTCCAGAGATGGGGCATCCACAGCTTCTCTGGGCAACCTGTTCCGGTGCCTCACCACCCTCAGAGTGAAGAATATCTTCCTTAGATCTAATCTAAACCTACTCTCTTTCAGTTTAAAGCCATTACCCCTTGTAACAAGTCCCCCTCCAGCTTTCCTGTAGGCCCCCTTCGGGTACTGGAAAGCTGCTATAAGGTCTTCCTGGAGCCTTCTTTTCTCCAGGCAGAACAAACCCAACTCTCTCAGCCTGTGTTTATATGAGAGGTGCTTCAGCCCTCAGATCATCTCTTCATGACCCTCCTCTGGACTTGCTCCAACACGTCCATGTCCTTCTTAAGTTGGGGGCCCCAGATCTGGACACAGGACTGCAGGTGGGGTCTCACAAGAGCAGAGTAGAGAGGGAGAATCACCTCCCTTGACCTGCTGGCCACGCTGCTTTTGATGCAGCCCAGGATACAGTTGGCTTTCTGGGCTGCAAGTGTGCACTGCTGGGTCTTGTTGTTCTTCCCATCAACCAACACCCCAAATTCCTTCTCCTCAGGGCTGCTCTCAATCCATTCTCTGCCCAGCCTGTATTTGTGCCTGGGATTGCCCCGAGCCACCGCTGGCGTGGTAGATGGTGCAGAACCCACAGCTGGAGCTGCAGCCTTTGCTCTCAGACAAGTGCCCACAATTCTGCCTTGAGGGTCAGGCAGGATGAGTGCCCTTGACCTGTGCAGATGGTCACAGAATGGTGCCCGGTTGCTGGGTTATGTGTACTTCAAGTCTCCCACTCGGCCAGTGAAATGTCTCTCCTTCAAAGAGGTGCCCTCCTGCACAAACTGCCGCGCCATGTCCTGGCTGATGCTCCATGCCCCCTTTTCCTGCCCTGTTGGGAGTGCTCCTGGTCACAGTGCTGCCTGGGGCTGCCTTCTGTGGGAGCCAGGGCTGGCCACCATTACTCTGGTCCCCACCCAGGCCTCGCCAGCTGCTCTCATGAGAGCTGTTGGCTCCTGCCAGGTCTCTGCGCTCCCCTGGGGTTTCCCCAGCTCAGAAACCCCCCTGTATGCCATGATCCCCTACCCCACTGTGGAACGCGCCTCCACCAGTGCCTTGTGTGCCTAGATCCCAAATCACATTCAGATCATTCCAACTTCCTTTCTTTAAAGAGATGTGGTAGTCAACTAAGTCATTTAAGCACAATTTGGAAATGCTAAGGCTCTCAACTGACACCACTCTGCTGTCAGGACTAGCAGTGCAGGGGAACGCTCACAACAAATGCTTAGGAAATATGACTGCAGATGTTCACTGCCATGTTAAATACAGGCAGCCAAAAATAATTTCTCTCACAGGGAAATTAATCTTTTCTCTAACAGGAGGGTCAGGAACTCGAAGTGAAGGCTAGACACTTCTCTCTGCCACATTCAGCACCTAGAGTGGGTTGCAGTACAGAAAGAAGAAAATCACAGCCCGCGCTGGTTTAGCTAGAAAAATCCCAGAGGTGTAAATCACGGGCTTTTACATTGCACCCTGGCTTCTTGTGCATGCCAAGAGACAGAAGAATGTGTCCCAGGGATGTTTCTTTTTGCCTTGCTCCTTCCAGACCAAGTCTTTATTGTGCTTTTGCCCACTGGTGGCAGCAGCCTCTGCCCTGGCAACCTTCTCCTGGAGATGGTAGTTCCACCTGCCTTTCTCCTTGGAGGCTTCTGGAATAAATGGTGCCTTAATTAGGTTAATTATACCTTTAGCCATCCATGTACTCACTTTAGATGTACCGTTAGAGTCCATTACACAGCGTAGTTTCCTCAGTTTTCCTTGTGGGAAGCAAATCTATGCTATGCAGAAATCTGATGTGTGAAGCTCTCCATGGCTCGGTTGTCTTGCACATTATTTGTTAAATCCGAGGACTGTTTCCACTCCTTGAAAACCTGGTGCTCCTGGTGTCTCTCAGTTCAAGGCCTGCCTGCCCCAGGGTGGCCAGTTACTCTGATTTCATGGACAAATGTATTTCACCAGCGGCATCTCCCTGCAACGTCAAGAGAAGGCTTGAGCAACATCTGGTGAATAGTGAAAGAGTTTCTCTGATGCTTGCAAAAAGCAGTACAAATTAGCATCCTTCAGCTATTCTGTCTAAATAATATTTTACAGGTAAAGTTTCTGCTGAGAAGCAGTGGGGTTTCCTCAGTAGCTGCCTAAGTCACGTCATAGTCTTTGGTTTACATTGAGTAACTGCTTGAGACAGAAGCTGTGTCTGTGTGTACGGTGTCACTGCTCCAGAATGATGGACGACCCCAAGTTTCTAACAGCTTCCCTTCCTGTGCTCTGGCTGGCCTCCCTGCAATTTGCATTTAAGCAGAACGTTTTACATGATCTCTCTTGCTCTCTGCGGCTCACTAGAGTGTCTTTCTTCAGGAGCTTAAAAATTCCCCCAGAATGGAAAGCGGTGGAGAAGGTGTTTATACGTAACTAGGCATGTCAGAAAGAGATCTCAGTGTTTTCCTAATGTTAAGGATGCTCCACATTCTTCTCCCTAAGACGCACATCCCATTTTCCCAGACTATTTTCTCAGTCCTGCTGGCAGTGCAGGCTGCTCAAGATAACTGAGATGCTCCTGGTGTCTTCACTGGCCTCTATGTAGAGAAGATGATTTAGTGGCACAAATCTTTACCGTAAGTGTGCGAAGCTCTGCAAGTGGAACATCCAGCAGAAAAGCCTTTCCCAAACTTATTGTCTCTCTAGAAAACATTCTTATTATGCTTTGTGTCTGAGAATTTGATGCTGCCTGCCACTAACGTTAGTGGGAATTCATTGCCCAAGGGTGTTTTAGGCAAAAGACGTGCATCTGAGGTGGCTTTATCTAATTGGTGATGTACTTTGTGGTCCTTTCCTTGGTCCTGGGAGGTTCATTTCTGCATGGGACTATCTTGTTATAGAAGGCAATTTTTATGGATCCAAGTGCAGGTCCAGGTGAAGACTGTAGCTGTAAAAGCCCCCTCCGTCATGCCGGTAAAATGACAGATTTTACCCAAGATGTTTTAGGAAAATCTCAAATTCCACTTTATTTCCAGTGAAGGTCTTGCTATGTAGCCAGCTTCTGGGTTGTGTTTTTGGTATTTTGGGTCACATTCACGCAGGGCCTCCAGATCTACCCACAGGTTTGCTGGAGCAGCGGGGCAGAGAGCGGAGTTCCCCCACGCCCACAGTTTGCCCTGCTCAGCGGGACGGGTGCCTTCACCTCCCGTGAGAGGGAAGCTGCCCTCTACAGCTGCTTGCAGCCCCAGTTTAACAAGTATCACCTCTCTGTAGAAGCTCCATCTGGGCAGGCTAGCTAGATGCACTTCATGTAAACTGTTTGTTCCACCACCCACAAGGAGCTATTCGCACAGAAATTTCACCAGCGACCATAAAATTGCAAACCGTAGGTCCAGATCTTGCCATCTGTTGCAGTTCTGCGTTCCTGCTCCCCAGACAGCACAGTCTCCCACTGGGTTTAAAAGATCCCAAGCTTAAACTTGTTTGTTTGGGATTTTTCAAAAAACCTGGTGCTCAGAGGCACTACAGAAATAAAAATGTGGTAGCTATTATCATTTATTGCCTTCAAAATGCAGACAGGATTAAAGCTGTTCTAATGATAGGGAAGAAATGGTAATATTCCCCCTGACATTAAGTAGGCCTGAAGAAAGCTATAAGCACAATGGAATGGAACATTAATGTGAAAAGGAAAAATAAAAACCCTACAAGAAATGACTATAGCAAAGAACTACCAAGGGAGGCACTTAAGCTCACAAAAGCCAGCACTCTCAGATGTCAAAAGATCTTGTCATTCTGCACCTAACTCAGCCCTTGCTGAGGTGTTAAATGGGGTTTCAGAACCATTGGGCTTTCACAGACCTTAGGTGAATATGATATACAACCGGGTAGCACAAAAGAGTTGTGCTCTAGAGGCTTAACCCTTGTGTGCTGAGGGCCGTTTGCTGGGTTTGTACCTTTGCGGCTCCTCTTTTCAGGAGACCCTAATGGCTCCAGTCACTCCAGAAAAGATGGTGGTTTGGAGCAGTGATGGCACACACACAGGTTTTGGAGCGTCTGCTTTGCTGGCTCAGCAGATACCTGTAATGTGTAGAAAATGTATACTTGAAAATGTATAGAAAATGTAGACGTTTATAAATAATGTCAGACAGCTGGTGGGTTTAAGTACCGCTTCCCACTTCAAGCCTCCAAGGACAAGATGCTGTGTCCTGTATGCGCGAGGTTTTGTTCGAGGTAGAATGCTTAGTCCTGGGTAAGTGCAAGTTCTTCCCTCTTTGCCCATCCCAGTGAGGCTGTATCGCTGTGGAGAGAGGGGAGCTTGGTGGTGCCTTCCCCACACAATGTACCCTGTGGTTTTTTGTCTGCTGCCTTTTATTTATAAGTGAGCGGGGAGTCAAATAATATCAGAAGGGCGAACGATAGCTTACCATGAGAGGCAAACATCCTCTGTGCCATCTGACAGCCTGCATCAGCCAGCCTCCCTCCTAGGATGGGAGATATTTTAAGGTTAGAGCACACACAAAACATCATCACTACTGAAAAGACCAATCAGGTTAGGAAAAATTCTCCTGGATCTCCATGTAGGTCCCTCCTTATCCTTTGTTTTTCTTTCTGTGGTGAGCCAGTTATATCGTTTCTCTCCTCTCTGCTGGGGAGGCAGTTCTGTATTCCAAGGAGGCTATTCAGGGGCTTGCTTTATTGCTATTTAACATGTATACATTACAGTACCTCACAGAGGCCTCGTAGCCTTGTGCCAGGCATCCTACAAACACATGCAGAGTGACAGTGGCATCTACAGCGGGTGCCCGTGCGTGGGGGATAAATGGGTAAGTGTAATTCCGAGCCAATTAGAATTAATAATAATGCCCACACATCCTATGTAGGTGTATGGGATATGGCATACTCCTATGTGTCTTTGAAGGAAACACATCCCTGGAGTTTGAAAAAGGGGTTGTTTAGGGGGTTTTCTTGTCAATTTTAAAAATCACTATCAGGAAAGGGAGTCAGCATTTAAGGAAATATAAAGGTCTCTTTTCATATAGATCCGAAGCAGGGATTAAATCCTGGGCTCACCAGGACCGTGCCCAGCCTGACTTTACAGAGTTTAACACCCGCTTGGCCTGGCTGCAGCTGACCATGCAGGCTGAAGAGCTTTAGGGGTCTGACCCCTGAGACCAAGAAGCCCAGTGCTCCCACCTGAGTACAAACACACGCCCAGGAAGTGTTTGGGAGCAGGGAGGGCTCATTGCAGATGCTGTGAGTGCACATCTGTGTGTTTTGTTGGGTTCTTTGGCTGCTTTGAATAGAAAAAGGCAGAGTGTTAATAAATGAAGTTGTTAATTTCCAGTCTGTTATCAAGAAAGCCTTAAAATTAGTTGTGTTAGTTCAGTGGCATGCAAGGATAAGATTTTATGCACTGCAGCACAAAACAATTAAAAGTTGCAAATTTAGAAGCAGGATTGGAAAAAAAAAATAGAGGCGGGGGAAAGGAGAAGGGATTATAGGTGCTCACCTCTGGCTGAACAGGGAGAAGCGGGCTCAGGGCATGAGGCCCCGTCAGCGCTGACACGAGAGCGTTGGTGTCCAGGCGCTGTGATCCAAACCGCTGTGTGTGGCCTGCCATTCCCAAACAGGCATACGCTTTCAGGATGTGTCACGTATCTTGCTAGTGAAAGCTCAGTGTCTGGGAAGAGAAATGTTTAAAGCCACTGTGAGAACTGTTAGAAGCAGGGAGGGGAGCTTTGTATGCGGCTCAGACCTCGGCACTTGCAAGTGTTGGACTGAGATCCCAAAGCAGGCACAGAAAGTACCATGTGTAGACCCAGGACTGGAGGAGATCACTGGTCACCAGATGAGACCTTCCTCCTCAGACCTGCTCTCCACATACGGCTGTTCTGGCTGTCCATCTTGCTGACAAACTCATCATCGTGTCTCTGCGTGGAAATAACCATGCTGAAAGTTAGTCTGATCTTCAGATGCCTTCCAAATCACAAAATTTGGTTGTGATGCTGTAATCTGCAGTATGGAATTCAGTGGCCCAAAACACTGGAGTCCTGTAGATTACAAATGGTTCAAGCCTCACGAGGTAGGATTGTGGTGGAAAATTAAAAGGTATTGAGCTGATGGGACAGGGAGAGAGGCCGATACAGAACTGCAGCTAAACCCAGTTGTGATTGCTACCTTCATTACAAACCTGGAAGGAGTATATACATCATAACTGAAATCCATGCCTGGAGCAGACTTCAGGGAAGGGCTAACAGAGACATTATTATGAGCAGGAAATAATCCTAAAAAAAACCCAGAAACGATACAGCTGAGAAAATTTACCAAAATACTGTTTTCTCCATTGAAGGCAACAACACAAGTCTCAGGAATGCCACAGGGAACACATCAGAGACTGAGACATCAGTTTGGCTTCCAAACCGGCACATCTGCAAACAACAGGCTAGAGAAAATTTGGGAATATCTATGCAGATGTTTTATGAAGCAGGGGGACATGGGACTAAAATTGTAATTATCGGGATGAAGATTAAGGAGGGAGTTGTTGAGGTAGATGTTAACACCTTCCTTCCCCAATGGAAGTAACATTAATGTTGGAAAAACTTTTCCAGGGCAAGTCCATAATTTGTTTTTTGCATTGTGGACTGCATCCAGTTTCAAGACAAACACTTACAAAATCCTCATCAGAACCTAAGGCTTGCACTGAAGACAGTTGCAGGCTTTAATATCTAGAAAAAACTGCTATGAACAGATATAATGTATTAGGGAAAGAAAAGAAGCTATTAAAGACAAAATGCATTTCATCTGCAGTGAGCTCTTCTTTATCTGACACATTGGCTTTCTGCTACTGCTTATCTTCCCCCCTCCCACCCCTCACTCCCCTCTTTGTACTGTGTTTTAATAATTCAGCTCTTACAGCCCAGAATTAAATGTTGTGCTGACCTAAGAGCAGTGTGCTATGTCCTGTTATTAACATGCTGTGCGTTTGGCGCTTTGTTCCTTTCCTCCGTTGTTGTTCATGTTCCCCGGCAGAAAGCTACACCATGATATGGTACTTAGTTTTCCCACTATAGCACTATCTGCAGAAGGACCAATATAATACCAAAGGCCATCTAATAAAGCAGCAAAAGCAGAATTGGTTCAACCCTCATCCCTCGCCTCCTTTTATAATATCACTGTCACTTTTTCATTTGTAGTAATCTTGCTTTAATATTTATGACTCTGCTTCAGACATGTTCAATGAGGACAAATTTTTGGGTTTCTATTTTATTGTAGGGAAGTTAGGTGAGAGCAGGTCTTCCAGAGCCCATGGGACCCGTAGCAACATCCATGTGCTGCTGGAGGCCCTATGAGGCATCACCCCCTCCTTCTACGGGAGCTGCAGGGGAGCTTGAGGTGTGGGTTGTAGCTGGTTTCGTAGAGCTTCTGCTGCTCCAGGGCGACCCAGCATGGCCAGTGTCTTCTGCTTGCTCCTTTCTGGACACAGCATAAGGCTGGGCTGCCCAACAGCCCTGCAGCCGGCGCAGGCTTGCCGACAGTGAAAGACAGTTCTGGTACATGTGACAAAGTCAAACTGCTCAAAAGCCATGCAGGGCTCAAAAGCCACAGGTGGGCCATCCCTGGGCTCCAGGAGATGTACTTTTCATTAACTAAATGTGATGATTTTTAGTGACATAAAGTGCCATAAAAGGTTCTCAGAAGGTTGTATCCCAACTGGGTTTGCTTGCCATGATTTGACAGCTAGCTGTACCCCAGAAATGAGCCAGACTGGCATGTAGGAAAAGAGAATCTTTTAAAAAAGACTCCCATTTTAAAAATGAGACAAGGTGGAAAGATCAGGTCCTCCATTAGAGCTGAAAATTGCAGAATTGTTTCCAGGCACCAAAGCCCTTCTGTATGTCTTTTCTGGTTTAAAAACTTTATGAAAGCAGGGAGTGTTGTGGAAAAGCTGTGGCTCTGGTATGGGACACTGGAGAGATGAAGGCAGTAGACAGCAAGAACCTTACACAGCTTGAGAGCATGGCATCAGTGCTTCAGGCTCAGAATATGGTCTTATTTTAGGTCTATACGAGCATGGAGCAAGAGACAGTCTCTGACCCGAAGGACTGGAACAGATGGGTCTCAGAGAAAGGCAGTCGCTTTCCTCCACCTCACAAGCAAAGATCCAAGTCGTGATTAGATAACAAAACCAAAACAGAGATGGCACTGGACCTGTTTCCCTTTACATATAATCTGACCTGTTAGCCACAGGCCCCTCATTAGCCAACCTGTCCTTATTAGAATAATAACCTAATTCTAACCACAGAAGAAATGGGCTTTTGCAAAGTCTGAATGCTGCATTGTGTCCTTTCCAGTGGTGTGTCTGTTCTCTTCCCATGGGTTAGCCATCATTTGAGGGTGATCCAGAAAATACAGCTGTCAACTGACATTCTATTTAAGGGGACATCCAAGTCTGTGACCCCAGAAGTCCCAGGTTTCAGCAGTTACATGCCCACATCTCCTCTGGGTTCTCATCCAGGACCTGTTAAAAAATGCTCATGATCTCAGAGTGTTTCATGTAGGGGATTTGCACCTAATTCCTGTTAAAAGCCCCACCATTACTAAGAAATAGTTTGAGTATTGACTGGAAACCTTTCAACATATCTAATTCTTAATTTTACATGATTCAACAAAATCTTAGCAATCCCCTGTCAAAGAAGTAACAATATGTTTAAAAACAAGCAAAGCAAACAAGGGTAGTCTTGTCAAACATCTTGGTTTTCCTTCTTTCCTTTTTTCAACAAGCTCACTGACCCCATTAAGACCTTTGATATTCAATTTTTCTCTGCTCTTTTCTACTCCGGATAAGAACTACATTTGAAGACTCTAGCAGAAAAAGAAAAAGAGATTTCAAGATGTAAAGTACCCAAGTGGAAGAGCTATGATTTTCAACTGGTCTCTGACAGAGAGGTTAAAGTCAGCTTCCCATGGCCATGTCTTCCCACCACGATTATAATTCAGAAGTGCACTTAAACAACTGAGAGTCCACATTGTCAATTTTTGTTGACAAAAGCACTGTGTTAATTCTGTTTCCTTAAACTCAGCAGCATGCAAGAAAGAAGTATTCCAAATCCAGTGTGATCTCGAGGGAAACTTCTCATTTGTCAGCCAGGCAAACTAAGACTTACTTGTCAGGCAGGCAAACTTAACTAAAAAAAATTGAAGCTATTAGCATAAACGATTATGATCAGCTCTTGGTCATAGATTATTGTTAAAATATGAGGGAAGGAAAGCAGATCTTGACGTAAAAATCAACACTACTTTCCTGCTTCCAAGATGGTCAGAGGAGCAGTGCAGGACAATGATGAAAGGGAACACACTTCTGTGTCTTTTATATGTTTGAAAGAGAAACATATATTTCTTGTGATATCACATCAGCCTGATTTCCAGTTGATGAAATATACGGGACATCTCTGCTGTCAGCTAAATACATGCGTGGAGCAATGGGGGAGTGTAGAATCTGTTTGGCTTTTCCCTGCTAGAAAAATCTGTGGGAACATGCTGTCGTTGGGATGTGCTGAAGAGATGCGCTCTGGCACCTACGCCACACTGGAGAACTGTGAGGACAAACATTTGGGAGGAAAGCTGAGCTGATCCTAATTGAAGCAGACACTAGCGCTCTTTCATCGAAATTCCACCGGCTTCGCCAACCTGATGTCAGGTTCTCCATCAGTCTCTGAGGGTCGCCTCCAGGCAGGGCATGCTAAAAATAAATTATGCATGCATGTCCCCCCCTCCTCTTTCCCACATGCACACCCATATCCTCCAAGTGAGCAAAGAAAAGCATGTGGGAACTGCTCCTTGACGCCACTGTTGTCAATGAGTACGTTTTGCTGCAAGTGAGAGTTTTGGTTCTGTGTCCCAGGAGGCTTGGGCAGATGAAGGATGTGCCACACTGATATTGGGGCTGCAGGCATTGCAGGCCTCGTCTTTTATAGCTTACAGAGGACAATAGACTGAGCTGACTATTTATGACTATATATATCAAACTGTATGAGTGGCCACACTCATCTTGCAATTTTTAAAAGGCATTTGTTAATTTGGTTTCTGGAATAAGTGCTGTGTGTGCTGGATTGGGTGGTTTCAAAGATTTCTTCTTATCTCGGAGTCTACATTTCCAAATTGCCTTTCTCTTTCCCTGGCTGCTTGGGCTATGAAAAGTAGTTTGCTCAAAACCCTCACAACATCTGCAGCTCATCACTGTAGGAATGGCTTTCCTGGAGGAGGGTGCAGTGTCTTCTTTCCCTCTGAGATACTCCTCAGATTTTACATCCTCCAGGGTTGTGAAGGGCTCTGAGATCTGGCAGGGACCGTCTGGGTTTTCTGTCTCCTGCAACAGAGAACATGAGTTGTTTGTGGGGAACATCTGGGGGTATTTTGTTTAATCAGGTTTTTTACTGCTCTTGTGGCTTTGGGTATTAGCACTGTCTCTGTTACTTGCGTTCTCTGGCAGAGGCGCACAGCAGTTGAGTCTCCCAAGAGTCAACTAAGCCACATTATTGGCTCCCTCCAGGAGTAGCTGGGTGAAACTTAATGGTCCGTGAGATACAAAAAGTCAGTAGAAATTATCTAATGTCCCCTTCTAGTCTTAAACTCGGTGAAATGGTGAAAATTCTGTTTTTACAGGAAATGGCAGATGAGCAGTTGCCAGGATCTCCTACCAGCCTTCTCCTCTAGCTGTGTCCATGGGGAGCAGCTCCCTTTT
The DNA here is from genome assembly GCA_034008185.1 of Gorsachius magnificus. Taxonomy (NCBI): domain Eukaryota; kingdom Metazoa; phylum Chordata; class Aves; order Pelecaniformes; family Ardeidae; genus Gorsachius; species Gorsachius magnificus. The sequence goes on along the minus strand of CM067093.1, from coordinate 13,689,659 downwards.
TGCGGTCCTGTTTGCAAATTCTCATCAGAATTGCACCATTTTCACTCCTGGAGACCAAATCTTCATTCCCAACCTTCTGTGCAGCCCATTTGACTTTTCTCCTCTCTCAAATGCCGAGTCTGTTTCAGCCCCTCTTTGTGGTGACCATTTCTGAGAGAAACTTTTTGGTTTCCCTTCTGCTTTTACCAAAATCCAAATGAGATATTGGTTATATCTGACATCTGCCTTTCGCATGGATCAGATCAAACCTCCAGTTCCGAAATATCTCTGGCCCTCCTAAATGCATAAATCAGTCTTGCGCATCTATTATCTCTGTGTCTGGTTGAGAGCTTTAGTCAAAAAAAGTCTCCCAGAAATTGTTATAGACTCAAAACATCTCTTTTACTTTCCTATTCTGCAGAGAAAAATGTGCAATTTAAAGTTGTGGGCATGTATTTTTCTTTTTCTTGGAAGCATTTGCAAGGGTGGCCAGAGCTGCCTGTCTTCAGCTGCCAAATAGGTGTCGTATCCTGCGTGTGCTTTCAATAAAATCAGTGTTTCCTCTCTCTGATTTAAATGCTTTACCTTGAATATTTCCATATGAAAAGAGAAACTTGAGATAAATTGCAGGACTAAAAATCCTAGAGTCTGGGGATTTCAAGCATGAGTGAAGCACGCGTGCTTTTTCCTCATCTGAATTCAAGGACACACCAGCTACCTTTCCACAGAGGGAGAGAGGAGGCCTCCTCCTGCTTGCTCTACCTCATCAGCCACCTTTTAACTAATTTTCAAAGCTATTTAGATTTTTACTGTAAGTTAGAAGTGGTTTTAGAACAGCCTGAGGAGCTCTCACCTCACCTGGCTGCAACAGGCGCTGTGGAGTTGTGTCCAAAGAGCAGGCGGTTGTTGCTGGGTTGTCTTTCCAGTGTAACCTTGTGGCAATCAAGTTAATGTGTCTGCTTTTACCTAATTTTATTTGTGGAATGGCACTAGGGAGCCTCAGTGAGAGATCCTGTGCCTGGAGAAGGAGGGATGTGGGAGGTCCATGGTGCTTGGTCCAGCACACACTGGGAATGTCCCAGCCAGAAATCCTAACCTAATCAATTACACAAGACAGATCAGGGTGAATATGGTAGTAGTTGCCATGGTTATCAATCATCATGAACTATATTTTCTGAGAGCTTGTATAGAGGAAAACTTTTCTGTAATTAATTACAAATCCGTTGTAAGATAATAGCAGAGTCACAGCCCAGAATAGATGTTCCCTGTCCTCCTTTCCCTTTGTGCAGCCCAGAGGCCAAGAATAGCACATGAAAACTACCACAAATGACTGTGTTTATACCCAAGCGATCACTCTTCACTCACACTCACATCCCTGGATGTGCAGACATTTATGCTCTTGCATTTCGCCCAGTCTCACACCCGCAGGAATGAGCTTCAGAGGCTGAACTGTCCAAATTCAGCCGCTAGAGCTTTATTTATTTTTATTAGCAGATTGACTGCAACTCTGTCCTGTAGAAAAAGCCAGTCTGTGGCCATCGAGCTGCTAACAGGTAGTTGGCACGAGGCTTGCAAAGTGTGATGTTATCGCCAACCAATTGACCAGAGGAGCTCAACTTCTTGGACCTTCCATTCCAGCATGATCTTTATCCCTTTTATGTTTCTTAATCTTTTTAGAAAAGCATCTGTCAGAGCCTAGTGACTGATGAGGAACTGGCAAGCTTCCTCCCCACTAGAAAAACAAAGAGTTTAAAATATTTGCTTCTTCTAGTTAAGGTTTACTATTCTTAATATCATTTATTAGGAAGTTGAGAGCAATCAAAAAATTGTTAATAAATTTGCTTAATAAAACAATTAAAGGAAATATAAAGAAATCCCTTCTGTCTCTTAATGCATTAAATAAATAGCAAGTAACTTTTTAGTTTTGCTGGGTAAATTCATTTGGAACATCTGTAATTTAAAATAGTCCTGAGATTTAAATAATTTTGCAGCCACTGTTTTTACATTATGCCAAGTTCAGTCCCAGGAAGGTGGCTGCAGTTCTCACTCTTCTCATTTTTCCAGATTAATTGATACAACAGTTTCTTTGTTGTTCTTTGGGTAAGAACCTGCAGCAAGTCTTCTATTTTTCCAAATTATCTGCCTTGTCCATGGCCCCTCTGAGTCTGAAAGTACAAAGAGAGCTAGGGTTCTTTCCAAACTTACTAATGATAAAGACTGTTAGTTCTCCCAGTCATCTTTGGTGCAATCTGTTTCAAATGCTGGGATTGATGAGTGTCTCAGAACAGTGTAGGAGGGCTGCCTGAGCGTGACTGAGCCACAGAGTTAAAAAAAAAAAAATATCTAAAAAATAATAGATTCATTTCAAATAGAAAATAAAATTCAAGGAAGCCATGGCTTGCCTGAAACAAAACAAAACAAGCCAGCTAAGTTTATTGTCTGGATTATTAATTGTGCTGGATTTTTCATCTGCCCCGAGAACGTCACTTTAATCATTCGGTGATTCTGAAGCCTGGGTCTCCAGAGATGATGTTCTGATCTCTCACATATGGTATATTGCACTCTTCATTAGACCCACTGGTCCAGTCACGTGGAAACGATGTTCAGACTATTTCTATCTGTGTCTGCTCCTTTTCTTCCTGAACGTGTCAGTCTTGTGATGAGGGCAGTGACTCCAGCAGATACAGACACAAGTGCTGATTGCAAAGATAGACGCTGCCATGACAATAAAGAGAGGAGGGCTTCATTTCCATCAGGGTTCGGGCTTTGTGAGAAGTCCCTGCCCCACAGAAGTACAGATTGCCTCGGGGGAGGAGGGTGCTGAGGTATGCGAGATCACAGTGGCGAAAAGAGGATGGGTGGCCCTGGGGACAAACTGCTGGGCTGGGATGCCCCAACCCTGGGCTCAGTTTCCAAGAGGAAGGAAAAATTCTCACCAATGTCATGAGGTTCGGTTCTCAGCTCTCAACACCTCTGCACCATTTAAAAAATCTGGCTGCTTCGTTTTGGTGGTGAGGTGGGAGCGGGGACTCGCTCTGCACCGTGGGAAGCAGGGTTTCTTGCTCTTCCCTCTGAATATTTCATGCTGGCAGTAGAGAAGTGAGGAACAAGGTAATCTTATCCAGGATGGCTGTAAGCCAGTCAGGGATGACTTCTGGTCCCCACTGGAGGGACAGAGCTTGGATGGGGCCCAGCTAAGGATGAAGCAAGCTCATTTTTAGGAGCCTGTCTCCAGCCACATGTGCAGAAGGTTTGGTCCTGGCGGCTACCAGCAGAAACCAGGTCAGAGGATTCCCAAGCAGCACAGAGCGCTTGCCAGGGGACCCCAAAATGTCACATCCAACTTCTCACCCTGCACTCTGTTGGGGGGGGCTGGCGAGTGATGTGTGAAGTGTTGAGTCAGTATAAATGTCACAGCCAAAGGTCTTCAGAGTCAGAGTGACAATGGGAGGAGGCACTAGTGCCAAGAGTTCTGACATGGGGAAAACGCTGTCACTGCCACCACCTCCTTCTTGGAGATTTATTGATGATAACTTGGGATGTGCCATAAACAGGGGTGATATTAAACGAGTCTGACTGTCTCAGGGGCTATGTTTTACAACCCAAAGTGTGAACTCTCTCTGCCTCACTGAGATCCTGAGGCGTATTTCCAGAAGCTCCCACGTTCTCATTAAGTGCTCTCCCGGGAAGGGCTTCAATCCAAGAGAGCTCTCCCTGCCGCAGCACAGCATCAGCTGCTGGGATCAGACACAAATATCGGCCAGAGAGCCCAGCAAGCACCCTCGGAGCTTAGTCACGGAGACTCCCAGGCCACCACTGCTACCCCACTGGGGCCACAGCCTTCCCTACCATAGCTTTGTGAGGAAACCAGAAATTGCCATGCAGATGTCCCCAAGTACCATCGCACCCCTGGTGTCAGAAGCTCCGACCCCAGTGCCAGCAGCTCATGCCCGGGGACAAACCACCTCGTAGCTGTACTATGAGCGTATTGAACCTGGGTGAACCTTTGCTGAGATGTCTTCTCAGCATGGTCTCAGCTTCTGAGGTCAAACCCATGGTTTCCTCCTGGAGTTGCTGGCCGCAAAGGGCTGTGCTGTCATGCAAATGCTTTCCTTCTGCTCCCTGAATGCATCTGGGGCTGCAATAGTAAGTTCTACCTGCAGCCTTTCTCCCCGATAGTAAAACAGCTCCAGGGGCCACACAGCTGCCATCTCAAGGGGATAGGGCTTGGTGAGCCATTGTGCTTTTCTGCTGAGGGGTTCCCCTGTTGAGGTAACACATTTTATCCCAGAAGCAGCAAAATCTTCAGCAGAGCCCTGAGGATACTGAATTCATTCTCCTGTGTCCCTTCTGCCTATCAAAGGTAAAACAGGTCTGTGGAGATCAAGGGCAGAGTGCCCCATGGCCACAAGCCCTATTCTTCACAAGTTGTGCTCACCAACCCACAGGCCTCAGGGGACGTGATCTAGTCCGGAGAGCCGACAGCTTATCTCAGGGAAAAGGTTTATTTTGGTGACTTCCCTAAGAAACCTCCTTGTCCTTCTGCCCTCACGACCTTTCCCTCTGCTCCTCCAGTCTGCTCGCAGTTCTCCAAGGGTGTCTACGCCATCTTTGGATTTTATGAGAGGAGGACCGTCAACATGCTCACATCTTTCTGCGGGGCTCTCCATGTCTGCTTTATAACGCCAAGCTTCCCCGTTGAAACATCCAACCAGTTTGTTCTCCAGCTTCGCCCAGAGCTCCAGGATGCCCTCATCAGTGTCATCGAGCACTACAGCTGGCAGAAGTTTGTGTACATTTATGATGCTGACCGGGGTAAGTCACAAGTATATGGGAAGGGTTACCAGGGAATTAAACACAGTGGTCTAGGTGGAGTCTTTGCCTCAAGAAGTCCTCTTACTGTGGGTTTCTGGAGGCTGAGGGGGTGGCTAAAGGAAGGGTCACCCTACAATTTCCCTGTTCTCTGTTCCTTTTCTAAATATTCATTACTGCTGAAGGTGGGCATTGATCTAGATGAAGCATTAGCCCGACCCAGTATGTCTGTGTTCATAGGGTCAGGTATGAACCCCATCAACGCAAGGGAAATATTTAATGTGCAAGTGGATTGAGTTTCAAACAGGGGAAATTGTTTATGTTGAATAGGTCCCATACTGAATACGTCTATCGAACTCAAGGCCACCAAGTTCCACATCTATAAATGTTAACTGGCAGCTGCTTGGGTCTCACCTGAACCCACATCCAGTTGTGATACATGTGTGTGTTTCTGGCAGGTAGCTTGGAAAACTCCAAGTTTGCTGTGTTAGTGAGTGTTAGTTGTCCATGTGAAATAACGAAAGCCTTGTTGGGTTCTTGGAAGATATTATCTGACATTCTAGACCATGAACAGGGCTAGTGAGCTCATTGCTCTGTGATTCAGTTTCCCCTGCTCTCAGATGCCTTTAAAGCTCCTGGCTTGGAGGCCAAGAGCAAAATGGGCTTGTGGAAGACAGCACAGAGGTAAGGGTGATTCACAGCTCTGTTCTGGAAGTTATCATTAGCCCTTGCAGGGACAGGATGACCTTAAGAGACAAGGAGAAGGTGTAAAAGCATCCCACCCTGCTTTCTGTTGTCACGAGGAATGGGCACGCTGAATGTCCCAAAAGGGCTGCAGTAGGCAGGTTGTCTAGCAGGACTCCAGAGTGGTGCTGATGATGTGTATCTCCTCTGGAAGGCTGTGCATATAATTTAGGTAAGATCCTTTTAAAAATAATTAAGTTTTCTGATGAGATGCTGCTGAGAGAAACAAGGACACTGAATATGATTGTGCATTGTGATTGCTGAGGGTGTCCCTAACCCTAGGAGCATAGAGCCTAAACAGATCAAAGATGAGGAGAAATCAAGTGATTCGGGTAGTGATAGACAAAAAGACAGGGATTAGAGCTCTTACCTGAATCCCACAGCAGGGCCTGATCAACAAGACCGATCTGCCAATTATAAAAGAAAACTAGGCCTGGAATCATCCTATTTTCTTGTGCTAGGACAGAAAAAGCAGGAGTCATTAATTCTAGCCCAGCTGTGTTTGGGTAAGATGCTAAACTATTAGCTGCTCTCTAGTTCTGCTGCACTCTTGCGATGCTGTATCCAGCCCTGCTTGAGGCAGCTACACAGGCTGTCAGAAGGATGGAAAGATGCCACCGCACAATTAAAACCTGGTTCTCCCCCTGCTGTCCTCTTCCCCCTCTCTTCCCATCGCAGGGTTGTCAGTCCTACAGAAAGTGCTGGATACCGCAGCCGAGAAGAACTGGCAGGTGACAGCAGTCAACATCCTGACGACAACAGAAGAGGGCTACCGCATGCTCTTCCAGGAGCTGGAGAAGAAGAAGGAAAGGCTGGTGGTGGTAGACTGTGAATCTGAGCGGCTGAACATCATCCTTAGCAAGGTTGTGTTGGTGTGGGTCTTCTGGGACAGTTCTTGCATGCAGGACAGGAAGGGTTGTTTTTCCTGGAGAAGTTCTCCTCCCCATTCTTGTCTGTTCCATTGGATGGGAGGGGGGGTGGGGGATGTATCACAGCAGGCTGCCGAGCTTGCAGGCATTTCTCCCTTGTGTTACTGCAGAAACTGTAAAGTCCTATGAATACTAGGAGCTCCCATGTATTCATGCTGAGTGAGCTCCATGTTCCCTACTTGTTTGACTCCTCTGCTGAGCCCTTTACACCTGCTTACTCCCCAGCAAGTTTGCTTTGTACTAATTCCTCAAGTCAGCATGCACAAGAGGTGGCACTTCCTTATTCTGCTGGGTTTTTTCTCCGGTTTTCCCACCTCCTGTGAGTTAGGGTGGAGGTGTGAATCGGCACTGCCAGACTCCTGGGCCTCCAGCCTCCATGTGATGCACCAAATTCTCGTAACTACTGCCAGCAGGACAGAGATGGAGAAGCATTGTGGTACATCTGTAGTGTCCTCAGGAGCACTTTCTCCAGATCAGGCTGGAGCTCAGAATCCTCTCAGGGCATCCAGACTGTAGCAGGATCAGATGTTTCCAGCTCCTCTCGTATCTTACAGTGAGAGAGATCGGTTCATTCCCAGCCATCTCCTGGCTGTCTTGTCAGCCCATGGCCACAAGGCTGATGGGATATGCAACAGAGGACTCAGCAGCTAGGCTGTGGGCCCTGCCTTACTCATCCTCAATCTAGATAGGTCACCCAGTAGTGCAGACCCAAATTTTCTCCATCCTCTTTCCTCCATGCCTCCCTTAATGGTTTCCCTAAGTCCTGAATATAAACCTCTGTGGACTGGAGACCAATGCAAGCCCATGGACACGTCTCAGTCCACACTTGTGTGACCACTTCAACCCCAGCCTTAATATCTTTCCCCCTCTCACCTAAAGCCAAGGCTTTCCCCGCAGCTGGGACTTCTGTCCCACAAAGCTTAGAAAGGCCCCACAGCTGGAGCAGTGTGACTCCCGCTATCGTACTTCTCATAACCAGCTCACTCTTACCTTGTGCTTCACACGTCGCTTTGCCTAAGCTACCTGTCATCTCCCGTCTCGCACTTCCATTGCTCGCTGTCTGGGGCAAGGACTGCCAGCTGCATGGCTCAGGGATGAGCCCAATCCATGCTCATTGGATGTCCCTGGGTGCTGCTCCATTATATTTAATAACGAAGCAGGTAGCAGGTTTTAACCTCAAAGTAAAGATCATGCTCAGGAAGGAGAGACCAGATTATTCTGGAGGGTAAAGTCTTCTCCTTGACCACAGTTGAACAAAATTTTTTGACAGGACCTAGGCAGTGCATTCGCCCTCTCTACAAGCTTTCCTATAGGGTATACCAGATTTCTAGGGTTAATGATGTTGGGCTTTTAAGCCTGGTTTGTCTAAGAGAAAGTGAACTTCTGCAGTCAAATATTTTCTAGTTTTCCTAATATGAACAGGAAAAGAAATCTTTCTTTCAGACTTCTTTGTGTTAACTGGAGCAAGAGCTAAACTTAGATATAAGCAAAGCTATTTGTTTTGAAGTGCTGTAAAAAACATCCGTTAAAGACAGACCAATTCCAACAGACGTCCATGCCTACGAGGTAACACCCCTGATAGGGATAGGGCTGTAGATAGCTTTTTTCAGACCTGTGTAGTTCATTTTTATCCTCATTTCACTTCTTGCTCTGAGTCCACAGGGATTTCTGAGAGCAGAGGTAGTTATCCCAGCATAAGCAGGGGATGCCAGGTCTTTCACAACACGCAGATGACCGGAGGGCGTTCAAAGATAGTGCTCGGCTCATTATCACGTGAAATTCCGCTGGGACTTAAACTCGGGCTTGCAGCCAGTCTCTCGGCTCACCGCACCAGCAGCCCCTGCATGGATGTCACTGCTCTGTTTGCGCTGTCCCTTTGAGTGTCTCAGGTGTTCAAAGAGCTGCCTCAGCCTCTCAGGGACATTTTAATGCATTTATCTTCTTCCCTGACAAGCCTGCCTCTGTCTTTCCGTGGCTGTGGATTTCTGCTCCCCAGTGAACAGAAAGGCCGGGGATGGCTGTTTAGCATCAGTCCCTCACACATACACACGAGTGCTTGCACACATTTTTAATTTCTTCCTCCCAGCCCATACACATAGCACAACTAACCACCCCTGACTCCAGCAAGGCAGCCCTCACATTCTGGAGACCATAGCTGTAGAGGAACCAGTGCTCAATGTGTTAATGATACATGGGAAAATGACCTGATTTCTTGCTTGGAGATTTCTCTGTGTCATGTCTCAAGAGCATGATTTATCTTGGCCGAGGTAACTGTCGCTTACGAGCCAGGCCTTGGTTCAGGGCAGGATATCTGCGGGGCCATGCTGTGTAGCCTTAATCGGATAAGTAAGCGGTGGGCTGTATTCCATCAAATCCCTGTATTGTTTCTTCCTTGTCTCTCATTAAAATGAATAACTGGAATTTCTCCTTTGCCACTGTTTCACTCTGAGAGGATTTCTCTCTAATAGATGTCAAACTGGCCCATTAAGAAGTGGGTAATGAAACCTAGGTGGCCCAAGTGAGCTATCAGCATGCAGCCCAGCACAGCCTCTCACCACGTTCAGGCTAAGTGATAAATGCTATTATAACCTCAGCTTGCTACCGCCGTCTGGACACATTAGGACTGAGCAAGCATTCTAAAATAAATTAAGATCACAAATAACTGTGTAAAACACAGGAAGCAAGCCTCATAATTCAGGTGGATGGGCTGCAAGATTAACAGCTCAGGGAAAGCTGGATGGCAGCCCTCTCCAGTTCATCGACTCTGACACCTAATAAAATAACAAAGGGAGAGTTTGGGCAGAATGAGCCAACGCCAGCTGTTGTTGACACTGAAGAAACAGGGAATTGGATCGTAATTCTTAGACATCCCAGTGGCCCGGAGATTCTCCTTCCTCCCACGAGGTCTGGGACTTACTGCAAAGGTCGGTCTCAATCGATGAATGGAAGAGGACAAGTTGGGTCTGGTTTTTCTTCTCAGATCAGGCTATGGAAGATACTCAGACAAGTACCCGTAATAAGAGTATATATCTTTATAGCCTTAGGCGTAGAGAGGGGGTTTTTCTGAGGGCTCCAGACTGCTCAGCAGAAACCATATTGAGGGATCCTATGGGGAGAACCACAGGATGGTGAAGCTGGTGGATCTGACTTCAATTGTGTAAGAAACTGCTACTAAATTAAGCCTGCATTGGAGTTAATTGCTGCCCCCACGTTAATGCTGGGAACCAGGTGAGTATTAACATGCAGTCAAGAGCACTTCAGAGAAAGGCTAAGGCAGATGAACCAGTCGCACAGAGCAAGTGTCAGCTCTTATGATCCATTTGGAAATCCTAGCTGCTCATGATAATCTGGGAGTGCTGTCCCGTGGGGAGGATCAGCCTGTGTGTGCCCTCGTCTGATGTTTCTCAAACACCTGCTACCAGCCTGGTATCAGAGAGGAGTCCTGGGTAGAGCTATCTTTGGTCGAATCCAACACAACAGTTGTTTTATCGTCATTCTGGCTGTGAGGATGTTTCTGGCCTCGCCACCATTCGTGCAGGTTTTGCCTGAGCGTTGGCAAAGCAAGCAGTAATTCAGAATCAATTCACATGACAATGGAAATAAAAGGTAGTGTTGCCAGCAAAGAAATCGTATGGAAGCAGCACAATTCTCTCAGAAATGGAAATTCTTCAGTTTTTACAGGTTTTACAGGTTCTGAGGGCATGGTGGCTTGGGCTTGCTTTTTCGCTGCTCAAATGCAGGTGGTATCTGGCTCTAGTTACCTGCTAAGAATTTAACAGCACTGCTGGAAATCTGTGGAGAGGAATTTTGGTGGAAATCCAGAGTCAGGAAGAATAATGTGATTTTTAGCTGTATTCTTCCTGTATTTTTTTAAATCAGGGAAGGAAAAGACAGCTAGGGACCATCTGATCAATGACCCTGTCCCTCATAATCACAGGCAACCCTGCAACAGATGGTGCCTTTCTACCTAGGCATAGAAACTTTCAAACATTACAGATTTGTAAGCAATTGTGTTGATAAAAGAGAACAAAAACCTGACTCTACAGGCATCAGGGAGAAAGAAGTGGCAAAGAGCATATATTGGGACATACATGAGTATGAAGGTATAAATAAGCTCAAAGAACATGCAAGGGGAATCCTCTGTTGAGTGACTTGCCCAGGCAGCTTTGTTCTGGAGATGTGGCTTGACACTGCCCCAATGCACTAAAGGAGAAACATTCCCCCGTAGTCTAAAAGCCCCTGCCAGCTCGCCCCGGGAGGTGTCTGCAGCACAGACCCTAGCTGGGATGATGTGCAGGGTAGCTCGCTAGTCCTGTTCAGAGGTCAGGACAAATGGACCCCAGCTCCCCGCTTTGTTCCTTTAATGTCTGAAATATAAATCTTGTTTAACCTTTTTTTTTTTTTTTTTAGAAAAATCACTGTGGTTTTATTCCTGAGCCCATAGGGAACAGGTTGGCTCAGGTAGTTTATTCTCCCTGCTTGTGGAACCTGCTTGGGGATCTTGTCCTGTCTAATTTCCGACTTGCTGCTGTGTGTGTAAAAGCCCTGTTCTTCCTCTAACAAGATTGTGAACTTTTCTTTTGCTAGGTCTTCCTGTCTTCGACTGGACAGTCTCATTGGGGAAAAATGGGGAGGAAAGGTAAAAAAGTGAAGCTCTGCTTCCTTAGCTGGTCTCTGCTAAATATCCTCGGTTTTCATCTTGCAGATCATCAAGCTTGAAAAAAATGGGAACGGGTACCACTACATTCTGGCAAATTTGGTGAGTTGCCCTACTTGGCTTTTTTTTTTTAGTATCTCATATTTTGTAAAGCACTATGCTTATAGTTACTGAGCTGGAAGTCTTTTTTCTAATTCACCTTTGGGCTAGGGAAAAAGTCATTTACGGTGTTCTCCTTGTGGTGTTTTCTGTCTTGAGCCAGCAAGATTATCTCCAGGGTATCTCCAAGGTTGCTGGAATCTTTTTTGCCTCCAGATTCAATCTGCATCTTTTCAAAGCCAGTTAAGGCAACTGTCAGTTAATGCTTGTTGTGATAATGATTATTTTTGCATGTCATGAGCACCTGGGGTCCTGGTATTGCCCTCCCAGCTCATTTCAGTCAGGCCACCAGGAAGTTGTTGATGATTGGTAACAAATTGCATTTGCTAACCAGTTTTAGCTCCAGTTCAGTGCGTGTCCCCCACGTGAAGCGTTCCACAGAAATCCTGAGCGCTCCACCAAGGGCAGACTTGTTAATGACAACACACCAGGATCCCTCTGACCTTCCAGTAAAAATAAAATATGTACCTATACTGCAACTCAGTGCTAAATCAGATCTGACTGTCATGGCTCTCAGGAATGAATTGGCTTTTAAAGATTGCTTTAAGGAAAGGATTGTCCCTTTCATGTAGGGAGGTGCTGCCCGAGGACAGCGCTGTGCTGGGCAGCGGCAGGGCCATCTTTCTGGAGCAATACGCTGTCCTCTCCTAGGCGGCTGGAGAATTTCTCTGCCTAGGGAGGTTTGGGAAGAGGTAAGAAAGAGGAATAGCCTCAATCCACAGGGCAGCTGGAGGTTTTCTGCAGCAGAGCTCCTACCCTCTCCTCCCCAGATGTGTCAGTCCATCCGGGGTGATGCACGGGGTGGTGTCAGCAGCCCAGGGCTGAGGCTGCTCCCCAGGTCCTGCCGTGTCCGTGTGGGGTCTGGAGCCGTTCTTCCCTCCCGCAGTTGCGTCTGCGAGGTAGCACGTCAGGCCCAGGGTAATTAAACTTTAAACTACCAATTAGTCAAGCAGTTGCTGCAGTTCTCCTTTTCTCAGTCCCAAGATAACTCTGTAATTTACAAGACAAAAATGGCCACATAATTGCGTCGCAATGCCCTGATACTGACCCTGCCCTTCTGCGCTGGGTGCCTACCATGTAATTACAGTGTTAAAAATGTTACGTTGTGCAGGGGGAGACATGAAAACCATAGCGCAACCAATAACTTCAGTTGCTAATTTTTAAAAAATTATTATTTGCCGTAACCCAGGTCCCGGTCCTCAGATGTTTATGAAAGTCCCTTCATTAAAGTTAAGCAGGGAAGCTATCAGGAGTAGCTGGAGTGTGCGTGTCTGTGTGCTTTTATGTATACCCATGTGGAGGGCTAAATGATAATGCTATTGCATCTCGTCCCTGCACGGTTTCATAAGAATAAATACATTAGAGGCATAAGGTGGTCTGATACTCAGATGTTGGAGTTATGAAGGACATTTCCCTCTCCCTTACAATACCACTCTCTCCCTCCCTCAGCCTGAGAAAGCACACTTTTCCTATCTTTAATTTGTTTTCTTAGCCTTTGCACAAATGCTGAGAGGACAGAGCTGGCTGGAAGAGGCTGCATACTCAGCCAACATGGATTATAAATAATTAACTCCGAGCAAAAGGCTTTTCATTTCCCCAGCCCCTCTGCAGGGAGATTCTGCCTCCCAGGCACGGCTCAGAGGGGGCTGCTTTGGGTTCCCAGGACCCACAGGGTCTGATGGGACCACCAGAAATCACTGTTACTAGCTGTGCTTTTTAAGCAGCTTTGATCTGGGAGGAGGAGGAGACGAGTGAAAGGAATTCAAGCTCTTTACTTTAGTCTTTCCTCTCCTTAAAACCCAGCAATGCAAAAGAGTCAAACTCCAGAGAGAGGAATATTAAAAAAAAAGAAAAAGAGGAGGGGATAATCAGACAACATGGGAAAACTATTTAAAAAAAAAAAAAAAAAAAAAAAAGGAATAACTCTTCTGAAGGTTAAGAAGGCCCTTTCCAGGGCAGAACAAGGTTTGTGGTTCTGCCCTGCACGTGGACAGCTTCAGGCACCAGAAGCCAAATGGGTGTCTGTGATGTGCTGCACCCACACAAGAGCTGCTCACTGATCAGTTCTGCAAGGAGAATGGCAAAAAGGCCTTGAAGATCCCATGTTCCTGAGGCCATTATTCCAGTGAGGAAGGACAGCAAGCTTCCCTCTGTGGGGATGGCCAGGGATGTTATAAAGGATTGGCAGAACGTGGGAAGCTGGTGATGCTAGGATTAAACCATAGCGGGGATCCAAGAGATCACAGTAGGTTTTACCTTCTTCTAAGGACATCTCATTGCTGGATTACAGCCTTCAGAGGGTGTAACATGCTGTAATTTATTCCCACTGACTCATACACGTAGTGGATAGACCTTAAACAGCCCCCATTTTCCCCCTGTAGACAAGTCCTAAGATGACGGTGTGCATTGCCCACACACAGACATGTACCCTCATGTGCACACCCGCACGCCTAGAGAACAGCCCAATTTTGTGGAATTGGCTCATTCTGGAGTACTGGGTCATAAGAGAATAAATTAAGAACTAAAAACTGCAAGTGCCTGAACATTTCCAAATGAGTTATTTTTGTCCCCTGTGCTGACTGATGGAGTCCTGATTTTAGGACTCTCATCCTATGTGAAGATAAGGCTCCAGCCCTGGCTGGGACAGGCTCTGCCATGCACAAGTCAAGTGAGCCCTCAGCTGGTTTGTAGCCACCATGTTACCTGCACCAGCTGGAGCAAGTGGGTGAATTTTCAATTCCCGCCTTTTGCAACACTGCCTGACCTTGGGCCCTTTCCCATGCAAAAACAATTATGGAAATGACCATTGGAAGCAAATGTTGGGAAATATTTATGGATAACCGCACTGAAATTCTTATTTTTGGCTATATGCTTGTTCAAAGCTATACTCAGCCAAAAAAACAGGCAGGAGCACTCTAATGCCCAGTTACAGCAGCTCCAAACTGGGGTTACATCAGGAATGCAAAGCAAGTGAGTTTGCAAGGCAATGCACAGGCTGGATAAAGCGTGCAAAAATCATCCATCTTGAGCACGGAGGAATTCCCTGTCTGGTCACAGACAATTCCTGAACAAAGAGGAACTGGCTTGCATTAATCACCACTTGTTTGCCCGGTGATTGCTGTCGGGTGAGCTGTAGTAAAGCACCAAGCAGAATTTGACAAGTAGCAGCAAATGAAAGCTGGTATTTCCTAGCAGGAACAGCTTTCTTTTTCAGTGAAATTGCTGTTGCCAAGGTGAGACAATAATATTTCTGTGTTCACAAACAAAATGAAACCGTTCTGCACCTTAGGCCATGGGCAAACATCCTTCTCCGAATCTGCTATGCCTGTTAAAGACACAGCCTGCCTTGTCTGCTCAGCCGTGCCCATCCCACAAAGATCTGTCTCCAACATCACTGCCAGGGGAAGGGCTCATGTGAGCATCCCTACCTCTCCTTGAGGCAAATTTGGCACTGTCCATGGCTTTTGCAAACTCATGAAAACCTGATCCTCGACCGGTACCCACTAGAGTTACCCCAATTAGCTTTCACCAGCTGTCAGCCTGGATATTTTTCAGGTGTACCAGCACTGGGGCATTGCAATCATATCTCTCTCTCTCTGGAACTCAGAGAATTTTGGCAACTTTAAGAAGTGTTTGTTTTTGTGAGTCTTCTTTTTCTAAGCTTTGTTCTCAGCCTTTGAGAGCATCAGTCTAGCAACCACAAAGGAAAAAAACCCACAGTCAATACTATCAGAGGAGCAAGCTTAGAAATGTCTGGGATCCCTTTCTTTTGATGTTACAGATGTTTTCCCCATAACCTTGGCTTCATGTATCTGCTTGTCCTACACCAGGGATGTAGGCTGCCTACTGTCAGTAGTGGGAGGACATCAGCTCTCTTGGGCAGAGGAAAATCTTTGTCTTAAAATAAGTGACATTCGTGTGACCTGCCTTTAAAAGCCAAGTATGAAGGACAGCTGCCACATACAGTGTTTTAACCTTTTTTTGTTTCCTGGTGCATTAGTCCAGTTTGTTCTTGTAGCAAATGCTCTCGTTTGAAGTTGAATAGATAAGCATAAGAGATTGCTGATGCTAGGGGTAGCAGGGAAGAGTAAAGATAAAGCCAGAGCTGATTAGCAGAGGTAAGCATTTTTTCCTGTGCCATTTTGTATCAGCATGTGTCAGTGCTGAATTAGACCACAGGCAGTTTAACTTCGCAAGCAGTTGTGGTGGTTTTGGAGGTTACCAGCAGAGTGGCTGGTGCAGGACTCAGGCAAAATCTACTGGTTTGATTCAGTTCACCTGTGGTTTAAGTGGGCCTCTCTGATTTTTTCCCGGCAAAAATGGAAGGAAGAACTTTTGCACCACCAGGGCTGAGACGCAGTGACCTGAGACCAACCAGTTGGGGCAGACAGCAAAGAAGGGGTTCCCCTCCACACTGGCTGTCAAAAAGGACATCCACATCCCTGGGGAGCAAAGTTCTCCCAGCGCAGGCAGAGATCAGCTCCCCTGAAGCGACGCAGCCCGTGTACGTCGTGCAGCACATGCCGCTGCCCCGTGGCGAGGGTCTGCTGCGCCCACGCTGGGTGCCAGCCTGCTGCGAGCAGCTGTACCTGCCACAGCCCCAGCGTGATGTGTGGCCCTGGCCCTGGGCCCATGGCTCCACTGCCTGCGCCAAGCCCCTGCTTCAGCTTCCCTGGAGCTAAAATGTGGGGTTCTCAGTCTCCCATCAGCTTGAAAGCTGCCATGTTTATTTTAATCACCCTCGGTTCTTAGCTCTGTCTCCTGCCCCCTGAAGTATTTCTGTCTGAGGGTACAAACACTGTCAGCAACGCTCAACTTTGCACCAGTAGCTCATGGGAAACTCTGTTTTGTGGGAGTTTCCAAAAGGATGTGTACAGCATCGGCTTCTTGTCCTGGTAAGATCTCAAGATGCCTGGTCTTGCAAAAATTATATTCTTATGTTGGAAAGAGATGTCCTAAGTTATTTTTAGGTTTCTAAAATTATGCCTGTCAGATGTTTCCTCTTTCTGAGAGGTTGGTGCAGGTAGATTCATGAGAACACTTGGGTTTCCAGGCAGAGGAAGACAATATAATGTATCAGAGGAATTTCCGAGGTCTGCGTCTCACTTCTAAACAGCTTTTCTCTCCCAATTCAAAGATTATCAAGCAGGAGAAACACTTATAACGTTATTTCATCTGAATTACTGATAGTAAAAGACACAGCAGTGCCCTGAATTAATTTTTGCTTGAATTAGAGCGTCTCATGTAAAAGAAAATCATCTGGGTTTGATACAAAAATTGCCCACACGGGAGATTATGAACTGCATCTTTGGCAGGATTTTTGCAGTAGCTAATGAGGGCTCAAAAGCATGAGTGCCTTACCGTGGCTCAAAAAAAAATCAGTGAGCATCAGGTGAATAACTGACAGATTATATTACAGCCGTTGGAAGGAAAAATGTGTTTGCTTAAATCTCAGCAAAAGGGTGTTAAACTAACAGTTTTCCTCAGCCATTTGCTGTCTCCTAATCCATTACCCCAGCTCAGCTGGCAAGGGGTGACGTGGTACATCTGTAGTATCTTCCTCATGGTGACTTCATCAGTGCTTTTTTCTAGTTGAGACTCGCCTAGCTTCAGCTTCCCCATGAGATTTATGCTTCTGTTTGCGAGACCAAGTATTCCATTGCTGAAGTTTTGGTCCTTGTAAACTGTGATCAGGTCCTCCCTTAATCATACCTTTGATTGAAGTCCTAGCATCTGTCACTACATGGCATGTTTCCCAAACCTTTTAATCACTTTCTCCTCTGAAAGCTCTCTAAAGCACAAGCATCCACCTAGAGCATCTGTCCCTCTGCCCGGACTGAGCTTTCCAACAAGATCATTTATATCCAGAATGTGCTGAAGCAGTAGGATAGGGCCAATGCAAATAGTATCACAAAGAAAATCGTATGCCTGTAGAGCTGCACCAAAAAAAATGTTACCGTAGGTCATCTCAAGCCCACCATCCTTGAAGTCTGGATCCTCACCTGACTTGGTTTGCTTTGCATCGATAGACCAGGACAAAACTGACTCATTGCACTGCAGGATTGGGACCCTGCCTGCAAGTGTCCCCTCTTCCCATCTTTCTTGTCCCTTTCTTCACTTAATTCTATGTTACAGAAAGGACTCTCACATTTTGCTGCCACAATGAGATCTGACATACTAATAATTCTGCAGAAGAGCAGGCCTCTCCTATTGGAAGGCATTGCTGGCATGAGACTTGAGCAGATGGGCTCTTCATTGACATACCCTCCCTATTGATACAAAGTGATGGGAGTGAGGAACCATGCTTCACTGGAGAAGTCATGCTTGAAGATAATGTAGTATATTAGTGATGCCTTGTCTGGAAACACTCGACTTCTTGCTCCCCACAGAAAGGCATCAGCGTACCTTGGAATGGCAGGAGCCCTTTGCATTCACTCAGCTGATCTACAGCCATTCAGAAGCAATTGTTTTGCTTTGCAAAGTTTCTTATAATCATAAAGCCTGCTAGCAGAAAGCAGTCTGGCATTGCAAACCATACATGGATAGTGTCTGAAGAGAGCTGGGCCAGTTTTCCAATGGTGCCACAGGTTTCTGTGGCACCCACACAAGCTCAGGGTGAATTGCTTAAATGCTTTTTGCTTAAAAAAGAATATTTCAGTGTGCAACTCAAAAAAAAAAAAAAAAAGAAAATGATAGACTCCAGTCTCTTCATCCCAGGCAGAAATGGACAAAAAACCCTAACGCTCCTTCTTGGGGTGAGGGGACTGTGTTAGGTTTGGCCAGCAAGCCTCCTCCAGGTAATTCAAGAGAAAAGGGGCATTTTCCATCCCTCATTCAGAGATGAGATTTGCCAGTCTCAGGGGGAGATCTGGAGAGCTCAGAAGATACAGAGGGAGGAGAGAAAACAGTGGTGTTTCTCAGAAATGTGGTGGTCTTCAGGGAGACTCTCTAATGTCCTTTCTCTCAGGAACAACCAAGACAGAGCAAAAGCACAGAGATTTTAAGCTGAGCTGCGAGGACGTTTATGGGATGATCAGCTGTGGCCGGCCCAGAGCTCAGCCCCCGCTGCCTGTTACTGCAGCTTCAAAGGCGCGATTATACTGCAGGAGGCATCCTGCAGGGAAAGTGCCAGCAATTAATACCAATTTAGTGAAATACAGAGAGAATCTGAAGGTGTGGGGCGGTGGCCAGCTGCCTGTCGATGTCCGGGTATGGAGGGGAAGCTGCTGCTGTCTGCGGCACTCCCACAGGCTGGGATGATGTCCCAGAAGGAGCAATGCCACCTGGTGCCATCAGTGTAGCAGAGGTTTAGGATGGTGAGGCAGTGAAATATGAGGGTGAAAAGAGGCATGCAGGCAACTAAGTGGTGCTGGCAGATTTGAGGAGGGTCATGCACGAAGGAAGGAGGCTTTCCCTACGCCGTCTGACAGTCGCCTGCGCTGCCCACTCAGTGTCTTGGCTCCTCATGGGTGTTCAGGGTATAAATAAGGAGCTGGCTCATTTCTGGCGGACTTTCTTTTCAAGGCAGATCCTTTGTGGACCAGTTAATCAAGATGGATTCATGAGGCCCATTTCAAGTCATCAGTCCTCCTGCATTATGCATTTCCTTTGATGATTTAGCCCACAAGCATTGGAGAGGAATATAAATGTGTGACTTGCTGACACCTCTCCCAGCAACCAAGGCAGCAAATGGGACAGTAAAAGAACCTTTGGCTGAAAAATGTTTTCAGTTTAAGAACAGCGTAAAGAACAGATGCAGCAAGGAAAACACAATGAGGAAAAAACCCTTCCCAGTACTGTTCTGTTTTCTGTTTGAAGGCGTGAAGGTCTGTAACAGCTGCCCATATTATTTACTAGCAGCAGGACTTCTGCATGTAATCGCTTTGCGAGGTCATTAATGCAGGGAGAGCAGTCCGTGGTACGGGCTAAAGAGCAAGTTTCCTCCTTTGAACTAAGCCTGGCTGTTGCTCGAACTGTGTGTTGCAGATGCTGTGAGTCAGAGCAGGCGTGGAGGAGGGGGGCTGTCTCAGCCCATCAGTGCGGATGGGTCCAGATTTTTGTGGTTTATTGTCAGCCTGCTAATTCAGTGGCATTCAGAGAAAGCCAGGCATTTTCCAGGCATAGGCAAGGCAGGAGGCCATGTTCTCTGGTTTGCTGAGATGATTTTGCAAAGTGAATTTAAATCAAAGGGACAGCTAATCCTGCTGTAGGGCAGGGGGTGAGCCGGCTGATGCTGTGTCCCTTCCAGCCTGGTTTTGATGGTTCCCAGAGAGAACTGCGCCTGCAGAAGTGTTGTCTTCCCTGGAGTACCTATGTCCTGGGCACTGACCCTATCTGGGGCCCAGGGCAGCTCCGTGTTGCCCCTAGGTCCTGCTATGCCTACCTGGCCGGCGGTGCTGGCACAGCGCCTGGGACAGAGCATGAGTTCCTGTGTTCCTCCTCTTCCTCCCCAGGGGACTGGCAGTGCCGTGTAGGGAGGTGATGCCAGATACCTGCATGTCCAACAGATACGTCCCAAACAGTTCAGGTCTAAAGAGCCTGAAGAAAGTCACATACCCCCAAATTCCAGGGGTCAGCTCGTTCCCGAACAGCCCATTGTACTCCAGACGTGGATGCAAAAGCAAGCTTTTTCCAGTATTCATTGCCAAATTTTTGAAATGGTTTCAAACCCATTTGACCTCTCTGGTCCCATGGAGTACATAATTCCAGCGCTGTTCACTTCTTGCTGTACTTGATTGCATGGCAAAGGGAAGCATTTCTGTACTGGGTCTTTCCCAAACTGGTAGATAGTAAACACATAAAAGCACGTCTGCTGCCCCTCAGTAGTGGGTTGCAGTCTTTCCTTAGTCATTTTTAAAAAAAATTATTTCCTGTTTTCCAAATATGGCCAACTGAAAATGAAATACAAGGTCCCTTTTTTTGCAACATGTGGGTACATTTAGCACGACAGATGATCGATGCCGCCTTTACTTGCAACTATTGTAATTCTCCTGTTCTCCTGTTCCCTACAAGCACTGACTGATATGCCAGAAAGACAGATAAGCATATTTAATTCCTGATGCCACTTTGTCAATAGAAGCATTTTCAAGAGACAGTTTGCATAACATTTGATATATTCTTGTTTATATGTTAGCCAGCAAGAATTCACCTCCTTTGGGAATTACTTTCCAAAATACCTGACCTCTGGTGTTCCCAGTTTATTGGCTGTCATTTCACCTAGATCTGCTCTGAGCAGATTTCAATGGTGCAGTGATTAAAATGCCTTTGTAATTAGGACTGTTCCCATACTGACCTTGTACTGGGGCATGTGGAGGAGGGGTAACAGGTGAAAGCAGTTATTTCAGCAGTTGGTAAATGCCAAAATGCAAAGATATACCCAAGGTTAACGATGTCCTTTATGGTCACAACTGCCTTAAACAGCTGGAAAATCTTCAGAGATCGCCACAATTTTTAAAGAACCTGAATTCTGTCAAAAGTCAGTGGGAAAAATTAGTACAATCTTCAGGAAGAAATAATTCCTTTTGTCTATTTAGATTATTTTAAAATTTTATATAAGATGAATCCCAATGAATATTGTGGAATACTAGCTTCAGGTTCCAACTGGTTTGGGGAAAACAGTGGAAGTGTTTTCAACCACTGCTCTCTCATCACTGGTGTCATCTTTTTTTGACTTTTCCTATTTAAATCTGCTTGTTGAGGGGGCTAAAGACACCAGACGTCTTACTGATACTCTGGTGTGAACTTGGGCTTTTGTAGGCCTTCCAAGGAGGAGCTGGTGGCACAAACTTCAAGCTGCCGTGTGGTAGTTTCTTTTGACAGGTCTTTCTCCCCTGAGTACCTCCCAGGAGCAAAATGTCAGTGTAATTTGGTCCTAGCCACAAACAACCAGTTGGCAACCTGTGAGGTCCCTCTTACTGAACCTTAGGAGCTCTGTGTGTCAAAAAACACTTGGCCTGAAATGCATTAAGGTGTCAGGGAGAATTATCCTGCTGCATTTCCTATTCATTAATCACAGCTCTGGCTTGCTGAAACCCCTATGCTAGCAATTACAAACAAGATTGATGTGGGTTTAACCAGCATCCTGAGGAATACGTACACACAAAATATCACCTTTTTTAAAACCTAAATCACTGCACTTTGAAGCAAAACAAATCATCTATTTAGGGCATCTGTATACCTGTATCCACTCCTCAGCCTTCTAAGTGGGTGCCAAATTGCTTGCAAAAAGCCGGAAGAAAAAGTGTGAAAGTCTTTAAAGGCATTTTTGAATCACTTATGACTCCCTCAGTCTGACGCTGATGTCAGAGGGCAATTTAGTCTTTTCCTTGCAAGCTGTCTGTTCCCAAAACAGGTTCCCATCTAATGGCTTGATCCCAGCCTTGGAAGTTAATAAGCTAATTAGCTCCCCCAGCCTATGCACAGAGAGCACCATGATTTTGGGAACCTGGCCAGTATCTTGTGGGAATAATGTGACTTGGCTTTTTTAATTCACACCATCATCATATGTTTGAGAGCAAGCAGGGGAGAGAAAGCCAGGGTTAGGCTGGGAAGGTGCCTGCAGAGAACATGCACCAGCAGCACATGGTGGTGGGCAGAGGGAGGGCAGAGCTCCAACAAGCTCTTCTGTTGTTCAAGCAATTGCATTGTGCATAGGCCTCTTGCTTGTTTTCCCTCGTGCATTATGGTTGCTAATGGTACAAGGGAAAATAATTGCCTGCATCTCTTGTGCTTGCATTCCAAAAGAAAAAGCACCAGACTTCAGCCTGCCCCTCCCCAGCAGCCCAAGCAGGGGGGCAGAGTCTCTGTTCGAGCACCTGCTTTGTGCAAGGAGGCACAGCAAACAGGTTTGCAAAACAGCAGTGCTGAAGAGGTAGGATCAAAGCTGGGAGACCAGAAAATGACCCCTTCTTCATATTGACTGCAGTGTATCTCTAATTATTTTTTGCCTCTGACTCAACAGGAGTGACTAATTCTGCAGTGCCCCCCCAATACACATGTGTATTTGTGCACTTGTGTTCATCACACGTAGTGATGAGGCAGGGAAGAACAATACAGAAATGAACAAAATGCATTTCATTAGGAATCTGAAGTTCAACAAAGTACCCCTTTTTCCTCCTAAATTAGTAAGTCCTATAACCTGTCCTTTCTAGCAGACGGGCTCCTTTGTCAGGCTGACCAACCACTTCTTGATCTGCTGAAAGTTCGTTGTTCAGGATTTGTTTTTCCCTACAAATTGTGACTTGAAAATAAGTAGCCTCTCCATCGGTGACCGAGTGCGTAAAAGTTAGAGCTAGGTGAATAATTTGTTCTAATACATTTTGGGAATTATTTTATTTTCATCAAAGCATTATTCGGGATATATTCTTCTGTTAGTCTGCTAGCTTTCTTGCAAATGAGTTGTTATTAATATGACTATTTGTCTCCCTGGGTGGAAACTGCAGGATATGTCCAGCTCAGAGAAAGGCAAGTTCACTGGGTGGTCGGTGAAGTGGTGCCTCTCTTAAAATTGGACTTTACCCTGCAGAGGGAAGAGTTTTTTCCTAAGCTAGCTGCCATATGCATAGATAGGCAGGATTCCCCTTATCCACCCAGAGATGTGTTCCTCTGATGAGCTTCTCCTGTTTCTCTCCTGTGCTAGGGATTCATGGATATTGACCTGACCAAATTCAAGGAGAGCGGAGCCAATGTAACTGGTTTCCAGTTGGTGAATTACACGGACACTGTTCCCGCCAGGATCATGCAGCAGTGGAGGAATAACGATGCCAGGGAGCATCCTCGTGTGGACTGGAAGAGGCCAAAGGCAAGTGGTATAAAAACCCCATTTAATTTAGGGTCCATCTGGCTCAGTTCAAGTTATGATCACCTCTTTGTGGTCACACTGAGTGCTTTAATCTTGCTCTGAAAACCTGTCACTTAATATAATTACAAACATTATCTGTTCCAGGTTCCTCAACATTGTCTGAATTTTACTAGGCAGTAGTTGCTGCCTGCTAAGAAATACACAAGTCAGCATATTCACTCAGTCTCCCAGTTTTTGCCCTCCTCAAAGCTAAGGATTAAATAGCTCATAATATTCTATATATAAAAAAAGAAAAAACCTCGTTAACTCCTTAACCCTTGACTTGTTTACTGCATATCTGGTGATAATAAAGTCTTTCCAGATGTTCGGAGCATTTCAAATCAGTGTGGACAAGAGAGGGAAAATATATTTTAATTCCTAACACAGTCAGAAGACTCTGAAGCTGTCAAGGGGTGGGTGGAGGGGGGAGGTTGGTTTTTTCCATCTGACAGTCCAAAACAAATACACTTGTGACAAACGCTCAGCAATAGATATGTCAACGTTGGAAGTATTAGTTTAAGAAAGTTGCAAACAAATAAATCAACAGGGCATCCTAGGAAAAGGAATTAACAAACCTTTACCATTCAAGCCAAGAGTTTTACACAGGTTTCTGTACAAGTTTCTGCTTGCATGAACTCATCTTTTGCAGAATTTTTGCACATTGCAGTAGAGTTTTCTGGTCTCCATCTGTGACCAGAAAGAGTCACTTGTTGCTTGATTTCGCATATCTCACATTTACACTGTATCATGTATTCCTTAAAAGCTCAGGTCAATTATTCTAATTAAACACAAAGACTTGGGTGACAGGCGAATGGCTTTTAAGGCTGAGTCCTCTTCAGGGAGTGCAATCTGAATCCCCATCAGGAGCTTCTCCTTCACTCTCCCATCCTCTGAGAAGGCACCAACTTTCACAAGTCAACAGGACAATAGTGATTACCAGCAGCAAGAGGCAGTTGAACTTCATAGGTGGAAGGATGAGAACAGGAGAAACCATCTGGAAAGTTGCCCATGAGGTGAATCAGTGTAGCACACCTGAGGTCAGCTCACCCTAACGGGCAATGTACAACTCCTCTTCTCTTTCTAGTACACATCAGCCCTAACATACGATGGGGTCCGGGTGATGGCCGAGGCATTTCAGAACCTGCGGAGGCAGCGGATCGACATCTCCCGTCGTGGCAATGCTGGGGACTGCCTTGCCAACCCGGCCGTGCCCTGGGGACAAGGCATCGACATCCAGAGAGCACTGCAGCAGGTTTGAAACACAGTGTGTGCATTGCAGTGATGGTTGACCCATAGCCTGTGGGTGGGGGAAGAGGGGCGATCAGCAGCAGAAATGCTCAAACAAATCACTCAGGATGAGGAACTTATCCTTCCAGATTAGAGCCAGGTCTCCTAAAGAGTTCAGGGGTGCATCCAGCAAATTGCTTTTCCTGGTACCATCGGACGTGTCCTTGCCTTGTCCAATTTCTGTTGAGGTTCTGGGATGGAAAAGCCAAATTATTATCCCATAAAATCATGGGTCCTTATTTTTATCTTCCCCGTCCCAAGAGAGACACCTGCTCAGACCATATTTTTTGCAAATCCTTTTTGCAGACTCTCTGTGAACTTGGCTAATGAAGCTTGAAACCATGTGAATTTTGTCTTACATGTTGGCTGTTACCAAAATGTTCTCAAAGCCCGGATTATAGCTTGTTTCATACTGTGAGGATTCATAAAAGTCCTAATAACAGCCATTTAGATAGTTTATTCCTTAAGTCTAATAATCTTGCCTTTTCATCCTGCATAAAAATTTACAGTTTTGAATAAACAAAAATGCTACATGAAACTTACAGCAAGAGAAAAAAATAGTACACTTATAAAAAACTTAGAGAGGTAGAATATTTCAAAATTTCATTGAATTTCAAGACTGACATTAATTTCTAGCATTTTTTTTTCAGAGAAAAATAGATGGATTCTTCGCAAATACTGCTAATTCAGTGTTATCCAAATATAGCTTATCCCATCTTCTTTCCTTAACTGTGAAGAAGGCAAGAAGAACAAAATTAATTTGGTTAATTTGTATCATACATAAATTTCCCCAAGTATTTTGTTTTGGTTTGGTTTTGGCTTACTGGTAAACAACAATTCCTTTAAAACCAAATCTTGGATCTGATTTTATTTTCCTGCTTGGATTCAGTTTGTTCCCAAGCCTGTCACTGATTTTCTCTATGACCTTGGGCAAATCACTGTCATAGCTTCTCCAAAGCCTTATAATAAAATCAGCCTCCTTGCTGTCTTAGGGAGATCGGTTACCTAATAAACATGAAGTCTTCTGATGAGCAATGGGTTCTCAAGCATTTTCCCTTACTGAATTTATGAGAATAGGATATCAAAACTAGATGGCTAGGAAATAGAATTTTGTGTGTGTGTTAGAAAATCTCCACTGAAGTTTCCTCATCTCTTCATTAAAACAATTTCAAAATTCTTAATTTTTCAGCTGTAGTGATTCTGGGCAAAGAACATGAAGAGCTATTTGCAAAAGTTATTTCTTTGTCATTGAAAAATTATAATTTTCAAAAGATTTGACCAGTTCAGTTGCGATGGTCATAATCAAAGGCTCTGAAACATGCAGGGGAAGAAGACTCTTGGGGAAATTTTAACTATGAATTTAATAATCATGGAGCATTTAGTATTGTGGCGAGAAAGAGGCAAATGGAAGTAGAAGAACTTACAATTAGATTGAAGGTTTGAGTTATCCTCTCTGTAAAGACTCACAATTAGGGCAATTCTTACAGCTATTCACAGTGTGCTTTCTCTTCACCTCCCATTTGCTAATGCCTAGAATTTTATAAGCTGTTTAAAAGCAAAAAGTTTCTCTACTTATTTCTACTCAAATATCTGGAATAAACTTCCGAATTGCCTTACTTCTTTTGAGTGTAGGAAGGAGACATGGATGGCAGGAGTAGAGCTGAAAAGCAATTTGAAACATTCTGCAATTTTTCAAGAACAGAAATCTAACACATTTCAGTGAAATGTATGCTTTTATTAAAGAGAATTACTTTTTTTCCCAGGAAAATGCTCACAAAATATTGCTTTAAAACAATACACTGAGGTTTCAGTTGTACTTTGAAAAGATTACGATCATTTTTGACAGATTTTTGTTAACATCATTTGTTTACCACATCTAGTAAGCAGTTAACTAGTCCCTAATTGCTGACTGGCCCCATAAACCAGAGGCCACAATAGCATCCTTCTCCTCCAGCTCTCCCAGCAAAGAACCACGTGCCCGCGTCTTATACACAAAGTGCATTTAAATGCTCCATGTCTCCAGTTGACTTTACTGGCACTTAGCACTGTTGAAATCAGTCCTCCCTATATCTTGTAGGGATTCAGGGTGTCTCAGAGGATGATAAATGATGGAAAAGCTGTGCTGCAGCCTCCAGCACGGATGGGAGGGATCCCTTGTGCTGTTTCAGTGCCAGATGGATATCAGAGAATTAAGATTTCATGCATTCAGATAGAAGAAACTGGTGTTGTACACCTGCCTTTTAGTGCATATAAAGCTACAAAGTATGAGCAGCTGTGACCTGAGCTTCACGGTTTGTCAGGACCTGAAAAGAAAACCAAAATCCAAAGGGGACCATGAAAAAAGCAGGCACAGGAGTGTTTAAGATAATGGTGCTTTTCTAGCGCATCTCTCTTTTGTGGGTGTGTTGTGTCTTGTGAGAAGGGAGAAGCGTGTTTCTCCAAATGTCACCAGGAAAACCTCTTGACTTGAAGTAGCTTCAGAAAATACTGGCAGACACTCATTTTCCGGCAAATCTTTGTGATAATAGCTGGAAAACAAACACAGTTTTAAGGAGATTAGTGAGAGATTTCCTCTGTAATGTTATATCATCATTTCTGCACCATGGGTCTTTATTCCGAGGACCTCAGAGTTCTTAAAAAGGCGGCTAAATACCTGTTCCCATTTTGCATGTGGGAAGACTTCAGTTGCAGGGACAAGAGATTTTTTCCAAAGCAAGTAGAAAGGCTGAAAAAAAAATTCACAATCTGGTGGCATGAATACTTCTCCACATGGCCTCTATAGCGACCCAAACTTTCACTCCTTTTCCCTCGTTCCTCGTCCCCACTGCTGAATTCCCACACACCATATGTGACTCCAGTTGGAAGCCCATTTCTGCTCCAGGCTGGGCACTTTTGCAACAAGTCCAATGGCCGTGCTGAGAGGAGAAGTTCAGGAAGTGGGATGTGATGGCTGAGCAATGCCCTTCAGCTCGGCAGTGTTATCAGCAGAGATTTACAATTCAAAGTTTCCTATGCAAATCTCATTTACAATACTAAACTGTCAGGTTTTATTAGGCCGGTGCAGAGGTAATCAAATTTGCTTGTTAACTGATAGACTCCTCTCTATTGAAAGACGGCAGCTGGGATCTGTGGCCATGGTTTCATATTTCCTCCAAATACAGTTCCTGATCTGAACTGACAAATTCTTTACCAAATCCTGACTCCAGGTCAGATTTAGAAACTACAAAAACCCACAAAATCCAAGGAGCTCAGAGCTGATTTAGCTCACTGTCACATCCCAAGAGGTGATGGGCTCTCACATGTGATCTAGCGCTTATGCATCACTGAGCTCGGTAATAGACTACTAAGTTTTAAGAGGAAGGGTTTTTAAAAGAAAGGGTAAGTTAAGAGAATGGCTGTGCATGTGGCCAGGCACGCTATAGAGAGTGAACCTAAGTGAAAGCCCCGTCTCAGGTGTCCTGTCTCCTTTGCACGGATCTGCGAGACATGACTGTCCATTCCGTCCTTCTTCCCCTCGCCTCCTACTGCTGCCAAATCACCACTGCATGAGATGTGAACCACTTTGCTCTCCTTATTGATATTTATGTCTTTAAGGTCCGTTTTGAAGGATTGTCTGGCAACGTTCAGTTTAACGAGAAGGGACGGAGGACCAACTACACCCTCCATGTGATTGAGATGAAACATGATGGGATCAGAAAGGTAAAGTAGAGAGCAACCTGAGGTCCTGTGTCAGGCACCAGCCTGGTGTTTGAGTTACAGTGTGATGAGGTCCCAACAGACATTTCTGTTCATGAATGCTTGCATGTGGAGTCACCACAAGTGCACTCCCAGCTCTCCGTGCGAGCAAAGCACTAGGGAGAACTCATGGTATATTACTAAAAAAATACAACATATGGAAGGGGTTATCAAGAGCACTAAGGGCATCTCAGCTCTGGGGCAGGAATTTCCAGGATAGTAAAAGCTTGGGCAACTCAGCCTTGCTATTGGCAGGGCACACTGGCTCAGGCTCAGCTACATGACTGTCTGTTTTCTGCTCTCCCACTTTTTTTTTTTCCAAGGGTGAGCCAAGGCAGAGCCAGGCAGAAGCTGACTGCCCTAACCAATGTAGGAGAACCCTTTATGTTGACCTAATTCCGCTCTCCTTGAAGTGACAAGAGTTTTACCACTAACCATGTCCTGATAGCTACAAGGACATTTGTGCTGTTCCGGAGTCTTGATCCATTTCTATATCCCAGGTTTCTTTGAAAAATCTGGCCTTGTTCAGGGGTGCTGAGCCCTTGAAACACAAATCCTTTTGAAAATCTGACTCCATGTGTTTATGTTCCATTTCAGATACTATTTGAAGAACAAAGAATAACTCAGTTATTCTGTTGATAAAGAACTACTAAATATTTTGGAATGGGGCATTCACTGGAATCCCTCTGCACCTCCCCAATCCCCTGAAAAATAAAATACTTGTTTGAAACTAAGAAAAACTGCAAATAGTAAAGTTCCACATTTACAGCCCCTACCCCCACTTCATACTTAGACCTCAGAGCAGCTGATGTGAGATCAGAGCCCACCACAGTCAAGCGAAAAAAGGCAAATTTCTCATTGAGAAATAAAAGAAGCGTCATTTTGAAGACATACAAAGTGGTCTTCCTCTTCTACATAGTATTTATATGAGGACAAATGCAATATTATGTCCAGTTTGGGGCTCTGAATTTCAAGAGGTTGGCAATCCGGAGAGAGTTTAGAGGAGAAGAAACAGCATGGCTAAATGTCTTGATTTTTCTGTGTATTTACTGACAGAAATTATATTTGTTTGGAAGACATGTACATCACTGCCACGATGCATATTGTATCTTAGATCCACCAGGTTAGAGGTGCAAAACAAACATACGTGTCTCCATTTATGTTGCCCTAGGGCAGAGCTTTGGCGGCTCTTTCCTCACTCTCCTTTCTTTTTGTCTGTGCAATGAAGAGAGATGAGAAGCCTGCGTAGGTTTTTTCTCCTGAGCTGTTATGATCTCTAATCTGCCATCAGCAGACTCCTGGTCATGCCCTGTGTTAATACCCGTTCCCATTTACTGTGATAAGAAATTCCTTTCACATGAGCAGAGCTCAGGCAACTGCATGCTTACATGAGGTGATGGAAAACCGCTTATAAAATCAAGCCTTCAAAGTGGATAACCTCAAGAATGATCTCCCTAGTGATACTCGGTGGCGCTCTGCTTTACCTGCAAGCAGTGATAGATCACCTCAAATCCCTGATTATTAATAAGTGCAGCTTAACACAAGAGTTCTTCCCATTACAACAATTCAGTTTATTCATAACCCCAAACTGTTTGACATTGGCCAGGGTTAGGGGTTTTTTTTCACTCTTTTTTTTTTTTGTCCTATTGCCTCAAGATGTCCTAAGAGTCAGTCCTGTGTTCATGCAGGCTTTCAGCTTCAGAATAGCATTTTAATGCCCTGTAGCATCTGGACATGCAACAGGCATGCTCACCATTAGAAAAATATTCAGAAGTCACACAAGGGAAAGTGTGAACTCTTGGATGGGGCAGGGAATTGCAATAATCCCCCAGTATTGCATGCCAATTGTTGTTACGTGCATACAAGCACTTGGCTACCATAGCATATCATGCATATTCTTTTCAGGCTGAAGGTGTGGTAGGATGGGGGTGTTCCTGGTCCCCCCAGCAAAAGAATCAGGAGATCTGTGGTTGGGTATGAACACACAGAGCGAGCTGACCCTTCTTGTATGACCCTCTTATCATACCTTGGTTAATATTACAAAGAGATATCAATGAGATATCCTGGGTTTGTGTTCGGCAGATTGGTTATTGGAATGAAGATGAGAAGTTGGTTCCGGCAGCCATAGATACTCAAAGTGGCAATGAGTCTACAAGCCTCCAGAACAGGACTTACATAGTCACAACTATCCTAGTAAGTTCTGTGACTTCTATCCCAGCTCTCCCTCTCCCTCATCTCCCTGATGTGCAGACTCCCTCTTCCTCCTCATGTGCCCTCCTTTGTACTGTATCATTTTTATAATAGCAATAACAATAATAATAATAATAACAGCACTTACTGTTTCCTGCCGGGTCCATAAAGGTATCTGAAAATTGCGGTGGCTAATTAAATAGGTATTAAAGAGCTCTCATGCTTAAGTGTAGAAAACACAAAAGATTATGACAAGATAGTAGAGGCATCAGCATAGGTAAATTAGGAACATTATACCTGTGCTTTGTATTTAGCCCACAGAATGGGGGGTGTAATTTTGGGAAGGATAAGCTGTATTGTGCAGAGAGGCTGAATCATAGCTTTAAAAACAAATCTCCACTATAATCATGAAGGAGTAATAGGTACCCCATAATGTATGGTATCATGTATTGTGTCATTGTATACCCTTACCCTGCAGAAACATGAAATTTTACTAACTTGTTTGTTGAATGCTTACTGTGAGTCTACACAGAAGACACAATACCCAAACTGAGTTAAACATCTTAAGGCTCTCTCCTGTCCAGCAGATTTGATTCTGCCTGTGCCCACGTAGGCCAACATGCCTTTAAAAATTCACAGCTCAGATGCACTAAATATGCCTTGCAGAACTGCACTGAAAGGTTTGTTGCCCAAATTCCCCCAGCTACTCTATTCCCCTCAGGTCCATCACTGCAGAAGTTGCACAGAGATTGTGCATGAATAAATAGAAAATGCCACAATAAACCCCACACTTCATACTTTCTAAAATAAGCCCATTGTGTGTTGACTGTGCCCTTCGGTGCAAGAACACAAAGCTCGAGCTTTGCAAGGGCACCAGAAGCTGCACACTGGGCTCTAGTCTGAGCCCCTGATGTGAATGTGGAGCGTGGCTCAATATTGGTCTTCTCTGTGCCAGGAAGACCCATATGTGATGCTCAAGAAGAATGCCAACCAGTTTGAAGGCAATGAGAGGTATGAAGGCTACTGTGTGGAGCTCGCTGCTGAGATCGCAAAGCATGTTGGCTACCACTACAGGCTGGAGATTGTCAGAGATGGGAAATACGGAGCCCGGGACCCCGACACCAAGACGTGGAATGGAATGGTGGGAGAACTCGTTTATGGGGTGAGTTTCCAACCTCATCTATTGTCTTTAGCTCTTGGTACTTGAGAACACATTCAAGCCCTAGAGTAAAAAGGAGCCCTGCCTTCCATCAGCCTGAGCTATCCTGAGGAGTGCAGCTCTGGTAATGCAAATAATCAGCCCAAGTAAAACATTTTAATTTAGGGAGGGACAGTACATTTTGTGCCTATGGAAATGTCAAAATGTTTCCTTTCAATAGTTCCAAGATTCTTTTTCTTTCCATTTTCAGAAGAACAAGTATTGAAAGGTCAAAATTCCCCATGGGTGCTGGGTAGAATCTCCAAATTTTACTCTATTTTATATTTGCATGTTAATGGCAGGATGAAAGAAGGATAAGATTTCGAACACTTAGCATATGACTGGTGAACAGTGAAAATTTTCTGTCCAGCCACTTGTTTCCATCATCTCAAATATACACCTGCACCCTAAACTTCTAGACCTGGTTCACTCTGGTAGTTTGCATTCTGTAGTGGTTTAAGTCAGAGAGATCTAATTTTCCCTTGTAGGGAAAGGGGAAATTAGTGTAGGCAGCATCAGTGCCCCAGCTCTGTGTCACTGTGTTGGAGCGAGGGATGATCTGTCTCCTGCTGGTAGCTCCACGGTATATGCCGACAGCCATTTCAATGCATTTCCCTTTCCATTTTCAAGATGAATTGTAAAATAAGTGCAGAGTGCATGTCAGTGTCACTGGAGCATTTTTCCTCTTCTCCTGCATCAGTTATGCAATCAAAAGACAGTTCCTGATGGAAGTAAACATCCTGGCACTTTTTTTCAGGCGATTTGCCTTTCCTTGCCTCTTTTGATGTCTGGATGATAAAGCTCTTTTAGCGACAATCATCTGCATCAGACTGTGACATCAATGGATAAATCAGACAAGAAGAGCTAGATGGCTGCAAAAAGAAAACGCTGTGATTTCAAAACAGAACTGGTGATCAGTAGGGATAAAATTGAAATAAACCACCAATATTATGGGCTGCTCCTTTTTAACATTTCTCTTGCAATTGCTTTTGTCTGATTTCTTCCGAGACAGTGGGGGTAAACAGAGATCTAAGGAACATAAGCTGGAGTTAGTAGATGTATTTTATCCCCAGAATGCAAACCTCTTTTCTGTCTCTCCTTTTCAGAGGGCGGATGTGGCTGTGGCACCATTAACCATCACTCTGGTTAGAGAAGAAGTTATAGACTTTTCCAAACCGTTCATGAGTTTAGGTATCTCTATCATGATAAAAAAACCTCAAAAGTCCAAACCAGGAGTTTTTTCCTTTCTGGATCCTTTGGCTTACGAGATATGGATGTGCATTGTTTTTGCCTACATTGGAGTGAGCGTTGTCCTCTTCCTGGTGAGTCGCTTCAGCCCTTATGAGTGGCACACTGAGGAATTTGAAGAAGGACGAGACCAGCCAGCCAATGACCAGACAAATGAGTTTGGTATATTCAACAGCCTCTGGTTCTCCCTGGGAGCTTTCATGCAGCAAGGATGTGACATTTCTCCAAGGTGGGTTGCCTCCCCAAATGAACCTTCTTCCAGTTCACATAATTTAATCTTTCTGCACGCTTTGGAGCTGAACAGGTTCTTCTTTGACCCTTCCTGAACCATAGTGTGGTTTCCTGAATCCATTACAGATTCAGAAAGGATCCAAGGGTTCACAGGTCTCACATCTGTGAACTTGGGACGTCAAACTTGGGACCATAAAAATACCATTCTAAATTTATGCTGGGGAGTTCTTTTGAGGGAAGTTACAGAAATGCAAACAAGATTTTCTAAAGCCACACATTTACAATCGATTTTTGTCAGTCATTTATTTTGTTGCTGTTAGAAAAAAAAGGCCATTCTAGCATTATAGGGAAACTACAAAATTCCAGTTAAGTTGGGAGCAATAATAGAGTAGGTGCTCAGTGAAAGGTTATATGGTCTGTGCCAAAGATTGAGGAGCACACTGAGTGGCTTTAAGTATTATTGGTCTTTAGAAAGGTCAGAGAAGTACCAAGTTGTCCTTCTGGTTCCCATTTCAGTCAATAGTTCTGCTGCCTGTAAGTTCAATAGGACCCAAAGTCCAAAGGGTTCCAAAGGAGACTTTTAGTGGAGACACTTACTGTCTGTATAAATTAATGACACTTGTGATTATTTTTAGATAATTTTTCTTGGAAAAGCTAGCACAATATAAGGTGTCTGAAAAACTGCATGAAATGCAGAAGATGTAAATCTGTGATAGAGACACAAGCAGAGACCTATTTTTAAATAATATCTGGGAATACCCTCTTCATTTTTGAGAGCTGTATTCCCACAAGTCTCATGACAGAGATTTTGCCTACTGCAGGAGCCCATGATACACATATCTTCTCAACGTCTTGTCCATACAGAGGTGTTCAAAAAGCAAAGAAAAAGAAATAAAAGCATAGGAACTAAATAGCTGCAAGCATGACTCCAATAGATTTTCTTACCTATTTGCACAAGTTGTATGTCCAGTAAGTAATGTCTATAATAGCTGAGGGATCTTTCTTGTGTTATGTGTATATTCACCTAAGGCAAGACCAGAGGTGAGCCAGGGATGAGGTTTTTGACACCTCCAGTGTTTTGTGTCCAGGGCAGAGGTACTTAGGGTTTGTGAGGCTGAAAAAGGGTTAACGAGCTGCGGCTTGGGATATGATTCATACATACCCATCATTCTGAAGAGGTCTGCTCTGTACGGTGGTTGGAGGGAGGTTGGTTGGAGAGCACATGGACAGGTCAAGCACCAAAGCCACCCGATGCTGCAGGACGCTGCTGTTGTTCGCCCTCTCCACAGCTCCAAGAGGTACAGCGTGTCTCTGCACCGCTTGCGCGCACCTCGGTTTTACATCCAAGCTCTCGACCAGGAAAGTTGCTTGTCCCAGTTTAGGCTAAGAACATTTTTGGCCAGGTTTGACTCAAACCAGAGGTACTGCCAGTCATGAGAATGAATTTACAGGCACTGTATGCATTTTCTGCATTTACATGCCATGGTGGTATCTGAAGTGATGCTCTGATAAAGGCAGATGGCCTTTTTCTTTTTTCCCCATCCTTCCTTTTTTGGGCTTTGTCTCCCTTCTCTTCAAGGGAAATTTCAGCAGAGATACATGTCTTGTGGGTGAACACAGTAGGCAGAAGTTAATTCCCGTATTCTGGGATGGCATCAAGGCTCAGGGGATGAGAAGGAGGCACAACTCCATTGGCAAGTGGAGGTAACATTGTGCGGCTCAGCACAGCTCCTGCGGGATGGCAGGGGAAGGCCAGGCACCAGCTTGTTGGCTACTGGATGGCAATTTGTCCCAATATTAATGAGCTTGGGATAGCAGGGAAATAAGAGCCTTCATGGCACTTTGATAGTGACAGCCTTTATGAATAGGTTTTATCATCTGATCATTGATTAGTAGGAATCCAAGCCAGAGCATTGAGAAAGTCTACTCAGCAGAGGGAATTTCAACTTTATCGCTGTCTTGTAACACAGCCCTGTGCATTAGGATCAGGTTATTGCCATTTTCATTCTCACTGTTGTTGTTGTCATCGTTATTCTTATTTAGGAAAGAGAATGTCTTCCTTTGGGGACATTTCAATAGCTGGTTTGTTTTCCAAGGAGGAGCGTGGAGAGGTGAAATGTTGAGACTTTGTGGAATAGCAAATTCTGAAACATCTTTAATAAAAAGCGTTGGGAGGAAGATCAGTGGGTTTGCTCCAAATAACAAGATAGGCTCGTGCTTTGAATCACCATTTCAAAGTGTTGTTTTATTTTGCTTTGAAATGGGAAATGAGAATGATTCAGTCTTTGTTATTTTAATGTTGTTAATTTGATCATCCTGATAATGAAAATTACAATTTCATTGAAACCAATATTTTCCTATGGAGCACAACAGCACTTTCTGACTACAAATATTTGCAAGAAGAGAAAATTTGAAAAACGAAATGCGGGAATTATTGTAACTCCCAGTACTCTGAGTACCGTTCCTTGTGATGGTTGCAAGTGGAGGGGGACACTTCTGTGAAATGTGAAAGCAAGGAGGCAGTGGAAGAGTGAGAATTCCCGTAGGATGTTGTTGTACAGAAAGGCTCTGACCGCACTCTGTGTTTCACATGTATTTTTCACACGAACCTAGTGCAGGATTTCTGTGACACATCACTTAGAAATTAATGCTTGGTAGAACGACATTGTGGGCAGGTCGGGATCTGCTCTATTCCAATATATTTCCTATATGGTTGCTTCTAAACTTATCACTACAATCTCTCAGCATCTCCCCAGCAAAGTATTAACCAACATAAATAGCTTCTGTTATACATCTGTTCTGTTATTCTTTCCCCAGCAGAAAGGAGCAAGTGCAGGGGTGTATTTTGTTTTTGTAGAGGTTTTGGTTTGTTTATTTCAGTTTTGTTTTGGGAAGGAGTAGGGGAAATTTGTCTGGAGGGGTTTTTTGGGTTGTTTTTTTTTTTTTTTTTCCAGAGCATATTTGTTTTAAGTGCATATGCCACTATGTATTTATCATTAAAAAAACATAAGATCAAAACCACAGACACATCACTCAGCACAGCGGGTGGTGAGGTTCGCAGTGGCTCCTTGCTCTTGTAAATGTGTGTTCCTCAGTCTCAGACCAGTCCCCAGGGAACTTAGGTCCCCCACAGAGACAAAAGTTTGCTTTTGAAGGGAAGTGGCGTCCTTTTTAAGGACAGTCTTACTAGCCAGAACTTTAATCAGGCTTTTAAGTATGCTCGTCACAACCTACCAAGCACTTTGAAGATATACTGTGAATTTGATGACCCGTGGATGGCCGAGACAGAGCATAGCCATGGGTTATGTGCTCATAGCATCTTCTTCTGAAGAGTGAGGCTGCTGGGCATGAGGTCGACTGGTGTCCTTGAAGCTCTGAAGCCTTCATGTCTAGGCGTAGACTGGATGAGTGTGACAAAGGCCAGGGAGTAACCAGTCATGTAGAGTCCCAGCCATAGCTGGCAGCAGTCTGTGTTGTGCCTTTGGATGCCGCAACATGAGCATGAGGAAGGATTCCATCCCTCCTAAGCCATAAATCGAGTGACTGAATTGTAGGTACATCGCTTCAAACAAAGGAGGCTGCGAGCTCTTGGACATTTCTCACTGGAGCGTGTGGTCCCCTTTCTGCACCATCACTGACCAGTGGCCCCACTGGTTTTGATTCAGTCACTACCACATGGACTAATTTGTCCTGGTTGAGATGAGATGGTCCCTGTCTCATTGCCCTTGAAGTCTGTGCTTTCAAAGTCTTGGCTGATACACAGCAGAATGGGGAAGAAGCAACATTTTGGAGTTGTCGAGTAGTTTCATGTACATAGTAATGGGCAGAAATCAGTGAAGTCTGAAACAGGCCATAAGCCATTAGGCTTTGCAAAGTGCCACCTTAACTTCAGAAAACAGTCATGAAATTGCAAAAGCACTCATTAAATGTGAAATACAGACCCAGAAAGGAGATTGTCAGAGCAGGCATCAAAGGCAATAAATATCCTACAGCCAATAGCAAGAGCTTGCAGCAAGAGAAATGTGAAGTAAATATGGCTCATGTCATACCATTTTTCAGAAATGTAGTTTGAAAAAATTGTCTTCAGAGCTTAAAATAACCCCCGTGTGTAGCAGCTGTGGAGAGTGGGACCTCGCTAACATCCAGCATGTTGCTGCCATTCCTCGCTCAGGATGGACCCAAAGCCTTTGAGTATGAGACTGGGGGGACATCTGGGCTTCCTGACCTCCTCTGCAGCAAAACGAAGTATCGGAATTTTTCATCTGCCCCATCATTTTCTACAAAATAAATTATGTGATTGTTGTGAAAAGGATAAAAAAGCAGAGATATTTTTATTGTCAGCTTCCTAGCTTGATCTTCTATTTTTTGTTATCTCAAAATGTGTTGCTTCATATGGTTTGAGCCCAAAAGAGACTTCCTGTATGTTGGAGACTATTAAATTTAATCCAGTTACTCTTCCTGTGATTCAGAAAATTTATGTTTGACTAAAATTAAATATATTTGGCTAAAATATATCTTCCAGAAAGGCATTTATTCTTCCTGTGAAGATACCGTGAGATAGAATATACACAGTTTCTCTCAGCTGAACAACTATAGTAGTGTTGTCCCCACTGGGGTTTGACAGGAGGATGAATATCACACGGTATCACCCAGTATGTCCAGCCATTCTGTGTGCCCTGCCAGAGGAGAATTAAACAGACACCCTCAAAAATAAACCCAGGTTCATGGGGGCTCTCTTTATTCTGTGCTGGGGAAACAAAACACGTGTGTATTGGATTCAGATCAAAACGTACCATAAATAGAAGGGAAGTGTATAGTCATATCATGACATGATAGGATATCTGGACAACACAGCTCATTATAATCTGCATGACTGAGAACAGAGCTGAAGATGTGCTGGTCAGCCTGGGCAGGAAGTAAAATGATGAGTGAAGATTTCATCACAGCCTGGGGCTGGGAGAGAGCCAGACTTGAGAGGGGACATGTCAAGAGCGCCAGCAGGGATGCGTGAGCAGGAGCTTCTGTGCCGGCAAGTCCGTGCACGGTGCCGTAAGGGAGCACTGCCGGGAGCTGGCTGGTCCATACCAGCGTGCCCTAAAGACTGCGGGTGTTTACTGCATGCAAGGAGACGTGGCGCAAGATGCAATCCACCCTTCAGCTCGCTTGGGATAAAGAGTTAAATGGGTCTTAACTTGCCGGCAGAGTCCAGACCTGGAGCCAGTGCAGGGTGCAGTGGCGCGGTGCCAAGCAAGGACCCCCCCGGCTGGGGGGAACACACTGTTTAGGGGGGGTTGCTTGCAGAGATGATGAATGAACGCGCTCTGAGGTGGGAAGGAGAGAGATAAATGCTGGCTGCTATCCAGTCAATAGATATGATCTATTATTTATAAGTATCTTGTGGTCATTGATATTTGTTTTTAGTGACACGGAAACAATGCGCCCTGGCTGATCTATACAGTGTGTGGCTGGGCTTGTATTTCACTGCACTCATTGCAGGCTTTCTGTTGCGCTCGATCATCGCGGTTTGTCTGTGGAAGAGCAAGTACGGTGTATGTTATGTACCTGTAATTAATGTTGAACCTTTTCTTCTGCTTTTTTTTTTCTGTTTATTTACATTTCTTTTTAGATCAGTTGAAAAAACCACAGGAGACTTCAGCCATAGAGCTGGTGGAAATAACAGCAAAATTACTCCACAAGTTGTTGAGGTGGTTCTTTTTTCCCTAAACTAGCCTCTAGAGATCTTGAAAAAAGCAGCACTTTTAAGTTTCATCAAGATGTTCCTAGTACTGAATGACTTTATTTGGTTTTAGACAAGCTCTAAATCAGAATTTTTTTAGGACAAAAATTTTCTTTTTTTTAGTGAGAGAGAGGTTTGATTTGGGTTGTTTCAAGGGAATTATTTCTGTTCTGTCCTTCCGTTTGCAGGGTACTTACTTATTTTGATAAAAATTTAGAATTAGGGAAATTAGAACCAGCTGCGTTTACCAATTGAAAGGTTTTTAATTCCTTTCTGAAATGAAGGCTGAGCCTTGGTGTTTATTTGCCAACTCCTCTTGATTTCAGTAGGCAACTTCTCTGACACTCCCAAGCATCTGCCTGTCTTTTTGGCCTGATGCACAGTTCTGGTGCCGTCCTTGTGGTACCCATTATAATCTTCAATGGGACCTAGCTTGTCCTGGAGAGTCACTGGAGAGCTGTGCAAGGTCTCCCAAGGCAGGAGGCTCAGAAGCAATGAGGAAAGATGTGTGCTTTTGGTTTTTACCTCGCACTGTTTGTACAGGAAGGTCTGGGGGTGATGGAGTGGAGCTCACTGGCAGGACTTGCTAAAGCCTCTCTGGGGACATGGGAGATGGTGTGCTTGCTCCTACAGACCAGGTTGCTGACCGCCAGTTGGATTCACTGTGCGGTCTTGGGGCAAAGGGCATATTTTTCCAATGAAGGAAGCAGCGGTTTGTCTTTTTTCCTTGGGGAGCACGTGCAACCTGCAGCTCATGCTGGGGGACAAGGCAGTCAAACCAGCCTGGCAGCAAGGTTGGTTCAGTGCCCCTGCTACTCCTGCTCCAATGTGGGGTCAATCCAGGAGGCTTGGAGGCTTGTCCATGGGGACAAAGCTCAGGACCATATATTTTTGTCAGTTTGCTTGAACTGGTGAGCTGAGGTTGGTCCTTACACATAAAAGTCAAAAATTAGGATTTGAACTTCTAGAAAAGTCTTATTTCCTTTTAAAAGTTTACCAAATGATTTTGCAATTATCTCTACCTGGCAGAGTTAATTATATCCAGGGAGAGGAAATTCAGGTCACAGGGTAACAGCAGTACTTGCAAATCACCAGGAACTGATGACCACACTTATTTCTGAAAGGCACTTAACCAGGGAATGTGACTCACCAGAGGAGCGGCTTGACAAATTGCACAATATCTAACTAAACAGTCCCCTTTGGAGCTTGTGCACTTCCATGGCAACCAAAATGTGGCAGCCAGAGGAAAATGGAAATTCTTTTAAAATAGTCATCCTTGCTATCCTCCTTTACATTTGGAAGAATGCTGAAGGATACAGAGGACTCAAAGGAAAGAAATATCTGGCTGAGAGAATACTGCTGGGAAAATGCAATTTCATCTGTAAAGGAAAAATGAATCTTTTGGATTTCCATGCTCTGCCATCTGAAAATTTCTAAATTTCTAAATGAATCTTTCCTCCACTGATCTGTAGGCCACTTCCTCGGGACGGTTTCCCCATCAGGCATATCTAGTCATTCTGCCGCAGCTCTGACTTCAGGCCTTTACCATTGAGGCTGCCAGGGGACAGCAAGAAATTTGCTGAAAGTCCCCCCATTGAGTGACAGATTTACTAATCATTCTACCAGCTGTGTTTAAAAATAAGAAGTCAAACACTTGATCCAAAAGCAGATTTATTAAGCTAAAAATACATTTGCCATCTCTTTCTTCAGGACTAAATAAATGTTTCTCATATTTTTGATTGAAAACAAAGTTAAAAATAGCAGGGAGAAAAGTGCATCGCCTAGGTTTTTAATCTATTGGGAAGTTTTATTAGGACATCTGTGATGTGAAAATGGCATGTGCTGCTTGCGTTTCTAGTGCCGTGCACTGGCTCAGGATCGTGAGTGGCGCTAAGATTTATGGGGGTGCCTCTGAGATTTATAGCCTTCTCCGTGACTCCAGCGGGAGACCCTCTGAGGCTCCAGGGACTCCCTATTACACTGTACTCCAACTTGCCAGTTTTCAGTCAGTAAAAGAAACACACTTTCTCTTTTCATTTTCTTCCCTCTCGATAACCTGTTATTCCCAAGCAGTCGGCTCAGCTGGGGGCTGACATCCTCCGAGCTGCAGTCAGGACTCTGCACGGTTGTGTCTTCCTAATAGCTAGGTCAATTGCCAAGTGTTTTTGTTGAAGAATAAGGGTTGTGAGGAGCTGAATGACCTCCATCTCCCTGAAGTGTTGTCCTCTGCAAGGCTGCCCGTCACACACTGCATTAATGTTGGCACTCCAGAAAAATATTGTAGCTAAGATGGGAAACCCTGAGCATGTTTTCACAGGGAAGCCCTGCTTAAATAACTCTGCCGTACACTGTACATCACTTTTATCAGCACTAAGATATCATGTGCACACTGTCTGGATACAGTCAAACGAGCATTGAACTCCTCAATTCAGATGGTTCTGGCTCACAACACACAGAGCATCCACAGCTGCTCTTTGCTGGTTTAATCCCCAGAGCTGGCCATAAACCTCATGGCCTTCCACTGGGCTCAGAGTACTTCTCTTATTCCACTGGAGTTTGGGATTTATTGGACCTATTCTGCTTTTGTCCCAGATTTCATCCCAACTACTTGTCCTGGTAACTGCAGAAGCACCATACCCCCTTTTCACAATAAGTTCAGGAATGCATGCGTACAGCGAGCAATATCCATTGTAACAACACAAAACAGTGAGCAGGTGAAGACAAATTTATTGAAATATGACAGAGGTGCTCATTGTGAAAGGCTTGATGAAGCTGAGTAAGTAGGAAAAGCAAAATGTGGGTCATGCTAAGAAACAGGGGCAAAAGCTTCGCTGTGCTTGGATGGGGTCTGGAGTTGGAGGAGGCAGAGCATGGAGTCACCTCTGAAGTCGTCCATGATGGTGTCTTGGTCTCCCTTCCATTTTCACTTGGATCAAAGGAACCAAGTGACAATGAGGGAACACCTGATTCATATCATCAAATGGTAGGAAGCGGCATACAGCTTGTGTACATACCCCTTTCTTTAAGCAGTAGCATACTTTATGGCATTCTATCTATTTAATAAAATCATCCAGTAATTGTGGCTAATGCCTACCCAGAAGAGTCGCTGCTTACCCTTAGATCCAAAGGCTAAGCAGCAATAATCCAATCATGGTAATCATAACTTACTACTTTGATCTTCAGATAAAAGAGCCTATAGAAGTGCAAAAGTGTTACATCACCGTTATTTGGACAACTTCAAAGCGTGTTATATACACTAATGAATCCTCCCAACACAGTCTGATGAGAAGTAATAGGAGGCAAATGTGTGAACAGAGGAGTAGAAAGGAAGAGGGGAGAAGATGAGTCCTCATATGGTGAAAGGGAAAAACAGTAAAAATAAGCACCTGTATGCTGTGGATAGGTGAGAAATGTGAAAACGGTTCCACAAGGGCCCAGCCGCAGCAGTCAAGCACACAGGATGCTCACCCATAGGAGGAATTTTCTCTTCTCTCTCATTTCTTGAAGCTCTCAATAAGAAGCAAGATCTCAGGCTGCAGAGTGGCAAACAGAGGGAGGGGGCAGCTTTTCATCTCAGTAATTCTTCCAAAGCCTTCAAAAAAACCCAAAAAATAGCACCAAATGGATCTTAGCAGGTGAAATAAGGGCAGCAGAAACAGTGAACATGTTTTCCCTTCACAGCTTGGGAGTTTTAATGCTAAAAGACAGGCACTCCTGTGCACATAAAGCTCTTCTAAACAACACTGGCTGGGGAGACCAGACTCATTTCTCACCACTTCTACAAGGGATACAGTATGGCCCTGTAGAAAAAAGAGAGGCTCAAAAGTGAAAATAGAGAAAATGTAACTTGTACATTCTTGGTGAGGGATCACATTTTAAATTCCAGCCCCCTGAGCTGGAAGACAGGGACAGGGAGTAGAATGAAGCCCCAAGGGGAAATGGTTAGTGACCTGCTACACCACTTAGACACACACAAGAAGTCTCTGGGAGTGGACAGGATCCACCCGAGGGCACTGAGGGAGCTGGCAGAAGTGCTCACCAAGCCATTTTCCATCATTTGTGAGCAGTCTTGGCTAACTGGGGAGGTCCCAGTTGACTGGAGGTTAGCCAGTGTGATGCCTACCTACAAGAATGGCCAGAAGGAGGATCCAGGCTAGGGAAGGTTATGGAGCAGATCATCCTGAGTGCCATCACGCAGCATATTTAGGACAACCAGGTGATCAGGCCCAGTCAGCATGGATTTATGAAAGGCAGGTCCTGCTTGAGTAACCTGATCTCCTCCTATGACAAGGTGACCTGCTTAGTGGATGAGGGAAAGGCTGTGGATGTTGTCTACCCAGACTTTAGTAAAGCCTTTGACACCATTTCCCACAGCATTCTCCTGGAGAAACTGGCTGCTTGTGGCTTAGACAGGCGTACTCTTCGCTGGGTAAAAAACTGGCTGGATGGCCAGGCCCAAAGAGTGGTGGTGAATGCAGTTAAATCCACTTGACAGCAGGCCACAAATGGTGTTCCCCAGGTCTCGGTACTGGGGCCAGTTCTGTTTAATATCTCTATTAATGATCTGGATAAGGGGATCAAGCGCACCCTCAGCAAGTTTGCAGATGACATCAAGTTGGGTGGGAGTTTTGATCTGCCTGAGGGTAGGAAGGCTCTACAGAGAGATCTGGACAGACTGGATCGATGGGCTGAGGCCAACTGTGTGAGGTTCACCAAGGCTCAGTGCTGGGTCACAACAACCCCACGCAACGCTACAGGCTTGGGGAAGAGCATCTGGAAAGCTGCCGGGCAGATAAGGACCTGGGAGTGTTGGTCGACAGCCGGCTGAATGTGAGCCAGCAGTGTGCCCAGGTGACCAAGCGGGCCAACAGCATCCTGGCTTGTATCAGGAATGGTGTGGCCAGCAGGACTAGGGCAGTGATCATCCCCTTGTAGTCTGCACTGGTGAGGCTGCACCTCAAATACTGTGTTGTTTTGGGCCCCTCACTACAAGAAGGACATTGAGGAGCTGGAGCATGTCCAGAGAAGGACAACAAAGCTGATGAAGGATCTGGAGCCCAAGGCTTATGGGGAGTGGCTGAGGGACCTGGGGTTGTTCAGCCTGGAGAAGAGGAGGCTGAGAGGAGACCTTATTGCTCCCTACAACTGCCTGAAAGGAGGGGGTAGTGAGGTAGGGGTCGGTCTCTTCTCCTAAGTAACAATAGATAGGACAAGAGGAAATGGCCTCAAGCTGCACCAGGGGAGGTTTAGGTTGGATATTAGGAAAAAATTCTTCATGGAAGGCGTTGTCAAGCATTGGAATGGGCATCCCAGGGAAGGGGTTGAGTCCCCATCCCTGGAGGTATTTAAAAGATGTGCAGACGAGGTGCTTAGGGACATGGTTTAGTGGTGGACTTGGCAGTGCTAGGTTAATGGTTGGACTTGATGATTTTAAAGGTCTTTTCCAACCTAAATGGTTCTATGATTCTAAATCAGAAATGTGAGAGAAAAGGAGAAGAATATTTGGGAATATTGCTCAGAGTGAAAATCTTCCAGTGCAGAAAATACCTCCCAGAAAAGGCCTTTCTCTCATCAGATTGGTAAATTTGACAAAAGACATTCAAAAAAACAGACCAAAAAGAACCAAGGCAAGGCACCCTGGAGTAACTCTGAACTAGGTTATTGTAACATTGCCCAGAAGTCTCAGAAATGGAGCTCTAAATTGTGAGCACATGTAGATGGCTAAAGAGGATCTTGGAAAAATGAAGAACTGGTAGCATATAATCAAAAATATATTAAATCTTTGAGAGGAAAAAAGCTTTTTCATCAAGCAGACTTTGAAGAAGAGACTCAGGGAGAGCATATGAAATCTAGCAACACAGCAAAGGACATGAACGCTATAGGCAGTTGTTTAAAAAGAAGGATGAGTGCTGTTAAATTTGGGGCCAC
This sequence comes from Gorsachius magnificus, assembly GCA_034008185.1. Lineage (NCBI taxonomy): Eukaryota > Metazoa > Chordata > Aves > Pelecaniformes > Ardeidae > Gorsachius > Gorsachius magnificus. The sequence continues at coordinate 13,644,986 of CM067093.1, read as the reverse complement.
CTGAGGTTGAGGAAGTTCCTGAGTAATGAATTTCCTGGGGCGCTCCAGTGAAAGCTTCTGACAAAATTTTATGCTTGTCACCTTGTGAGTTTTTCTCAGCAAAGTGAACAAATGTCACCAAAGTGAGAAAAATATGTGAAGAGCCTTTTTTACAGGAAAATTTTTTGCTCAAAGGCATGACAAGAGCCATATTTTCCTTGTAGCGAAAGCTGGCAAAACTGCAGAAGAGGAATGACTTTGCCTTTCACCAGAGCTGCTGAGAGCCCCAAGTGACCATGTGTTTCTCAGCAAGCCTCTATCTAAACACATACAAAGCTCTGCATGCTTTAACTTGGTCAGCCCTGAATTGGTCAGGCAGTGGTAGGTCTTGTACCAGGAGGTAGGATTCGATAATAAGTAAATGCAAACTAATAAAGGCAAGAAAATCAATAATACAGCACGGACAGAGAAACATGCATTATAATCACCCCAATTTCACGACAAACAGTTGGTAGCTCATTCAAAACTCTCTGTGGCATGGCAGAGCGTAAGAAGGTAAGAGCTTTGCATGTGCGTGATGGATGCACCCAGAGCTGTTCCCAGTTCCACAACCCCACGCTATGTTTGTTCCTCTATCTATGACTGTTCACAGACTTTTCAAGTAAATCCGGGGTTCATGTCAGGGTCGGAGATAAAATGTTGAGACCAATTGTGCCAGATGGTCTGTGGCACAGAGAAAAAACAAAGCTCATTTACACTGAACGAGTTTAATGTTGGAAATTTGTTTAAAATAAGAGCAAAACTGGAGCAAAACGTTTGCAACTAATGCACTACTAAGTCAACCTTCAGAGAGAGACCCATGAAATTATCTGGAGTCAGTATCAAATTAGCAGAGTAGTGTTGGAGATCAGAGGATCTGTGTGGGTAGAAGACCAAAAGTGGATTTGACCCACAATCAGTAGAACAAGCGTATAAGAGCTTTTCTTTCAACAGTTTTGCATAAATTCATTCAGTGACAAATATGTCAGTTGACTAAGTGAGCCTTTATTAGAATTGATTTTAACAGCAAATCTGGGAAATCCTCCCAAAGCAACGATGGCTTTAGAATCCCAGATTTGCGCTTCTAATTAAAACACTGTCAGTTTAGGTGTAATTCTCCATAAGAAATGGATTTGGGAAGGGGGAAGGGAGAAGTGGGAGAGAACTGAGCTGCTGCTTGAACGTTTTTCCAATGAGGTTTACTTTGTATATTTTTCTGATGATCTTGTTAATGTTTTTTGCAAAAACGTATGATGCTCTTCTAAGATGGCAAAGCAGAGGCACACTGCTGTCAGCTTTTCCTACCTTCCATAGGGATAAGATCAAAGAGCAAATTGTTTGATCAAGGATTGCATTTTGTTTTAAGAAATAAGAGATTATAGCTGCATGATTTTGTTTTTTCTGTGAAGAATCCATCAATGCTATGGCTAGAACATAAAAAAAATCACTTCGTGGGAACAAAGGGAACTTACAATTCTTTTCTGTTTTCTACTGGCAAAATGCAATTGCTTTTGCAAGGAAAGGTAAAAAAAAAGTCATCTGAGTGAGAAAATCAAAATTATTAATTTCAGCTTGGTCATCTGAGGTTTCTCCATTAGACAGATATAAAATAGCATATTCCAGAATTATCTTTTAAATTATACATGTGATAGGTAAGGGGTTAATGTATTATAAAAGCTGAGAGAAAATTATTTGTAATGAAAAAGTAGAAACAAAATTATTTACCATGTTAAAATTACACCTTTTAGCCTTTCAGAATCAAAACATTAAGTAATGGAAAAATACAAAGCTTTGGGTGGACCCAAACCAACCATTTTTCAGAAGGCTACTTTTAGAGGACATTTGTGACTGTTATCTTTTCATTCCCATTGAGAATATTAAGGTCTCATTTATAATTTCAGAATTTTCCACATTGCTGAAATTCTGGTTTCCAGACAGCTCTAATTTTACTACTTACTCCTGCATGGTAATGTTGGAAAGGACAGCCCCATTCTTGCTGCTGTTCTACAGGGACAGACAGGACCCCAAGTCAGTGAGAGGATGGGGCAGGTGATTTTAGCCAGCACAGGTAGGGCTAGAAGAAAAAATGAAGAGATCTTAATTTGGATTGTGTAAGAAAGAAGAGTGTAGGTGCAGAAGGAGTAATATAGGTTGAAAAATGTATAATCTGGTCTATCTAGCTATTTCATCCCTTTCCACATCCCAGAATTAGCCATTCATTAAAGCTTCTCTCACTGTTATCCTTGCTTATTTTATTTGTATTTTTTTTGATCCTGCTATTAGCAAGTATTACACTGATAATGTGAATAAATCCAGAGGTCAAACAGACACATCCAAGCATCCAAACCTTAGCATATCTTTAAAGTACTAACCAGCGTGCTCCATCTCACCTTAGCTCTGCAGAGGACTGAGTCACTAACTCGTTTCCACACAGCAGAGAGATGATTGCCTTCGTGTTATGCTTGAACGGGTATGGGGACATGTAAATTCTCAGTGCAAGAGGATTTAAACCCCACACTGCCCATTAGTGAAGAGAAATGAATTTGCCAGGGCTCGAGCTGCAGAACATTTGTTAGTCAAGTGGAAGGTCATTTTCTGTTATCTACAGCGGAGTGAGATTTTCAAAATCTCAAAGTGACTTAAAAGTACGAGGTATGTCTACTCCTCCATGATTGCTTTTACTAAAGCATAAACATAACTCTTAAGTCCCACTGGCTTTCGACAAGGCTTTTAGCTCCCAAGTATTGAAGTCACTTCTAGAAATGGAACATTATCTCCTAAATTACAAAGGCACTTTTGCAAATGTGTCCCATGATGGTAGCACTGCTGCTCTCCCGCTTGGTCTACAGAAGGAACAGAACAGGATGGTAATGGATGTTGTCTTTCCAACCACTTGCTTCTGGTAAGCAGGAACAGGCACTGGCTCAAAATCTAAATAGGCAATATAGTTATCCAGAGAAACCCAACTTGTCCTGTTTAACCTGTGCTCACTGCTATTGAGCTGTAGCAATGTCAGATGGGATCACATCTGCTTGTGTGATGTTTCATCATGACTTACTATTATATTTTTTATTGTATTGCACCAGCCTCCAAGAGGCTTCATCACTGGCCAGCACTGCCTTGTGTTAGATGCTGCACAACCAGGGAGTGAAAGGATGATTCCCTGCACAGCCTGTATGCTGAGTGTTTTCTCTGCTGTGTATTTACAGCAGTTTAGATTCACAGCTTCTAGCTCCAAGTCAATCTAGCAATGAGGGCAAGCCCTAGCCATGCTGGCAGTCATAGAAAACTGTTTATCTACTCTTCTTTCCTCCACTGTCTATGAGAGCAAGCACTCACCTCCCCCCAGCATCTCATGTCACGAGGAGAGATGACCAGCAGCAGACAACGCTGAGATAAGCCTGGTGCATGGTACAGATGTGCATCCCATCCCATCTGGCTCCCATGGGAAAGAAGCTACAGCACCCTCTCCCCCTTTCCCCATCCCTCCTCGTTATCTCCCAGTTTCATTGCCCTGTAGTTACTTTTTCATGCCGTCAGTGCCAGGTGCGGAGCCGGGAAGTGTAAGCCATCTGCAGCTGACAGCAGGCAGCCCCCGTGGGATAAGGCAGTAATGAATAACAACAGGATGTCGAGGGTCTAGAGGCAGGAATCCGGCTGACTGCTGCTGAAGGGATTGAAACGAGTCGCAGAAATATCCCAGCTTCATCAGGAAGGAAAGGCTGTATAATTTGCAGCTGGAAATGAATGTGATTATTTGCCATGCAAATGGATCTTGCCAGCTCCAAGTGGCCTTCATCAGCAGAGATTGCTGTATTTGACATTATCTGGTTACTTTTGTTTAATGCCCCTGTGCCTTTTCTGAGTGCTTCCTTCCCTGAGCACACATCATCCAGACTAATTAAAAACAGGTATCTTTTTCCTCTTCCCATCAATCTGAAGACATGTGAGCTGAATCTACAGCTGTCTCCCTCCCTGATCCCTCTCCAAATATGAAACAAAAGCTAAAGTCGTTTGCACTGACAGTCCTGCAGGCTGAGTGTTCTCCGCAGATGGGAAGCACGATGGTCACATTTATCTCACCTAACTTTAGCTGCTTAAAAATTAGCTGTTTAGTCCAAGCTAGTCGTCCCAGTTCCTTCAAAATTCAATAGAGAGGGCTGTCTGTGAAGGGACCTCCTCCCAACATGAGGTAGATGGGGTTAATCATCCCTGGAGGTTCCTGTTCATCTCCAGAGCTTGTTTGGTGAGTACGTCTCTCTTAGAGAGTTAAAGATAGGGTCGAAGAACAGTGCCCACCTGCTTGCCTTTCCCACAGCATCCAGCACTCCCACAGCAAACCTCTGATCCCACTCTTTGGCTGGAAGTGGTAGGTAGGCATAAAAATAAAGTAATCTGGGGTGAGGGGCCATCGGTCTGCTCAGCCGTGTTGCTGTAGTTGCTGACAAAGGAGGAGGTTTGCGTGAGATACTGCAGGGCAGAGTAACCAGCATATACCTTATGGTTGGAAACCATGCCTGAAAAAGTCTTTGTTGTACCCTTCTTGCTTTCTAAGATGTGGATGATTAAGAAAAGAATTTGTGAACTCCCTACAGTATCACCTTGGAGATGGGTCCTGTAGACTTCCCTGAAGGACCTTGCAAGGTGGATATCCTTCAAAGTCTTTCTTAGAGCCTGGATTTGTGGTGAGATGGACTTTTCTGCCTGGTCTCAGAAAAGCCCATGGAAGAAGAAAACAGAGGGGAGGGCAGAGGCTTTGCTCCAAAATGAGGCCCCCATGCAGAGGAAAGCCCAACCCATCTCTAACCATAGAAATCCTGTCAGTCACGTCTGTAAAATACACCGCTTGTCCTTTCTGTCACTGTAATCCCTTGCAGTTGTGTTTCCTGCAGTTTCCCTCTGCCACAGGTGAAAGCTGCTGTGATCATTCTCCAGGAGTGCAGGGCTGACAGCACGCGTGGTGGGATGGGTCTTCTTTCCGATATTAAAACACATGCTTTCCACTCTGCCCTGTGTGCTGCGTGTGCGAGCGCAGTCGCTGCGCCTGCTTTCTGTTGGGAAGTGAGCTCAGAAAGTTTTGACTACAGAGATGTAAGGGTGGGTTGATCTAAATGGGGAGATGATGTGATGTCTGTGGGAGCAGCTCCCCTCACATCAGCAGCATTCGAAAGCAAATTGGACAGACTGGAAGGGTGTAGCCTAGGTAAGTCATGCAGCTGGTGGGATACGTGGATTTAGTCTCTTTCCAGCTCTAATTTTGGTGACTAGCAGGGCATGTTTTTTCCCTCAGTGGAGCAATGGAGCATGCAGGTTGGTTTGTCAGGACGTGTTAAACCACAGTGGCCCATAGCAGCTGGACCCAAGGCTTCATGCAGACCCGGACACAGCACGGCACTCGCTATCGTGGGCTGGTCCAGTGCCCTCAGGTGGACTGGGATATCTCTTTTACCATCCGATAAACCGTATTTCTGTGGGGTGACTCAGGTCAGCAGAAAGGCAATGCTGAGACATGGTTCCCCACAGAAAAATAAAGTTTCTCATGGTCAGGTCCCCCTTGGTCAGTCTGTCTGGCTTTGTAAAATAGCATTGTAAGTAGCCTTCTGTCTGGGACAGTGCTCTGCATCTAGAGAAGGAGCATATAAATAATCTAGAGAGAATGCATGAATACTGACATCAATCTAAAATTATCTTCCACTCTTAAAAATTATTTTAAAATATTTTAATATAAATTAATGCCTGCTTGACTTATTTGCCTGTATAGCTACCCAATGGTTACAAATAATTGGCTATTTGATTGCAGTGAGTGCAAAATACCTAGATTTTAAGGCATTATTATGAACATCTTGTCAACCATCTGCTGAATACAAAACAGAGAATGTCAGCAGACAAATTATTCAGTAAAGCCATAGCTCCTCTCTGAGCTTCAGTATGTCTCATGAAAAACATAGAGTTTTGATTTTTAGACTTCAGGTGATGGAGGAGCTGACCCAGTGATCCCAGCGGGTCTGTATATCTGGTCTGGCTCCACGCTGGTGCTCCTTTCCCCTGCGAGTATGTGCCACAGCACAGACCTCACCAGAGCTGCTGTTTGGATGAGCATTGCCCTGCCCAGCTAAACCATCCTTGTAGTTCTCTCCATCTCTTATTATTAATATTATCATATAGTGTGAAAGGAATTGAAAATCAAAGCAAATTCAATGAGTTTATTGCTGATTTTTTTTCACTGTGAATTTTTTATCCCCCCTCTAATTACATTGACACCTTGCAAAGTAGATTGAGAACTAAGACAGACCTTTGGCTTCCCTGGAAGTGGCTGGAGAACATGACTTTGGGTATATGCCCAGGTAAATGATGGGCCCACAAGAGCAAGCTGCACCTTTTGGACCTTCACACTCCTCCTGTCTGACTCTCCTCTTTGTGTCCAGGTCTCTCTCTGGCCGCATAGTCGGTGGCGTCTGGTGGTTCTTCACCTTGATCATCATATCCTCCTACACAGCTAACCTGGCTGCCTTCCTCACCGTGGAAAGGATGGTTTCTCCCATCGAGAGTGCAGAGGACTTGGCCAAGCAGACAGAAATCGCATATGGGACGCTGGAAGCTGGCTCCACTAAAGAATTTTTCAGGGTAAAAAGGAAATGTTAATGCAAGCATTTTGATTAGCCCCTTGTTTGACAAGTCCTCCAGGCCCATCCTCAGCACAGGTCTGGTTTTTTTTTCTCTTGCTTCCCCTTACCACATTAGGGCCTGCTGAGTTTGTCCTTCGAACAGCAAAAATCCAATTTTCCCTTTGCTGCTCAAAAGGCTGTCTGTGTCTCTGGTACATGTGATATTCTGCAATTGTACACACCAATATGGAATATCCATGTGCTTCCCACATTACTGAGGAGCTACTCTGAGCAGTTCCAAAACAAACCATCTCCTGATTTCCAGTTTGGTTTGCCCTTGGTTTGATCTTCAAAATCACTTGCTGTACACAAACATGTGGCAGAAATCAGGGACTGATATGGGCCCTGATGCAGAAATGGCAGGAGGTTCATTAACATCCCATTATCCCTTTTGCCTTCCTTGGCCCATCTGATATGTGGGCATGTGTCCAGTCCAAGCTGGAAATCTCAGCTGGCACCCAAACCTCTCTTAATGCTTCTGTTGGGTTTGTGCTGTCTTACGCAGCGATCCAAAATAGCAGTGTTTGAGAAGATGTGGACATACATGAAGTCAGCCGAACCCTCCGTTTTTGTGAGGACGACGGAAGAGGGGATGATCCGCGTGAGGAAGTCGAAAGGGAAGTATGCCTACCTCTTGGAGTCCACGATGAACGAGTACATCGAGCAGCGGAAGCCCTGTGACACCATGAAGGTGGGAGGTAACTTGGACTCCAAAGGCTATGGCATTGCAACGCCAAAGGGGTCTGCACTGAGGTAAGTAGCTTGGATTTGCTTTCTTTTGACAAACCACCCAGCAAATCAATGTATGCACACAGTTCAATCTCCATTGCCATGTCAATCAGAAAAGCTTGGGGCGTGGAGGTGGGGGAGGTGGAGGGAAAGGGATATGAAAACTCAGTGTGATGCGCAGGGGAGTAAAATGCCCAGCACCCATTGAGCAGCAATGGGAGCATCTAATTATTCAAGCCCTGCATTTGGAAACTGGATCCTCACTGATCCCCTTGCTATGAATGTGTCTGCTGTATCGGGTGATGGCAGGGGGGCTGCTGTGGTGTAACCATTGGTTTCACAGAGCATTGTCTGGAAGGGACTCTCACCCCGTGCCATGTGAACTGCACAGCTTTGCAGAGTATGGGATTACCCTGGCTTGGATCCATGCTTGCAGAGGGAGTTCTCATGAGGAAAACGTTTTGGTGTTTCCTAAAATGAAATGCTATTTGGGAGAGGAGGGAAGCTGTTTTTGAAGAAGTCCTGCAAAAGGTGTGCATTTTCATTCACTGAGTCAATTCAAATCCTGGCAAGCGCCAAATTTATGGCAAGTCCAAAGTGGCACAAACCCTGCATTTCTGAACCCAGACCTGCAGCTGTCACATGCTTTTGCCTACTGTCATATGAAATGTCTTCAGAGACCTTCCTTTAAAAAGGACAACCCTTAAAAAGTACAGACCCAGATCTGAGATACTAGCAGGGCTTGGGCTGTGCACACAGCCATGTTCTTGGACATGAGCTGGTCCCCTGCAAAGTGCATCACACAGACTGGCCTGCTCAGAGCAGCATCACCACAAACTGGGGTGGTGATCTGAGTCACGCCGGAGGTGTGATTCCCTTTGACAGCAGCCGTGCAAGTTCCTCATGTTCCAATCACGAGGAATATGAGTTGTAAGGTTTCAGTGGGACTAAGTCCTCAGAACCAAAGCTTTAAGTAATCTGATCAATAGTCCAATAGTTATTTATTAAACATATTTTGATCAAAATATTTTGACAAAAATAGTATATGTGGCCTTATACTTGCTTGCTAACATTGCCCAATACAGAGACATTTAACCCATGGTCTCTGGGTTACTAGAAACCAGCTGAGCATTTGCTGATGCATTTGTCTGGCGACACAGCTCCCAAGCCAAAGCCAGCTCAAAGATTCAAAGATATATCAACTGGTAGTGGATGAGGCCCAAAGATTTTGATTACTACATTTATTAAGTCAGTTCAAATTAGATTCAGCACTTGCTGTATCAGCAATTGCTGGAGGTATCTTTAGAGAAGCTCAGGAATGCAGTGCAAGTGGTCCAGAAGGCAACCCAGTGCACCCAGTGTGGTTCAGGCTCTGAAATGACTTGGGGCCCTCCAAATGAAGGTGGATATATTCTCACAGCTTTGAGATGTTTTGTGTTGCACCCTCTCCAGTGTTTGTTTTCTGTCTTGCAAATACGGAAATTAGGATATAGGGCTGATTCTGTTTATTTATTTATTTAAACATCAATCTTGTATCCTAATTTTGATATTATAAAAACAAACAGGAACATCCTACCTGTCTTGTAGCTGTTGGCATGCAAAGGAGCCATTTATCATACTTCTAAGAAAAATAAAGAACAAAAAAGAAATCTGCATCAATCATTTTCATTTTGCAGCTCCAAGCACCCCTCTGCTAGGCATGATTCCAAAAATTCCTAACATTTCTTTCGGTTTCCTCTTTTTCACCCTGGCTGCATGTAGAACAAATTTCTTATGGGCCTAATGGCAAAGGAGGAATGCTTGATTTTCCATCCAATGGTGTTTCTTTGGAACAGTTTCTGTCAGTTTTTGTCCCATTCTGTTTGTTTTGTTCCTGTTGGTTTAATTGTTTTAATCTTAGTAGTCCCCTACAGTCATCATGTAGTGTCTGTTTTCCCCTTGGAGTCCTGCATGTGAGAGGTTGCCCTGAGCAAGGTGACATTCATGAGGCATCTGTATATCACGGTCAGCCTGTCTCTTATTGAGGCTTCATCTCCACTCACTTCCATCCAAAGAGTAAAAAGCTCCGAGCCAGGTTTGGAGGTACATGTGAGCCAGGCCTAGCTGTGTTTTAGAAGCTGGGCTATATTTTAATTTTTGCTGCAACCTGTCCCTTTTGTAGCTAGACCGGTTTTCCTGCATTTAGGATAGCTGAT